>OX392499.1:40344364-41823739 GCA_947623375.1 Apotomis capreana
CACTTTTCTTAGAAATGTAATCACTATTATCCCCTGGGTCACGGACAGAATAACAGCAAGAAAAAGTTGATACACCCAAATACATTACACCATAAATCGTCTGCAATAGACGCAAGGGCCTAAATATATTAAATAAGACATTATTCAATTGTTTATTACAGATTTTAATGACATTTTGAAGTACAAAAAACAAAGCATAATTCAGATAGGGAAGACACATGAATAATACATTTCTTTACAATTTTTAAACAAAGCGCTCTGAAACACATGAAAGAAGCGAAGAAGCTGATTGGTGACCAAGTATGTTATGTTAGCAAAATGGTTTCTTATGATGCCTCTATCTTAGAATCGTTACCTATTATGTCCGCTTCGAAAATTGTCCTGCTTCCTATAATGTCCGCTTATTATGATAAGACATCATCATTCTTACGATTTCCCACATTTCAGGAAACAGATAGTACAAGAAATAGACATTGTATAGAGCCAATTTGAGAAGCAGACATTTTCAGAAACAGACACTTTCAGAAGTAGACATAGGAAACTGACAATGTGGGCAGAAGACCAGTTTGAGAAGCAGACATTTTAGTTCATCGTTAGTTCAGACAACAAGCACTCTGTCAATCCACTTCGTTGTCCGGTACATTTTCATGCAACTCTTTTGTCTTCCGAACGTGCGACTCACTACAATTGCCAACCAGCACGTCTTAAACACATGATCTTAATAAAGATGTGTTCCAAATTCTTTCAAATATCCGGTAGGATCAGCGAAATTTTAGTGAAGATTTTCCTTATGTCAGCTATTTTGATAATTACTGTACAATTCCATGTAGGTACAAAAATGTGTAATTTCACATATCCTACTCTGTGCGTTTTGATATGAACCAGCACCTATACCGCAAATAAAGATAATTATTTCTATTTTAAAGCACTTGACTAAAAGCATACAAAGTTCCTAAGTTTTTCATTTACATAATGATCTGTTCATTGGTGCTATTAAGTTCTTAAAATAATGGTAACAAGAGATAATAACAGTTTTGTACACTTATTCGACTGACTAGCAAAAAAGGTTTAATATTATAACTATATTTGCTAAAAATTTAGGCCACACATCTATAATTTAGACGAAAAAAATATTTTTCAAAATCTTTCAAGGCAAGGACTCAATTTTGACTAAATTTATAAAAAAGCGTACATGCAGCACTCAAATTTCCAACTTAAAACTATATATGAGATAAAATGATAAAGACGCAAAGTAGACAATCCAATTAACGACACCTAACTATGCAGGATGGAATAAATGTGCTCATAGTTGGACAGGCGCAACAATAGGATTGTATACCCTGGACTTATGAAAACAGTATAGCATATACCGAGCCTATCGTGAGCAGATGAATTTGTATGATAACCCGTTTACGACTTTAAAAAATCAAAGCTTCAAAAAATTACCTAGATATGTCAGTATGACCCGACCCTTACAGCGAATTCTTCAGAAAAATGATTCATGTTCATGAGTTCAGAGTTCATGAATCTTTTTATAAAAACAACAATGTATCTATTACAGACTTTAACGGGCTATCTGGGCTAGTAGCATCTGAAGGATCAGGTCACGAATAAAAATTCAAAATACTATCTATTAATAAATGACAATTCTACTAATAAAGCGAAACAGTGTCACCAACTTATTTAACTATTCAGGCGGGCAAATGCAGAACAAAGTATGTCTTATGACATACCTACAGTTAAGTCTGTAAATTAGCGAAACCATCGAAGTACCTAAACAGTTAAATTGGTAGCACTGTAATACAGTCAGCCGTAGAGGAAATGCCCCGTTTGTCTGACTGTACATCGAATTGTATCAGTGAAATATATATTTAGAAACTTCAAGAATATATTGACTAAACAATAATTTCAGAATATGTAACTACATAATTCATTCGCTAAGTCGGAGTTGCACTCCGTCGTTGTTAATCATAACGAGCATATATTATTTAAAAACATGAATAAATTACTAAAACAAATCTCACTGTTAATGACAACTACTTAAGTAACCTTACAATAAAATTGCAAAATAACCCCTAACAAAAACCAACATTGACATCTTATAAAAGCAAAACCAAATTTGTATTATTTTAATTCGTTGTAATTGTAGTAATGTCTAAATGCAACTTGATTAACTGGGAACATAAAATATCAATAATCTGTGTAAAGGGGTATTTTTAAGCAGAACTTTTATAATAAAAACAATATAAAATATTTCATTATTAGAACGGGCCAAATACCAATTCAATAAAGCGTATTTTTTTATAACAACCGAAGTGGAAGTGAATAGAGATTAAATTATTGAGCATTATGACGATTTTTGACCCGCACCGCAATAATGGTATCATCTATCCCAAGTTAGCTGTAGCTGCGTGCTACAGCTAATTTAAGGGATGTAAATGTAACTCAATGAAGAAAACATGTCACTTTGGCAATATGTGTTTAAGGAAGTCTATTTTGTAACATTTAAAATTATGTAAATGTTCTAATCATTATTTCTCTAACCCAAGATCTATTATATATTGAAGAAGATTTCAAGAAATATGGCATGAATTTTACTAAGTACAGAATATATTAATCTAAACGGAGCTCTTCATCTCTTGCTTGACACAGCTTTTGAACGCCTCCCAGCCCTCGTTTTTGGCATAAGACTGGAAAAAAATACAATGCATTACATTGGAGACCACCATTTTAGTCCACAAATATGTAACACGCTTTTGCAGTTGATTAACACTTTCACAACCAGGTAAAAAAATACTACCCCAGAAAACGATAGAGCCCGCCAGGTGGGCGCTCTTAAAGTACCAATCATGAAAGTGAACAATGCAAAGATCGACACACAAAGCATAAGGAAAAAATCGTTGGCTTGCTTGGGAGTTAGCGTGGCGAAATGGTTAACGCGCTGGACCGGTAATTCAGAGGTACCGGGTTTGAATCCCGGTCTCTTCCACCAGGTAACTCATTTTCAATTTTTCTCTCTCTTTTATCTTTGTATCAATGTTTATTTTATTTAATGTCAAAATTGTGGTGTGTATCCCATTAAAAAAAAAGGAGACATTACATGTTTCATATAATTCCTTCATCTGCCGAACTATTAAAATGTGAACCTCCTTGCCGGCTCGTGTGTTTCCTTCCTTCTTATAACTTGGGACCCTTCAAACGACATCTCTCGGGCCAGGCAGTGTCAACTGACATGGCACCGTTGGTTTCCTGTCGGTTGCCATTGCGACTTGACCTTTTTGCTTACAATCAGGCGAAGTGGAGCCACTATGTTGTGCCGTTATAAAAATAAAAATGTGTAAGTGGTATCGACTCACCTTGAACCCGCGGTGCAGGCGGTCCTTCATGATGGCGATGAACTCCTTGTAGCTGAGCAGCCCGTCGCCGTCCGCGTCGAAGATCGCGAACACAGTGCTCACGAGGTGCTCCGACTGCGCGATACCCGTGCATATCTTCACCGCGCGGTGGAACTCATCTGAAAACGAAAGTAGACTTTTCCATCATTCTGAACTGAACTAGACCTAGAGGGAACAGAGCAAGACCAGACGAGAAAAAATCCATACTAATATTATAAATGCGAAAGTGTGTCTGTCTGTCTGTCTGTCTGTTACCTCTTCCCGCTTAAACCGCTGAACCGATTTAGATGAAATTTGGTATGGAGATAGTTTGAGACCCGGGAAAGGACATAGGATACTTTTCATCCCGAATAAATTTAGTGTTCCCGTGGGATGAGCGGGTAACACCGCGGGGCATAGCTAGTAAATATATAAAAAGGCGTCGTCAACTCGTCACTCAGTGATGGAAATATGAAATAAATAAAATAAAATAAAATAAATAAATAAATGCTAGAGAGTTTGCTTTTATATCGGCAAACGTTCACTTTCTTCTTGAAGAGCCCCATGTTATGCTATGGCGCAAGAAGAACATCTCAAAGAGGAAGAAAGTTTGGATAACGCCAGAAACAAAGAACAGGTAAACATTAATCAATCTCCCTTCGAGATAGGGTGGTCAGCCATCGTGTACATCGTCATAGCGATAATTAAGTCATCCAAGTTGTTAAGTTGAGGAACTGGCAGAACGTCTTGAACTCCTCGAAGGTGATGCCGTGCTCGGCCCGCACGCAGTCGAGCAGTTAGATAAACATAACCTCACCTTTGGAGATAATGGTCAGCGAGCGTATACATCCTCATAGTGATGGTGAAGTCATCCAAGTTGTGTTGAGTACCTAACTGGCAGAAGGTCTAGAACTCTTGAAAGGTGATGCTGCGCTCGGCCCGCATGTGTTTGAGCAGTTAGATAAACATAACCTCACCTTTGGAGATAGGGTGGTCAGCGAGCGTATACATCCTTACAGCGATGGTGAACTCTTCCAAGTTATTGAGGAACTGGCAGAAGGTCTTGAACTCCTCGAAGGTGATGCTGCGCTCGGCCCGCATGCGGTCCAGTAGTTAGATAAACATTAATCTCACCTTTGGAGATAGGTTGGTCAGCGAGCGTATATATCCTCTTAGCGATAGTGAAGTCCTCCAACTTGTTGAGGAACTGGCAGAAGGTCTTGAACTCCTCGAAGGTGAAGCCGCGCTCGGCCCGCAAGCAGTCGAGCAGTTAGACAAACATAACCTCACCTTTTGAGATAGGGTGGTCAGCGAGCGTATACATCCTCATAGCGATGGTGAAGTCCTCCAAGTTGTTGAGGAACTGGCAGAAGGTCTTGAACTCCTCGAAGGTGATGCCGCGCTCGGCCCGCATGCGGTCCAGCAGTAAATAAACATAACCTCACCTTTGGAGATAGGGTGGTCAGCGAGCGTATACATCCTCATAGCGATGGTGAAGTCCTCCAAGTTGTTGAGGAACTGGCAGAAGGTCTTGAACTCCTCGAAGGTGATGCCGCGCTCGGCCCGCATGCGGTCCAGCAGTAAATAAACATAACCTCACCTTTGGAGATAGGGTGGTCAGCGAGCGTATACATCCTCATAGCGATGGTGAAGTCCTCCAAGTTGTTGAGGAACTGGCAGAAGGTCTTGAACTCCTCGAAGGTGATGCCGCGCTCGGCCCGCATGCGGTCTAGCAGCCGGTCGAGGTACATATCGTACTCGTCCGTGTCCAGGTACGTGTAGCGGAGGAGGATCTTCGCGAAGTCCACTTCGGATATGGTCTCATGACCTGAAAGATTCGATTAAGTGAACCAATGTAGAAAAGGGGATTATTGTGTTGTGTCCTTATGTCCATAGAAATGTAGTCTTCCTGGGAGTTCTTACTTGAATCAAAGGAAAATAAGACTAATGTCGGATTAGACTGATTATCAAGAAAAGAAGGTTCGCAGAGCCGATCAATCAGCAGCATACCCCGGTGGTTTTCGGTGCACGAATGAAAATAAATCGACAGGGGACAAGGGATTCTTTGCGACTTTTTTAAATCTTTTTTTTTATGTCATAGGAGGCAAACGAGCAAACGGATCGCCTGATGGAAAGCGATTACCATCGCCCATAAACACCTTCAACACCAGAGGAGTCACAAGTGCGTTGCCAGCTTTAAACATCTGGCCTGTGATAGGTCAATGTTGATGGATCTCGCAGTGAGACTAGTTTACCTTTAGCGAACTCCTGGAATTCGAGTTCCAGCACCTCCGTCTGCAAGTTCTCCATAAACAGCTTGAACCCGTCAAACTTCAGGTCGCTCGTGCCTTTCTTGCCGAAGAAATGGACCTGTGGGACTTTTTCTATTGAGATTTCATTGCGTATTGAGATTATTGAAATTATGAAAGTGATGCGATAGTTACTTAAGTGTTTCTCTATTAGATTAAATTTTGCATTGGGACGTCTAGGATAGATCGTAAGACATTTATTAAAAGGTAACCAACCCACATGTTTAGTAAATCTCATAGTGACTCGGCGCTAGAAGTTAATTCGACTTGATTTTATTCACTATATTCTTAATAGAAAATTAGAAGTAAATCACAACTATCTTTTATGAAGACTACGAGACGAAAGTTATCTCAACATCCCACTCGTATACAACGTGTCCCAAAATTCAACGATAAGCGGGCACCAGATGATGGATCTGGTCATGATACCTCGAGAAAAAAAAAGAAAAAAATACATCACAATCCCTTTAGAAATTATTTAAAAAATATGAAATTCTTAAAATATCGACACCCCTAATGGTATTTTTAACGACCATGTCTAGAATTTTTGGAATATTTCAGATATTTTTTTTGTGTCGGCAACCTTAGTAGCATTGCTATCCACCACAGCCCTTAAAAATATCAGAATACATGTAGTTTTAACACAAAAAATAATTAAAATTATTTTTACCCCAAAAATTTTAATGAATTTTTCTTTTAGTCCACTTTGACTCATCATGGTACATAAAAAAAGTATTGACACTACTATGGCAAGTGTTTTAAAAAGTTGACGCAACTAACCAAGATTCCAAAATGGTAGGATACTCTAGGAAAACTAGCGCCGAAAAAAAAAACAGCTATTTTTAAACAAGAACCGACATTTTTTAATGTTGATAGTATAATCACTTTTACGTGCTACCACTAACCCGTCCCGAACTCAGACTTGAACTCTGCTGCTGCAGAGACACGCTGAGGCACCCTTAGGGTGGAAAGGCTAGCCTCCAAGTGACGGTCACCGGCCCTCTGCCTATCCGCATCCCATCATCGGCCACAAAAGTGGACTAAAACAAAGACTAGCAAAGCAGGCTAACCTATGCCCACCCAAAGTGCTATGGCAGCGGGCGACTTGGCGGGCACCACGCCCCGGGAGCTGGATGCCCAGGGGCTCGCGGAGGCGGAGTGGACAGGGAGCGGGTGAGAGCAGAGCCCTTAATGAGTTCCCCGCTTCCGAAGAGCTGCGTGAGGAGCGCCGACAGGTGCAGCGCCGGGTGAGGGACCGGTGGAGGAACGACCTGGAGGACTCCCCCTATGAAGCCCACACCATAGGGGCACTCCTCCCATCGTTCGACCACTGGTTGCAGAGGGTTCATGGGAGCATTGGCTTCCGACTGGCGCAGGTAATGACCGGACACGGGTGTTTCGATCATTCCCTGCATCGAATCGGCAGGGAAACCAGCCCGGTGTACCGCGAGCGGCGACCCGGATGACACCGCCCAGTACACCCTAAAGGAGTGCATTCACTGGGTTGGTGAACGCCGTACTATGGTGGGCGCCCTTGGAGTGTGGGATCTCTCGCTCGACAGCGTCGTAGTGGCCATACTGAATAGCGAGAGATCGTGGCCTCCTTCTGTGAGTCTGTTGTCGCATAGAAGGAGGACTCGGTACGGGAGCGCGAAGACAGGGCAGATGCTGTCATTGTCTTGTTGTGAACTCTTCGGTACCCATCTCGCCTAGATCAGACTTTGCAAGTTGTGGGAAGCACTTGGGGTGGGCATAGGTTAGATTGCTTTGCTAGTCTTTGTCTTAGTTCACTTCGGAAGTGGCCGATGATGGGATGCGGATAAGCAGAGGGCCGGTGACCGTCACTTGGAGGCTAGCCTTTCCACCCTAAGGGTGCCTCAGCGTGTCTCTGCAGCAGCATAGTTCAAGTCTGAGTTCGGGACGGGTTAGTGGTAGCACGTAAAAGTGATTACTCTCAACATTAAAAAATGTCGGTTCTTGTTTAAAAATAGCTGTTTTTTTTTCGGCGCTAGTTTTCCTAGAGTATCCTACCATTTTGGAATCTTGGTTAGTTGCGTCAACTTTTTAAAACACTTGCCATAGTTGTGTCAATACTTTTTTTATGTACCATGATGAGTCAAAGTGGACTTAAAGAAAAAATCATTCAAAATTTTTGGGGTAAAAATAATTTTGATTATTTTTTGTGTTAAAACTACATGTACTCTGATATTTTTAAGGGCTGTGGTGGATAGCAGTGCTACTTAGGTTGCCGACACAAAAAAGATATCTGAAATATTCTAAAAATTCTACACATGGCCGTTCAAAATACCATTAGGGGTGTCGATATTTTAAGAATTTCATATTTTTTAAATAATTTCTAAAGGGATTGAGATATATTTTTTTTCTTTTTTTTTCTCGAGGTATCATGACCAGATCCGTCCTCTGGTGCCCGCTTATCGTTGAATTTTGGGACACGTTGTATACTACGAGTATCTCTAACATTGAGATGTTAGTTTTCAACTACCGCAATTGTTGTTGCTGGCTCTTTCGCACTTTATATAGCGTAACTTTCGCCAAGACCAAAAACAACTTCTATACACAAAATATCAGTGGAAATTGCGTTAGTAGTATAGGCTATACTATACCTAATCTCAGATTTTCTGTAATGTGTAACTGTTTTGTCCGTGTCGGTTTTTCCCCAATAAAGAAATAGTTATATGTTATGCAAGGCTGCAAAGTTGTTATTTGGCGCGAGTGTTGAAATTGAAAGCTGAGCGAAGAGCGAAGGTATCTAAGATTGAACCATGAGCGGTTCAAAAATAGATTCCTGAACGTATCGTGGCTTTCAAGACACAAGAAGCCAAATAATTTTGAATATGTGAGAAACAAGAAAAACAATAAAAATATAAAAATAATCATATTTAATTTTGCCCTCTATTTAACATATCAAATTTAAGGCAAAACACACTTAAATCTAAACCAAATAAAGAAGAGAAAAAGCAAATACCTACATCTTAAATAAAAAAAAAGTTACATGTATCACAGAGAATCACAATAATCGTGTTCGAAATTCAAATGAATTATGCACGCAAGCGTATTAAATAGACTTTTGCACGCAGATTTCGCGCTATAAACGGAGGTTTTCCGAGCCAGTAGTGAGGTGAAAATAAGTATACTTGTACTAATATCAACTTAACCTGCAATGGAAAGGGCTACGCTCGGAGATTCTTAGCGCGATAGAATCAAAAATGAGGATATCCGCAGAAGAACCAAGGTACCTAACCGACATACATAGCTCACAGGATTGCACGGTTGAAGTGGCAATGGGCAGGCCATGTAGCCCGGAGCATGGCGGCCGTTGCGGCAGCAAAGTCCTAGAGTACCTATGGGAAAGCGCAGCGTGGGTCAGCCCCCGACCAGATGGACGGATAACCTCGTGAAGGTAGCGGGGAATCAATGCGGTCTGCACGGAATCGCACTTTATGGCGAGTCAAGGGGCAGGCCTATGTTTAGCAGTGGGCGTCTGTGGCTGATAGATGATCAACTCAGTGAGCTCGCATACCTGCAGCAACGTGTCGACGTTGTGCCGCCGCTGCAGCCCCTGCTCGTCGTTGACGTACGAGTCGTGCGGCTTGTCCGCGTCGCCGCCCTCCTGGCTGTCCAGCCCGCGCTTGCCGCGCCACGCGAAACTGAAGATCTTCTCCATCTAGAAGCGTAAACATGTTACAGCCTAACAAGCTTCGGTCCGGCGCAGGGACAGTGGCGCTACAAGCAGCTTTCATATGGCAATTATGTGCATACGTCATATATTCGCATTCTTAAACGTCAAGCGATTCGTCATGAACCAAAGTCAAACCATTGTTTACCGGAATGCTACTCAATCCTTCATTCGAATATTTAGTCCTGTCCCCTTTTTGGTTACATCAGTAACATTCACTGACTTTCAATGTCAGTTACCAAAAATTTGTCGTTGCCAGTAAATTAAATTATTACCACTAAAAAATCGCAATATTGCGTGGGTTGAAAAACACCCAGATGTGCCATTGCTACTACTGTAACCGTAAAATTAAGTTTTTCACACTTGTGTTGATTATACACTCCTGTAGCCTTTCACAATTGATGTACTTCCTTTTCGCCGAATTACGTTTCGTCAAACGTTTCATTTCGCAAAAGTTTCATTTCGCCACAAGCATTTTTTACTGAAACTGTAAACTATTTCAGATTGTTTTAAATATCATCCTTTAGATTAGGTTAGGTTAGGTTAGGTTTGTTTTATGACAATTCGAAATAGTTTACAGTTTCAGTGAAAAATGCTTTTGACGAAATGAAACTTTTGCGAAATGAAACGTTTGACGAAACGTAATTCGGCGAAAAGGCAGAGAACCGTGACATGAATCCCGGTGAATTCACCAACAAACAAACACACAAACGATAACACAAAACAAATATTAAATTGATACGAAAACTTTTCACTAAAAGATAATTTTGTTGACTAGGCACAGCACCTCTAGAACAACTGTGACAGGCGACTCTTCCTCGCGCGAGATATACTACCAATCTCTGTCTGTACAGCACTGTCAGCGAGTGATGGGTGATGGTATTTCGCTCGACACGAGTCGCGAACCATCTCTGTACAGCACTGTCAGCGAGTGATGGGTGATGGTATTTCGCTCGACACGAGTCGCGAACCATCTCTGTACAGCACTGTCAGCGAGTGATGGGTGATGGTATGTCGCTCGACACGAGTCGCGAACCATCTCTGTACAGCACTGTCAGCGAGTGATGGGTGATGGTATGTCGCTCGACACGAGTCGCGAACCATCTCTGTACAGCACTGTCAGCGAGTGATGGGTGATGGTATGTCGCTCGACACGAGTCGCGAACCATCTCTGTACAGCACTGTCAGCGAGTGATGGGTGATGGTATGTCGCTCGACACGAGTCGCGAACCATCTCTGTACAGCACTGTCAGCGAGTGATGGGTGATGGTATGTCGCTCGACACGAGTCGCGAACCATAATTGTGCTAGACGGGCTAGTTATTTGGTAGCTCTGTGGTTACATAATATGTATTTGCCAATACCGACCTTGACCTAATTTACTAAAGATTTTAAGATTTTTATCAAATGCTAGGTTAGTTAAAGCTAAGTCGTTTAGCTGGCTGTTAGTGTTACATATATTATTAAACATTACTATTGCCGAATGACAGATTCTAATTATTAAGTGGTACTGGTACTAAATATTTTGTTTTATTTCAATTAGTACATTACCTGAAAGGATTAGTACATAAACCAAACGACATATAGGTAAAAATTCATACATATGCCGGGTATCGCCATTTTGGTCAATGTTATTAAAAGGTCTTAAGGTATTCATTTTATTTGATGCATTGTTTTAAAATCATGCAAAGCATATTCAATATTTATTTATCAAATTGAATGTTGCCTTTAAAACACGGGAGAAGTTATAGGCTCATATTATAATGCAAACAAACATGTTCACAAAATTAAATATCAAAATATGTTATTTCATGCAGCAAAAACAATTGGGTATTATTAACCACGTAGCAAGTATTAGACATATATGATAGATATAACTCGTAATGAAAAAAAGTATCAGTATCACCAAGTACGAGTAGGTAGAAGGTATAGACGATATATTCAGATAGGTACAATTAATTTTCAAACCTTGAGTCGAGAACAAACGGAGGGAGAGAGGTAGAGTTTCCAAGACTAGAGACTCTTGAGCTAGTCAATAGAGGGTCCTGGTATTAATCACAATTAAACATTTCAAAGTACGAAATTTTTATCGTCCAAAGTAACTGTGAAATGTCAATCAAGGATCATACATCTTAATTGGTATACATCCCAATGTTTGACATCCATAATTGTCAGCCTGTCTGTACTCCATTGCTAAGTAAGCCAACTATGTCTAAAACAACTTTTGGGACAGCGTCGAGCATTGGGTCTTTAACACGACTTAGTGAAGTGTAATGTGTATATTTGGGCCAGTTTGTTTTTAGTTGTACATCCCACTTTTTTTACATTTTGGGTATTTTAGGTATTTTCTACTCAGAACCACGAGCTCTTTCGATCTAATTAGGAGAACAAAAGGTTCATATATTTTTTGTTTTCCTAGTATTCCTTACCGCTATAGTAGATTATAAGGAAACGGTAACGGAATGGAACGAAAGAATATTGGGACACTATTTCCTCCTAATAAGATCGATAGAGCTCGTGATTCTGAACAGAAAATACCTAAAATATTCAAAATCGAAAATAAGTGGTGTATAAAAATATGGCCGATATTTAACACGTGGAATGCTTCAATAGTAGTTCTATTTAGTTAGACTTAACCAAAAAGGGAGTCTTATTTCAAAGAATTTATTTAAATCTGATTAAATTTGGTCATTACTTCATTTTTGGTATCATCTTTAGATTTCTTATTTCACAGTCACTTGGCACACAAGTCATAAGCCAATGCACAAACTACGAAAATTTACACGCCACAAGAAACCATATGTGAATCGATTTTTTCCATTCCAATTTGGACTTACTGTCGAAGGCTTTTCGGTCGGTTTTCCCTCCACCTTGTTCTTGAGCGCACTGGCCGAGACTAACGCAAGCAGCTAACATAGTTATACATAAGAATACATATTAATAAACATATACAATACATACAAAGCAAATTACGTTGCAATTAAATGTCAATTTCGACAGAATTTTGATTTAAATGTTAAAATGAAAATTTCATACGTCTGTGCCGCTCTTAAATTTGGTTACTCACAATAATAATTAACGCAAATTTTGTTATATCGCCTAGTGGTCAATTGATGTAGTAAAAAAAGGGAAAATTTAGATGTTACTAAGCTATTTACAATATCTAAAAGTCAAATTAAGTAAATTTAAAATCTCATCCAATAAATCAGTTTCCTAATGTTTTTCAAGAATTAACGCCTTTACGAACACAAACATAAAATAATTTAGCACTTTAATTGACTTTTATTGATAGAAAAAATCGTTATTTTCAATTATACCTATCTACTTACAAATATCTCTCGTGTCAGGCCTCAGGCATGCTACCTCATGCCTCACCGAGCCTACGACACCTGCTGAACACCAATAGAAGTGAATGGGAAGAAACTGTTTCCGATCCCGCAAAAAAATTACAACAGTAAAAATTACAGTATTTATTACGGAAGTTTGAATTGTCAATTCAAACGCAGACGCGACAGCAGCGGAATCTTTGGCATGTCCATTTCCAGAATATCTTCATGGAAATGACGGCAATCGCTATTGAAACTTACACTAACACATAATCATTACAACAATAGTGTATAGTACAATGAAAGTGCTAAACGGCGAGCGGCACAGTCCGAAGCATTCCACAAAACTCACAGCCTGCTTGCTCTTCGCGTCCAGGTCTTTGCGCTCCTTGAGCGACCCCCCCAGCAACCGCTGGATCTAACGTTTACCAACAAAACATGCTAAGAAACAAATAAATATACATAAAATATACTACAACTACACTACACTACCGCCAAATAAGATATACTACATATCATCTCAATAATACTACTCAAGGATAGAGAAAAAGAGAACATTTGAAGAGTTTATGAACTTTTAGTTGAATATTCCTTATTCTACCTTTCCCAAGTTAATGAAGATGAAAAGGAAAAAAAATTGTTAAACCAGTTTGATTATTATGTGCAGGTCAATAAAATACGTATGGAATTATAATGTGCAAAGGATCAAACCCATAATGCCATTTCGGAAGTTATCAAGGCAAAATCATGTGACGGGTGTGTACTTTGACAACATTTTAAATTGTCAAGTTACCGTGATATTACGAAAAGACTAGAATGAGTTCTTAAAGGCTCTTAAAGGTATAATGTTTAAAGTACCCGAAAGATAAACCATTCGTCCATCAGCGTGTGCGACGGATTTCAGCCCCCCTCCGCAACTTATTTAATGCAGTTCAGGAAGGAAGAAAATAACTAATGCCCACCCGAAGCCGGAAAAGAAACAAGCAAGATATTAAATCGATTTTGCCTAGATAAACTTATCTATTAACTAGTGCAAGCGCAAATGACTACGGGGTCTGAAATCACACATTCGTGTAGCTCCGTACGTGCTCGCCGCGGTGCGTGGTCGTTTGAAATCGTCCCAGTATTTGACCACTCCTAGATTACCTTAGTAGTATGAAAGAAGCTTGTAGTTTCATGTACGTATTTCTGAATGAATGTCACTGTACGAGTTTAGTGTAGTAATCACAAATTAAAATATAAAATACGACTATATAGGTATTGTAATTAAGGAGTGTCTTTTCAAAAGGGCTTAGCTTTGTAATGGCTCTTAATTGTAGATATCCAAACTAAGCGTTTCGGCAGTCTGTATTTTTTCCATAACACTTGTTTTATTCAACTGCGTTTTAAATAATTCACAAAGTTTTATCAATGCAATAGTAATCGGGTAGTAGTTTTATATTTTAAAACCAAAATGGTACGTTTGTTACACTCGATCTTTTTAAATAATCTACAGTTATCTGTTCTCTCGTAAATGTTCACGTACAGTTCAAGTTCTACTGAAACTCTTAATAAAATTTGATAACATCTAAATTATACACAAATAGGTGAAAGGAATTGACAACATTTCATATTTATAACAGGTGGAAATTAATATAGAGATCGACAGGGCTTTATGTCGTGTACCTTAAAAAAAAATCTTTGAATTTATTCTTCTGTATTTAAAGAAATATAAGAAAATACATCAAATAACTGCAATCTAAGACAATACGGGCTGAATAGGGTTGTTGTCTAAACCAAAGAGCGAAAACATATATATTTTTTTTATTTGACGTTGACAGATGACAGATGCATACCGAGTTTTATTAAGTTTTTTTTTAATAAGAAAACCGACTAAAGTAACCGTTCCATTAAGTTCTGGTTTTGGTGTTGCCACATTTTAAAATGAGTATGTTTTTATAAATTAATAATAAAATAAATAATCATCTCAGAAAATAAATAAAAACAGAGATTACTTCATCTTTTTAAGCAGAATTCAGAAAAGTAATAAAATGATAGTCTTAAAAATATGAAATGTTGTCAATTGTCTTCCTTTTAACCAGTGGTTCCCAACCTTTTCTTGACCATGGACTACTTTTATTTCTGTATTATTCTCGGGGACAAATTAATGTAAACAAATTTCCCCTCCCCCAGCGAACTCCCGCGCTGTATCGCTCGCCAGTTTCAATCATTCGAGGATCATACTTTGACTCCTGCGAACCACTGCTTTAAAAGAAGACATACTCCATATAATTGTGATTAAATTTTTTGCCATACACTGATACAGCTAGAGGCTACCCACTTCTAACAAAGGTAATGTGTACTGTAGTAAATAACAGTGTTCAAAATATTTAAAGATATGCTAGGGATGGATACTCACGACTAGAAATTCATTCTTATCTACTCTTTGGTTGCCGTCCGTGTCGAACATGTTGAACGCTATCTGGAAGCCGGACGCTGGCTCTGGGAAACATCAAACACATTCACCATCGTATTTCAGGGTGGGTAAATGAAAAACAAGATGCGTAGGTACATAATATGGTAGGTACTTACTCGTCAATATCGATAGGAGAAACAGGTACTCTGTGTATGAAATAATTCCTGAAAGAAGAAAATACATTGCCATAATGATGCTGTTTAAAAGTAAGTATAACATTAGGATTTGTCTATAAGACACTTTTTTTAAGTTTATTATATTAGCACTTTCTATTGCAGCTCGATTATGCAACTTTAGAACTAAGGGGTATACTAATGTACATAGTAAATTAGAAATAGAAGATCTCAGGAAGTGTGAACACCTTCAGATGATCAACATTGTCGTCTGGCCAGTCAGTGCTCGATGTTACACGTTTAATAGTGACAAAATTGTTGTCAAATATAGTTTTTTCGTTAGTATTCACTAGTAGAACCGCTTCTTTATGTTATGTTAACTGAAGTTTAAACCGCGCCCTGAGTGTTACTTCTACTTCTATCCCTCGTCTATCGTCTGTCGGTGAAGTTGCGGAACATCTAGGAGGAGTACTTCATGAGTACGGGCGTGCTGTCACGGAGCTGCTCGACCTTCTTCGTTGTCAATACTCGCCTCTTCAGTCACGCTGCACACTCTTGTCGCGGAGCTACTCGATCTTCTTCGTTGTCAATACTCGCCTCTTCAGTCACGCTGCAAGCTCTGAGTGGTCCGTGACTCTTAATCGGCCTTACCTCGATCCCTCAAGTTGCGGAACATCTGCAGGGAGCCCTTGCTTAGCGCGGGTGCGCTGTCGCGGAGCTTCTCGATCTTCTTCGTTGTCAATACTCGCCTCTTCAGTCACGCTGCAAGCTCTGAGTGGTTCGTGACTCTTAATCGGCCTTACCTCGATCCCTCAAATTGCGGAACATCTGCGGGGAGCCCTTCTTGAGCGCGGGCGTGCTGTCCCGGAGCTGTTCGATCTCCTTCGCGGTCAACAGTCGCCTCTTGAGTCGAGCTGGGAAAAATAACAATGTTGCTTATTGCCCTTATTGGCCGATATTAGGGCTGCCCCGTATATCGTAGGTAGGGTTGCCAGGTTACACAAATCGGGATTTAGGTTTTTAAATCGGGACAAATATCTTATAAATCCTTCATTTATCGGAACTATTATTACTTGCCAGTAAATCCTATTTTAGTCGATAATAATAAATAAATAAATAAATACTATGGGACAATCATACACAAATCGACCTAGTCCCAAACTAAGCAAAGCCACAGAATAAAAGCTTGTACTATGGGTACTAGACGACGAAATACATAATATATAAATACATATATAGATAACATCCATGACCCAAGACCAAATATTCGACTTCATCACACAAATATTTGCCCCGGCCGGGATTCGAACCCGGGACCGCCGGCTCAGTAGGCAGATGTCTGCAAACTGTGCCAACCGCGTCGCCAATAACGGTTCTAAAATAAGTTTATTGATTTATCGGGACAGTTAACGTCCCGATCAGGTGCAAATCGGGACACGTCCAGCCCCTGAAATCGGGACATCCCGCGCAAATCGGGACACCTACCAACCCTAGTTGTAGTCGATTAAATCGACATCAGTATCTTTACTTTGCAACTCGGATAGCGGCAACAGGAAAGGTGACGTTTTGTACATGTTCATCATCATCATCATTTCAGCCATAGGACATCCACTGCTGGACACAGGCCTCCTCAATAGACTTCCACATGGGCCGGATAGCAGCGGCCCGCATCCAGCAAGTCCCCGCAACTCTAACCAGGTCGTCCGACCACCTTGCGGGTGGCCGTCCTACACTGCCCTTGCCGGTACGTGGTCTCCACTCGAGAACCTTTCTGCCCCAACGGCCATCGGTCCTTCGAGCTACGTGCCCCGCCCATTGCCACTTCAGCTTGCTTACCCGGTTTGCTATGTCGACGACCTTGGTTCGTCTACAAATCTCCTCATTCCTGATTCGATCTCGTAGAGAAATCCCGAGCATAGCTCTTTCCATTGCTCGCTGAGTGACTCTGAGCTTCCTTAAAAGGCCCATAGTTAGAGACCACGTCTCGTTGTACATGTTGTCTCAGTAAAAAAAAAGGATTCTAGGGTGATTATTTTGAGATACTAGAGGCCTAGGTGGTACTCACGGCGGGGCTCCTGCTCAACGACGGACTCCAGGAAGTCCTGCGGCGTCATGTACAGCTGCCCGTTGTACTCGACCGACGCGAACTTGATGAAGCGGCGCTCTCGCGACGTCAGCTTCACTGATTTGGCCAGCTCATCCGGCTGCGGGAGAAAAGAAAGAAAAGATCATGTTAATAATTGGAAATGATGCTTGAAATTATTCCTTTTTAGAGTTCCATGCCCAAAGGGTAAAAAACGGGACCCTATTACTAAGACTCCGCTGCCCGTCTGTCTGTCTGTCCGTCTGTCACCAGGTAGTAGTCATGAACCGTGACAGCTAGAGAATTGAAATGATTGCAGATGATGTATATCTGTTGCGGCTATATAATAGCAAATACTAAAACCAGAATAAAATTAATATTTAAGTGGGGCTCCCCTACAACAAATGTGATCGGTTGCGTTAACTTTGCACCTCATTTGTATGCGGCGCCATACATACCAGGTGCAGACTTAACTCGGTGTGCGAGTCCGCGACTCGCACTTGGCCAGTTTTTTTGTATTTACTGGTCATGTTATCTCTTTTTATGGAAAACAACCTTTGACGGTTTAATGATAAATGTTTCCAAATACTGTTTCATTTCAGCAACTTTCTCTCAAAAATATAGCGTAAGTTGGGAATTGAGAATTGAAACAGTATGGATGTAATGTAATGAATGTAATAATTAAAAAAAAAATGCAAAAAGGAAATACGCTACCAAAAGCATGTTTTATGATTCAAAATATGTAGGAGCTTTAATGTAAAGTAATGTTGTTAGTTTTCTACAATACTAATAAATTCAAGACTGTCGTAACAGGGGAGAAAGATCTATTTATTTCCCGAGTGCATTCTCTCCCTGACAAAGCACATTTGTATTTCACCCAAAAAACAAATTTGACCGCAACACCGTTTAAGCCTTCCCGAGATTTATAACTCCTTTTAGGGGTGGCACTCACCGGTAATTTATCGGCATATTTGTGACAAAACGGCTATTAAGTAGAGGACAATGCGGTTCCACTGCCATTTTATTACACAACCCTGATTTACGAGGGTGATAAAAGACGTATTTCTTTTAATTTTAAAGTTAGGGTTGCTCTTTGAGCTGCCGACTGCAACCCTATTTATTGACTCTACGTATTTGCGTTTGCTGTATGGGAATCAAATAGTTTTCAATAGTGCGTCTTTATTGAGTGTTGACTTTTTGTTTATTAAAAGAAATGTTACATTTCCTATACTTTCAATTGGTGTTTTTGTCCATCAGAGGGTATGGTGTTAGTAGAGAGTCACTAAGTAAATGAAATATTATGCAACTATCAGAAACAATTGTTGTATGATATATTTACATATTTGTATGACTTTCGGAAAGGCCTTTGCGTTATTAACGGGAACAGGGAATCTTTAAAACGACCAATACGCCAAGTGTCACACTCTCAGACGACGGACAGACGGACAGATGACCCGGACTAGCAACGTCAGTAACGCGACACCGCAGAACGAGCGAAGCGATGGTTCCGCGTTCTACCAAAATAAACGATTCGGAAGTGCCAAACCAAACTATTCCGTTTAACACTAATATAGCACGACACGTAGGCCAGTCATCCGGTTGGAACACTTTAAAGATTTGCCTATGAGGAGGATGCGGTGTGAATCCAATTTATGTATTCAAATTATAATATGCAAATTAACAGTACACAACTAAAACATTTGCACAGAAACATAATTAAACATAAAAAGAAATAACAATGAGACTAAAACAGCATTAAAAGTAAAATCAGTAATAACAGCAGTAAAAAAAAACCGGTCAAGTGCGAGTCGGACTCCCGCACCGAGGGTTCCGTACAAATACTTTTCATCCTTAAGTGGTTAAGTTAAGTTTGCACCTGGTATGTATAGCGCCCCATACAAATGAGGTGCAAAGTTAACGCAACCAACCCCTATGTTGTATGGGAGCCCCCCTTAAATATTTAGTTTATTTTATTTTTAGTATTTGTTGTTATAGCGGCAATAGAAATATATCATCTGTGAAAATTTCAACTGTCTAGCTATCACCGTTCTTGAGATACAGCCTGGTGACGGACGGACGGATAGCGAAGTCTCAGTAATAGGGTCCCGTTTTTACCCTTTGGGTACGGAACCCTAAAAAGCAATTCCAAATGGCAAATATTTACGAAAAGAAAAACAACTGTCCGATGACGTGTGAATTCATTGAATACTATATTTATTTACGCATTTATATGTATTATATATATATATATATATATATATATAAAATTGAAAATGCCAGAACGGGATAACGCACTAGGGAGGAAGCGAGATGGCGCCTTACAAAACTCGACGTTCTTTTAGATCACGTTTCTCCAATACGATGCACGTTACCGCAGAAAAAACTATTCAAATCTATTGTCTAAATATGAGAATGGAATAAGAGCGTAAAAAATACCGTTTTCACTACGTATTACCTTCACAATCGGCTAAAGAAATCTTCATAAAATTCTTCATTTCGCGACCGTCGACCATTTCCGGCGATACTCGGTTCTTCTCGCTCTTATGGCTCAGGTTCAAGTAGCCTAAAGTTTCTTTTCGCTATATGACTTAAGTTTAAGTAGCCAAAAATTTTGGCGTCATGTTGGTACGCCGTTATATCGAAGTTTTTTACTCGAAATCATGTAATGACTACGCACTTTGCTTGACGTATGTTGTTTTCTCTGTCAAACTAAATGTCATCGGCATTGTCATTGTCAGCGAATTTTCTGTGCAATAAGCAAAAAGTGTTATGAAAATGCCGATAATTGAAAGTATTAAGTGATTATGTTATTAATTTGTATTTTGATTGATCGACCATCACGGTTTTATTCAGATTGACCACCACGGTTTCGGGAGATGGAGGAATGGCGATGGCATGTTTAATTTTTGTTAAATTTGAATTTAACAGATTATGTATTATTATTATAAACACAAGAAAAATATCCTTGCAAGGCAATGTACTCATTGTTCTGCATCTCGGTGCGTAGAATGCGATGCGATAATGTTGGGTTAGTAAGACCTCAGGGGTTGCGGTATAGGAAAGGTGGGCCAGTTTTGGGACTTAGAAAAATTTCGGTGTCGTGAAATTTATGTCAATATAACACCTCATTTTTATTAAAGTATCCTTTAAAACATCCTATAATAAGCATGTTTTGTTATGTAAACTTTTTCTCTCAGATCAATATTTACCGAGATATTGGGGTTTTTAAGGTAAAAATGCTGTCTGAAAATATGGTACTTGGGTTGAAAACCGAAAACTGTAGGTTAGGTTAGGTTTGTTTTGTGACCATGTATAGCGGAGCGAGCGTAGCGAGCGGAGCGTCAAAATGCTTGCTTACATGACCCTCATAAATAGTCTACTATTATTACGTACCTACATCAAAATATGTTTATGCATTTGAACCCCAATATCTCGGTACATATTGATCTGAGAGAAAAAGTTGAAAGAATAAAATATGCTTATTTTAGCGTAATCTACTAGATTCAATCTAATTTAAGCCCAAACCAACAAAAAAAAATTAGTCCTAAAATCGGTCCAGCTTTGCTATACTCTGACCCTTACTGCTTATTTCTCGAGAAGATCTAGATTGTTCCCTATTTACAGAGGATTCTTTTCCCACGGATTTGTCTGTTACTGAAGCGGCACTGCCTATTTAATGGTTATTATTTTTACTTTTGTTTATTAAGCTTTGCTAGGCTTAGATTTGCTTTGAGTAACATTTGTACATGTATGTATTACTCTCCAGTCCATGTAAGTATACAAATATAAAATGTGTTGAATCCCTTTTGCTTATAATTAATTTTATTTCGGAAATACAAATATGAGGACTAAACGCAGTTTCCTTTTAAAAAGCTTTTATTTAACTTGCAATGACAGTTTCCTTTTTTCATTAAGTATATATAATTAAAAAAAAAACAAATTACATGTTCAAGTGTTACAAATAGGAAGTACATATTTCATCACAGTAAGCTCACTACGCATACCAAAGTCCTTGTACACCTGACCTGCGTCCTAAGTGTATTGCTGTATGCGTCACAAACTTGGACTACATATGCGAAACAAGAACGCAAACTCAACGCTTTCCACATGCGCTGCCTGAGGACTATACTCGGAGTCACTTGGCAAGACAAAATCAGCAACGAGGTAGTACTCTCAAGAACGCATTGTTGCAGCATAACTGCTATGCTAAAGCAGAGAAGACTACGCTGGCTCGGTCACGTTCATCGCATGGACTCGGAGAGACTACCACGCCAAGTAATGCTGGGTCAGATAGCGGACGCAAAAAGACCTGTTGGGCGTCCAACTTTAAGATTCAAGGACTCCTGCAAGCGGGACATGAATAGTTTCGGTATTCGGACAGACGGGTGGGAAAAACGCGCTGAGATGAGACCTGAATGGCGTCATGACATTAAAGTCGGAACATCAAAGCATGACGATGACTGGCTGGAGAACCTTAAGCAGAAAAGTCTTCGTCGTGCTCTTCCACCTCCTGCGGACTCGCGTTTTGTGTGCGATCGATGTGGCAAGAAATGCCGCGCTGCTATAGGACTCTATAGTCATCAACGGCGATGTGGGAACCCGTAAACCCACAAGTGCTGCAACAAACATCTACAACAGATGCTGTGGCCAATGATGGTTGTACGCAGTGTAGTTTGCCTATTTTCTTCGAATACCCATTCCTTCAATTGCTCAAAGGTTAACTGGAAGAGATCCCTAATAGGGATAAGTTCGCCTTTGTACATATTTCATTTGTTATCAATGTATTTATAACCAGTTGTTGTGTACAATAAAGCGTTTACATACATTACATACATACATACATACTATTTATAACTACTTTTAATAAAATATAGGGGTTGTACAGGCACACACTGGCTTAGGGACCCCTGGTGGGGTGGACTATACAAATTAGGTATATTTGTATAGAGTTAGGTAGGTAAGTAAGGTAAGTAAGTAAAGTAAGTTTGGTAATGTAATGTAATTGGTAAGTAAGTTAACTATCCAGCGTGTGTCTGCACAGACTGCGTACAGCTAAGGGTTGACTATGACTAGGGAGCCTAAGCCAGTGTGTGCCTGTACATATGGTCCTTCGAACCGGATCTGGAAGCAGAGCGGGATCCTGTATTCCAGACCCGGAAATTTTAATCAGTAATTATTGACAACAAACAGTCAGTAATTTCTGATATTTAGAGTCATCCTCCAATACTAGGGTATTAGTTACGTGGGTCCTACCACGATTAGTTAACGTGCCCTCCCCAATAGGAATTAGGATTGTACATTATTGTAGGGATAATTGACTGACCGACCGACAATATGGACATTGCTCAGGTTAATATCCTCATCGAAAGCCAAGAACGATTGGGGAATACACTTCAGACTTTGTTGACAAACATAAAGAAGGATTCACCAAGCAGGAAGACTTTGGAATATATCTCAAAAAGAAGAGTTGCATTGGAAGAGTTGATAGAGGAAGTCCAGAGTAACCACAGAAAGTTGGAGGATGAGGAGAAGCTACGCAACCACGCGTATATTACAACGAACCATTTTGCCAAGATTATGGAAATCTACCACATGAAGCTATTAACTACCTTAACCAATACGAAACATAATTGAAGGAAAGTGAGCATAATAGTCATACCAACCAACGAAACAATACCATGACGGAAGCACGAAGCAACGAAGAAAATCCAAAGCTAGGGATGCAAAAGTTCAGATTATCCCAGTTGGAGCGAAAGCTGGCAGCAGCTAAACAGTTACTTACCGAGAATAAACCGAGGTGGATGTTACAAACTACTATTGAAACCATTAAAAAACAGTGGGAGATTATAGAAGTCTCGCATATGGAGTTATTTGTAGAAGGAAAGGGAAAGACCGATGAGTATTTTACTACGGAGATGTTTGAGAAGATTCAGGAAGAGTAATACGAGGATAAAATTTACCAACTTGACAAAGATAAATGAGGTCACCGAATACACAATTCCACGTTATTTCAATGATTCCAAATCTAGCGTGGCGTTACCGAAAATAACAATTCCAATTTTTACAGGAGAATACGAGTCCTGGTATTCCTTTCATGACTTATTTAAAAACATGGTGCATAAATATTATTTGCGTAAATGCATTGAGGTTGCTGATGCATGAATTCTGTTCCCTGAACAGGGGTAGACGTATACAACTATACATGTGTTATAAGTAGGCAAGGATTTTCCTGCAAAATACACCAACACTGTCAGCAAACATATCATATCAACGTTTTCCGCGTCAAGTAAAATCTTCGGAAAATTCTTCCTATTTCATTAAGAGTATCGTTTAGGCCAGGGTTTACCACCCAGTTCTTTTGTGAGAAGATTTGTGTTATTTTCATAATTTTATTCACACTTGCTTGCGTGTTCCGCCACCTTTGACATGTTTCTACACCCCCAAGTGGAGCGTGTCCCCTTAGTTGGAAAATTCTGAACTAAAAGATATACTATATGGTCCAAATTGTCATGCTGAAGATAGGATTCAGTGGTTTGGAGTGTACATAGTCTGTCAATTCAATCGGTATGATAGTCACGGAAGTACGGAACTATATGTAAGTGAAGAAGGCGTACAAAGTCCTTAAAACTTTCAGCGACAATACCGTTTCTGAGAAAGGCAGATTGACTACACACTCTTTAATGGATGACGGGAGCCTTTAGATACGGAACCCTAAAATAGTACAAATAAAGCCCCACGGGGAGCCGACGGTGGAGGAAACCCATGGAAACTAGGTTCGCTATTTTGGTCGCCCACGTTTGTTTGGTCTACCAATGGGCTTAATGACTCGTTGCATAATTCTTCTCAGCAAATAACCGGTGACATCGGAGGGATGCGAACTTTGGCCAACATTGGCATGGAACAGGCTAGAACGAGTATCTTCATACAACAGATTTTCGACAGATGAAACCGTTTTTGGTTTTATATGTGCGTGTCTACGAACTAATCACTTTTTTTTTTTAAATCATAGTGACGTTTTTTTTGTGACAGATGCGCACACGGAAGCTGTCTTACATGGAACAGGCTTAGAATAAGTACGCCTAGAACGAGTTCATTCAACAGATTTGCGAAAGATGAAACCGCTTTTGGTTTTATATGTGCGTGTCTACGAACCAATCGTAGAGACATTCTGATTTGTGACAGATGCGCGTACGGATGAAACTTAGCCCGTGGCTAACCAAAACTGGCATCACTTTCAAGCGCTAACTAGGTTTCTAGGCGTATTTATTGTAAGGGAACAGGCGTGTCATTTTACCAAGTCTTTTGTGAACTGCAGGCTAGTTGAGGGACCATAACTTGTTTTTTTTGCAGTGCGTTGCATTGTTGTGGTCTGTTTTGAAGAGTTACGAAAATCAACTTCACCATAAGAGTCAGCATGTAACATTAACGTCTTTGGGTAACGACGTATCGGTAACCATTTGCATTGCAGTGTTTGCTTACCACCAGCTATTAAAGATTCGAATAAAAAACATTTTCTCAGGCAAAATTTATGAACCTACGAAGGATGAGCTTTTTGAAATCATTAATAAGTTTTAATTACCCAATTAATAACGATAAAATCGTAATGGTCGATGATGACATTTTACGCATCCGCCGTGTTCAAAATCACACATCATATCACCCGAAGATGCAAATGAGAAACCAAGCAGATTTGATTCTCAATAAAATAAATCAGAAATATTAATCGACTTGAAAGTAACATCAAGAACTATTTAATGACGAAGAAAAGTGTTACGTGAACGTTATTGGTCGAAGATACAGGAGTACGTAAAAAAAAGTGTATCGCGTCATTTTTCTATACTTGGAATTTGAATCATACGACTGCGACCTGGGTATGACATGTCGAGTACATTGTTCGTACGTGTTGGTAATTGAGTGTCTTAAGTTGCACTTCATTCGAACTAAGACAGATAAAATAAAACTACCTTAGAACAGAACAGACTGTCATTATCCAGTCATTGCTTGATTCACGTGTTTTATAACATCGAAATCTGCCACCAGTACTAGGGCTTGCAATTCCGGAATCGGCTTGTATGGGCAGTATTGGAAATTCCGGAATTTTACTAACCAATTCCGGAATTAGAAGTCCTAACTGTGCCCGCTGTGCCTGCAGCTCCGCACGCATGGATATCGGTCTGTGTCAGTTTTGCTTTATCACAGTTTATTGATACCCCGCAGACAGGACTTTCCGTGCTGTCCAAATCTGTTGAGATCTTGCAAGTTGTGCGAGCCGTTTTGCCACCAGGCAGCAACGTAACAGCGATTATTCAGGTTCTCTGCCTTTTCGCCGAATTATGTTTCGTCAAACGTTTCATTTCGTCAAATGTTTCATTTCGCCAAAAGCATTTTTCACTGAAACTGTAAACTATTTCGAATTGTTATAAACCTAACCTAACCTAACCTAATCTAAAGGATGATATTTACAACAATCCTAAATAGTTTACAGTTTCAGTGAAAAATGCTTTTGGCGAAATGAAACATTTGACGAAATGAAACGTTTGACAAAACATAATTCGGCGAAAAGGCAGTACACCGATTATTCAATTAAATTTGTTAATATCCGTACCCCTTCTTCAAAACTTAGAATTGATTTGGCAAAATCCTTCCTCAGTGGGCTTACTCATGTCACAACATATTAATTTCACTGCCATCTGTTAGTTTATCAGAGTATTCGATAGTCGTAGCACATGTTTGAAAAAGTTTGCACCTTATTCCTAAGTAGCGCCAAGAGATTCAGGTTAAACTTAAACTCAATCGAGTATAGTGGCTATATACCCCTACTTTTATTGGTAAAATTTTTATAGCCTTTAATATGGCCGAGGATCTTTTCCACAGATTCATGGAGTTTTCATCAAAATCCGTTCAGCCGTTTTCACGTGATGCGCGGTCAAATAAACAGACAAACAGATAAATAGACAAACAGATAAACAGACAAACATTTTAAAAACTGTTGGATCGTGTTCTGTTATCGATTTTAAGTATCCCCCGCCAACTTTTTTGGAACATCTTCCATGTACAGACTTTCGTTCGATCCTCTTCAGCTTTATTATATGTAGGTATAGATAGATAGCCCGAAACATCTATTCGGAACGCGCGATCATGCTGGAGCATTCACATCTTTCCCCCAATTTGGGGAAAATGACTTTCCGCTAGCAACATTATTGTGACGTAGACACGCATACATAAAACCAAAAGCGATTTCATTTTTCTCAGATCTGTTGTATGAAGACTGTGTTCTGACAGTATTAAATTTATTCAGACTAATCTCTGGAACGCGCGAAGACACGCTGGAACATTTACATCTTCACCAATTTGGGGCAAATTACTTTCCGCTAGCAACATTGTTACGTAGATGGACACATAAAACTAGCTAAGCAGAATAACGTGTTCACAAGGATCTGTACAACCCATATTTTCGTTATAATAGAATCTGTGTCTATATCATTTTGAGCACTTGGCGTGCGAATAAGCAACTTCTGCTGCATATTTCGCCTGGTGACCACCAAAACTCATTCAAATTTCTGCCACTGCTCTTCAAAACCTCGTATCTTGTAAGTAGATTGACATCGAGCTTTGTTTTAGGTAGTTATTCGTTACTCAGTGAGTTATTCTAAGGCTATGCCCAAGTTTGCATTATTTGATTAGTACCTACTACCTATCGTTTTATCTTTAATAGTGAATCGTAAATATCAAGCGATATGTAAACGATATAGCTTTAAAGACTCCTCATCACACCCTAGCATTTATGAGTGGTATGACTACTAGTTTAACATCAGTATTAACCACGTTAGCCCAGTCAACGCATAACTTATCTTTTATTGCCCGACCACGGTGTTTATATACTTGTACGGGCATAAATAATGTTAATTAAAACTATAATCAGTTACACAATTTCCTGGAAATCATGTAGGTAGCTGGTTTTTATGTGATTTACAAGTTGCATGCTGCATTTTGTGACGGCCAAGCATTTAAGTGATGTTTGGTTTATAGAAATGGACAGACGAATATATTTATGGTTCCTCGATGGAACCAGTTACTGTAGCGATGGTCCGATGGTCCATAACTGCACAAGCTCCCTCTATTTTTTATTTGACTATTTATTTACTGCTTAAATATGTAATGTCTCATTTTTTATGTGATGATGTTTTTTTTTGTGATGGGTACTGGGTACACATCATATTTTTTTTATTAAACTATTGTTACAAAGATCAAAGCCCAAGAAAAAATTTAAAGCGTAACCTAGTGGAATCGAAACCGCGCCGGCACCTCTGGATTACCGATTTATTGTTTAGCCATTAAAACTCTATACCTGTTTGCACATTGATACGCTGAACTCAAATGCTAAAACCACCATTTTCGGATCGGTTAAAAAATAAAAAAAGTTGCATGACTAATAACAAAAAACGTAATTATAGTCTGGCAAATGAAATATTACTCAATGTTTTGGCGGGAAATTTATAAAATCTGCGGCTGGTCACACTTTGTGTAGTAGGGATTATAATTTAGATACTAGAAAATATTTTTGATTTTCTATGCACACGTAACCTAAGGAAATAAGTTAAATACTCGTATATGTTGACGTGCACTCATAGTCAGCTCACATAATTTCTGCCACTATGTACAGTGCAGTCAACGAGAAACACATGTTTACACTTTCTAACCATATACACATATACAAGGCGAAAAATTCAATGTAGTGTAAATGAGATCTAGCTCGATAACACAATAAATCATATTAATATTAATCCATCACCAAAAAATTACATGAGTACTATGCCAAATTTCAACTCAATCGGAATGTTAGAACTAATACTTATATATAAAGTATCAAAATTATTTATAGAGAACCTACCTACAAAATTGTTTAAAATTTTAAATCATAGATAATTGGTGATACCACAAGGAAATATCTGTCAACATTATTTGGCTAGCCAGACTCTAGCCTTGATGACATATCATGGCTATTATGATTACTGAAAATGCAAAATTAGATGCGTTTCATGCTCGATTAATTTTACTTACACATTCCAAAGAAAATTATAGAAATGTTAAAGCGGATTGTCAAACAATTACCATTTACTACAAGCAATGAACGAACGCACTCACAAACATGTCAAAGGTAGCGCTTACGCATTAAATCACTCCTATCCAACACTAAAAGGGCTTATGATTTCATATTTTAATAAGCATTCATGACTTTTTGAAAATAAACTATGTTGGACAGGACGCGGTCGTAAAAGGTCGTAAGTCGGTATGTTTTTAATAAGGTTTTGTGTTGTTTGGAGCCGTCCGGTACAAGTACCATTAAGCACTGCGTGTGACGGCTAATGCGGTACAAATATGTACAATGCCAGTGTTTCGATGTCACTCGGGATTTATTGGGCTAGACCAGGCCAGGGATGGGTTTGGGAAGCGGTTCATCAAAAAAAAAAAGTACATTTGTCTTACGTTTTAAAGGATTGACTGAACGTGACCGCCAAGTGTTAAAGTTAATACACCCTGAATATAAAAAAATGCTCCATGAAAATTTTTATGTCAACAATACCTCTTGCTATACTGTGTGAGGCTGTTGGTAAAATGCTAAATTAAAGTTTTTTTTTTTTCAGATATCCAATGGTAAAAAAAAACTAAAAGCTTTTTGTTGAATACCAAATAACCCGTTTTGAGTATACGTATATGTAAGTTTTTCTAAAAAATAATCCCGATGCGCGACAGAATTACAGAGCGGTGCCTGTATTTTTTTTATAGAGAGCAAACTTTAAACATTATTAAGTACTAAAATTATATTGAAAATCAACTTCTATGGGGTTATTATTTCCGGAAAAAACTTAACACGATACAACACCGTGACGCCAGCAGTACCTACAGTTTTCTCATCACACTGAAACCGCTGGACGGATTTCATCCTCCAATTAAATCCTCCAAAGTGATAGACTACTTTCTACTTGACTATTGTAAAGAAAAAAATACGCGGATGAAGTTAACTTAATTTTATGATAATGAAGTTTTAATTATAATCCGACCCTGTCCCGGGCGCTTCTCACAAATCTATCACGATCACGTCAGTCGGCGCCGGCGCAGCAACCGCGTGTTTACGCAAATGAGACTAATTCCATAGTGCACTCACTGTTTCAACCACATACAAACATGAGGCACTTTTAAGCATTTGAGTAAGGGTCTATAGCTACTTGGGAAACAAGTTAGCTCAAGTGATGCATCTTATATCCGTTTAAAAATGGACAGTAAACAGTGTATTCAATGGTATATCGTGGTTGCAGAATGTTGTGAAATTTCACTTCGCGCAGCACATGATACTCATTTTGAAGCAGATAGGCAACGACTCGTTAGCTCAGTTGGTCAGAGCGCCGATTTACTGAATCAAAAATTTATCCTTACCATCGGAGGTCGGAGGTTCGAATCCTTCACGAGTCATACTTTTGGAAAAATACCTTTTTTTCGGGGATCGTTCAAAACTAATTAGGTATCATTTATACCATGTGGGTCCTGTAACAGGAGCTGAAAAATAAAACATAGATTCTACCCCTCAAAACTGATCATCAGCATTTATTAAACAACTTTAAAATATAACTCATTTATAATGTAAACCTGTAAAATAAAGTTTATTCAAAGAAGCAATGTATTGCGAAACATTCGATATTAAGTGACAGCTATGTCAATGCTAAAACGATGTCAATGTTGGACGGCGTACATTGAAAATGCTATTTACTTTGTTTGAAATAATGAACATATGAAAACAGTATTTTTAATCAAATTATGAAAATATTTATCAAAATTCGTCCAGCCGTTTAATGCGAAGAAGTAACAAACATAATTATATTTACACATTAACACACTCGCAGACTCGCTTGCGAGTATTTTTTTTTATTTACCATCAAGAAATTTATCTAATTACCTCATTACATATCTACGTAGGATTGTAAACTACTCCAGAAAGATTTCATTGAAGGCCTAAAGGTAAAGGTCCCTAGTAAAACAAATATGTTCAACTGGAAAGAATTGGTACCCTCGTTAAGAAATTGAAAGCTGATTTGTTAAAAGAATATACTTTAATTAAAATTAGATCATAAATATTTATTCAAAACTTTTTACATGGCAATAATAATTAAAATAAGTAAAATAAAAATAAACCGAAGAAAGAAAGAAAAAAAATAGCTAAAAGAATGAGTTATGCATACAACCCAAAGAACTTTGTATATATATACATGTATCGACCGAGTCCAGTTTTGGCACAAGTCCACAAAAATATTAAAATACCACACTACAACCATAACAAAAGAAGCGTAAAAGTTTAGAAAGCTAAGAAATTATATACTGGATTGCATAAAGAGTAATTTTCAAGAAGCCGATCAATCGGATGAATATGGATCGATACATAACCATTACGCCCACGGCGACAACGCACGGCGATGATAATCCTCCGTAATCGGTTGTAAATCATCCTCTACGAAGATTTCACACTTACGCTTTCGATGAAGATGCGATTTATCGGACAAATTACCAGCTCTGGTGACCTGCCATTAGGTCTAAGCCACCGCAAGATAGGATAATAAGTAGGTAAGTATGAAAGCTTCTGATATAAGTACCTAGTTGCACCGCATTTCTTTAAAACGTAGACGCTTATGAAAATTGTTGTAAATGAAATCTTACATAAAGAGGTTCTTTCATGTCGCAATGATCGATCCAGTTCAATATTTTACTTTTCAATAACAGTCCAAAGGTGACTTGCATCGAGCACATCTAACGGAACAGTTAAAAAGATTATTATAAATAACGATTACTGTCATCCACGGATTTAGTGTACATAATGTAACTTTACAAACGGTTTTAAAAAGAGCAACGTAAATGCTTGCATGTTTAGCTTATGCCAGATGTACCTAGGGTTGAATGTCAACGCCAGATCTTTGTAAGCACCTACACGAAAAAAAAATAGCTCAACAATTTTAACTAAGTACTTGAGAAATAGCCAAATTGTGCTTAGTAGTAACCAAAATTATGGTAATTTTACACTTAAACTTATTTTGTTTACTAGTTGCCCGCAGTTTGTCAGTCCTCCAATTTATGTAACTAGCAGCTAACATTTGGGCTACAGTTAACAAATCTTATTTTTTTTTCAGTGTACATCGAACAAGAATAGTATGTAGTTTATTGAGTCTGTCAGTCTTGTGTGAATGAGCATAGACATTTGTATGGAGTTGGGCTCAATAATATCCACAACATGCGCAGATGACTGATAGCCTGCGGAGAGAATATATGTCTCATTTCCACATGCGTCAGCCCTCAACTCCGTCCGCCATTCCTGGTCAGACTTATGTTACCCATCATATTTTATGCAGCTAACGGTGCGAGTACAGCTCTTATTAGACAACTGTTCTTCGTCTGGTGTAACGAGCCTATTTGTAAATGACTAGTTTAAGGCTGCTTTTCCTCTCACGCTGTCCATTTGCACTCGCTCATGTGGCTTGCTTATGCTATAAACTTTACAAGTACACTGCCAGTCGGCATTCTTGTCATTTAGCGACCTCGGAAATCGATATGGTTTAACACACCAACAGTCTGATTAAATTAATATGGCAGTAGGTACTAAAGTGTAAATTTGGGCATATACATACATACATACATATTTCATAAATCTAATTCAGCTTTCCCGGATTTGTAGTGGTAGTGCTTTTTTGACGTGTCTAGACATAGGTAATAAATATCCATTAATAGTTATCTATTTCAAAAATATTCTTGCAAACGACATGTTATCAGTTATCACATGGAAGCAATAAAAAAACAATTGATGTCCCATAAACAAAGACGAGATCTTTCAATACATTACGACTACCTTTAACCGTTTCTGACAGTGTCTACGTCTAAGTCTTATTTAGACTACGCAAGAACAATTACCATTTAATAGATAATTTCCATATAACTTTTGGGGTAAATAAAAATGGAACCTTGTACTTAAATGCATAAGCAGATGTCTCGAAAAGGCTCCCAACATAATCGACCACTGCATGAGAAACGGAATAACTCCGTAAGGATTAAGTCTTTCTGTAGTTGGTGCGTTTGTTCTTGGCTCGGTACTTAATGTTCGCTGCATTGCATTGTAACTCTATCAATGTGCTTTACGGCGCGTTTATCATTCTGAAGCCTTTATGGGTTGATTCGTAATTTTGTGCGGGAGTTAATTTGTGCGATGGACTATGGATAGTGGTGGAGGTCAGCGAATGCTTAAATAAGGAAATTCTTTTCATCTGTTTATATCGCATATCGCGTACGCATGCATAATCGTAGTTTAATGTTTGTTACTTACAACGCGGAAATAGAGCGGATCAAGATAAAACTTGGCACAGAGACTAATGACTTCTATGGTAAAGCCGCGCATATGCTAATAGTTAAGACTATAACCTAACCGTTTTATATTTTCTTTATGACATCACTCTTTATGACGCAAGTTAATAATTCGGAACAATCTCCGTAATTGACAACATTCCATAATTTTAATAGGAAATTAATATAGACAAATAGACATCGAGAGAGCTTTGCGTCGTGTAAACCCTAAATAATATTTATATTTATTTTCGAAATTTATGAGCGGTGGTAGCCTAGTGGTTAGGGCATGCGACTTTCAATCCGGAGGTCGCGGGTTCGAAACCGGCCCGTACCAATGAGTTTTTCGGAACTTATGTACGGAATGTCATTTGATATTTACCTCTCGCTTTTCGGTGAAGGAAAACCTCGTGAGGAAACCACCTAAGCCCAATAAGGCCTAGTTTCCCCTCTGGGTTGGAAGGTCAGATGGCAGTCGCTTGCGTAAAAACTAGTGCCTACGCCACATCTTGGGATTTAGGTAGCCGACCCCGATTGAGAATTCATTCTCAAAAAATGGGACAAAGGCTAGGAGGATGATGATGATTTATTTTCGAAATTTACGACAGCTATGTCTGCATCAAGTTGTAGTCTTAGACCTATCCGCAAAAAAAATAAGCTGTCAATAATGTGAAGCTCAACGTCATTTTTTTTTATTAGTCACCAGACTAAAGTAACCTTTCCATTGTGTCATAGTTTTGGAGTTACTTCATTTCAGAATGAGTAGATTTTAATAAATTTAGTAATAAAATATTTAGCAATCTTAGGAAAAATATAAAAACAGTGAATAAACTACTATTAGTCCTCTTTCTAAGAGGAATAAAGAGAAGTAATAAAATAGACGTCTTAAAAATATGAAATCTTGTCAATTGTCTGCACTGCATGGGTCAATATATACAGCTCGAGGCGACACCATAAACCCGGATCACGCGCAACGCCTGTCCGTCTGAGACCGCTTTATCATCAATGGTCTACCACCGTGGAACAATTGCCGTGATAATCGAAATGAAAAAAGATGAGGTTGATTATCGTCGAGACTTGGGAGCTTAACAGTTTAGGCATACGAGTATGTTAGCGCGTTGGAAGTCGGTCGCAGAAATCGAAGAAAATAGTGACATGTAGTCAATGTTAATATTTTCTTCGGTTTTTGCGACTATCATCAATTTGAATAGAACAATTTAAACGGATTATATCGCCACGACACACACGGACACGGATTACGTCAGGGAGGCTCAAATAATTAATAAGCGCGATATAATCCGTTTAAATTGTTTTTTTTTTTTTATGTGTTGTGGATCATTTTAACTTATTTAAAAGGAAACACACACAACAACGTCATGTCATGGTGATGTAGTGAAATGTTTTTTCCCGCATTATTATTGTTGCCAAACCGTTGCCAACGGAGCCGTAAATGCGTCTGCCGTTCATCCTATACAACCTAAATATCTGGTAGGGAAACACGGCAGCACCCCTGCCAAGTCAAGCGAAAAAGAGTTATTTTTATCGATAAAAACTTAAGTTTTTTGAAAAATTTCTACCATTCCCTATTCTCAAATTTTGCAAAAACAGGTGCCCAGTAATAGGAAATCGTTTGTACAACAGAGAGATCACACTCAGCTTCAACTCTGCAGACTTAGAGAGCTCTCTCACGCACCGTTGACAAATGCGTCCCACTGCAACCCTAGATTACCCGCCAAGTGTGTCAAGGAGCTCGTTACTCGACCGACAGTCGCAAGTGATACATCCATGTATTACAGCCTAGTTATCCACCTGTACAGCCGTCGACGAGACTTTTGACTAAGAGCCGTAAGAGCAAAACGTATTGGCTCCTAGTTTTTGAAGGCAGTACTGCCTGAATATTCAGCGTTTATAAAGCGTATTTTTTCGTCATTTCCATTTCTGAAAATATTTTTAAAATAGATGATTGTTGAAAGTCGATTTTTCATGTACCCGAAGACACTCCCGAGTGCGATCCTAGTAAGATCATAATTAAAACCACTGGCTCTTCCGTTGTGGTAATAATCGTAAAAAGGAATGAACCTAGAACCGCGCAGTTAGAACGCTAGGAGATTTACCCAGTAGTTTAAAGCAATGTGTCAAAAATAATCAGCCCAGCTAAATAGAAAGAAAAGAAAGAAAGAAATGCATTTATTCATGACGTGGCCATAGAACATAATTACAAAAATAAATAGTGACAAATGAAATAAAACAATAAGAAAATATACTACAAACTATGGCTGAGCCACGAAAGGGTCCCACCTCAGCATGATGCTAGCCCAAGAGCCAGCGCTGATCTTCCGGTGGGGCCATAGATGGCGCCACGGAGAGCTGCACGCGCGAGCGCCGATCGCATTTTGATGCGTTAACCTGAACGCAGACAAGACAAGCGCTGTCAGTGTCACGTCACGTCAAGCAAAATTGTCAAATGTCAGGTCAGGACGCTGCAAAAGCTTATATTTCGGTTGTAGTAACAATGCAGTAGAGAGCAAGGAGTTAAACCGTGTATGTGAACCGATGGGACTCGTATTTCTAGAATCGTCTTTGTATTTTGAGAGTGGCTTCCTAGATAATGTTCTAGTATCTTTGAAAATGTGCAATGGGAAAAAAACACCAACGCATTGATGTGACGAGACAACCTGTGTGTGGTCTCTCTCAGGCGGTCCACCTGACTGAAAACGGAATTGCATGGACGGCAGTTGCATTTGGTCACGGGTGGACTACAATGAAGAGATACATTTTGGGGATGAGCAGGCATGACTGAATTGGCAGGGAAATTTGGAACCCAGCTACCGAGTCATTCAGTTAGTCAATCGGATGGATATCATTCAGAAATTCCTCAGTAGTCAGTCACACATTTTTACTGCACACGCCATGCAAATGTTGTTGCATGCTGTACTGAGGTGTCTTAACGATAACTGCCGACTAAATGATGATTATGCCTGCCGTGATAACTGGAAAGGTGTGTTATTAATTATATAAACCTGCCATCGTGATAAAGGCGTTAAGTTGCTGTGAAATGCGCATACGGTTTTTGCATGTAGATTTTTAAATTAAATGTCGCTGGGAGATGGCCGTTCCCGTTGCATCGCCGGTCCGATGATATATGTAATTGCTGGTTTGGTAGCAATTTTATTAGTGCAAAGTTGGCATACGATTCAGATGATGCGTACGATTCACCAGCATTCAAATAATTTTAAAGAATATAGTGACTGCCTTTTTAAATGCTACACCCTAAGAAACTGATGTACAAAACAAGTCTACCAAGCAAATGCTCAAATAGCATTTTCTAATCATGATACTTCTTCAATTTAGTTCAAAATCCCTCATTAGACGGGACTTTTGGAGCATCCAAGTTATAACAATGAAAGTTTATTGCAGGATTCACTTTAACTTTGAACCAACTTTGAGGGGACAATAGGGCCGTGTCCCGTGGGACTCGCGTGCCGCTAACGTAGTGCGTTTATAAATACTGCAATCCCAAATGGAGAGACAGAAAGTATTTAATTATTGGATGAATACATTCTTATAAACTTCGTGTAGTAGTTTGTGTAGTAAAGGGGTCATAGTCAGATTTAGGCTCGAGTCTTTTCTTTTGACATATGCGAAATTAAGGATTCGGCTTTATTTCTAAATAAAACTCGTATGAAGTTAAAGAATGTTGCGACTTCTGTAATCCGATGTAATATCAATAGCAATATAACCTGGATTTATACAAGCTCTTAAACTATTGACCACCGGAGGGACGGCTTTTGTGTTTTTGAACTGACTATTACCCAGAGTTCCCATTCCTCATCGAAAATTTCTTTGCAAACAGATATTTCACGAATATACAATTCCATTTGCCCAGTATTCAAGTTGATCTGTGCGCATTGGTGGGAATAATACAAATACTAGAAGGTAACAAAGCATTACGGGCATGTAATGGCTCAATATGTTTGTGATCCTTTTAAGTCCGATTAGCACTCGTCTGGCGAAACGGATAACCAAACAGGATTGCTTTTTTGCCATAGACAATACACTATTGTAGTGAAGTCGTACAAGGCCGTCGAAATGTTGAACTTAGTGCACTGTTCGTGTTAACTGTAAACGTATGAGATTATCGCATATTGTGGCGCTTTGAACTAGGAATTCTCTGAAGAAGGGTTTTCATCCGAAGGGATGAGAATATTGTTTGTCACACTCATCGCCCCCATATAGAATAAGAATAAGAATAAGAATAAGAATAAGAATAAGAATAAGAATAAGAATAAGAATAAGAATAAGAATAAGAATAAGAATAAGAATAAGAATAAGAATAAGAATAAGAATAAGAATAAGAATAAGAATAAGAATAAGAATAAGAATAAGAATAAGAATAAGAATAAGAATAAGAATAAGTATAAGAATAAGAATAAGAATAAGAATCATTTATTTCTCAGAATATGGTGCTTAACAATGAGTGATGTTACAATTTTATTTCCCGTACCTTCATATTCTACCAGTAAGTACTGGCGTAGAAACACAATAAAATAATATAAAATGACTAAATTGACATGCATGAGATACACATAAAATCATAATAAAATCAAAATTCATTTGCAATAACATTGTAAAATTGGTAGCCTAAAATTTTAAATAATAATAAAATGTCACTAAAATAATATTAACAATCATGTCGCAACAGCATAAGAATGTAAGTTGAATAATAAAATTAATATAAATGTCTTTCTTCCTTATAATTTAAATATTCATTAACTTTATAAAAACATTTATCAAGTAACCAGTTAGTTAGGGCTCTTTTAAATTTCAAAACCGGTAATTCCTTAAAGCTCGATGGTAACTTATTATATATTATTATGCACATACAGAATACATTTCTCTTACAGTAATTCAAACGATAGCATGGCAGAGAGAGTTTGTGTTGGTATCTTGTTGGCCTGTTTGCAACGTCTGTCTGGAGTCTAAATAGTGAGGGATTTAATTTTACAAATAGACATACTTCCTTTATGTACATGCAGGCTACAGGCAGTATATGCAGAGTTTTGAATAGTGGCTTACAAGATTCGAGGACCGGTGCGCCACAGATGGCTCGTATGCATTTCTTTTGTGCTTTAAGAGCATCATCTAAATCTACCGAGTTACCCCATATTATTAGTCCATAGTTGAGGACTGAATGCACATAGCCATAATAGGCAGTGACAGCTGCTTTTTGTGAGACTATTTGCCTAAGTCGTCTTAAAGCATATACAAAACGATCTAGTTTGTCACACACGTATTTAATGTGCGGTTTCCAATTTAAAAATGAATCTATTTTTATACCCAGGAAAGTTGTTTCCTCAACTTGGTCAACGTTTTCGTTCTTGAAGGTTACATTAAGTGGTGCTGGATTAGCTTTGTGCGTTTTGTATTGTATAATTTTGGTTTTGTTTACGTTAATTTTTAGACCATTTTGCGATAGCCATTCATTAATTTTTGTTAATGAAGTTTCTATTTTGACCTTCGGGGAAACTCCTTGATCCGCTTCAATGACTACTGTTGTATCATCTGCAAACAGTATCAGCTTGTCGTCGGTGACTTTGGGCAGGTCGTTTATGTACAATAGGAATAAAAGCGGTCCAAGGATGCTGCCCTGAGGAACCCCATTCTTGTTAATTCTGAATTCAGACGTAAACGTATATTTAATTGGTTTTTTCTGGTTGAGGTCAATATTTGAGATTTCGACACATTGTTTACGATCAGTGAGATAGCTTACGAACCAGTCATATGCTTTACCCCGAAAACCATAGCAGTGCATTTTTTGGAGAAGTATTTTGTGGTTGACAAGATCGAATGCCTTAGACATATCGAGAAAGAGTGTTACTGCGGGTTTTTTCTTTGTAACACATTCGGTAATTTGTTTTACAAGATGGAAACATGCTAAAGAAGTGGAACTACTCTTCCGAAAACCAAATTGTTCCGGTGTAAGAATGTTATGTTTAGAAACAAACTTGTCTAACCTTTTGTACATGATTTTCTCGAACACTTTACTAAGAATTGGGATGAGCGTGATTGGCCGATAGTTATTAATATCTAAGGGGTCCCCTTTTTTATAAATGGGTTTAACAATAGATTTTTTTAGCGTTTTGGGGAAAGTACCTTCCTCTAGGGACATATTAATTAAATAACTTAACGGTTGACATATAAGCATTCCACAGGTCTTAAGCATTTGCGTATTGATGCTATCAAATCCGACTGCATTACTGTTATTTAAGTTCTTGATAACAATTGAAACCTCGTCAGCATCAGTAGGTAGCAAGAAAATACTATTAACGTTGCTAGGCAAACCTATAGGTACTTGGATGTTATTGATCATATTACTTTCGCCCATGTCTATGAAAAAGTTGTTAAAGGCATGGCAAATTTCCTCTGGCTTAGACAGTGTGTTATTATTACTTATTATCTTGTCAATATCACAGGGTTTTGTTTTGTATATAACATTGGTATTAATTGTGTCCCAGGTGGCTTTGCACTTGTTTTTGCTATTCTCAATGTGTCTTTTATTGCTTAGTTGTTGAGAACTGAATATACACTTTCTTAACTGGCGGGAATATTTAATATAAATGCTTTTGTTTGATAATTTATCTGCTCTACTATTTTTGTATTTGAAATACAACTGCCTTTTAACAGAGCACGACTTTCTTAACCCTTTACTTAGCCATCTATTTTTTGTTAATCTCGTATTCACTTTAACCAGTAATATAGGGAAGCATAGATTGTAGAAAAGTGTCAAAGTTTCATGAAATTACTCAAAAGCTTCGTTCACTGACGCTTTCTCATAAATATCAGAAAAAGAAAGTGCAGTTAAGCATTCCTTAAATTTACGCACATTATCTTTACTATAATCTCTTTTGTATTCATACCAGTATTTAGAGATTCGTTGCACTTTTGCTCTGAATGAGAGGATTTGTGCTGTTTCGTGATCTGACAGGCCAAGCTTGGGTAGTTGTGATGTTGTTTTTTTTATATTGCTGGCTATCTGGTCAATGCACGATTTTTTTCTAGTCGGTGAATTAATATGTATACTTAGATTGAAATTTTTTAGGATACCTAGGAGTTGTTCGGATCGTCTACTACGTTTTAGAAAATCTACATTCCAGTCTCCACAAATTATGATTTTCTTATTTGAATATTTTGAAGTTATGTAGTACAGTAATAACTCCATTTTGTTTAAAAACACCCTTATATTACCGTTAGGTATTCGGTAAACGCAGATTACAATTAGACCAGACCCTGGTATATAAGTCGCACAGCATTCACAATTATACGCACATGATATTTTCTTTATGAAATCTATATTTACGTAACGAAGTCCTTTTTCTAGTAGTATGCAGGTGCCGCCACGCTTTTCACGATCACGTGAAAAGGTCGCTACTGTTGTGAAGCCTTCGATTTTGAGGAAGTTTTCAGACCCATTTTGTACAAAAGTTTCACTTAAACAAATAATGTTAATACGGGCATCGCTTTGTAGTTCCTTTAAGGCAACTTGTAAGTATTCAATTTTATTTAGTGCGCCAGCAATGTTTTGATGCATAAGTCTTAGGCCATGGTCTCTATTACATTGTGGTTGTTTGTTTTCGGCCAAAGGGGTACACTTATTAAAGTTAGGTTGATTTATGGTGTTCGATATTTTTAATTTGTTACTCCTAAAAAAGATAAACTGTTATAAAACCTTTCATTCAGATCTCTTAATACACTGTTCACTGACTGAGCGAGCTTATATTTACCTCTATTATTTAAATAGCTAGCTTTCATAGAAAATATACTTAATCACTCAATTGTTTTATTTACAGCTACCTAGGTAGCTGTCAACGCTCTTATTTTATTATATAAATAACTCGAATTACTCGAAGCAAGGGAGTGGTTAATATACTTTTAGGATTTAATCAGATTATGGCATCGCCAACGTTTTTAGCGATTCATGAGGAAGGAGCCATATGAATGTTGCTCAAAATTAAATGAAATAAGCCGAAATGAAGTTTATGACTGTCTTTGGCCTACCTTTAAACTTGTAACTTTTCACTCCAATCAGATTACAGCATACCTGGAACCAAGAAACAAGGTAATATTAGTAAAAAGATACAATGACACCATTTTTCATATAAAAACAATTCTGAGTTTTAAAAAAGTACAAATTTATATCAGAGAAAGAAACACTGAGCCCATTGCTTTAGTTATAGCGTCAGTTCTTGTATTTCGTAAATGTTCGATTATAGCAAATTTCTTTCTAGTACACACAAGTACATCGTACACTACTAAATGCGGCGTACGCGCATTCCCAGTCGCCGCCTGTCATCTCTGCGCCAATCGCGCGTGAGTGGTAAGACTGATTTATGCGATTAAACGCATCGTTAATTGTTGTCTTAGTGTAAATTAATTGAGAAAGGGCTGGAGTTCTATGTACGTAATATCCAATGAATGTTCTAAATATATACGAGGGGCGTTCAATAAAAAGTGAGAATGAGTATGTTATAAACAACTTTTATTAAATGTCATTTTATTTTTCGACGTAGTCACCTTTTAGCATAATACACTTAGTATATCTTTTTTCTAAACTTAAAATTCCATTTTAAAAAAAGGCCTCATCTTGAGTACTTAAAAAATCTTGTACTGCAGCGACTACCGCGTCGTCGTCTTCAAACTTCTGGCCTCTCAGGTATTCTTTCAATCTCGGAAATAGGTAGAAATCATTGGGGGCGAGATCCGGTGAATACGGAGGATGCTCAAGGATATCGAACCCAGCATTACGGATTGCAGCCATTGCAACGGCGGACTTGTGTGCCGGGGCATTGTCCTGGTGGAACAGCACAACTTTCGAGAGTTTACCTCGCCGTTTTTCGCGGAACTCATTGCGCAATGTTGCTATTTGTTTAGCATATAAAGTGCCCGTAATAGTGGTTCCATGCTCGAGATACTCAATCATTACTACCCCTTTATCATCCCAAAAAACAGAGCCCATGACCTTACCGGCAGATGGGCCCACCTTGAATTTCTTCGGAGTTGGAGATGATGGCCTTTTCCATTTCATAGACTGCAGTTTCGTTTCAGGGTCGTAATAGTGGAGCCATGTCTCGTCCATTGTTATAAATCGCGCCAGAAAAAGTTCCCGGTCTTGCTGTATCAGGTCCAAAGCTTCTTGACAAATCTCAACTCTAGTTTGTTTTTGCGTGTCAGTAAGCATTCTTGGTACCCAACGCGCAGATACCTTTTTCATACCCAAGCGTTCATGTAAAATATTATGCACGCTCCCCGTTGAAATCTTTACATTTTCAGCAATAAAACGAACCGTGACACGACGATCCGCCAAAACTAAGTTTTCGACTTTTTTCACAATTTCTTCAGTTACTGCTGTAGTAGGGCGTCCGGAGCGGGGGTCGTCCATGGTCGATGTTCTTCTACGTCTAAATTCGGCGCACCAACGTGCGACTGTCGAATACGGAGGAGCATTAGACCCTAAAGTGTCCCGCAAATCTAAATTGACTTGGTCCGTAGAAATTTTTTTCAAACACAAGTATTTGATAACGGCGCGAAGTTCAATTTTCTCCATTTTCGCTAACGTACTCAATATCATTGCAAAGAAATGGCCGTTTTTTTTTTTAATCAAAAAGCAGTTGAGTTTTTTTTTTCATAGCAATCAGATTAACTTTACCGGCCAGTATTTAATTTCCTAATATTGAAAGAGTTTGCATCTCATTCTCACTTTTTGAACGCCCCTCGTACATTTAGGTACAGTAAACTTTAAGCGTGGACGTCATCGTTTTACATTTCATATATGCCTCGCCTATTGAATATTATGATTGGGTACTGTCTGCACTATATGTACGACCTTAAGTTCTGCTACAAATCTCCCCGGTTCTGATTCGATCACACAATATCGCTCCGAGGAGACTACATTGCCATTTGAGTAATTTTGTAGACGTGGGCGTTATTTCACGTCACTAGTTACAGTAACTAGTTACGCGACATGTGACCAAATCACTAGTTTCGCGTTAAATAACAAGTAGTGATTTTTGTAAATGCGTTATTTTATTATTACTGCTATCTGTGAGTCGAGTAATCGAGCGAGAGAGCTCACCTTCTGCGACGGCCACAGACAGCCGAGCGAGCGAGATGTAGAACGCGCGTGAGTCGAGGTATAATCACAGTCACAGTAGCAGAATAAAAATAACCAGTTACAAAAATCACTAGTTATGAAACAGGTGACGGCGACCGAGTCACTGGTTTCGTTAGGTTTCTTGAAAACGACGTAACGACCCACGTCTATAATTTTGACCCTTTTTATGAGGCCAATATAGTGAGCGGCTACGTCTCAGTGCAGTATGTATGACACTGGTACTACACCTTCACGTAACTAGTACCAAGTTGCCAACTCTGTTTTTTTTCTTCTATCTTCAAAATCAGACAAATTTTCAGTAACTACCTGAGTGTAGAAGAGAGAAAGGACTCTCAGAAAGGACCTACTTCCTCACACCGCGCTGCAATTTGATAGATATCGAATTTTGGTCTAACTAAAATTCCTCAATATATCGATTCCGTCCTTTATTCCTCAATATATCGATCGTCAATTTGGAACCACTGAAGACAGCAGCACCGTCCAAGTTTCGAATCTATCAAATACCTTCTCATAGTCCTCAAAAGTTAAGCATATTATTTTCCTTCATCACGGTCATCACGGACAACTCGTCTTCCTAATTTTCCACGATGTTTTAAAGTAAATATTCCTGATTCAACTTATTTCAAATCCGAGGTGATCCGAGGTTCCTCCCTCCAGGTCCTTGAACGCTGAATTATTATTTACAATAATGACGACAATAAGCTGAGATTATCTCTTCAAGGGAAACAGGAATAGAATAAGCAGAAGTATGTTATTAAATCGGTCTGGCGCCGGAGGAACGGTCCACGAAGCCATAACTAAGCAAATTCTGTTTGCACTTAACGGACGTCAAGTCATCGTGGAGTCACAATGTACTCACGCACGCCGACTGATTACTCTCTTTACCTCGTTCCCTCTGAAGTCTGAAAAGGGAACTTTACGGTGGTGGCTGTATGTTTGGTATGGAGTCAGGTAATACACAGAGTAATGAAAATATCGAGACTGTGTGTATTGGGGTGTTATATGGTCTTATTTTCGAGGATATTTAAAATAAGACGCGATGAAGTAAATCGGAGTACGTTACTAAATACACTGACATTATCACCAAATAATATTTTTTTGCTGAAGAAACTTTGTGTACATACCAGTAGCAAACAAGCGTACGGCCCGCCTGATGGTAAGCGGTTACTGCAGCCTATGGAAGCTTGCAACTCCAGGGGATTCGCTTGCGTGTTGCCAACCCTGTAAAAATCTGTACACTCCCTTTTGAAGAACTCCAAACTTTGGCGATGCCTTGGAATTCCTACTTTATCAACGGCTTCAGCTAAAGTTTATAGGTCGTTCCGAGATTTTTATATTCAAAACAACCAGAACTACAACTTTAGGAATAATAGACTGTTCAATAGAGAAATAAATCATTATAGCATTTCCTAGATTTCAAACGATTAAAATATCTACAACTCCTTGGTTTTTGTAGCTACAGAAACAAATGTAGATACATATCCCTTGCTTCTTTTTGTTCTTTGTACACTTGTACAGCATTCAGCCATCGCCTCCTCTCCAGTTCACGCATAGCGTCGCACGTCACATGTCACAATCACAACCACTGTCAGCGCTTTCAACATGCTTGTGATTTCATTAATAAACCTCCACAGCGACGTGTTTCGTTTAAATCATTTAAACCATGACAATTTATTTACACAGATTAACTTTAAAATAAGAATTGGGTAAGGTTAAGATTAGGTTTTCCAACATTGTCTGTTTGTTTATTTTCGACAGACATTATATTGACTCCCTCTACCTCTCTATGTGACTATAAGTTTTGATTAATGAGAATTCAAACACGCTATCTTTGAAAATCTCCACCAGCTATGCGTACAAGTCAAATCCGACATAACTTTGCTCAAAATGTATCTAGCTTGCTAGTTGAGAAAGAAATTTTGAGAGCGCTCGTGTCATTTTGAGAGATTCGGATCATGAGTATGAGCTATTCAGATAATGTGTTAGAATTGTATGCTACACACTACACGTTCTTACTTGCTTGACAATCGCGTAGGAAGAAGTAAAAGCGATGAAATATGTGGAACATTGTTACGCAATAAACGGTAAGTCTAGTATACGCCGTCTACGGGAAATATGATTACAATTTTAATATTACAATCAAATAATAAGAATATTCGCGTTTGCACCACCCGGCGCACACCACTCTCCGACGGTCCTGGGTTGGAATTTCGGCAAGGGCAAATATTTAAATATCGTCCGATATGTGTGTGATGAACTCTAATATTTATTCCTGGGTCACGGATGTTTCTATATATTTAAGTATAGTTTTCAAAATTCCGAAAGTGAAATAACGCGAAACGATCATCTTCGCCATAGATACCTACTTATGTTACATATTTTATCAGAAAATGGTTTTCGGAATTATGAAAATTCGGAACGATGATGCATTCGGACAATTTAAACTTCGGATTATTGTAGTGTACCCTCAAGGTACCCTCAAGTCGTCCACCAAAGCATAGGAAGTGAAAGCTAGTTGACAATTGTCAGACAAGGCAGGTGGCACAGTCGATGCGTTATCGCCACACCGGTAATTAAGACAGTTTTAAAACCGAGATAACGGGAAGACAAATTACAGGGACCCTCGAATGCTCTGAGATAATCACGAGATATTTACGATTTCGTTTTATTTGACACGGTGTGGCGTCTGGATTTATAGGCTGTAAGGTACAGTTATTAAATGAAAGCGTTTGTGAAATTAACACCTTCATTCGTGGGGTATCTTGACTATTCTATTCTTATGAGAATAAATGTCTTAAACCACATTCTCGCGGGAAATTGTAGCTTGACGATGCGGTTGGCGCAGTTTGTACTTTGTAGTGCACCTGCCTGCTGAGCCGGCGGTCCCGGGTTCGAATCCCGGCCACGACAAATATTTGTGTGTTGAACTCGAATATTTGTGCTTGGGTCATGGTCATGGGTGTTCTATGTATTTAGGTATATATTTATATAAGTACGTATATCGTCATCTTAGTACCCATACATAACACAAGCCTTCTTAATATGCGGCTAGATCGATTTGTGTGAAGTTGTCACATACTTATTTATTACCTATTTAATAAGTTCTGACCTGAAAGGTTTCACTTGTAACGGCTATATTGTGTAGTTTACGTATACTCTTAGGTTACCTTGAATATCGAATTTAACTTTAATATGAAAACTACGACACATTTTTTTTATTCAACGTTTTCATCACCATTTATAAAATTTGCATTTATTATTTCGCCAGTTGAGCCTTAAGATTTATTTTAAGTGTGCACCGTATGAGAGGAGTCTAGTCCGACAATTGTTTCCCAGGACATTTCGTACATCAACAAGAACAGTTAAATCCCATTGTCCCATCCCATAAGGATACAGTTGTCCCGTGTCAGACACCCACGACGCACATGCTGCCTTACTAGTTCAAAATGACGTATGCACCGTCAAATTTGACTAGAGTTAGGCCATTTTTAGACTTGCGGCAGCAAGGCTCGCTACAAGACTGCTTTACGCCGATTGTACTTGTTCCTCCGGCTGGTGATGGCGCTACAAGCAAGCCATCTTTACTCGGAACTTGGAATGTAAGTGTATTTAGTGTGCGTAAACATGACAATGGTTGACCGAAGGAGCGGTTTAGTAGGCTTTTAAAAGTGTTTAAGCCACACACAATGCGCATTTTTGGATAGCTTCGCGAAAGTTTGCTCGGCGCTGATGTGTGCAGGCACTAACTGTCAACACATTTAAAACGAAAAACGTCTAACTGACTGAACAAAAAGCTGCAGAATTCATTCATAAATGGGCCATGCATTTGTGCAGCCCATAGTACGTATCAGATTTTTATATTTAGTCATCTGAGGTGTGTACTATGCAATAAAGTATAGTAAGAGTCGGTTGTATTGTCTGTCTTCTCTTTCGCCAGACAAATCGGTGCAAGTCTTATGAAATATATTTTCCTTATTACATTATTATTTATTTATGATGATGAATTAATTGAAGCAGTCATTCTTTCAGCCTCATCAAAAGCAACAGGACCCCGACTATACGAAAGCTGGACATAATTATGGAAATTCCATGTAATTTAAACTTTCTGGCACACATTTTGGAAATATTATAAGTGAAACTTATGGAAATTATCCATGTAATGGTAAATTAAAAGCATGATTTACATGACAATTAATTGATTCTTATAAAAATAACAAGCGTCGTTTTTGCAATATCGAACGATCAGTCTTTATTTACGACCGTAACTTATAATATTAAGCGCCTCCGGGGGCTTCATAATATTGTTATTGTTCAAAAACTGATGAACGGTCCCAAAAATAAAGCGCACTTATTTATTAAGAAAATTTCTAATCTAAAAACAGAACAGAATTCTGATTGAATCCGATGGAAACCTGTGAAGCTACCTACATTTGCCATGACTGTTTGGGTCATGCACGATCTTTTGTATGAGTTAGCGCTATACGTCTTTCCTGTGGATATTACAAAATAAATTAATTGGCTTTAAAGCCTTATTTCTTGCTGGATCCAGGATATAGGCATTTAGATGTACAAGCTTATTCTATTTCTTGAAAATTGTGTGATGACTTAATGTAACCAAATCGTTATCTTCTGTATCACTTATTTTTTTATTAAAGCAGTAACGTCTGCTAACGTAAACTAAATGTTCGCTTCATTTGTAAACATTTAGTTTACGTTAGCAGACGTTACTGCTTTAATAAAAAATAAGTAATTCGGGTGTAGCACATCGTTACTATCGATTCTCAACAAATTTGAGACGATGGTGCCGACGATAAAGTCTAAATTTTTACGGTAGATGGCGCTACGATGCCACCCTAAGGCATGTCGAAGCAACTGGTTGAAAAATTCAATGGCTCTGACATCTGATTCGGTGGTCCAATTGGGAGGACGCCAGTGTTGGCCCGGAAAGCCGTTGGAAACGCAGGTTCGAATCCTGTCCGAATCATTGAATTTTTCAATTTTCGCTTCATTTGTAAACATCTTCTGTATCGTTTAAAGAGGTCCTATGATGGTTGCGTTTATTACTTGATAAATAAGTCACTCACACTCGCATCGTGTCAAAAAGTGACGGCGGATGCTTTGTCACTTATTTATCGCTAGAATGACGCCTATTTTTCCGAACGAGCATGACACGCGCATCATTCCATATCGAATAGAAATTGAAAAGTCTTAATGCAAGACTAGAAGCCGAATATTATCGAAATCGTTAATAAATTTCGCTAAACTGTCACAAACTTGAGAACATCGTAGAAAACCATCCGTCACACGCATCATACGATGCCCAATTGGTTCACTCCTGTGTGGTCAACTTTCTTTTATCCCATATCGACCTCATCTCACCACGGTGGCTCGAGTCCCTCGCACAATAAACGTCACACAGCCGATATGTTATTACTGGATAATTGGTGATCGGCTGCCGATACCATCTCGAAAGTGTACATTTCTGGAATGTCCGTAAGGGCCGCTTCTACGGTACGAAAGGTTGTGGTACGGCGCTGTTTACAATGTTGCATTGCAATCAAATTAGTCGTAGGTCGTTTAATTTTGTGGTAAGAAGGAATCGAGGTTGTACTTAGTGGTAATAATCAATGACATAGGAGACCAAGTCCGGAATCGAGAATGTAAGAGACATAGTAACATAACGAGATAGCTTGCGATAAAAATACAAAGTAAGTTTATTGCAGTCGTATGAAAACGGAATTGGATTAAAATAGTACCTAAAACTATCTTGTTTTGTATGTTGTTCGTGCAAATTGCGTTTAGAAGAACGTTCTAAGCGTGTCCAACGATACAAAATAAAAAATGCATCTTTAGATTCCTGGATGTTCCCACACGTAAAATGGCTATATTCTGATACTTTTAGGATTAGTCTTCATCATGAGAAAACGTGTAACGTAGTTTTTGAGAAATAACAGTACATCAATACAGACAAACTTTGGATGGGTATTTTGGTAAGGTCAAGTTGGGTAAGTAAGTGACAAACTTTAACGACACATACTGCTTTTGTGCTTCATTTAATTCAGCCTGACCTTAATAAAAACTATTCGTCATTTCCCGAAACTAAATCACACCTTGGCCAATACGTTTCTTACGTGGGAAAATCCAGGAATTCAAGTATTTTCTTGATATCTGGGGGCGTGAGATCTTTGTTATTTTTTTGCCAAAATGATCTATGAGATGGCTCATTTCAATATAGGAGAAACCAGAATATCGCCGCATCCTTAGCCCGCGACAAATGCAATCGTTAACAACTGACAACAACTTCTTCGAGATCGTAACTCGCGCGATACCATCATGTGTGCGTGGGGGGATGTATCGGAGCGTGTAGGGTTGCCACGGGTGGGAATAATATCAAATAAAAATTGCTAGATTAAGGCGAGTGGTAATGCAAAACTAGTGCCATTTGCCCCACAAAACTTGTTAAGTCAAAAGCGTCCACTTTAGTTTTGAGCTAGTTTTTCGAAATTTGTGTACAGCTATTGGATATATATTAAAGGTGTTTTTCCAGATTTAGAGAATAAATCAGAATTGACGCTAGTTTTACATTACTAGGTACGGGCCTGAAGTGGACCACACGTATACCACAGATGAAGTGCCTAAATCGCAAGATATTTGTAGGTACGGCGACGTTCAACAAAATGAAATGATTATTCAGGAACTACATACATCGGTTACTTGTTGTTATCTTCTGTACCTGGTGACACTTAATTTTTGTATTAACTTCGTCATTTTTGATCACGTGAATTACGAGTATAGTTTTGGTTTACGTAGGTACACGATAAAACTTATAGACACCATTAAGCAATGTTTTCAAATATAGATTGTAAGTTTCTCCAAGCCTTGCAGTGGCAACCCTAGAGTGAGCACGAGCAACAGAATTGAGGTGTTAGCATCATGTTCAGTGGTTCCGGTGACAGCTACATGGACAATACGGACATCCAAGGAGTTATATCGCGCGTGTATCATAGCCATAGTGGTGGTATACTGCTCTAGGAAGCGGACCACGCGCGTGATTCACAAAACGGGTGTTGGTAAACACCTGTATAGGATCAGAGTAGCCTGTATATTATTTTGTAGAAAATGTGTGTGTGTGACAGACAGTTGCCAAACTTAAGTGGCAGTGGGCGGGGCATATTGCTCGTAGAACCGATGGCCGTTGGGGCAGAAAGGTTCTTGAGTGGCGACTGCGTAGTGTGAGAATTACTCAATAATTAATACTTTTCAACAGCACTCTGTACAACAAGGTTATTACGAGCCTGACCTTAAAAGTTTTGGTGTCTTCTTTTTGCCTAGCCTAGCATCGGGAAAATCTCTATAAATTAATTTTCTGGTCATTTTTAAGACTCAATACTTTGCCTGTGATGTTAATTATGTAGCGATGAAAAAGTGCATGGATCCCTGCCAACCACTAGAGTAGATACCTACACCCCTGTTTTTCCATCTTTTCTACGTAAACTTCAGTGCGCCTATGAAACCTGCATAGTATGTAACGTACCGTAATTACCTACAATCCTCATAAAGACTGTCTATAGGTATATCGAATGATATTTAACAGAGACCGAGCTGCGTAATAAAATAAAATGCAACTGCATAACTATAAAGTGAGTATCGTGCGAAATGGCGTCCGGAACACAGTCAGGGTTCGGTGAGATTTACTCGGGAATGGATAGGGAAGGTTATCGGGTGCCCCCTTTAGAGTAAGGAATGGCGGAGCGGCGCAACGGTGCCTTAACTCCTTGAAGATACTCCGACCACGGGATAGAGATATGGGTGAAGACTGAAGACAAAAAGTCTACCACCACCTTAACTCACTCTATTAAACTAGTATGAAAGTTTCCGTTGTGTAACGACAATTAACCATCGAATAACGGATTTTAAGGGTTTTAATTTTTGTAGCACGACGTAACTTTTTCCAACCGCTATTTCTCGATTTGAATGGCTAATTACGCCTTAATTTCAATTTCAATTCAATTTAAATTAATCGTTCAGTTTAACAAACTTTATTAACCGGCAACTTTATAAATTTATTTCTGTAATAATCTCAAAAAACAAGTTGTTTTTACAATTAGTAATCCAAAATTGAGCAGAAACGTTTAGCCACTTGACTGCAATAGTATAGTATCTTCGTAGATAATATACGCAAATCAAACTGCACAATGGCGCCTAATCTACTGGTAAATCGTTAAGACATAACTACTTATATAACTATCAATTTCTAAAATGAGGATGTCTGTTAACGAACTGTTAAACTGTAACTATATAAAAAAATCAAAAAAGCTCTATTGAGTGAATGTTACCACAGAGTATTCTTATGGTCTGTGAATGTTACAGACAGTCGACTCGATGAATGGGACTGAGAGATTTTTTAGTAATTAATGGGGAGGGTCACACTGAGCAACTTTTATGGGATCAACAACTTCGAAATCGCGAAAAAAAAGTCAGCTGTTCCATATATTTTCGAAAATTAGCTAAAAATTGTTTTCTTTTTCTCGATTATATGGTTGGTTCCATAGTCAAGAGTAGCTGAAAGTGACCCTGCCAGCAGTGGTGGCATATATTTAGCGTGCAAGGATAAAATATATATGAGAAAGATTCATCATTTCAGTAAATCTGAAACCTAAAATCGAATCAGCTCCGCGATCTTCAATACTGCCGCGCGCGTGCAGTACAGTAACTCGTGCGAACTCATTTGAATTGTTTTAGTTAATGTCCTGGATTTATTCCCCCATAACCATAACTGTTCGCGAGTTTATGAGCCATGTGGACCTGAATATGTTAACTAAACGTGTCAGTGGCACAGCAGTACATGTCACGATACAACAGTTTTGATTTATACTGTAGTTGGTTTATTTACTATTTACAATTCTCCAATGTCTTTGTTTGTGGGACAGGGCGAATTCTAAATTCAAATATTGATATTGAATGAACTATCAGATACTGCTTAATGTACCTTTTTTCACGACACTGCTCGAAAATGTGGTTATAGAATACCTGAATCCAGTACACAAAACAGCTCTTATATGTTCATTTGTAAACCGTATATCTATGTTAGCTCCCAACACGACAACAATGTAGCACCTTAGGGTCACAGTTCGTATCTACACATGAATTTCATAGTAAGATACGACTTTTTAGAAAATATTTCGGACTTATTTTCTCGGCCGGCTCAAACGACAATTTAACCAATCAAAGCTTAATCATCTGCTGCATGTCTAAACCAATGAGAATGCGTCATTTATGAGGTGTTTTTTTCTCTTAAATTTATAAATACCCGCAAAGGAGTTTATTTTCTTAAGTAAGATAATACTCCTCAGGTTTACTTTTTAAAACGTTTTCGTTAAAAAGGTTTTACCCCGAAAATCATGAACATTTATATTTTAAAATTAGTAATGGGGCGTAAAACAATTTCCTAATTTCTGCAATTACTTCTTTTTCAACAAATTAACAGTTTTCAACAAATAAACACATTAAATTATATAATTATATTATATTGAGTTCATAATATTTTTTTAATTCGGCTTAAAAGCCATGACTCCATTGCGATGCGCGCATGCGCTACAAGGCAGCCGCCATATTTTAAAAAACCGGCCAAGTGCGAGTCGGACTCGCGCACCGAGGGTTCCGTACAAACACTTTCCATCCCTAAGTGGTTAAGTTAAGTTTGCACCTGGTATGTATAGCGCCCCATATAAATTAGGTGCAAAGTTAGGTATTTAATTATAAAAAAAAAACTACTTACTAGATCTCGTTCAAAACAATTTTCGTTGGTAGTTTTTATAGTAATGTACATCATATGTTTTTTTTAGATTTTTCATTTTCTTATTTTAGAAGTTAGAGGGGGGGGGACCAACTTTTTTCCACTTTGGAAGCGTCTGTCACGCAAACTATTCGGTTTAGAAAAAAAATATTATAGAAACCTCGATATCATTTTTGAAGACCTATCCATAGATACCCCACACGTATGTGTTTGATGAAAAAAAAATTTTTGAGTTTCAGTTCTAAGTATGGGGAGCCCCCAATATTTATTATTATTTTTTTATTTTTGCATCAAAATCTTAATGCGGTTCACAGAATACATCTACCTACCAAGTTTCAACAGTATAGCTCTTATAGTTTCGGAAAAAAATGGCTGTGACATACGGACGGACAGACGGACAGACAGACAGACAGACAGACAGACAGACATGACGAATCTATAAGGGTTCCGTTTTTTTGCCATTTGGCTACGGAACCCTAAAAAGCAAATGTATTGTTTAGTAAATATTAAATATTGGTTTTGTGATGTGCTTAATTTAATAATGTTCTCATTGACTCGCGAAATAAATAATATTAGGAACGTATATTAATATTGACGCGTAACGTTACAATGATCTTTCAGTGTAGAATGTATAGTTGAGTTGTTTAGCTGAGTGTAACCAAGTGTAACCTAGACTAAATGTTTAAATTTAGTTGAAAGTGAGGTAAGTTTTAATATTTTTGTTATTTCTTAATAAATGGGTTTAAAATCGTCGTTGGTCGTTTGAATCCGGGGGCACAATCAGCTTTACGTATAAAATAGCCCTAATTTTTACAAAAATGAGGCTGCAACAAGGCGCCTAGTTTACATAGTAGTATATAAAATACTCGTATTTTAATGTATTTCCTCGCAGTAGTCGTGAAAAGCACTCTGTTCAGTCTCGGCTGAAAGTACAATAGATGAACTCGTATTATCGAAGGCCTCCCCTGCGGGTCGGCCTTCGAAATTTACTCGTAAACAGCTACATCAGTCCCTGATGAAGAGCTCAACTAATATTAGTCTGTTTCTGTCAATAGTACATTGTTGTAGAGGCTGTAAAGTAAGCAATAGATTAACGAGTAAATTTCGAATTGTAATAATTAATTAACTTTTGCTGCCGCTGTCGGAACTATCGTAAAGATAGACCCAAAGAATATAAGTAACTACCTATTCATAAAACGCTCATGTTTTTTCGCAACACCACACACAGTCTACACTCATCATTAAATTTTATTTCTTAATAACAATAGAACCTCAGTCATTGTCATATTAACCCGTAGTTATTGTCATTCGGACAGCTAAGCAATTTCGCTGTGCCGTATAAAATTATTGCTACGGTTGCAAAACACATTTCACGCTCCGCACAATCTTCGTAACTCCGCTCAGTCTTCTATGACATGTGTCCAAATTATAATCAATACATATGGCTACTTTGGGCATGTTCAGAAATTAAGTGCTCTTGGCGCTGCGTAGAAATGTAGCGTCTCTCCATACGAGATGCTCTCATATACCCTCGCGGCCATGTGGCGGTATCTGACTGTCGATTCCGTTTGTTCGGATTTTCGGGTTCTAGAGGTCTTCAGTGAAGAAGAAACGTTGACCTGTCAGCGGCTTAGATGAATGTTGGCCTATCAGCGGCGTAGTGGTGACCTGGTACAGCTGCCAGGGGACTCAATCGGGGGGCACGAGCTCTCTCGGCAGAGCCCTGCCCCTTCCGTCTGGTGGACGAGCGTGAAGAGGTGCGATCCCCTCGAGGTTTGGATTCCCCGAGTTGTCGGCGAAACATGGCTCCTGCCAGTTGCCCGATGAAGACATCCAACCCTTGCCATTTCAGGTCGCGGAAGATCGTCTCGTTTATAAATAAATAAATAAATATTAAGGGACAATCATACACAAATCGACCTAGTCCCAAACTAAGCAAAGCTTGTACTATGGGTACTAGACGACGATATACATAATATGTTGCGCATATAGCGCGGCGCCGAGACGATGGTGCGCCGGGACTGTGACTCCTGCGCACGCAGCCTTTTCTTGTTGCTCTCCGATACACGACCATACCATGCGGGGGCCACGTAGGTCAAGCGGGGCCGCAGGTAGGTCTTGTAGATCCCAAGCTTGCTTCGCAAGGGAAGGCTGCTGGCAAGGACTAGGCGCACTCGAGTTGCTGCTACTGGTGTTCGCCGTACCGTCTCGTCCACGTGCTTCATCATGGTGAGTCCCCTGTCAATGATCACACCCAGGTACTTTGCAGTGTGAAGTGGTGGAGGCTGCTTTCCTCTTCCAGTGACCATGGCCGGCGTGTTGCCCACGTTGACCGACAGGTGCCAACGGGATAGCGTCTCTCTCTGCATCTTTTATCGCTTATATAACGGGGATCGCTCCGATCTACAAGACAATTCTTTCATCCTCACCACTTAGATAGTTGGCAGTCAACAGTTCTGCGTTTTTCTAGAAATTTCCTGCCTCTCACAACTGCATTGTGGAACGAATTATCGCTAGCGGTATTTCCGGACCGATACGACCTTCAAGAAACGAGAGTACTCCCATCTGAAAGGCCGGCAACGCACTTTTGTGACTCCTCTGGTGTCGCAGGTGTCTATGGGCGACGGTAATAGCGCACCATCAGGCAATCCGTTTGCTCGTTTGCCGCCTTTGACATAAAAAAAGCCCCAACCCGACAATGAGTAGGTTTTATTTATACATTATCATATAAATAACTATGTTTAATCAAAACCGAACTCGCGCACATGATTGCGCATCCCATTGTCCATTAGACGCGGCTATTCAATAAAGTCATACATGGCCATACATTCAATCCTTTGTACCGATTCGTTATTGAGTGGCACATAAAAGGTTTATTGTTGTCGCAGATCAAAAAGTTAATATTTACAAATGTATGTACACGTGTTGCATTTTTATTAGCTGGGTAGGCTATGAAGAGTTTTATTAATGTCCCTCAACACTGCTTTGCCCAATGGTTGACTGGTAAAGGATGTTCAGTGGCACTGAGTCCGCCTCTTGTACGATTTGTGCAATAAAGAACTAATAAATAATATTATATTTCGAAAACTAGTGATTAATTAGTCATTAGTGTTAATTAGTGAGAAACGGCTGGTCGGTATTGCATGATACTTGGAACAGAGATAATTCATACTCTAACTTATCACATACTGTACTATTTATGCCGGAAAATACGTGGTTCCCATCGGAAAGTATAAATGTTACAACGCGACCGAAACCGCGGGAAAAAGCTATAGTATTGTATGCATATGCTGGGTTTCAGCGGCTTTGCCGGTGTGGCAACTTGGCAAGCGTCGTAAATCTCATTATCCAGAATTAAAAAAAATGTCTATGTTATACAATATTAAGTATATTTCTGTTCAAAAAATCACGACAATCCATTTATAGCGGGATAAGATAAATCAACGAATAAATCGTATATATCACAGCAGTTGGGATTAGGATGCATTAAGAATTCATTTTCTTTTGGTGAATATCTATGGAATACTAACTGGAGTAATTAGGATATTAACTTTGATGTCGAAGAAACGTTTTTTTTTTTTTAAGTTTTTAACCCGATAGAATCTACAATCCCGAAATTGAACCAAGGTACAAGATCGTTATTTTAGTTTAACATTTTCCTCCTTGCCTTCCGATTTTGACATTTCCACACTGACAAGACAAAATAATCCAATAAATCACTATCGAAAACTAGGGCCCGCACAAAAAAGTCGATACAAAATTACACCCCCGAGGGCTGTCATTATATCGATAGCCGTACGATTAACCGATTATCGAGAAACGTCTCAATTAGCCGACTGGGGTGTCGTGAGTAGTGATGTGCCGTTACCGTAAATTACGAGAACAGAGAGAATGTTGGGGTAACTTTCTCGGTAACGTTCTCCGTAACGGTAATTATCGAGAAAGTAGTTTAAGGTTTCCATTTTTCGATAAAAAAAAATCGCGATTCTATTTCAAATAGTTACACTAGTCTACCCAATAACAAATAACAATAATTACGCCAGCGGAACTTGTATATTTCCAAAATTACCGTAATTTACCGGCGTAAATTACGGAGAACGTTCTTGCGGAACGTTACCCGGTCATATTTCCTTTGGGAACCGATGTCTATTTTTGTTGAAAGTTGAATTAAAAAAAGGCTAATTAACACTTAGATGGACTGTAGAAACCTAGAGACAAAATGTTATTTTGTATGAATGTTGGGTCAGTACCAAATTATGTAGAATGTAGGTGAAAATACAATAAAACTCAGTTAATCGATTGTAAATAGGTTTATATTTGGCTTTGACAGATGTTCAAAATAATTAACAAAATAAAATAAACAATTTACAATAAATCTTCAAATAATCATCTTCTTCAAGCCTAAAAATCCAATTTACAATGGGCTTGAAAAGACTGATTTGCTTATCAATAACAGTCCATGTGCCTTCTTCCAACAATTCACTTTTAAACTTTTGTAATTCTCTGTAGCTCTCATGAATTACCATTGTTTGCACAATCTCTTTCGATTTAATAAAATTGTCAAGACAATGTGAGTAGCTTCCCCATCTCGTTTTCACAGGTAGACTAGTGTCACATTCAAACATTTGTCACTAGCGATTTTTTTGAATTCTGCACATAATATGTTTGATTTCAGAACACATTTCACGATATCAACTACCATCGTAAACACTTCTTGAACTTCGGGCATTTTTAATATATCTGCTACAAGCAAATTTAACGTGTAAGCAAGGCATCCAATCCACGTGGTCTTTTCATATTTTTCCATTAGCAATTTGCCACATCTTTTCATGTTCGCTGCGTTGTCCGAAATAATCCCGAGGAACTTTTCGGTACCGATTTCCTCCATGGTTTCAGAAATTCTTTCAGCTAAATACTCTCCCGTGTGCCTGTTTGTTTCGGCATTAACAGATGTGTGGAAAAATGGTGCTGGAGTATAGACCATGATGTTGATTATGGAATCTTTCCTGACGTTTATCCATCCATCTACCGCTAAATGCAAAACTTTGGATTGTTAAATTTTTTTAGAGACTACGTTTTTCATTTCCTTGTACTCTTCATCCAAAAGTGTGTAATACCTATAAAGACTCTGCTAAGTACATCCTGGGAACGCGCACCAACTGAAACACCTACTAGCTAACGTACTTCAACTCTAAAGTTATCCTGAGTCACGGGACCACCAATCGTAATGTATGCTAAGCCCTAACTGCTAAATAAGCCTCCAGGTCCTTCGTCTGCTCCACCCTCTTCACTAAACTCTACTCCTACAATGAAGCCCTAAGAAACCCCTACAACAATTACCTAAGGACATCTTAACAGCAGCTCCTAGTCTACCACATCCTACTACTAACGAATTTAGATATGAAAGGATCCTTAAACAATCGTGCTTGAACTTTTCTTAATACTAATGGCCAAGGTGTGATCTGTATAGGTGTGATTCGTCTAGGGCAGGATCCAACGTTGTTGTAGTAACCCTAGTCCTTTTAAGAGATGTAGCCGTGATGTGTCGCGATAAGGCCCCGTACCTAAATAGTGCAATACTACAATGTATATCGTTAAATAAATTAAATAAATGGGTATTCTATTATTTATTTACTGCTTGCTTCCTCTACCATACTGCTACCTTGGTTCCTTATACTGATTAAATTTCTAACTTAATTTAATGCTATTTATCCTTAAAATATAACCTTATTCCTTCCTATGTAGTCTAGCCATCAAAACTATCCATAGTTCCTATAGCATGATTCAGTATGGGATATTCTACTCTTATTAAATATTATTTATATTATTTCTATATGAAATATAAACTCATTCAGTCCACAAGTAAGTTATAGATATATTGGATTACTCTTATGTAACAATAAAGATAAATATATGAATCAAAACCAAATTTTATTAGAATTCTAAGATGAAAGCCAATTTAGTCTGTTGTCTTGGAATTGCATGTCTGTTCCAGGAATGTTTAGTAGACAGGTAATTTTGTACTTTATGAAACTACACTTCATAACCAATTTATAGGTAGATTGAAGTTACTGAAAATATAAAGTTTTATTACAAATTTAATGAATCTTAAGTTTTCATGTTCGACTAAATTAAATAATTTTATTCTGATAATTTAATATGGAATAAAGGTAGGGAATTCATACTTTTAGTAAGATTTAGTATGATATTTCTAAGGTAGATTCTGGATCTAAACAAGAGGTAATTGTTTGGTGAATAGAATTCTGAGTATTATTGAAATCCTTCGACCGCATACTAAATATTATCATTTGACTGTGTCATTCTAGCAATGCTATCATCACATTCTCCCAAAAATATTTAGTTTTGTATAAATAATGTCGGCTACCAGACGTGAGCAATCGGATAAGGACATGATTACTTCGCATATAAATTGGGGCAATACCGTTCTTTGAAAATTAAAACAATTCATCTTTTGTATTTGTTCGGTGTGTTATTTTAAATATCACCAAAACCCATGTCCCTGGATGCCGTATGATTGCTAATTATAATCTTTTAATGGCCTTCAGGCTCTTTTAGAGAAAAAGATCTCTCTCAAATCTATTCTGAGACTATGAAACTTTACTATGTATATTTGTTATTAAACAACACGATTTCCCTTCACTCGTGGACTAAATGAATTCCCATTCCATTCATTATAAGCAAATGAGTTGTAGAAGTTGGTTTTTCGTTTGATCATACTCGTAAATGTCATACATCCTTGAAATTATGAATACTATTGTGTCCAACCGAAGTATCTTTCAACTCTCGACTGACTTATTTTGATAAAGGAATTCTTCTACGCCTCTGTGATATAAATTAATTCAGTTCTGAGGTCTGTGATGTAAATACGGGAACGAATAACTTTCATTATTGTCATCCATAAGTCCCCGGCTTCTTTTAGCAATTTACACTTCAGATACTCCAAATCCAGCCATAGGAATGCTTTGTTTTCCATACTATACACAATACTATACACAATTTCCTTATCAAAATTATAACATAGTTTAATATTATTTCTGTTCATTCAAAGGGCGAATGTCATCTGTCAGCTGATTCGACCTAACTTTAATGTTACCATTCTAACACTAAGGCTATAACAAATGTACATTACTTCAAATCATAATCGGTAAAAATTATCTAATTGTTTCTACAAATATCTATGTAAAATTAAAGGTTTTAAATATCTGAAAGGTATAAATAACAGATTTCTCTATTCCACTCCTTATAAACTGTCACAAGATTTTGTTTTTTACTACAGGCAACCCGTGCCATAAACACTAATAAAACAGTAGGTTAACATCTGCATTTACTGTATCTGACGAGATTAAAATAATTTGAATAGATGTTATGTTAGTTAATGATGAATGGCCGATTGCTCGGAAGATAAAGAACCCCGTTCTAATATTCCTATTAAAGTGTACCTAACACCATACCCCTGTTTGCCCTAGCTAGCACCAATACTAGAGGCCTAAACCTCATATTTACATTTAAACGTGTATGGAACCTAGGTAAGCTAAACTATAAATTCGGGAGATTAACCCGAGGTTGGACTAGAATCCGTGTAATTGGGTCCCCCCTTACGCGGCTGAAGAAACGCCGGAAGCGCAGAGTAACCCGCCCTAATATGTGTAGATAATGCAAATATATAAATATATATGTATATGAGACCAAACCTGGAGGTCCATCTGATTTCAACAAGTGTGGAAATCCCACTTGCCCAACCTGTGGACCTTGCGTTCACCAGATAGATTACTCTAGATCTGTAGACTGATCACTGCACTTGTAAATGGCAAGTGTCCGGGACGTCTAACCCGGATAAAACTAGAAGAGTCTGAAAGATATTCGTTTAACAGCCGCAAGGTTAAATATCTTTCATCTGGCAACCATGTACCAAAACACTATTTCTGGCATGTAATTAAGCTTAATAGCTTTCAAACAACAAAATCCCAATAAATTTCAAGGAATAATTATAATCCCGAAAAACAATCTAAATTCCAACAGAAATTCCCCTTAGAATTAAATTTAATACCTTAGTGCCAGACAATAATGTTACCCAGTCGAAGTCGCAAGTAAGAATGAATGAAATCTATAAAATCCGTCCCCTTTTATACTAATATTCCCCGACCTTCGTAACTATCCCCGTAAACAACCCTACTGTCTGTTTCATGACTGCCTACCTACTGTACTGTTAAACTACTGTGTCCCCTTCCTGGTCATTCTGGACATTTCAGATGACGCGCACGTGACCGATGAGATTCCTCCCACTAAGCGCTGTATATGAAATTTTGATCCTTATTCAGTCTAAAATAAAGCTCAACCCTTTTGTTGGCAACTTTTGTGAATAGCAGCTTGCTATTTTTAAAGTGGTAGAATGTTTAGTTATAGGAATATTTTTACTTGCTTTCGTAAACATTCATACTGTTACTTCTGTTAGGCATTTGTATTGTATTATAATTATTAAGTGATGATTTTAGTATTAGCTGGCGGAATGTGATGCTAATGTGTTGGAAATTTGTTGATGATAGTGATGATGTGAGTCTTACGATGGTGATATATGTTTATATGATGGCGTACACATGACGAGAACATGTGAATCGCTACAAGTGTAGTAGAAAGAATCTTCCGTGATGGGGGTTTAAAGTCTGGTTTCTGAAGATGAAAGGCTTCAATCCACAAAGGGTGTTCAAAAATTGTCAACGGCATACCCGTTACGTAAACTGCTCTTGCAAATGCCTTATGAATCATTTTCTGGAACAAATAAGAGCTGTTCTGTAGATACTTCTGCATCAGATCTGTTCTCAGCACCCGTAGGAGCGTTGCTTTGTGGCTGAGGATCACTTTTTTTGAACTCTGTTTTAACATCACTAGGACACTTTTGGCAGTGCTTAACCAAATGTTGAGCAAAACGAGTGACATTCTTGGCCGTGTACACATGGTCACAAAACAAGCAATTGTACTTAATTCGTTCGTTTTGAGTAGTCTCTCTAAAATAGTCCAGCACTTTGGATTTTGGCCTCATAGTTCGAATCTCAAAAACACAGTATTCACAGTAGGTCACTTTAAGATGAACTAAACTGTATCGTTATGGTATTTGCGGTGCGTATACTTTCCCCACTACAATCCAAGGCGACAAGCTGATAAAGGGTAAAAGCCAATCAGGAACCATTATAACCCGTAAATACCACGTCCTAGGACCTAATTAGTTGAAGTATTGTAGCGTTCAGAAGATATGAATTGACCACATGTTATCTATTTGGCAACCTTTTGTGCATAAGCACCGCCGGTCAATGGGTGGCCGAGCTCGCTTATCTATTGCTAATTATAAGGCCTTCAGGTAAAAGTACCTATTCTTTTATGCGAAGGCCTTATACATAAAAATGCAGTTTACCGATGTTTTTGTACCTGTTTTAATCAGTGATCGGGGATTTGGATGCCACACTGGGGGATTTCAAAGATGTATATTTTTTAATTTCTATATAGTCATGATTATCTCATCAAATCTCAATACAATTATTATTTCGGCCAAGATAGCCGGATTACATTATAATAACCATGTCCATATAAAAGAATACATATACACGACATACCGCGTTGTGGCATGGCATCCCCGATCACTGGTTATAATATAACTAATATAATATGACTCCAACTGATAAGTAGAAACTTACACGGTAAGCGTAAACCGGTTTACAAACTAACGATCTATCTTACTGTCTTAAAATTAACACGTAAAACAATAAAATATCTTTCAAAGAAACAAGCTGTAAGTACCCCAAGTCCCCTTCCAAATATGCTTACGGAGAACTTTACCGAAATTTCTCGGTAATTTACGGTAATTTTCCACAACGAGAATTACCGTCAGTGCGTAATTTCACGGCGGCACATCACTAGTCGTGAGTTATGCCGCATGTGTAAATTGCGCGTTCATTGAGATGGATGGGGTACGATGGTGAGCGTATTTTAAAAAGAGAAATTGTATTTATTATTGCGGCTATGAGGCTGTGATGTGACCGGCAGGTATTTAAAAGGAGATATTTATAAGATGACAGTAAGAAAATAATTGCAGGGTATTAACCAGTTTCTTGAAAATGACTTAATATCAAATCATTTGACTCAATTGATTTTGTATCTTTTTTGTTTTTTTCTTTCTTAGAAACAGTTATTAAGAAGACGGATTATTCCTACATGTAACCACGAATCTGCAATTTTTCTGAAATTTATGAACATTCAGGTGTAAGGTTTAATAGGCTTTATTTTTTAAATCCCCTTTATACATTATAGTAGATGCTTGGAGTTAAACCAAGCATCTACTATAATGTACGTTTTACTCATGTCATTGCATCCATACTAATATTATAAATGCGAAAGTGTGTCTGTCTGTCTGTCTGTCTGTCTGTCTACTAATATTATAAATGCGAAAGTGTGTCTGTCTGTCTGTTACCTCTTCACGCTTTATTATAAATGCGAAAGTGTGTCTGTCTGTCTGTTACCTCTTCACGCTTTAACCGCTGAATCGAGTTTGATGAAATTTGGCATGGAGATAGTTTAAGATCCGAGGAAGGACATAGGATAGTTTTCATCCTGGAAATTATCCCTAAAAAGATTGTAAAGTGAGTAAGTAATTCATGATGACATTGATGACCCTGTAGAAAAAATAATGATTAGACCAAAAGCACGATTGCTCTTACATTTGCTTAGGCGCCCCCTCTTATTAATTAAGGTGATTAGGTGGATATCTATCGTGTTCTACGAGGTTGTTTCCATACTTCCAAGTTCCACGCGGACGTAGTCGCGGGCAAAAGCTAGTCCCTGAATAATTGCATGTATGTTACATTACCAGTGATCGGGGATTTCTCTGCCACTTGGGGTTAATGACCTCAAATTATGCTAGTATGGATATGCCGCGGGATTCCGGGATTCGTGTGCGATATAGGAGAGTGTTACGGCATGTTACTTTTAATCAATTAATCATGCATTGCATATATTATTATTATTAATAATTGAAAATTTGATTACAGATCAATTGAATATATCAATAAAACCACTAAGCTCGCGTTACCTTATCAGTTTCGCATTGCCTTTCAACGGCCGAGTCGAGACCCATGTTGCTGGTAGTAAACGCGTAAAAATAAATGTCAGTACAACGATACATTGGTTACGCGTTGGTCTTCTTTTAATAACAAACGTGACATACATACATAGAATAAAAATCTTACAAATTGTATAAAATCAAACTATAACTTTCTTAATGCTCTCAAAATATTTTAAAACTAGATAAGTTAATATAAAAATAACAGTGTGTTTTCACATAAAAATTGTATATTATACATAATCATTTATTTCGAATGTCAAATAACATATTATTATTTATTTTGGTCTCTATAAAATTAAAATAACAAACCATAATTTTTTCAATGTTATCTAATGTTAATCTATTTAGCTTGACATCTAAGATCCAGTTATAAGCCGAAAATGACCTTTCTACTTCGACCGACGTTAGCGGGGCGAATTTGTATATAGAAATTTCATAGGATGCGGATTCGTGTGATATTTGCTCGGCGTATGCTCTGACATAGCCATGACTGCTCCTAGTTTAGTCTCTATGCGTAAACTATTACTCCAACTTACAACTGTCCGGACTTCATCAAAGATTTCTAGGGCATCGATGATTGACATAGTTTTGTTCCTATCGCGGGCCAAGCGGCGTATCCATATTATCATTTCGACTTGATATCCCGCGTGTGGCAGAGAAATCCCCGATCACTGTACATTACACACTCTTTGACAAAAACAATTCCATAAAAGCTACCGAACAATAAACATGACTGAAGTCACAAACAAAGTGATATAATAGACAATCAGACGATATAGATCATCCCATCACTATTATGTAACACTTTTACTGAGTACAAACATAATACTGCAGCTAACAGCGTCACTGCTGTCAAACTGTATAAGTAAATTTAGTTGAGATATTTTAGTTCCACATTTTGTCACCTGTAAAGATAACTTTGCCGAGTGATAGTGAAGTTATTATCTGTCGCCGCCCACATTTATCGATATAAATCTGTGGATAAATTTATACACAGGGCGACTAAATGACCAACTATTAACATAATTAGAAATTGAATTTGAATTGCATTTGTTTGAAGTGTTTTGTAATAATATTTATTATTAGTGTCACAATAAAGTTTTATGATATTAATTCATTTAAAATATTGCCTTTTGGTTGTAAAAAGGACAGTGACATAAAGCTAACCAAGCTAATCTCTACACTTTCCTTACTCACGTTATAGAAAGACGACAAATTAAATACTAAATTAATTGACCTTTCGGAATTAAAGTAAAGTATATAATGATTGACCACAAGTTACTGCCGACTATCAATGTCGTTTCTAAAGCAAGTTTAGTCGAAGATGGATGGACCCGAACAACGTGTAAAGCATACAAGAAGCGAGAACAGGTGAGCTCATGACGTTCAGGAAGTGTTGAAATCAATGGTGCGTTATTCGAAGCCGGTATTTCGTTTAAACTTTACGATGCAACAACGACCTTACCTCAAGTTTTAATTAATTCTGTATTACATTCATCATTGTGTTTTGTTTTTTTTTTACTTTCAGCCGTTGGTCACAATTTTCTGTTTCGTAAGATGTCACTGGGTATGGATACTGTGGGTAGTGTATTTTTAAATAAAATCCAGAATGTCAATTTGTAGAGCGCTCTAAATATCTAATACATTATAAACTATCCCTCTCTAGAACAATTCGGTTTTACAAAGAATCTCTTCGACAAAGGTAGTTACCTACTTAAGCAAAGGAAAAAAGAGATTATGAATTTTTAAACCCTCGCGAACGAATTTGAAAATTCGAACTCGTTTTCTTTTTTTTAAGTAAGTATCACGTCACTTTTTCATCGACAAACGAAATAATACAAAAAGCGACACTATTGTAACGGGTTGTTTATGATTAACACTTGGAGCGACTGCGCCGCCGACTGTACGAAGTGAGAAACACAAATAAACAAGTGACGATGTCTAACGCACAATTTCGAATTCCATTTCATAACAAGTTCATATCAAACCGAGATGCTGAGTTAAGGGGTAGTGATACATTGGACAAGTAGTTTAACAGTAGGTCCAACAATAAATGAGATGTGAAACGCTTGTGCCACAATAGGGATAACTGAGGTGATATATTGTGTTCTGTTAGATCCGCGATTTCCCAAGAATTATACTCGTACAACGCGATCAGCAAGGTTTTGTTGTCAATAAGTCTGGGAAAGACCTGAAAAGCAATTTAACATAGCTGGTAACTTAAATTTGATCTATGATCTGTTAATATAAGTAGAGGGAGGTTTTTAATAAAAAATCTCGACGACTGCAGCCAACACTCACACAGCTCAAAATAGGGAATCTTTTCTGACTGTATCACGATTGACTTGATTAAAAAAAGTGGAAATAAACTAAAATATTTTTGATCCTATTTTAAAGACAAACACATACAAGATCTATTTTGAAATGCAGGAAATTCCATATAATACCTACAGATAGGTATATCATGTAATTTATTTATTTATGAAACATGTTATGTCTATTTTTTTAAATATGGGTACTTACAATATACATGTAAAGTGTAAGTACCCACATTAAAAAAAATTAAACCATTGATACAAAGCACCACAATTATTTGTATCAATGGTTTAATGTAATTATTTTTTTGAAATAGTTATTTACATATATTAAAAGAAAAGGAGTGGTTTTACTTAAACCAATCGTAAGAATTAGCTCCAAATTGCACAAGTTTACCGAATATTTGGTCAGAATAAATTGCTCGCCTACTGTATGACTGGCCCGCTATGCGAGCTCGCTGCAAGACGGCCATAACGGTACTAAAGTATGTATATTATTTCCATTATTATTAAAGGGATAGCTTTATTATTTTATTAAAATGTAAATCGTTGACAAGTGATGTCTCGCCCCGGAGAAGGTCTTCATAGTCAAATGCATTACAGTTTTGTTTTAATAGGATATTGGTAGGGTAGAAATGACTCTGCTGAATTTTATGAGCATTATGATAAAAAAACAGATCTTGTCACTTGGCACGATGATAAAGGCAAATAAAAAAAAATGTTGTGTTATCAAGGTATATCAAAGTGCCATATAAGCTAATAACTATAGAGATATTACATATATGATTTGATACGGGTTAGAAACATCTTCGGCACAGATCTACTACCACCAAAGATGACCTGCGAACTGCAAGTGCAGAAGACCATGAACCTACTGCAAGGTGCATCGATGACCTTGTAAAGCTTGGAGGTAGCACTGAAACTGTTCTACGTGAATATTCTTGGGGAAGATTTTATTCAGCCGTGGCTGAGACGATCATGAACGCTTTTAGGAAATTAGACAAAGAGTGGTTCTATTTCAAGCCGTCTGTACCACATCTCCCTGCCGTATCACCCGTATGTCATTTACTGGTGATACTGTACCCCAGGTTAAGGATTACGACTTACAAGATACGTTTAATAATAGCCCCACTTAACACCTCTTTCCCGACTATCCCGAGGCGCCTATTACCCTGGAGACCCGCATTACTCCACTTCAACACGACCACTCCATTACAGAATATTTATCCGTGTACTATTTTTATCCACGTCTATGGCATGGACGCCAGGGTATCATCTGTTGTTGATATAAAGGAACAAGTAAAGGTACTCGTATTCTAGAAACTTCGAGTTAACTTTTGCAGCGTAACAATGAGCGTATATAGTAACACCAATTGGTAAACAGTGACATTTTGACGTATGACTTGAAACTGAATTTTAATTGTTCAAAAATAGTTGCATCCTCTCCACTTTAATAGACGGAAATGTTTGTTTGAAAGCTTGTTCCGTTTCCGCAAGCACATCGACAAAACTACACAAACAAACACTTGATAATGAAACTCAAAAGTGTAATGATTCTACTCGTAGACAATTAAGGTAATATTAGCTTCGAGCAAGTCACGTCACATTTTGTCGCTTTTATCCACTAACTGAGAAGGGAAAGTTAATAATTAATAACCAGAAACCCCAGTGTTTTTACAGACGAAAACTTTTTCACGTGTTTTCGAAATATGACCAGCAGTTTTGACGTCACGTGAGTGCGAAACACATTCTCCCGATCACGTGGACTGCCTTCCATACAAACGAGTCAATCCTAAAAAAACCGGCCAAGTGCGAGTCGGACTCGCGCACCGAGGGTTCCGTACAAACACTTTCCATCCCTAAGTGGTTAAGTTAAGTTTGCACCTGGTATGTATAGCGCCCCATATAAATTAGGTGCAAAGTTAGGTATTAAATTATTAAAAAAAAACTACTTACTAGATCTCGTTCAAAACAATTTTCGTTGGTAGTTTTTATAGTAATGTACATCATGTTTTTTTTAGATTTTTTATTTTCTTATTTTAGAAGTTAGAGGGGGGGGGACCAACTTTTTTCCACTTTGGAAGCGTCTGTCGTTTAGAAAAAAAATATATTAGAAACCTCTATATCATTTTTGAAGACCTATCCATAGATACCACACACGTATGTGTTTGATGAAAAAAAAAATTTTGAGTTTCAGTTCTAAGTATGGGGAGCCCCCAATATTTATTACTATTTTTTTATTTTTGCATCAAAATCTTAATGCGGTTCACAGAATACATCTACCTACCAAGTTTCAACAGTATAGCTCTTATAGTTTCGGAAAAAAATGGCTGTGACATACGGACGGACAGACGGACAGACGGACAGACAGACAGACAGACAGACAGACATGACGAATCTATAAGGGTTCCGTTTTTTGCCATTTGGCTACGGAACCCTAAAAAGAGCGGCCATCAACTACCCTGCTGAAGCGGTATTCGCGGTATTCTGGACACAGCGCGGAGACCCTGGGACAATACCGAGCGGCTGATTGTAACTGGCAAGAGGCAGGGCAAGAGACCAGATAGCTGCATACCAACTCGATGGACGGATCTACTGAAGGCAGTAAAGATGGCATTCCATGAGGCCTTCAGGCTGGCGCAGAACCAGTGCGCCGTTGGCGGCAGCTTGTCGATGACGACAAATTAATAGACGGGGTACACGATCCAACACTTGAGGGACCGACTAAGCAGGAGGTCCGCCGCGAAGATCAGCTATGTACTGATCCTGAGGTGTGATCAATACGAGGTAGAACCATATGTCGTGTAGTTCTAGAGTCTAGATCTAGACACGTACGTAATTGTCAGTAAACCAATATTTTTCAAAATTACACTTCAACCTTATTTGATTTCAAAAAATTGTATTGTAATGTTTAAGGTGTGTCTTTAATATCCAAAAAGTGGAATATTAAATAAATTAGCTTCACGCACAGCACCCCGCGGGGCAATAATGGCGGTCAGAGCTGTGTGTCACCAGCATGTGTTAATGCATTGGATCATAGTTTAGAACTCTATCCGTGCTTTCTATTCGATTTTAATGGCACCTATTCGGATTCAAATGCGTGGTTTGTTTGAAAGATTGACGAAAAGTTAACGCTTATGCGTAAGGCAGCATCAATATATAGAGAAATTATTCATAAGAAAACGTGTGACCCGACTGAATAAGGGACATCTGACAATTAAATCAATCTTAAATTGCTATTATTAAACTGCAGTAATAACTACAGGGTGAGGGAGTAGGGGTACTACAGTATTGAGTTCTTTAAAAAACCGGCCAAGAGCATGTCGGGCCACGCTCAGTGTAGGGTTCCGTAGTTGCTCATCCTTCACAATAAACTGCTGTTTTAAGCCCGAGGTTTAAGTTAAGAAAGATTTTAAGCTCTATAAAAAGGTCGTAAACGCCCTAGAAACTGTAATCACTTATTACCTTCTGGAAGTCAACTTACGTCCTTTTAAAGAAAAAATATGAAATTTGGCGATAACTCAAAAACGGCTCGACCGATTTTGTTCAATATAGTTTTTATTGAAAGTACTGATAAGGTCTCCTTTACATGAATTTTTCCGATTTTTTTTGACCCGTGGTTGAAAAGTTAGAGGGGGGGGGGACACCATTTTTTTTGTTTTCGCAGCGAATATTTACAAAACTGCTGACTTTATCAAAAAATAATGTTAGGAGACCCCTATTATTTTTACAAGACCTATTCAACGACACCCCACACACTAGTGTTGAAAAGAAAAAAAGAAACTTCACCCCCACTTTAGGTGTTCGAGAGGTATCCGAAAAACATAAAATTTTTGAATTTTTATTTTACCGTTCTGTCGGCGTTATACATACACATACTTATACCAAATTTCAGCTTTCTAGTATAAATGATCACGGAGCTAAGCCGGGGACGGACAGACGGACAGACGGACATGGCGAAACTATAAGGGTTCCTAGTTGACTACGGAACCCTAAAAAGGAGTGACTAGATTTTTAAAGGGTTGACAACACGCGCCACGGGCATAGGCTACGGTAACCGCTTACCAGCAGGCGGCCGCAAGCTTTTATGCCACCTCTGTAGTATAAAAAAGTGGTAACATTTTTCTAGACAAACATGTAGTTATGGCAGTATGTTACCTGCCTTTGCGCTTGACAGTATAAAATTAAAATCATCATACTCTTTCTGTATTACCAAGTGGACTGAACAACTTTATGCGACGTTACCACCCTGTTAGCTCTTCATAATAATAACTTACCCAACAGACCCTCCCTAGAAGTAACATAGCCACAGAACGTGATCACGTTTTAGCCGATCAAAAACATCTCAACCCGCTACTCTGATAATTCATTTCTGTACAATAATGAGGCTTGCACGCAAAAGGCCAATCAGCGCTTTGGCGGTGTATTAAATCATTAGGCGTTGACGCGGCTGTGGGCGGGCCGACCGCCCGGGTTACCGCGGTAATGAGGAATTATTTAAATCTGTTGACAAGTCAGTCTAGTACAAAAGGACTACTAATAGAAGACTAGGATTGCCTAGAACACAACAGGAGCAAAAATCGGTTACATTGTGTAAAAAGTTAAGAACACTGGTAATTCCAAGGTTTTCTGATGCACTCTACCTTAATAGACTTTATTGCAGTTATAGTTAAAATTTCATCTGGCCTGTCAGTGAATTAAAAAATCATGATTTGAACTAAACTAGCGACATTTACCAACAATTGTTAAGGCAACATTGATTCTATGAGCCACGCGTATTTTAAGTAGGTATCTTAAACTAGTCCGTTTTATAGTTAAATGACCCTGTTAAATCATCTTTGCCCTCAGGCCATTCATGCTAATTTATTTGCTTTAGAACTGATTATACTTATTTAGATCTTATGAGGCATCGTCTGAAGTGGCCAATTAGTTATCGGGATTCTCAGAAGAACCGCCAATTGAAACAGGACTATAGGAGTATTGATTATTTACTAGCATACTTGTGTTTTATATATAAAAAAAATATACGAATAAGTACGCAAGAAACCGCAAATCATTCATTGATAGCGCAATTTAACTGAGGTTAGTCAACGCCATGCTGAGAGCACACAATTTCTTTTGTTAATTAAGTAAAAAAAAAAAAGTAAAATAAATATATTGTACACACGTTAATATTTTTTATTTAAAAATCATTTCGATAAACATAATTGTTTCGAAATAAAATATTAACAAAGTTACAATTATTGTATTAAAGACTAAAACAAAGAAATGGAAATCATTTATTATAATAAAGTAGTGCTGTACTAGATGTACTGATTATGTGAAATTGTAAAATTTGTTTCAGTGACTTATTTAGGTTGAACATTTGAGATGAACAAAAGGTGGACATGACAGTTACTGTACAAGAAACAGATAAATTATACTCCAGCGGGGCTAGCATATCTTGCCGCGACTCTGCTTGTCGCTCAACTTTGTGTTACCTCTCTCGATCACTCGGTATTAACAGAAAAACGACAAAGAGTCGCGTGTCACAATTATGCTAAGCGTTCCATCTCGTTCAATCTCTGCTTTCTGTTCTACTCTACTGCCGTTTTTAAATTCCCAATGTTACTTCGCAACTAATTTGACATTAAGCAAAGAACACCCAAGTCGGGTCGTGATGATTTAGCACCCGACCGGGGCGTGCAACACAACTTCCAATCAAAGAACCAAATTTATGGGAGCAAGCACACAAATCAAGGTTCGACGGGCGGTGATAGGTTGGAAGGAGCATATTGAAAACTAACGATTCCTAATTGATTTGATTGAATTTATTCTCAAGATGTTGTTCCAAACAGATTTGCGTTCTAAAGTTACGTGAAAGAAACTCTAGAATGCGTTGATGATTTTATATAGATATGGAAGTTGCTATGTGGACAAATAAATGTACCTATCTCACCTTTTTTTTACCCTCAATCCACCTCGTTGTTATTTCTTCGTGACTGAGGATCGTGGTTATCACTGTAGTAATTTCTCAAGCTCTTTATAGGGTCCTGTCCATGCGAAGAAAATTTTGAGTTTTTTACTTGATCACTTGGTTGGAAATCGGCCTTAAGCTCGTTCGCCATCTGTGTTTCCAATAATGATCAACTTCTCTAGACATTGTTCTTCTTTTCGCACTATGTGGCCGTTAACAATACACGTAATATAATTTTCTGTCGTACCTTCTAACCAATAACATTCCATAACTATCTTCAAAAAGCAAAATTTTAACACTGTATTCTTTCAACGTGCATCATACATATTAAATAAAGTATTTACAGAATGTATGTTAACAAATTGTGAGTTATATAAATTAGCGTGCGTTCTCATTTCAAAAACATTGTACGGCCGCGGGCGCATCATTTGAATATGCTCATTACTTTTTTGTTCTAAATCATTTAAACATAGCGTCTTTACAAGTCAAGTTATCATCAAAATCCTCGTACTAAATACACATTTGTAACAGTTTTCAATTACGGTAAAATTGAGAGCTTCCTTTATATATATTTACCATTGATTTGCAATGTTCTTAACCTATCTTTATATAGTAGCGTTGTGAGATATTTTTACCGCCTTATCCAGTGCGCTTAGTATACCTATCTGTAGTGGAGACGTCGTTCAAAATATGGTTTATTTCACATGAAAAATCTCTTAGTTACCCTTATTTTACTTTGATGACGCTGCCAAAACCGCTGCTACAACTTACCTGAAAAGAGACACATACAAAATGAAATATATATACAATAAATAAATAAATAGAATATAAACATATTCCTATGCATATTATGTAATGTACAAGGTTAGACCACACATACACAAAAACAAATTGCATAAAATCAACAAAAGATTATAGAGATTAGGCAAAAACCGTAGACCCACCGGTAACATAACATATAGAAGCCCATTCGGATAATCACTATATTAACATAATGTTAAACCATTACATTTATCTGCAAGCTATAATTTTAGGCTAGTTTTTGTGCACGAAATGCGAATTTTGGTAGATGCTGGCATAGGCGGGTGATTTTACATACTTTACGAGATGTTGATTTATTTTACTTATGCATTCGCACATTGCAATTTTATTGCATACATATTTTGGAAAAACCGTGGTATACAAAATTTTATGACCTGCAATTTGTACATCCCTCAGACCATAGAAATAAGTCTTATTTCTATGGTCAGTCAAGTTCAAACTTCCGGCCAATTTTCTTTGCGTCACGCCGGTCACGCGACAATTGTTTGATTCTCGCTCAGCACAACTTTTTCGACCGTGTGCCATGCATTTTATCATGATGTCATATTACGTAGGCAATCCTGGAGCGGGCTCAGGGACTATATTGAGTGTCGTGCATTTTACTACCGCCAGTATTTTACAAACATACAAGATATACTCAGCAAATGCTGAATACGTAACTTTACCCAACCAGCCAATGTGTAAAAAACGAGTTTAATATTAAATGAAACATTACGTTTGCTTGTAGGGGCGTGGTGCGATAAGACCCAGAATTAGGTGCGGGGCTTAACGATTATTTGCGCAATTAACAAGAACGACCTTAAAAATGGCTAACAGGATACTGAATACAATTAGGTATAAGCGGTGAAAATTTAAGGTCACTTTAGGCTGACCGGACCAGATCGGAGCGAAGATGTACAGTCAACCAATTTAATTTCAAGGGCTATAGAACCTTGTTACAATGACAGTGATATGAGATTTCAAGCGGCTTTCATATTGACGTTTACTGTGACAAGGTACGAAATGGCCTAGGAATCAAATTGGTTGACTGTACAAGTGGACCAATCACATTCCTCAGATTTAAATGCACTTCTTTCTGGGCTTCACAAAGACGCAGTCTGCCCGTAGCACAACTATTCTTCGCAACTATAGTCGCACGAGATACCGTCACCCGTCACTCTCTCACAGTATCTACGCCACAGGAAGAGATAGGTAATGTCACAGTTGTGCTAGAGTAGAGGTGCTGATTGGTTCGCTTCTGTGGATACACTGTTAAAAATTATGTGATTTTACACACAAAAAAATTACAGAAACCTGTATAATTCCCTCAAAACCTGGGAAAAGTACCAAAATTTTGGTTTTTTTCCATAATTTTTGGTAATTTTAAATATCATCGTTAAATTCAACGATTTTGATGTCTTTTTACAAAAAAAATATGTAATAATTAATAATATGTGTACGTTTACATAAAATCTGTAAAATTCCATAGAGCGTCTGGGACAAATACATTTCAATATGTATTTATAACGCTTAAAACTGTAATTTTACATACATAAGTCGTCATTCTACACATCTTCAGAAAAAACCCATTTTTATGTGAAATTACATAAGTTTTTTGTAATGATCATAATAATTTCAGTAGGATTACGTAGAATATTAAGTAAATTTTCAGTTTTTTCTTTATTTTTCAATATATCGTGTAATTTTCAATTTAATTCTGTGTTTTTACATAAACAATATGTAATAATCATAAAAAAATTGTATATGTACATAAACTCTGTATAATTACATGGAATGTTTGGGAAAAATACATTTCAATATGTATTTATAACGCTTTTATTACATACGGAACTCGTCATTTTACATAGTTTTGTAATTTTCCCAAATGTATCAGTAAGATTTCATAAATATTCTGTAATTATACAGGTTTTTCTTTATTTCACAAAATATCGTGTAATTTTCAATTATTGTGTGTGTTTTTACAAAAAAGTCATGTAAAAAATCACTAAAAACTTGGACGTTTACATAAAATCTGTATAATTACATTAAATGTGTAGGCAAAGTACATTTAGACATGTATTTACAACGATTGAAACGGCTATCTTACATACGAAACTTGTTATTTTACATATCTTTCTGAAAAACACATTTTTTTGCAAATTTCCTGTACCTTTTTGGAATTTTCCCAAAAGTATCTGTAAGTTCTCATAAATATTCCGTAATTATACAGGTTTTTCTTTATTTCACAAAATATCGTGGAATTTTCAATTATAGTGTGTGTTTTTACATAAAAGGCATGTCAGAATCACTAAAAACTTGGACATTTACATAAAATCTGTATAATTACATTGAATATATGGGAAAAGTACATTTAGATATGTATTTACAATGATTGAAACGGCTATTATTACATACAATACTTGTTATTTTACATTTCTTTCTGAAAAACACAGTTTTTTGTATATTTCCTGAACCTTTTTGGAATATTCACAAAAGTGTGTGTAAGATTACAAAAGATACTATGTCATTGTACAGTTTGTACTTTATTTTTCAAAGTATCGTGTAATTTTCAATTTTAAACATGGACGTTTACATAAAACCTGCATAATTGGGTAATTCTTATTCTCATGCATTTTTTTGTGATTTGTAAGAATCACATGTTTATTTTGTTTAAATCAAAAATCTATTTATGCCTTTGTTGAGCAAATGTCCTCTACTTATCTTTTATAAACACATTTACCTTAAAATATTCAGAAATATATATAAAAAAAAGAATGTTTGCCCAAAATGTCACGTCCATGCCGTGTGATATCTCCCGATTTTCTAATAAGATATTTTTTTCTGCTACAATATCAAGTAATTTTGACTAATGTTATACGAATGACGCAAAGCTAATAAATGTCTGATAACATTATTAAAAAGTTGTAAAAGTATAATGTTTACAGTTTCTGATTCAGAACATCATAAAGTTTGTGATAAATTTTTTTGTCACAGCCATGTGTGTTTGTTTAAATACGTGTAACTTGGTAGACAATTATATTTGAAGCTAGCAGCCCTATTTAGGCTTTTTAAGAACGGAAAAACTACCTTCTTGTCGGTTCTGCTTATGACAAAGTGCGGTGAATGTATAGCAAAAATATTTTCTTATATTTATTAAAGAAAAGGACAACCTTAGTAGGTCACCACCGTGGAATGAGTTTTAAATGTAAGTTCTACTGTTATGTTATTGATACTTATATAAATTGTACCTCTGAAATAACAGAATAAGGTGATTGTTTAAAATTGGCGAGACAAAGCAAATTGTTCCATTATGTCGCACATGTTCAAAATTTGTCACGACCATGGATAGATCTAAATGTCACGACCACTGAATTTTTCAAACCTCGGTTGTGACATGTAATGCTTGGTTGTGACATTCTTGTAGTATATTTGAATAATTTGATGATTTTGTTTGCTAAGTTGGGTTATCAATTTGTTGTATTTTTTCCGCAGATGTCACCAAAGAAAACTAAATTAAATCAGCCATCTAGCGAGAGTCTCTTAAGATGTTTGTCGTGACTCTTCGCTATAAGACCGTTAGCCGAAACGACTATCGGGACAGTGATCGTCGAGTCAACATCCCACATGGCGGTCACCTCGTGAGCCAAGTAAGGTACTTGCTGAGTTTGTCCTTCTCGGCCTTCACGAGGTTCTCGTCATGGGGGATGGTGAGGTCGACGAGCACTGCCTGGCGCTTGGATCGATCTACCAAAACGATATCAGGCTTATTGGCTACAATAGTCCTGTCCGTGATGATAGACCGATCACAATAGAGCGTGGCACGACTATTCTCAAGAACTGGCATCGGTGCGTACTTATAGTACGGCACCTCAGACCCCACAAGAGTCACAAGACCGTATCGAAGAGCAAGTTGCTGGTGAATGATCCTGGCTACTTGGTTACTTGTTATTTGACACAATTACTTGATTTTCGATGAAATTGTCACACCCTGATTATACAGTCTCACAACTATGCTTAGGGATGTCACAGCCGTGTACATGCATTACTTTAATCACTTGCAGAGGGTATTAAGCTTGTCCATCTGCACCAAAAGTTAGCCTTTGGTATGTACTCTTAATATACACCGCAATATATCACAGAAAAAAAAATAAAAAAAAATGTTAATATTTTAAAACTATATGAGAATCACCCAATTACATAAAATGTCTGGAACATTTAAATAAATAAATAAATAGATTAATATCTTGTGACTATTTACACCAATTGGCCTATAAAGTCCCAACCTAAGTAAATCTTGTACTATGAATACAATCGCCGTCAATAATTTTACAAGAGAGATTGAATGGCATTTATATACAGTTCAACAAGGTGTTCACAAATATCTGAACGATATAGTCGTATATAGCCTGGTGACAACCAAAACTCACTAAAATTTCTGTCACTACTCTTCAAAACCTCGTATCTAGTAAGTAGATTGACACTTAGATACGAGCTTTATATAAGTAGGTATTTGTTACTTATAGTGTTTTGGTTGTCAACAGACGGTATATCCATGAAATAGGTATAGGTAGCTACCGTTCCTAAATTACTATTCTTATTTTTATTACATTATGGCTCATTTTGGAAAAAATCTACGTGCGCGTAAAATTAAGAAAAAATATTTTTAGGTTTCCGTACCTCAAAAGTAAAAAAAACCGGTCAAGTGCGAGTCGGACTCGCGCACCGAGGGTTCCGTACAAACACTTTCCATCCTTAAGTGGTTAAGTTAAGTTTGCACCTGGTATGTATAGCGCTCCATACAAATGAGGTGCAAAGTTAACGCAACCAATCCCTTTGTTGTATGTGAGCCCCCCTTTAATATTTATTTTATTTTATTTTTAGTATTTGTTGTTATAGCGGCAACAGAAATACATCATCTGTGAAAATTTCAACTGTCTAGCTAGCACCGTTCTTGAGATACAGCCTGGTGACAGACGGACGGACGGACGGACGGACGGATAGCGAAGTCTCAGTAATAGGGTCCCGTTTTTACCCTTTGGGTACGGAACCCTAACAACGGAAAATGTAAAATGTAAAATGTGCTCGTGGCCTCCTAACAAAATAAAGTTCATTATTTCATTTAGTTATTCAATTAAACTCGATTGTATATTATATGATTTCATTTGCTAAAAAAATAGAAGTGTTTCGAGACGGTGGAGGGGGCCCCAAATGCCAAGTGCCTAGGGGCCCTGGCCCTCTAAGTCCATGCCTGAATACTGCATTTGATGACAAAACAAACCACTTTTGAGTCAAAAAACCAAGCAACAGTCTGTATCTCCTATATAAAATAATAAACCACAGGTAACGCGACATTAATATTGCTTTAAAACTGTGTGCGTCAGAATGATTGGTTGACTGTTGAATTCCGCATTGATTGCTTACGTAAAAATTGCTACCTATTTGCTAGTATTTGCTACCATTTACCAAATAATTGCTACCTCAGTATAATAAAAGATATCACATATTTTTTTTGACCAGTCATTCTGACGTCAGGATATTTGGACAAAGTTCATATTTTGCGAAGGACGCACAATTTTCATGTTCTTTAGTAACCAAAATTTGCTACCTAATTGCTACCTACATTTACCTTAAAATCAACTCTGCAGCGTTACAGATCAAAAAGTTTCGCGTATAATTATTTTTTGGACTACTTACAACATGAACGCCTGTGCGTATCAGCAGAGCAATCCAAATCTGTGGTGTATTTATGTTTGTGTCAGGCGCTAAGTAGTCAAAAAATAATTATACACGAAACTTTTATTATACGTGAAATGTTTTTGGAAGGATCTCATTTATAAAACACGAGGGCATACGTTCACTACGAGAGATAAAAACCGATTAAAACAGTGGCTTGTAGCTATTCGCAGAGATAAATTTACTCCAACGAAAAATAGCCTCGTTTGTAAAAGCCGGATTCAGTACTGGAAAAACGTAAGAATATTTTCAATATTTATGATAATTTTACTTAATCACTGATTATCTCAGTTCTCGACCAAACTTCAATGATGAATTGCAAACATTTTTAGTTTGTGCCTTATCAAAAAATACTAAACTATAACATTTATATATTTATCTAATTATTATTTCAGCCAGACCAGTGTTAAAAAAAAATGCAGTGCCAAGTCAATTCCCATGGAATGTACAAAGTTCTAGTAGGGATAGGAATGTACAAAGCCAATAACACCTCCAAATACACTAGAATTTCAGTAAACAATACGTTCAGTTCCTACGAGTTTATCCTATTTGACAGCTGTTTGGACCGCCAGGTAGCGCCGCCTGGTGGCAGAAAAAGTATCGAAAACCCTCATTGTCAGCTATTTTTAACCGACTTCATTGTGTATAACAAACAATAGGGAAGATGCAGATATAGTATATATCAATATTTTGTGGCTACAATGTAAAAATAACGCGAAAGAAAGGCCATTGCTACATTTTTATTTTAGTTAGTATCGATTTTTAACAATAATTATGAATTAAAGTAACGTGAAACGGAACGTTTTTTTCATACACCAATCAACGTGTTTATCTCTGCATGTCAACCTGACGTTGACGTCTACTTATTTAATTCACGGCATAGTTGAGATTATAAATATTTTATTTTATTGTGAAAATGTATTGCACATTTCGAATAAAAATGGAACTTGGGTTCATAAAAGCAGACTCCAGGAAACTGCCGGAAGTTAGTGTTGACATGGTCATACATTTTCTTGATGAAAGTGCAGTTTTCAAGTGTTGAAATGAAAGGGACTAAGTTATTGCGGTGGAAAACGCAATCGATTACGTACAAATAAAAAGAAATGGAGAACTGTGTATTATAAAAAGTCGAGTTACTCCGGAGCACAAAATAAAAAAAAGTTATCGCGTGACAGCCATTGTAAACGAAATGCAAGGTTTGGTTCAGTCCTGCCAGTGTGAAGATTGTGCAAAAGTGCAGGTTCTGAAGGTAACAGATTATTACAACTAAAAACTATTTCCAATGTGCAATGTGCTTCCGGAAAATCATTCATAAAAGCCAAAGAAACGGGTCACATTCCGGTCACTGATAGTTTCTCTCAAGTAATCAGTTCTATATACTTATAGACTTACTTTTACTGTTTTTATTTAGTGAAATAATGCAATCTATATTATATACCTACTACATACTTACTAATGTAATACATTTTATAAAAATTTTAGGTGGATATTTTAAATGAATTTCTGAATGCTGTAAAGGAAAAAGATTGTGAAGCAAGTATTGTACTCTACTTTCAAGAAAAACAAAGCAATATAAGCATTCATAATCTGTGTTCAAGCTTGGTTGGAAAGTTGGACTCACCACAACAATTTCTTGAAATATTGTCAAAGGAAAATGACGGCTGACAAAATGCATATGATTTTTTCCACCATCAAAATAATGTCAGTGATTCCCCATTGTGGTTCGAGTTAAGTTATGATGTATGGCTTAGAACTTAGTTTTATTCATATTATGCCATATTAAGTACATAACAGAGTTTATTAGGTATAATTTTATTTTAAATATGTGATTTTTTTTTTCTATATTTGCAGGTATATTTGGAATGATCACTGGCTCAACTCTTTATGAAGCTGCTCACTATAAAACTAAAAATGGTTCTCTTCTGAAGAAAATTATGGGGCAAGAATCAAAATTTACTTCTGTTGCGATGGAGAGGAAAAAACTAGAGGGAAAAACTACAGAAAGAAGTTCTTAATGTTCTGGGCAAAAAAGAAAAGGTAAGATCATGTGATGTTTCACAGTTCTGTTGGGAGAAACAAACTGACCAAACTGTAGAAACCAGATAACTATGAGTATTGTTTTCGTGTTCCACAGACAAAACCTGGTGATGGGCGCGGTGGTGCTGCCCAATGAGCGCCCGCTGCGTCTCGGACGCTACATTCACCACCATCTCCTCTTGCGGGCCCGTCGAAGGGTCAGTATCCTTGCTTTGTCGGCATACACACCAGTGTTGGCAGCATCGCTAGAAGTACTCATTATATGAGTAAAATTGAGACAATAAACAAATGTTTCTTTTTACAGCATTTTGGATGAAGGCGTTTACAAGTTCTACATCATTCCAGCCACCACCACCTACCACCTCGCACACGGGTCACTCGGATCTGCTGCGGAAGAAGCACTTCAACTGGACGGCCGAGCTCATAGAGGGTTACGCCAACGACAGCGTGCTCGGCGACAAGAAGATGACCGCCGCCGTGTTCCAAAAACTTCAACAAGACGTACTCGGGCCTGGTGGCTCGGGCTCGGGGCTGGCCGCCGTGGGCTCCGACGTGGAGGCCATCCTCGGCACGTTCGACTCGGAGGTGGTGGACAGCAGCTGTTCTACTACTACGTGTGGCAGGGGTACCTGCCGGGGCCCGAGACCGGGCTGATCGCCGTCGGCCAGGACATCGTGCCGCGGTACGCTCACGTGGACTAATTGGACGACGTTTGTTGCGTCACGTACGGTTTGGCCGGTGAGACGTCTTCGCCGCTTCTGATACTCGATTATTTTCTTATTGTTTTTATTGCACGCATGAACATGTGCACGTATTTAGGTATAGACTTGTAAAAATGTTGATTTGTTTTCTTTTACTTTTCGTGAGGAACTATATTATCCATAGTACTGATAGATACCGGATTCAAATCAGATTTACCATTAGATAGCAGCATAGATATACCATTTGATAGATGTACCATTTGATAGCAGCATTGTGTCTGTGCTGTATTAAAAGATATTTATAATATTTAACCATGCTTTTAATTTTTCCAAGATATTTTTATAAACATTCATACTATACATCTGAAAGTAACTTTGTCCGTCGGTCGCCTATTCACCCTTAAAATAATGAACCGATTCAGATGCTGACGACATGGTACTGTTGAGCCCATCGGTCGGTGGTATAAGAATACTTCTCGAGAAGTGTGAGTCATATGCCCGTAAGCACAATTTGCAATACAATGTAAAGAAAAGCCAGTATATGATTTTCAAGGCGGGTACCAAGTGTCCATCTCATGTCCCACCCATTCGATTGAATGGCGAACAGCTCAAGAGGGTAAATTCATTTAAATATCTGGGTCACTTGGTCACCGATGACTTGAGAGACGATTCTGACATTGAGCGGGAACGCAGGGCGTTGGCCATTATGGCCAATATGATTGCTCGCAGGTTCAGCAGGTGTACAGCGCAGGTTAAAATAACATTATTTCGTGCGTATTGTACTTCTCTGTACACCTGTAGCCTATGGACGAGGTACACGCAGCGTGCCATGAACACTATGCGTGTACAGTACAACGACGCGTTCCGGGTGCTGTTGCGGCTGCCGAGGTACTGCAGTGCGTCGGGCATGTTCGCAGACGCGCATGTGGACGGTTTCCACGCGACGCTGCGCAAGCGCTGCGCCGCGACGCTCCGCAGAGTGCGCGACAGCCGCCACAGACTGTCGTGGCGGAGAGATGGGAAAGTGCCCTAATCAGGCACTGGACCTCTCAACACATTAGTTTAGGCACTAACATAGTTATTTAAGTTATTTTTGTAATACTAACAATATATGGATTAATTTGTCTGAAATAAATGCTTTTTATTTTTATTTTATTTTTTTATTTTTTTTAGAGCCACCTGTACACACTTGTCATACACACAGCATACATTTATATTCTGAGGGTGAAGAGTGTCTTGGATTTCTGAATCTTCAGAGTTGGATCTGAAATGTAAGAAAAGAACATTTCTTAATTAGAGAGCATGATATCCATACTATAATAAAAGGGAAGATTATAAGTAGGTACACAGACTAAAGGTATCTTTAGTCTGTGTGTCTGTACCCACAAGATGCAGCAGCTTTTGTTACATTAATAAGTAACATCATTATTACATATACCCCAACAGAATATGAAAAATCTAGTATCAGTCATTATACAAAAAGGCTGAAAATGCAAACCCAGCATATATCACTATTATCTCAATGGAAAAGTATTTATTTATTGCACAAAATACAAAAGTAAAAGTACAAATTTTAGACTTTAATACCAAAAGGCATTCTCTATCAGTAACCATACGACTAACTAAACAGACACATTTGTATTGTGCCTTAATTCTATAATCTGTTACCTACATAAAACCAATTATTATTATGCATATTAATTAATACTTTATATACCTACATAAACCTATTCATGAATACTTATACCCAATTTTGGTATCATTGTAGACACTTGGCGAGTGTTATTGTAGACACTTATAATGTCGCCTGATTCATAGTCATTAATAGACAAATAAGTACTTAGGTATTCCTGAAAATAAATACTTACTGTCCAGTTAAACAAGATGACTGTGTTAATTACTACCCAAAGAATTGTGAAATAATAGATCGAAACAAAGGCATACCTGATGCATTTTCAATACTTACAAGAATTTCACGTCTGTTCCTTTTGAGTAAATATTGCTGATGTAGGCTTTATTGGCATAATTCTATTTTGGCACTCAAAAATGTGTGGTACCACATTTTTAGGGTTTTTTAGATAAAGATTTTCAACATCTTTCTCCAGCTGTAAAATATAAAGAAATATTGTATGTGTCACAAAGAAGATTCATTAGTAAATTAGGTACTTAGCTAAATTAATTTTAATCAGAGCGTACTACCACAAGCAAAACATGTACTTAAGCAATAATATTTGCACTTACATCGGTGATCTTCACAGCATCGACTGACAGTCTTTGGAGAATAAGTGTCTGTCCTCTTCGCAGCTTGGAACTACTTTTTTCTCCATTTCGATAAGATAAGAATATTTTATTTGGAAACCGCTGAAGTTGAACTGAACACACAACACGGCTCTTTATATCCGAACATTGGAGCCATCGTTGTGATTTCCTGATGTTGACGGATAGTCCATTTTTTATAGTTCATTTGACCCTAACCTATTTATTCAAGAAAGCCGGAATTTATTAATTTTAGCAACTACGATAAAATTTTTCATTGTTCATTGACAAACAAAGATGACGTGACGTCGTCGCAAGTTTAGGTGCGTTTTGGCGCGAAGCTGTCAACTGTCAGTTTGAAACCCCCAGTATTTCATTAATCATTATAAATGATAGTAATTTAATTGTATAATAAATATACTCGAGGTCTATTCTAGATGATATTCTTTCAAATAATATCAAAAAAAAAAATGGCGGCAAACTTGACTGCGCACAGGGAGCTTGTATGTAAGATTGTGCAATGGTCCCATGATAACGGTATTATGTTAAACGCGGAGAAAACCAACCTACTTGTAATACACTCGCCATATCTGAAAAGGGAACAATTTAAACGCTCACCAAAATGGCTTTTATACCCCAAAACTAAATTTCAAATAAAATGAATTGCCTCCATTTAATATAAATTCACTCTATACAGTGGTCCCCAAATTAAATCATTTTGTATTCCAAAATCGATATACATTACACCAGAATAATTTTATGTTGAGTCAGAATATCTTTTTGCTTCCCAAAATGGATTTTTTGCTCACCAAATATTGTTTTCATAAAACATCAAAATGATTACCAAAAAATATCTTTTTGCTTCCCAAAATGGATTTTTTGCTTCCCAAAATGGATGTTTTGCTCACCAAAATGGATCTTTTGCTCACCAAATATTGTTTTCATAAATCTGGGGGCACGGTAGTGACCCCGCCAAGACGAAAAAAAAAAGAGGCGGGGCACTACCTACCTTTTCTCGAACCGTTTCGTCTCATTTTCAAACCCTCATAGTTTCGTCCCAGTCCCGTCCAGAGCGGCCAAATTCACAGGTTAAGATGCAGTTAGGGAACATATGAAATGTACTAAATTTCATTGATCTAGCTTTTATACTTTAGGTTTTATTGGTACCTAAAATACGCCGATTTTGCCACTCACTCACTGATGTATCAAAACCTCTGGGGTACTTCCCGATGACCTAGAAAGCTGAAATTTGGTATGTAAGCTAGGTTTAGTACACAAACAATAGAATAATTCTGAAACTTGGAACTTTTACCCCCCAACCCCTTAAACTAGGGGATGGAAGTTAGTATGAGACTTCTGCAAATTTTGATACTAGAGGTCTGAAAATTGATATAGGGACTCCTTTATTATTTATAAATAATAAAATACATATTCTAGGATTTTAAAAAAATCACCCCCCACCCTTTAAATAAGGGGATGAAAGTTTGTATGGGTTTTCCATAATGGGCGATAAAAGTAGTATATATCGGGCTAAATGTAAGTATTTCTTATACACAATTATTACTACTTCCATATCTACACTTCTACTTCGTATTTTAAATATCTGGGGGCACGGTAGTGCCCCCGCCAAGACGAACAAAAAAGAAGGGGGCACTACCTACCTTTTCTCGAACCGTTTCGTCTCATATTCAAACCCTCATAGTTTCGTCCCAGTTAAAACTAGAGCGCCCAAATTCTCAGGTTAAGATGCAGTTAGCAAACGTATAAAATGTACTAAATTAAATTGATCTAGCTTGTATACTTTAGGTTTTATAGGTACCTAAAATACGCCGATTTTGCCACTCACTCACTGACGTATCAAAACCTCTGGGGTACTTCCCGATGACCTAGAAAGCTGAAATTTGGTATGTAAGCTAGTATTAGTACACAAACAACAAAATAATTCTAAAACTTGAAACTTTTACCCCCCAACCCCTTAAACTAGGGGATGGAAGTTTGTATGAAACTTCCGCAAATTTTGATACTAGAGGTCTGAAAATTGAAACCTATAGGGACTCCTTGTTATAAATCTAATACATATTGTAGGACTTTTAAAAAATCACCCCCCACCCTTTAAATAAGGGGATGGAAGTTTGTATGGGTTTCCCATAATAGGGGATAAAAGTGTATATATATATATGGGGCTAAACTTAAGTATTTCTTAAATACACAATTGTCTACTTCAGTTGACGCTCAAGAAACCCTACAGCCCAAAAAAATTAAAAAAACTAAAGCACCTTACAAAAAGAAATGAGATCCCACCAAAAACATTTCATGTAAAATTGACGGCCAAGACTCACATTCTCATAACGCTTTCGCTGTAAAAAGTTATCAGATCCTAGGAAAAGCCAAGCCCCTAAGCCCCGACTTTACTAACCCCACCACCTTGGTTTAAAAAGTATGGCATCAACTGGCTTCAAGCCCCTAAACCCGGAGTTTACTAACCTTACACCTTTGTTTCAAAAGTATGGCTTGGCCGTTTCATAGACTACCGTAAATAAGTCTAGCGGACTGTCCGGCCCATATCGTAAGGAATTAAGTTTATAAGTATATATTATCAAAGACATAAACTTAGTTTCTTGATACCATATGGGCCAGACGGTACGTTACGTTACGGGTCTGGCGTTTCGCTCGCTCGTTAGGGTCACAGTTCTTCCTAACACTCCTCCTCGCTTTGCTCGTCGCCGTACCTAAACTAACCAAAATCTGACCTGCCTGAAGGTAGAATAAAGACTGTATCGTTAAGTATAAAGACAACTTGACAGTGGTTTCATTCGATTAAAACATAGGTTTTTTTTATTCAAACTGATGTCAATCTAAAAATTAAATGTTGGATTTGACTAGGATTGTTTCGTTTCCTCGTTAGTTATTGTAAACTAAAACTGTATGGACTTTCACCAGAAAAACGGAAATGGATTCTGGACAAATGGTGTAGTATAAAAGGAATCACTCTCAGGAAGCTAGCTAAACTTGAAAATGTTAAGTGTTGGTGGAGTCCAAAATGCGATTAAACAGTACGGCCAAGAGTATACTTTCGCTGACAAACCGAAATCCGGCCGAAAATCAGGTCCTTCAAACCCCAATTTGGATAAAAAGATAGTAAAGGCATACACAACTATAGGGACATTATGCATGGTAAGCATTCCAGACGCGCCTACGGGAAGCCTCATGCGCACTAGCTCGCTAGTTGCCTCTCAACCGTGTTCCGTAATACACGCCTTAACTTACTATATTTGAAGTATCATTCCAACTCCCAGATTACATACCTAGAACTATACATAGGACAAGAGGTCCTATATCTGGTGACCCGACGACTGTTTGATTGGACATTAGTGAACGTTTAGTGAAATATTAAAGTAATCTGGTTGAGTACATGCGTATTTCAATTCGCGAGTGAAATTATTGACTATTTTGTGATATTAACGTTTCGCCTGAGATTATCGGACATTATTGGTAGGCAACTCCCCGCGCTCCAGGGTCATCGGAAGCAAAATGGCACAGGCACCAGCACCAATACCAGTACCACCACCACAACCTCAACAAGGGGCTGCGACAACTATTGAGTTGTCCACAATTTCATTAGCTGCGCGGATTCCGGATTTCTGGCAGGATCAGCCGAGATTATGGTTCCTGCAGGTTGAAGCGATTTTGGCACAGCAGAGGGCCAGTGATCAGTCGAATTATAACGTGGTAATAGCGAAACTTGGAAAGCAAGCTATTCAACAGGTGGCGGATGTCCTTGAGAGGCCGCCCACCGAGAATAAATATGAGACACTTAAACATCGACTGCTTAGTGTGTACGAGCAAACTGAGGGCAAGCGTTTGCAGCAGCTAATGTCTGATATGGAATTGGGAGATCAACGCCCGTCTCAATTAATGCGGAAAATGCGCGACCTTGCGCGCGACAAATTCCCGGAGGAAACCCTAGCATATTTTTGGCAAGGGCACCTGCCGCCTTCAGTTAGAGCCGTCGTAGCTTCGGCGGACACTAAGAACTTGGAGACCTTGGCGAATATCGCGGACAAGGTCATGGAGACATTCAGACCCAATGAAGTAGCGGAAATACAGGGAACTTCACGGCAGAGCCCGCCGACAGACATTATGATGGAAATTGCGAAAATCAACGATCGGATAACGGAGTTATGCAGTTCGCGAAGGCGTGAACGAGGTAGAAGCCAAGCACGTGCAGGGGCACGTAGCCGCTCCCGCGCCGACAACCGTAGCCGACCGGATACTGCTAGAAGGACCCAGAACAGCCCTGATTGGCTATGCTTTTATCATTACCGGTATAAGTCGAAGGCAAACAAATGTGTGCAGCCATGCAGCTGGAAGGGACAACCGCCAGCGGGAAACTAGGAGAGGTGCAGACGTTTTCGGCGGAACCCTGCACAGTGGTAAATAGCTATCGCCTAAATGTGATTGATAGAAACTCGGGATTTCAATTTTTGGTAGATACGGGTGCAAATGTTAGTGTTATTCCCAAGAACTTAAATTTTCAAAAGACTCTTTACAACCTATTGAAAATTGTAAATTATATGCCGCGAATAATACGGAAATTAGAGTATATGGTTATGTAAATCTAACGCTAAATCTGAATTTGGGACGTTTTTTTAAATGGTCTTTTATTGTATGCGACGTAAAAAAGCCAATTATTGGTGCAGATTTTTTGCTCAAATACAGATTGCTTGTAGATTTACATGGTAAACGTTTGATTGATAATTCGACCAGTATTTCTGTGATTGGAACAATTACAAACCATACCGACACCTCAATTAATAGTATTAACAAAGATAATAAGGCATACGATTTATTGTGTAGGTATCCAGATATTTTAAAACCGTTGTCATTTTTAGAGACGCCTAAACATAATGTTTACCATCATATAGAGACAACAGGGCCTCCGATACACCAAAGAACTAGACCACTGCCTCCGGATAGGTACGATAAGGCTAAAAAGGAATTTAAAAAAATGCAAGATATGGGCATATGTAGACCATCGAAGAGCCCGTGGTCTAGTCCTTTACACATAGTACCTAAAAAGGATGGGGATATCCGGCCGTGTGGCGATTACAGAGCTTTGAATGCCGTCACGAAGCCGGACCGCTACCCTATCGCCAGAGTACACGATTTTACCTACTTATTAGCAGGTAAGTCAATATTTTCTTGTGTGGATATTCGTAGGGCTTACCATAACATCATGGTATATCCAGATGATGTAGAAAAGACGGCCATAACGACTCCTTTTGGACTGTGGGAATTCCCCAGAATGAGCTTTGGGATGAAAAATAGTTGTAGTACCTATCAACGTTTCATGAATAATACCGTTTTAACAGGTTTAGATTTTGTGTATTGCTATCTAGACGACATACTTGTTGCTTCTCTCTCAGAGGAAGAACACGACGGTCATCTAGATCAATTATTTAAGAGACTGAGTGAGTTTGGCATCACTATTAACTTAGAGAAATGCAAATTTAAAGAAAGGAAATTAGAATTTTTAGGTTACGAAATTTCACCAGAAGGGTTTAAACCATTGGAATGTAAGGTTGATGCTATTAAGAATTATCCGAAACCAAAAACTGTTAGTCAATTACGAACATTTCTAGGAATGGTGAACTTCTATAGACCACACATACAGCACGCGGTTCAATACCAAGAATTATTGCTTAGGTATATTCATAGAGCTAAACGCAACGACAAAACACCCATACAGTGGACGCAAGAAGCTGATGAAGCGTTCGAACAATGTAAGCTCAGCTTACAGAACGCCGCAGTATTAGCGTACCCGCTTCCCACAGTACCTATTTCATTATATGCTGACGCTAGCGACACGTGTGTAGGTTCTGTATTACAACAATACACAGAAGGCAAATGGAAACCGTTGGCTTACTTTTCTAAGAAGCTAACGGCACCGCAAACTAAGTATAGCACGTATGATAAAGAACTTCTTGCTATTTATCTGTCTGTACAACATTTTAGGTATCTGCATGAGGGCAGAGAACTAATTATATATACAGATCATAAAGCGTTGACTTACGAGGGGCGTCTGAAAAGTTCTAAGCCTAAGGTATTTCGAGGTTATATATGCGTTTATGATACTGGCCACTAGAAAGGCCATTTAAAAACAAATTATTAAAAAATAACATGTCACGTTTTTATTATTCTGTTTCGAGATATTCAACGGAAAAGTACATCATGTGTGAATTACCAACGAATATTACGAAAATTGAGCACCGTGCTGTAATTAAATTCCTTACAAAAAGTGACAAATCACCGCAGTGTATTTTTGAGGAAATGGCTATTATTTACGGTGATTCTGGGCCTTCTTATGCCACAGTCAAAAAGTGGAGTCGCTTATTTAAACTCGGACGGGAATCGATCGAAGACGACCCCCGCTCAGGGCGGCCAATATCGGTAGTGACCGAAGAAAACGTAGCAAAAGTCAAAAAGCTGGTATTAGAAGATAGAAGAATTAAGGTTTGGCAAATAGCTGAGGTCTTAGGTATTAGTAAAGAAAGAGTCGGAGAAATTTTACATGAACATTTGTACATGAGTAAAGTCAGTGCTCGTTGGGTACCGAAAATGCTAACGGCCTTCGATAAAGTACGTCGTGTGGAAACTTCTCGGGCGTTTTTAGAATTGTGCGAAGATGATTTAGATGAAGTTTGTTCCCGAATAGTAACTGTTGATGAAACATGGATCAGACAGTATGATCCGGAGTGTAAGTCTGAGTCGATGCAGTGGATTGAAAAGGGTGAAAGGCCGCCGAAGAAATTTAAAGTGCAAAAGTCGGCCTCTAAGTTAATGGCTACGGTATTTTGGGATTATGATGGCATTCTTTTAATCGATTATTTAGAAAAAGGCTCTACGATAAACGGAACTTATTATGCAAATCTAATAAGACAGGTGCGACAAGCCATAGTTGATAAAAGGCGGGGTAAACTAAGGAAAGGCATTTTGTTTTTGCAAGACAACGCACCCGTTCACACCGCTAATGTTGCGAGGCGTGCTCTGAAGGAAGTTGGTTTTGACGAAATTGACCACCCACCCTACAGCCCAGATCTAGCCCCAAGCGATTATTTTCTATTCAATAATTTGAAGAAAGAGTTGAGGGGAAAGCGATTTAGAAGTGACGAAGAGATGAAGGCGGCTGTACAGGAGCATTTTGAAGGGCAAAATGAAGATTATTTTTTAATGGCCTAAAAGCACTGTATAAAAAATGTAAAAAATGCATTGATTTAGGAGGAGACTATATTGAAAAATAAACACGAGTTCATTTGTGTAAATTGTTTTTTTCTATCTTAGGCTTAGAACTTTTCAGACGCCCCTCGTATGCCTTTAGTAAATTAAGTAAGGATAATAACAAAGAAATACCAAGACGAACAAGACAATTACTTTTTATCAGCGAATTTACTACTGATATAAGGCACGTACAGGGTAGGGACAACGTAGTGGCTGACGCATTGTCTAGAATTGAGACTGTCGATTTTCAAAACATTGCAATAGATTTCTCCTTGATTTCAAAGGCACAAGGAAACGATGATGAGTTGAAAACACTATTACAAAACGATAAATTGCAATTCAAGAAAATAATGTTGCCTAACTGTACTTATGGTATGTATTGCGAGATATCTACAGGTAATGCGAGACCATACATTCCTGAGCAATTTCGTCGCGATATTTTTAGACATATTCATAATTTAAGCCATCCAGGTGTACGAGTATCACGGAAGATGATTGCAGATAGGTATTTTTGGAAGAATATGAACAAAGACGTAGGCCTTTGGGCCAAAACCTGCGTCCAGTGCCAAAAATCCAAGGTCATGCGTCATACCAAATCGGAACCAGGTAAATTTCCAGAAGTAGACAGGTTCCAGCACATACATACGGACATCGTTGGACCACTGATCACTACAGCTGAAGGTTACAGGTATTGTCTTACTATTATAGATCGAGCTACCGGTTGGCCAGAAGCATTTCCGTTGCAGAACATCTCGGCAGAAACGGTAGCACAGACAATTTATGACGGCTGGATAGTGCGATTTGGCTGCCCAGCTACCTTAACTAGTGATCAGGGAAAACAGTTTGAGAGTAATCTTTTTCGACAATTGATGAGGTACGTAGGAACAGAAAAAATTAGGACCACACCATATCACCCACAAAGTAATTCAATTATTGAACGCTGGCATAGATCGTTAAAAGCAGCGTTAGTAGCTCGCTTAGACAACACTTCTTGGGTTACGGAGTTAAGCACAGTTTTATTAGGCCTCCGTACAGTACCCAGATTAGATACAGGTGTTAGTGCAGCGCAAATTCGAAATGACAATACAATTATTAGTCCTATCGTTGTGTCGCATAACGTCTTTTGTCCTAATAACGTATGGCATACACTTTGTTCCGCATATTTTTGACTGTCCGAAATTGTTGCTCCTATTATCGTTTGTCCTAAATATTATTTGTCCTATCGTTTGATGTGGCTAAGATTCAACTATCGAATGATTGATGTGCATAATTGTATGTTCCTAATATTTAATGTGCTAAAAATCTTTTGACTACATTTCATTATACCTAAATCCCGAAGATTTTTAAGCAAGCATTCTGACGCTCCGCTATCCATGGTCATAAAACAAACCTAAACCTAACCTACAGTTTTCGGTCTTTAACCTAACCTACGAACTGCTAAATTTCAATATACCTCCATGCATTCTGACGCTCCGGTCGCTTCGCTCGCTCCGCTATCCATGGTCATAAAAACAAACCTAACCTAACATACAGTTTTCGGTCTTTAACCTTAACCTACTAACTGCTAAATTTTAATGTACCTCCATGCATTCTTACGCTCCGCTCGCTTCGCTCGCTCCGCTATCCATGGTCATAAAACAAACCTAACCTAACCTACAGTTTTCGGTCTTACAATATTAGGGTAATGTGTTATGTGTTATGTTATAAAACAAAGTCGCTTTCTCTGTCCCTATGTCCCTTTGTATGCTTAAATCTTTAAAACTACGCAACGGATTTTGATGCGGTTTTTTTTAATAGATAGAGTGATTCAAGAGGAAGGTTTATATGTATAATACATGCATAATTTATCAGCATTGCACCCGTGCGAAGCCGGGGCGGGTCGCTAGTATAAAATAAATCGAACGAAGCAATGAGCACTCCAGGTGTACTATAAGTACATACTAGGTCCATATGACTGCGCAATAGCCGATTTATGAAGAAACGTGCCAGGACATGCGCAGATGTTTGTTATGTCAGCGTGGAATATTCTAGAAGGAAGTGGTGCCAAAGAGTAAAAATAAGAGATGTCAAGTCAAGTCAATGCTCTTGCTACCTACCTAGTAGTAAAAAACGGCAAAAAATCACGTTTGTTGTATGGGAGCCCCACTCTAATATTTATTTTATTCTGTTTTTAGTATTTGTAGTTATAGCGGCAGTAAATAGGTAAATAGGGTCCCGTTCTTACTCTTTGGGTACGGAATCCTAAAAAAGGAGGTTCTGCGCTTGACCCGTATGTTTGCTGGACCGATTTTAATGCGGTTTTCAGTAATGTATTCGTTACATTCTGGAAATAAGAAGGTTTTGGTATAAGTACAACAAATGTATATTAACCGACTTTAAAAAAAAACAGTTGCTCTCGAAAAGTATAATTTAATCCGAGGTTACATAGTTTAATTAAGGTGATTACGTGGATATCTAGCGTGTTGTACGAGGTTGCGGTTGCGTAGTCGCGGGCAAAAGCTTGTATTCATATAACACATCATTAAAAAACCGGTCAAGTGCGAGTCGGACTCGCGCACCGAGGGTTCCGTACAAACACTTTCCATCCTTAAGTGGTTAAGTTAAGTTTGCACCTGGTATGTATAGCGCTCCATACAAATGAGGTGCAAAGTTAACGCAACCAATCCCTTTGTTGTATGGGAGCCCCCCTTAAATATTTATTTTATTTTAATAACGTATAAACTATTGACATAATAGGTCTGTAATTTTGCACAGTAATCTAATGATAGCTAAGCTAACAAATATATAAACAATAAAGTGAGATTGTTGTGGAATGGAAGAAGGATATTGATATTTACACAACGCGAGATCGATAAATTTAAAACTTAAATAAAAACTAAACTATATACATGTGTGGGTTGGAAACAGCCCAGAACCCATTTATTTGATGAGACAGAGCAAATTATGAAAGAAAAAATTGCAAAAGTTTGAAGGGAAAAAAGTCAAAAAATGAATTAAAATTACGTAAATATTGTGCTCTGAACGGCTGGTTTTGCGAGAAAATTCGTTACTAAAAAACTACAGCTAGGAAAAATCTGAAATTTTGCACAGAACTATATTGATACTTAAGCTAATTTTAACAGTACACTAAAAATGGGGGTAAAAGATCTAGGTTCTGAGAAATGGGGGGAGAAAAGTCACTCACTGTTAAAGTTCAATAAAAACCTGTTTTTCTCTGGTGTTTCTGGACCGATTTTGTTTCTGTTTTCTTGGTTGAACGCAGAAAGGTGTCAGGCAGGCTGATACGTCCTCAAAATCAACCGGACGATCCCAGGTCGCAAGTTACGGGAACAAAGAAAAAGTGTTTTTCGGCGTTTACTCGGCTGTTTTCCGCCGGAAAATTCTGAGAAAATTCAGGGAGTTGAAGGCTTAACAAGCACTTTGGATGGTAGCAAAAAACCCGGGGGTCGTCGATGATCTGGAGGCGTCGCACGCAAGCAAAGTTTGAAACTACGAAAGTTAACTTTGTTTTCACTATTTTCACTTTAGGAAAACACGTCCGGCTATTTTGAAAACTGTCACTTAATAGAATTTAAAGAGAAGAAAAGAATGTCACATGAATCATCAAAATCGGTCAGCGGAGCGAAGCACAAATGACAAAGTACCAACATACGATACTTACAAAGTAACAACATATTTATTAAAACTTGTTTAAGTTAGTTGCACCGCCCACAATTTATCTGCTTTGCCCGAAGGGGAGGCCTATGTTCAGCAGTGGACGTCCTATGGCTGAGATGATGATACTAATCTACTTAATTCAATGTATACTCTATACTATACGATTGTAGGCCTACTAGGCAGGCAAAAAACTAAATGCTCTTTATACCCTAAAACTAAATTCCAAGTAAAATGAATTACTTCCATATAAATTAAACCCACTCTATACAGAGCTCCCTAAACTAAATCATTTTGTATTCCAAAATCAATATACATACACCAAAATAATTTTACGTTGAGTCCGTATATCTTTTTGCTTCCCAAAATGGATTTTTTGCTAACCAAATATTGTTTTCATAAAACATCAACATTAATACCAAAAACTGCAGTCTAATTTGCTTTAGTGTAATCAAATTATCTAACCTTTGGTCAAAATATATTATTGTCAATCTAAAATTGCAATAGCTTCCCTTTATTTCTTTACAACTAATGTGTTACACTGGCAATGATTTTATGATGGTTTGTCAACAATATCAATATCATTCGTGGTGATTTCTTTAAGACAAGTAGTCGTCATTCGATTATCGACATTAGTATACTACTAAAATTTCAAATTCGAATTATAATATAAGTAATGCCTTGATCACACGTACCGAGTAAACGGGCGAGACAGTGCTCTGTCTCGCCCGTTTGTCTTGTGTGTGACAGGGACGAGAGCACTGTCGATAATCTTTCGAATCAGACGGCAAATTAGTCGAAGCCCGTGGCGCTAGAACGGATCGCGGGCCAGTCGGGAGAAGCGACGCCCCCCCCACGCCGGCAAACTCGCGTCGAGGCTCAGCTAAATAGGCGAGAGAGAATAGAAGAGAGCTACTGTAGGCGAGAGCGGGTCAAAACGTCGTAAGCGCCGTGAATTTCACGGCACTTACACGTTTAGGTCGCGAGACTCAATGCCCCGCTTTCGTAACGTCCTAAGCGCCATGATTTACACGGCGCTTACGACGTTTTGTGGTCGCGATGATGATCTCTGTATAGATTAAATGCCGTTAGAATTTATAGAAGTGTCATCGTCTTTTTCTTTGAGTATTGTCGTAATAATTGATTTAGAACACTCAGGATTTTATGAGGTTAATGTAGGTAAGTACTTAAATAGTGAACCGGAGAGAACGATATACGTACTTAAATACATAGAACAACCATGACCCAAGCGCAAATATTCGAGTTCATCACACAAATATTTGCACTGGCCGGGATTCGAACCACTTTTTGAAGTCGGTGCCAAACCACTCAACTTTTACTATAAAAAATTATTCCGCGCATAAAGCCTTTAATTATTACCATTTGGTATTACGAGTATTTTTGTTCAAATGTAATCTGTACATGAACGGGTTATTTTTGGCTTTTCAGTTATTTTAAAGTCTAACAGTCTTAACATACCTATATCGAAAAGTATAATTTAGTGACGTTGAGCTACTACAACTACTCAATAATAATAATTCAATTTCAATCACTAAAAAGCAAAAAAAAAAGAACCACCACAAAGTCATTTTTGCGGCGTTCGCGTCTATGTAGCTCCATACTCTATGCGCGTCCAAAAGCGTCACGCAAAATGGCGCGATGCATGGCGCGAAAATCATTTTGTGTTCTACAGCCACAATGAAGAGTCACTTCAGTAATGCGTTGCGTCCTAGGTTGTGTTGTGAATTATGTGATTGTGAAACCGAAGTAATTGTGTATAAAGGTAAGTAAAGTCCTTCTTCTTCTCTCGACTAGACTCTCGCTAGATGGCTGGATCAAGGGTCAGATACAGAAGGCGGTACTCCTGGACACGGCGCGCATTGTCAGGAGGTTCCTCTCTCTGCAGCCCTAACCACCGGTAGCCTGGGCCCTGCCCAGCTGCCGGTGGCACCCTAGGTTAGGTTTTTTTATAATGTGTTTATATATTTTGTAATTTCTGTATTGTATTTTACTTTTGATATAACTTTATTGAAAAACCTAACTTAAGACTTTAAATTAATAAAGGAGATAATAATTGGTTAATTAATAGGTAAGGTTTGCCTATCCATATTTTATGGGCCTTACAGCTCGGCCATCCGACACGTAAAAATAATAAAATGCATATTCTTCACATCCTAGTTACATTAATAACTAAAACTAAGTTTCGTTACTTATTCCCCAATATGTTCATATTTTCCATGTCATTTACGTACATTGATACTATTTTCATTTATTAATTTAACAAATTGACATAATTTCATATTGTGCAATAAAGTTTAAATAACGGCAAGTCAAAACTCGTCGCGATAGCACGCGCTGCGCGAAGGTCCCGGTCGTGAAGTCGAAACCAGCGAGCGCAGCGACATATACGTATATGCAGCGGGAGCCCATGTAATTATGGTTTAAGTCCTATATAATAGAGTTGGTATATATTTCTAATATCTATCGTCGGGGTTGTAGAACGGCGCAGGGCCGACAGCGCGACCGTCCGGGTGGCAGCACGACCAGGTTGATGTTCGGCGACTTGCCGTCGGCCGCCTCGGCGTCGCGCGGCAGCGTCTGGCCGTTGAGCTCGGCGCCCGCCTTGTACACGGCGCTGTTGGCGTTGGACGCGGGGCGCGCGGAGCCGCGGCTGACGGAGCGGTCGCGGTGGTCGCGCGGCACGAGCGGTGGCGCAGCGCGCACGGCAGCAGCGCCCACTGCGCGCGCACGTCGCTGCGCGCGATGCCGAAGAAGAACAGCACGAAGGTGCCGAGCACGGTGATGTTATCCGGTAATTAGATGATGCCCAATTCATTACCTGTGCCAGTTTTTTAGGGTCCCGTAGCAAAATATGACGCAATCCTTAAAATAATAAACTTTCAGTACTAACAAAATGTAAACAAACCCTTATATTTTCATATTTTTTGTATTTAAGTTAAGTTTGCACCTGGTAGCTATGGCCCCGCATACAAATGAGGTGTAAACTTAATCCAAACGGGTAGTCCTTATATAACTTTTGAAAGCAAATTTTTTAGGGTTCCGTAGCCAAATGGCAAAAAACGGAACCCTAACAGATTTTTTCAAAAATGTCATGTCCGCCATCTTGGATTTCATAATTGACATCATTTTCGAATTTCCAACCCCCGATTTATTCGAAATCCATACCCCACATGATATGTTTAAAAAGTCATTACTTTTTTCAAAAATGTCATGTCCGCCATCTAGGATTTCAAAATTGACATCATTTTCGATTTTCTAACCCCCGATTTATTCGAAATCCATACCCCACATGATATAATGTTTAAAAAGTCATTACTTTTTCAAAAATGTCATGTCCGCCATCTTGGATTTCAAAATTGACATCATTTTCGATTTTCTAACCCCCGATTTATTCGAAATCCATACCCCACATGATATAATGTTTAAAAAGTCATTACTTTTTTCCAAAATGTCATGTCCGCCATCTTGGATTTCAAAATTGACATCATTTTCGATTTTCTAACCCCCGATTTATTCGAAATCCATACCCCACATGATATGTTTAAAAAGTCATTACTTTTTTCAAAAATGTCGTCCGCCATCTTGGATTTCAAAATTGACATCATTTTCGATTTTTAAACATATCATGTGGGGTATGGTTTTCGACTAAATCGGGGGTTGTAAATTCGAAAATGATGTCAATTTTGAAATCCAAGATGGCGGATATGACATTTTTGAAAAAAGTAATGACTTTTTAAACATATCATGTGGGGTATGGATTTCGAATAAATCGGGGGTTGGAAATTCGAAAATGATGTCAATTTTGAAATCCAAGATGGCGGATATGACATTTTTGAAAAAAAGTAATGACTTTTTAAACATATCATGTGGGGTATGGTTTTCGACTAAATCGGGGGTTGTAAATTCGAAAATGATGTCAATTTTGAAATCCAAGATGGCGGATATGACATTTTTGAAAAAAGTAATGACTTTTTAAACATATCATGTGGGGTATGGATTTCGAATAAATCGGGGGTTAGAAAATCGAAAATGATGTCAATTTTGAAATCCAAGATGGCGGACATGACATTTTTGAAAAAAGTAATGACTTTTTAAACATATCATGTGGGGTATGGATTTCGAATAAATCGGGGGTTGGAAATTCGAAAATGATGTCAATTTTGAAATCCAAGATGTTTTTGAAAAATTCAACTGAAGTGGGTTTGGGATATTTAAGGGCTAAACATTACCGCGTATACCGCGAACCCGATCGTTTCCACGAAAACGGCAAGTCAAAACTCGTCGCGATAGCACGCGCTGCGCGAAGGTCCCGGTCGTGAAGTCGAAACCAGCGAGCGCAGCGACATATACGTATATGCAGCGGGACCCCATGTAATTATGGTTTAAGTCCTATATAATCGAGTTGGTATATATTTCTAATATCTATCGTCGGGGTTGTAGAACGGCGCAGGGCCGACGGCGCGACCGTCCGGGTGGCAGCACGACCAGGTTGATGTTCGGCGACTTGCCGTCGGCCGCCTCGGCGTCGCCCGGCAGCGTCTGGCCGTTGAGCTCGGCGCCCGCCTTGTACACGGCGCTGTTGGCGTTGGACGCGGGGCGCGCGGAGCCGCGGCTGACGGAGCGGTCGCGGTGGTCGCGCGGCACGAGCGGCGGCGCAGCGTGGGGCCCGCCCGCGGCGAACAAGCAGCGCGCACGGCAGCAGCGCTCGCTGCGCGCGCACGTCGCTGCGCGCGATGCCGTAGAAGAACAGCACGAAGGTGCCGAGCACGGTGGCGTTATCCGGTAATTAGATGATGCCCAATTCATTACCTGTGCCAGTTTTTAGGGTCCCGTAGCAAAATATGACGCAATCCTTAAAATAATAAACTTTTAGTACTAACAAAATGTAAACAAACCCTCATATTTTCATATTTTTTGTATTAAACTTGGTGTATAAAAAATACTATCCAAAAGCCAATTTAATGGTTCACTAATGTTTGACCAAAAAACGTTTGACAAATGATCATTTGACCAAACAACGTTTCAATAAATATTCATTAGGCAAACGAGACATATGACTAAAAGTATCATATTACAAAAAGTCACTTAGCAAATTATAATTTTACAAACACTACACTTGACAAAATATCATTTAACAATATGTTATTTCATATAAAGTACTTCTTTTTAACAAAATAAATTTAATCTTTATTTTATCTTATCTTTATCTTGTCTTCTTTCTTATATTTATCTTATCTTATCTTTATCTTATCTTGATCCTATCTTTATCTTATCTTCTTTCTTATATTTATCTTATCTTTATCTTATCCTATCTTTATCTTATCTTCTCTAAAATCTCCTATAAAATGTAAAAGACTTACTATGGCTGTATATTTTTCTTTGTTAACAGTTTAAAAAAGAGGATATCAATTATATACTGTAAAATTGTAAAAATAACATTATCTTCTTGATTGCAGCCAATGAAAAGAATGAAAGAAGAACCTATTCACAGCAGAGCAAATTTCTGAACTCGACACCTGCGATACCAAGTATTGTTGAAGTGGCCGGTGTGTCTCGAAGAAAGCCCGCGAACAGAGCGCTCCCAACGGCAATGATTTCATAGATAATATACGGCTGATTGCTGTATATTTTAAAGAAGATATATCACACATGTACCAAAGTGATGAGGTATATCTATTATATTTATTACATTATTTCCTTCCGAATTTCGTTCCTTGCTTAATTTTATTAGTAGTTTCATCTATACTGATCTATTTTTTTTTTTTCAGAAACCATTGACGGGCAGAAGTTGCTGACCTCCCCAAAGTTGCTGCACCTAATATTGTATTTTCAGGTGAGATGTAACTTTACTACAATTATAAATGGGGAAGGCCGCTGAGCGTTTCAACTATCGCTTGCAATTACATTTAAAGACGAACGAACGAAGCGACGGTTTAAACGCTCAACGGCCTTACCGAAATACCAACCAGGGGAAATAATTAATGCCCAAGTTGAAATTGAACGTTTTTTATGTAACTAGGTAGCTATTAACATAAGCAGCATTTAGTGCCTGTTTTAACCTTTTTTTTTTTCGCACAGATATTGGAAATATATATTACTTGCTGGTAGAAAAAAACATCGTCAGCGAAACTGCGAGCTTCTCCAGGTCGTTACAATTATTGATGGCAGCTTACTTCAACTTTAATTTGGAATATCCAGTGGAATGTCAAAACACGTTAGAGTTTATGCAAAGGTATGTTTTCAAAATAAATCCCAAAGAAGGTTGTAAAATCCGTAAAGGTGTCACGCTGAAAAAAGTATTGTCGTTAATGGGTAAACTTAAGTTTGAATAAAATGTCATTTAAATGCGAAAATTGTGACTAGAATTTCTCAACTGTGATCTCGTACAATAACCACCAAAAATGTCATAGATTCTGTAAAAATGTAAAATTTATGTGTATTGATCCTTTGTGTAAAAGTATGTTCAATAATTATGTCTTCTAGGAATCACAATTTTAGATTACACCAGTCCGAAACTAGTAGTGCTGATGTTGACATTAATTCATCCTATAATAAATGTACAGTGTGTAATAAGAGAATTTTATCAAAAAATGTTGAATACCATTCTAGAATTCACGATATTCAGTCTGGAAAAACGGTTTAATTATATCCATGTTTATTATTACTCTTAACTTTATGTTGTTATTATTACTCTTAACTCATTATTATTAGTACTTAAGGTTTACATAACTCATTATTATATATATACCACTATTACAGCCAAACCCCCTCGCATTCTACATAGTTTTTTATGATCTTAGCTCAGGTTCACCGGCTTAAGGTGCCTGAAAGGGTCCGTGACCCTTGAGGCGGGGAACAGGAGCCTATATATATATATATATATATATAAACCACTATTACAGCCAAAACGCCTCGCATTCTACATAGTTTCTTATGATATTAGCTCAGGTTCACCGGCTAAAGGTGCCTGAAAGGGTCCGTGACCCTTGAGCCGGGAAACAGGAGCCTATATATATATAAAATTATGCAAGGAACGAAATTCGGAAGGAAATAATGTAATCAATATAGTAGATATACCTTATCACTTTGGTACGTGTGATATATCTTCTTATAATATACAGCAATCAGCCGTATATTATCTATGAAATCATTGCCGTTGTGAGCGCTCTGTTCGCGGGCTTTCTTCGAGACTAAAGCTTAATATATATATATATACCACTATTACAGCCAAACCCCCTCGCATTCTACTTAGGTTTTTATGTATTTGTGCGATAATTTCTGTTTTAAAGCCTTATTTCGTGACTATAGGCATAGAGCAATTCTCCCTTAATGGTTACAATTACCCATTTATCTAGTTTTAAAGTTGTAGTGGCAAGAGAATTTAGTTAGTCGCTCCACGTTAGACGGCTTAATTTTCGACTCATGATTTAACACTTCTGATGATTTAATGTAACAGTTTCTAAACTGAAATGTAATATTTAACATTATCTACATCAAAATAATTTATAACATTACCTTGTAAAAAGTTATAGTATATAACTTCAATTATTTGTATTGTTCATTTTTGTTATTGTTATTATTGTAAGACAATAAATTGATCGTTTTACTTTGTTTTGTATTTCAGTTTGTATGTTTAAGGTGGCTGCAAGGAAATACTAAAGAATCTGTTCAAATAGTGATTTCACTCTCTAGAAGGTTCAAATTGTATTACCTTACCAGTTTATTAATTCTAGTCAGCCACCTCAGATACCTAATTAATTTTAACTATAAATTACTTGTTTCGGTGTGCATTATTATAACGATAAATTAGTTAATGTTACATGTTAAAAGAATCAACGTGTCGTTATGTGAAGACGAAATAAAAAAATAGTCGAAAATTCTTACTAACACGATAACAATAAGGCTGATTCTTTTATATGTTGCAATACACTCGCAATATGTAATACCAGGTGTTTCCTGTAAAAGGAGCAATAAATTAAAATATAGATTCTATACTCTTCAAATTGAACAACATTTGTTCAGCAACTTTAAAAAAAAGTCAGTTCTCAGAATTTTATTATTTCAAACAAACTAGATAGTGTTTTCAATGTACGTCGTCCAACATTGACATTCCCGGAGCATTGACATAGCTGTCACTCTACTAATATCGGACATTTCGCAATACATTGCTTCTTTGTCTAAACATTATTCTACAAAATATCCTTTTTTACACGTTGTTTTCAGAAGTTGCTTAACAAATGTTGTCCAGTTTCAAGCGAAGAATCTATGTTTTAATTTATCGCTCCTATTACAGGAAACACCCGGTATATTTGATATGATATAACGTTACTGCGCATTCGCTACCGCTAGAAAGACGTTGACCTTATTAACTGAAACTAGATTTAAGTAAAGGGGATTCAGATACAGATACAGATAATTTATTAATAAAAGCAAATGCATTTTACAAGTCACATATCAATATTTCAAATATAATCGAAAATCGCTTAATTAATTACAATTTCAATCACTGTATTTCATTGTAAAAAAGGTGTTATAATATATAACTTCAGTTATGTGTATTGTTTATATTAATCATTGTATGACAATAAATTGATTTACTACTTTTTAATTTGTTTTTTTTTTCAGGTTACTTGTTTTGGTGTGCATTATTATAACTATAAATTAGTTAATGTGACATGTAACTGTAAAATATTTTCTGTAAAATTTAATAATAATTCGGTAGATTTATATAATGTCTGTAATTATCGGGATTTAGGTTTTTTGACGGACGTTCTTCTTTATGTATTTTAATAGTGCAATAGTATTAATCGAAATATATATGTAACAAAAACACTGGGAAATAATTAACTATGAAGATTACTGATCTGGATATAATCGTATCTTCTGTATAGAAACTGTCCACCTATAACAAAATTACAGGGGATATATGTAATACTTGTAAAATGTGTATCCTCAAAGCAAGTAAGTTAATCATAAAGCAGTATTTTTATTTGACTGCTGTGTGACTACGCATTTTATAAAGAGTACATATCACCCCTGTAATTATGTTATATAGGTGGATAGTTCTTATATACAGAAGCTACGATTATACCAAGATCAGTAATCTTTCCAGTTTATTGTTTCCCAGTGTTTTCTTTTTCATATATATTTTGATTAATACAACTGCACTAATTTAAATACGTAGAAAAAGAATTCTGGCAAAAAAAAACTAAATCCCGAGAATTACAGATATTATGTAAATATAACCGAATTATTATTAAATTTTACAGAAAATATTTTACAGTTACATGTAAAACTAACTAATTTTATTGTTAATAATGCATAATAAACATGTAATTTTACCTTACCCTTACTTAAAAATACATTTTCTTTAGGTAAAAATACATAAATGGATTCAGTAATATTACTGAATGTATGTGAAATTACATAATAAAATCATTAATAAAACACAAACTACGTGTAGTTTTACATACAATATCTGTAAAAAAACCACATAGTAATTTCAGTAATATTACAGAATAAATGTAAAAATCCACAAATAAACAGTATTTACACAGAAACTACATGTAGTTTTACAGAAAATATATGTACAAAAAACATATAATATTTCTGTAACATTACAGAATAAATGTAAAAATCCACAAACAAACATTAAAAATACAGAAACTACATGTAGTTTTACAGAAAATATATGTACAAAAAACACATAAGATTTCTGTAACATTACAGAATAAATGTAAAAATCCACAAATAAACAGTATTTACACAGAAACTACATGTAGTTTTACAGAAAATATATGTACAAAAAACACATAATATTTCTGTAACATTACAGAATAAATGTAAAAATCCACAAATAAACAGTAATTACACAGAAACTACATGTAGTTTTACAGAAAATATATGTACAAAAAACACATAAGATTTCTGTAACATTACAGAATAAATGTAAAAATCCACAAAAAAACATTAATAACACAGAAACTACATGTAGTTTTACAGAAAATATATGTACAAAAAACACATAAGATTTCTGTAACATTACAGAATAAATGTAAAAATCAACAAAAAAACATTAATAACACAGAAACTACATGTAGTTTTACAGAAAACATATGTACAAAAAACACATAATATTTCTGTAACAATACAGAATAAATGTAAAAATCCATAAAATATCATTAATATCACAGAAACTACATGTAGTTTTACAGAAAACATATGTACTAAAACACATAATATTTCAGTAATAGTACCGGAAAAATGTAAAAATAATTAACGTCTATGTAAAATTACATAAATAAAAATTTTACATATCCTAGAATTTACATGAAGAGGTATGTAAAATTACATAAAATATTATTTTACATATCTGACAGTTTCAGTTATGTGAAATTACATTTTATGTAATTTTACATATCTGACAGATATGTAAAATTACATTTATGTAATTTATGTAATTTTACATAACTGACAAATATGTAAAATTTTCTTTATGTAATTTTACATATATGTAAAATCGTTAATTATGTAAAATTACATAGCCCTGTAAAATTACATAATTATGTAAAAACACAAAAAAGTGAGGGCAACGAAAGTTGCCCTCACTTTTGTGTAAAATTCCCTGAAAATTTTTAACAGTGTAGACAGCTTTACAGGTTTCTTTTTGTTTCAATTCTTGAATGAAGAATTCACGTAGCTATTATATAAGTCATTGATCAGGATCACTAATAGATGTATATAAAGAATCAGTGCCAAAGATTAAGGCTCGACGATGACACGGTTGGAGCAGTGGCAGAGGAGCCGGTCCTAGGTTCGAATCCCGGAACGGGCAAATATTTATAACCTCAATACAAATCGAGCTAGTCCCAAATTAAGGTCAAGAAGGGCTTGTGTTATGAGTACTAGACGAAGATACATATACGTACTTATATAGATAAATATATACTTAAAACCAGAACAACGATGACCCGAGCACAAATATTTGAGTTCGTCACACAAATATTAGCCCTGGCCGGGATTCGAACCCGGGACCGCCGGCTCAGTAAACAGATGCTCTACAAAATGCGCCAAAGGCGTCGTCAAACGTCGTTTGTGTGATGAACTCAAATTGGTCCTGGCATGGATGTTTTCTTTGTAATTAAGTGTATACTTATCTAACTATAGGTACACAGGGTACACTACACGTCGATATACATACTTACTTAAATGTATGTATTTCGACGTGTAGTGCCCATAACACAAGCCTACTAGATAAGAGCTTACTGTGGGCTAGATCGATTTGTGTGAGGATGTCCGATATACAAAGTTAAAAAAATCTTACTGACTGCAATCCATTCAGACAATTTTATTATTAATTTAAGCAGATATAGCGCTATAATATATTTACCTCTTTTTCTAAATAAGAGGACTTTGACATATAGCTACTTGAGCAACATCGCTAGGGAATGCAAACCGGTAAATTTTTGTATGGAAATTACCGGAATTAATCTTCATAGAAAAAAATACCGGTTTGCATTCCCTAAATACCATGACCATGTGTCGGATTTTTTCAAGTTGTAATGGAAAGGTAAATAATAAACCACATTGCTCAAGTTGACATTTGAGATGACATTTTGAGTAAGTACATGTCATCTGAAAGAGAAATCTAGACTTTAGCTTTAGGTTGAAGTTGAAACAGTAGGTAATTTGAATGAACGCAACTATTTCATTAACAAAAGTGCATTAGATAACCTTCTTTGCAGTCTTTTATTCGGCTAAGTATATCGTTAACGCTTATAAAGTGCCAGTGAAAAATTGTAATTGAAAAGGAAATAAAGCACATCATTAAAGTAGATATTTGGTGGCGATATTTCGGACACATTAGAAATCACAAATTTAGCCCCAGGTAAGAGCTAGGTAAGTTCAATGAATGGTACCAACTCTTTCATTAACAAAAGTGCATTAGTGGTATAAGTAACGAGGCGCCCCAGTTGTCGTGGACCGCCGCTCATAAATCCAATTACCCGCGACGGCTAATCACGTCCACGTCCAGGCTCGACTCCCCTGATTTACACTTTTATCAACAGCCGGGTCTGTGCCAGATCAACTTGATTCACAGTTACAGTGTCACACTAAGATTACATACCCCGTAACGTTTTATATGTTCGTTTGTAGATACTGCTAGTCTACTTAGTAGTAGGTACAAAACGGCCACTACACGCCACGAACCGTGCTAGTAGCTAATTCACCAGCTCCGCTTTCCACTTTCCACGGTGCTCGTTCGTAGCTACTCGTAAAATCGGTCTGTTGTGCCGTCAGGACCCACGACAAAATATGCGCAGTTTACATAAACACTCAATAAAATACCATGCTCAGGCGGCGTCCGATCAAAATAATGACGCTTCTATAATCTTTTATGTATATATGCAAACACTTTATTGTACACAAAAACAGTTAAATAACACAAATATAACGCCGAACCTATCCCTATTAGGGATCTCTTTCAGCTAACGTTCAAGAACTTAGAACAGACGTATAACGAAGTATTTTTTAAGATCCATATAATTCATACGTAGCATGCACAATTCCGGTTAGTGTACCCTATTTGTGTCTCTAGAAGCACCTTTCCCAGGATACTTTTAGTCGTATCAAAGAAATGTCTAAACCATTTGAAACTTAAGCCGAAATCCAAATGCGCCTAAACAAGTGCCTGCTGGAATAAATCTTCCAAGTCATTGTTCCACCCTCATATTAATTTAAGTCCTTTAGAAGGATTACGCTATCTGCAGACCCATTCGGCATCTCATTGTAGAGACTTAGAAGCTTGTCTTATAGGTACAGTCAACCAATTTGATTTCTAGGCCACTATAGAACCTTGTCACAATGACAATGATATGAGATTTCAAGTGGCTTTCATATTAATTTAAGTCCTTTAGAAGGATTACGCTATCTGCAGACCCATTCGGCATCTCATTGTAGAGACTTAGAAGCTTGTCTTATAGGTACAGTCAACCAATTTGATTTCTAGGCCACTATAGAACCTTGTCACAATGACAATGATATGAGATTTCAAGTGGCTTTCATATTGACGTTCACTGTGACAAGGTACGAAATGGCCTAGGAATCAAATTGGTTGACTGTACATTGCTAAACCGACTTTAGATTAGAGTTTGTGGAATAACTTACACCTATTGCGATATCGCATGATGGAACCGATTCTTAATGTAAGTTTATAGGTAAATTACTCTCCATATATTGTTCCGAGGAAGGCATTCAAGGTTTGCTGTTTATGAATGTTATTATAATTCGTAGTATTTTGCTATTTTACAGTACTTAGTGGAAAAGCGTCCATTACAGCCCGGTGCCCACCGGCAACCAAAAAGTAACAGAATGATTTTCATACATCATAAAAATCTGTTAAGTTAAACTTATAAGTATTATGGTCAACAATATTACTGTATCATTGTACATTTCATTATTAATTTGCTCTTAATCTCTTAGGGAACATGTCCTTCTTGAAATATTTGAACAATGAACTCGTACAACATCACAATAAACTTTCGCTATCGACCGACTAACTGGTTGCTTCTTATAAATAAATTAGACATTGTCCCTCTTTTTGGTCGCCGCCGGGACACATCGGGAATGTCGACGCCGATTCACTAATTCATTTCGGCAAGTCGCCCGCTTACACTTTACGACACGACTTCATATGTAATCTGAAGACCTGAGAAATCTGAGACAGTTAATAACGTCAGATCTCAGCCTATAGTTATTATAAAAAGTAGGCCCAAAACATTAAGAGACAATTTTGGTGAAACATTAAGAGACAAGTGAAAAACTACACGCAGCGTCAAAAAACACATCTTATTCTTCGGCACGGCAGTATAATTCAAATGAATCTCAAGGTGTTTAATAAGATTCAAGAACTTCATGTCGACTACTGCATAAGGATGATCCCAACCTCATACAAGTAGCGTAGCCATGGACCATTAATGCTGTGTGGGAGCGGGCGTTACGAAGTATAAACAGGTAGTCAGGTCGAACAAAATCGACCCTACAACATCTCTGTTATGAAGTGACAAGCACTGTCGCTAGTCGTCGGGAGTAAAAGACGTGTTTTCTCGGTATCTAACGGTATTGAATCTTTTGTATTTATATTTAAGTACGCACTACTGCACTGGATCGCGAGGACGTTGCTTTTTCTCGTCCTTTTGTACCAGAACTGTGTCTTTAGGTTTTTCTACCATAGGATTAATTCTGAATCAAGATCCCGATATTTATTACACATTACACGTTAAATCTAATTTAACAATACCAGTTAATGTCAAGAAATAGCAAAATTATTTGCAGGTCCGCTTAAAAGCTTCAAGTAATGCTTCGGAAACCAATCAGATTATTTGATAGGTAATTATCATCCGTCATCATCATCACTCATCAATTATACGCACAATTGCAAATAAAAACATGATGGCAATGGCAAAGATGATACTTTCGGATGAGCAATATCAATAGTGAATAATATATCAATTAATATGGACCCATTGACGAAAGAAGCGCACTAGACTATCATGTTGTCACACGTACTAGTAAGGACGCAAACGCCACATCCGAATCTAAATAAGGACATGATTCTATGTTGTCAACAAACCTTTTCAACTATTTTCTCAAACTCGCATCTCCCGCAAGCAGTCGCTCGGAAAAGGACCCGTGTACTAAATATAATAAAGGTTACTTTTCCATCAGAGGTTCCTGTTAGATACGAGGGCTGCTACTTATGTATCCGGAATCTGGGATTCCAACATTTTTAAACGCAATGTATAACTCCCAGGGTAAAATTTGTAATTTTTTTTTAATACTGACAGCATTTTTTTTTTCTTATGTACGCTAGTGTTTTGTTTTTGTTGGGTTTAAAATGTCATATCGCTGAAATGATGGAACTCACTCGTGAAAATATTCGTGCTATGATTTATTACGATTTTCGACGTGGTTTAACGCAACAACAGTGCGTAAATCAATTAACTTCGACTTTTGGTGATGAAGCTCCATCGAAAACCACTGTGTATCACAGGTTTAGTGAATTTAATCGTGCACGGAGTAAGCTCACGGACGAAGTTAAGGAAGGTCGCCCGAAATCGGTCGTTGTGCCACAAAATATTGAAGCTGTGCGAAAACTTATAATGCAAGACCGTCATGTGACCGTATGTTGGCCACTCAGGGCATATGTATGACGAGCATTCATAAGATATTACATGAATATTTGTCTGTAAAAAAAATTTGTTCGCGTTGGATCCCGCACAACTTAACTCAGGATCAAAAAGAAGCTCGCGTCGAATGGTGCAAGAAAACGTTGAAAAAATTTAACCGAGGTGAATCAAAATCTGTTTATAATATCTACACAGGTGACGAATCCGGGGTCTATGCATACGATCCCGAAACTAAACAACAATCAAAAGTGTGGGTATTTTAAAATGAGCCGAACCCTACGAAAGTGACTCGTGCAAAAAGCACCTTAAAGCAAATGGTGGCCTGCTTTTTTGGTATTAATGGCCATGTGGCTACAATTCCATTGGAAAATCGTAAAACGGTTAATTCGGACTGGTACACGACCATTTGTTTGCCGGAAGTATTTGAGAAAATACGCAAAAACAACCAGCGACGCAGAATCATACTTCACCATGACAATGCCAGTTGTCATACATCACCCGAAACAACTACATTTTTGGAAGGTCAAAAAATAGAATTGACGGGTCATCCACCATACAGCCCTGATTTGGCACCAAATGATTTTTATTTATTCCCAAATGTAAAGAATAAATTACGTGGTCAACGATTTTCGACCCGTGAAGATGCCGTCGATGCGTTCAATTCAAACAGCACGTTTTGGAGATACCTCAATCGGAGTGGAAAAAGTGCTTTAAAAATTGGTTTCAACGAATGCAAAAGTGCATCGATCATCGCGGAGAATACTTTGAAAAACAATAAAACCATATTTAGCTATATACGTTAGTTTATTTATACATAAGTAGCAGCCCTCGTACGAGCTTAGAGAAGGGAGTGAACAGATTTCCCCCAGTCAGGCACTTCCCGTCAAGATCACGGGAGGTCAAGGCGGGTCACAGTCACAATCAACCTGGGATACCTTTTGTTGAAGCCGTCTCAATTTGTTTTGTTGCGATGATTTACAAATTGCCGGTGCAATGGACGGGGGTTATGAATTATGCGATGGGGGACATCGGGAACAGAGATCGGATGGGCAAGTTTAGGTTAACTACAGCAGTAGGCAATGTCTTGTGTAAGAAAAGGGGGCATTACGTGATTGCTCCCGAGTCTCCCGACCTAAATTGAAATAGGCACATGACACGTCGGCGTATTGTAAAATTTATATATTAATGTTTCCAGTTGTAAGATTGTAGATATACGAACAGGAATAATATTAGTAAAAACATGCACTAATGTTAGTACGAGTACCGATTTTCAGGTACGGCATAGTTTGTACATTGTATTTTTGTACCAGTGTGTCCTAAACAAGTCCTAAACATTGAAAATATTGGACTAATAGACCAAAGTATGTCACTTATAAACCATTAAATAGATAAGCAACCACGGAAACTTGCGAACAACGGACACTTTTTTTAGCATTTAGTTTACTAACCTGCAATCGGTCGGTGTGCGGTAGGCCCATCCAATGACGGACTACCTTAAAATGCTTATTAATTATACAAAGTTGTAACAGACACATAGTGTTGTAAATCTAATTCATATGTTCGTCTAAATCGTAATATCTTAATACACATTTCGATTGACAAAGGGTACAATACTCGAAACTGTTTAAACACCGGCATACACGTCGAATTGCAATGATCGATTATCAATATCGAGCCAAATCATCATTGATATTAACATAACATAACACAGGAATGGAATCCTGATCAACAACGTATTGTCAAAGACACCCGCAGAGCGATGTCTCATATCAAAATACCATAGATACAAGAAAAAGACAAAATGGCGGGTGGTTCAGTTTCGCAGGCACAAAGGCGATCGATCACAGATCTGACTGTCACAATGATTGAAAGTGAATCTGCGCGTGCGACCGCGAGGGGTTCGGCGATGCTTGTCAAACATGCGGTCATGTCAGAAACGTGAAATATATAACTTGCAATGTGTGTTAAATTATAATGAATTTAGTTTTAAGTGATAAAACCAATATCAACAAGCAACAGAACTACAATGGAGCCATTTTGGCTAAGTTGACTTCCCACTGATTGTTTCCTGTGGGTCTCCATAAATAGTGGCACACATACTCGTAGTGGGCTAAGGGCAACTTAGGCTCAATTCACACGTACCACAACCACACCACGTCGCAGCGTTAAAATGTGGTGTGGTTGTGGTTACGTGTGAATTGTACTATTCATTAACCATACAAAATATGCGCCCGACCACGTCGCGACCACGTCGTGTGGTTGTGGTGTGGTTGTGGTTACGTGTGAATTGAACTATTCATTAACCATACAAAATATGCGCCCGACCACGTCGTGTGGTTGTGGTGTGGTTGTGGTTGTCGTGTGGTTGTGGTACGTGTGAAACAACCCTTAGGGTCAGGGGTGTCGAGCGGTGTGCTGCGCTTTTTGCAAAGGCAACGTTTACGCCTTTCAACGCAATCCACCCTTGCACCTCCAGCACAACTGTGACAAGCGACTCTTTCTCACATGAGAAATATTACCTATCGATAACCGGTGGGGTAAAAGTGTTCTTGAGTGGAGAACTCTCAGACTAGGTGGAGCGATGATCTTTGCAGGGTGGCTGGCAAGAGCTGGATGAGAGTAGCCGAGGATCGTTCGCAATGGTGTGCAGTAGGAGAGGCCTATGTCCAGCAGTGGACAAGAATAGGCTGATGATGATGATGATGAAAATTACCTAATATATCTTTCTCCGCCGTACTGTGAGAGAATGACGGGCAATGCTAGGTTGCGCGACATGCGTCCCGATTGTGCTAGAAGGGCTGGAGCATAGCTCTAACGCTCTTATTAATAAGGCAAGGCTGCGTTAAAAGTCCTACTATTATACTAAATTAAAAACACCAAAAAATCACTATACTCGTGTCTCAAAAGACACTACCAAATTCCACATATCGACCAATTAACTCTTTCATTTAGCCCGACGTCACTTACAATATGATTTGTGTGCGCGCTCAACAATACCATCCGTTGTGAGGGAATTTTTTACGCGTCCCAAATCATAAAAGTCAAATTTGGAAACAGGAGGTGTTTCTTCTGACGGATTCGAACCCGTTCCGAACAACGAATTGAAATGTTGTGATGTGGAATACTGGTTATAATTGGCTGTAGGATTTATGGCATAAAGTTGATGTAAGATGTTGAGAAGTTATACTACATACTATTCAATTCTTCGCAGGTTACGATTTCAAAAGTACAGAACTATGGAGAAACTGTAAACATAATGTTAGTAGATTTTTAACGGACTTAAGATTAGGAGCATGAGCATATGACTTACCTTTTTTTTCTCTATTTGATTCCTATGGAATGGGTCGACCCCTGACTAGAAGAACGGATGACTTCGTGAGGGTAGCGAGCCATGGGGGAGGCCTATGTTCAGCAGTGGACGTCTGTGGCTGATAGATATCTTAAAATAACTTACACTATTTTTATAATTTAATGTTTTCAGACGTAAAGAAGAGACGTAGGTGTTACACCTAGCTTAGAAACACCTCTCTCATAGCCTGTTTTAATCTACAGTTGTATAAGAATTAACCCTTAAATACGGATCCGTACGGGATATTTTAATTAATTTTATGTTAAAATATCAGTTAGTTTCATTTTGATTAGCAAATTTTTGACATCGGGGTCAAAAAGCTCTGGCGTGGATATTATAGTTCAACTATCAGTTATGTCATCTATAAATTAAATCTATGAAGCCTTAATCTTACACGTGCCGGTAAGTATCGCACAAGTGCAACATGAAATGGCTCTCGGTCTCTCGGTGCCAGAAACAATGAGGGTCACAATCACAACACAACTGTCATCTGTCATATCCGCATCATTTTGCAATCTTGCAGCCGGCACTTACGAACAGGACCGCGGGAACATTGATATCGTATACTATATAATAGGTACCTATACCTACCAAGCGTAAAGCAGTATAATTGTTGCTGCAGATAGGTAAGGTTTTTCATAAAGCATTTATTTTGTGAAAAATAATGTTATTTTTTGTTTTCTGTGAAAACAATTCGGGAGTTCTCCTGTTGTTGGGATGGTAGAGTGGTTGACACGTTGGATCGTTACTCCAGTGGCACCAGGTTAGATTCCCGGTCACTTCCGTAAGTTTACGTATTTCAATGATTTGTTTGTGCGTTTGTATCAATAGTTCGATTATTGACATTTTATAAAGTTGTTTAGTTGAGAGTGGTGTTGTGTTGTATGGTGGTTGTACCTAATTGACCGGTCTTGTGGCGTCTTTTAGCAGTGGTCGTCTTTTGGTTGATGACGAAGAGATGATAGTTGTATATTCATTCGCCGTTTTCATCAAACTATTGGACTAAAGTTTTAATTAGTTATTTAAACAGAACCTAAAAATACGCACATACGCTATTGTTTAGGCACTAAATGAGTATATTTATTATTCCTACAGGTACAACCGATTCACAAGTCAATACAGAGCCGCAACTTATTCAATTTACTCGTGAGTGATGGCTGTTTGTCTAGACGTGGCGAACATTAGCAAACCTGCCCTTGAGAAATCAAAGGTCTGTTATGTTTCTTTTCTAATGTTTTGGCTGTGATCCCGGCATTGCCAAATAAGTCAAAATTTTACTGACACTTTGGTCAAACAAACTTTTTGAAAATTAAACTTTATATCTACGTGGGCAAAGGATGGCATGAAGTGCAAGTTTTCAGTGGTGAGCAAATAAATCAGGTCATTATGAAGAATTCTGAGGAAGGGGAGCAGTCGGTCAAGTAGGTAGGTACGTATCATTAAAGTTTTGACTTAATTTCGATTTTTTTCTGTTCTTTTTTTATAGCCTACAATCTACATGATGAAATGAAATGAAATGAAATAATTTTATTCCAGAATTCGAGATTCCATAATAATAATAATTACAATTATATAAATTAAAATTAAAACACAAAAACAAAAACACAAAATACAATTTACAAATACACATTGACATATAACCTACACATAATTAGCCACGGGTTACCCCGGCCCCGTGACCATAGGCTTATGGTAGCCTCTCCAGATGATGGAGGGGCTTAAGCACCCTCAACAATCCATGAGTGACGACTTGAAAAATTAGAAAAAAATAAATAAATTAATAAGCACCCATGAACGCTGTTATATGCTAAAACTAACGGCATTGTAACCATGAAGTTAAGAAGCGTCTGCCATTTAGTACTTGAATGAAGATCATTGAAAGAATTTTCCTGTATTTTTACTTACTTTGTTGACATAATCAAACTACATCCAAACTTCTCACAAAATCAGCGGGTCTACTAAAAAATCATTTTGCCAACAACAACACTGATATCACTTATGAAGTAGTCCGTGTCAATAAATCGCACTTTTTCAACAAACAAGAAGCGCTAACGAGTGGTCAAAACAAATCATCGAACGATCCGATTCGAGAACCAGCCAATACAAATTACCAAGGAATATAAAACGATCCCGATAATATGATATTAGAAGAATCTCGACTTAGTTCCAGAAGGCGGAAGATCTAGACGAGAATTTTTGGACTGTAAAATGCAGGACAATTATGTGAAACAAAAATGGTAGCGCGGAAGCAAAAAAACGGGGGAGTTTCAGCCGAAGTCATATAAACATAAGATCTAGCGGCACCTTCTAAAACTGTAAACAGTTGGCAGTATTAAAAGACTGATTTATGTAGATCGGAGCGACTTATTCGATCCGTCTAATAAATCTCAATCAAGATTGTAGATATGGATATGATTGGTCGTCTTTCTGTCGGCGCCGTCCAGATACTAGATACGGTTACATAACGAATATTGGGAACGAAAACGTTCTAACTTAAATTAAAATTCATCACAATAAGCAACTTAATTCTTGTGGAGTAACACTACAATTAAAACTGAAAGGAAATGGGAGTTACAGTGCTACTAATTGCTGTCAATAACTAGATTACTAGATTTGCGTGGTAATGAGGTGATCTTCTTATTTTGTGCCCTTTATCTCGTCTGAGATTTGACGTTGTTAAATATTTTGTCATTGTTTTACTCTTAATAGCTCGCCGTGGTCGTGTTGCCGGAGGTATTATGCTCTCCAGTTTACAATTTAAGACTTTAGGTGTTTAACGCATATCAATGGAAATGACATGCTTCCTATGTTTTTTCATAGCATTCATACAACACTTCAGTGTGGAGAACGTCCAGAACATAATACTCGTATATCAACAAAATCAGACGCGGAAGTAAACCAGTTCAGGGACGATTGATGATTATCCATATGCAAAAAAACAACGAAAATCAACGTGAGAGGAGCTCGTCTTGCCAACCAAATCGTAGTTATCTGAGGATCTGAAGAATATGCTAAAATGACATCAGTACGGTATCTCAACATGACAGACAGTCCTATAACTATTGGACAAACGTAAATTATGAACGAAAAATATCAATCTCCTGTTATGCAAAATCGAGTGGCACGATTAGAAACTTCACTTTGAACAGTGAATCTCATATCCAGTCAGAGAAGTTACCGATTATCTCTGTCCTACGCCAATTCATACCAGATTTCCAATTACAATTACCGTTCTAATAGGTCATTGCCTCAAAATAAGCTAGTTAATAAACAAACTGTGCATTGTATCTTACCTATCCTTTTTCTTGTCCACATCCCATTGTTCCTTAAGGATCGTTCCCTTGCCGAGAGTAAAGAAGGTCTTAATAGCATTTGACATTCAGGTCGAGATAATTCGTTTTGGAACTAACGGTTGAGGACAGTCGAGAGGGAACGGAATGACCCGCGTCTGCGCATTGTGAGTCGATAAACATCTCGTCGATGCACCCTTGAACCAATACTTATTAACTTAAACACTTACTTATGTTAAGTAAGTGGAGATTAGTTTATGACGCAGATATATCAGGAGAACATACATTACGTAAGTATGTAGTGGTAGTATAACTACTACTGAGCTACATTATTTATGACGAGCTAAATTGTGACGGGTCAGCGAAATAGTTATAATATTATGAAGGAGCGTTGTGACACAATGAGAAACAAAAATTTACTTTTCGCAATTATCATCATTTCGGTGCAATTTTAACGTATTTTTTACCTGAAGCCGGCATTAAATAACTTTAATATTCTGTGTGTGATCAGTAATTAAAATTAAATTAAATATTAAATTTTAAGGGACCGTCTTACACAAATCAACCTAGTCCCAAACTAAGCAAAGCTTTTACTATGGGTACCTACTAGACGACGATATACATATATAGATAACATCCATGATCCAGGAACAAATATTCGAGTTCATCAGGCCGGCTCAGTAGGCAGTGGCACTACAAACCGAGCCAACCGCGTCGTCAAAAGGTTAGGAGTTAAGGAATTTGTAAAGCTAAGGCCAAGGCAAAGCTCAGTCAATCAGAATTTCCAAGGAAGACCACGACGTTATTCAGATGCATGGTAAGTACGACTCATTCGATTGTGCCACAATCACCAAATCAAACACTGAAAGAAAATAATTGGTTTGTCAATTTTTTATTGTAATTTTAGAAAGATACTCGTAAGTTACACCCTCCAAAATATAGACTAAACGTAACGTCTCGAAGTTAATCTCAAAGTTTGTCGCCAGCCACCACGCTTATCACAGCGTTCATCCCTTTGTCCCATTGACCCCATAAATAATTTATTAACATCCAACACCATACAAACGCGACATCATTCCATGACCATCCCTTTGGTCTTTAATCCACTGGAATGGAGGCGACAATACATCGACACAAATCCAAGAAAGAGTGTCGTCGGTCACATTCACATAGCGTATGATAAGACCGATAATGCTTGGAGCACATTACTCTGTTCTATTTATTACTAAAGAGCCTAACAGACCGAAAGATTCAACTAAAATGCTGCCTTTTGTAAGTGTTGTTTGCAAGGAGGTCGCTCCTTGGTGATTTATCCCACATCGATTGCATCGTCGAATACATCATTTGTCGATAGTTCATTGTCAACGTGTTACGTATTGTTTTGTTTTTTATTTGTATGTTTATCTTTAAAACGGATGTTTGAACGCGGAGATGTATTACCATTTTAAAGCGGGTCAACATTCCTTACTAGACTTACTTTCGATTTTGTATTATTTAAATCCTGCATAAGGCTGCAATTGAATGTAGAAATAATACCCTAAATCCGTTAATTAATAAGTAACTGATGTAATTATAAGTAATTTTCTGAGCAATGCGTATTTAGTTTTTATCAATTTTATCATGTTAATGTGACGAAGTCGACGTCATGGATAGGGCGAAGTGGAAGAAGAAGATGGAAGGCAGACCTCACCACCATGTGGGATACATAGTCAGGAAGAGAGTGAGAGAGAGAGAATGTATTTCTGTAAAAAGAAGCTAAACATTCTTCTAAGCAGTTCTTATAAATGACTAAAATACATTTTGGCCCTTGAATAAAATAGAAGTCAAATCTGATGTAAGTCCAAGTCGTATAGTCAAATCAGCTTGAATTACCCAATCCCACTATAAGGAAAAAACTGGTGCATTTCGTTTCATTTCCCAACTCATACTATTTTCCGAAATTAAAATACAGATATAGGTATTTAAAAACTGTGGAACCGCCCAAGGATGCTTTACTGCGCACAATGTTACCGGACGTTCCAATCCAAGTTTGGCTTTACAAGCCACATCACATCTGTGTACATAAATGGAGATTGTAAGAGTCGCCGTCGTCATACATGACAAGGAACACATATAAATATAAATATCTGGTGTGCGGCTTCGAAAAAAACTTAGTTGGTGAAACCAAGCAATAAGGGCTTAGCCCATTTATCAGTAAACCGGTGTAGTCTTTATGGTAGTAATAGTACACTTGAGACATGTTCAATTTCACTCTCTCTTCAATCGGTTCCTCATTACTGAAGATCGTGATCACAGCCTGGTTTTGCCTTAATGATTTGTCTCCATCGGTCCCGGTCCATTGTTGCCCTCACCGCCAGGTGGAATTTGCTTGAGGAGGTTGCTTCTTTGACTATGGTCAGACCATCTGGTTGATGAACGGCCTCGCTAGCAGGGCACTATTGTATGCACGTTTTTTTCCTATATGGGCGAATATACAAAAGTTGGGTAACTTTTCGGGATATTTTGTTTATGATAGTTTTTTAATCAAAATGCTACAAATTCGGGCATATAAGATAGGTAATGTAATGAATATATTGCTCGAGATTGGGCCAGTCACTTTTTTAAGTAGAACCGGAGAAATTTCGGTTTTTCTGAATTTGACTGCCAGGGGACTGATGAGGCTGACAAAGTACTGACAAAATACACTACATAACACACAACTTCATAACATATGCTTGATATTAATTAAAATTTAGAAATAAATCTCTTAGGAACTAATCTGTCTATTAGCCACAGACGTCCACTGCTGAACATAGGCCTCCCTCATGACTCGCCACAAAGTGCGATCCCGTGCAGACCACATCCATTGATTCCCCGCTACCCTCAGGAGGTCATCCGTCCATCCAGTCGGGGCCCTACCACGCTGCGCTTTCCTATACGTGGTCGCCACTCTACGACTTTGCTGCTCCAACTGCCGTTCATTTGCCGGGCTACATGGCCTGCGCATTGCCATTTCAACCGTGCAATCCTGTGAGCTGTGTCGGTTACCCTGGTTCTACTGCGGATATCCTCATTTCTGATTCTTTCGCGCACAGAAACTTCGAGCATAGCCTTTATTGACGAACTACAGGCCCATTTCACTGCTGAGCCATATGTTTATCAGCTGTTCTTCAGTGTCATTACCAATCGTCTCGCGCACAGTCGATTTCCAACCTCCCGAACAATCCGGATTCCGAAAAGCTTTAGCACCATAGACCAAATTCATACGCTGCGGCAGGTTGTCCAGAAGAGAAAGGAGTATAACCGGCCACTATGTTTGTGAACTATGAAAAAGCCTTTGATTCGATCGAGACATGGGCTGTGCTTCAATCTCTCCAGCGGTGCCGTATCGACTATCGATACATCGAAGTGCTGAAGTGTTTGTACTGAAACACCACCATGTCAGTCCGAATCCAAGACCAGAGTCTATCCAACTGCAGCGAGGAGTAAGACAGGGAGACGTAATTTCTCCAAAACTGTTTACTGCTACACTGGAATATGCCTTCAAGCTACTGGATTGGAACGGACTTGGCATCAACATTGACGGCGAGTACCTCACTCACCTTCGATTTGCAGACGATAGAAACTATTTTTAGTCTTATTCTTATGTTTTTAGTCCTATTCTTAGTCTTCATTCACTGAAGTAACAATTGAATAAACTGTTTAACGTGTAATACTGTGAGAAAGATCTATCTCCACCATTCAAACAGCTTTTTAATTGGCTTTTCTACTTTGAGGTAGTAGTATCAGCATCCCTATTTTTATAAGTCACTGCTATTTTTGGTATTATCTATAATTTTGTATTTGTTGTAGCTTGTTTGAACTTTTTTTATCTCTTTATGTAGTTTCTTTTATTTTAATTTAAATAACACTTCCGAAAAGGCCCTTCTTCACTGTTTCCTTTCTTTCCTTTTAGTAATATCTTCACTCATTTCTCCAATTCTGGTTTATGGAGTTTCTTCCACAGATTTTACAACTTACTTAGACTGCTTTTTGACTCTCCTATATTTTGGTCGATGATTTTTCAGTCTAGTTCTCAGTTTTGAAACCATTGCTTGGTTCAATATTTTTTAATTGCCTATTTCTGGACTTTTTCTGTCTTTAGCTTCGTTTGCTCTTTGGTCGTCGTTTATAATAGGTAATTTGTTCACCATCTATTGATTATGCTTCGTGGTCAGTAGTTCTTGCGAACAAAGATATAAGTAGTATGATTCAGAAGTTGTTTTTTTTTTTTTTGCGTGTACTCAGATGATTTTTTCTTTTTTTTGTGGCTAATCATTGCTCCCAAGGTGTTATTTCCTTAACTAATGTCTTTACCCCTGTTCCTTCTTTTTTTAAGAGGCGGCATGATAGTTTAAACTGAAATAAGTAAAAATATACAGCTTCAACACGCTACAAATGTCAGTACCCTGGAAACCCGTCAGTCCTTTGGCGCAATATAACACAAAGAACTGACGCCAACGGACTGATGAAAAAGACATGAATTTGGGGCTATCTTTAGAATCAACATTTAATTTGATATTTTCGAACATCAACTAGCTACATTTTAACAAAACAAAGTTGACTGTGTATAAATTCAAGTATAACACAGATTTACAAGGAAATAACGATTTACCATAGGACTGACTTTTTGACTGGATCGGCACGTGTTCACATGACAACTACAACTCTGGTACTGGCTCAGTAATAGTGGCCGTAAAATGGCTCGACCTGCAGCTAACTTTACTATCAACCTTGAAATTTAACGCGGATTTGAATTTGAGTGGCCGATATTTAGCGCGAAATTCCAATTCGAACAACAGACAGCGGACTGACGAATAAAACTGAACACAAAGTTTCTTGTATTTTTTACAACAACAGTGAGAATATTATATTATGAAAGTAGTGATATACATTATTAAATACATCATAGATTGTATTGAAACAGTAGTTTTCTTACATTAGAGGTAATATTTAATACACAGCCATTTGATTGCCCACTTTTGAGGTTGTGACATGCCAAAGTACTGACGTTTTAAGGATAAATTGTAGAGTTTCACAAATTTGTATTTAAAATGAATAGCTGAAATTGGGTGACCAAATAAAAGGCTTTTAGTAGTATTCAAATAAAATTAAAAATATAAACAAAATATATCAAAACATTATTTTATTGCCCTATGACATCGAGTTACCCATTTTTTGTAGAATCACCCATATACTACAAGTAAGAGAACAAAGTTCACCATATATACTGTGTTACTTCTAAATCCAGTCTTATTTCGTTTAGAGATCTTTATCACAAGGGTTCTCATGCGGTCGAGCTGTGAAACGAATTATGAAGTCATTCAAGTCGTAGGTTGTACGGGTTTGATTGAAAATTCCTTTAGGGAGGGGTTCGGGACGTTTCTGGTGTGACATGAAGGGATGCGTTTGCGATTTATGTGACATTCTATGCTATTTCGGGATTTTGGGCTTGGTTTAGGAATTTTGGTGTTAAGTACAAACTGTACAAGGTACAGTAGTTTCTAATAAAGACGTGTTTAAAAAATGGTCTCTCCACAAATTCAGTTTACATAGCGCGTAGTATAGTTGTTCGTTGTCTGATGTTGAACATACGAATATAAATACTAAACTTATGATGCTATTTACCAAGATCTTCAATTAACAAAATAGAATAATACAATATAATAAATACTTTGTGCAATTAATCCTTAACAACAAAAGCAAAACCCGATAACGAAGAGCGAATCCTGATAAAATCAACGTAATTCGGAAGGAAACCGGATTAATTCAGATCCAACCGGAAAATAGCAGAACAAAAGGGAAAGGACTAATTCATTACGGAGCTTGTAATGGCCGGAGTGACAGTGACGTTGATCGGGAGTTAAATGGTTCGCGAACGATGGCTTTGTTAGGGGGCTTAACCTCTTACCCCGGGAGTCCCTCTTGAACGATACGTGATCCCGGGACTGAGTTTACAAAAGGGAAACGATTGAAGCGGTTTGTTTCAAATTGAAATAAACAATTACACCCCGAATTCATTCCGAATGATTTAAAGTCGATCATTTTATAAATAAGGGTGAAGTAAGAGAAGAAGTAAGTATGTTTATGGTTGGATTAGGGTTACTTAGTATTTTTTTAGCTTTTATACATCAAGTCTTTGCAGATTAGAAAAAAAACACATTTTAATTAATTAGATACGTATTGTGCAATTTTTTTCCAACTTCATAATTCAGTTTGTGTATTTTAGTACTTATTTGCTGTTAACATTGCATGTGCCCATCTAAAACTGCGTGTTATTTAACTTAATGTTAAATATAACCATGTTGCTATATATGAGATCCTATAATTGGCTTTGTATTACTATAAGCATAAGTTAAGCTGTTGGTTCTTCATGTATAAATAAATAAAATAAAATAATAAATATTTGTATAGAATCTTTTTATTGATTCTATATTTATTTTTTTATGTGGTAATACCACATTTTTATTTTTATAAATAATGAGACAAATCGGGATCGTGCGTGTAAAGCGCACATCCTAGGGTATGGCTAATGCGTTAATAAGCATTTCAAAAAACATATATGACGCAGAGGGCGCTCCAGTAGCGTAAAGGATTAAGGGATGAAAGATTTGGTGTGATTGACGTAGCGATCGAATAGCTCAGTTGGGAGAGCAATGCGCCGGAAACGCAGAGGTCGCGGGTTCAAACCCCGCTTCGATTGTAGTAGATCGCATTCAATTTTTCTTTCTTAATTTACCTTTGTGTCATTATTTATAAAATAATAAAGCTAGTAAATTATTTCGTCAGTGTTTTGTTGATCTACTTTACAAATTTTCAGATATCGTCGTCTAACCCCTAAGTTAGTATTGTGTCTAATCTCCAAAATAAATCCTTAAAGTCGACTTTGATTTTTCTAGCAACGCTCCTAACATGTGGAATGTATATTTCCCATACAAAATCCCACGAAGTTTTTACAGCAATCATTTACAGAGCTATCACGACACCGCTAAAAATAAACCCCGATAGACTCGTGACAAAGTTCCTCACATAATTCACAAAACAACCCTATCCTTTTTTAACCCTCAATTGTTGCTCCACAAAAATACATTGACAGCAAATTATTTCATTTAGCCACCAAATTATGAGGTCCATAAATATGTGTTTCGGACAAAGGACAGTCATATTGGTCAGAATAGTATCAATGGGCGTCGTAGGTGGTCCCTTCTTAGAAACCTGTTAATGAATATCGGGGACAATGCGTTTATTGGGGGGTTGTGAGCAATTTAGGGTTAACTCTTGAATAGGCGACTGATTTACTTTTAATCGTGAGTCCGATATTATCGCGAGCCATTGAGTGTTTTGTTACGAGGGCCTTGGATATTACTTGTGGTTTTTTAGGTGCGATCGAGATTGGAGTGATAAACGTTCGAGTTTAACAAATCTGAAGTAACATAGACGTAGTTGTATGGAAATTCATCAACCTAAATCGTTCAAATGTTCAAGTATGCTTCGCGTGTTTTATTTGTTTAATATCAGGGCGGTTTATTATTTTGGAAGAAGTAGTATAATTTATCTAAAAATGGCAGTAAGTTCAATTTGCGGAGAACATGCCTAGTTTAAAACCCAATTTCAAATAAGTATGTAAATATTAAGATGCACTTAAACTGTTGATTTATATAAAGAAATGTAAGAGAAGACCGTAATCCGATTTTTAGTCTTTCATAGGACGATCTAGGCAAGAAAACTTATTTTAATACATTAGTGTTGAGCTGATAGCGCCTATAGAACCCCAATCTCATCGGGTGACCAACCACTGGTTTAAATTAAACCACTTGAGTACTTTTGTGTCCACGGTAAGATTCAAAAATTGCAAAACTTTACGCATACAAAAATTTTGCTAACCAGATTTTTTTTTTATTTAGATATCCTTAACACTTTCTACTGTTTCCGCGACTGTCACACATTTAAATCAACTTTTGACAACGGTAACTGGAAAGTTACCGAAACGTGTCACGAAATTTCCGAAAATTTTCTCCACTATTTTGAAACTTTCCGTAACTTCTCAGTCTGTACTTGAGATCCGTCACTCTCGAAGGTAAAGTGAGCCTAGACGGGTCCTCAAACTCTCGTATAGTTGACACCGCCTACAAATACTCTTTATTGCACGCACACCTCAAACGTCAAGGAATACACAACACAACATGAGACACATTAAAATAACAGGCAGAGGTAAACAACAGGCGGTCTTATCGCTAAATAGCGATTTTTTTCCAGGCAACCTTTAGATAGCGGAGTAGTTAAAAACTAATGTTTGAAATTTAGTATGCTGAAGAGCTACAATTTTGCAAAATGCCAATGGTACGGGCTTCGGCACTGTCAGGATAATGTTTCTCGGACATGAAAAAAGGAGTCCGCTCGAAACACGAGCGTCTATTGTAAAAGAATAAAACTACTGATGTAAGGCCGAGAGTGAAAGTGTATTTAGAATTCTACAACAGATGAGACAAAACGATGCCTTGTCATGCAGAGCAGATATATTTTTATCTTAAGGTAAAAGTAAATACTGTGATGAAAAATGTAAACAAATTTTTCAATTTGTCTTGCATTTCTTTACCATTTACAATGGGACTGTGCCATTCGCGAACGAGTGATTCAAATGATATATCTTTTCATTTATGTCAGTAACTCACTCACTCATTAAGAGGCCTTATTCCTTTTAAAATGCTAATTGTTTTAGATATTTTTCGCTATGATCAAGCATGTTTCTTAACATAGTATTGATGTTACTACCTAGAACAGGGCTATTGGGATTTATTGGTATATATTTGAGACCTACAGTTTGAAATTTTCATTGATAATTTTTGTTTAAAAACTACTCTAAATTGACAAAATTCACGCGGAAAATTAGTTTTTTCAACTTATTTTCGACTGCACGCGATAAAAGCATGAAATCGCTATGTTACTACCTAGAACTCGGGAAAAAGTATTATACACTTCAAAAAGTTGGTTGAAATTATCAATATATTTGTCATGATATGAAAAAAATAAATTTTAAAAGGAATAAGGCCTCTTAAAGGATAAACCAACTCACTATATCAGTATATGTTTCGTTCGCAACCGCTCACCACTCAACATGAACCGAACTGAATAATGCTATTTGACATTATGATATGAAGTTATACTTAGAAAATAAATGAATGATGTCGTATAGTTTAATTTGTAAAAATTTTTAATACTTTTTACGACGCATCATTCCAATGAATCCCGGAGCGAAATTAATTAACATTTGAGTCTATAGATCCACTGAACGAAATGAAGGAATTGAACCAAATGAGTGTTACCTACATATCGCGAGAGCTGAAGACATGAATCGTTCTCCTTCTTGAGTGACATGATTTGCGCAACTCTAAATAGTTTACAACAGTAACACGACGATCGTTAATGTGAAAAAGCTGTTTGATGTATTAAGACTACTTTTGCTAGCACACCGATATACTAAGGTTTTTTTATCGATAAATGGCTTTCACTTCTACCTGTTCTGGCCAGAGGTATTTTGCCATTGTCAAGTGCTAACGTAACGTAACATAAGCCGTTATAAAGTAAATAAAGTGTCAGCTACGTCTAATTCTGACCGTACCTACTACAATAGTTGTGTCGGGGGGTGAAGTTACTCACGTCCGCAGGAATTGCCACCAACACCCTGCACGTAACCCCCGGGTGGCGCTAAACGAGTAACATCCTTTCGGCTGCTGTACCTGTTGCAAATTATTAATCAACCTCACAGCAAATAACCCCAGTCGCAAATGTTTCGTAAACTATAATAATAAAATGTTAGCTATATCATATTTTATTTACGCGCGTTGACGCAAGCCTTGTGACACACCGATGCCGTGAAATCTCGTGCTGGAAAACCTCAATGCCACAACATACGTGTAGCCTATCAGGTCATGCACGAAACGCATAACAACAAATCTGCATACGATGCAATAAAACTGCAATTTATAGCCCGTTCGCCACAGTATATAATGAAAGACTAACTGGAACTGAAAATGACATACAAACTTCACATTGATGCAAAAGTTATCGAGGAAAAAGATTGAGGAAAGTTGATAGTTTTCTGCTTACAACCGAGTCATTTAGGTTCTAGTATTTCTGATGGACATATGCCAAATTAAGGATTCTAGGGCGGTATTTTCTGATAAAACTCGTATGATAATTAAGAACGTCCTCTCTTCTTATAATCCGATGAAATAGCAACATAACCTGCTGTTTAATTTCACGTACTACCCGGACAAGTTAAGTATGCGCCTGTTATCTACCCCGTCACATACAAAGGACACGCAAATTTAATTCGACCGGATTGGCGAAGCTGCGATGTTCTAGAGATATCGCCACTTGTCAAGTAGGAACACGTCAAAAGTGACGGATGGCGATGTAATGGAGAGATCTCCATCATTTCTCTAAAATTGGTCGAATTACCCTCATTCATCATCATCATCATCTTACCCTATTGGCTATTACTAAGCCCCCGCTGTCTCTCTGTCCTTATGTGACAGGGCTGCATCTTTGAAACCGTTATAAGTAGAGTTTTGAAAGTTTCGCATAATGTCGCATAACACGAATCATTCAGTCAGTCAGTCAGTTTTTTATTGTTTTTCACCGTTTTAGTACATGCATAACTGTAAATGTATGTCTAGTCAGCGGCATTCATTATTATCAGTTTATCACGTATCGATTCATATTAGATTGGTATAGAACCTTGACTATTTGTCCGGCGTAACAGATAAGTTGATAGTACTCTATAAGGTAAGCGAGTTTCAGATGAATGACATATCATGCCATTCGGTAATGATGCGGCGACCGCAACCGACGGACATGGTCGTCATTGCACTATTTGAGTGCTAATTGACTAGGTTGACGTGCCTGTAGTCTTGTAGCGAGTCCAAGATGGCTGATTCATGGTGTGGCTGTTTGATTTCAATTGATTTATAACACCACAAACTTATTTGACCTGATGTCATTTGCGGTAGCATTGGGGCGGTCTTTACTCCTTACAGGTTCGCGTGGAAGGAGCAATGACGTCCGAATGTCCAGTTTATGGCGCATTAACTATCGTGTTGTCCTATTCTCTTTCAAGACGTTTGTACTTTGCACAATAACGTGTTGACTGCGAACGGATTCAGATTAAACTTGACAGTCAGATAGATATCAGACCTTGTAAAGGTGCAGCAATAACCAAAGCAGCGTACCTTAGGGTATCAAATCGTACCAAGAAGAAAATTCAAAAGAACCCGAAATCAATTTGCAAAACCATCACGCAATAGACGCGTGCGTCACCCAATTGACTCATATCTAGTTTCGGTATTGTCTAATCAATTTGTAAGTAATGCGACACCTTTTTCTAGGACGGCCGACCACACGCGCGTAGATGAATTATTTATTACATATATGACACATAGTGTTATTGGTGTTTCCTATAAGAGTCGAAGACGTGATCGGGGCAAAGCATTTGCTTTTGAGGAAAACGAAAGAAATTTGTTTGCATATTCTTGCGATTCTCTGGAATTAGTTGTATCATCGTTCGTGGGTTTAATGCTACTACTACTAGTATGAATGGTGGTCTGGGTATGGATCTGTGGTTTAAACACATCAGCCTGTAATAATCATCGCTTTCAGTACAATTTACTGTCCAGCAAAATGCACGCATTAGACGGTAAATACGAATATTACAAACTCAACTTAAGTTGCATTTATTTTATTCTTATATTCAGTATACCTACACTTAATGTGTTAAAACCAATAACTCTTTAAAAAAAACATCCGTCAACGAAAAAAAATATATATTATACTAGGAGGCGCCCGCAACTTCGTTCCCGGGTTGTTTTACCGGTGAATGGGAAAAACTATAAAAAGTATCCTATAACCATCTTTGGATGTCCAGCTATCCCTGTAGCAAAGTTGGTTAAAATTTGTCCAGCCGTTTCGGCGAGGACAAAGGAAATTATGAAATCGCCATCTCCAGGCTACGTCGCGCCGCGCGCCCATACAAAACAAATGACGATCCTGCATCACGCTATTAAGATTTTTCCTGAAATCATGTCCACTCTCCATGTAGAAAACTGATTTTCAATGCAAATCAATTTCGATTTTAAATTTTATAACAGTAGGTATATAGATTTTTTTTTTTTTTTTTTCCGGTTCCGGTGCTCTTAAGTGTCATACGTGTTTACTGTAGCTCCGTACTTAATTAAACAATTTCGCGGTAAAAGTGCATATACGAACAATAAAAAGTGTTAAAAGTCATCTTAAGCAGGTGCCAAGTGCTTGTGACAATCGAAGTGCGTGCAATAAACGGCAAAAATTGTGTTGAGATCGATCTTAATAACCGACAATACATATTCGAGGTTATAATTAAATGTCACACAGCTAAACCAAAGACAAAAAATATCTGCCAACTTAAACAAACCAATAAAGCTGCGTTCAGGAATTATTGCCGATCGACGTTTAGTTACTGCTTAAAAATGTGCTCAAGTATGACACCCGAGATGGCGCTACTGTTCTCTAACCTAAAAATTGAACTTGATAACCAAACAAAAATAATAACAGAAAATGTTACTACGAGTGTTATGTTCAGCTTAGAAGAAAGAATAAAACCTATAATCGAGGAGAATAAAATACTTAAGTCTGAAATCGAATTAATGAGAAAAAAGCTGGACAATTACGCATTTAACGAGAAACGAAATAATGTTATCATAAACGGAGTGAAAGAAACGGAAAAAAACTCTCGCGAACTCATTAATGTTACAATGAAAATATTGGAAGACATAGATGTGAATATACACAAGTTTGAAATAGCAAAAGTGAATCGAATTGGGAAAAAAGATGAGGGGAAAACAAGACCCATCCTATTATCGACTACCAACGTAAGCAGGAAGATAGATATCCTTAGAAATAAAAAGAAAATGGCTGCTAACACATATATTACTCAAGACTTCACTAAAGAACAGTTAGAAGACAGGAAACAAATGCGGGCACAATTAAAACGAGAAATTGAAAAAGGCAACAAAGCCTATATTCGCCAAAACCAATTGATAATTGAAGAAAACAAACCAAATGAAAATGAGAAGAGAAGGAGGCGGTCAGAATCTGACTCACCAGGCGAACACTCCAAGGGAAGAAATAAAGATGAAGAACAAAGTGCTAAAATTCACAAGACTAATGCTTTTGACTATATGAGGGCACGAGCATATTCAATGTCTGACAAGAATACATACTTAAAGGAATAGGATACGGAACCGGCCGGGAAAAGAAACAAACGAAAAATCACAGCAACAACAAATAAATACACAATCCCCAACCCGGCTGGTCCCCGTGGGGAAATAGACCGACACCCTCCAATTATAAGGCAACAACATCATAAAAACAACATAAAACTAACTCTACCCAAACAAGAGGATACCATTGAGACTCATACGAACAAAAACAAAAGAATATACATTGCTGCGCTGAATGTGCTAACACTAAGATCAGAAGAGAATTTATCGGAATTGACCCATGCATTGCAAAACATCAACTGGGACATCCTAGGCTTGAGCGAGATAAGAAGAATGGGAGAAAACATTGTTGCGCACCCAGACTTCATATTCTACTACATTGGGGAGACACCGGGTAAGCACGGAGTGGGATTCCTGGTCAAAAAGTGTTTAGCAAATTACATTAATGGATTTTACGGTGTATCAGAGCGCATAGCATTATTGAATCTGAGACTACCGGACTACAAGGACCCATGGACTATTATACAGATATATTCGCCAACAGAACAAGCAGATACTGAAATAATCAAAAAGTTTTACCAGGACTTAAACAAAACAATACAGACCCATGCTCACAAAAATATTATAGTGATGGGTGATCTAAATGGTCAAATTGGAGAGCGCCAATGGGATGAAGATGCAATTATAGGACCCTATACATACAGCTCAAAAACTAGAAGTAGGAATGGAAGAATGCTGGTAAACTTTGCTATGGAAAATAACCTGACTATATTAAACTCTATGTTCAAGAAAAAGAAAAACAGAATGTGGACATGGCTATCTCCCGACGGTAAATCTAAAAACCAAATTGATTTTATAATGACCAATAAACCCAAATGTTTCCTGGATATGAATGTCATTAATAACTTAAACTTCAACACCAACCATCGCATGGTCCGAGCTGAAATGAGGTCATCACAACCTAAGAATCCAAGGCCGATTATAAATCCAGAGAATATTAAATCTAACATCCATTTAATAGACCAAATAGCTAATTCACTAAACCTAAAACTACAGGAATACAAAAGTGAAACAAAAGATGCCGATATACAAGAAAAATACAACTGGTTGGAAAGTACAATCACAAACACTACTAAACAATATAACACCAAGAAAGCAGATTCAAATAAATGGATGACAACCAAAACTATCAGCCTTCTTGAAGAAAGAGCCGCTTTAATAAATACAAAAACTATAGACATTAATCGGAGGGAAATAGCAAGAATTAGCAAAGAAATAAATGAAAACATAAGAAAAGATAGAAGATTACATCGACTGGAAACAATAGAGAGACATATCAAGCAGACTGGTGGAATAAAAAAGGCATACAAAGAACTGACCAACAAAAAAGAATGGATAGTCAAGATGGAAAACAGTAAGGGGACTAAAAGGACTGGCAGACAAGAAATATTAAAGATCGCTACAACTTACTACACGGAATTATACCAAAACAACACAACTTATAGAGAAGTAGACTTGATTGAAAATGTAATGGTACCTTCCATCATGCAAGAAGAAATTGTAAAAGCTATTGACACCCAAAAGAAAGATAAAGCTCCTGGACCAGACGGCATATGTAACGAAATATTAAAACAAACGAAACCTATAATAACACCTATACTCACAGATATATTCAACACTGTTTTAAACACGGAAGTCATCCCAAAACAATGGACTGAGTCAAACATAATCCTCATGTTTAAAAAAGGCAACCACTGCGACATTGGAAACTACAGACCCATCAGTTTAATGTCCAATATATACAAGACCTTTGCAAAGATTATATTAAAACGAATAGAAAGAAAATTGGACGAACAGCAGCCAATAGAACAGGCAGGATTCCGCAGAGACTTTTCTGTACTAGACCACATCCATACTGTAAGACAAATTATAGAGAAATATGCAGAATACCAACTAACATACTACCTAGCCTTTATCGATTATAGTAAAGCGTTCGATTCCTTAATACATACAAAAATCTGGGAAGCATTAAGGGACCAAGGAATAGAACATAAATACATAAGAATTATAAAGAATATCTACAAACACAGCTCAGCATGCATTCAGCTAGAAAAGAAAGGCAATATGTTCCAAATACAAAAAGGCGTGAGGCAGGGGGACCCCCTCTCACCAACTAGCTTTCTTAGCAGTATTAGAAATGATTTTCAGGAGCCTCGAATGGGAAGACTTGGGTATAAGCATAGATGGCCGCACATTAACGCACTTAAGATTCGCAGACGACATTGTGCTATTTGCGAAAACATCAGTGGATCTGAATAAGATGATTAACGATCTAGCATCAGAAAGTGCAAAAGCAGGACTGAAACTAAACCCGGAAAAAACTAAAATTATGACTAATGGCAACAAAGATCCTGTAACAGTGGACCAGACTCAGATCTCCTACACTGAAGAATATATATATCTTGGGCAACTGATGTCTCCAAAAGACAACATAAATAAAGAAGTAGAAAGAAGAATAGCGAACAGTTGGAAGAAATACTGGGGACTAAAGGAAGTGATGAAGGACAAGAACTTACACATAACAACTAAAAGTAAATTATTTAATACATGCATCCTGCCAGTGTTAGGATATGGAAGTGAAACATGGGCTCTAACTAAAGACATATCAAATAGACTCTCCATATGCCAGCATGCAATGGAAAGGAGTATGGTAGGAATCAGAAGAATAGATAAAGTAAGGAACAGCAGCATCAGACACAAGACTAAAGTTCAGGATATAACTCGGAAAATTAGAAGACAAAAATGGAAATGGGCAGGACACATGGTTAGAGGAAAAGACAAATGGAGCAAAGTAGTCACGCAATGGTACCCAAGGAATGGAAAAAGGAAGAGAGGTAGACCACTGCGACGGTGGGATGACGACATAAGACAGGTCGCGGGAATAACATGGGGTAGAGTGGCCATAGAAAGGCCAGAATGGAGAAGATTGGAGGAGGCCTTTGCCACCTGGCAAACGGACATGCAAAAATTAAAAAAAAGGGATATATACGAATAAAAAGAAAAAATAATGAAACAAAAAAAATAAATGGAAATAATCATTGGGGAATATATATAAAAAAAAAAAATGTCCGATAGAAGGCTTAAATAAATAAATAAATAGGTATATAGATATATATGACAATGGGACGAAAGGATACTCTGTGAAACAAAAAGTTATATTTTCCTAATCGGTCAGCCGTTTTCGAGTAATCGGGAAACAAAAACAAAAAAAATACTCCCCGGTGAACTTGCAAGCTGTCCCGTTTTTGGCGTCTGTTAATAAGTTATAAGATTATAATATATATTATTAATTATTCTTATAAGTTTAAATGAACAGAAATGCTTGCATATTGCTTAGGATTATTATAGGTAGTTTCCAGTTAACAGAGAAGCCGTGCACTATAAAGGATTCTCCACTATAAAATAAAGCCGCATGTCTCATATGAAAAGTTTCTAAATAAGCGAATTCCATGCGATTTGCAAAGATTTCCAAGAAAGACGGCCTATTCAATTTTAGGAAGGTAAATCACCAGGTCCATAAACTTTAATAACTGACATGCTGGCCGTAAAACGGTGGCAGGAAGATTGAAAAAGACCGCATTCGTAAATTAAATCTGGCATAGGTAGCAGCTAATTTAGTTCGATGAGTTCTTTTTAAAGCTGGTTATATAAAGGATACGGAATATGATCTTCATATCCCTCATTCTCGCTAGTGCCGTCCCGGCCGAATTGAGCCAAAATGCTATTTGGCTCAATTCACACGTACCACAACCACACCACGTCGCAGCGTTAAAATGTGGTGTGGTTGTGGTTACGTGTGAATTGTACTATTCATTAACCATACAAAATATGCGCCCGACCACGTCGCAACCACGTCGTGTGGTTGTGGTTACGTGTGAATTGAACTATTCATTAACCATACAAAATATGCGCCCGACCACGTCGTGTGGTTGTGGTGTGGTTGTGGTTGTCGTGTGGTTGTGGTACGTGTGAAACAACCCTTAGTCTACACAAGTACACAGTATACTCATAGTTATGAAAGTACACATGAAATTTGGGAGACCTGATCGACGATTTTCTTGTCCTTAAAAATGTGTCTCCTTCTTTAAAAATTACAAAAATGCAATATTATTACAGAACCGATTTAGCTGGTTAGGGGTATTTTTTATCCCGAAGAATAAAGCATAAAAAATAAACTTTCCTTTCGGAAGCATTATGGACAAGTACGTGCTAATGGTTCAGCAATTGGTAGTGTTTATTAAGTATATTTGATTTGCTTTTTATATAAAAATAGAGACATGTTGGGAATCAGATTACGCATCAATATTCACTGCTAGAAACACTGATTAAATCAAAAGGGACCAGTATCAAATGTCACTTGCCAAATAGTGTTAAGTCCATTAAGAAATCCAATCAAAATGCGATCATGGCACCCAGTTAATAAAGGGTACTGCTACATTCAAATACCATTGTTTTATTTCCATTTGTTTTGGTTGAAGGTACTGGTAGCCCAGTGGGCAGACGTAGGCCTAGCTTCTGAACGCACCGCTGCCGGCGCCACCAAAGGACTCGCAATTCTTACAGGCCTTTTATTTCTCTAGTGATGTAAGAATATCGATAGTATTCGACTGATTTAGAACGACAGTACTAAATTATATGTACTAAGGGAAAGTTTGTGATGATATATTTTAGTGATTGAAATTAAGCTTAGCGAAGTTTAAAACGGACCTTTGTTTCACTTGTATTAGAAGAAGACGCTGCTACGCCAGTTTGTGAGGTGACTGATTTACGGCAACATGACAACAATGTAGAGTGGAAAGTGGGGAGGCCTTTGTCCAGCAGTGGGACATCATGGGTTCACATTAATAACAATAATATATGTATTTGTGTTTGAAAAGGGCTAGTAAGCAATTGAAAAATTAAAGAGTAAATTTAATTAACAGGATGCTAAAACATAGTGTTATGTTTATGTATGAATGAAATATGAATACTAAAAACAATATTAGCAGCATCTAACGATCGATATCGATATACAGCGTGTATATTTGATTTAACCGCAAACTTTACGGGGTCTTAGTATAGGCACTTATTAATATAATATTGAGTTTTTTCCATATAAAATAATTCAGCACGCAATGTATTTGTTTGTTGTTGTTTGTTGACACTTAACATTTAACATAGTCATATAACAACTGACACTGAGTAATAACTACGCCATACATTGCTGCTCAGAACATTTTCAAAAATTAATTACGCTATGGCAGTTAACGCTAAATTAATAATTTTTATAAATATCAGATTATAGCACTAAAATCTCCGTCTGGCTTCAATTTGCGGTTATATCGGCGATTCATCGATATCGATGCCACAGTTTCGGTCACTGATACCAGTGATGCCACAGTAACGAGCGCTTCAACTCACGCGCAGGATAATGAAAGGATTGTCGCGGCGACGCGCCGGCGGACACTGACAGAGAAAGCCGATCGACAACCAGTTAAATGGCATAGCTATATTCTAATAACAATGCCATTAGTGTACAGACGATATTGAAAAATAATGTAAGTCCACTTCAGCTCCACACCAGATGCCACAGTCTAGCACAACTATTCTTCGGTACTCTTGTCGCGCGACATAGCGCTACCCGTCACCCTTTCACATTACTGCACAGAAAGAGACAGGCAATTATCCCGCTGTGACAGTTGTGCTAGAGGTGTATAATGGGATGCATGGAAGCTAACTCGCTCGGTTACCACTTTTTTGTTCGCGATACGTACGTATACGTAACAGAGTTCTAATTCACCCAAAATTGCTGATAACATGGTGATTGGGATCAGCTGACCGTATATTTATAAAAGAAAATGTATAATCAGATTAATTATTATATGTCTTGTTTACATTATTCTTACCCTACTACGGCGACGGTAACTATGGTGTTGCAAACGAAAGAAGTGCCGTCAATGAATGGCTCAGAAACGGGTGCAACATGAACCGAGACAAGTGATTCCTTTACAAACTTGTTCAGGGTAGGTACCATGGGCTGCATAAATGCATGGTTGCGTTTATCACGTGATAAATAAGTGATAAAGCGACTGTCACTCACACTAGTTCATATTTTGTCAAACCGTGACGGATGATAAAAGCAGCCACCATCAACATAGGCCCGCTATACACTTTTTTTTCTGTCTCGATTGGCCTATTATGCTAATCACATTACGCAGTTTTGTCGAGCCAGCTGTCGGGTAAGCTTTGCCTTTGCTGCAGCCGCTAAGCCAGTCCCTGACGGTCATTTCCGACGTCAGTGTTTATGGGATTTACTAAGGATTGCGAAATGAATTAGCTGTAGAAAAATATAACCAGAGATAATTATATAAAATATTAACATTATTGGAGAAACGTTCAGCGATTCCTATTTCGTAGGTGATCTTTGAAACGCTGTTAGAATCATTGGCGTATTTAGGGGGGTGGCCGGGTGGGCCGTGCCAACCCCAATATGGTCTAGTGCCCACCCCAGGATTTTGAGTTACCCATACAAAGTCATGACTTCAACTCATAGGCCATGGCCAGGCCCCCACCCAGACCCCACGTGAAAAATAATCTTAGATACGCCAATGGTTAGAATACGTTTATATTTTAACTGCAAATGGAATAATTAAGTAACTGACTCTATGGGTGTCCAAAATGTACCTTTTCTCAAACATGCAATGAAATATTGTCTTTGCGTTCCTTATAATAGGCTCGGAAGTATCGGTTTTTGGGCGCAACAACTCGAGAGGACTGTAAAGGGATTTCATACTGCTTTTCAGGCCTAGGCCTGCAAAGTAACTTTTTTTTTGTTTCAACAACAAGGTCATTCACACAGCTGGCTGGTTTGACAAAAAACAGGTTTTGTTTTTAAAGGTTGGTTGGTAGACACTTGTGGAAACAAAAATTCAAGATGGCGACTTTTTTTTTTTCAAAATTTCAAATTGGTGCTAGGCGGCTAAAACTCGGTATCGGGGGGCTCTCGGGGCTCAAAAATATGAATCTGAAATCTTGTCCGAAAATTCGGTCAAATTCGGAAAATACCGAAAAAAAAAACGATTTGTATGGAGAAAATTTCAAATTGGTCTAGGAGGCTGAAATTCGGTATCCGGGGGTTTTTGGGGCTCCTGAGTCAGAATCTGAAATCGGATTTTTAAAATTCGGTCAAATTCGGATTCGGGGGCTCTCGGGGCTCAAAAATATGAATCTGAAATCTTGTCCGAAAACTCGGTCAAATTCGGAAAATGTCGAAAAAAACGATTTGTATGGAGAAAATTTCAAATTGGTCCTAGGAGGCTGAAATTCGGTATCCGGGGGTTTTTGGGGCTCCTGAGTCAGAATCTGAAATCGGATTTTTTAGATTCGGTCAAATTCGGTATCGGGGGGCTCTCGGGGCTCAAAAATATGAATCTGAAATCTTGCCCGAAAATTCGGTCAAATTCGGAAAATATCGAAAAAAAAAACGATTTGTATGGAGAAAATTTCAAATTGGTCCTAGGAGGCTGAAATTCGGTATCCGGGGGTTTTTGGGGCTCCTGAGTCAGAATCTGAAATCGGATTTTTAAATTCGGTCAAATTCGGAATCGGGGGGCTCTCGGGGCTCAAAAATATGAATCTGAAATCTTGTCCGAAAATTCGGTCAAATTCGGAAAATATCGAAATAAAAAACCGATTTGTATGGAGAAAATTTCAAATTGGTCCTAGGAGGCTGAAATTCGGTATCCGGGGGTTTTTGGGGCTCCTGAGTCAGAATCTGAAATCGGATTTTTAAAATTCGGTCAAATTCGGAAAATATCGGACAAACAATATTAAGTGTTATTCTTTGAAGTATATTTTTTTATTTCATTGTATGTTTGAGAAAAGCACTATACATGCCTCGTCGTGAAAACGGATTCCCGGCCTCGTATCACTATCCGGCCTCGCTCGCACGCTCGCTCGGCCGTATATACCTACTTGGCCGGAAATCCTCATTTTCCCGGCCTCTGATGTAATGTACTAATAAATAAAGAATTAGTTTGTACCAGTTCATACATGGCTATACTAAAGTTCATCGCTCGAAATTGTGCAGTCCCTCTTATTTGTCCTGCTCCGATCCTAAACTCCTGTCCACCACTAGTACTGATAGTATACCTACACAGAAAATAAATAATTATATAGTAATAACTATATAGAGACGTTTCCATATTTATATGGGGAAAAAACGTTATCGAGAACATTTCCCGTACAAATCCCTAATAGACTTCGGATATGATTCCTGAAGAAATAACTTCTAGATTCCGCAAGGCACAGAGGCTAGGGCTCAAAAATTCTTGTCCCGTCGGCTAGTCATCTGCAGTTGACTCGAAGACAGATGAATAAACTAAAATCAAACCTTATAGCCAAATGGTCTCAGTTGTTAAAACTAACTGAAGTTTTGTTTAACGTTATAAAACAAAACAAAACCATAGACGATCGGTATGTAGCTAACATGACGGTTCGCGATAATGTCAATCCGTGCTAGTCAAGCGAACTCGTATAAGCGGGATCCAGGAGATAGCATGAACCGATTATAACATCGTTAAGTACTTGTGTACGTAAATATGTTATGTTGTCGTGCGATCGTATAAATATATCCTGAAATCATTGGGCAATTCAACTTATTATGCCTGAGCTTTATCACGATTATGCTGAGTGGAAAATAAGGCAGATCGACGAGGGAAACGTATATACCCAGCTAAATACACATGAAAGAGTCAAGTTTGTAAGAATGCTTCACATACCCAAAAGGCAAGCCACCTATAAGTAGGAACTTTGTTGAAACTGGTGAATTACAAAATACGGTAACCATAAAAATGGTACCGTGAAACCCCGTAACTTCGCCTGGGATAGGTACCTCGCATCGCCAATTTTTATAAAATTTAAATTCCCGTCTAGTTTTTAGTGTTTTTATGCATGGCGATATTCTCGCATCAACTTAAAAACTAGGCGGGAATTTCAACTTTTGTAAAAATAGGCGATGATATCCCAGGCGAAGTCACGGGGTTTTACTAGCGACTGTGTTTGTAATGCTAAGCAATGGTTTCTCTAAATCGTTTGAAAGATACGATTATAGCGGGGGTTACCTATTTAAATCATGTAAGTAATGACGGGGTTGAACCTAGGAATCAGGTCTACGATATATGTATATACATTTATGTCTCTTTAAATACAAAACGGCTATAGAAACTTGAAACAGATACGCGCATGTTGATGCAAATCTCCGTTACAGGTTGAGTTGACATTTCGGAATTTAATTCGCGGTTAAGATGGATTAGCGCGGAATATGAATCATAAATATTTACAAGTAATTTGTTATTGCTGCTTAAACAAAGGATGAAATATCAGTCTACGCAGGTTAGCCCGATTATATCTGCCTTCAGAAAATGATGAATCTTGTTAAGAATAGAACGGCTATAGATGTAATTTCACCATTTTCGAAGCCGTTTGGTTCAGAAAGCTAAATAAATAACTAAGAGATATTTGCACTAAGAAAATGTTTGTACGATTGTATAAAAATTAAAATAATTGAATTTTGAATAAAATCTTGTAACATCATCCTAAACCACATGTATAGATTGCAAAAAACCGTTTACTAAAAGTGGAAACGCGTGGAAAGTACTCGCGACATTACAATTTACTTACATTGTCAACATGGCTTATTCCAGTATGAGCATCACTGCCATAAACGTCGTTTGCCTAAGTTCATAACTGATTTTCCAAGTAATCCATACGAAAACAGACTATACCACTTGTACTATATACTAAAGTCCTGATCGTAACCATGGTAACCAATCAGGGTAAGTGAATTAATGACGTGCATTACTCTCCTGTCTTATTAACCCGGGATCATTAACTCGTTAAACACGTGTTAAGTGGGAATAAGTGGGAAAAAAAACGTAAAAGTGTGATCGTTTCTCATGGAAATCCTTTAAGGTCAGGGTTGTCACTTTTAAGAATTTATCTTTCGTTTGTATTATAACGTTTAGTTCGCGTCAAATATGCTGTTCTTTTTATGTGAACCACGGAAGAGCAACATTCAAAATATTAATTAGATAAGATAAGATAAGATATTTATTCAATAATAACTTATTTTACAGTAATAATAACTATAGCCTAAGACATTCTACTTGGAAAAAAAAAAAAAAAAACATTTGGTACCACATCACACAAAAATATTATGATTCCTAGGGGGTGTCGACTTTTTGAACCCCTCCCCCCCCTATGTCACGCTTTTTTGCTATACCTTTAACATGTACTGTCACGTTTGGTATGCCCCCCCTTACGGTGTTACGTAATATGTGGATGATCCCTAGAGAGACTAGAGAAGCCAACGTTCGTTGAAGTGACAAGTAGGTAAAGTGCTCGGCTATATCTTAAATTCCCGTAACAAAGATTAAGCGAGTCTAATACTCATATATGTATAACCATGATCCATTGTAGATTATGGCTAATACTGTCATCAAAATTTTTAAGAATATAAAATGTAAAAATATGAAAATATTCATCAATACGTTCTCAAAACGAAATAGAGTTTAGCTATGTTCTGGTAGTTTATCTAAAACATTTTTTCGAAGAGAGCCCTATCAGGTTGTATGGAATTAATCGGTGCCATTAGTAGTGTAACTTTCGGCGTTAGATATAGACACATTCGCGGGTGGCAGCGGCCGAAGAAAAATTACGTCACAAAAAACTAAATTAGGGAGATTCATGGGGACGCTACGGGAGGTGTACCCCGTTATTATCAGTGCTTTATAATCATGGCGTGGCGACGCGATTGATCAGTGCGTGTACTCTCACAAACACGTGCCATTCAAAACCGGAAGGCAGAGCTGGTGCATCGGTGGCATCAGTGCACATTGGTGTATCTGTATACCAATGTGGTGAACCCCTCTGCAGATGGGCCAGACGTGTTTGCAGCATCACATAAAGAACGCACGCTGCTGCTAATAGTAGGCGCGCGCGTGCACACCATGATTCACGGCTCCGCCTTACGTTGTTGTTGTTAGTTGCTGCAATTCGGTACGCGTTCGTAGCCAGTCACGCGGTCTACGGCCGCGTTTCCATGTCTCACTACCCATTGCGTCGTATTTTATACAACCAATAAAATACAGTTGTAGGGGGCTTTTGTCCTTTTGCGAGGGCAGTATTTTCTTCTGTAGCCAAGGTTTTCAATTCAATTCAAATAAATTATTTCGCATCAATGACTCATATATTGTTAGTAAAAGCCCTTTAGAGCTATGCCTAACGTTGACGCCTTTCGTTTCGATAGATGATGGTCGCACAACGCAAGAACATAATGACTGAAACTATAACATAAGGACTGGCAAAAGAACACTGCTTTTACGATATTAGGGAAACAGAATTTTGACCTCTTAATTTAATTGTTTCAGTCAAGGTAATGTGAAATTCATATAAGAAAAGAAAATAAGGTTAAATGAGAGATCAGAATGGGATTATGATATGACATGGCCTGTTTCATTAGAAGGAAATACCTGCCAACTGCAGATTTTTCCATACAAATCGAGGTTAGTTCTCGTTTGATTCGTCCTCCAAAACCTAACCAATCGTTACGAAATTTTAAGAAATGTTCGGTGTTTTTTTTTTTTTCAAGTTATATGAAGGCATACTTTGTTGCCTGCTTGTAAGAATCTATTTCAAAATGAAAATGATTTTTCAACCTCTGCAGATCTAACTGGAAAAAAACTGTAGTTTTTTGTAATGTGACTTTTGTTTATAATGCTGTTATCAATTTGAACTTCCTTATTTTCTAACAACTGATTTATATAATTTAATTCCAGATAGACTATACAACATTAGGCACCTAGTACCTAGTCGTCTCTGTCGCATTCCATAATTGTCGCCGTCCTATCTGATTAAAAAGATGGAATGAATGAGTTATCTCTAGAGCATATACAAAAGAAGAATTTTATTTTGACAAATAACTTTATAAATATGAATTGACTAATTATGTGAAGCAACATGACTATTTTAGTTTGCCCCCAAACTGATCATTAGATAACGGGGTGTATTAATTTCACATTGATTCTCATGAAATTTTGTGATGTTCTTAAACGGCATCATTTTTAGGGTTCCGTACCGAAAGGGTAAAAACGGGACCCTATTACTGAGACTTCGCTGTCCGTCCGTCCGTCCGTCCGTCTGTCGCCAGGCTGTATCTCAAGAACGGCGATAGTTAGACAGTTGAAATTTTCACAGATGTATTTCTATTGCCGCTATAACAATAAATACTAAAAATAAAATAAAATAAATATTTAAGGGGGGCTCCCATACAACAAACTTTCAATAGATTATGGTACGGAACCCTTCATGCGCGAGGCGGACTCGCACTTGCCCAATTTTTATTAATTATGGATTTGCGTATCGAGGGTTCTATACAAACGAAGAAAGCACTAAATATGGCTCTAATGGATTGGGGGATAAACTGAACTTTGCCGTTAGAAACCTGTGATAGGTTTTTTTTAAGTTATTTAGATATAATTAAGATACATTTTGCGGTTAGTTATAAAATAGTTTGAAAAAAAAAATCCTACTTGATAAACTAACTGCACAATGAGCATACACTGGGGTATTCGGTGCACAAATGATTCAACATTAGGCAGACAGTAGGCATCAATTATTCATGCACCAAAAACCCCCGGGGTATGATTGTGATGCTTATCAGCTGGATTACTCGCTAATTCAAGAAATTATATAACTATGCATAATACCATTATAATATTCAGTACTGAACTCATAATATTTAAGTTTTATGTTCTAGGATTAAATATAATTCTTTAACTTAATTTGTTATTTAATTATCTTCTTTTCCACCAATTACTTAGTATCTGTAGAGCCCCATAGTTGACTGAGAGAAAATACCTTAAGAAATTAAAGTTCACTATTTGAGCCATCTCGTATTGCAAAGAACTTAAATTCCTTGACAAATAAATAAAAAGAAATCTAAGTAAAATAAAGTAACTCGTAGAAGCTTCTTTACTCTAGTCAGTCTGCCAGTCAAGTTATTTAATGCAGTTACAAAACGCATCAGTAATCAAACGTCAAATTTTTGTCTCGCTCAACGCTATTTATAAACAACCTCTGCGCATGCGTAATGAATACGACTATTTCGGACTATTTACACAGAATATGGTTATTTTGTAACAGGAAATAAGGTTGCAGTTTAAATTGATATCTATTTTCCTTCAGGAAATACAATGGTATCAATAAATATGCAATTTACCTTAGTTTTGAGAGCGTAGACGGTGTTATTTCTTGAATACGTTTTTGCGGCGTAAAACAGTACACTGCCCCCCAATAAACACGCACATGTTTGAAACACATTTTTATATGTATTATTTAACTTTGCGTTACTAAAGTTTCTAACGAAAACGGGCGAAAACTGCACTTTTTTAATTAATTTGCTAGAAGTACGGCTCAGCGTGGCCATGTTGGCAGAACAGCTGATTGACAGTTCTGTATGAGCGAGACAGTAATACTACGTGTTCTCTGAAGTTCGAAAGAGCACGCAGATATCATACATGTGCCAATATGATGTAATGCGACCAATTTGAGAAGCATTATTTCAATTCCTTGTTCTTTCTATTTTGTTGGTTAGCGTTATATACTTTTATAATATAATAATGTTTGAGGCAAATTGATCAATGTAGAAAAGTAGGTTAACATTAAATTCTATGGCACAACACTGCAGTCATTCATTCACTAAAAGGAAGTCTTCTACATAGACATTGTATGCAGAAGACTGCCTTTTAAACAATCACGGAAGAACAGTAAGAATAGTCAGAACTCGATCAGGAAAAATTCAAACTAGATGGCTTATAATTTTTATTACAGATATGAAACCATTAACCTACTTAAAACTAAAACTTTCAATTGGCCACTACAAACTCTTCTTCTACTTCAGTACTTTGGTTAGGCTCTTGTTCAATAACAACAGTAGCTTGAGCTTGTTCTTGACTATCTTCCATTCTGTATGACAAAACTCGCTTTACAGCCTCCGCACTGTCATACATCCCATACTCGGACTGCCATAGTATTGTGGTGATTAGTTGCTGTAAATTGCCTCTTGTCTTTGGTAACCTAACCTTCCTCAATTTATTAGCTACATATTCACCGAACACGGAATATTCATCCTTTCTAGGCTCCTGGTAAATAATGCGCTCAGGTTCGTATTGAATGCGTTCTGTTTTAGGCTTAAAAGTTAATCGTCTAGGCGGAGACTCAATTTCTCTTTTAATTTTTTTATAAGGCATCCTTCTCCGTTTCACGATTGGTTCTGCTTGGTAAGTCTCCTCTTCTAGCCACTCCTCATCTGTGGCTCTGCTCTCGCGCATTTGCCGCACCAGCTGTATGCCTGCTTCAGTATCTTCTAAATGATCTACATCTGATTCATAATTTTCTAATGCATCCACCTGCAAAGAAATGAAAATTACATGGTTTTCTTTTAATATCTTACTTTATTTTCAGACATTTTTGTATTTAAAAGTAAGTATGCCTGATGAAAATATACTACACATTCTTTAGGGACTATATATATTGTGACTAACCTAAACAGCATACAAATAACTAAAAATACAAGATTAAACAAGCTTTTTTAAAATTTGTAAGTATCATTTACCGTATTTATAGTTTCACAAGTAAAGAATTTGAAGGGAAGTAATTAGTTAAGTCATAAAATTATATCAGTTGTATTGTATGTCGTTTGTTTTGCCTATACAAGATATCCGATGACGTTTCGTCGAGACCAATCGAATGATTATGATAACTCAAATCGATGATTAAGACCAATCTACTTCCTACACATCAAAAATCGATTATTTCCATTCGAAACAAACTGATAAGACATAACCTAATCATAACAGCATAAATACCGTTTTTATTTCGATTTGGGGCAATGATTCTTCTCCGGACATATTAGAGTCGTTTTTAATGTCTACGGACACTGAATAACGTACATTTTTATCCTTGTACTTTCTTCTTGGTTGAACTGTTGTTATCGTCGATTCTTCAGTGTCATCAGCAAAATGAAGCGTAGATTCATCCAGTGTACCATTTTGTACAAGCTCCCATTGCAGAGGATGTTTGCAAGTAAGATGGGATCTCATATTTGTTGTATTTCCAAAAAACTTGTACTGTTGATCACATAATTTACACAGCACTCCAACGCATCTTTTATTTTCTTCAAGCCGATCGAAAAATCGCCACACGATTGATGAACGTTTCTTCATTTTTATTTATATATCATAAAACATTTACCACGAATACCAAAATAAAATATTGAAAACGATTGAGAAAATCTCGATGGTATCGAAATTGCGTCCGATCCCGATCACGACTTCACGAGTCCAATTTTTACAGTATCAAAATGGCGATGAAAATAAAACAACAGTTGATTAAAATCGAATCGACCATGGAGAAGAGCGACTACTATCTCGTGTCCCTATCTCTCGCAGTTGTGATCTATATTGCTGTCTCATGTGTGCATTCGATATTCGAATCGCATGTTGTTGCCAACATGACAGTTGCGCTTGGCTGCGTTTATAAAGAATGCTACAAAAATAAATGTTTTTTTTTTGTAAAGTAGGGTTTATTATATTACTTTTCGTATATTATATTTGGCGTTATAAATGTAATATTGTTATGTATGTTGAGTAGCTTAGCGTTAAGTGAACTACCTTTTTGTAAATTACGTAGTGGAGACCTATGAAAATATTTTAATGTCATTAGGAAATCCTATATAATACTTATCTAAATACTTTTACAACAAAACAGCTACCAGTACCGCAGTACCAATGCATGTACTCCATCTTCCATCAGTTTCCAAAGACCATCGTTTTTGGTATATAACATTATATTTCTGCTCTGCTCCAACTTCTAAGTAGTATCACTGGCTCTAGTGAACTGCACGGTACTTATAACAAAATAAAGTATGACACTCCCGTCTAGTAAGACTTACTACGTCACTGATTAGTTGCGTTTTATGGTAACAAAATAAATAAGGAAAAAAAAATGCCAGTCATACAAAAAATATAAATTATGCATTACGATTGTCATGTTCTTTGACTGTTTTATTTTGTCGTAATAATTGATTCATACATTCATACAGCAGATAACAAAGGAACCGGGGAGTATTATGACACACCACTGGCAACACAGAAACGGACTGACAGAACCAACCAACCAATCATAGCGTGATGACGTCAAAAGTCTCGCCTGTCATTCAGGAGTGCCATACTTTATTTTCTTATAGGTACTTATACCATGGTTGACTGGTAGAATGTCATTTTAATTTAGCATTAAGTTAACATTTGTACTGTTTTGTTAAATAAAGTTTAAATAGGTAATTAAAATATCCTCGCGGACTCAAAACCACACAGCGCGCAGGTCTGCTAAAATTAAGAATATCAGAGCAATTTGTATTGCTTCAAAAATGTTCACAGCTGTTCCTTGGCTGCCTATATCGGACCTACCGAATATTTGATATACGTTAACGATATGTGTAACATCTTTCGTGGGGGTTCTGTATATCAATTTGCTGACGACACATGTCTACTTACCTCACACAGAGACTTAGACGAAGCACAAATCAGTATTACAATATAACTTTAACCAGCTGTGCAAATGGGCTCACGATATAGGTCTAGTCATTAACTCTAAAAAAACAAAAGTTGTTCATATTCAATCATCGCATACAAAAGAGATAAGAGTCCCCCGGATAATTGCACATGAACATCATTGTTTACATAAACCTACTCCAAACTGTAAATGTGAAGCGCTCGAACTAGTACCCAGCCACACGTACCTAGGACTAATCATTGATAACAACTTCAACTGGAGACCGCACGTTGACCACGTATGTTCTAAACTTCGATCTATCGCGGCACAGATGGCCATTCTTAAATATAAACTACCATATAAAATACTACGCATGCTTTATTTGTCACTCGCAGATTCAATTATTTGTTATGGTATTAGTAGTTACGGTCGTACATACAAAACATATTTGGAACAAATTTATAAATTACAACTTACACTTTTGAAAACAATTGTACCAGAGCGGATAAAATACAGTTACAAAGATAATTACACCGGTCTTTTTAAACATTGTAAAGTAATTAATGTATTCAATAGGTTTTGCCTGTCATTATTAACGGAGGAATGTGACGTTTTATACCCTCAATGGAACAAAAGTACCGACCGGATAAACTACGTACCTTAGATTACTTAGCATCCTACTCACTGCCGCGCATTAATAATACTTATGGTAAAAGAACAAATAACTACCTGATCCCATTCACACTAAACAAACTACCTAAGCATATACTGCTCGATACCATAAGTACTATTAAAAGCACCGGCAAGTGTAAAAACGTACTTAAGAAATACTTCATGGAACTTGAAATATAAATAAGCTAATGTTGTTGTACAATCGAAGACACGGTTAACTACACATCCATATACGTTATAATTATAACATTCAAATAAAGTTTATAATATCGCTTACAAACCGACAGTAAACGGTGTCTTCAATGTACCCTAACTAACTACAGTATTATATACCTACTTATGCTTAAGATGAATAGTGATGCGGACCGAACCGCGTGACCTTGCCACTATTATATAAACTTCCCGGGTTTCCAAAAGTGGCAATACAACACTTAAAACTTTGTAAAAAAAACACTGTTGATTTAAATAAAAAAAAATATATATATATATATATAATGAAGGCACTCTCTTTAGATTTCTCAAGATAGCGAGGGAGAGAATCATGTCCGAGCAGCTGAGCAAAGAGAGTGATTTTCGTAACCTATGCGGCGCTGCATATTGAACGCTCGTGCAGCGTGCACGGCGCAATCGGCGTATGATGCCCGTCAGTGTAATTTTCCCAGGACGGACTGAGGTCTCGGTAACTGCCGTTATGTAGGTACTAGAGGTGTGCGCCGCGCCGCCGCGCCGCCGCCGCCGACAATTTTTCCACGCCGCCGCCGCCGATGATTTTGACCGGCGTAAAATCGGCGTTGCCAATTTTTTTATGATAAATGATTTTCTTATCCAAATTACAAGTACATACTGAGAAATGCATCGTGTTATATATTTTTGAATAATCATATCTTATAGGCCTTATTCCTTTTAAAAGCTGATTGTTTTAGACACTTTTCTCTATGATCAAACATGTTTCTTAACATATTATTGATGTTACTACCTAGAACAGGGCTATTGCGATTTATTGGTATATATTTGAAACCTACAGTTTGAATTTTTCATTGATAATTTTTGTTTAAAAAACTACTCGAAATTGACAAAATTCACGCAGTAAATTAGTTTTTGCAACTTATTTTCGACTCCACGCAATGAAAGCATGAAATAGCTATGTTACTACCTAGAACTCGGGGAAGAGTATTAGTCACTTGAAAAATTTGGTTGAACTTATCAATACATTTGTCATAATATGAAAAAAATGAATTTTAAAAGGAATAAGGGCTCTTAACATTTTGTTCATTGCAAAATCAACAACATTTAGCTTTTAGTATTTGGCGTTTGTTAGAGTCTGTCAAGCGAGTCGCGCCCCTCGGGTATGGGGCTGATTATATATCTATCTCATAATATACAATACGAAAAAAAGAGATGGATATAATAAATCAGCCCCCTCCTAGGTGACACGATGCGTTTGACCAACTCTATGTGCGCGTGTTACTTATACAATATTGTTATGATTTATACTACTTACTGTTAATAAGTACAGCTCTTTTAGTATTTGGCGTTTATTATGTGCACGTATTATTTTTACAACATATAAATTGGGTCATTCTTGAGAATCTAATTCTTGATGTGATTCCCTTGGCGATTTTTATTTTTATATGTTTTTACCTATTTGCTAGAAAATATGAAATTGTATTTAATTTTACGCAGATTTATCAAATAGGCACCACTTTTGGTCAATTTGATACAGAAATATACCACTTTATGTTTTCGCCGCCAGGGGAATAAGAAAAGATGACATGGGAATAAGAAAAACGCCAAAGGAATCATAAAAAAAAGTACAGGGGAATAATATTCGGATCAGTTTTTCTTAAATAAATAAAAAGTTTTTCAAAGTGTAAGGATACAAAAAATCACAGTGTATTATTCGCATTAATTGGCAATTTTCTTAATAATCGAACCACCGTCGTAGTATGAAAATTGCTGGGAATAAGCATCTTCTCTTGAATTCAGCTCAAAATTATTTGAGACCTGCTGTACCTAAATGGAATAAAATTCTAAATCAATAATTCAGTCATCTGCAACGCGAATTAAAGGGAAATTTATTTTCTTTTCATGAAAACTCAAGAAAACTGTGATTCCCCTGTTCGGAATTAGAACCAGAGGAATAAGAAAAAAGTATGTTTCTTGTCGATTCTGCCGAAACTAAAATTATTATAAGAACAACTATTAAGTCAACACATGCAGGCATTCATGTAGTTTTCTTTTTACTAAACACTATGTACCTATTGCAAATATAAAATTTTATATAAAAATTCAAGGGAATCAAAATCATAGTGAACCAAAGCCAAGTGAATCATATATTAGCCTTCATAGCTAAGAATTCCAGCAACTAGTCGCGACCATTCCCCGCATATCTGGAAGCGTTACTGACGTTTGCCAAGCCCGGCCATTGCAACTGGTCAGATGATGTTTAAGTAGGTATGTGCGCCGTGTTGAATGAGGCACCAGAGGAATCATAGCTTAGCTCTGGACAAACCTTCAACATAGATTTTTTTTTTTAATTACGATACACACAGCAACCATATTTTTTCTGCTAAATAAATAACTTATATTCTAATAATTTAACTCAATTCTATACTTTATTTCAATTCACAACATGTACTTTTTGGGGTAGTTTGATCAAAAAATGGCGAATGGACGCACCAAGGGAATAAAGTTTTCTGTGTTTAATATTTTTTTACAGTTAATTATACTTAATTTAAACAAAAAATAAATCGTGCTCCAGTTAGATTAGGTGCTAATGTAATATATAAAAAATACTATGGTCAATTATTTCAATTTTGCGGGTACTTTATCCTTCTGGACGCTGTAAATTGAGCCTTTCAAGAATCACCCCTTTATGCTACTACTGTTAATGAGTGCAGTGCAGCTTCAAATGCAGCAGCCCTCAACGTCTCAGGCCTCAGAAGCAATGCTTCTAAGCTTAGCTAATAAATACAGTGAAGAGACTTCGACTTTCACATCACCCGTAGAGTCAGAGGCATGGAAGTATTTCTGCAGTGCATCAGCCAATGATGTCACACATGGGATCCCTCAATATTGGGAACAGCGCAAGAGCGTATATCCATGGCTGTATGCGACTGCCAGAGCCATATTGTTAATTCCTGCAACGAGCACACCCAGCGAACGTGTATTTTCTATAACGGGATTGACTTTGAACGCGAAAAGATCCCGTCTTCACACATCTCGTGTAAATAAAATAATATTCATACATGATAATTACTCTAAATCAAAAAAGGGTAGCTCTTGATTATTGGACAAACTGATTCGAACGAGATATATATGATTCCAATTTCATCAGAATTACCTAAAATTTGCTTGTGATGTGATTTGATTTGACTGATTAAGAATTATACTAGTCTTATTATTGTGATTTAATTTTTTTTTCTATTTAGGTATGTTAAGGATTGTTTGACTGTACCTAAAAGTTTTAATTACATATGTTTCTTTATTAAAATGTTGTAAAAATATTTTATATTGTTGATTTTATGTGAAACATGCTCTAATTTGATAATAAAAGTTGATTTACAAGGATATTTCGTTTTACTTTTAATCAACCTAGCAAATTTTACTCCACGCCGATTTCACGCCGATTACGCCGCCGCCGCCGGTGAAAATTTTGCCGGACGCCGCCGCCGACAATTTTTTGATCGGCGCACACCTCTAGTAGGTACATAGGTATATTTGCTGGGCCAAGTTCAAATAGCCAAGTTCACTGCCACTACGGGGCATGGTATAGGAAAACAAGGTTTGACACTCCGACTAATGAGACTTTCTACGACACTGATTAGTTGCCGCTACTGGTAACACAGACACGGATTGACAGAACCAACCAACCAATCATAGCATGATGACGTCAAAAGTCTGGCCTGTCATTGCGGAGTGGCATTGTTTTCTTAAACCCGTTCCAGAGCTTCCGATCCGATCCGATTTATCGGAAGAAATCGGATAATGTGTAGTGTATTAGGTCCTAACTATTGCACTACACATTATCCGATTTCCTAACAATTACGCTACACATTATCCGATAAGTAGGATCGGAAGGTCTGGAACGGGTTTTATACCATAGGCAGGCATAGGGAGGTCCGTCATTCTTCCCTGAAAGGTATTAACGATATCTACTCCATAATTTATTAAGTACTTACATACCTTTACTTTTCAGCATATTGATATTGAAATAAATGAAACAACAAGTTGTTTATAGAATCGTTTTTATTTATTTGTCGGTATAAGTGACTGTAAAAAGTTATTGTCTAAAAGTTTCGATCAATCTTTTGGTTGAACTACGTATAAAGGTTTAAAAACTCTACGGAAACATTCTAGTTATCCAACATTTAATTTTATACAAATCATATTTCATTAATCATTTCCATTTTCGTGATTTTTAAATGCACTTGGCAAACCTGAATTGTCATTATAATTATTGTAAAGTTATCGAAATTAATTAAGTAATACTGTTTGACTCCTCTTGTCCTTATAGTTAATTTCATTATTGCATTGCTTGAAATAAATAGTGATGCATTTAAACTTTTTTTTTTAGTTTTTTTTCTAGGTGACGATACGAAGCTGGATGCTTGATAGCGCCATCTGTAGTAATTACTAGTAACTTTTTCATTTAAACATGAACTTTTTTATTGTTATGAATATTGTCTATGGATCGGTAGGAATAGCCCATTTGATATGGGCTTTATTATTTTATGGCACATGTGCGTAGCGCAGTTTTATGAAACTTAGTAAACACTTTATCAACCATTTTGTAAACTGTTTACAAATTATACAGGCTGAAGAATAATACAAATATTTAAGTAGTGCGTTGTTTTCATAGTTTTGTTCCATGTATGCAATTTATAAGAATTATGAGAGGTAATGTCCAAGTTTTTATAGAAAAATATAAATATGTCGATACAGTATTATTATTCGTCCTGTATACGAAGATAAATAACCAAGTGATTCAAGGAGATAATCACTATATATTATACTTACAATGAAATTTCAATACAAAGACTACGTAGCTACATACTGCAACAGAGCCATTTTCGCAAGACCAAAATACTGTTTCTACACTAAAGTAAAGATCGATTGGTACTAATTTACAATACAGCAATGAGTCAATTGACCCGATAATCGAATAATTTAATTTCGAAAAGGACATGAAATCGGTGCGGGCACAACACTAGCAGCGTATTTTTTTTAAGTCGAGTAAATGCTTCGTTTTGTTCCAGATTTAATGTCGTTTTCGCTGTCGCTTAAAATATTATACATACATAAATAATTTCAAAATATCTCTCGAACATACGTACATAAAGCTTGCAAATATATTCACATAAATCCTGTGTGAACGTCGTCTGCGATAATTTAAACATAACTATTTACAGTAATCAATTAAAATTATAAACATATATTGGTTCAGCGGTAGGTTCGTTTCAATAAGCAGTCCGAATATCCAAATACCATCAGTAATATGTACATATTCTATTTAAATATTTACTTCTACTGACGAGAAATATCAAAAGAATTAGACAGTGAGTTAAAGTATTGACGTCATTCATTATTGATGGTGGGTGGATTAATTTATTTTCAAAAAGCGGAAGATGATCGCCGGCGACGTTCAATAATACTCCTACGAAACACCCAAAGCTCTAGCATGCTAAGTTTATCGCTCTTTTATGTAACACTCTTTCCAATAACCTGTAAGCCGGTAAGTATGTATATCGAGAAAATTTGATCTTGAATGGCTTAGAAGAGGATGGTACGGCGTGCAGGCGTGCGCGTTTGCTCGATTTTTAAATCTCCACTAAATAATTGAATGACAACTCTGTTTTGTGCCAGTATCAACGTTTATAAGATTTAATATCTAACTTGAATTGGTCATGATGAAGATTCAGATTTCATTTAGGTCAAAATGCGATAACTTATCATACAAGTGCCTTTTCAAGGGACCGCGCTAAGGAGAATAAAACATATTCCTGAACCGAGTCGTCTGACAATGTCGATACTTTTTTGAAAAGTTTATTACACGGGATAACACTTTAACATAATATTTATCGTTCAGATTTACAAGTTATACAAGTTTACGTGTACCTGCCAATAGGTATAATAATAGTGTATTTGCGACAGAAAATACGTTTTGCTTTTTGAAGTGGCAGATATACTTGTTTCAGTAATATGTCTATAGTCGCGTATTACAATCCATTTAATCACAATATTTGCGTCCACACACCATACAATACAAAGCACATATTGTCACAAACGGGCTTAAATATAATACATGTAAAATTGGCTCACTAAAGTACAAGCGTATGAAATCCTACATATCTACATCGGTTGGAACTAAGGGAGAGAATAAAAAACATCAACTAAAACGTTAACAAAATACGACTTTCTCTATGAAAAATAAAATAAATAATTTACAAATTAGATACAAGTTTTATAACTACTAATAGTCACATTTTTCGTTAATTTTTATCACTAAGTATTTGGATGGTCGAGGCGAGCGGCGGCGCGAAGACTGACGTTACGCACACTAACAATTTATCACTGACAAACTATCGATTCTTGACAATACGACAAATGTTATAATAGCGCGATAAAAATAGTAAGCTAGAGGCTGTTGCACAATTACATACTCTGTGGTCTTAACGAGACTAGATAAACTAGTCTTTCGACCCATATTGGCCAACATTACGAGGTGTCAATCTGCTTCCGCTGGGCACAATTATTATGTATTATCTCGAGGTATTTTATACGAGCCGCGAGCCCGCTCGCCTCAACCGATCCGACTTATCGTTAGGCTGCGTCCACACATGTGTCTTGGTATAAATAAACGTTTATCAAAACACATTGTGATTGAAACTGGTCGCATTAAACTGCACAGCTGCCATCGGATCGGATACCGATTCGATGTTGGTCGAATGACACATATGTGGAGCCAGCTTCAGAAGCAAGCCGTCCGGTCGCACGTCCCTTTACCCTACCATAGCCTAGACCGACACCTACTTTACTCAGTCCAATATTTCAGTCAATTTCTTATGAAATTACACACCACCACGTCCGTCTAAGTACAAATACCTAAAACCCATGCCATGCTGGTGGAGTTATCTTCTAAACACGTGAATTATACTCGTTTGAGAGTCAGAGGAGTCTTGGTTAGGTTCAAATTAATGGCCAGCAGTTTATATTGAAGCTTCTATAGAAGTTATTTCAGCTAGAAGTCACGCCAGTCCCTTGATATAAATCGCTAAAATAGGGCCAATAATTTGACTGTCAGCCGCCTTTTCCATCATTTATACACTAATATTATCACCACAAAGATGCAAATTTATTGAAATCCTGCGCCAATAAACCACTAATTTCTGTTAAAAGACGAGACGAGACCATGTTCTAAGACGATACTGCGTTAAAATGATAATTGCTTAATTTGAATATGGTTTTCGAAAGCACTTTGTAAACTGGAAGATTATGAGTGTTTAAGATCCACGATAAGTGTATTTTCGTATGTAACGGAACACTATCGTGTCCATTAACGAATCGCTTCGGCTTAATTAAATAGAAATCTTAGAGGCCAGGAAGATGTACCGCGACAAATTTATTCTTTCCGACGGACAAATTCGAAACTGCTCTCGTTCGCAAACAACTCCCACATATACAACACGATCGTAGCGCCACAGTCAGCTGCTTATATAAATTGGTGACGTTATACGAATAATAAACAGAGGGTCATTCGATGTCGTCCATTTGGCTTATAAGTTTTTATAGAACCCGATCAATACTTAGCGGGTACTTAAAACTCCTAAAAGGTATAATTTAGAGGGCACTAGATCAAGATAACTCATATGGCGGTATTGGGGACTTGACGCTCTGGGTTCGAATGTTCGAATTAAGTGTCATATAAGTACAAATTTCTTTTACTGTTAAGTAATGCCTCAGACGACTCCGAAGTCTGTGTAAGTCTGTAGTTAGTAAGTAATTTAGTTTGATCAAACTCCACCAGCGTACGTTGCTAACTGCCCAGCACGGTTCCAAACCCCGACTTCGTCGATACAAGTTTCAAGTCGTCGAATAAAATTATGATACATTAATAATTTCACGATAACAGTAACTAAGACAATTGGAATCTTGCCGATAAACCTAAGTGTTAAAGCGAACTAGGAATATAAATTGAGATAGATAATTTCAGTAGCTTTGGTAAACATCTTATTAAAGTTCAACATTTAGGCCGAGTTCACATACGACTCCTAATTGAGTATTTAAGTTACACTACACTAAAGAAAGTTAAGAATCGTACAAAACGGCTACCTAAACAACGAGTAACTGGTATTAAATTTTATTATAATTCGAAGATTTCCAAAGCAGGATAATTTATCTAAGAGAGCAATTCTAACTTGTCTCCAATCACCTGGTGATCCGTAGAGATTCTCTGACGGAGAGGCCGGCGCCTCCATCGAGCCACGCAAAAACCGCCACACAAATGAGCATTCCTCCGAAATTTGACGTTCGTTCGCGTTTTTGCGTAGTTAGTGGAGGTGCGTGCCTGAGAAGGAATGATACAGATGGGGTAAAAACCAAGGATTACGCATCACCAAAACCAATCGCTGTAAGTAATCAAAAGGAGATATAAGATTAGCTTGGTGCCTGGTTTAAATGTTTTCGTCTGCAACGGCGTGGTTTAGATACCCGTTTATCCGGCGTCACATGAAGGTAAGGAACCAGAGTCATTATCTTCATTTGGCAGAGACAACCTCAGTACTGCACTCAAAGTGTGAAAAACTGATAAGCTAGCAATGGTTTTGGCGTTGCGGCTTCGTCGGCGCTACCCCGCACGAGCGGGCGTGGAACCGTGCCTAGTATGCGATCGCGACGGCTGCCCCCACCGCGAGAAGCGAGCGGCTCACGCTCGAATGACCGCCTACTGCGCGGTCTGTGACCGAAAAAACTCCGTATCGGTGGTCGTCGACATAGTCGACATCGTCGACTCGTCGTAGCTCTCCGTCGTCGTCGTGGACGTGGTGCCGTCATGTTTTCTCCGCGTCTTCGGATGCCGGTGTTTCTTTTTGGGATGGATCACTTTCTTATGCTTCCGCTTTTGCTTCAGCATCTGTTTTTTGACTCTGATCTGACATCGTTGCTCCGTCCGGAAGGGCGGGGGTCGTTTGAGTTTGCCCCGGTGCCGCCGGACGGGGCACTGGGTTTGCTTGGGGCCCGCCCACTGCCTCGTGAGCGTGAGCGCGTACACCGAAAGGTTGCCCAGTGGCCGGTTGAGAGCGATCTGCGTCCGTCTCGACTTCCCATTGTTCCCTAACGCTAAGTATGTCTTCTTCCCGCCACGTATCCTCGAGTAGGTATTGTAATTGTTCTCCTCTATGTTTTCCTCGAACATGCAGTCGTCCGAGAGATCCTTCTGAAACAAACGAGAAAGGCTAGTCAGTCGGAGGCGAGGCAAGTTTGTCTGACATCACGAGATCGATCGCCCGCTTGGGATATATCTATGATAATTCGTTTCGTAAACATGTTAATTTTACAACGATTTGGCCTAGAATCTGCGAAATGTTATCACGCGTTTTACTGAGCACTCGCAGTATTTTGACATCATAAATTATTTGTCATCGGGCAATTGAGATTAAATCGTAGTCCTTTGGCACCGTGTGATTAGTATGTGTGAATTAAATTAAATTGATGTTGAATATTGAATTATTGACCAACAAACAAATACAATGTATGTATATATTCTTTTGGTTATGGATGAATTTAGTTCAAACTTTCTGATCGTATTCAAGATCGTAGGTAAGTTTCGCAACACAAATAATCAATTACCCGACAAAAGTTCCACTCAGTTTCCATTCAGGATTCGGTATTCTGATTACATATGGCAATCTAGATCGAAATAATTATGCTTGATTGCATGCGTTGAACATTATCGCTAGTCTTGTCACATTCTGAACCATAAGGAAGTGGTCACTAGCCTCCATATATTTAAAATAATATACCGATAACTTCAAAATAAGTATTTTCAAGGGGGCTTTTCCCAGACTAAGTTCCGTTACCGGAGTTATCAATTTAAGGGCATACCATCGACACTTTGCTCTTAATTAGCAACGGCCATTAATTCCGATCGCCCCGCCCGAACATAAACCCTCATCAGTCCGCGGTGGTCCTAAGCCCAACCAAAGCAAATTCCCCGCCACCCAGCCCGCTATAGGTCTAGAGTGCTTACCGGCCAAACAAATTGGCTATTTATTCATAAATATGTATAAGCGATCCCCGTTGGGTGCGCTAATGTCTCTTAAATTGTCCTATGACGCGGACACAGGCAATTGAAGGGCATTAAATTCGAAGTATGATTGCTGTGAACCATTGGTGGTGGGTGAAATAACTAGCTAGATTTATAGCGTCGCCTGTCGGTTGTCCTATAGGAAGTTCCGTTGCGGCTTAGACAGGATTGGTCGATTAACAATTAGCCTTACAAGATTGGCCTAGAATGGAGTATGAATAATGCATCGCGGGGCTGTTGTGTTGACGGGTTTGGTCAAAATGTCTGTAGGTACGTTGGGAGCGGCCGTTTAGCATCTGCATCGCTGCAACAAAGTACTTATCGAAATTAGAACTGGGCCAAGATTAGGTCAACGAGCATAGCCCGGATTCATAGTGGAGCGGGATCCGGCATACAAATGATTATCTTCAGAATGAGCTAATTATTGAAATTTTGGTGAACTATATGAAATTAAATAAAGTACAATCAAGGGTTTACTGGCCTGTGGTTAACCGCTACAGAATAAATGCAAACCTTCAAACCGCAGGCAATTTTTGTATTACATCGGAATCATACTACCACCATCACAATAAGCTCTCTACAAATAATCACATCACAGTTAAAGGACGAGTCGATTAATCTAAGCAACATACTTAAACTTGACCTATGCCACAAACCATCTACTTGACATAAGCTTCAAATAATCTCTCGCACAATAACACAACAAACCGTTCTCATAAACGCCTAAGACGTTTCAGCGCAGCATCCAAACTAAACCTTATTCTTCAGAAGTCATGGCCATTTTGTAATGACTCTCTGAGTCAAGATATGAGCTTGACCAACTATCGAGTGTCACGGAAGTGGTAGTTTGAGCGGCGTCGACTCCATACTATGTCAGTACTATTTATGTATGTTTCTATTTATATACGTGGTACTATTTATACCGCGGTATATCGTACAGAAGGTACCACCCGCGGAGAGCCGCGGGGCGTATTAGTGTTGCGTCTTGCGATTTAATAATCGGATGCAGGGTTGGGAGACGGTAGCGGTTGTTTTGGTGGTAGTCCAAGTTTATGTCTGTCCGACTGTCTACTTCATCTTTATGCGGTTGATCGGAAACAGGAGGAATAATGTCTCTTTTACAATGTGGCACAGTAATATTTGTTAGTTATTTTACAATGCAAATATTATTTATCAACTATTATACAGATCGTGAGTTTCGTGGGAATTCCCTGCTAGTAGAGGTACCAACATGTGGTCTTATCTTATTGCAAAAGTTACCCTTGAGTTGGGATTTTGCTCTTTCCTTTTAGCTCTATTTATGCACCGCGTAAAGCATATTACCACAAGAACTTGTTTTTGTAATAAAAAATAAGTAGCTTATTCAATGTTCGGTAACTGCTGTCTCGATATTTTATTATTATACCAGTTAAAGATTCGTTCTATTAGAGGCAGCCCTGTGTTTACATAGGCCCCAAGCGAAATTAATTTCTTATAATAATTGTAGGATCTTAATACGTACTTATAACTGTCCGCCACTAATTGTAGACCACGGTAATTGGGCCTCGGTAATTACAGCCTCCAAATTAGGTTATTGTAATGTTAATGGCAACACCGATAGCATTGGTTTGCTTTTAGCTTCGGTTAGGGTTAACTGTTCATTATAATCTATTGTGACAAAGAGATAAATTCCTAGTTCTGTTGCACCTGGAAATATTGTACTGTATTGTTGACCTAGTGGAGTAAAGATCGTATTGTCTCCGTGTTTGAAACGGTAGTTCTTATTTATCAATTCGTTTTTCTAACTTTGCGTACATCAAAATTTAATATTGGAAATTTTGGCAATATAAGGATAATCGACACACTATCTCGACTGCGTCAATAAAGTGTCTCAAAATTAGAGAATGAGGAAGTTTCCATCCGGAAGCTTTCCTCATTTTGTATGGGAAATGAGGAAATTTACCAGAAATTTTCGGAAACGGCACTTTCTACTCAAAACGCATTATAGGTACCTACTTAGGTATAGTGCGTGAGCTGACAGAAAGCGATTCGAGTTTTATAACTATCTCGCTCGCTCTACGCCATCCAAATAAGAACATCTCTGTTTTTACCCGAACCCGAACCAAATCCAATCTGAGAGCACACTGACTCTATTGTGACAAAAACAAATGAATGACGTTCTTCCACAGCAACAACACTATCGCTGTTGCGGTAGGAGCTGTCAATAAAGTGTGTCATAATATATTAGTCAATAAAGTAGCGGCCACGGCGTTATCTTATCAGCCAGCCCTAAACTGAACCAATTTGACTGCCCGGTTAAGTGTGAGAACCGAAGGGTGGGTATCGATAAAATTAAACGGTTGGTGAGATGTCGATAGATTATGTGTCTTCTCAACTTAGTTTTCTGAATTGGACAATTGAAGAGAGTGCCTAAAATTGAGTGTAATTTACTTTGTATTTTGACATCTGAGTAACTAGAATTAAGTAAGTAGTATAGAATTGAACTAAAGTAGTTCATAAATAATACTGTAACTACGTAAATAAGGGGTCATCCATAAATTACGTCACACGTTAAGGGGGTGGGGGGGGGGGGGTCATACCAAACGTGACAGTACATGTTAATGGTATAGCAAAAAAGCGTGACATAGGGGGGGGGGGGAGGGGTTCAAAAAGTCGACATTTTGCGTGACGTAATATGTGGATGACCCAAAACGTTAAGGACAAAATATTTAATTCGCCAGATTCTGTCGCTACATATTAACCTTTTTTTTGCCATGTCAAAAGAACGAACATCGTTTGAATTAACCTTCAATATCATACAAATCTCAGAATGGAATGGCCACTCATAAAAATGGCTTTAAATTTTTACTGTTTTCAGAACCATTTTGCTATTGACTAGCAGAGTAAATTCAACATAGGAGTCAATTAAACAGTGAATGAATTCGTCGCATTACCATACGCATAAACGCGGGAGTTGTCTTACCACCGTATTTCTGCTGTCACTAAGGCGACCAACATTACCATAGCAATGCCTTTGGGTGCCGTCGACGTGATACATGTGCATTCTACTTTCTAACCAATTTCCCACAACATGCGAAATGATCTTCATAAAGGTATAGTAAATAAACTTGATACTTGCGCTTTGCAATTTTTCGTTTCATGGAGATCGCTCTTTAGCGATAAGACCGCCTGTTGTATACCGTTATCAAAATTGTATATGTGCCTGTTTTATTTGTACCATAACCTGTTGTTGATGTGCAGTAAAGCATTATTGTATTGTAAATATACTGTCTGATGATCAGGTGACGGTTACCGGACCGGCGCCCGCTGGATGACGTTCGTTGTGACGGAGAGGCCTATGTCTTTCTCTATTTGTAGCTAGTGGAATTGAAAGTGAGTGCTAAAATTATTTCTCAGAGCCATGTAGAGAACTCCGCCTGTATTAGATTTCTATGACATAAATAGATACTTCTTCAATACATTATTTACTTGAAAAAAAAAACAGATAAATAATCAATGATATTTCTCCCCTCGGGAGTTTCATAGTATTTATTAGACAAGATTAACAACTCTTCGGTACAATAGTATCAAGTGCGTTACTACAGTCAATACAATACAATCGTGCTAACCTCGCGGGTCAAATATCGATTATCGATAGATCTCCGGCGTTATCGCCCCATCTTTATGGCAGGACCATAGATATTAGCCGATCGGTTGTCCTTGTTGAGGACTCGGGAATGACGGAATTAAATTTAACTGTCTCTAAGACGGCGGTGTCGACTTGTAACAAGGTCCTTGATGGGATTACTTTATTGAAATATCCCTAAGTTCTTAGGGATGCGGCTAAGAACATGTCTGACACGCGGCAATCAGGAAAACTGTTAAAACATACCGTCTATATAAATGTAAATAACTATTTCCAATTCTATGCTTTATTTTTTTAACAACTGTCAAGTGATGTCCATAGTAAATACTACGACACGTTTACATTTTTAAAGCTGGTAGTTTCCTCAAAACTCTGATTTTAATATTGAACAAATGGTTTTCTCAGTTGCCCTAGTGAGAGAGGAAACTGTAAAGCATGAAACGTCAAGAATGGAAATTGGTTAATATACTATTATAACTATTTAAATTGTTTTACTTAAACCCTAAAATATCACTAGATTTGCATATAAAACGAAATTGCATTTGAACTGTCAAGACAAACAGACAAGTGAATTTACGTATAGTTTACATGTATTAAGGGGCACGGTATCGGGTAAGTAGATGCTAAGTTAGAAAGCTTTGAACTCTAATTTACGCGCTTCGTAGGTTATTTATTCCGTAATAAATATGTCAATTACTGTAGTCGAGCCGTGACAGATTTACCGACTTTACAATTAGTTGTATGGTGAAAAATATGCTCATAGAAACTGCTCGTCCCCATTTGTTCAAAGACGGCAGTTTCTTGTAAGACGATCGCGCTATTCGCGCTCTGTATAGATAAATAGGTAGGTATACTAACAAAATTACGAATTATTCAAAATGTTTATGTTTTTTCTATTTAAAATATTACTGGGAAGATTTATTATTACATTTCTGAAGTTTATTATTAAAGCGCCTATAAAATCTCAGCAAAACCACACAAAAATTAAGAAGCATACCTAAGTATAAAAAAATATTTTTAGTTCAATCGATTTGATTTTATTTTTACAACAAGCACTCTACTTTACAACACAGCCGTTTTGTAATAAAAAAAAACAAACTAGTGTCTCTGGCAGTATGCTTCCAGCTTCAGAAAAAAACAATGAATGACGTTTGGCGTGCGTAGGGTTGCCAAGGTCCGATTTTATTTCCGAGAAATCCGATTCTCGGTCAAAAAAGATCGATGTGATCAAACTGCACCACTTCCAAGTATTTTGATGGGATTCCGTCAAAGTTCCCGATAATCGGACCGATTGTGAGATTTTTCGAGCATTTGTGCTAGAGCTGTCGTCTGTGAATCCGGTGTTAATTAATGCAAAAGCGGCGCCTCTACTCAAAGACTAACGATGTGAAACCGATCAAACAGCCACGTTTTTTTTAATAGTGTTTATATTAGCTTAAGTTATGGTCTCAGAATTAAACATTTTAACGGCTATTAAATTGTTAAACTAATATTTATTCGCTCTTCGTTTTGTATTTAATAATAGGTTTTGTTCAGAGTTTTTAATATAGGTAAAGTTTTTGCCCGTCGTCGTCTCGTTTGTTAAGTATGAGCTATTGAATAATTCATTGACATATATGTTTTAGTTAGAAATGCGCTTTGATTTTTGTTCTTTCCAGATTCTGAATTTAAATTACTAATTTTCGTGTGATACCTATTAAAACTTTATGGCCAGTTTTTTGGTGACAGGGAGAATATAATAGGGGGATTTTGTGGTTTTTTGATGCTAGAACAAAAGGTGTAAAGGGAAATAAAAGGAAATGAAGAGATAAAATGTTTACGACCCGATATGGTGTCAGTGCCGTCACTAACGTTCTAAGTTTATGGGGATTTAAAGCCTCTCACATTAGGTTTCTGTAGAACAGAAAATCTGAGGACACACTTTATCAAATGTAGCGGTATTTTTAAGTGTATGGTTTTATTTTTCTGCAGCTGGAGTATTCCTAATTCTTACTGTTGGGACCCAATTTAATACCTACATAGAGAAAAATGTCACTTCTCCATCATTTTCTTTATAAGGCATAAGTGAACCAAAAAAGTGTCACATATAAGTAAAGTTTTAATAACCCTCTGCTGTATGAAGGGTAAATACCCACGGAAACTATTTTTCATTAAAATTATGAAAAAGTTACTTGGAAAGTTAATACAAGATATGAAAAAGACTGCTAACATCTTAGTACTATCGTACTCATACTTATAAACGTGAAAATTTGTCAATATGATTGGATATTTGTTGCACTTTTAATATATATTTTCATTTTTGTGAATAGTCACGAGGGTAAATCCACTGTTAAATATTAGTAGAATAGCGACTCCACGTTTTTCATATAGGTTACTAAACGAAGCATATGCATTCGGTATTCAAATCTGATATCATTACTTAATAATTAATAAATCTATATCGAGTTACGGGCACATCGTCGGTTCCTTCGTCCTCCTAAATTCCAGCAATAAAAAACCGATAAAAAGTAGTAGAGCGTCCATATTTATTTATAAAGTACTGGATTATTATATTTCACTCATTGGAATCGCTTTCGTGTAGAAAGGTCGCAGCCAGTTCAGTTTAATAATAGTATATATCATCTACTAGGAGCTGTGGCCTTTACAATGTTTTTCTTCCAAGCGTCGGTTGTCGGTGTAATACGGTTGTCGCCACCTTAATCTAGAATTCGGGAATAATTTTAAAACTTTACTGCTTTTGCTTTTAAAACGTAAGCTGAGATCTAAGCATAAATGGACTCGCACTTAATTAGGTTTAGGCACTCTTTTACGTTTTATTTCAGTTAAGACTTAATTCAAATGAGAATCCCAAATAAAAATGCGTGTCTAATTTAATGCCATGTAATCCTTAAATTATAAAGTGTATTATCTTGAACCCGTAGTGTTGGCTGATTTTATAAAATTCTTCAACCAATTAACGATACAAAATAACAACAAGCGGCATTTGTAAAGGCAAATTTATGAATTCCGCGACACATAAAAAACTCACGCGTGTCTATGGTCGACCACCAAACAGGCGAACCGTCACCTTAATCAAAATAAAATTTATCTAATAGTATGAAAACGTCGATTTTAATGGACCAATAAATTAACCAACCCCTAACTTAAAAATTTAAAAATCAAACAGCCATAAATATAGCATATTGAAACATAAAGTAGGATAAACAATCGTAAATAAAAATTACAACGAAAACACACAATGCGATCGTTCATTCAAGTATAAATTATGTCTATTTTGGACGCCGTTTTTACACTTTTTTGTCACATTCGTTTTTAACCAAATTGTAAAAAACAAGGTTCTCAATCTGTATATTTTTTGTCGCTCTTTTAGCGGCGCCTGTGGCGCGGCGGAACCCTTTAGTCCGAATTTAAAACCAAACTCTTTTCTTTATTTTCTAATTCAAGGCAATTCTGTTTTGTCGCCGGCGTAGTGGCCAGTATTATTAATCCTTTTCTCATCACAATCTAAAATCGCTTTATATTGTCGAAACTATTTTGTCCTTTGTTCAAGTAGCCAGTGTTAATCGGTTATTTATGAATTCCATAGATAAAATGAGATGTGCCTTGAATGTTTTTAAAGATTTGATGTAAATAGGTATGCCCAGGGTTTAAAATCAAAGTAGGTAATGGTAGCATTGAGGTATATTAATGGTAGGTAACAATTTAAAACTATGGCGCAGTTTGTCAAAGCAATTGAAATTTCACGCAGCTTGCGAATTATGCGTGGAATCCGTTCTCAAAGCCGAGCCCTCAGATTCGGGTCTTTTGTCTAGACTTTTAATTTAAATACAGACAAAGCGTGTGCCTGTAATGCTATTCAGGTATTCAGACGATTTGGAAATTTAATACTTAGTAATATTAAAATACTTAGAAATAACTCCGGATTGTTGAGGCTACATTTTCTACTCTACATTTAAAAAACAGCTTTGGCGAAACAAGTGATGTTCTTATTTGAAAATCAATAGCAGTTGCACGAGTGCTTAGTGCGATTAAGTAGGCTCGTAGATCGGCTAATACGGATACTAAATACGCATTTTAACCAACGTTGGCAAAGGGATATTCAAAACCCGGTTACGGCAACGAAAAAAGTTTAACGCGAAGTTGCGTGTACCTTCTTGTAACATATACTATACATATGTTAATCTCATCTCCACCCCACCATGGAATAAGAAAACAAAGGTATGCTACTCCGGAATGACAGGCGACACTTTCTACGTCATCACGCTATGATTGGTTGGTTCTGTCAATCCGTTTCTGTGTTGCCAGTGATGTACCATAATACTCCCCGATTCCCTTAAATCGTGAGTGTTTTAAATCAATTATTACGACAAAATTAAATTTAGTCAAAGAACTTGACAATTGTAATGCACAAATGCATTTTTTTTGTACGACAATATTTTTTTCCTTATATTTATTTTTACTCAGTGACGTAAAAAGTGTCATTAGCCGGAGTGCCATACCTTGTTTACTTATACCATGCTACCCACAACAAAATGCAGGGGTGAAATCTTGTAAAATGTAACCACAATAGGAATGCTTGGTACATTCCGCGGGCGCTACGGGAGGGTTGAACGACTGGGGCAGTGAGAGGTATTTTTATGAAACACCGAGAATGTAAAAGTTTTTGTAGTAAAAATCGAAAGAACTGTGGAACTGTTGGGACGGAAAAAACAAATCGATACAGGGAATTAAAAATATATCTTTTTTAATGATTTTACACATTTAAATTTCTATCCACTCAATGCTAGGAATATTGAGTACTTAGTAGTACCGTAAAATGCAGGGGCTACTTTGGAAAAGTGTTTTATACGCCATGTCCTTGTTTTTTCTTACCATCTGTCGTAATGGAATACCTACCTTTAAAAATTTACCTAACCTGTTACTTCATTTGCTCAATCGAACTATGAATATTTGTGTTTTTATAACCGGTAGCCCCAAATTTTCCTAAAGTATTACGGTATTGAATTTTACGGTAGTATAAAATAAAATAAAAATGTGGGTATCAAGAGCAACTGAGTCGATATTTTTCATTTGACCTTAGGTCTGTTATTTATATGCAACCATGATAAACCTTAACATAGTATTTAGAATATTTACGTATGATTGTGTATGTATTTTATATTTTTTATTATATTTTATATGCTACGTTAGGGACGGCGCGCCGCGACACGGCGACTTTTTGCACCGATTCAGCATCGATACAGCTTCTATTCAATATCAATTCAGTTGCGATGCAATTCATTTAGACGCGAAAGCATTAGCGCTGATTATCATTAATCTTAGTCACATGTCATTATCCAGAACTCGTAAACTGCACAAACAGCAACTAACGGTCCCGTGATACGTATTTATGGCAGATTGTTATGGGTCGAGGAGATAATTAATTATTCTCTTCACTGCTAAAGGTACTTCCTTAAACTATCAGTACTTGGATCAATAAGCGTCGATCTTAACGCTAATTAGGTATTCGAGCTCCATAAGGGTCTAATAGGTTTCAATAAAACAGTTACAATTAGGTACAGGGTTTTAAAGGTTATTACAGGATTAAAAGTCTGCTTAGGTGGTCTGTTCAATACATATTTTGATAGTACTATATTTTCATAGAGCTATTGCGTACTGTTTGCAATCTGTGTACAATCCAAAGAGGGCGTTTCGATTGCCGATAACTCAATTTGGACCCCTCACTTCCGACTCACTATTGATGTTGTTTTTGTTTTACCGACACTTTTGAAGGATACTTACGAGTATGGTTGTCATGTGTGGTGCTCAGGATAATTTGTTTTTGTTTGCAAATTTACACTAACAAAAATATTTGAGTTTCGTGTAGTAACGATTATATCTAAAAAGTTTCATTTTATTTTATTTGAACGAGAGTCCCCTTAAAAAAGTTATCATTTGGAGCTGTTACATAATTTAAAAGATCAACTTAAAAGATTAAGTTGACACCTGATGTCCTTTTATCACAATTCTGGCCCTGATTTTAGAAAAAGAAACGAATTTGAAAAATGGAACACATTCAAAATTTGAACGCTAATCGTAACGGCGGGCACTTTAAACGCATTGCCCTAAATCGACCCATACACTATCATGCAGGGCCGGGCGCATCGTGCGAGATATCTGAAATTTCAATAAAAAATTCGTTAGGTACAGGAAGTTTAGGAAAATAGGTAGTTTCTATTATGGAATTTTGATAACATAAGTAAATCACGATCGTCAATCGAAGTTTTGAAATGGATAACTACCTACTAACAATTGATTTTATTGGTAAACGTAATGATAACTGGTTTATTGACCGGCTAATTAATTGGTTAGTTTAACTCGATAAATTAGCGAATTGGACAGGTAAGTGACAACCTGGCAGCCTGCCAACCATTAGACAGTGAATGGGCGTCTTAATTAGAGGGGGATTGAATCGAGTGAACGAACAATCGAGTGCATTCGTTCATCGGCCACAGACTGTATCAGGGTGATCCCATTAGGCAGGCTCTACACTACAGCCGATAAGGGCGGAGTGACACCATTAATCATGGATTCCCGATTCATTAGCGCGGGCGTACGTGTGGCCGTGGCCTTAGGGTGTTCTTGTGTTTGCCGTCTGACTTCCTTTCCGATTTTGTTCTGGAGTTTCTGTTATTGTTTCGGCTTTATTTCTTGAATTAATTGACAAGACTATTGTCACCTCAATGAATATACGTGATAGTAATAGTAGATTTCCGTTAGATTCGTTTATGAGTAAATAAATAACATATTTTTATTGAGAGAATAACAATTCTCAAGGTTTACGAAAAAAGAATATCGGTTGAGAAATACGGCTTTTAGGCGAGAACAGCCGGAAATCCGGACATCCGAACGTCTAAACATTCGGACATACGAAAGATTTTTGGCCAAGCTGAAGCGGAGACACTTCGGTCGCTCGGTCATTTATTACTAATTTGAGATTGAAATTTATCACAAGGTATCTAATGTATTTTAATTATCACAAAATATCCCGTACTGAAACATGATTATTGCTTACTGTTCCCAATCTCCCATCTACATGCAGAGGGTGTAAATGAAAATCCGCTGACGAAGACAAACGACGCGAAACGCCCCGTCAGTTATCACTTACGACCGTATACGTCCGGGGCGTTATGAGCGCGCATAACTGTCTGTTTCGACTACTTTGACAAACTGAAGCCATTTCTTTTATTTAGGAATGTGGACTTTATTTTTCAGGAAACTAAAGTGATATTCCATGTTGTAAGTTACAGAGAATGCTTGGGACGGTATGACATAAGTGATATTTATTTGTTTTGATTTGTAAAGCAAATCGCTTAAGTGATGGGCGTCGGGGTTGTCTGATGTTGAGGTCAGGAGGGTGGTAATGGAGAGTGGCGCCATAGGTGGGCCTGGAGACAATGAAAGTGGTTGAACATGAGTTACTGAAACACCATTGTCTCACTAACTTAACAGATTTATTTGAAAAGCAAATCGCGATGTCGCGCGCCAACAAACTGTCTTAGCAGTTTGGCGAGTTAATTACAATTGCATCGCGCTTGATTAACTTTAGTCTTATATTCCCTGTCTTATGTACCTGACAATGTTCCTGGAAGCAGCCACCTTTCCAACAAAGCTTTGAGAGCACGGTTGCTGAGCTTGACAGGAAACAGATGTACCAATAGGATTATTTGGCGTCTCGTGGTGTAGCTTGAGGTGGACTTAGATGGTTACATTTAGCTCTGCTCTAGCATTTTCCGCTTGACAAAAACAAACGAACACTAAGAAATATATGATTTTGTTTATATCGCATCTAAAAGTAACGTGCCAGTTGAATATCTCGATAATTTGTTTCAATCATATGTAAAACACATAATAGACCATTACTATTAACAGATATCAGTAGAAAGTTGCCGACGTTACCACTGTTTACAAAAACCACCATAATAATACGCTCCTAACAAGCAATGATGGACCTTTTCTCGATACAAGAAGGTCATACGACTGCAGTATTTCGTCTACCACCCACAGTAACGAGTATCGAACTAAATAGATCACTTGTCAAACAATTCAATTAACAATAGCCCTTACAATTGATATGAGAAATATCTCACCACGCTTACAACATTACTATTGATACCAAAAAAGAAAGATCTCCCTTACAACTTAGGTGATAAAGAATGCATTTAATTTCGTAAATTAAATTTGATATGATATGCTGATCCAGATATGCAGTACATAAACGAAAATACGCTCGAATATAACCCGCAAAATATACGCGATAAAGTGTACCAACAGATGTTTTAACTATTTGTAGAGACTTTGCTAAAATGGTGTCATTATCCGGGGGAAACATTGGGTTCTTCATTGTCCGAGCTACTCGTACGAGTACAAAGCGTTCACTTGGCATTTTATCGGGTGATCTCGCGTCGATCGATCAAGCCTGATGGATCGTTATCCTGTGAGGTGAAAGTGCCTTGTTGCTTTAATAGGGGTCTTGTGCTACTTAACTGTTGTAGTATTTTAACACTTCTAAGTTTGAATTATTAATAGCTGGTTAAAAGTAGACGTCATGTCGTATAGGGAAATTAAGGAGGTAGGTTTGGATAGGGTTAAATGTAGACAGCTACATACTTTTATCACCTACATCGACAAGAGTTTGACTCTTCAATTTATAATGTGACTTATAAGTATAAACGTCTAAGGCAGGTAATGTGAAACTAAGTATTGAGCTCAAATATTCAGAAAAATACTGACGATAAAGTATTTAACATATTAAATTATAGAGCATGCATATAAAACGACCCACACTCTAGAAATCGAAGTCGGTTTGTCTTCAAAACTCAAACAAAATAATTTAGTCATAGAAAGATTTCCAGGTCAGATCTTCAGAGAACTTGCGCATGATCCATGATGAATGTTCGCTATATGTAAATAATCAAAGATAGTAACGTGGCTATCCAAATCAAAAACGCTAATGTGATATCTGCTTGCGACATTTGTGGTTCCTTTCCCAATATTTTTCCCTAAACGCGAGAATACCATGACCTAGAAAAAACTATATGCGAGCTCATGAAACAAAAATTAGCCCTTGGCGGGATTCAAACCCATCAGGACCATCGGCTTCGTAGGCAGGTGTGCCTTGGATTAAAACGGACACTGAGGATATTATCCGTAGCAGCACCGAAGCTGTTCCCGATAAAGAGCTCTATAATTATGAGTTCGAAACAAGTAGGGCCGTTCGTGACAATTTTTACGTGAGTTTAAACCGTTTTTATTATTAAAGATGTCTCACGATAGCTTTAATAATATTAGTCAGGGTTAGTGTTTGGGTAGACGGCCGTTACTCAACGAAATGATCCCACATTATATGTTTATGGCGATATAAAACAAACAAGTTGGTACAACCTGCTCACTAACCATCATCGCGACGTGACGCAATGCGGTAGGGTTGCCACTTGTGAAAAACAAATTTATAATATTTATCGTAGGTAAGTATATTGAAAATAAACCTACATGATTATGTATGTATCTAATAACTTTATAAAACATAAATACAATATAAAAAGGTTATAAACAAGATATAGTAAAAGTGTACGAACGCAAACTTGTTCTTGTAAGCTGTAAGGGCTTTCTTCCAGTTAACCTTTTAGCAGAAGTAAACATCAAAGAGAAGCTATTAGACCTCTAGTCTTGCTTACTGTGCATATTAACTTATATACATAAATATATGCAATGTTGCATAAGCAATAGACATATACGAGTATCGTACAAGGAATGTACAATTTACACGCAGTTACAAATATTGATATACTTATCTTTTATTATTTAATTAGATGAGTGAGCGTTCGCGAGTGTTATATAAATTAAAAAGATCTATAAGTACAACCTTTTAAAGTTCGTTCCAAGAGTCAATTTGTTTTTATAGATATGGAATTTACGAATTGCTTTAGCGTTTCTGTTTTGATTCCGTCGGAGTTTACTACGTTTACACTTTTTGTCTTTGATATGTAAATTCTATACTATTATAAAGTTATTATCTTTTTATTCGATTACGGTAAAGCAAAAAAGTCAAATGTTGCAGCCGCCTTGTTAATTTTTTAGACATGTACCAACCCTACTGGCGCACAGAAGCTGGTATCGTAAACTGTAACATGCGTGTACGCAGCTTATCTCTTAATTACGCGTCCATCTCGATCCGGCACCCAATTATTCATACTGTAATGTCATTTCCTTGTAATGGGAAATTATTACTTGTTTATGGCCAGAATGTCATTTTTTTATTATCTTAAAAAGCGACTGAATTAGGTAGGTATACATAAGTATACATTTAAGTGTGCGCAAAAATCTAAAATTGTGTCTATACTTATAAACAGATAGTCGATACAAATTGAGAATAACATAATTGTTAAGTTGTCTGTGACGTATTGATAAGCTAACGCCTAACCAAACATTCTAGGCCAAAATCATTGCTAAAACCCTACCTACTTAAAGTTATAAGTACATTTTTTGAAGGGGGGTTTTAAGGAATCACTGTATCAATAAGCAGTGTAAAAATCCTCAAATCACACGATATCAGAAAGCCCCCGTTAAAAAAACGCTTAATTTTGGCTTATATCATTTTCTTATATACCTATTGATTAAACTATCAATAGATGTCATTGAGCATTACTATTCTTAGTCGCATTCCAACTTTCCATATGTACCTGCATTATATTAACGCTCTATTGAATACAACATTTCCCATAAATATATTAGACTGTAACTTTATTAACTCTACACTCTTTGTCGCGAAACAAATAATACCTTTGAAATCTTTCAATGCGTGCGAGCATTACAGGTGACAGAGAGAGTTATGCCAGCCATGCTGTATCCTTACCATGACTTTACAGTGACCGTATTCGCTAGCGACGGCGTAAACGGCTTGTATGGAGAATCAAAGTACCCGCTAGGGGTACTATTCTCGTTCACGTTAACTCATGGTAAGAGTGGATAGAAATCGATAGATAATACTTGCGCGTGAGAAGGATTCGCATAGCGCAGTTCTTTTAAAGCTAGTTCGTATATTTAGTATGTAGATGTCGACGGCTACTTACATGTGCGTAATGGTACCCGCAGGCGTCCATGCAGAGGTAGAGGCAGGTCGCGACCCCCTGGATCGTCAGGAGGCCAACCTTGTAGGTGGCACGCTGTAGTATCGCTGCAACAAAGGAAATCAACTGTTAAATAGACGAAAACTCTACTGCAAACACGATCGGGCCTTTGATGGCTGCTTTTATCACGCGATAAATAAGTGATAAAGATGCGAGATGAATGATGCAAGATGCGAGTGTGAGTGGCACGCTACCATCATAGCCCCTAGTTCTGACAAAAATGGAATCTACCGAAACGTCAGGGACGCTCAAATAATTAATATAGGTACGCGGTATAATCTTTTTATTTTGTTTTATTTAAACAATTGATGGATATTCAAATAAAAGTACAGTCGGCTTTAAAAGCTTGTAATATGACGTATTTTGACAGATTTATTTTAAGTATGTTTAAAACCAGTAGTGTGAATAGCCGAGGAAGAGGATAACCGACCGCGCGACCAACGCCAGGAAGTTAGGGTACAAATTCTCATCAAGAGACGAATTCCTGAGCATTTAGTCAGTCCCGCTACGATTCAAGTGCAGTCAGTTTATGATGGGTCGCGTGCCAGGCATAGCCGACTGTGGCCATAAGTAATCCGCCATTACCATAACAAGGCTATTCATGCTAACGCGATATTAGTTAGGTGCTTTTGGACTAACTCGCAGCTCGAATTAAGGGGGAGAAGGAATGTACGGGATACCATGCCGTTAGTGGAGCACTACACAATACATTGCACAGTACATTTTAAAAGATAGAAGAATAATGTAAATTGAAAAATTTAAACACAGGCTTGACAGAAGTAGCATTCAATGAGTGAGATAGATGCTACCAAAACTGAACATAACTACGTTTGGAATTCTTAGCTTCAATATTGACTGGGATTTAGTCACTTGTTCTAGTTAAAGCTGCCTTGAAAACTACTGGTCCTATTCCCGCCAAACGAAGCTAAGAACCATTTCAAAGGACAATTCTTACGATTTTAAAGATCTGCACTCAAATTGGTACATCCGTTTGAGAGTAATGATGCGACAGACAGATACACAGATAACACCCCTCTTTTTTCATCAGGGCTTAAACATAATATCTATGAGTTTACTAAGCTATAGAGGAAAAAAATAAGACATAATATCGTCGTTGGATACGATGTAAGAAATCGATTTTTACCGAACAACTCTAATTGTAATTTGCGCATTGCATATCTCCTGTATACTTTGTGAAGTGTGCAATAAAGAGTACGTAATATATTATGTTCTAAAACTGTATTTAAAGTGCCTAATTTGCCTCACCACAGTTGAATTGGTAGTGCTCGAAAATCCTTCAGGAACGAACTGGACTACCTTATAATTCCATTTGCCTGATAAAACTCTGAATTAGGTAGGTTAACTAACAGACACCGTGAGTTAATATCTCTTTTGCAGTACCTTTTCTTTTGTAGTTTTCCGTTCCCTTTACCTTTAGATATACCTTTTAGAAACTGTTTAATTAAAATTCATGAAGAACATCGGAAAAAATTACTTTATAGCATATTCAATAGTGAATGAATAATACCTACCTTTTTAATTTATGAGTTTCACTTTGTGACTGTTTGAATTACCATTTTATAACCGCGCTATAAAACGTTTGCCGAAACAGTATGAATGAAGAATTGATACGATAAATAATTCAATACATTTGGTTTGCAAAGGCGGCCTCGATTCAATTAATTTATGTTCCCCGTCTGTTTGTTTATTGACAATATTTAATTGATATTGATTTATGATTGTTTTCCATTTTTCATTTACCTAATGGTTAGTTTTGCATAAGAACATGGACATGGACATGCCACGATTTCGGCGGCAAGCGACGGCGGTGAGCGGTGGCTACGCGAGCGAGCGAGACACGGTGCTCGGACCTTCCGCTCCCACCTATATGACGGCCACTTGCTTGGCCGCTTACCGCCGATGTTGTGGCTGGGCTAAGGAGCGTCAACCTTATCCGTTCAAAAATGCTTATAGATTTATACATTTTACTCTATGATCAAACTTATTTCTTACCATATTATCAACGTTACTACTTAGATATATATTTGAAACCTGCAGTTTGAATTCTTTATTGATATTTTTTATTCAAAACCTCTCGAATTTGACAAAATACACGAAGAAAACGGTTTTTTTTTACTTATTTTCGACTGCACGCAATGAAAGCATGAAATAGCTATATTACTTTCTAGAAATCAGGGAAAAGTATTATTTATTTCAAAAAGTTGGTTGAAATTATCAATATATTTGTCATAATATGAAAAACTAAATTTTCTTAAGGTTCCGTGAATACAAATTATATAAAAGAGCGTAGGTAAAAGTAATCTATTGCACCAAACCTTATACATATTGTATAATTGTAATGTTTTGTACATTGTTTTTTTTTTGGGTCCTGATATTTACCACCATTCAAAATGTTTCTTTATCTAGCCAAAACGCATAAAATAAAATGTGTAGCATCCCCTTATCGAATGCGTCCGTTTAAAATACACGGTTTAGAGCTGCGACCATAGATGGCGCCACTTAATAAGGTTTATTAGCGACAACGTGCGTAAAATATAAACGCATTCGAAATGTGAAAACCGCAAAGGGCAGTATCCGCAACAATAAAACACGCCAGCTTTAATCTTAAAGACTTACTCATAAGATTGAAAATGATAAAGTAAGGGTTGAGAATTTACGACCTTTCAGCCACAAGGAAGCCACGTATTAAGGCATTTACACACAGGGATTAGCGATACAGGAATTAAAGTCGGATACAATAGGTTGAAGTCCTTATTCGATGAGACGAACCACTTTCACTTTTGTGTTCAGTGCCTTATTAAGAAAATTTAAACAGTAAATGCTCTTTTAAAGTTCCTGTTCCTACGTGGGTTTACATGAGTCATTGGCGAAGTTGACGATGCGATGGCTGTGGAAATTTCTAGACTTCTTCTGCATGTGCTTTGATCATGTTCTTTCTTCTCTTGTTTTCTTTTTAGGGTTCCGTACCCAAAGGGTAAAATCGGGACCCTATTACTGAGACTTCGCTGTCCGTCCGTCCGTCCGTCTGTCACCAGGCTGTATCTCAAGAACGGTGATAGCTAGACAGTTGAAATTTTCACAGATGATGTATTTCTATTGCCGCTATAACAACAAATAATAAAAATAAAATAAAATAAATATTTAAGGGGGGCTCCCATACAACAAACTTGTTATAGATTATATATATGTATAGGTACGGAACCCTTCATGCGCGAGTTGGACTCGCACTTGCCCAATTTTTTTAATACTACGACGGTGACAAAACAAAACAAGTTAACAGCCCGCCGGATTGTAAGCAGTTACCGCCGCTTATTGACGCCAGAAGTATCACACGCGCGTTGCTGACGCATTAAGAACCTACATGGAAAAAAAACAAAAGATTTGTTAACAGTAGCCCAAATGTTAGCTGCTAGTTACATAATCGCAGGGCTGACAAATTGAGGGCAACTAGTGACCAAAATAAGTTTTGGAAAATTTGCATAATTTTGGTTACTACTAAGTAGGTACAATTTGGCTATTTCTCAAGGACTTAGTTAAAGTGGTTGAGCAATTTTTTTTCAGTGTATTTACTGCCCTTTTGAAAACCCCATGCTCATTCCACATGCGAAGCGTAATTCCTCTGCATCTTTAGCACAACTGTGACACGCGACTCTTTCTCGCTTGATATATTACCTGTCTCTATCTTCACAGTACTGTGAGAGAGTGACGGGCGATGCTGTCGCGCGACAAGAGTCGCCAAGCCAAGTTGTGCTAGAAGGGATGGAACCGCACAGTTCACGGCCATTTAGGCTCCAGAGAGTAAGGACGAACACCCTGCCGATGGCGAGCAATGAGACGGGAGAAAGTAGTCGAGGCCATTATCTCCTCTGATTATTTATGGTAGTTGTCGCTGGAAGGATGAAATTAGTGGCCGATTCAGTTACCGGCCCTGCGGCGGTGGTAGTTTTCGGTATTACTTGGCCTAAGAGACAATGTGTCATGATTTTCTTTATTTATGACTGTACTCTAAGAACCATTTACGCGAGAGCGATAGCGATGTGTACCCTTACCACGAAATCGCTCTCGCTAGCGACTGTGTAAAGTGCGTAAACTATTTGTATGGAGAATTGGTACAGCGCCTCCAGTGGTTACTTTGAAGAACTAATATTCTCCATACAAATCGTTTACGCAATCGCCAGCGAGTACGGTCACTCTAAATTCATGGTAAGGGAAGTGAAGCGAAGACGGTAATCCACCTCATATACGATTGTCATTCTTTAAATGTTCACTTTTTTTTTACTGTAGAAGAAAATAGAACTCTGTTTTATCTTTTAGTCGTATTAGAGCCTTATCACACTTGCGATTTGCGAGCGTATTTTGTATGAAGGCGATCGCGCAGCGTCTACGCCGCGTCGCTTATTTGTATAGAAAATACGCTCGCAAATCGCAAGTGTGATAAGGCACTTACTCATATAGAAACAGCATTTTTCTAAATAGTTACTACACTGTGTCTTAATAATTCAAGCAAAAATAAACATGGATTCATGTTTTTTTGTATACACAACTAATTATAACCAGGCCGGCTATAAACAAAGCAATAATGTTATAATCATGGCTTGTTAATAGACCACTAATGTTCTAAATCGGTCTAGACCGCTGCCCCGCCTTCTAATCTTTGCTAATCGCTAATACCCCATTAATAAGGATCGTGTTGTTTAAAAATATATTGCGTTTAGTTAATTACTGGGCAATATTTATAAGTAATAATTTAAAGAGACTAGGAAGTTAATTATTATCGTTTATAGTGTACAAGGTGGGAATTTTATTTACGTTTAGCTTAGACGGGCGTTTTCACAAATCGTTCAACATTTAGGTTATTCAGACTTAGATTACTGAGCACTATCGATTCTAGTAGGTGGAAAAATGTTTACACTATTTGTTATTTTCCATTACGTTACTTCGACACAAATGTGCTTATAGAAAGAAACATAAGTGGAATGGAAATATATAGGGGAGGGGACACTTCATTCTCCTACTATAGAATAGTGCTCCGGATTCTGATTCGGAATAACCTAATTTTTTTTACAAATGTGACAATTATTTGTGAAAATGCCCAGATACCTAGTTGTGATTACTATTCTTAATGGATGCGAAAGTATGTTTGTATGAATTTGTGCACCGCTTAGTTACAAAATAAATTCTCAAGTTCTCCACTACCCAAAGGTTGTCTGGAAGAGATCGCTCTTTAGTGACCGCTTGTTGTTTACCTGTAATTGTAATTTCTTGCGTTGTATTTCTCCCATATGCTTTATGAGGTGTGCAATAAAGAGTACTTGTATTGTATGTTTTTAAGTATAGACTTTATTATTGCGTGCAGGCGGAAATGGGTTAGCGAGAGGCATAGACATATATAATATATATATCCTTGCTTCTTATTCCAAAAAATGCCACGCAAAGACGCGGGACAACGTAAAATGAATATACATACGTACATAGATTTTTTCCGACGTCATATTTTATTATATGTATCATACTTATGATACATTTTCACTGTGTAAGTGTGTACTGTAAGCTAGTTCACAAGCGCTAATCGCCTCTTATCTTGGGATCGATCGCTGCGGCTCGGGTTACTAATTGCTTTATTTCCTGCGCGATCCAGCATGCGCGAAGCGAAGATCTATGGGAGGTATACCTCCAGGGAATTGTTCGACATACTTCATTAATTTTTATGTCCTGGCACTTGCAACTTGCTACTTGCTCTAAGCACTTACTTATCTTATTGTCCGTTAAGTTTTAAGTAACAACCATTATCATTATCAACATTAGTTCAGTTGGGATCGGGAAAGTGCACCAGCGAGGCAAGGGCCAGCCACCGTCATAGTTTATAAAAAAAAAAACAGATCTTTCACCCGTTGGCGTTCAAATTGTTTCACTTTTTTTCAAAACTAAAGAGCAACGTTTCGGTCTTTGCAATTTCCCTCCCAGAAATCAGTCGATATACCACAAGCGGGAGGTGGCGTTTGAGGGCGTCTTTATGCCGCAGAAAGTGTCTCCCTGCCTTCGTTTTTCACAAGAGACTTCAGTTTAAAATCCTGTTTTGGGCAGCCTATTCTCCGGTGTTAGTAGTAAGTATAACATCTATATTTTTCGATATTTCGATATGACGCACTTATCACGACTGACCGTATATTTTGAAAAATCTTAAGACTACTATATATGTATTATATTTCCTCATGCGGCTGTCATGGTACAAATCATGACGCCAATAAACTGAACAAAAAATGTGACCCCACTTATTGTTTCACAGATACAACAACGACACGCCGCGGGTGCGCAAGCGCGGCATCGGTGCACTTTCAGTTTCATCCGGCGCAGGCAGGCGCCGCCGGGCGTCATCACGGGGTGACCATGTTCCATGTACAGTCGAGTACCCTTACCACGAGATAACGTGACCGTACTCGCTAGACACAGTGTAAAGGATTTGTATGGACATTAGTACAACGTGTACTTAGTAGAACTACAATTCTCCATACAAATCCTTTACGCAGTCGCTGTAAACTCGTGGTAAGGTCAGGAAATCCTGTGGCCGCTCGCGCCGTTGACTTATAGTACAAAGAGAGTAAGAAGTTTCAACATCGATATATTTAAAAAAAAATTGTTTCACATCTTCTAGTGTTTCTTAGACATCGTAACATTCGTAACTAGGCCGCCTTCGTAGATTTCAACATTCATCAAATGCCAAAACGAATTGAAAAGTAAAACAATTTTAGGTTTGCTTGATAAATAAAAATGATTCAATAATATTATTAATACTTTCGTGTGACATCTTTAATACTTATAAAAACGGTTTAAACTCACGTAAAATTTGTCAGGAACGGCCCGACATGTTTCGAACTGCTCTTCATGTGGCCACGTGGGCGGGCGGTTTTTATTATTATTAAAACTGATTCATTTAAATACATACATACATTTATTAGCAGTTAGGGTAATAGTCAAATAAGTTGGTAAAAATACAGCAATATACTCAACATTTGAGAATGTTAAATGTCTATACAAAATATTTGAGAATTGTCCCACATACTCCAAATAGTGTGACACCGCACTCGATAACTTGATGCAGAGTATCGACAACTAGCGTTAATTCGCGCTAAAAAGCTGTGAATGAAGCTTTTCGTACAATTTGCCGACGCGAGACGAGCGGTAATGAGCCGCCATTCAGGAGTAGTGATGTGCCGCGGCTACTACAATTGTTTATCATGTCGATAAACTATATTGATAAATTGAGTCGAAATTATTTTCCTCTGACGAGCAGGGGACTCACGACGGATTACTTTGCACCCTATAGATAGATGATCTATTCTAATTTTGGTGTTGGAGTAAAAAAAAAGCAACTACATAAATTCTTATATCTATGAAAGGGAGCAGATGCTACAAAGCACATCACTGACTAGGTGTCGATCTTAGAGGTAGTGTAAGGCTTTTAAAGGGTGGTAAAATAATTCAAATTTCTGTTATTTGACTCTTTTCGGAGTCACAGGGACAACTAGAAATTACTGGATTCAAGCGTCGACCTCCAAAAAGATAGTAGAAAGATGATAAACTATTCACCTTATTAAAACTTTCGGAAGACATATCTAATTATTGTATTAAGCAGCTATTAGGGCGGGGCGTCCATCGAATCAGTGACAAAGTTACCGCGCGGCTGTACGGGTAGCAGTCCTTGATGAAGAGCTCCGTACCAGTTAATTAAACATGACGGGCCGTTCCTGAAAATTTCACGTGAGTGTAATACGCATAATACAATAAGGATAAACTATTATTTAAAACGTGGGCTTTTAATATTATTCTATAGATCTATCGATATCCCAGTCTACCCTAAACCACCTGCAGCGAAACCCGCAAATTGATTTCAAACCAGCACCATAAGGCGCCATCGGCAGCCGACAAATAACACACATTTGCGCGACTTAAGTGAAATTAAACGTAGTTTAAAACTCCATTTAATACTAGACCTCTGCGCACGACCCTATGCTATTTACTTTAAAGGAAATTAAGCTTTAAGTTTTATAGTTATAGTTGGTATTTGATTGGTGGCGGGTGGGGATCTGATTTCCTAGCTATTAAATTGAATGCTTACAGTGATAGCCTGAATATTGGTTACTTTGATGTTTGTGTCGGCTATTTGCGCATTCCGATGCGGGAATGCGGTTTTGCGTTCATGGTTGTATTTTTAACCAACTTTATAGAACATTTTAAATAAGTGCGGAATATATATGTATCTAGAAATGCGTGTTTAATAAACTAGAGAAAAGGTCTGCTTTTATCCGAATTTAGGGAAACTATAGGTACATATTTACCCGCTTATCCCACGGGAAGGTTATTTTTTTGCGGGATAAAAGTAACCATGTGTTAGTCCAGGGTGTCAGCTGCCTTCATACTAAAATTTATCAAAATTGGACCAACCGTTTGATGAAGAAGTAACAAACCTACATATTAACACACTAACTTTCGCCTTCATAACATAGTGTGATGGTAAAATAACTAAAATATTGAGCAAAACTAGTTACTGTGATTACAAATTAATATAAAATGTGTTGCAAAGATCAGAGATCAACCTACTGAAAGGAAATAACTGCTTACTCGAAAATAATAATTGAATTTGAAACACAACGAGGTTCGTATCATCGAACCACAAGGTTATGAAAACATTCGCACATATTTATCTTAATATCCTAATTTAGCGTCTAGATTTAATAAATAAATATATGGAATGTAATCAGTCACATAATTGGAGCGGAGCGAGCGAAGCTCCCATGGATCGACTCGAATGGACTTTGTAACAATGCGCAGATCTCAGCGAGTTCTCAACTGATTTTAGAAATTTTTATTTTAAAATGCACAAATTAAATATCGCTAGGTCGTGACGAAGAGAAAATTTCGAAAAAAAAAAAAAAAAAAAACTCCGCTCCAATCTATGGTGCAAGCTTAGCCGATGGCTGACTCTGCATCGACCTAGTATAGTATATATTATCTACACGTTCCGACGAAATTATTACGCATTTACTATAAATTATCGGTCAGTCACTTTTGCGATCTCGACATTTTTATCTTTTTTTTTAATTATGTCATCGTTGTATATATGCAATCTCTGATATAGCACAAATGCAAACTTTAATAGGTCATACTTGTAATAAAAAGATATCTTATCAATAGTCTAAGTAACACAGAAGCAATCTATGTTGATTGTAGATTGACATCGATTTAAAAATCCTAAAAAATATCTAAGGTATAGCCAAGCAGGTTGTTTTTCAGCCAACGCCATATTGCGGATTTTTAGTGGTACTAATTTATGTTACTGGCAACGACAAATTTTTGGTAGCTGACGTTGAAAATCAGCGAATGTCACTGATGTAAAGAAAGAGCAAATAGGACTAAATACTTATTACATATTATTTTACATAATAAAGCCAAAACTATCCACAGTGATGAAATTCAAGTTTTTTTCAATAGGATTCAGTATTTATTTCGCAAGAAAAATGAAGAATTATGCAGCATTCCGGTAAACAATGTTATGAATTTGGCTGATGACAAATCCTTAACAAATCGCTAATGACGTTTAGCAATGCAAATAAATGTAGTCTGCACATTATTGCCCTATGAAAGCTGTTTGCAGCGCCACTATAGTTGTAGAGTCAACGATGATTTAAGCAATGAAGATATTACAGTAACGAACTCGACATCTTAGATTTACTTAAATATCGGTGAATCAACCAAAAGGTTTTCTCTTTTTTTCAGATCAGCGGAACAAAACGAAATCTATACAAATTCACCGACCAAATCATTATTTTCGTCAATTTACCTGTAGCTTGAAGTAATTTTAATCGGATTAAAGTTGTCAATCGACATTGCAATAGTCATAAATATCCAGCTCACGATAGCACACACATTAAAAGCATCTCCGAAATTGATAATTCGAATGTGCCTCTAAGTATCCCTGGGCACTTTTCGGAACTTTGATCCGCCATAACCTATTAATTAAAACATTACTGCCTCATTTGCCTACGAAAGCTGATTCGATACATAAACCCGGCCCTTCGACCATAAAGATCGTGTCCACACTTGTGTTAGATATTATTTTTATGAGCTCTAAAAATAATATACAGTGCCCCAAAATTATATCAAAATTGACTTTAGTCTTGTTTAAAAAACGTCATTAAACTAACGGAATAAAGGCGCTGTTTAATGTGGATTTCATGTCTGTGTTGGTTGTACGGATTCGACTAATGAAATTATTTCTAAGAGATAAACTACGGATAAGCCGAGACACGGTTGTCTTTAATAACAATTATGGTGAAAGTCGGTAGCTGTCAAAAACGAGTCCGGGCACTTAGATTATGAACTAAAATATTTGGTCAGTTTCTTAACGTCGCGACGTTTGTGGAATTCGATACGAAAAGACTTAAGTTGTAAATTATGGGAGGTAAATTAAAAACGTCAGTTAGAAGTTCACTAGGCTAATCTGGGCTGAGTCAATATTTAATGTCCGTTGAACAGTTTAGCGACTAGGCGAGTCGTAAAAGAGTCACGTTTATTTGAAAAGAAAGATGATTTATTCAGAAAAAGCATCTACATAATATTACCTATAACTATTAATTGACGTATAAGAGTTTTAATAGTACCAAATACAAGCAAGCATGGTGGGCCAAATATCTAATGAAAAAGTTTTCTATAGAGGGGTTATTATTTCAGGAAAGCCATAAGCCATGAAGTGATTTGCATGGGCGCGCGGCGCCAAGCGCCATATTTGTTGGTAAAACAACCTTCTCATCACTCCGTTACGGCTGGTCAGATTTTAATCACTTCTGGTACAGGTATAAGTAGCTAGACATCCAGAAATGGTTATAAGATACTTTTCACCTGACTACGTTGAAGAAAAAAGTTGGACGAAGTTGCGGGCACCTACTAGTTAAATATAAAGCGTTAAGAGATTAATTATATGATTAAGAAGAATATAACCCTATATTTAGAAATGAAAGCTACGCTTGTTTCGTATCTAATCTATTTAAGTCAATGGATAACGTGTGTCATATGACTGCTGCTTACGATAGGATCACATGAATACACATTTCTAATTTACTACATTTCTGGCCACGTGTAGAATTCGATGCCAAAACCAATAGATCCATTCCGGCTTTGATATTAAATCATGGACACCAACAGCAAGGCAGTGACATTTTTATGCTTCATCTAAAAATAGTAAATCTTGCCCGTTTTGCTACAGAAAATACTTAAGAGTTGAAGGCAGCTTAAAAATTAATTGAATGTGAATAAAAAATTATAACATGAACTGAATAACCAAAATAAGAAATTTAAAAGACCCCCAGACACAAGTAGTTGGTCATCATGAGACCGCCCTCATTCAATGAGTGATATAGAAAATGTACTAAAACTGATCAAAACTACAAAATTTCGAATTCTTGCTTATTGAGTGAAATCTTGTCACTTGTTCTAGGTCCTATTTACATCAAACATCTTTGGGGACATTTCCTTCGATTAAAAAAAGCACTCAAATTCGTCCACCCGTTTGGAAGCTACGATACCACAGATACACAAATACACAGACTTGTTAAACTTATAACACCCCTATTTTTGTCGTCGGGGGTAAAAAATAGCATAAAAGGAATTAAATAAAGATGTGTCTCAATCAAGCCTGTGATCCTTTGTACTCGTTTGTACAATGTGGAAAACTTGACCATTCCGTCAAATCCACACGAAGCCACCGACAAAAACTAGCTATTACAAAATGAGTAAGAAAGAATCTCCACCTTGTGCCTTAGGAATAAGAATAGAAAGGAGATCAGGAGTCAATTGATTTATGTTAGCTCGTGACACGGTGGCGAGCGGCGCGAATCGGCACTAGTTTATTGACAGAGTGATTTGTTCACGGTTTTTGTGAGCAGTAGCTTGACCCCAGAGATGGATACAAATGGTACAATTTGTATGCTTTAGAATCTTGAGAATCACTACATATGGATTGGACAACTCCATCATAACTTTTATGAGAATACCTTGGGGTTTTCGTAGCTTGAATGATTTGACACCAGGCAGGTATGGTTATGATTGTATTATGTTTATTTGACAATTTCTAAACACAGTGCCTTTATACATAATTCTTGTCTCCTATATTATATACATCTCATCTTCTTCGTATTCTTCTTCAGTTTAGTTATTTTTTTTAGGGAAATAAAAGAAAGGCATGTTTTCAGAAGTCGTTTGTAACATGGAAGGATTTTTTCTTCTCATCAACAGCACACCTCAGAGTAACAAAGTTCTAGTTACTGATGTTAGTTGATAATTATAGGAGCATGGTGATTTCATATTGTTGCTATCACCACTTAATAGCGTTGGTAAGTGACCACAATTTGTAAATTAATAGGCACGGCTCGTTTGACTAATAGATCTGTCTACACCAATTCGACTGTTATGTATTTTGTCGACATAATTGAGGCAAATTGAAACAAATGAGCGAAGAACTCAACGATTTCTCTTGACATAAACATGTAGACAACGCCGAAGTAACCGAAATATATTTGAATAAACTCAAATCGAATATTACCTAAATCTAAGCAAACGCTATGGAACAGATTTTAGTGATGGTGACTAATGACTCCTTTAAAGCTGAACAAAATTATTAAGAGCCGACATAGCAAATTAACTCATCCAAATGAACAACGTAACATTTCGATTTCAAAACCCATTTCTCACCGAACCGTATAACACCGATGAAAAATCCCCCTTTAATGAGTCGTTGCCAAAACTGAGAGATTAATCTGGCGTTGTCGGAATACCTATTAGTCAGTTATTTGGCGTAGAGGGAAGATTAATATTGCGCAATTAACCGGAACGGTGACAGGGCACTTAATATAGTTTCTGATAGCAAACCGGTGACACTATCATAGGTAGCTCGAGTTTGACTGTCTTCAACCTGAATCTAGGACCCAGGGGGCCTATGACGGTTGCGTTTATAAAAAAGTGACAAAGGATCTGTCACTAGCACTCGCATTTTGTCAAAATATGAAGGATGCTTTGTCTCTTATTTATCACGTGATAAAAGTAGCCATCATAGGCCCGCTGGAGCAACAAATCTATTGAAAATAACGTTTGACTAGCACTGACTGATGGTAAGGTAAGATGAGGGCCAGGAAAGACAGGAGTATCCGTAAATAGAAAACTCCATTGCTAGTGTTATCTCCTATATTGGACACCTAGTCAGCAACAACAGCATTTAGCAGCAGAGCCAGCTAGCAAAAAACAAAACAATAAATCCAGAAAATCTATGTCACGAGTGTCCTGTTAGTACAAATGTCCCTCGATTAGAATTTTGACAAAGATTCTTCTCTTCGCTGGTTTGTCATTGATCTTTAATTCATTTTGACTACCTAAAAGTCAGTTATAGAAACTATCTGACATTCATTTAGTAAAATTAGTCTATTGCCGGGACAAGACAAGACGTCCCAGCTGGCCCGCCCACGCCGTGTTCACGAGACGGTCCGCGCTTCCGTCTGTTATCATATCACTCGTAAACCTTATTCATGCTGCGACATTATACAATTACAGCATTTTATCATAGAGCGTATCGATACAAATGTCGTATATACATGATAAGGAAGATAAATAATTTAATATATTTTTTCCTTCCTAAGTCCAGTCGACATTTTTATTTTTATTCTTCCCTTTTTTGCCTTAGTCAAATTAAATCTGAACAACTTTGTCAGTCCATAACCGCGAGGGACAAAAGTCGAAAAATTACCATACAATTTATACCCCAAAAGGCCCGTTTTAGTTGAGATAATCTGGTTATTGTATTAAGCGGTTTACACAATTTCAGGCGAGTGTAAATGTTTCACAATGTTATCACATCACATGTGTTAACAATAATAATAAAAAACCGGCCAAGTGCGAGTCGGACTCGCGCACCGAGGGTTCCGTACAAACACTTTCCATCCCTAAGTGTTTAAGTTAAGTTTGCACCTGGTATGTATAGCGCCCCATATAAATTAGGTGCAAACTTGCAAAGTTAGGTATTAAAAAAAAACTACTTACTAGATCTCGTTCAAAACAATTTTCGTTGGTAGTTTTTATAGTAATGTACATCATATGTTTTTTTTAGATTTTTCATTTTCTTATTTTAGAAGTTAGAGGGGGGGGGACCAACTTTTTTCCACTTTGGAAGCGTCTGTCACGCAAACTATTCGGTTTAGAAAAAAAATGTTTTAGAAACCTCGATATCATTTTTGAAGACCTATCCATAGATACCACACACGTATGTGTTTGATGAAAAAAAAAATTTTGAGTTTCAGTTCTAAGTATGGGGAGCCCCCAATATTTATTATTATTTTTTTATTTTTGCATCAAAATCTTAATGCGGTTCACAGAATACATCTACCTACCAAGTTTCAACAGTATAGCTCTTATAGTTTCGGAAAAAAATGGCTGTGACATACGGACGGACAGACGGACAGACAGACAGACAGACAGACAGACATGACGAATCTATAAGGGTTCCGTGTTTTGCCATTTGGCTACGGAACCCTAAAAATGAATTTATTCTAGGTAATGGTAGCGACATAGGGGATATATGTACATATAGTTTAGGTCCCAATAGTTTAAGTTAGGTTTAATTAGATCATAATTTAAGTTTGTTAAGGTTTAGTTATATACTTTTAATTTTATGTTGTTTTTCTCTAATAAAATATTCTAGGTAATCTAGATGAAGACAATCTAATGCAAAGCCTAATGCCTATATCAACATACGGTACATGTGTCTATAGATAAAAAACCGGCCAAGTGCGAGTCGGACTCGCGCACCGAGGGTTCCGTACAAACACTTTCCATCCCTAAGTGGTTAACTTAAGTTTGCACCTGGTATGTATAGCGCCCCATATAAATTAGGTGCAAAGTTAGGTATTAATAGGTATTAAAAAAAAACTACTTACTAGATCTCGTCCAAAACAATTTTCGTTGGTAGTTTTTATGGTAATGTACATCATATGTTTTTTTTAGATTTTTCATTTTCTTATTTTAGAAGTTAGAGGGGGGGGGACCAACTTTTTTCCACTTTGGAAGCGTCTGTCACGCAAACTACTCGGTTTAGAAAAAAAATATTTTAGAAACCTCGATATCATTTTTGAAGACCTATCCATAGATACCCCACACGTATGTGTTTGATGAAAAAAAAAATTTGAGTTTCTGTTTTAAGTATGGGGAGCCCCCAATATTTATTATTATTTTTTTATTTTTGCATCAAAATCTTAATGCGGTTCACAGAATACATCTACCTACCAAGTTTCAACAGTATAGCTCTTATAGTTTCGGAAAAAAATGGCTGTGACATACGGACGGACAGACGGACAGACAGACAGACAGACAGACATGACGAATCTATAAGGGTTCCGTTTTTTGCCATTTGGCTACGGAACCCTAAAAATGACGCACAACTGACGTTTGTTGACAACCTAATTTCTAAAATTATTCGGATATGAGCAACCGAGTTCCACTCACGCACACCCTAAACACGATTCGAATTGTTTTCAAAATATTCGGCACTGCGTAAACACCGATGGAAAGCAAATTGTGTCGTATTGTGACTTTAACAACCACTTCTATGTTTTAGGTTTGTAGCTAACTTTGAATTAACTGAAATAGTTTATTTATATTGGCTAACTAAAAACTTTGTTAGGTTATCGATGCAGGTTTTTTTTTGTGCCCTTTTCCACAGGGTCATAAATGGGAGCACCGGGAATTCCCGTTACTATAGGTACATAATGCATTTTTTTTACGATACATAACAGGCAACTGTGTCCATGTTTCTACGTCATTTGTTATAAGTGACAGTTCAAATGCGTATCACTTTATCCAAATAATAGCACAGCACGACAATGAAATTGTACACAGACATGGCGAGAACCGATAAACCAACCAAATTCAAAAGGCAATAAGAATACATGATCTGCCAATATTTTTACTGTCTTCCGATATCGGAAGTGGCACACCATAGCCGCGTGACCCGTCGCATGGCAACATGGTCGTCGGTCGACCTTGCGCAGATTTTCGCGCGGGTCTAGTGACGTCTCGCGCGCGACGTGCGCCCGGGCACGTAATGCACGCCGCTAGTGACGCGAAACGGTCGATGGCATCGATATATTACTGGTTTATGGGTTCTGAAAATGTGTTTAAAGATTTAAGTATTTCAGGATTATTGGCACTAGAGATTTATAGTATTTTCACGATGTGGGTAATTTAGGGAATAAGTTTTTCATTTTAAAGTTGAAATGGTGAAAATTTGTACGCAAGCTTTGGAAATGTCATGGTTATGGCTACTTCTATAATTTCAGATTCTATGAAGGTAAAATAGAGCTTGAAATGAAGTATGGTCAAATTAAGCACCAAAACTTATCTTGCATTGCGACAAGAGACCAAGGATAAAGTATTATTGGTACTTAGTTGACACATGAAGTCAGATACGTATAATGATCTGTATGAAAAATTAACTACCAGCAAGTGACTCTATTTGAAGAAATCGATATCTTCATTAATGTATTATCATACTCGATAAAAGTGTAATGACAGTATCACGTTTCGTCGCGATTATTATGATTTTGTGAATATTGCACTCAATATTCACTACAATACGAGTATGTATACTCACACGATTATGATCATTTGACGCATTGGCCATATTGCTTTTCGTACCATGTTTGAATGCTGTCAATTTATTTAATATGCGGTTTATCGAAAGTTATGCAAAGATTTAAATTATAATCTATTATGAATTGCCTTATTCGGTCAAGGTTATTTAATCAAATTATCGATGCTGCTACGTTATTTATCGATAGATTTCTCATTTCTTTTCTCTAAGTCAATAAATTACTTGCTATTCCGTTTATAATATTTTATTTGTAGTTTGGCATATGTATGGCGCTATTATATCCAAACAGGTATGTATTTACGATTTATTTGGGAGCTTGGTCATAACATAAGTAGATTATGCAAATTACGTAATCGGTGCATATATGGTTACACTCGCCTATATTATTAGCCGACATATTTACACTTAATCTTGTATAATACTATAATTTAGTAAAAAATATAGTCGTCTTACTAAATCGGTCGATGTATAATTATATGAACATGCTTAAAGAGCGTAATCCAGTTGCCAAATAAACTGTTGAAACTTGAATAGACTTTTTTGTAATATTTTTTATCGATATTAAAATAACGATAGCAACTCTGTTCGTCAATTCTACTTTATCGACAATGTAGTGCTGACCTTACACCTCATATTAACCCTATTTCATAATCTGTTTATCAGCCTAGTACGATACCTACAGCTTGTGTGAACCTAGATTCATACGATGTAGCCGACCATAGGTTTTTTTTATTTTTTTTATTTAATCTTTATTGCACAAAAGAAAACTTATCGTTCAAAAGGCTAGGTTCAGATTCAGATTTATTTATTGATAACTATACAAATTAATTACATGTCGGAATATAATACAATTAACAGTGGCGGATTATCCCTAAGGCAAAGTAGGCACGTGCCTAGGGGCGCAAGGCCGCAAAGGGGCGCAAAGGGCCGCAAAAGGGCGCAAAGAGGCGCAAAGGGCCGCAAAGGAGCGCAAAGGGACGCCGATGGCGTTTTTGCCTAGGGCGCTCTCGACCCTTAATCCGCCACTGACAATTAAACATAAAGATTCTATACAATAAATTAAGAATGTCACATTTTAATAGGTCTAACATAATAGGTACATACCATTTTAATAGGTTTAACATCTGGATTGTACATTTGCAAACGAATATAAACCCTATTGCAACGTGCTAAGGTGTATGGGTGAATAGTTATAAACTGTCTTTGTTTGTAGGTACTACAATCAGATGATTGGGTCAACGATCTCTCTGTAGGAATTCATTCAAGTTATAGCATGCGAGATTTAGAAGCAATTCTTTAAGTTTCTTAGAGAATATGGTGTTACTGGATGCGTTTTTGATGTCCGTAGGGACACAATTATAAATGTTAGGGCCGACAACACTGAGTTCCGCACTTGCCTTTGCCAGTCGCCGTCGCGGAGGTACCAGAAGGTGCGGTCTTCGTGACGTTCTCGGGTTCCGTTGGCCGTAAGTTTGGTATTTATGAATGTTGGATCTGACGTATTCACACGCAGTTAGTATAAATATGGACGGCAGAGTTAGTATTTTGTGTTTTCTAAATATGTCACGGGCCGGATGATCGACCGGTTTACGATCTATGATGCGTAGGGCTCGCTTTTGCATACAGAGCACTCTGTCTCGACTGGCAGATGTTGCCCACATATCTACCCCTTGAATAAGGATTGTATGAAAATATCCAAAGTATGCTTTTCTTAAATTGGTGGGTGATAAGGTGGGGGCAAGCCTGGATAGCGCGTAACACGCCGAAGACAGTTTGTCGCATACATAGTCAATGTGTGGGGACCAAGTCAGTTTGGCGTCAATTATGAAGCCGAGGTACTTTGTTGCGTCTACTTGTGGGACAAGGATTTCATTAGATTTTATGTTTAATGGATCATGTTTTTTTTTCAATTTGAAATGAACTATGTTTGTCTTATCCACGTTTAGCAACATCCCATTTGCCGAAAACCATTTAGACATATGACTCATTATTTGGCATAACTTTAATTTTAAGTTATCTACGTTATCAGCACTGACTATGATGCACGTGTCATCGGCGAACATCACGTACTCGGGGTCACTACAGGCGGTCGTAATGTCGTTTACTAGCATAAGAAACAGGTTGTTTCCCATAACTGATCCTTGAGGTACCGCGCAGCTACCTATCGGTTCGAGTTCAGATTTCGTATTTAGGACATACGTGCTCTGTTTGCGATTACTCAGAAACGAGGCAACGGTTTGATGAAAAGCACCTGTGAACCCGTAGCGGGACAGTTTGGCAAGAAGGAGATTATGGTCGATCATCTCGAAGGCGCGCGACAGGTCGCAAAATACCGCGGCGACCTGTCGCCCGCCCTCCAGGTGTGACGTCACCCGTCTTACCACGTCGCGTACCGCGTCTGTAGTCGATCGGCCGGGTTGGTAGGCATATTGTTGACAATTTAGTAAGTTATTCGCGGTTACGTGCTTCATTATCCTATAACTAATTAAACGTTCGAATATTTTTGATATTACCGGGATTAGTGATATCGGACGGTAACTCTTGGGTAGGTGCATTTCACCTTTCCCTTTATAAACGGGTTGGACTTTAACTAATTTTAGAATGTCTGGGTAGACTCCTGCATGCACGCATTTATTAATTAATAAAAGGAAGACTGAAATAACAACGGGAGGCAAGCAGTCTAGAATGTGCGTTGACATATCGTTTATATCTTTTGACTGCTTTCGCTTGATCTTGCATGGTGCATGCCGTTATCATTTCGCCTAGCGTAAATGGTTCAAAAATGTGTGGCAGGGGCGTTGCTGGTAGGTATTGAGCAAGGTACGCGAGCGCAGCGGGCGCGCAGGGTGTCACGTGGTTGGCGCCGGTCTCGATGTAATACCTGTTCAGCTGCGCGGCGGCGGCGGCGGCACGGTCGGCGACGCTGTCGCCCGCGGCCTTGCTCACAAGTACATCTAATGCACTGCTCTTGCTTTTTTTGGTTCTGCAAGTTTCTGCTGAAATTACCCGCCATACACTCCTACACATATCCTCACTACTTTTGTTCGATATAAGGTTGTTAATGAACCCACTACGTACCTCTTTTAACATGACCCAGTATTCCGCCTCCAGGTGCTTCAGGTCTGCGCGAGACTCAGCGTTGTCAAGCTGTGATGTTAACAACTTATTTTTAATGTTAATTATGTTTTTACGTAGCCTCTTAAGGTGTTCGTTGACCCATTCATTTACAGATTTTTTTATTGGATGTTTTCTTATAGGAAAATATATCTCAAAATAATGTTTAATGACGTTTATAACGAGTTCCATTTGTTTACTTTAGGACAGGTTGATTTTCTAAATATTTCATCCCATTTATATTCGGCTAAGCATTTGGTGAAATCACACTTTCGGAGTACAGTAAATGTTCGTTTTAATATGTGGTTAATTTGTAAGGCCGGTTTATTTTCAATAGCAACAGATATTTTAACACATAAATGATCAGACAGATGTATGTTAGGACAGGATACAGATTTAATGTTATCTTTAGTTATGTTTGAATAGGCGTGATCAATACATGTCCTAGACACATCGGTCGCAAGTTGTAATTTTCACCATGTTAAAATACGTATGTATCGTAGTGGTCCAGCCACCTGAAAAGTATGTTTTCATAGTGTAACGACCTTTCTATCTTTGTTTTTATTAGCAATAACGCCATACCAATTTTTATAATATTTTCAAGAACACTTCCTAGACGATCATTTTTACGAGTTTTCATTTCTATGAATGTGTTTATCGCCCGCTTTATGTCGAAGAGAAAGATCTAGAATTGGTGTATAATTCGTATCCATATCACAAACGTGAAAATCTGGCAGTTGGATTATGAGTTTATACTTAACTATAGTTAAGTATAAACTAAGTATAGCAGCGACCCGTGGTGTTGTGTGCATTTTTTAAAGTAGCATACGAGTATATGTCACTTGTGTCAGTATGGAAGTACCTATACAGAATCTTATCACAAGTGGGACTATTTGGGACCAATTTTATTGTGATAAACGAAGTAACAAACATAAATACACTTACAAACTTTCGCCTATATAAAAGTTTAAGTGTGATTTACACATTGTCTATTAGACTAAGGCTTACTATGAAAGAATGAATAAATAAAGCGTTTACATCGTAAAACCAGCACCTCCATTACAACTGAGACATCATCACATTATCTCTTTCTGTGCAGTACTGTGCGAGAGTGACAGGTAACGCTATGCCGCGCGACAAGAGTCGCGAAGTATAGTTATGGCAGGAGGTAAACCCCAGTGTACATAGCAATTGAGAGTAAATATAAAGTTCTTTTTAATATTGAATACGCAGCCATATCTATTCCAACACCAAGGTTGATTAAAATTCTTAGAATGATTGACAAACTGACCCGGTATCTGAACATCAAACGGAGAAATATACCATTCTCAGAAACCCAAAGACTTCCGCGATACCTACAACAGTGGCAAAGTATGTTTTTATTTCATTAACAGTAGATAAAAGGCAATTTAGATAGCTTTGTCGGCCGATGGGTGAAGGCTACGTATTGACACGTTTTAAGAGGCCTTATTCCTTTTAAAATGCTGATTGCTTTAGACATTTTTCTCTATGACCAAACATGTTGCTTAACATATTATTTATGTTACTACCTAGAACAGGGCTATTGGGATTTATTGGTATATATTTGAAACCTACATTTTGAATTTTTCATTGATTATTTTTGTTTCAAAAACTACTCGAAAATTACAAAATTCAAGCATAATTTTTTTTTTTTTTCTACTTATTTTCGACTGCACGCAATGAAATCATGAAAGCTATGTTACTTTCTAGAACACATGGAAAACTTTTGGACGACTTTAAAAAGTTGGTTGTTATCAATATATTTGTCATAATATGAAAAAAAGCCTCTTAAGTCTCGATTAGTTGGCACATTGTTTGGCTGTCCTTGTATTTTAGAACCACTTACATCAAATGTTTTAGTATCGTCTTATTCACGTACCTAGGTCATCGACTATCTTAGTACCTATTTTAAGATAACAATAGTGCACTTAGGCGCTTAACAGGTATCAAATATCTTTATTAAGTGTTTGTTGGTCACGGTAAAATTGACAGAACTCTTATTCTATATTTGCTTGTGATTGTTGTAATGTGTAGGAGACTACAGTCGGGCTATGAAGATGTAATAGCCCAACACGGTGTTTTTAAACCCACGCCATATTGCGGATTTATAGTGGTACTAATTTCTTACTGGCGACGACAAATGTTTGGTAACTGACGTTGAAAGTCAGTGGATGTCACTGATGTAAACAAAGATGCCATTCTCGGCCTAATAATAATAAACAAAGATGAAACAGTACTAGAAATTCCGCAAGTTTCAGGTCATTTTAGCCAGAACTATCCACAGTGATGAAAGTCAAGTTTTTTTTTTAATAGTTTATTTCAGAAGAAGAGCAAAAGATTGAGAGGCATTCCGGTAAACATTGAATCTGGTTGATGACAAATCCTTGACAAATCGCTACTGACGTTTTATGATGCAAATATATGCACATTATTGCCATATGAAAGCTGTTGGTAGCGGCATTATCCCTGGGCAGTGGGCATGACCGATACGATGTTAGCCGATACCTATAGATAACAACGAATAAAATCAAGAGTGTCAATTTCTAAATGGTTCTGAGTATGTTTCACGTCTTCATAGACCGACCTTAGTTATTTATTTATTTATTTAATCTTTATTGCACAAAAGAAAACTTATCGTACAAAAGGCGGACTTAATGCCATGAGGCAGTTATTGTCTTTTGTTGAGGTATTATTAGGTATGACGAAGTAAGAGTATGAATATACTAAAATGCTTGAATTTTTCTTAGCCAATATGTTTGTCACTATGTGCTTCGTAAGTGAGGGTTCTTCTTTTATGACTCAAATTAGTAGTTTTTTTTTAATATTACATTTTCATTGTAAATTTTTCTAGGAACGTTTAAACCAGATCTCAAAGATGATAAACAAGTTATGAAAAAGCGAGCATTTTTATCAAAGCTAGCTCCGTAAGCGAGAAGCAAGGATGATAACCCAGTTATGTCTCTAGTATAACTTAAGAGCCCAGCACTATCTCAAGGTGGGCACAGATTAGATATACTAACTATCGACATGGAGGGGAAATCTCTTCATTAGTCCGTCGATAAATCGACTAATAACCTTATCGACTAGGGCTGTCCTCGCACCTAATCAAAGAAAGTCGATAGTGGAAGGATATTCGATTGTATGTTTTGTGTAACTTTCTCTCGTGAGAATCTGTCGGCTTCTGACAGATCTACATGCTTTTCCCGCGACTTCGCTCTCACTGAAGGTCTTTAATATGACAATCATTATTATTATTAATGGAAGAAAATCGCCAAGAATTTAGAAATTAATGATAGTCTCTGTTTCGTTATACACCTCTTACATATAAAGTAGAAATACATTTGGTTCTTACTTTAAAAGAGTAGGTACTAGTTACTAGTGGCGCAGCGTCCATAGTATTTGATTCTCACCGGATTGCCCACTTAAGGCGATTGAGCACCATTCTCTATTGCTACTGAATTATTATTTTAATTATTGATTAGTGAAGAAAATGTCAGCGTAATCTATCCAGGCTTGCCCTGAGTCTTTATTTGACCCTATCTAGTATTATTTACGTACATACTAAACTGTATCCTGAATAGTATGTCATTGACCCTTATAAAGGACCTAATTTAAAATACTTAAACAAAATGAATTCAAAATGAAGCTTATCAGTTAAACGCCTGATAAATCTCGAGATATACTGGTAGAATTAGTATCGATACTGTATTATTTAAACTAAATTGTTTTTGCATGCATAATACACTGCGTTAACGCATATGTTTACTTGTAATTCTGAAACATTATGTTTATTGAGTGGCCAACTAGGTATGCAGTCATTATATAATCATAAACAATTATAAATGTGTAATATACTACGAAATTATGCTTAGCTGTCAAATGGCTAGAAGAAATGCAAATATCATTTACATTTCGTGTAGTAATTTAGAATTGAAGTATAATTTTCACTTTAATCTTAAATATATAAAAGAAGAAACTGACTGACTGACTGACTGACTGACTGACTGACTGACATATCAACGCACAGCCCAAACCGCTGGTTCTAGAGAGCTCAAATTTGGCACGTAGGTTCCTTATAAGGTGTAGGGGTGCACTAAGAAAGGATTTTTCAAAACTCACCCCCTAAAGGGGTGAAATGGGGTTCCAAAGTTTGTATGGGGAAACAAGATTAGTTAGACTATTTTATTCGAAACTTCACAGGAGTATTTCTAACAATAAATAAGTAAACATGTGTTTCAGGTTTTTTGAAAATTCAACCCCTAAAAGGGAGAAATGTGTGACAAAGTCTGAAAATCAGCATGGGTATTTCTTTTTATGGTTTATCGGGTCGCTGATTACGAAAACCGCAACGATTTAAATCAAACGTGGCAGAAGTGAGTTACCATCTCCCCTGTTGGGGTGAAATGGGGTTGAAATGTCTAAATACTTAACCGCTGGTTCTAGAGAGTTCAAATTTGGCACATAGGTTCCTTATAAGGTGTAGAGGTGCAGTAAGAAAGGATTTTTTAAAACTCACCCCCCAAAGGGGTAAAATGGGGGTCCAAAGTTTGTATGGGGAAACAAGATTAGTTAAACTATTTTATTTGAAACTTCAAAGGAGTATTTCTAACGATAAAATACGTGTTTCTGGTTGTTTTTTAATTCAACCCCTAAAAGGGAGAAATGTGGTGACAAAGTCTGAAAATCAACATTGGTAATGTTTCTATGGTTTATCGGCTTTTTTTCTGCTGCTGGGAAACTTCCTGCATCCGTAATAAATACATTCAAGCTTTTCAATAATTATGATTGTTAAGTCATTTCAGAATTCAGAATTACGTTTATCTGGCTCAGAATAATACATTTTTCATTCATCCACGAAGATAACCTCAATATCTTACGAGTACAATAGAACATGACGTTACTTAGAACATGGCTTAGAATCATTAAACCAATCTCGAATATCCCAAGTCGATAAGCGGAGGCTCGGGACATTATGAAAGCTTTATACAAATAAAATGCACACATATCCCGGTGTCTTAGCTTCACTTTGAGTTATGAATTTTGAAGTGAACTTTATTTGGATACAGTAAAAGCTGAGATCGCTTGATTTGATTGCTTGAGTTTTCGGTTTGATTTGTTAAAGTGGAGTTGTGATAACAAAAAGTATTTCCCAGTAATATTAGAAAAGCGAAAGTCTGTGTATGTTTGTTACTTCTTCACGCTAAAACGGCTGGACGGATATGCATGAGGGAAATGCAGATTGCAGATTATACCCTAACTTAACAAATAGCCTACTTTTAATCCTGAAAAAAAGAGCATTGTTCCCGTAGGATGATGTACATTATATGGGCACGCGAGCGAAGCCGCGGGTTAATGCTAGTATACCTATTATAATTTGTATACAATGATACCGAGATAATTTTTACTCAACAAACTATAGGTATCTAATGGAATGCTTCATTTGTAATGCCGGTGCCACGGCGCCTTTTAGTTTAAGTTATCATAATTATAAAAATACTTACAATAGCTCTATGTTTGTAACCACTAATACTATACTATGGATTCAAAGTTCGAAGTAAATGATTTGTTTTTGTATTCATTTCTTATGTCATAGGAAATATTTGCTATAATTCTAACTTGGTCGAATTTTTATACTTTGCTAGGCTTAAAACGATCCAAACGTAGGTATGGCCTTTATTTTCGCTTCAGGGACGACAAAGCATCCGTCACGTTTTGACAAAATCCGAGTGTGAGTGACAAATGCTTTGTCACTAAATTTAGCACGTGATAAACGCAACCATCGTATAGGCCCTCAGAATTCCTTCATTATTAAGTTAACCCAGAGACCATGAGAAAGAGCACTAAAATAAAAAAAAAGTATCAATGAACTCAGTGAAGGGCCCAATTACTCCGGCGTGACAGTGAGTTGACAGCCGGGACAGGTCCCTCAAGGCGGATCCGGCCCCCCGCAGTGCTTTGACAGGCCTTCTTCACTCAACAACAATACCGCCCATCCGACACTCCCTGGCAGTTACAAATTGAACTGTATAACAACTCGTATAAAATTTAAATTTGTTGTAGATCTGTTATGTTTTTGTATCTTTTTTTTGGGTGCGCTCGATTGCTGGCGCTCGCGCCTCATTGCGAGTGTCAAAATGTTTACACTGATCTTTTACGTGTGTTTTGAGCCGATTGATCATTCTTTTCGTTTTTTTAGCTCGGTAAGTGGTTTTAATTTAACTTCGAGTGTTTAGAGCTGAAAACGATAGCAAACTTTACTCTCGTAGCGTAGTTTGTAAGACAAACTTAAAAAGCTTTTTTTCACGTTAAGGTATTTTTTATTGTTTAAAACAAATGATGCTCAGTCTTTATTTGTTAAAACATAAATTTGCCGTCAGTTTTTGGTAATAACTAAGGAAAAACAATAATGTTTAAAACTTCTTTAAGCGTCTTGCCAGTGAATCATTTTTTAACACTTTAGACAAGGGGGAAAGACGGAGAGATCTTTGAAACGAACGAACGAGAGCTTTTAAAAAACTGCTACAACTAGGTATACTATATCTATGTGCTACAACAACAAATATGCCAAATCCGCTACCCAAAGGTTGTTTGGTTTGTTTACCTCTATAGTAATGCTAAAAGTTATCTGTGTTAATATTTATTTCTTGTTGAGGTGTGTAATAAAGAGTATTCTATCTATCTTAAAAATTATAAGCTCAACTAGTGTAAGTTTCACATTTTCATGTCAAAGAGTTATTTAGCAAAATCTACAAGAGTTGAAAAAAACCTAATATATTTATTTAAAACCGTCTTAATTCTTGCCGCCAAACATGCCTCCTACAAGATAATCAATTCACTTGTCTCTTTACAAGGTAAGACTTAAGTGAAATATAAAGTAAGTGGTTGAATAAAAACGAATGGGCCTTCGTAGTTTATTTGACGTTTTCATTGGTCGCTTGGGCCGCGTTGCCGCCCAGCTTTTTATTGTAAAGTAGCGAAACTTCGAATACATTTATTTGTATGAATATATCGAAACTGTGGATAAGAAATAATGCTGAATGTCTTGGCTTAAAATCCCGATAAAGAAGAAAAAAATGATTGACTAGCTACTATATCAGTCTGGTTATATTAATTATCTCTTAGGGCACCACACTCCATAAGGGCAGAAAGTGATACACTACGGTCAGCGTCTTTTAAAAAAGACTTTCAGAGCTTCGTCGTTTCAAAATCCTGAATGTTGATGAAGTTACATAAAGGAAGTTAATGGAAAATGATAAATACAACCGATGTTAATCGTGATTGGTTCTATTTTCCATACGTGCCAGTTGATATCTTGGGGCTATATTGAGTCCTAGAAAGATTCTTCGTCAAATGTTTTATTTTGCAGAAAAATCATTTCGTAGATAACATTTTTCTTTGCAACCGGAGACTATATGAGATTGTTATAAAACTAAACTAACGTAACCTAACCAATGGGACGATATTTACAAGAATTATGAAAAATGTATGACTACAGAGAAATAATAAAACCGGTCAAGTGCGAGTCGGACTCGCGCACCGAGGGTTCCGTACAAATACTTTTTATCCTTAAGTGGTTAAGTTAAGTTTGCACCTGGTATGTAGGTATAGCGCCCCATACAAATGAGGTGCAAAGTTAACGCAACAAACCCGTTTGTTGTATGGGAGCCCCCCTTAAATATTTATTTTATTTTATTTTTAGTATTTGTTGTTATAGCAACAATAAAAATACATCATCTGTGAAAATTTCAACTGTCTAGCTGTCACCGTTCTTGAGATATAGCCTGGTGACAGACGGACGGACGGACGGACGGACGGACAGCGAAGTCTCAGTAATAGGGTCCCGTTTTTACCCTTTGGGTACGGAACCCTAAAAATCCGCGAAATGAAATATTAGACGAAATAAGTTTCTTGTAGTCAAAGGGTACCCTGATATCTTAATTCGATTCACATTTAATAACGACAGTCCACGATACACTAAAGAGAATGACTTGTCGAATCATACATTTTTTGTAACATTTTGTAACTTAACAAATAAACACAATATACTACCAGTCGTGCAGGACACAAAGGCGTCAATAAATTTTGCAATATCATTACACAAACAGAATATAATTTATAAAATTTAATTGATGTTAATCTATATTGACTTTATAAATGATTGACACGTTTATTTATATGCAAAACAGAGTATTTTTTATTTTATATTAGAGACCCCGGAACTGGGTTAACCAGTAATTTAATAAATAAATAAATACTAAGGGACACTCTTATACGATTCGACCTAGTCCCAAACTAAGCAATGCTTGTACTATGGGTAGTAGACGACGATATACATAACATAACATCCATGACCCAGGAACAAATATTTGAGTTCATCGCACAAATATTTGTCCTTGCCGGGATTGGAACCCAGGACCGCCGGCTCAGTAGGTATAGCTGCACTTCAAACTGCACCAACCTCGTCGTCATGTACTGCTATTATTTATTTGATCAAGTCAGCAGTCTATTTAATCTAAATAATCAGACATGCTTTCGCAGCTAGCTACTTTACAAGTATTTAGATTAAAGTGATCGAGGCATGTTTGCTCTAATATTAATATAAATCTAAAAGGCGAATAATCATTTAGGTTATATAGACCTTAGGCGGGACCTAAATGTGCTAAACGACGGTAAAACACGCAAAGGGGCATAGTTTATTGGCTATTAAATGTGAAAAGTCTAGGTATCTTAAAATTGTATGAAATGTTACTGAGCCAACGCGGCAACGAGGCAGGTGACATATGCAGCTAAATTCGACGTTCGTGATGAAATTGGTCCGAAATATCAGCACTATATGTCTAGGTTAGCGATATGATTTAATTCACCTTTAAAATATATGTGATCAGTGTCACTCTGAATAGCAAATATATGCAAAACATAAGACTTCCAATGTCCTTGATAAGGCCGGTACATCGCCCTAACGATTTAAGATAATACCGAATCAAATTTAAGGGTGTTCCTCACTGCGATCATTCGCCTGTAATGTAACATACTTAATGTAATATGAAAATTTCATTCCTTTTTTGTTGAGAGGTGAGCACTCTAACCCCGGCTCCACACTATCCTGAAGTTGACCGAAGTATACGTTTCTTCAGCGAAGTGCCTATGCACACTATCATATTCGCCCAACCTCGGTCAACTTCGCGAGTAGTGTAGCTAGGACAACACCTTACAACAAGAGAAATAGAAACAAAATGTGCCGGGAAGACTTCAACGTGTCCTCTGTTTGTTTTTCGCTCGCTATTCCCTCAGAAAATGGCATCTGACTTTATTCCTTTGACAGAATATATAATGAACGCTTGTGCAACTCTGTATTATTTTGATTTCCGCATAGCCATTAAAATGTTTGGCGCCAGGAATTTATAGCGTCTTCGGATTCTTTTACTGTCCATTTTAGCGGCTATAAACTTTACAGCTCTTATATTTGTTGCAAACGTGACAACTTGTGAGGTATTCTATTCTAAGGTATTTAAATTAACCTCTAGTTTCTGCCAAACCTCATGTTAAAGTTACATATTCTAGTTAAGACGGGGACATAATTTGTCGAAGATTCAAACATTTACATTGAAATTATATAGCAGCATTGAATGCAATGCGTACTATTTCGAAATCTGCTGACTTAAAACAATTGTTAATGTCATTATGCAATGGTCTAAGGAGCCAGTTATCCATTTAATTATCTTGCTTCGACATGTCCGAATCTGAGAGGCTAGCTTCAGACGTACTGTTGCAAAGGTCCTCAAGTGTCAGAAGATCCTCAAAACGCAGTGTAACTGCCCAAAATAGTAGTAGATCGAGTAGTGCTCAAACCATTCTCTTTTTTCCCGTATATTTATTCTCTGAGATCCATGTTTTTATCGTCAATATCCTAGGGCAGCATAGTTCCTTGGAAATAAGAAGAGTACTCCTAAAAATGCAACAAACTCGCTCTTTACACAACACAATGTTATTCCCACAGCGTTCAATGTAGGTGACAACCCTAATTCTGAATAAGTCATCATCCCTACAATAGGGCTGTACACACCCATGTCAAAAAAATATAAAATATTTTATCCACGCTCATTATCTAAATAATAACCGGTGGTGGCGTTTCATAAATTCCTTATATCATTGCTTACATCTTAATAAATTAAGATCGGGAGATACATACAATATTTTGAGGTTATTTATTGGCCACTCCCGCCTTTGTGAACGCCGAAGTTATCAGATTCTTTAAGGATACCATTTTATGTATAATGTGTATACTGTCGCCCCGTGTGCGTTAATTTGGGTACGTACCATTTAAAAACTGGTAATGTTAGAAGTCCTGCTGGGAGGAATAGCACCTAGATATCTCTCTAATATGGAGGTGTCATAAAAATAAGATGACTCGGGCGGCGACGAGGTAACGTAAACTGTTGAATCAAACGAATACCATACAAATAATATTGATTTGGTAGTATGATGCAAAATTTTCATAAACTTAGTACTTTTGGCTGTATGCCATTTAATCGCTTCGATTCCTAACACTTTAATTAGGCTGCGCTTGTCTAGTGATCAAGAATAAGTATAATACAGTCGCATAGTGCATTAGAACTCTAACTGGTGCACTATAACGACATGGCAAACAAATAAAATAGAAAAGCAAACATACTTAGAGGAAAACCTCTGAACAAAACCTATCAAAACTTTAAATTTGTTATTGTGGTGTAAAAATCAGCTTACAATATGGATGTATTCAATATCCGCTTATTTTGGTGATCAAACGCTGCACATGTGTGTCTAATTAAGTGCAGATTAATTAATTTACGACATGATAACGCACATTTATACGAATCTTTATGATTTATCATGTATTCTTTAATATTTATCCGTCTTTTAGCGTTTGTTTACACAACATTAATCTGGCACCAATTAAAATAATATTTACGGACAGATTCCCTAATTCTTCAATGTCTGAAAAGCTATTCATAATTATATGCATGGATATTCTCTTTACAATGTATAACTTGGATTACTAGGACTAGGAGGAACCTCATCCTAGGTTCTCAGAAACTTTTCTTGAAGCCAAGCAAGCAATAGTACTAACAACAAAATTGAGTTTGAAACACATTTGTTTCTATGCAATATACAATACTAGCTGCACCGCGCCACGGGAACACTATTTTTTTTCGGGATAAAAAGTGTTAATCCTGTGTGTTAATCCAAGGTGTCAGCTACCTTCATACGGAAAGTTATCAAAATTGTCCCAGCCATTTGAGCGTGAAGAAGTAACAAACATACACATACCTACTCACAAACTTGCTTTTATAATATTAGTGTGATTTGAAATAAAACCAGCCACAATTCAATATTACTAATTCAATAGATACCTGGCCTCTGTTAGAATTTGAAACAGTTTCTAATATTAATAAGGACGGTGCGGAGTTCGTTAATAGGGAAGTTTCTCATCGTAAAGTCGTGGGACAGACATATTTAGCGAGCGAACAAGAAAATTCCCAGCAAAACCTTTCCAAGGGTTAGGCTAAGAAAGTTTTAACTCAATGCCGTTCCGTCTTAGTGATGAATACACTTATTATTTACGAGTAAAGCGAGCGAAGTAAAGAAAGAAAGAAGAAAGAAATACATTTAGAAGTGTCTCCGTTTCAGCTTGGACAACAATGCATTTCTCCGGTTGTTCTCCTATGAATATATGACACCTGTGAAAAATTATTCATATTATTTTTTTTGACGTTCACTTGTCCTTGACGATTACAGTACAAGTCAAGTAAATCATGACGTCATTACTAAATCCTGGGGAAAAATAGTTACGTATCTAATTGGCAAACGGATGAAATCATTATCTTGCCCTATATTTTGCATCTTAGCGATTTTAACAAAAAAATCCGGTGATATTCTTTTGGTACAATCCCAATTAACCTAACTAAATAGATCTCTTTTCCTTTTAAAGCTCACCTGAAAGATCATTATCCATCCCTTTTAATAATTCGTGTTTTATTCAACTGATCCTATTATCTTTTGGCTGAATGTATGTATGTATTGATGTATGTATTTGTTTATTATATTTATTTGTTTTTCTTGCATATATTTTAATTTTTTTCTGATTTTTGCACCGCCTAGTAACAAAATAATTTTTCAAGTTCTCCACTACTCAAAGGTTGTCTGGAAGAGATCGCTCTTTAGCGATAAGACCGCCCGTTGTTTAGGTAGGTACCTCTAATTGTAATTTATTGCGTTGTACTTCTCCTGTATGTGTTATGCGGTGGGCAATAAAGAGTACTTGTATTGTACGAGTATTAACCTTTGTGTGAATGTTGACGGCGCGGTTGGCTCAGTTTGTAAGCACTTGCCTACTGAGCCGGCGGTCCCGGGTTCGAATCCCGGCCAGGGCAAATATTTGTGTGATGAACTCGAATATTTGTGCTTGGATCATGGTTGTTCTATGTATATAAGTATATTTTTGTCTATATAAGTATGTATATCGTCGTCTGGTACCCATAACGTGCCATAACACAAGCCTTCTTGAGCTTCATTTGGGACTAGATCGATTTGTGTGAGGTTGTCTGATATTTATTTATTTATTTAATGTTCAAATTAGAAAATGTATTGAATACAACGACCACAAGCAACTTTCCTGCTGTATCTAGATACAGGAAAGTCTTGTCTAGAAAGATAACTCACTCTTTGTGGGCCCCTTTCCCGGTGCCCCATATTCTTTAATTGTGCATACATTTCCGCTCGATGTCGTTGGTTATTAATGGCAATGATTTCTTGGGACCACTCGCTTGATGAAGAATTAATTGAAGGCTTCGTTTGCTTTTGCATTAAGTTGTGTATTTAAATAGAAAGTAATTCATATTATTCATCATTTAAGAGCTTCAGTGTTTTAGGTGGAATAATCGCCAACACTTTTTTTTTGCATAATTGAAATCGCGTAATAATTTTATCTTAATATGTTTGATTGTTTGAGCCTTAGCCGTGAAAAGAGCCTGCCGGCTTCGTATCACTAGTCTACATATACCTACTGACCCGGAAAACCCTTATTTCCCAGCGTCTACAGTATTGTAACTATTGATTCTTATTCATTAACTCCATATTTATAATATAACAGCACGTTACGCGACGTAACAAAACAATTAAAAACCTTCAATTCATGAATAGCGGCCGTGTTCCGAATCCCCAATATTATAAATAGTGTATTTGTGTGAAGTGCCATAGAAACTAATTGCAATGTGTTTGGCTCCCGTAATTAAATAAGTATCGCGCAGTTTACAGTAGAGGCACGCGCCTGCGCGGTGTGCGACGACTCGACCCTCTTGATACTTGCAAAACGCTACAGAGATTATTAAGCAATATCTCACGAAACCTAGAAAACGAAAGTTTTAATATAAACGGGCTAGCGCTTTAGGTTTTAGGTTTTTTAACAGGGCTTTTTTCAGATAACAACACTAATATATCCATTAAAAAAAGTATTCTAAAACAGTGTCATCTGATGGATCAATCATACAGATACACTATTATCTTAGTAATACTTATACTACAGATTATACTACTACTATACGGATTTATTAGATACTAGAAGGCCGTACGCGTTATTTTTTATCGTTGTCGGGTAAAAAGTATCCTATAACCATCTCTGGATGTCTATTAGCTAACCCTGTACCAAAATTGATTACAATCCGTCCAGCCGTTTCGTCGTGAAGAGAGGACAAATCAATTATAACCAATAGATGGCGCCAGACTTGCATGGCACTGGCACGCCCACACAGAACAAAAGACGATCCTGCATCACGCTATTAAGATTTTTCCTGAAATCATGTCCCTTCTCCATAGAAAACTAATTTTCCATACAAATCTAAATTTTTTATAGCATAGATAAACTGTGTACCTTCTGCTGTTCTTCTTGTGCGTTGTGATTTTCAATGCCACAAAAAACACATGAAGTCATTTTAGGTGATGGTTTTTTAACCCTCTGCGACTGATGTGAGGTCTATCAGACACCGTTAAATAAACTTCATCTCGCCATCTCGCCGTATGGCGTGATATAGTTCTGTCTCGCTCAGTACCTTCCTCGACCGACTAGCGGCCTTGATCAGTGACGCCTGAACGGCGACACGATGCACATGCTTGAAGATACGAGCTGCGGGTGTCCCTCAGACGTGAGTACAGCAACAAGACCTGAGTCTGGCAGACCTCACATCATAAAAATCATCTACATGTTCATAGTGTCTGTCAGACGTCACCTCACAAAATTATGAATGTTTCTATAGTGTCTCAGCCTAAACCTAACCACGTAAGTAATTATGTTTTAGAAGGCCGATCACGGCACTCGGGAGTCCAGACCATCAAAAAAAAATCACCACGGGTTTTCAGTGATTGCTTGTGATCATCAAATTAGTGAATGGCTGGAAGAACTAAACGAAGATGGTGATTTTAGCGACTTTGACGACTCAGTTGATGAATTTGATTTCTTCCTCCCATCACGTGAAAAGTACTAATTAATTAACTAATAAACCGACTATGATCATGGACTATAATCACACTAAGGGTGGTGTAGATGAAATCGATAAAAAAATATCGATTTATTCGAGTACCCGAATGAGACGTCGTTGGCCCATAACAATCTTTTGTAGAATTTTGGGTCTTGCTGGAACTAACGCCTATGTGCTATACAAGGGATGTACAGGTGACAAATAACGTAGAAGTTAGTTTTTGAGGTCTTTGGCAATATAATTGGTCCTCCCAAGCTTGCAAGAACTCGTATTAAAACGACAGACTACCAAGGGAACTGCGATTAACGATCAAAAGAGTTTTGGGAAACGTTTTGCCTCGACCTCCCCTCAACCGGCACCAAGTCCCTCTGGACGCAAAATATGCACCATATGCCCTGCTAGATTAAAGATGAAGACAAGGTCCGCCTGCTTTACATGCAACAGAGCAATTTGTCTCCATTGTTCGGACTATAATATGCGTCGATTGTAAAATGGATGTCTAAAATAAGTGCTCACTCCAAGGCTATTTGTGCCGTATTCTACCTTTAGATTTTGTTGAAAGTTTTTACAAGTGACAATAATGTTCAAAAGAAGTGATATTATTAAGTTTATGGAAGTTGATGATTGTTTAGATTTTTATTTTATTTTTTACGTGAACCAAAGTACAAAATGTCTGAAATGATGATCTCATTAAAGTCGATAATATATATTCTATTAATATTATTTTTAAACCAATATCATTATGCATTATAATCAATTATGAATTAAATAATCATTAGACATAACAATATTGACTATTTTCTAATTGGTAATTTTTTTACGAATTATCAAAAATGTAGTCTGGTAGTCACCACATCAGTAGAATCTTTATAAAAAAATCACCACAGTTGCAGAGGGTTAAGGCTTCATCCAGTTTTTCAGAATTAATAAGAACATTCCGCACATACTACCAACGTGAGACAATAAATAAAATCATCAAACCACGTATCAAGAAGTATCCAGCGCGCGGCGTGCGCGTGAGTTGTGAAGATAATTTTAACCGCCCTCGCGGAGCTTCGAAAGCCCTTTTAGTGTATATTGCTGTGCTCAACCCTTGTGGTTGATCGTACATTAGGTTAAACGTGATGGCCTGTCACGTTAAACAAACAAGATAGTAATAGACCATTGATTTGATACAGAGATCAAAGAAAAATAGAAATCGAACCTCGTAACCTTTTCACCACCCGAACGCCCATATAACCTTTCGGATTTTTCCTTATGCTTTGTATGTCAATCTTTGCATTGTTTATATGAAAGGCTTTACACGTCGTCCGTTTGTCGTCAATTATTTTTAATTTTACGAACTGTCCTATTTTTAAACACTTAGTTATACATACATAGTTCATTCCGCAGTGAGCGAAATTTGCACTGATATCGAAGTAAATTGCAAAATGTCTTATTCCCATGAATCTTACATCACTTGTAAATTTAGCCACAAAATTGCGTCTCTGCTGTTAAGCACTATTGAATGTTTTATTCATAGTATTGTTTATGCATTCTTCGAACATTTCAGACGGGTCTGGCGTGGCGCTTACACAGAGTTCCTTGCACTACATTAATGAAGCATTACGCTTAGGGGAGACTGAGCAGTTTTGAAACACAGTCGAAACAACGTCAAATTCTCGGTATCTATATTCGTTAGCGACCGGCAACAACGCTTCAACTCATCTCTGTTTCAAAAACTCTCGGTCTACCCTACCCCTACGTTCCCTACGTTCAATAATGTATTTCAGCCTTCTTGATTGCTATGCGGTCCGACAAACAGGGCTTAGGTACATTACATACCTTGGCGGTGATTTAGTGAATGTCCCAGATCGCAAGTGTTTGTCCCCCGAACCGAAGGTGAGGGCCATAAACATGCGATCTGGGCCTTTACGAATTACCGCCCGTGGTTTTGTCTAATGTTTTACGTCTTGCCTTGGCCAGGAAGTGAGATTTTCGCCCCGCGTAGCGGACAGAAAATCCCACTTACGGTCCAGGGTCATGTAAATATTGTAACGTAGTAGTCGAGGCGACCAGCACCTCTAGCATAACTGTCATACGCGAGTGTTTCTCGCGCGTGATAATTACCCGTCTCTTTCTGTGCAGTAATGTGAGAGAGTGACGGGTAGCGCTATCTCGCGCAACAAGTCGCGAAGCATAGTTGTGCTAGACGGGCAGTGCTGGCCGATATGTCAAGGGGCGGCTGGTACTTTGTACATGTCCTGACGATATACGGCATACGTCCATGACTGCTAATCTGCCAGTGTGAGACTCAACTAGCTGTAGGCATTACATTTGATTAGTGGTGAGGGTGCCTACGATCAAGCTGTCGACCTTCCTGCAGGAGGAATTCGTTTCCGAAAGTAGTCGGATGGCGATAAAGAAATGTAGTTTGTGTCCTATCATAATGGTAAAATTAAAATTAATTTATTCTGACTATTGCACGCACTTGCTAATTACTACTTACTATGTACCTACATAATTATTATTCATTGCAACATACAAATTGCAACTTCATAAGTAATTGTAAAATATATTTGTTTATTAACACGTGTCTATTGTTCGTGACATTCAATTTAACATGATTTTGTAGATAATTCGCTTTATATAATTATTTAATGGTGTCACATGACTTAGGTTTATGGGTATGATAAGTTGTTGGTCAAACCATACTAATGATCACTAATGAAGTTGTTCATTCTGTCCGATCAACCAGCGGAGCGGCGAGCGGTGGCCATAGGAGTGAGTGAGACACCGCGCTTCGACCTTTCACTCCCACGAGCGTTGCACTTCACGGGCAAATTTTTATTTTGTTGTCGATTTTTTTTTCTCAGACTTCAATAAAATTTGGTGAGTTGGTAAAGTTGCTTCTTCTGACCATGGTAAGCCTAATTTCACGATATGTCCTAAAACATTGTCTCCATTGAGTTATACAAAATGTGTTACAGAAATCCCACCAAAAACATTTCATGTAAAATTGACGGCCAAGACTCACATTCTCATAACGCTTTCGCTGTAAAAAAGTTATCAGATCCCAGGAAAAGCCAAGCCCCTAAGCCCCGACTTTACTAACCCCACCACCTTGGTTTAAAAAGTATGGTATCAACTGGCTTCAAGCCCCTAAACCCGGAGTTTACTAACCCTACACCTTTGTTTCAAAAGTATGGCTTGGCCGTTTCATAGAGTACCGTAAATAAGTCCAACGGACCGTCTGGCCCATATGGTATCAAGAAACTAAGTTTATGTCTTTGATAATATATACTTATAAACTTAATTCCTTACGATATAGGCCGGACAGTCCGCTAGACTTATTTACGGTAGTCTATGAAACGGCCAAGCCATACTTTTGAAACAAAGGTGTAGGGTTAGTAAACTCCGGGTTTAGGGGCTTGAAGCCAGTTGATGCCATACTTTTTAAACCAAGGTGGTGGGGTTAGTAAAGTCGGGGCTTAGGGGCTTGGCTTTTCCTGGGATCTGATAACTTTTTTACAGCGAAAGCGTTATGAGAATGTGAGTCTTGGCCGTCAATTTTACATGAAATGTTTTTGGTGGGATCTCATTTCTTTTTGTAAGGTGCTTTAGTTTTTTTAATTTTTTTGGGCTGTAGGGTTTCTTGAGCGTCAACTGAAGTAGACAATTGTGTATTTAAGAAATACTTAAGCTAAGCCCCATATATATATACACTTTTATCCCCTATTATGGGAAACCCATACAAACTTCCATCCCCTTATTTAAAGGGTGGGGGGTGATTTTTTAAAAGTCCTACAATATGTATTTGATTTATAACAATGAGTCCCTATAGGTTTCAATTTTTAGACCTCTAGTATCAAAATTTGCGGAAGTTTCATACAAACTTCCATCCCCTAGTTTAAGGGGTTGGGGGGTAAAAGTTCCCAGTTTTAGAATCATTTTGTTGTTTGTGTACTAATACTAGCTTACATACCAAATTTCAGCTTTCTAGGTCATCGGGAAGTACCCCAGAGGTTTTGATACGTCAGTGAGTGAGTGGCAAAATCGGCGTATTTTAGGTACCTATAAAACCTAAAGTATAAAAGCTAGATCAATTAAATTTTGTACATTTTATATGTTTGCTAACTGCATCTTAACCTGAGAATTTGGGCGCTCTAGTGTTAACTGGGACGAAACTATGAGGGTTTGAATATGAGACGAAACGGTTCGAGAAAAGGTAGGTAGTGCCCCCTTCTTTTTTGTTCGTCTTGGCGGGGGCACTACCGTGCCCCCAGATATTTAAAATACGAAGTCGAAGTGTAGATATGGAAGTAGTAATAATTGTGTATAAGAAATACTTACGTTTAGCCCGATATATACTACTTTTATCGCCCATTATGGAAAACCCATAAAAACTTTCATCCCCTTATTTAAAGGGTGGGGGGGTGATTTTTTTAAAATCCTAGAATATGTATTTTATTATTTACAAATAATAAAGGAGTCCCTATATCAATTTTCAGACCTCTAGTATCAAAATTTGCAGAAGTCTCATACAAACTTCCATCCCCTAGTTTAAGGGGTTGGGGGGGTAAAAGTTCCAAGTTTCAGAATTATTCTATTGTTTGTGTACTAAACCTAGCTTACATACCAAATTTCAGCTTTCTAGGTCATCGGGAAGTACCCCAGAGGTTTTGATACATAAGTGAGTGAGTGGCAAAATCGGCGTATTTTAGGTACCAATAAAACCTAAAGTATAAAAGCTAGATCAATGAAATTTAGTACATTTCATATGTTCCCTAACTGCATCTTAACCTGTGAATTTGGGCGCTCTGGACGTGACTGGGACGAAACTATGAGGGTTTGAAAATGAGACGAAACGGTTCGAGAAAAGGTAGGTAGTGCCCCGCCTCTTTTTTTTTCGTCTTGGCGGGGGCACTACCGTGCCCCCAGATTGGCCCATGGGCCAAATTTTATTTTGATGTCAAATTATTTATTTTTCATTTCAGCTCGTCATTTTGTACTAAATTTTAGTACTAAATACGAAAAATAGTTAAAAACAAAATTGTAGGGCAAATCGCGAAATTGGGCTTACCTTGTTCAGAATAAGCAACTTTACCATCTCACCAAATTTTATTGAAATCTGAGAAAAAAACGAAATTGGCAACAAAATAAAAATTTGCCCTCACATGTGAGGTCGCAGTTATTCACAGTGCAGTCTTATCCCGGCTCTGCACTACTAGCGAAGTTGAACGAGGTTGGGCAAATATGATGAGTATGACGAGGTGGAAGTACGATCTCGACTCTCGAGGACTCCCCCTATGGTATCCGCACCATAGAGGCACTCCTTGGTTCGTTCGAGAGGAGCCATGGAAAGGTCGGTTTTAGGATGGCGTAGGTGTTGACCGTGACGGGTGTTTTGGGCACTACCTGCACGGATAGTTAGGACTTTATAGGACATCAATGTATAGGAACCAATATTTTTGTCATTAAAGCATGAGCCTTGGCACACTTGTTACTTAGGTAGACTAGAGTCGAAAACGCCCGGGAGACGAGCGCGGACGACCCGCTGGTGGGGAGGGGGAGGGGGGGAAGTTACGTTCCGCCGCGCGTTCTTTCGGTCCTCCTATCATCGTATTTATAGAGACTATGGCATGTTTGGTATCGTTTTCGGATAAATTGAAGATGGCCAATCATTTTCTGGGACATTAATAACATGTTTTCATAGAAAAAAATTGAAATAAAGGCAAAAGTCAGAAATTCTTAGTTAAAAAAAATCCTTTCTGCACCGATTACGTGAAAATGAGCAACGATATGGGCATGAAAAAAATATTGTTATAAAGCCACATTTATGTAGATTCAAAAAACATATAATTTATTAGAACTAGTATAAATAACAAGTACTAAAAAAAATTTTTTTGAACAACAGACTCCTCAAAATTTTACTTTATAAAAATAAGGAACCAACAACAAATTTTATACATGTTGGAATATGTAACGTAAGTAGCTTAATTGTATATTACGTAGTTTATAGCTGTATTTACGTTTGTTGGCATGTGTATTATATTTTAAATTGCGAATAATATAACCGTTTTATGACTTCAATTGACTGGTTCAAAATAAAACTAACAAGTCACAGATCCGATTATATATTATTGTTAATCTGTATATAAATACTTAAATTCATGCATATATTTATGTGTAACATGCTCCATCACATGCACACAACTCGGTGCACTTGAATTTTTGTTGGTTACACCCGCATCTAGCAGCGCATTTCTTTTTGCTGCACCTGATCATTTCCATGCAGGCTTTGGGCTCGACACCTACTGGCAAGCTAGTCCATGTAGGTTCCCATATCTCATCAACTTTTGTACATCCCCAATCAGATGGACTAGGAATATTTTGGATCGGTAACATTTTTGACCCCTTACATGAACTGCTTGAAAAACGGCCCGCAGGAAATGCTGGTGCAATGCTGCATTCGTTGGTGGAATATTTCCAACTGGCGGTATTTTTTCGTAAACAACTGCTTTCTGCAATCATTTACAACAGAAACTGAGCTGGATCTAAAACAAAAATGTTAAATATGCACTATTACCCTTTAAGTGACTCATTGTTTTATGAATAAAGTAAATACATGTCTACAAAAAAAATTTCCACGATCGCCATTGCATCTTCAATTCTGCCGTCGTATGCTGTCAGGAAATTTTCTGTGGCATTAGGGACTGCATTTGAGGCTTCGAAGGCACTCTTTTTTTCCATTTCCGTTAAAGATAGAAACTGTCATGACATGTGAAGGGGTACACAAAACCCACCTCGGAGACCTGCCCTCCGGCGACTGGCAACTACTTGATTAGGAACCGGACATAATCCGATCGGAAGCTCCGCTCTAAGATCACTTAAAGTCAAAAAAGCCCCCGGACCCGATCAAATAACGGCAGAAGTGTTTAAGTCATTGTGTAACAATGGCATAGACGCCATTACACATGATATGCAATAACATCTGACGTACTGGAGAGTGGCCCAAAGATTGGACGCATTCTGTCGTTCTGCCTCTTTATAAAAAGGGATCGACGGTCAAATGTGATAACTACCGCACACTCGCGCTACTCTCACATGATAGCAAGATACTGCCCCACATGTGAGGCAGGGCTGCATTCTATCTCCTATTCTCTTTAACGCCTACGGAGAATGCATCATACGGCAAACATGTAACCAATGGGAGGGAGGCGACCGCAGGAGGAGTGAAGCTCACTAATCTGCGGTATGCCGGCAACACCACCATTATAGCGGCAATCGCAGCTGAAATGATAAACTTCTTGGCAAAAATGGAGCGGATTAGCAACAGGCTTGGTCTCTTCATAAACAGGTCGAAGACCAAAATAATGGTGGTGAACCGAAGTCAGAAACTGAAACTCATTGGGAGATTAAATGTTGACACGGTCCAGACTTTCAACTACCTGGGTTCCCTTATAGCTGACAACGGCTCTTGCCAAATGGAGATTCGGCGACGTATCGGGATATCCAAAGATGCCATAACTCAGTTGCACAAGATATGGAGAGATCGGAGAATCACGCTTCGAACGAAGACAAGGCTTGTGCGCACACTGATATCCTCCATCTTCCTATATGGACGATGAAATGTGGATCCTCAGAGCAGCGGACCGTTAGCGTGTTGACACTTTCGAGATGTGGTGCTGGAAGAAGATGTTTCGCATCCCCCTGGACTGCGCACAAGACCAATGCTTCCATTCTTAAGAAACAAAAATTGATTACCAGATTATTGACCATCGTCTCACAAAGAGTGCTGGATTTCTTTGGGCACATTTCTAGAAGAGAAAATGATAATCTGGAAAAACTATTGGTCACCGAAAAGACCAGGGGAAGAGGCCCTGGGGCCACAGCCGATGCGTTGGTCTGACCAAATCCACACTGCACTTGACTCCAACTTTCACGACGCGGTCAAGGCGGCCAAGGACCGGCAGAATTCAAGATGCAAAGGAGACTGCGGAAAAAAATATTGTAGACATAAAACTATGAATAATTTAGGGTAGTTGTGCATATTTAACATTTTTGTTTTAGATCTAGCTCAGTTTCTGCTGTAAATGATTGCAGAAAGCAGTTGTTTACGAAAAAATACCGCCAGTTGGAAATATTCCACCAACGAATGCTGCATTGCACCAGACTTTCCTGCGGGCCGTTTTTCAAGCAGTTCATGTAAGGGGTCAAAAATGTTACCGATCCAAAATATTCCTAGTCCATCTGATTGGGGATGTACAAAAGTTGATGAGATATGGGAACCTACATGGACTAGCTTGCCAGTAGGTGTCGAGCCCAAAGCCTGCATGGAAATGATCAGGTGCAGCAAAAAGAAATGTGCTGCTAGATGCGGGTGTATCCAACAAAAATTCAAGTGCACCGAGTTGTGTGCATGTGATGGAGCATGTTACACATAAATATATGCATGAATTTAAGTATTTATATACAGATTCGCAATAATATATAATCGGATCTGTGACTTGTTAGTTTTATTTTGAACCAGTCAATTGAAGTCATAAAACGGTTATATTATTCGCAATTTAAAATATAATACACATGCCAACAAACGTAAATACAGCTATAAACTACGTAATATACAATTAAGCTACTTACGTTACATATTCCAACATGTATAAAATTTGTTGATGGTTCCTTATTTTTATAAAGTAAAATTTTGAGAGGTCTGTTGTTCAAAAAAAATTTTTTTTAGTGCTTGTTATTTATAATAGTTCTAATTAATTATATGTTTTTTGAATCTGCATAAATGTGGCTTAATAACAATATTTTTTTCATGCCCATATCGTTGCTCATTTTTGCGTAATCGGTGCAGAAAGGATTTTTTTTAACTAAGAATTTCTGACTTTTGCCTTTATTTCAATTTTTTTCTATGAAAACATGTTATTAATGTCCCAGAAAATGATACCAAACATGCCATAGTCTCTATAAATACGATGATAGGAGGACCGAAAGAACGCGCGGCGGAACGTAACTTCCCCCCCTCCCCCTCCCCACCAGCGGGTCGTCCGCGCTCGTCTCCCGGGCGTTTTCGACTCTAGTCCACCTAAGTAACAAGTGTGCCAAGGCTCATGCTTTAATGACAAAAATATTGGTGTTGTTGTCAGCGTGTTATAAGCTCTGTTATATACTAAGTATTAAATACCTTACTTAATAATTTCCAAGTCAGTTCAAGACTATTCCGAATCACCTATTAAATGTTAAAAATAACACAAACGATCGAGGTGGGAAGTCCCACATTACCTCTTGTATATTGTCTCTTGTCAGCGTGTTATAAGCTCTGTTATATACTTAGTATCCAATACCTTACTTAATAATTTTCAAGTCTGTTCAAGACTATTCCGAATCACCTATTAAATGTTAAAAATAACACAAACTCGTGACCCTGTTAGTTTCCATTTCAACGGAACTTTCCACCGAACAGTTTTAGTGGAAACCGCAAAGAGGCCCATTATCTACCTAACCTGCGTCATTGTACTGAAATACATTTAGGTAGAATTGTTTTCAATATGGCCGTTTTATTGCTGAAAAACTTTCCTAGGAATTGTTGGCAAATATTTTATAACTAGATGCGCCGCGCGGCGTTACTCGCTCATCCCACGGGAACGTAATTTTGTTTCGGGATAAAAAGAAGCCTTTTTGTTAATCGAGTGTGAGCTACCTTCATACCAAAATTTATCAAAATTGGTCCAGCCGTTTGAGCGTGAAGACGTAACAAACAAACACAAACACGCTCACTAACTTTCGCCTTTATAATATTAGGCGGATGTCACACTGCTCCGCACATCGGAGCGGCGTCCAGTGCTGCGGTTTTTAACTTTGTACTGTAGAATCTTGATTTGTACACAAAAAGCGCAGGGTATAACACAATGACACCGCATCTCCGCTCAAACTAAAAATCCGCAGCACCGCTCGTCCGTCCGGATTCCGTCGCAGTGTGACAACCGCCTTAGTGTGTTTAGTACCTAGTATACAGCCTGTCTCTGACTATGGGACTTAAAATGTAAAGTTCGATTTTACTCACTTAACTGACGTAATTTTGTATGGTGACACAAAAAAATATTGATAATTCAATATACCCCTATCTAAGCATAATCGATAAGTCAGTTATATCGTAAATTGTGATTATTCATTTGAAGTTTGACGTCTCTTAAAGCTAAACATTTGATATCAGTATGCTGTCAATTTAGCATTGGATTGCGTACATTGAAAATAACATTTAACTTGCATGAAAAAATCAAATTAAGACTGGAGATGTTTTTAAAAAGTTGCATGACAAAAGATGCTCAGTTTGGAGAGCACAATTAAACCTTACATTTACTCCCATCCCATGGTTAGAGTTACCCTGTATAGTTTTATTCTTAGTAGGTACCAAGACTAAACCGTTGATAAAAAGATCAAAGCTCAAAGAAAAATTTAAATGCGCAACATGGTGGAAGAGACCGGGGGTCGAATCCGCTACCTCTGGATCATTTCCGGTTACCTACTTCTGGTTACGCATTTCAACTTTTCTTTGAGCTTTAATCTTTGTATCAATGGCTTAATTTAAAAATGTGGTGTGTAGCAACAATAAAAAAACGAGACAATGTGGTGTGTAGCAACAATAAAAAAACGAGACATTATTATGTTTTATTTAAATTTACTACCTCTGTCTTAGCAGTTTGTCTATTTAGATCTTAGGTCTTTTCAAGTTTATTTTAGACTTAAATCCTATTAAATAAGCTATGAATTACGTAGTCCGGTAGCATCCGATAGGCCGACAGGCTTAGGTTTTAGAATGTCTGAGCCGCGCAAGATTGCGTAAGCCTTGGCTTCGACGGAGACGTCTTCATCTAGACGAGTCTGTTGTGCTAGAGCTGACCACTAGTTCATATTCGATATTCATATTAACATTTTCGATTCCAATTTGTAATTAAAAAAATCATTTGAAGAGTTCCTCGTGCTAAAAGAGAGTAGGCGACCAGTTATTGGTCACAGCACAAAATCATACAGTCGGACATTACCAAGGCGGATCTTTTTTGGAAAAATAACACTTTTTCAGTGTTGTGACTGTCAAATTGTCTAAAAGGTGACGTCATGCAGAGAGCCGATTCTTAGATGACGCTGCTTTCAGATTATTTTAATTGTTTAAAGACCAGTCGGAAGAAAAATAATGGTTTTTGGTGCTGTGATAATAAATTAACGTTATTAGTTTTACTTAACTGAAAACTATTTGAAATTTTGCAATGTTGTCAATTACTTCCATCTCTCTTTCGGTCGCACTCTCCTGACTGAGGATCGTGGTCATCAGTGGTTGTGGATGCTCTACACCTAGTTTTTATGATCTGCCTCCACCGGTGCCTGTTTATCGTGGTGATGAACGAGCAAAACTCGGTCGGTTGACTTGATTGGTCCATCTGGTTGGGGACCGTCCCCGGGCTCGTTTGCCCTCCGTGTTCCCAACAATGATCAGCTTTTCAAGGCTTTCATCTTCCCTCCTAATTATGTGGCCGAAGTAGGTTTCCATACTACTTTCATACTCATCCGCATATTCACAGTGCGCAGCCGCAACAAGGGCTTGTTAAACTTAAGTCTCACTTAGCGCAAGGACAGCAGAACTGATTGCGTCCATAAGTTAAGTCATAATGCGACGTGCGAAGCTCTATGCTTAGCTGGAACCGGCGGGATGAGTCAGACATACGCGTACTTATGTAATCCTTAGTCGAGTCATTTGTATTGTTATAAGTTGTCTACAGATCTTGTGTTATTACGAGTAGGGCGAGATGGAGCTCTCTATTTTATATAGAGTATACAAACTCAGAGCAAGCTATATTGTGTCTTAAGAGTGTCTTCGATCGCAAGGTAATTCCTTATGTACGTATATTATTATATTGGATGGATTGTATAGCTAGTTATTCAAGTTTGTGACTGTGTTTATGTGTATGTTCTAGTTCTTCTTCACGCTCAAACGTATCACGTATGAAGGTAGCTGACCACCTGGATTAACATATGGGCTACTTTTTATCCCGAAACAATGTAGTGTTCCCGTGGGATGAGCGGGTGACACCGTTCGGCGCAGCTATTAAACTAATAAAACGATTAAGACTACAAGTTGACCACATTGGTACAACACAGACAGACAATACTATTAGATACATAGACTTTAATATCACTTGTAATTTCTTATACGGTTATACAACCGTATTATACATCTGCACCTAATAAGAAACACGAAACGCGAATTCGCGATGTGAAGAAGAAATCAGAAAACAACTAGGTACATATAAGTACCTACATACTTATAAACTATATTATTGACATAATTGTCAACAAATGATGCCTAGTCAACTACGGGCTCTACCATAGATAATTTGCACGATCCTCATAGGTACTATGTCCTATGATTGGCTACGATGAGTTGGGTAATAAGGCCTGTTAGCCCTGCAGCCATACGAGGCTAAGGGCCTGGCCACATGTCCACGACACGGCGTCGTAAACGTAAAACGACACGGTGTCCCGTCGGAGCGCGACACATTATCCACCGTGCGAATATCCGTTGCCGCGTCGTGAAAACACACGACACGGCGTCGTAAACGTAAAACGACGCTGTGTCGCGTCGGAGCGCGACACAATTATCCACCGTGCGAATATACGTTGCCGCGTCGTGAAAACACACGACGCTGTGTCGCGTCGGAGCGCGACACAATTATCCACCGTGCGAATATACGAGGAAGTACGAGGCTTACTTACTTCCTTTTGAAATGACTGCCATCATGGTTCATAATAGAAAGATATGGATTTATCCAACATTTTCGTTTCTTCTGCTTTTTCTTCATGCTTCTTCTTAAAAGCAACAAGAGCAGAATACGTGTGATAGGATCCATGTCGAATTGAAAACTGATCGCAAAATATTTTGAACATGTACGAGAAGCTGCGGCGTCGTAATCGAACGTGGCACCGCACCGTGCATCTACTCAACACAGCAAAGTTAATCTGCCCGGCGCGCGGCGCGACCTGCGGTGCCCGGTGCAGCATGTGTTTTCACGACGCGGCAACGTATATTCGCACGGTGGATAATTGTGTCGCGCTCCGACGCGACACAGCGTCGTTTTACGTTTACGACGCCGTGTCGTGTGTTTTCACGACGCGGCAACGGATATTCGCACGGTGGATAATGTGTCGCGCTCCGACGCGACACCGTGTCGTTTTACGTTTACGACGCCGTGTCGTGGACATGTGGCCAGGCCCTAACTTGTGCTAAGATATGATGCTTATTTTTCTCGTACTTTGGCGGCGCCTGTGAGCTAATGTTAGATTGGACTTATAGCCCTAGGGCGAATGCTTTTCGTTTTTGCATTAGAGGAAGCAATGAAAAGTAGGAATTATGAACTGTGAAAGAGATGATATTATAAGCTGTCGCATTACTATAATAGCCAACAATCTCTAGGAATCTAGTAGAAGTGTATATGTAAACATTTGGTTATTGTGATTTAGATAAGGTAAAAAAGGCTTGTAAGTTGTCCTATTCATTACTATGCTATTCCTACGTTAGGTTTGAACTATGTTTTACGTAAACTAGTCGGTAAACTAACTATATGCAATTTGATTATCTGCCTCCACATTTATGTAGTTTAATGCTAATCATTTTCTAATTAAGGTAGTATCTATATTTTCTTTTAATGACCAACCACGTTGAAGTAGCAGCACCCTACAGCATGTCAATATAAAATCACATTTCTATAAATAAAAATCAACAAGTATTCCTTTATTTCCCCATTCAGAAAACTGCCTATTCCAGTCCTAATAACTTTATACAACACATTCAAATGATGTGAACTGTAAATTATCAGCGGGATGCCCAACGGAAGCCTACGAGATTGAACATCCTCTGATAAACAGTCGTAAAAACATGTTATTTACGAGTCGCTTACTACCTTATAAGTTCCATACCGTTGTCAGCTTCGCATTTGCTAGTGGTACCTTGTCACATTAATTTATTTCTCACATTCGTTTCACAGTGTACGTGTGATGTTTAATTAAACGACAGGGCATGGGACGGTGATCGCAGTTTAAGGTACCGTTTACTTTTCAATCTGGCCGCAGAACTTTTCATATAAATAAGGAAAAATATGGATATCAAGTGGCTTAAATCTCTTTTTCATATATATAACGTTTCTGATTTTGACCCATATGTAATGAAAAAAGGATTTTTTTATAGAGTGTAATTTAGGTCCAGTCATGCAATTGCGTATAACGGCATCCAGCGTAGATATCCTGAAAATATTTACACAAACGTAGGTACACCGTTTCAGTTAAATTACATTTTATTTTATCAGCTCAACGGCACCTATTTGAAAAAGACATTCATATTACTTCTTAGTCATTATTGAATATTATAATATCAAAGTAATCCAAGGTGCTCAAGGATGCTGAATTTTGCCGGTCTCACACTCTTGCGATGCACTTCTTATCACTCAAGTACCTACTATAAAGTTTTTATAAACTACATAAACAACTCCTATAATATCTAATAATTATAATGACATTGTTTTATATATGTAGCGAAATGACCTAAAGGCTTGTAAGAACCTTCTCAATAATTTAAAATTACGAAAACGAACGTTTAAAAATTTCTTCGTAAGTAGTGCTCAATAAAATAGTTACAGGTATTAAAGAGCTCCTGTACCAAACCTCATATAAATCTAAAACCATTGGTTGGGGTAATGTTGCGAGTCAATCACATCTATATTTGAAGTATGTTCTGGCCTTATAAGACATTAATTGTACCAATAAATGTCTTATAAGGCCAAATAAATAAATAAATCTTTAAATACTCTGAGCGAGCGATCAACCACACGAGTGTGGTTCCTGCAATACAGCGGTGAACGGTAAATACTCGAGGTATTAAAATTAATTATATGAGATTTATTATCTAAAGCTTAATTGGCGTCATTTGGCGTAATAGATATTTCTTAGGTTTGCGGATACCTATTTTACTACTTCAGTAGCAAATAAAAAGATGATGAGTATGAATTATGATCAGCTTATGTGTGTTAGTAAGTAAAACATACTTGAGGATTATAATTTTATAAAATAAATCAAAATTCGCTTCATATCTCGTATAGGTATGTATGTTTCAGTTCAATCTTGTAAGAAAATATTTTAACCGGTTTTAGTGTTGTCTTTGAATTGGGTTTAAATATTATCATCCAAGAGCACTTTTAAAATAAAATGTCAGGGACGGCCCAACATGTTTCGAACTCGCATGGAGCTATTCATCAGGGATTGCTACCCGTAAACCGGCGTGGTATCTTTGTCACTTAATACAATAATTAAATTATGTCTCACGAAAGTTTTAATAAGAAGCTAGTATTTACAAAAGTATATTTACCAAGCCATGTGTATCGTTGTGAAAATAACAATAACTGCATTCTTCTGCATTCAACAGGTTGTCCCACCACAGTAATGGATACACCTCGCCCAGTGCAGCGGAGTGTTTAACAGCTATCAAAACGGCTCCCAATCCGGTGCTCGAGGCGTCGGTGCGTAATCGGCTTAATGAATTGGGTACCGTTGGAGTGGCGTAATAGACAAGTGATTGCGGTTTTTAATAAAGTAATCTACTTTGTCTTTGTCTTTTACATGACATCGTCGAAAGTAAGCATGTCACACAATATGGCATTAAAATCGGGGGGCACGGCAGTGCCCCCGCCAAGTCGAGCGCGAAGCAAACACTGCCGTACCATCCTTTACTGGAACCATTTCGCCGCATTTTCAGGCCCCTATTTGAGCACCTCTGGATAAGACCAGAACGCAGAAATTTTCGTCATCCAGTAAGCTATAATCACATACTTAAAATCCAAAGTTTCAAGTCTGTAGGTCATTTAGTTCCGAAGTTAAGCGAAAGCAAAGTTTCGCATTTACGACACTCACTCACTCACTCACTCACTCATGATCATCAGTAAAGAAGTAGTACTTCCCATAAATTCAGAGAGCTAAAATTTGGTACAGAGTTAGGGTTTAATGGCCACATAAAGCGAAAACTATAAAAATTGGCCAAGTGCGAGTCCGACTCGCGCATGAAGGGTTCCGTACCATAAAACAAGTTTGTTGTATGGGAGCCCTTAAATGTTTAATTTATTTTATTTTTAGTATTCGTTGTTATAGCGGCAATAGAAATAGATCATCTGTGAAAATTTCAACTGTCTAGCTATCACCGTTCTTGATATACAGCCTGGTGACAGACGGACGGACGGACGGACAGACGGACGGACGGACGGACGGACAGCGAAGTCTCAGTAATAGGGTCTCGTTTTTAACCTTTGGGTACGGAACCCTAAAAACTAGGATAATCGAAGATCTGGAGTACTCTGATTAGAAAACAAAAGAGCCCAACCAAACTATTAGAGATCGACATACCGCCTTTACAAAAACTATTCAACTTGTTGTGTTCGGTTGGCCGCCGTCGCGACTGATCGTCTCTCCTGATGATGGATCGCGTACCGATTCGAAACATGTCGAGCGTTATTCGATTTCTACGACGTGAGTAAACCCGTTTAAGTATTTTAATATTCAACTTGGTGGGCTGCTTCATTTGATGTCAAAAATCCAAGGTCTGAAGTATTTTGACGACGCGTTTGGCTCGGTTTGTAAACACCTGCCTACTGAGCCGGCGGTCCTGGGTTCGAGTCCCAGCCAGGGCAAATATTTGTGTGATGAACTCGAATATTTGTGCTTGGGTCATGGTTGTTCTATGCATTTAAGTATATATTTATCTATATAAGTATGTATATCGTCGTCTAGTACCCATAACACAAGCCTTCTAGAGCTTAATTTAATTTGGGACTAGATCGATTTGTGTGAGGTTGTCCGATATTTATTTATTTATTATTTATTTGATGAAGAACCCTCAGCTGGTCTCAGCTGTATTAGAGATGTGGTAATGCCCCCTTCTACTATTGGTACATAAAAAAATCGTCTGTCATTGCAAAAATCCAGCGTAGTGGGATACATCTAATTTAATCTAGCCTATAGCGTCCCACAGCTGGGCGGGTTACGTATTAAAATCCCGAAAGTTCATAATACCTACAGTTGAAATACCGAAAGTTTAAAAAGCCGATATTCGATAAACCGAAGCCCAAATTACCTATTTTCAGAAAATCGAAAGTTGAAAATCTCGAAATTTCATAATCCCGAAATTTTTAAAATCTCGAAATTTTATAATCCCGAAAGTCAATGAGCACTTTAAAAGTGTCAGGTCAGGACACTAAACTAATCTGACTTTTCCGTGGAACCGATCTGCTCCGGTGCTGCGGGATGTTCAGCCCCTCCGCCCTAGCGTAAGAAAGTGCGGGCATCAAGCGAGGCGCAGCGGCTGAGGCTGGTCGCCGAAGGTGACCAAAAAACCGAAGGCCGGGGGCTGCCCTCCCTTCGCGCCTCCGGGCTTTTATATACATTCTAGGGGTAGACAAGACCACGTGGAATCGGGGTTGACAGCTTCGGTTCTGTGGCAAGTCGATTAAGAAAAGGAAAGAGTCCGGGAAAGTGGGAAATTAAGTATGACACTAAATATTCGATATTATGATAAAATATTCTGTCATGGACTGCCAACCGAACCGAACTTGTCTGGAACCGAAGCTGTCAACGCTCGCCTCCGCAGCTTCGGCTTTTTAGTCACCTTCGGCGACCAGCCTCAGCCGCTGCGACTCGCTTGATGCCCGCACTTACGCTAGGGCCACAGTATAATAAAGAGTACTAACGTACTAGGGCGGAGGGGCTGCACGTCCCACAGCGCCGGAGCAGATCGGTTCCACAGAAGAGTTCACTTATAAATAGTAAGTATAGTAGTAGGCAAGTAGGTTACCTAATTTAGGTTAATATTCTTTGTATAAATTAAACATTAGAATCTGTAAGACTACAGAAATACGAGATAATTCTCGAGAGTTTAAATAATATTCCGGATTACAACCTTCAGGCAGGATCATAGTCTTCGGGATTATAATCTTCGGGATTACCGTCTTCGGGATTACATTCTTCGGGATTACAGTCTTCGGGATTATAATATTCGATATTTCATCCTTTCGATCAAACGTTCTTTCGGGATTTTAAACTTTCGGTCAAATAAACATTCGACATTTTAATTTTCGGCCTTCCGTCCATAGGTCTTATGATATTCGGTATTTTGAACTTCGGCATTGTAATACGCACCCGCTGGGCGAATGCCTCCCCTTCTGCTTTTAATACGCATATAAATAAAATTAAAGGAAAACTCTGGACAAGACTAGAGTGGCTTTTATACTTACCTACTCGTATACTTACAAGTTTACAAAAAGAAATAGTCAAACGATTAACTTTATTCTACTCGAACATTATAAATAAATATAAATAAATAAACCTTTTATTATTTCTCATTTTCATGCAATATTACAATGTATATTTGACATGCTAAGAAAATTAATTTAATTAATAATAATTTATCTTCATAGTAATTTACGTTGATTAATTATTCATTAAAATTCTATTAAATTTATTCATAATATTAGTAAACATTCAATTATATCGATTAATCAATCTATTTACTTAATTAAATGAACTTAATAAAGAATTATCTTTTTAATGAGAACCCCTCTGTAGGGTAAAGGCCTCCTCCATTTTCTTCCATTTCTCTCTATCTTTTGCCTTCGTTAGCCAGTTGCTTCCTGCTATATCGATGATGTCATCGATCCATTTTTTAGATGGTCTTCCTCGTTTTCTTTTCCCTTTAGGTCCCTTCCATACTGCAGCGCGACTAGTCCATCGAGCGTCTTCCATTCTAGCCAGGTGTCCAGCCCATTTCCATTTCAGTTTCATAGAGTGCTGTAGGAAATCTATTTGTTTCGTTTTCGCCCTGATACTAGTGTGGCGTATTTTATCTCTTCTTCTGATTCCTAAGATAGATCTTTCCATGGCTGCTTGACATATTCTTATTTTTTCTTTGACTTGTTTGGTATATGTCCAGGTTTGTGAGCCGTATGTTAGACACGGAAGGATACCACTGTCCATAACTTTCTTTTTCACATAAAGTGGCATATCACCTTTCATTATTTCTTTGTGTGCCCAGTATTTTTGCCAAGATATGTCTATTCTTCTTTTTATTTCTTCAAAGTTGTTATTCCGGTGAAATGATACTTGTTTTCCAAGGTATATATATTTGTCTACGTAATCGAGATTTTCGTTTACTATTTTGATTGAAGTTTTTAAAGAGTTCGTCATAAGTTTGGTTTTTTGCAAGTTCATTTCAAGTCCTACCTGTGCACTTTCTGCGTGTAAATTTTGTATCATTTGTTCGAGCTGGGAACTTGATTCGGAGAATAGAATTATGTCATCAGCAAAGCGTAGATGGCTGAGGTATTGATTATTTATTGTAATTCCCAGTTTTTTCCAATCGAGCTTTTTGAATATCATCTCTAGTACGGCTATGAAGAGCTTTGGTGATAGCGGGTCGCCTTGTTTTACGCCTCTTTTAATTTTAATTTCCGGACCGCTTGTTTCTAGCTTCACTTTACTGGTGCTTCTTTCATAAATGTTTTTAATTATATTACAATAAGTTTTTTCTATATTATTTTCCTCGAGTGCCTCCCATATTGAGTTGTGTGAAATAGAGTCAAATGCTTTTTGGTAATCTATAAAGGCTAGATAGAGCGGCTTTTGGAATTCTGTATATTTCTCTATTATGCTTTCCAAAGTATGGATATGGTCGACAGTAGAGTATCCTCTGCGAAATCCAGCTTGTTCCACGGGCTGGTTCTTGTCAATATTTATTTTGCGGATATTCGGCTTAGGACACATTGTGAGAATAATTTGTAGAGGCTGGGGAGTAAACTGATGGGCCGATAGTTACCGATATCTTTCGGGTCGCCTTTTTTATAGAGTAGTATAATATTTGACTTTGTCCATTGTTCCGGTACTCTCTGTTCTTTATTTATGATATTAGACAAATATGTTATAAGTGGTGTCAGTATGGTTCTGCCTAGTTTTAATGCTTCATTAGGTATGCCGTCTGGTCCTGGGCTCTTGTCTGATTTTAACCTCCTTATTTCCCGGTCTATCTCTGCTTCATTCCAATCAGTACACGATTTATTCGATTCGAAGATTATACAAATTAAATAAACAAATTACACCAAAATATTAATTTCGCTCAAAATTTGGTCAAAATATAATGCATTGGACTAAGAGTGGCGGTGATACCCGCACACGTCGCTAGATGGCGCTGACTGTATTTTAAAACGCGCCGTCGTTTGTTTTTCCGATAATCTTACATGGCGAAGTGGCAACCGGCCGCGTTACAGTCGTTTACGACATTCTTCTACTGCACTTGGAAACGTTTGCTAGGGATTAGGAGGGATTATTTGCATTTCGTTGATTTCGCTTATTATTTCGTGAGGTTTGCTAAAGTTAATTAGCAGGTTGTTATAAAACAATATGCCCACGTTTCTACAAAAAGAAGTGAAATCCCACCAAAAACATTCTGTAAAAAACTAGCCAAGTCTCGATGGAGCTGCTTGTTTATCTCTAAAAAGTAATGAAATCTAGACAAAGTCATACCAAGTCTAAAGTTCCTTACTGCGATTTCTTTATTATATAAGTAGTTAATGTTGTGTGACTTGGCCGTTGAAGGGTACACAAGGGTACAAAACCAGGTGCTCCATGACACCATTGCACCAATCTGTGGCCAGAACCGCTATAAGCCAATTATGTTTACACGTAATGTTATATCATTAGAATTTGTTAATAGTTATAGATATTTAGGACTCACCATAGACCGGAACTTTAGTTGGAAACTTCATATAGATGTTTTGTGTAATAAACTCAGAGCTATATTATGTAAACTTAATAATTTAAAACGTGTAATTAACAATGCGATATTACGTACTTTATATCATGCTTTGGCAGATTCAATCATTAGTTATGGACTTATTGCATATGGGCGAACTTTCAAAACATATTTAAATCGAATTTATAAGTTACAACTTAGATTAATTAAAAATATTGTAGATAAAAAAACAAAGCAAAACTGTAAAGGAAAATACCATATACTGTTTAAAAATGTAACGTACTACCTGTCCATGTTAAATTTAACTATTTATTAGCTGTAGACCAATTTAAATGCCCAAAATATAAGATAAGAAAAATGTACAATCGTAATCTTAGATCAACATCGTCGCGTAAAAAGTTTGTTGAACCCAGATCATTTAATAACTACTACGGACAAAGGACAAGAGGGTACCTGATACCGCGCATTTACAATACATTAATATCAGAGGATGAGTGTGAAACGATAAATGTATTCAAATCTAAAGTAAAGGCGTGTTTGATGGATACCTTTCTTAAAGAAAATGAAAGTAGGTACCTAGTTAGTTGAGTAATTAGGGTAGGCATCCTATAATGCGTAAATTCGTTGTTATAATAACTGTCTCTATTAGTTGACGTAGATTATGTAGTTGTAGTGAAACTGTTTGTATTAAATACTTAAAATAGTAAGAGTAGGTATAACAATAAATAAATATCATAGCAGTATAAATTATAGTAATGTATAAAGAGTGCGGTCTTCGCCAACAAACTGCATTGCAGTTTGGCGAAACATAAAATGTACAATTTTTGTAATTTTCTTTAGCATAATAAATTAAAAAAAAAAAAAAATTAAAAAAAAAAAAATAGTAGGCATTGGATTAACGATTAACGGACTTCTGCATATTAACGGAAGTTAACGTGTCCGTTAACATTTTTAAAAGTTAACTTAAAAGTTAATCCGTTAATCAAAATGTTAACTTCGTTAATTAGCGATTAACGGATTAACGAGTTAATGCCCAGCTATGGTTAAACTTGTAAGTACCTGGAGACCATAGAGGGCTGGCTCGTATCTCGCTTATAGGTAATTTCTATCCAGAGAAAGAACACAGCCAGTCTGATGGGAAATGTAGCTTAAGGTTTAGTTTTAATATAGTGTCATTTAGTTTATGGTTTTATTCATTGTAATTTGATAACTTATTTGTACTTGACGAAATATTAATATTTTCAACCATTAAAACGTAACGTCAACTTGAAAAAAAAAACAAAAAAAAAAAAAAAAAAAAATATCTGTTGTAACTACCTATGTTTGTTCAGCGAGATAATAGCCCATACTGGTGTACCCTTCAACGGCCTAGTCACACAGCATTAACTATAATAATAAAGAAATCGCAGTAAGGAACCTTAGACTTGGTATGACTTTGTCTAGATTTCATTACTTTTTAGAGATAAACAAGCAGCTCCATCGAGACTTGGCTAGTTTTTTACAGAATGTTTTTGGTGGGATTTAATTTAAAAGCAATAACTGGAGAACGCATTATAGGCGATTAATACGTTCATGTGACTTATCATATTACCTTTTTTTTAATTAAGATTTCCGTGAGCCTATCAAAATACATACAGTATTTCTTATAGGTTGATAAGTTTCAGTGGTAATGCGTCAAATACATTTTTGGTAAAGCCGGAGCAGATTTAGCATAATTCCTTCAAAATCAGTAGAATACGAATAACATTTATAAGCAGGCCGACGCCACGCCACTGATACCAGCATACATTAAATACAGACAAGGAGATGCCAAAACTAGCTATTATTTATGCTAAACATTTCAAGATCTATAGGAATTTAAATGCAAATCTAATAGGTTAGATATTATAAAAACTTACTAAGGACATACTTACTAAGGTGAATAAATCTTGTGAGTTGAGATGTTCAATTAGGCTCTTAAGTATTTAACCAAAGCTGAAAATGGATTGTGGAAAATAATTATAACATAGATTTTCTTGTAGTCCTCCATGCTTCCATTCTGAAGAAACTAAAAGTGACCATCAGATTATCAACCATCATCTTACAAAGAGTGCTGATATACTTTGGGCACATTTTCAGAAGAGAAGACGATAATCTGGAACAACTATTAGTCACTGGAAAGATCCAGGGGAACAGGCCTCGGGACCGCAGCCGATGCGTTGATCCGACGAAATCCGCACTCCACTTGACACCAACTTCCACGACGCGCTCAAGGTGGCTGAGGCGTGGAAGGTGGCGCAATACCATTCAGAGGAAGCTAATGGTGGATGTAACGACCCTTAGCAATGAGGATAACGATGCACCAAGGAGAAGGTAGTTCTCCTATGAATCCAACTGTTCCTTGCGTACTGACTATGTCATCCTAACTATAACCAACCTGTATTTCTCGAATAGCTAAACAAAACCATGTCGAAGGAACACAGGAGCAGTCCTCATTATCGAATCCCATTGAAACACCCACTTCTGCTAAGCACCCATTAGAACAAGGAAGAGCACGTGGGCGCAATCTAATTTGTGCATCCTAATGAACATTATAATTATGCACGTAACAAACGGCCAAGTTCTGGGGCAATTAGATCTGCCGATTGCAGAATTTATGACCAAGTCTGGCGACGTGCCAAGGATTAATATTTATCTGGATAATGTTTTTTGTTTTGATTTGATTGAAGTTGATTATGGGAGTGACTTGACGTATTTATTAAGGAAAAGTTGACCAAGAATAGAGCCATTGTGGAAATTGCGGTCAATTGTGGAGATATGAAATTATGGCTTATGTTACAATCTACGTTATCTGGTCATAGTTATCACCAATTCATCTTTCTTTTTGCAACATTATCCTTTCCGTAAAGATGACTGTCATAGAATATCCATATACTCCAAAAATTTTATATGACTAATTTAACTACAACATTGTAAGTATATTGACTTACTATTATGATAATAATATTGCGGACTTGCGAAACTTACTAACTAATACATTATTGGTAGACAAAATTGAGTAGAGTAAACTTAAAAAACCGGGTTGAACATCCTACAAAATAAATAGATAGTATCACGTAACACTTATGTACATACTCCATAATTTTCCACTGGCAACTACCAAATTTGCAACACCCGTCTACAGCAATTTTATCGGCCATTGCACTTGCATCTTTTGAATTTGTTCCATTCATCATTCTATTTGCTCAAGTGGGCGACCAAAACTACCATATAAACGATGTCAAAACCCCCTTTTCTCACATAATTATTTAATTCTACAAATTGAGGCTCCACTATCACAATCTTATCTTATCCGTTACCTAATAATAGGACTATAATAGGACATTGGATGGATCACTTGTATTAAGAACTCTGGGACCACGAACGGTTATCGCGGCAGCTGTACGGATAAATTTGTCGTGCCATATAGAAGTTAGGGGCCATAAAATTAACATTATTAGCATATTACATGTGACTCCCATCTTGTATCTTATCTGCTTCCAACAAATTGACAATGAATCTTTGAAATTGGCTACTTCGGTGAAGCTATTTCACGTAAATATTCCTAAGTTGTTTTAATTACGTCAATAGCTTCTAATGATTTCATGAAAGTAGTTTAACTTTCTAGCGTTCTGATTAAATTAAGTTTAATTAAAGGGACTAAATACAATTACAAACGTATGAAGGAATACATTATGCAAATAACAGCTATCAGATAGTCTAGATTGTTCGCTAGTGCATAAAACAGACCATTGCGCTATCGAGGAGACATCTATGCAAGAATGCACAAAGTAATGATGAAGTTGTTCGTTCTAAACCGCACATAGTAGGTATGACAGAAGAGAGTTTGCTTTCTCGAAAAAAAACGCTATCTTAACATAATTGTAGCAAAAAGAGTAGTTAAAAGTAAACATTAAATTTTAATTTACCAACTGGCACTTATTTGACGTAAGATAATTTTAAATGAAAAAAGGAAATAAAATAAAAGTTAGGTGAAGTAAATTCAAGTTTTCACTTGATGAACTGACGCTTTCAACGCAAACATAGAAAGACAAGTCGTAACAACGCACAGCCAAAATAAACCAACCTCAAGTAAATATTTTAGAAAATTCAGATCACCTTAAAAAAATTTTTACAATTACGTATGTTCATCTTGGACTCTACAATTTATTTGTATAATAATAAAAGGAGCGAGAAACGACCTTACTTTTAAATATATATAAAGGTGTTTTTATATTTTGTGCCAGATTTGCTTTTAGAGTTTGGGACATACAATATTTACTCGTAAAACATTTAGCCGCGTCCACGACACACCGACTTTTTTCAAATAATTTATGGTGTGATGCAATGTGAAGTTCGTTTCCTTATAAGCTGCAGATTTTGTGTTCGTGTTTATTCTCCCGTCGCCTACTTTGACTTAATCTGTGGCAATGAAACTCAAGTCTCAGAATAAAACTGGTCTCGATGTCGTGTCGTGATAGCGAATATAAGCGATAGAGCGCTATTCCAGCACTGTTATGTTTAATAACTTAATCTGAGTTAGACGACGCGTCGGTCGTTGGACCAATTAAACTGTCGTGTCTTACATAATTCTATCTTTAATCTTGTTGTGATTGATTTTCTCTCGCCATTCATTGATGTACTGGATGCGCTCGTCCATAATATATCTATCACTTAGCATGCCCCAATTTTATATTGCATAATAAATAAAGTATCGTTGGTAACTCTTCAATAAGAAACTTCATTCGTGCAATGTTTACAAAAACTTTTTGGAACTAGACTGTTTAGGATAGGTACGCTTCAGGCAGGATTTAATAAAGGAGCTTAACGTTCCATCAGCGTTCAGCGACCACTAACAAGGGTTGAAATCTTAAATTTGTGACAACTATGCTTGCACATTCTGCCATATTTTTTCATGTTCAGATAGGTATTTTTTATGTGACAGGATGAAAATGATGGTCTTATACGATGGTAGATGATCTTTCATGATGTTAATTATAAATTATACCAAAATCCCTCGTTTAAAGTTTTTTATGCCTGACTCCGTGTTATTGTCACTCGTCGTCGTTTTCAAATAAATATATTTGCCTTTTGGCATTGCGTCATTCATTAAGTCCGCCAATCCCGTGCAATTAAGTTTAAATAAATAAATAAAAACAGGATTTTGATTTCATTCGAACTAATTCTATTTAACAATTAACTACTATCCCTATTACATAGTCCAAACATTCCAAACAGACAGAACGCCCTTTTCCTACAATGGCGTGACTAATTGAATATTAAATCACATTCCCATTAAATCAAGTGCACAAAATCACAACACAGTTTACCATCGCTGCGCCGGCGCCGTCCTTCAAAAGGGCATGTTTCATTTGAAATTCCTTGTCACTTAAGTCTTTTTGTACGCAATATCCTTGACAGTACCAGCTCATTAGCCTACATATGGACAACGGGACTGAAGTTTGATTTAAACTGTTCACAGACTGAGATAACTAGATCGGGAGTTACGGCGCTATAAATGGTATTTGCGCGCTGTCGACGCCATCATTTTGCTTAGAAGGAATTGCCTTGTATAATTGTATTATTGCTTGTGTCATGATCATGAGTGAGGGCCTCCACTGGAGACAATTCTTTAGTATTTTTTTACTTGAATAGAATTACTCTTGGCTGCAAGCATAAATATGGCAATTTATTGATGAAGACGTGTAGGCAACTGTTTTTGAGGATGTCAATCGATTTTATTTTTTATTGGGATCAAATGTCTATATGGGACTAACTACACTTACACTGCTCTAAAAGTCAGAAATGACCGTCAATATTTCTACGGAGCGCTATGCAATATTATATTCTACATATTACTACTTCAATAACAAATAATTGAGGATGTCCATACCCTTAAAGTATTAAAAAAGGTTTAAAAAATAAAAAAAAGTTTTTTAGGCCCTTTGTAAACAAGTTTTAATTTGTAAACAAGTCTTGTTTTTTTTACTTAGTTATATGCAACCTACAAATAAATAAATCGAACCATTAGTGTGGCCATAAAAATAAAAACTTTTTTTTTTCAATTTGTAACTACTAGAGGATTCTAGGGTTGAAATTTGGTAAAATGATATCTTATAATAAGACAAATAAATGCTAAGAAAGCTATACATTTCAGCCAGTGGCAGTTTCACTAGATGATTGCGGCTGGACACTTTGTGTTTAAAAATAGTATTTTGCTTTCAGGTGGTGACTAACTAAATAAATAAATAACTAAATATTGATTTAATTTTAATACATTTTAAAATGTACTTTTTCATCAAAAAATGGTTTCGTATTTTTCTTTGCAACAGTATGAAACAAACTTTGAGATTGTTAAAAATCAATAGGATGATATTTACAATAATTATGAAAAAAAGTATGACTACAGAGAAATAAAAATTCTGCGAAATGATTTTTCGGCGAAGTTGATCATTCGACGAAATAAGAAATAATTTTCTGGGAGTCAAAAGGAAAGTGGCAGCCCTTTGCGACCAGCCGACAGAATAATCTCAAGATTCAATGTGACAGCAATATAGCCTTTTATGATTTAATTAACCCAATAAAACTATATTTAATTACAACGATAACACGTAGGTAACGGTCGAGAGATTGGTTCGGATCTAGTATTCGCAGTGCCCATTCCATAGTGGTAGTAAATTTAATTCCTAGATTATCTGGCCTTTATTAAGCACCCATTAGATTGGACTGGGAAGTGTTAAGAGCGCAGTTATACGGTTTAAGCACAGTCCACCTATTAATAACAGTAAGTCACCAAAACAACGGGCCTTATTATACTTGCGATTTGTGAGCGAGTTTTCTACAGGCGTTCGCGGCGAACTCACTACGTAATCGTCTTCATACAAAATTCGCTCTGGTCTGTAAGCCATGATTCTACTAGTCTAAAATCTAATTTTATTGATGTTACTTATTTCCAACCTTGGGCCTTAGAAGAATAAGATGCCGATATGCTTAAATGACACTTTAATAGTGGTCCGGCTTCGCACGGGTGAAATGCTGATAAATTCTGCATGTATTATACAAATAAGCCTTCATCTTAAATCACTTTATCTATTAAAAAATCCGCATCAAAATCCGTTTTTTCTTTTTAAGTATGTAATAATGTTAATATCGAAAATGACATATTTGTAATCTACAATTTCACATAAATTTAAATAAACAATATAAAAAAACATATGTATAAAATCTTAGTCTACATACTTAACCTATATTTATTTATTAACTGTCCCACTACTGAACTACTCATTTTCAATTGTTGAAAAACCAAAATGAAAAACAAGGCATTGTAAACATGAAATCTAATTTGTGCGTTCAACGAACGTACTGTACAAGGTTTACTGTGGCCTTAAGTTATTGTAGTACGGCAGTGGAGGTGAAGATTTATGTAAATGTAATTATCTACTATGAAACGCAATTTAACCGTGCTTACATTACAATAAATAAATCGCTATATAATTAACTTGTTTTTCCTGCGTCTTAGCTCGCCTGAAGAATGGATCTTCAAATCAGGATTTCAGTATAGATATTCTTTAAGTAGGTACTTATCACAAAACAAATCAAATCAAACTAAAGTTTGTTTAATGTCTGTTTTTTGCATACTACTAATATCCTACTACTGGGCCCTATAGCCAGTTATTAAAATAAACCTGATTAAATAGCTAGTATTGTATGCATTCAAATATAATACCGATATTTTGTAAGTTAGGTGGTTCAGCATTTTGAACGTTTTTCATTGTATTCCCACCTACATGCGAATGTATTTCAGTTGTGTTTGTGTCCTTGCATTGAAAGTATAAACAAACGCACTAAAACATTGCAATATTAGTTATGAATGAAGTAGAGTAACTTATTGATTTGATACCTGCATATTAATGGGTAGATTAGAAACGAGTTGGAACAGCGGCGACCCCGGTTCGACGTTTTGATTTAAAACCCGGCAAATAAGTTCTTATCAGCGATATTTGCCCAGTCTGTTTAGAAACGAATAACTTAATCAATTTAACCTTTATGATGAAAAACATAAAGCATAAGTACCTAACATTTAGGCTGTGATTTAGACATGTGTGTGAATTCAGGTATTATTGTATAATTGTATTATTTGTTGACACATTTTAGTGTGCACTAAAGCATTTTTATGTTGTATTGTACTTACCTACCTATTTGTGATATTTTGTTACAAAATTGTTTTTTTCATTGAAAATCTAATTTCGAAGAAATTTTAATTTTCTAAGTAAACGTGTGGAAACATTTATCGTTTCGTTTCGTTTCGTTTCGGTGACTACACCCAGCCAGCAGTTCTGCTGCAAGGACGCGGAGGCGTTGAGCATGCAAGAGAGGGAAAGACAAAGGAGCTCAACGAAATGACTCAGAAGCGCATACTGGCACAATACCGAAAGTCGTTCAGGGTAGTATAGAAACCTTAACATTCCCTGGCCGGAGCTTTCGGTTCTGAGACAGGGCACGTATCCGGGTCCTCTCGTGTTCCCCTCCGTCTTTTGCCGCTCCGGTAAGATCAACTGGCCCTCCTATCCGAGGCACCGGGGAGCCAAAAGTTTACAGGTTGGGAGTGTAGGTTATTTTGCAGTCAGGATGAGGACCGACGGGAGAGATCCGACAAGAATACCAGCATCGAGCCAGAAAGGAAATAGACAGATAGTTGTGTAAATATATACAGGGAAGGATAGTAGACTGCGTCTCGTCGTCCAAAGTTTCCGGTTACAACGTAGGATAAGTTCTTGTGTTGTAGGTTTATGTCGCTGAGCCGTCGCTATTTGTGTGTAATTGTCCTCCGGTTTTGATTCTGTGTCTGTTTTTATCTATTTTAGATTTTCCATGCACACTACAAGTGGCCGTGTTGGGTCCATGTTCTGGGGATAGTATTCTCGTTCTGGATGATTACTCTAGTGAATAAAATTTGCTTGTGCTTTCCGTCAACTCCAGTTCAGATAATATTGCGTTTGTGTGGGCGTCTTTGTAGGTAACTTCTTGAAGTTTATTTAGTGATAACTGAAGAGAGGCGGTCGCGAGCCAAATCAAGTTCTATGGCGGGGTCTTATTTGATGTCTGTATGAGATCTCGTTGGATTCGCCCCAGGTTGGGTTCTTATTAGACACGTTCTTCTTCACCTTGTGACATCGTGATTATGGCCGTTTGGTGACGGTTCGATTCCTTTTGATATTTCTTTACCATAGCTGTTATTGTGAGGTAGCGTGATAGCATGCGTTTTTAGTTTATTTTAGGTTGTGCGTCAATTAATCGGTAGCGGCGTATTACATCGGTCGTGGTTTGGTCCTGGTATGGCTGGATTGTTGAATCAATGATGATTCAGTGTCAGGACTGTTGAAGTGGACGGAGCTCCGCGAAGTCGTAGAAGACACGAAGATTTGGCATTGCGGTATTTCTAGGTATATGGGGTGTCCTATATTGTAGTGATCGCTGGTGATTCATATGCACATAGATATTTACCGTAGAGCAACTCACGGCGGCAAATATAATCATATTTTATCCACCCTGAAAACCGTTTCTAAACTGGTTCCGAATGTGTTATCAATTTGTTCCGCGAAGGGAGAAGCATTGTAACCGGGAGACATTAAGTCTGAAACACTGCCATTAATGTCTAATTGGATTTGCCTGTTATTTTTCTCGTCGGACAAGTGATTAGCGAGCAATCCTCGAAACTCCATCGATGGTCGAAATTGGTATCAACACGATTTTCAACTGGTTCGCTATCGCCCTTATAGGTGTACAGACAATTGCCTCCCTTGGGAATTGGTAAAATTTCCATCGTGATAAATGAAGACAGTCGAGTTTAATGTTATGGATGAGCCGGCGATGCACTTATTTATGTTAGTCCCCTTTTTTTTGACGATGTCCAATTGTTGCTAGCTGGCGGTGTCCGCACGTGTTCGGGACAAAGTGAGCTGGCCTTTAAGAGCAATGAAAAAAGGGACCTCTTTGTTCTAGGAAGTTATTGCTTGCAAGCTGTTGCATTTCTTGATTACGTAGCCTCTAACGAAATTATTACTGTTGAACGGTTAATATATATTTGTAAATTACCCAAACTATGCTATTTGAGTCCTACGGCAAAAAATATAGATGTGTATCATACACCACACTTGGTTAATATTCGATTTAAGGCAGGACTTTTAGTATAATTTTGGTATTACATAATGTAACGAGCATAATTATTTGTGTAATATACAAAAAAGACACTAAAACAAAAATATAAGCGAATAATTATTTAGCTGGCCGTTCACCTCTTCGTCCCTTACAAAATTACAAGGCATTAATTAGGTACACCATCGAACCGAAGTAGGTTATATCAGCAAGAAAACGCGCACGCCGGTATCTTTCGATTATGGTTGTAAAACATAAAAGGAAAAAACAAAAACGTACAGTAATTATGACTAATATACCATCCGTTTGTAATCTAACCAGTGACATTGTAAACTGACGGGTAGGTTAGGTTAGTTTATTATTTCACTAGATGAATTACAAACTGTCCACAATCATCTACTAAACCTAATATAATTTAATTACGGTTAGAAATATAAATTTTATGGGAAAGTAGTACAAGTACTGAAGTGAGGGAAAGTCCCTCGGGTAGGAAAAGTACTTAAGTAATGAAAATTACAGCGAATAAAACCTAAAACTACATTAATAACGATTCCAATAAATAAAGCCTGGATTGAAAACTAACTGGCCTATTTATTTAAATTATTACTAATATTTTATTGAATGTTTGCTAGTATTAAAATGTATTAAATGACAAATATTGTATATATTTTACAACAACTCCCGATGTTGTTGCGAGTACCGTTTATTTGCAACTTAAAATAACTAAAGATATAATTGTTCTGACGAATACCGTGAGACGGCTGGGTCGTACTACCTATATTACGCTGCTCCACGGGTAGAGGTTGATGAAGTGTGGCCTGATTTCCAAGAAAAGGTGCATAATTGACGTTAGTTAAAGAGTGTTACTATACGGGTCGTGCTTGGCCCTATGCCCATCTAAACTTGGTACTGGTTTTAGCTTAAACTCTTAAGCCGTATCCTTTCTTAGCTTTTCTTGTGGCGGGCCGGCATAGCCAGGTCGTAGACAAGGAGATATATAATATTATTGCAATTGGCATTAGAAAATGGAACGGTCTCACCAAATTAAGCTGCTGTGGTGTGGCCGGCGCGGCGGAGGGGTACTGCAGACTCGGAACACACACTTGATCAACACTCACAGATAGGCCGAGTAATATAGACGCACCAAATACTATGCTATCGTCTTAGTCACTAAATATTTGAAAGAAAGACAGAAGGAAAGGTATAGCGCGGTGAATTCGTTTACACGCGGTAAAAATTTAACAGGCGACTATGCAAACATCTGGTCGAGCCTTGTTTTTGTCTCGTGACTATTGTTTTGGCCGGGTTTTTACGATGCCAATACAGATCGGCAGAGGCTAAGAAAACGCGTCCGCTCCGTATGGTGTCCCAAACGGTTCTCCAGTAAACGTGTGGAAACATTTATGTATTAATTCTCAGATACCCTTCGAGATTACAATTAAAGTGATATAATAGTATCTTTTTGATGATTGCCTTAAAATTGGTATGTTTCACATCATTTTCGTTAACAGAAACAGTTCACTTTTTAAGACTGTTATAAAACAAAACCTAACTTATTGGGTTCTAATGGATAAGCGAAAAAACAAACGCTAGAGCCTCGTTTACATCACAGGTCCTTCACACCAGCGGCGCTAAATCAACTACAAATATTTACGACAATATTTATTTATTTATTTATTTATTTATTGAAAAACAGGTTACATAACATTACAGTTTACACCAATGCGTCATGAACCGAACAATGTTTATTTTGACGGCGAAACGGCGTGAATATGATCCTGCGGCATTCAAGGCGCTCAATCAGGCTCATAATGCATCGTTTACACCTGGCTGGGCAGCCTCGTTTCCGCGATGCGGACCATTTTGTACCTTCTGGCGAGGAGATATGGTCTGCGACCATTGGTGTTGGGTAAAGCGCGAAGGGGCCATAGAAACGGAGTCCTGTAGCGATTAACATTTAGACCGCCAAACGAGTCGTGTTTCAACACAGTTCATGACACTTTTTGTGATCAATGCGATCGTGTGATTAGAGCTCTGTCATACGATCATGATAGGATCTTTGTAGGTAGGTAATTTCTTTATTATGATAGATACGTACAATTGATATAGTATCTATCACTATTCGCGCGCATATTATACGACTGAGGAGTTCACGCAACCGCTGATACCTTTACTTCAGTTGCTGTCATGGGATAGTTTCCACCGCAGCAGGCACTAAGTAAGTGAATAAGAATAAGAATAAGAATAAATTTATTTCACAAAGCACACATGAACAAAATACACAGGAAATATCTTGCAGACCCCGAACTAGGCTGTGCCTGTATCTCGGGGCCTTGGAGAGTGCACTAAACATGGTGATGTTAACTAACATTATGCGCAGATTATAATAAGCTAAGCATGAGATTATAAATACAAAATGGTATGTAAGAAAAAGAAAACATGAAAAACATTGGACTAATTAGGTAAATATTTGGACTAATACAGGTAACAAAAAATTGTAGACACAACTAGATGCAAATAGGTAGCGTGTGTGTGTGTGTGTGTGTGTGTGTGTGAGTGAGACATGGTTTGTTGTGTGTAGCACTTATTTTGATTGATAATTGATAGCAATGAATATATTTTACACACCTTAGTTAGTAGCTAGTTGATAAAACATGCACGGCCAGAGTACCATTTTGAGAATTGTATACAACACACATGTTGCACCTACGTACTCAAGCCAAAAATAGCATTTATTTGCCTTTATATAAAACTATATTAAATATATCCGGCAGTAGACGGAATGACAGTTATGCGAATATAAAAGTCTCCGTCCACAGACGTGGTGCTGTATCTCGACGGTCCTAATTTCCTTTTCTACGTACCGTCCGTGAAAGTGTTAATATGAATTAATAAATCGGTAGTCATAAAACGCTGGTTTTGTGGCCTCTTTCACATTCGATTAACCGCACCTTATTTGACACGAGAGCTGAAAATTTGCAGCTCAAGAGTACTTCGTCTCGATACATCTTGATATCGTTGACTATAAAATTACCGACATCTCGGATTTTACACTCTACATCATGTCTTATAAGTTCAATTTGCAATGATCTTCAATTTACTTTAGCCGTTTTGTTACAAAGTTGATTAAACTAAAGGTAAAACAAAAGAGGTCATAAAAGTTAAGTTAAATCCTTTTTTGGAAGTGAAAAGGCAGAGATTTGATCGTCAATTATGTCCGTAAATTGAGACATTCTGGTACAGATTGAGTACCTACTTACGTTGTTGTTTTGCAGTCGTACTTTTAGTTGGAAATGTGTCCATACTTACCTGAAACAGAAAAGAAATCAGAATTAAAATTAAGTGTAAAATAAGTTAACTTAGAACAAAGAAAACTGTTTGCCCACAATTTGATAAAATATTGATTCCCTCAACAAGGCGGGTTCACTACGCGCCGTGACCTGTGCTAATAACCTATTCACCGGTGCACTTCAAAGTACATAGCTCCGCCTTCCTCTTCGATGGCGCCTCGCTGTGACGCACGCGTGATGAGCGTATCGTATCGTAAAACATCGGATTAGCGGCACCAGTTCACTGCAGCCTCGTTGTGCACGTTCCCTATTGCCACGCCCCACGACCAAAACACAAACAACCGGTAAAATATAGTCCTCGGCCGGCTTTTGCGAAGATCAATAGAGATTATCTTCTGTGACAAGGGCTAGGTATTATACGTTGTGTGTTTAATGCGACTAATTAAAGCACTGAAAGCACGGCACACGACCGTCAAACAATACGCATATACATATTGAATAATGCATGCGGCTGGATTCCGGACCCACTGACACGGTTCCGTCATAATGACAGGCCCGGGTTCTATTCCCCGTTGAAACAGTAACACAGGCGATCATAATAGAACCCATAGCGCTTAAGTACATTGATTTCAAAAATAAATCCTACTCTGGGGACCTATTATGGTTGCGTTTATCTTGTGATAAATAAGTGACAAAGCATCTCTTACTCACACTCGCATTTTGACAAAACGTAACGGACGCTTTGTCACTTATTTATCGCGTGATAAAAGCAACCATGATAGGCACCTAGTTTTCCTCCTTCCGCAATTTCGTCAGAGTATTTTTTTGTCTTTGCCAGTCGGGTAAAAATATTGAAGATATCCTATAACCATCTTTGCAGCTATCCCTGTACTAAACTTGGATAAAATGCGTCCAGTCCAGCCATTTCGGTGTGATGAGCGGACAACGAAATTATGATCAACCAGATGGCGTCAGACTGGCATGGCTCCACGCGAAAACAAGAGGCGATCCTGCATCGCGCTATTAGGATCTGAAAACATGACCCCTCCCCATGAATTTTGAATAAAATATATAGACGTATGCTTACAACAAACGAGGAATGACTTACTTGACTTGACTTAATGTCCTATGTCCCCTGGATGGGGCAGAGGGCGTCCACAGTACGTCGCCATCCCGAACGGTCTTGGGCTTCGCGCTTCACTTCGCTCCAGGTCATTCCTATCGCCTTCGCTTCTGCAGTGATCGTCCGCCGCCAGGTTTGTTTAGGGCGACCACGTTTCCGCTTTCCTTGGGGATTCCAGTCTAGGGCTTGCCTTGGAATGTGATCAGGGTCCCTTCGGAGCGTGTGGCCGATCCAGTTCCACTTGCGGCGTTTGATTTGCTGGTCGATCGGAGTCTCACCACAGCGTTCCCACAGGTCTACGTTGGAGATTTTCTCGGGCCAGTATACACCGAGAATTCGGCGAAGACAGCGGTTGATGAAGACCTGGAACCGGTGCGTGATGTCTTTAGTGACCTTCCACGTCTCACATCCGTACAGCAACACGGTTTTCACGTTGGACCGGAATATCTTGAGCTTAACTCTCCTAGTCAGTTTCCGCGATTGCCAGACAGGACGGAGCTGTGCGAAGGTTGCCTTCCCCTTGGCGATTCTCGAAGCGGTGTCCTCTTCGGTCCCTCCTGTTTCCGACACTACACTACCGAGGTAAGTAAATTTGTGGACTCTCTCCACCCCCTCTGTGCCGATGAGCAACGGCAAAGAGCTTGTCGCTCCGCACCTCATTTCCTGGGTCTTCCGGGTGTTAATTTTAGGTCCCGTCTCCAGAGCCTCTCGTCGTAGGTCGTCCAGTTTGGCTTGCATGTCTGCGCGCGTGTGGCTCAATAGGCATAGGTCATCGGCATAGTCCAAATCTTCCAAGACGTTGGACAGTCCCCACTCTATGCCGCGGCGCTTGCTGTTGGTGGTGTTATTCATGATGCCATCCAGGACGACAAGGAAAAGGAGAGGTGAAAGAAGGCACCCCTGGCGTACACCCGCATGGACCGGTATGTCCTCCGAGACGAGGCCGTCGTGAGTTACTCTACAAGAATACATCCCGTAGATGGCCTTAATTATGTTAATGATCTTCTCGGGGACTCCAATTTCACGTAGCCGATCCCAGATACAGCTCCATCTCAGCGTGTCGAAAGCTTTTTCGAAGTCCACAAAGGTCAGGTACATTTCCCTCTGCCATTCTGATGCCTGTTCGAGAATTATGCGCAAGGTGTTGATCTGGTCCGTGCACGATCGATTGGGTCGGAAGCCAGCTTGCTCTCTGCGAAGAAGAGGTTCAACGGCCCCCGACAGCCTATCTAGGATGATCCTGCAGAGCACCCTAGAAGGAATCGAGAGCAAGGTGATGCCTCTCCAATTGCCACATTCACTGAGGTCTCCTTTTTTGGGTACGGTGATAAGAAGGCCTTTGTTCCAGTCGTCGGGCAGCTCTTCGGCTGACCAGATGTTCCTCAAAAGGGGCGTCAGCGCGTTCGCAGCGGTGGGGATGTCAGCTTTTAGCATTTCCGCTGCGATGAGGTCGACTCCTGGGGCTTTCCCGTTCTTCAATGATTTGATGGCCTTCACTACTTCTTCTCCTGTAGGGGGAGACACATCAATGTCCAGGCTTTGTGCGGGCAAGTTGGCAGCAGTTGTAGCCGTAGCAACGGGGTCGTTGGGGACTCGGAAGATCTCCTCAAAGTGCTCCCGCCAGCGCTGAAGCTGTCCCTCCGATGTCACAATCAGCTGGCCTCTCTTGTCTTTCAAGGGCTTCTTCTTCCTCTGGTTCCGGTTTCCGGCCAAGACCTTCGTCGCCTTGTACATCTCCCTGAGATTGCCGGAGTTGGCAGCGCGTTGGGCGCAATCCGCAACACTATCAGCCCATACTCGACGGTCATGACGGGTGCTGCGGTAGATTTTTCTGCGAATCTGTCTGTATTGCAGCTTCCGGTCTTCGCGCACTGCCACGTCACTGGGTGCAAGGAGTTGAAGATGGAGCTGGCGCCTTTCTTCAATGAGGTTCCACGTTGTCTGTGACATCCAGTCTTCACGTGTGGATGACTTGTGTCCAAGGACGACGGAGCTGGTCTCTGTATAGGCCATTTTGATGTGGTTCCACTCCGCGTCAACAGAATTGGTAGAGTCCATTTCGAGTGCGGAGAAACGATTTCGCAACTCGAGTCTAAAGGCGTTGCCTACGTCTGGATCCTGCAGTTTGTTGACCTCAAATCGTTTGCATATCCTGGTGGTCGCACTGGATGCTCGAGCTACAGCTACTTTGAGCCGCACCTCAGCTACGACTAGGTGGTGGTCACTGTCGATATCCGCGCCTCGACGGTTGCGGACGTCGAGCAGTGATGAGCGCCATTTGGAGCTGATAGCAAGGTGGTCGATTTGGTTCTTGGTGACTCCATCGGGTGAGGTCCATGTGTACTTGTGGTGGTCTCCATGTATGAATAAAGTGCCTCCGATGGTAAGGTCGTTGTCCTGGCAGAACTCCAAAAATCTCTCTCCGTTCTCGTTCCGGACTCCAAGCCCGTGTGTGCCCATGTGTCTTTGACAACCGTCGTTGTCCGTGCCGACCTTGGCATTCAGGTCCCCCATGACGATAACTATATCCTGCTTGCGGATGTTCTTTAGGGTCAGGTTGAGTGCACTATAGAAATCATCCTTGTCTTCCTCTGATGCCAGATTTGTGGGCGCGTAGCACTGAACGACGGTTATCTTGCGGGACAAACGAGGAATACCTCCTAATTATGTCATAAGTTTATACATATACGCCTAACGTTAAGATATTTTTTTTTTATTGAGCAAAAGCATTGACAAGTATACAGTGTGTAGGTACCTATATTTGATATAACCGCAAACTTTACGGGGTCTTCGTAAATTATTAAAAAACTCGGAACTTTTTTTTCCATATAAAATAATTCAGCACGCAATGTATTTGTTTGTTGTCTAATTCTAATTTTAAAATATGGCTTCCATCAGTTAATGATGATTTCGCCAATTTCAAGTTTGCTCGTAGAGCTTGCCGTTGTTCGGTGAGGTTTTGCTTTTTGTAAAGTGATAGCGATTTACAAAAAAACCACGCGGACTATCGGGCCTTGACCCAGGAAGGGCTATGAACGCTTCAAGTTGAATTCTTCATTAGCTATTCACTCATACGTTAGATCACTGCACAATACGCTAATACTACACATTGAACAACAAAAATGAATAAATAATGAACAACGCAACTTAAACGCATGCGGCCATCTTGAGATACGAACCGGAAGCCTTGTTTGTTGTTGTTTGTTGACACTTAACATCGTGATGTCACAACTGTCACTAGTAATAACTCAACAAAGTGTACGCCATACATGGCTGCTCAGAAAATTTTCAAAAATTAATTGCGCTATGGCAGTAAACGCTAAATTAATAATTGTTATAAATATCAGATTATAGTACTAAAATCTACGTCTGGCTTCAATTTGCGGTTATATCAAATTTACACGCTGTATATTATTACATTAATTACGAAACAAAACTTATTTACTAGTGTAACGCTGCTACTCGTAATACTCGTAGGTATAACCTGTGCTACAGAACCCGGCTCCCTTTTAAAATCGGTTGAATTGAAATATAAACAATCGAAAGTACCCACAAATTTCTGCTAAAAGTTACGTGAGAAACAACACGTATTAAGTGTTATTTCCAGTGTGTTTCCAGTAGAAAGAGTGAAATGTTTGTTTTTAAAGACTCGAGTGACACAAACACTCGCGGCGGGGGCTGAGCGATTCTTGCTACATTGTAATTCTTTAAAACAACATTTTCAAACTAATGGTGAAACTTTATTTTGTCAGTGGTGTATCTATTTTTATAGCGTGTGCGACAAACGCTGTTTAGACGATATATCACTGCATCTTTTCCCGTACTATTGGTTATAGTATAGTTAAATTACGTTAAGTTTGCATCTGATAACTATGGCGTCGGATACAAATGAGGTCCAAACTTATCGTAACCGGGTTATTCAAATATACGTTTTGTTCTCGTCTGTTTCCTTCTCAAAAACTTGACCAATCTTTTCGAAATTTTAGGAACTAATTGGGAAGGAAATGTTCTCTCGGACCGTGTCGATTTTAGCGAAAATTATTATAGAATCTATAATATGTACTCGGCGGCGTCTGTTCTTGGCCAAAATTCCGCCGCAAACAGACGCCTGTACAATTCTATAACCATTTGCGTTAATAGCTAAACGGTAATAGCGGATCGCATTCAAATTTTTCTTTCTTAATTTACCTTTGTGTCATTATTTATAAAAAATAAAAATGTGGTATTTCCACATAAAAAATAGAATCGATAAAAAAATTGTCTATAAAAATATACAGAACATTTCTTTCGTATTCAGCTCCCTAAAATTAAACTTCGATTTGTATGGAATAATTTGCAGTGGTATCTTAAGAAATCAGCATAGGAACGTGAGACAGCTCGTTAATCCATCTCAATATCTTGTGACAATCTTTACGAGAATTGAGACGGAAACTGGCGCGTAATTGTTTGCGAATCACAATAATTACGTATTAATTATTATGTATACATTAATTGCATGTACTTTGCATGTTGTGATCGATTACCATTGGCGCCACAGTAAAGTAATGGATTACCGCCTTCCCAATAAGGATTGCTCTTGTTTTAATCGATTAAATTTTAATTGAAATAAGCTTGATTTAAATTAAAGTTAAACGTATGGTAAACGTGCTATGATTGATTGTGCTAGGTGTAGCTTAGTCGAGACAAATTTTAATTCGTTCATTTATCACTTCAAGGTGTGTGTGCCCTTAATGCGAAATGCAAATTTACTGGGAGTGTGTCCTTAAGACCGTCGCTTGTTGACGCGATACATTTGCTTTAACTGATTTGCAGGCAGCAGATATTTTTGTGACAAACTGACTATGGAGACTTTTTCAATATAGTTTGCAGTCTCGTGTAATTTTATAAGTCCCGAAAATCTCGAATTTCCCGGGTATATAAATATATAAATAAATATTAAGGGACAATCATACACCAATCGATATCCGAGATCATCTCACAAATATTTGCCCCGGCCGGGATTCAAACCCAGGACCGCCGGCTCAGTAGGCAGGTGTCTACAAACCGAGCCAACCGCGTCGTCAAAACATAAAACACGCATTTTTTTTTATCTACGCGGATTTTTGTAGGCGCCAAATAATAAATGTAACATGAAATCTTGCTGTATTCTAAAAATATAGCCGCAGCCCGCAGCATGCCACGCTAGTTAGTGATTGTACCTATTTCATTAGTATTCCTTACATCGATTGAAATTCTTGATGAATCCTCGATAGAAATGTATACAAAAGAGGGCCTAAGGGGTTAACGCGCTGTACCGGCAACCCAGAGGTACCGGGTTCGATTCCCGTTCTCTTCCACCACGTTACGTTACGCATTTATTTTTTATTTGAGCTTTGATCTTTGTATCAATGGTTTCAAATACGGCCGTTTAAGAAATCTCGGAAGATGGGTTATATACAAAGGTAGCTGACTAATTTACCTACTACTGACATATGTCAAATTACTAAAACTAAAATTGTTACTTTTGATGCTGACTTACTCAAAAAGATCAGCGGAGGTTACCTACCTAAGCCGAAAATCACCAATAATCACCAACGATTATAATTTGGTAGCATTTTCAAAAGACGCGTCATGCTAACGGTAACATTTATATATTATACATGCACATAAACCCGTGCGAGGCCGGGGCGGGTCGTTAGTGTTTCATAATGATCATAGTGCCATAATGGGGCGTGCCCATGTAATGTAAAGAGACATAACTCCACTTATCCCCATCATTATTTATCAATATCATCAGATTGGCGCCGATCGGTTCGTATAATGACACAGCCGGCTCATGAATTGCTGATGTGGCTTATCGCCGCATCCTCGCGATAAATTACAGGGATTGTAAGAGCATTTGCATAGCATTGTGCATATTTACAATATGTCTTGATGGTTGAGTTACCGAAGCTGAAGGTTAGGTATTAGGAACGCCTTTTGATGTTTTTGTTAATATTTGGATATAAACTTTTATTTCGATAGCGATGCTTTCTTTATGGGGTAAATGCACACATAATTAACATGCACAGTAAATTAATACCACATAATTGAACCTAAATTCTAAAAAGAACAAGGTTAAAAAAACCGCTCCCTGTCGTTTATTAGTCCAAAGGTGCCCAAAACCGCTCGCAGCGTTTCCACGCTGGATCGCTATGTACAGCATTTGTATCAGAAATGACTCGGAGCGGGGGTCTTCCCTCTTTTGCCTGAGTCTACGGCCTATCTATTCGAACGTCGCGCACAGAACTTTTATCATCTGTCCTCCAGCAACGCTGTCGCCACCGCAAAGGGCAAATATACGAACAACTTAGAGTGAAATATTTCCGCCGGTAGATAAATTAATAAACAAGTACGCTTTATTGCACACGAAAGTACATTTACACAAGAAATCAAAGCAAATTAAAAAAAAAACGATAGACAACAGGCAGTCTTATCGCTAAAGAGCGATCTCTTCCACACAACCTTTGAGTAGTGGAGTTGATACTAAAAATCACATAGTGAGTAGGTAATATACCGTAGATTTTAATTTATTTATTTTAACAGCATCGGATGTTGGCATCTCGGTTTAAGAATATAAATGTATTGTAGAAAATGTAAATAAAAACAACAATAATTAAGCTTGTTAGAATAATTTATAACGTACGTTACCGTCGAAATAACTAGAAAAATAAAATGAATAAATCTATAAAATTCACAAATATAAGCATAAATAACACAAAAACCTGGCGTAGAACAGATGGCGTTACAATGGGTCACCGTCAGCAATTAGTAAGGTAAGGATTTTTGCAGGTCATGCATTTTCTATTTTAAAAAGGTCCCTATGTTAATGTATGTTTATTCAGACACTGTTGTATGAATAGATACACGCGCTACTATATTGCATTAATTACTGAAATCCTGAATAATGCATTCTGTCGGCTTCAAGCAAGTTCTTGTTTACCGACACCACAATTTATCTCCGATTGATGTCTGCAAGTATTTTTCAAGAATTATCTGCATACATTTCAATAACACTTCCGCATATTTTCAAATGCATATTTCATACTAATGCAGACCTTACTTAATGTATTTAAATGTTACCAATATGGACAATGTTTACACTGGACCAGCGGTCGGGATTTATGTGGTTTTAGCACGCGAGCAGAAAAGTCGATTTGCGGGATTCTTCGGTTACGGTTTTGGCTCCGGGTTGTGTGTTATTGCTATTTTGACTTAATAGTTCGAGAATGTTAAGTTAATGTGGATAGCTAAATCTGTCGGTCGATGCATCATATCATAATTAATCTGTTGCAGTATCTCTTACGATTTCTCTCAAACCTTTATCCGAACTATTCATATCATGAGTGTTTTTTATTATTTATAGTGCAAGATATTAAAATAACAAGAATAGTTTTTTGATAACTTATACGACAATTCTTGTTGTACTTTTTGACATACATACTCCACACATGTTTTTGTTTAGGTATCAGAAAATGTGTCAAAGAGTGTACTATCTAGAAATTAGTTAAGGTATATAGGAAAACCAACTTCGCTAGTCGATAAATCAGGAGTAGTCCTGCCGGCACGTCTAATCCAGGGCTAATTGTGGATTAGCTGACGAGCCCCGGTCCGAGTTCCGCCGTAAATCATAATTTATGCTCCTGTATGAGTCGAGTAACAGTAACATTGGCTGGCTACTGTTTATTTCATATAACGGTGTTGTGATATTTGATAGCTTTCATCCTATACGAGCATCCAAAGGTTTCAGGTTTACAAAAATAGTTTTCTCATAGATTGGATCTGTAATTATTTTTGCAGAAAAAAGAACTTCATCTCGATGTATGTATTTTCTTATCATCATCGGAGTCTAGAATGATTTGGAAATTACTCCGCCGACAAGAGCCTAGCTCTTAAATATATTCTTTCTTATAGGTAAGTACATTAGGTATTGAGTAGTACCTAGTTAATAAAGTATTTACAACCGCAACAAATACATAATGGTTGGTATTCTAGCTATCGATCAAGGTATCAAAGTTAAAACAACCTAATGAGTCAATGTGTCAGGACTGACTTATAAAATTCTAGATTCTAGACTGTCAAGTCTAATCCAAAGACGCTAAAAAACCGATGTACATGACTGTCGCTGTCAGATGTCCATCAATCCGGTCATTAGGCGGTTCGAGTCCCGGGCAATTCTCACGCGAACTTCATTAGGGATCATTTGGGTGCTAACTTAGGTGCTAAGTAAGGAGATGGTTATTTTGCATAGATTTGTTTCCTGGACAGAATGTCGTTAACTGTCGGAGTGTTGGTGTTTATCTTCTTCGGTTTAATTACTCTGCCTGTGAATTTCAAATTAAGACAAGAAAAAGAAAGATTCGCAAATGTCATAAACGATTTTAAACTTTTAGCGACGGATTATGACGGATGAAATGTCGAAAAAGGTATTCTAACCAACTATAATAACTTGTATTCCTTGGTGGTTCTAGGATACACTTTATCCGACATCGCTGAAGCAAGGAAGACTACCTTTTATAGCACTACCTTTGCAGAGTGAACTGTCTTCAAAGCTCTGAGGTCTGAGGTAATTGCGTCTATAGAGGCAAATGCGTCTTTTGATGATAGAATAGAAGCGGAAGATTTTAAGGCCACCCATACCCTTCTTGCCTAAAGTTTGGCACAAAATGGATTTCAAAAATTGCGTTGGTAGTTTATAAAGTGTTTCGTTTTCATGATATCATCAAAATACGCATTTGCCTCGATAGACGCAATTACCTCAGGTGACCTTACATTGATTGCCAAATACTGAGGACAAAATGTTTAAAACTTTTTTATAATTTCTAAACAGTTTTATAAGACACTAGAATGGTTATGCGGTTTACACTACGCGGTAGCCGCAAGCCATTTGTCAGCTCCACACTATAGTTACAGATCATAATAACATAACAAATAGCACTGTATTGACAACACTAAGCTAATTGTTATTATGCACTATAATTCTACGATGATACTGCTTACTGCCGTTTCAACCTACAAAACTATTAAAATTGGAGCGGAAAAGGGACAGTGTTAGTTTCGATTTTTGAACAGACTCCACGATATTTATTAGGCGACATGAAAAGCCAGATGCATGCTTGGGCCGACCTGATTGTGTCATCGGGTCATTATCGGGAAGTGAGTAATGGCAACCGTGTGAGATGGTGCTAGACCACACAAATGGTGATTTTCAACATTTTGTGGGAACCGGGAATGTGTACGATCGCTAAAGGATCGCTATGTAGCTACGTCAGTTTTTTGACATTTGCTCCCGTGAGAATTTTGAGATGCTAACTTTTATTTTTAGTCTACTTCATAAATGAATAATACAATATGCTCATCTTTCTTCCAAGGATGCATGCTTATTTTTTCGTCGTATTTAGTCGAAGGGAGGGAAATAAGCAATTGCTGGCTGAATATTAATTTTAAACTGACGGCCGTGGGAGTCCGTTAAATTTAAAACGAAGCCAGCAATTGCCCTTACGGCTGAGAAAAATATAGTGCTTTTCTCAAAATTGGTGCAAGAAAACAAAATAAGTACAGATAAGTACTTTTATTGGTGTGCAATAAAGTATTGTATTATTATCTCCTTTATTCATTTTATAGCTTAGATTAGGTTTTTTTTACAATAAATTTATATAAAAAGTAAAATACAATAAAGAAGTTACAAAATATAAAAACATTATAAAAAACCTAACCTAGGGTGCCGCCGGCAGCGGGGCAGGGCCCAGGCTATCGGTGGTTAAGGCTGCAGAGAGAGGAACCTCCTGACAATGCGCGCCGTGTCCAGGAGTACCGCCTTCTGTATCTGACCCTTGATCCAGCCATCTAGCGAGAGTCTCGGGACAATGATCGTCGAATCAACATCCCACATTACGGTCACCTCGTGAGCCAAGTCAAGGTACTTGCTGAGTTTGTCCTTCTCGGCCTTCACGAGGTTCTCGTCATGGGGGATGGTGATGTCGACGAGCACTGCCTGGCGCTTGGATCGATCTACCAGCACGATATCAGGCTTATTGGCTACAATAGTCCTGTCCGTGATGATAGATCGATCCCAATAGAGCGTGGCACGACCATTTTCGAGAACTGGCAACGGTGCGTACTTATAGTACGGCACCTCAGTCAGACCACACAAGACCGTATCGAAGAGCAAGTTTCTGGTGAATGATCCTGGCTACTTGGTTATGTCTGTTATTATTATTATTATAAGTTTTGTTAGCCACTATATTAATGACAACTGAATACTTGCATTGCCGCCTTTTTTTATGTAAAAAATAGAAGTGTGTTTTTCTGCCAAAAACCTCATAAGCTATTTGAGCTACTGAGATTCCGTTTTGCCTGTTTAGGAACTATGGTTTTTTTTATATGGCCGTTTAAATTTTTAAAAAGTTTGTACCTCGACAAATAACGGAATATCATACAACATTATTGTCTTGCAAAGCTTGCGAGCCGGCATGTTTTTTTTTTACCATAAACTATGCATTTCGTGTCCTGACTTTTTAGCAATAAAGTCAACACTCCCGACTGTTTTTGAGAAAAAGATCCTTGTGCACTTTTGTATTAGGTATAATGTGTCATGTACTACTTTTAATTTATGTTTGGCATGTTTAATTATGACGTTGATAAAAACAATACGAAACGGATGAAAGCTGATGCTAATCTAAAAAAAATGCCGTTACGTGCCGAATGTGATTGACGTGGAAGAATTCGTACGAAAGTAAAGAGGGCGCCACAGCCGCCCCACATACCGACTAAATCAGGCATTATTTACTTAGCGCATAATAACAATCGGCCTAATAACGATAACAACGATCGGGCTTGCGAAACCGGCCATGTGTTGTAGAATATTCTAGACTACGGCTAAATACAGGCTTTGTTTTAGATTACGTAGTTTACTATTTGTAAAGAGGGTTTCAACCGCTTTCAATATCAGACTGTTCCTCTGCGTATACGGTCATTTTTAGTTATCTTCTAGAAGTCCAGGTGGCTTTTGATGCTTACGTTTATCACGTGATATTAAATAAGTGACAAAGCATCTGTCAGTTACACTCGCATTATGTCAAAACGTGACGTGACTGTTGTCACTTATTTATCTCGTGATAAAAGCAACCATCATAGCCCCCCGGTAATATTATAAAACAACCAAGACTGGAAATCCGAGCCTATACTATATGTGTCTAGGATACTGAAAGCTATTGCAATGCTCCATAGAACTTCACAAAGATAGTTCATAGGATGTTTCTAGGATATACTCGCAACTTTAGCCGTAAATCAATTTTTCTTTTAGTTATGTTCTTCAAGATTATTTAATAATCTTGAAGAACATAACTGGAAAAACCTGCCTGCTGCTGCTGAAATTTTACGAACATAACTGAAAAAAAAAATTGATTTACAGCTAAGTTGCGAGTATATTCTAGAAACATCATTAGTAAAAACTGCATGAACTTAGACAGAATATGAATCTATAATCTCACACTAACAAGCCTCAAACAGGAGCAATTCCCCGTACGATTTGTTAATATACTTATAATGGGCCCTTTACATACAAGCTGCTTGCACTAATAGGGTCCAATTATCGTGTCATTAGCGTATGATAGCGCCTATCATTATGCAAAATTTGCGCCGTCGCGGCTTAGCACCGGATGTATATTTATTTAGGTTAACTTTTAGCTGGTGTTATAAGTGTTGTTTTTTAATCATTTAGGATTAAGTATATTGGCAGTTTCGAGGCATAACTTACGTGTGTTAAGGATATCGGTGCTTGTGAAATGGTCGGTTAATTTACTTAACTTGTAATACACTTATCGAGAAGACTCTAGAATTCTCGCGCTTCGAGAAATAAAGAGGCAGAGAGATCAGATACGTAACTTAACTCGCATGAAATTGCGGCGTGGTCGCGTTTTATAGGCGCCTAAATATTATGCTAATACTCGTACTATTATCACCATAATCATTATGTATCAGTCGAAAGACGTTCACTGTCGGACGAAGGCCTCCACCGAAGTCCTATCCGACGATTTCTGCGATTTTGGCCAGATCGTTGGTTCACCTTGTCGACGACCCTCCACGTAGCGTCATCCAGTACGTGGTCACAGCATGACGATACAGGTAAGTCGTTACACTCTGAGCACGGGCAAAACAATTATTTTAGCCAATGACTCAGCACGATTGGAGATCTATTCGCTTCCTGCCTAGCTTCCCAGCTTTTTTGTCTGTTTTTTGTCCGAACTAGATTTTAGGAGCATCGGCCTCACACTTGTACAAATATTTACTGAGCAAATTTACCTGAATGGATGAGTCATATGTTGATAATGGTAGTCAAATGATTTCCTTAAAAATTCTCGATCAAGCAACGTAGTGGAGATTGAAGATATCGCGGTATCTATACGGTACATTACATTATCCAGCAACTGAAAAGTTTGATTTGATGGGTACAATGATATTGCGAGATTTAAAAAAACTGTTCTAGGTACATCCTCCTCCTTCAGTCGATATCCTCAATGCTGAGGGTCGTGGCCTCTCTGAATAACTTTCTCGTGGACTATTTTTCTAGGTACCTAATCGGTTTGAAATATTATTATTTGTCGAGTCTTTTTAGTATTTTTTTTATATAATTAGCGGAGGAGTCCTGCGCTGTTCTAATATGCCGACTTGAGACTCTTGAGAGGCCTAATTCCTTTAAAAAAAATTATAATATAGCAAATATATTTTTAATTTCAGCCTACTTTTGTTCACTTTAGTGAATAATACTTTTTTCCTGAGTTCTAGAAAATAGAACATAGCTATTTCATGCTTTCATTGCGTGTAGTCGAAAATAAGTTAAAAAAACAGTTTTCTGCGTGAAAAATAAATTAGTAGTTTCTGAAACTAAAATTATCAATGATAAATTCAAATTGTAGATTTTAAATATACATACCAATAAATCTCAATAGCCCTGTTCTATGTAGTAAGATTGATAGTATGTTAAGAAACGTGTTTGATCATAGAGAAAAATATCTAAAACATTCAGTACTTACTCGTATTTTAAACCGATAAGGAGCCTTAGTCCCAATTCAACAAATTAGAGCATTGCATCTTCACAAACATATAACGGTCATTCTCCAGACGTGCATTTTTGCTTGTCTTCACTCTTTAAAAATATAAAATCATTGATTTCATTATATCTTATATTTTTTGATCGTAGCAGGTATTCGTATTGAGCTGTACATGAATTTTCAAGAAAATATTTAAAACCCTTCGGGTAGAAAAAAAAACTTTTAGTCCTATTCTCCTAATTGACACGTCGCGTCCCACTACCCAAATTACTTACGTACCATTTTCTCCTGATCATATACATGAAGAAAAAACAATGTAAGCAAGTTTATTAAACAAAAGAATACATATTTTAATTGCAAAAAAAAAACCTAGTCAATACAAATAATATATCACAAAGATATCAATTATAATAACTTTGTCTCGAAACGTATAATAATTGACGCGTCGCGGTCGGTTCTGATCACACAAGTCCTTTGAAAGTAGGTACGGATCTCACTAACGCATTTCGGTGAAGCGGTCAGTCGTGCCCAGAGCCCCGTGTGGGACGGTTGTGTCAGCTGTGTACGGATCGTGGACTATGACTGTAAGTATCTAATTCACACGTTTTGGCTCACGAAATTTCTAATTAACACGTTCACGTTTTAAAAATCAACCAGTAACTCTCTTGCGCTGAGAATTTTAGTGTACATAAAAAGCCGCATTATTTAATACATACTAGATTCTGTAGATTATTACATGTACCTATAAAAAGTAATTTTGTATTTTTCAAGAATCCCTAATTCACAAGTCTAATTCACGCATCAAAAATAAACGCGTTAATTAGAATTTAACCATCCATGCGATTCTAATCATCATTTGGTTTTTTCTTTTCTAGAATATTTGTACATATAATAGTAATGGTACCTATAATATATAGTCACATCTTCATGGGGTCATTTTAAAAACCTCACCAGGTAGTACGCTGTATTTCTCAGGGCTGGAAAATTCTAGCCGAAGCGGTTTTGCTATATATTAGCACCATCTCAGGCATGAACAATTTCGTAATTGGATATAACCCTGTGTCTGATAGAATAATAACAATGAAGCTGATCACCAATGTATGTCTTCTCAACATCGTGCAAGTTTACAACACAGTCCACGGAAGAGGATATCAACTAGAAGAAACTCTAGACAGCATACCAAGCCGGCAAATCGCAATGTAATGGGAGACTGGAATGCTAAAACAGGAAGCTCAGAAATAGTCCATGAAATCCGAGACACCATTGGAAAATATGGTCTAGACTCTAGGAACGAACGAGGTCAGAGGCTTCCAGAGTTCTGTGTTCTGTTTCTGACCATTACTTTAGCACTCTCTTTCACCATCACTAAAGATGACTCTACACTTGAAAGTCTCCTGGAACCTGGGTCCTTTTAATTAGGAATGAGATAGACTACATACTGGTAGACAAGCGCTGGAAGTCATTTGTCAAAAATGTGAAACCTTCCCTTGAGCTGAATGCGGTTACTGGTTGCCTCCTTCTCCATTCGTCTCAAAGCCATTTACCATAACGCGTGACCTAAAACCAGAACTTAGAATCCAATAGAGCGATCCCATTTCCAGAATCTGACGGAAGCGACGCTTATGAATTTAGATCCACCGCGGACTGGTGATGCTGTCCAGACGATAAATGAAGATTTTGAGGATATCGTATCTAAGAGAGGAAGGGACTGTAGAAGGTCCACATGGATCACTGAGGAAACGTGGAACCTAATTCAGCGCCGAAAGAAATTAAAATTAATGCCTTTGAAGACTGCAAGGTGAAAAGGGAATACTCGAAACTATGTAAAGCAATTCAAAGGGAATGCCGCAGAGACAAGAACGAGCATATGCCAAGAAGTTGAGTCGCATCCACTTAAATTACAATCCTCGGATCTGTTCAAGAAAGTTCGCCTGCTGAGCCGAAAGTTCAAACCCAAGTTCTAGGTCATTGAACATAACGATGAGGAACCGCTGCATGAGTTTGACAAAATTGCAGAACGCTGGCGTGGCCACTATGAGCAGCTGTACAAAAGACCCTGTACAGGCAAGATAGTACTGAGTGGAACACTTAACTCCGAAATCACGGAGATCCTGAGTTCTAACATTAGCAATAATGGTTCATGTAAGACGGAAGTTGTCCGAAACATGGTGTTCTCCATATTTTCATACGGCTCAGAAACATGGACCCTGAAAAAAGCGGACCGTTATCGAATTGATGCTTTCTGCTGGAGAAGAATGCTGCGCATACCATAGACAGCACGCCGCGCCAACGCACCAATCTTAGCCCAACTCAAGATCCGAACTAAATCGTCGAAGACCTGTCTTCGTAGGGTTCTGGAGTACTTTGGTCGCATTGCCAGGAAAGACAGTGATAACCTGGAAAAACTGACGATCACTGGAAAAGTTGAAGGCAAGCGACCAAGAAGCAGGAGTACGACACGCTGGATAGACCAGATTCTCACAACCCTGGGCACTACAGTACACAATGCTCTACACATGGCTACTGACAGCAACAGATGGCGCCGCATCATCCGGGAATGACCACGACCCTCAGCAATGAGGCAACTGACGCAAGGAGAAGGAGGAGTTAATATAGTAAGCGTAGCGAGGGCGGGTACATGTATAAATTATTTATTATAACTTATTATAATAATTCAATTTACATACATAATTACATACCTAACCTACCTAGTAACTCTAACGGCCGGTGTGCTTGTTTCTTGAGTACTTAAATACAACTTTCATATTATTTAAAACATAGCTTATATCATATAACTGTCACCATATCAGTCATATATTATTATACAAAGCGTTTGTATTTTAGTTTAAAAAAATATAATTGAATTTGTATAATTAACGCGTCGTTTTTCTAATTCACGCGTTATACAAAAGTAAAATATTCTAATTAACACGTCGTTTTTCTAATTCACGCGTCATATAAATTTTAATTTGCTTCTAACTAATGAACCTTTAATAATTATAAGGTGCCCTATCAACATTTTAGTTTCAATGATCGATATGTTACTATAATTGTGATAAAAATTATTAAAAATTAAGTAGAAAAAAAGCGACGCGTTAATTAGAATTAGAACACAAATCTGGAGAATGACCGATAAATCATCTTATCAACTTCCTGCTATAACTTACCCACGAACCCACGAAAACGGTGTCCCCACTGACATAACAAGCGATAAATCATTTCATAAACTCACTTGCATCACTTTGTACGCAAAAAAACGCCAAGTAACTACTGAGAAGCAGAAATATATCACGAACTTGCTCATTTTGTTTTTCAGCAACCGTGCGGTTCGAATCACTTAATCGAAGTTGACCAGATTATGAAGACCTCTGAATTATGCAGATTTCTTGGCAAACGATGCTCTTAAGATTTTGGTGGGTAATAGAAGATGTCCAGTTTTGGAAGCGCTGTAGTCAGAACGTGCTTGTTGGAAAACAGGGATCTTTTTATTTTGGTGGATTTGTAGTTGAAGCATGGGTGGAGTATTCTGGATTGAAAGACCACCGACAGAGTTAATTTAAGATCGGTATTGTATGTTTTGTGGAGTGTAATAATTTACATGTGTGCAAGATTTTTGACAACATTGTAGTTTAATCTTGTCGCAATTCTTAATAAAAGTACGTCTACCTGTTTAATCATAATTTTTGGACTTGTTGATTTTACGAAGATACCGTATACACCTCCAACTTTAGCTTTAATATCTAAATATTTGAGTTATTTCTTATGTCCTCTCACGTGTAGAACCCTAACAAATTCTGAGGATTTTGATTATTTTATTACATGTTGTGACTATTACTTACTGTTGAGTTTCTTTCGGCTTTCTTCTCAACACTGGTCTCCTCTTGTGAAATGCCGGTAGATTAAGACTTGTAAAAACCTTTATCTCCTACTTATAGATAAAACCTTTTGATTTTGATTTCACTTATTCTGTGATTTTACAAAAAATGTGAGTCACTATAGAGTATTTTTTTCAAACCACTTGTTGCTTTTGACGACGCGGTCGGCGCAGTTTGTGTAGCACCTGCCTACTGCGCCGGCGGTCCTGAGTTCGAATCCCGGGTAAGGTATTTTAAATAATTTGTGTACTGAATATTTGTTATGATAAATAATAGTAAATTCTATATTTTTACCTATTCCGCCCTCTTCCCTAATTCAGCCAATTTAAGTTTAAAATTACATTTTCATCTAAAAAAAATAGTATTAAACTCAAGCTACAAAGAACCCTTAAATTAAGTTCGCCACTCCGCGGCCCATTAGCACCCAATCTAGTTGTTGTCTTCCGTCTTTATCATCGCGCTCGTTTTGTGCGAGACGGAAATAGCCGCGCTATTTATACCACCGTCGAGATGATGTATGGTTCGGGAGAGTAAAAAATGTGGGAATTGGGTATTAATAGAGCGATAATTGAGAAGAAGAAACAAATTGTTTACTGAAGATTTGTATGATTTGAAAAAAGTATTGTATGTAATTTGCAGACGATTTGTTTGGAACTGGTTAAAAATGACTCAGATTTGATGCATTAGCAACTAAGTTACTACAAAAATGTAAATGCTTGTAAAATGTGGTACTTTTTTAGTTTGAGAGTGGATTGGAAAGTTCTTATTACCTTTCTTTCGTGTATATCTCTTTACCACAGATTAAAATATATCGCATAATATTGAGAATCAAAACATTTATTCTGCAAGTTCTATAAGAGCTCTTTTACATGTCAGAGTTATATCAGATTATCTGATAAATGGTAAATTTTTAGACAATGCCTTTTTGCTTATTAGTTAAGTCATGAGTTAATAATGTCCGCTGCTGACTTTACTTTCTTGTACTAAATATGTAATGTCCTTTAAAAATATATATAAACCTTTAAATATTAGATGAAATCAGGAAGGCACAGTTTATGATTTGATAAGTTGCGTATCTGATTAACTGCGTCATAAATATCTGCACTTTTATAACCTTGTCGCTTTAACGAGCCGCCGTGCGAAATTGTGAATGGAGTTATTGCGATAAGGTGTTAACGTGTCATATATCGCAACATGTTATTATATTTACTTATAATATATCATGCAAGGGGTATTCATAGATTTTATTCGTCGATATTCATTGGCAATGTTGGCATGTAATCTGGTATCCAACAGTATTAACTAACGACGCGTATTAATTCACGACGCGTTTGGCGCAGTTTTTAACTAGACACCTGCCTACTGAACCGGCGGTCCCGGGTTCGAATCCCGGCCAGGGCAAATATTTGCGTGATGAACTCGAATGGTTGTTCTATGTATTTAAGTATATATTTATCTATATAAGTACGTATATCGTCGTCAAGTAATACAAGCCTTCTTGAACTTAATTTGGGGACTAGATCGACTTGTGTGATGTTGTCCGATATGTATTTATTTTATTTTATTATTAAATAACAACAAGGAGAGTGACATATTAAACATCCGAATGATTTGTAGATTTTAATGTATCTTATTAATATATTTTAATGGCACTAAATACTCGTAGAAGGTGTTATTATAGCTTAATCATGGAAACAAATGAAGTGTGAAGGTTCGTTAACATTTGTATCGATTCGTGGAATAAGTTGACATTTTATTAGGGTCTTCTCTCTCGTCATTTAATGGAAGACAATGTCTCAGAATTTTGTAATTCTGAAAATAGGGAAATATTTCGAGTTAGATAAACCTAAATAGATCGTGTGTCACCAATTTTTTTTTCAAGTTTTTGCGTATTTCAGTATCTTAAACTTTGTGCTAACTATTCCAACCTAACTGCGCCCCGCGGTATTACCCGCTCGTCCCTTAGGAACACTACTTTTTTTCGGGATAAAAAGTAGCCTGTGTTAATCCAGTAAGTTGTATATGTTAATCTAGTTAATCCAGTAATATTAGTGTGATAACTTAGTAAAAGTAATTATGGTTTTACGTCTTTTATTAGCAATGTCTGACTGACCCGGGTACCGGCACCTGATATTAAGTGGCCAGCCGACTGAAGCCGACAAAAAGCTTGATCCTTGGATTGAGACGTCACGCTTTGATCTGTCGGCGCTGTCGGTGTTGTCGGCGAATACGCTTTTTGCTCTTCTAGGTGATTAGCGTGAGTTTTTGTCGGACGTAAGTTACAAGATTAAGCGGTGAAAAGGACATACGGTAGCGGGGCAAGCTTGATGGGATCGCTCGCTCTCAGTGCGTGTGACGCCTTGAGTTTCTGATTGGCTTTTGGATGGGAATAAAGGCCACACCGCTGCTCAACCTAGTGACGGCGCGTTTACGCCAGTGACGTGTATGCGTTAAGTTTTCTCAGCTCATTATATTAGGAAACATTTTCATTTAATTAAGAAAAAAACTGCGTTTTCGATTTTCTAAGGTTCACTTGGCTTGTCTTCGAGTTTATGTATTAGAATAATTGATGATAAAATCAAATGTAAGTATGTTGGATTCCACAATATTTTTATTTCTAAGATCAAATGTTTATTAGAGATTATATCCTGAACAATCCTTATTTTTTGAAAAAATGAGTTAGCATAAGGACATAAGGCAGTTTCCGTCCAACGCCCATATTTGTTTCCACACTGTATAGTGTATACCTTACATTCATATGTTACTAAGCTTAATGTTAATTGCTTGTATATATACGCTAAATTAATTGATTCACTTGATTAATAGTTGTTATTATCAATAAATCACGATATTAATAAAGTAATTTCAATACCGCTCCGCGCCTGTACCCCGTACTGCTCTTTACATATGCCATGTTTTGATTAATAAATGCCAACTGGTTATTATCGATATATGTAATAATACCAACGTATTAGTTTTGCAATTATTATTATAGTATTAATAGCTTTATTATGAAGTGATAATATCGGAATGTGATATCAATTTATAGATGAATTTAAATACATTAAGTATAGGTACTTTATTACAGGTTTGTTTTTGGGATACTTTTACGCCCGTTGTCCGTTATTTGATTTTAAGAGTACCTAATTTTAGTTTCTTAATAAGAAAAATTCATAATAAATATTTAATAAATTGTTTCAATCGAAAATAAATAATTACTTATTGCATAATACATGTAGTGAATTCGACTAATATAGACTAAACAATAAATCAATATCCCACCAAAAACATTCTGTAAAAAATTAGCCAAGTCTCGATGGAGCTGCTTGTTTATCTCTAAAAAGTAATGAAATCTAGACAAAGTCGTACCAAGTCTAAGGTTCCTTACTGCGATTTCTTTATTATTATAGTTAATGTTGTGTGACTTGGCCGTTGAAGAGTACACAAGGGTACAACACCAGGTGCTCCATGACACCATTGCACCAATCTGTCCCCAGAACCGCTACAAGTCAATTTTGTTTACACGTAATGTTATGTCTGTTGTAACTACCTATGTTTGTTAAGCGAGATAATAGCCCATACTGGTATTGGTAATTTGACGCTAGTGTCTCATTTTAGGCTGTTGTTGATTGTGCAGCACATGCATTCAGCATTGACAATGCTGACTTCTGCTCTCTTCTTTTTGGAGCGTCAAATCGACCACCGATCTAACATAAAATAGATGTACAGACGGACTTCTATCAATGATTAGAGGTAGATGAATACTTTTTATACTGTTTGTTTCAGGCTTTGGCTGCGTATTTCAATAATACATAAGTATTATTGAAATACGCAGCTTTATCAAGCCTACAATTGACTGGTTATTAAATCAACGTTTTCCAAGTGGCAATTTTCCATCGTCAATGGGTAGCGGTTCTGGCGACAGATTGGTGCAATGGTGTCATGGAGCACCTGGTGTTGTACCCTTGTGTACTCTTCAACGGCCAAGTCACACAACATTAACTATAATAATAAAGAAATCGCAGTAAGGAACCTTAGACTTGGTACGACTTTGTCTAGATTTCATTACTTTTTAGAGATAAACAAGCAGCTCCATCGAGACTTGGCTAATTTTTTACAGAATGTTTTTGGTGGGATTTCACTTCTTTTTGTAGAAGCGTGGGCATATTGTTTTATAACAACCTGCTAATTCACTTTAGCAAACCTCACGAAATAATAAGCGAAATCAACGAAATGCAAATAATCCCTCCTAATCCCTAGCAAACGTTTCCGAGCGCAATAGAAGAATGTCGTAAACGACTGTAACGCGGCCGGTTGCCACTTCGCCATATAAGATTATCGGAAAAACAAACGTAGGCGCGTTTCAAAATACAGTTAGCGCCATCTAGCGACGTGTGCGGGTATCACCGCCACTCTTAGTCCAATGCATTATATTTTGACCAAATTTTGAGCGAAATTAATATTTTGGTGTAATTTGTTTATTTAATTTGTGTAATGTTCGAGTAGAATAAAGTTAATCGTTCGACTATTTCTTCTTGTAAACTTGTAAGGTAAGTATACGTATAAAAGCCAGTCTAGTCTTATCCAGAGTTTTCCTTTAATTTTATTTATATGCGTATTAAAAGCAGAAGGGGAGGCATTCGCCCAGCGGGTACGTATTACAATACCGAAGTTCAAAATACCGAATTTCATAAGACCTATGGACGGAAGGCCGAAAATTAAAATTTCGAATGTTTATTTGACCGAAAGTTTAAAATCCCGAAAGAACGTTTGATCGAAAGGATGAAATACCGAATATTATAATCCCGAAGACTGTAATCCCGAAGAATGAAATCCCGAAGACTGTAATCCCGAAGATTATAATCCCGAAGACTATGATCCTGCCTTAAGGTTGTAATCCGGAATATTATTTAAACTGTCGAGAATTATATTTCTGTAGTCTTACAGATTCTAATGTTTATTTTATACAAAGAATATTAACCTAAATTACGTAACCTACTTGCCTACTACTATACTTACTATTTATAAGTGAACTCTTCTGTGGAACCGATCTGCTCCGGCGCTGCGGGATGTGCAGCTCCTCCGCCCTAGTACGTTAGTACTCTTTATTATAAAGTGGCCCAAGCGTTAGAAAGTGCGGGCATCAAGCGAGTCGCAGCAGCTGAGGCTGGTCGCCGAAGGTGACCAAAAAGCCGAAGCTGCGGAGGCGAGCGTTGACAGCTTCGGTTCCAGACAAGTTCGGTTCGGTTGGCGGTCCATGACAGAATATTTTATCATAATATCGAATATTTAGTGTCATAATTTCCCACTTTCCCGGACTCTTTCCTTTTCTTAATCGACTTGCCACAGAACCGAAGCTGTCAACCCCGATTCCACGTGGTCTTGTCTGCCCTACCCCTAGAGTGTATATAAAAGGCCGGAGGCGCGGAGGGAGGGCAGCCCCCGGCCGCCGTAAGAAGGCGAGCGTAGGTGCCGCATTTTCTTACGCTAGGGCGGAGGGGCTAAATATCCCGCAGCGCCGCCGGAGCAGATCGGTTCTACGGAAAAGTCAGATTAGTTTAGTGTCCTGACACTTTTAAAGTGCTCATTGACTATCGGGATTATAAAATTTCGAGATTTTAAAAATTTCGGGATTATGAAATTTCGAGATTTTAAACTTTCGATTTTCTGAAAATAGGGAGCTTCGGTTTATCGAATATCGGCTTTTTGAACTTTCGGTATTTTGACCATCGGTATTTCAACTACTAGGTATTATGAACTTTCGGGATTGTAATACGTAACCCGCCCAGCTGTGGGACGCTATAGGCTAGATTAAATTAGAAGATGTGGGTACACATCTACTACGCTGGATTTTTTCAATGACAGTCGATTTTTTAATGTACCAATAGTAGAAGGGGGCATTACCATATCTCTAATACAGCTGAGACCAGCTGAGGGTTCTTCACCAAATAAATAATAAATAAATAAATATCAGACAACCTCACACAAATCGATCCAGTCCCAAATTAAGCTCTAGAAGGCTTGTGTTATGGGTACTAGACGACGATAGACATACTTATATAGATAAAGATATACTTAAATACATAGAACAACCATGACCCAAGCACAAATATTCGAGTTCATCACACAAATATTTGCGCTGGCCGGGACTCGAACCCGGGACCGCCGGCTCAGTAGGGAGGTGTCTACAAACCGAGCCAAACGCGTCGTCAAAATACTTCAGACCTTGGATTTTTGACATCAAATGAAGCGGCCCACTAAGTTGAATATTAAAATACTTAAACGGGTTTACTCACGTCGTAGAAGTCGAATAACGCTCGACATGTTTCGAATCGGTACGCGATCCATCATCAGGAGAGATGATCAGTCGCGACGGCGGCCAACCGAACACAACAACAAGTTGAATATTTTTTGTAAAGGCGGTATGTCGATCTCTAATAGTTTGGTTGGGCTCTTGTGTTTTCTAATCAGAGTACTCCAGATCTTCGATTATCCTAGTTTTTAGGGTTCCGTACCCAACGGGTAAAAACGAGACCCTATTACTGAGACTTCGCTGTCCGTCCGTCCGTCCGTCCGACCGTCCGTCTGTCACCAGGCTGTATATCACGAACGGTGATAGCTAGACATTTGAAATTTTCACAGATGATCTATTTCTATTGCCGCTATAACAACAAATACTAAAAATAAAATAAAATAAATATTTAAGGGCTCCCATACAACAAACTTGTTTTATAGTACGGAACCCTTCATGCGCGAGTCGGACTCGCACTTGGCCAATTTTTATAGTTTTCGCTTTATGTGGCCATTAAACCCTAACTCTGTACCAAATTTCAGCTCTCTGAATTTATGGGAAGTACTAGTTCTTTACTGATGATCATGAGTGAGTGAGTGAATGAGTGAGTGTCGTAAATGCGAAACTTTGCTTTCGCGTAACTTCGGAACTAAATGACCTACAGACTTGAAATTTTGGATTTTAAGTATGTGATTATAGCTTACTGGATGACAAAAACTTCTGCGTTCTGGTCTTATCCAGAGGTGCTCAAATAGGGGCCTGAAAATGCGGCGAAATGGTTCCAGTAAAGGATGGTACGGCAGTGTTTGCTTCGCGCTCGACTTGGCGGGGGCACTGCCGTGCCCCCCGATAAGGGACAACCTTACTCGTACACAAAACGACCTAGTCCTAAACTAAGAAATGCTTGTACTATGGGTACTAGACGAGGATATACATACTGTATAAATACATAACATTCATGACCCAGGAACAAATATATTTGTTCATCATATAAATATTTGCCCTTGCCGGGATTCGAATTCGAACCCAGGACCGCCGGCCCAGTAGGCAGGTGTCTACAAACTGCGCCAACCGCGTCGTCAAACAATTAGAGTAGTTGGACACTAGTCTAAAGTTCTAAACTATGGTTTCCCGTATTTCAGCCAAAACCCCAACTACTAATAATAATGAACTTTATTCTGCAAGGGCACGAGTCAACCGGCATTTCATAAGTGGAGACCATTGTTGAGAAGAAACATCGAAAAAACTCAACAGTCAGTAATTTGTTCAGAAAGCATATTAACCATTAGAATAATATAAACTTAACCCAACGACCACTACTGACGTTCTTATGTAAAATGAATTATGTATAAGTGGAAAGTAACTATATTCATAACTTTGTCATTGCTTAAACTGCATCTAACAAGACCAAACCCCGAATTAACAGATAATTGTCGTAAAAAACTATGTCAACCGACTTTTCCATAAAGGGGGTTATGGTTAACTGGCTATTTTCACACCTTGGAGTAATTTCCGACGATTTATATGCAAAGTGGTGCTTAACGGGGTTGCAGAATTAATCGATTAACGATTACTAAGAACTCAAGTGAATAATCATAATAGCTCATATCCATTTTAGCGATTATTTGAAACTGAACCTTATACACGATAAGGTTGCGATCCAATTGAGAAGTGGTTAAGGGTTGATAAAAGCTTTCATTTACATTTAAGTTTTTAACTTTGATACGCCGGGATGTTAAAATCGGTAGGAAATTAATCGAATTCACAGGTTTAATGAGGATTGAGGTGGTAACGTGATTATGTCTTCCTGTTATAAGTATTGAGTTATAATTTGTTTAGTTTGTGTTTGTTGCGGGGCAATGCTGCTAGCATTTTTGGAACATTTCCGCCAGGTAAAGCCTGACCAGAAATATATGAGGATTGTCAAGAGGGCGCTATTTATAAGATTTATATGGCAACAATTTTGCAAACAATCGCAACCCACTATAATGACATTAGTTTACCTTTCAGTTCCTAACATAGTAATATCATTTAACGGAATGCACTCTTTTTCTGACTGTTTTTCGTGTAGTACACTTTATTTATAATCTTACGTTCACGGCTATGAATGCCCAAGTAGCAAAACACTCCTTTAAGACCCACTTTATAAGATTTAAAATCTTATAGCCGTTCTATAGCCGTATTGTCTATGACCATTATCTCGGGTCGTCTTATAGGATTCTTATAAAGGTTATGAATTTTACCAACTATCTTATAACAACATCGCACATGACTATTTGAGGTGCAAGAGCCGTCGATCTTATAACTTAGTCTCTCTAACGTCTATAGGATAACTTTATTAGTGTCTTATAAGCCATACAGGCTTATAAGCACATTTTATAAAACAGTTACTAGTGTGTCTATTCTAGCCTTATAAACGCATTAAGTAAAACGTTTACTCCTTTTACAGTTTTACTTCTTTCTTTCATAGGATGTATTGTCCTATAAGTGTCATAGAAAATGTTGCTATAGGGTATAGACAGGCTTATAAGCACATTTTATAAAACTGTTACCAGTGTGTATATTATGATCCTATAAACACATTTAGTAAAATGTTCACTTCTATTACCGTCTTAATTCTTTCTTCCGTAGGATGTTTAATCCTATAACTGTTATAGAAAAAGTTACTATAAGAAAACAAATTTATAGGACTGATTTAATCCGGTCGCTGCTTTTAAAAGATTATTGACACTAAACTAGCATATTATAGGATTGCTACAAGTAAGTTTTACTTATAAGCGTCTTGCACTTGCTGTTAATAGTGAGTACGGAGTGCAGGTCAGAATCATCTAATGAATGACAATGATACGGGTGAAATCTGTGATGGTTCCGTACTATAAAAATGCCTGTGAAGATGATAATTTAACAATGAAGATAATTTTAAAATGTATGGTGCTAATTTTACCTTTGACCTAAATTCAAGAAAGTCACTATACAGGGTGTCCCTAAAACCAACGCCAAAATGAAGAGGGGTGATAGAACAGCTCATAAGCAACCATATTAAGTCAATTTTACCTTAATAAAAAGTTTATGGTTTTCGAGATATTTGCATTTTTTTTAAACTCGTGACTTTTGATGCCCTGCGTCAGTATGTCGATTGCCACCACTGCAAATTTAGGTATTTTGTAAATCTGTTTTTTGCAGAATGTTACTAAAAACATATCCTATCGAATGTAATTTAAATTTATTACATATCATGATGCTTTGTCGGTAAAAATAATAAAAAAAAACGAATTATAGCGATTTATTAAATTTAGCCTGCGGTTTTGATCGAGTTTCATTTAAAAAAAGTATTGTAAACTAACATGGCACACAACATAAAAAGATAGTAAATTTATTGTAGTTTTCAAAAAGGTACAGCATTTTCTAATTTACGCAGCAGTTTACGAGATATTGATATTTTACACCAAAAGGAGCTCATACTGCAGTTGTTACATAGTATGGAACCAGAGCCCCTACTAGACTCAGTTTGAATTTCGAACAAAAAATAGAATCAAAGAATACACAATTTGAAATTGGAACACAATTCGAAATTCGAATTCAAGTCGGCTTTCTGATAAAAGAGTATTTTAGTAATTTTAGTACACTTCGTCAATTCGTTTGATGTGCTTTATTTAGTTTGGTTTCTTATTTTCTTAAATAGACTTGCTTTACCAATAGAACTCGTGTTGGCCTTGTGATTTGGATTTTTGGTACAATTTAACTTTGCTTTGTGCATCTTGGACTCGAGTTCTGTGTATTGATTTTAACTTCGATTTACTTTGGCTCTGTTAAGATTAATTGTAGTGCGTTTGTTACAAATATGCCAGAGAATTATACTCCTCAAGAATATGCCAACATGCATTTTGTCTATGGGGAATGTCAAGGTAACTCTTGTGCTGCAGCTAGACTCTATCGGGAAAGATATCCAAATTTAAGGCATCCGGACTATCGAGTATTTCGAAATGTTCATCTCGCATACTCACAAGGCGTTTTGCCTGGCAATCGTGGCGGATTAGGAAGACCTAGAGGAGATTACGATGAAGATGTTTTACAAGAGATTCAAAACGACCCATCGACTTCGACACGGAACATTTAACGTAATTTAGGGATATCAAAATCTGTTGCCAATAGAATATTACGTCGTTATGGATTTCATCCATACCACATACAACGTGTTCAAGCGTTGCTGCCCCGTGATTACCCACTTCGTGTTCAGTTTTGCCAGACAATGCTGCAAAAACACAGAGAGGATCCCAATTTCATAAATATGGTTTTATGGTCTGATGAAAGCACTTTTAAGAGAGATGGATTTATGAACATGCACAATTTACACAGTTATGCATTAGAAAATCCTCATTTAATGAGGGAAGATCGGTCGCAGTACCAATTTAAAGTGAACCTCTGGACTGGAATATTAGATGGGAAAATAATTGGCCCATTTGAATTACCAGAAACGCTGAATGGTCCAAGTTATCTGCATTTCTTAGAGAATGAGTTGCCAAATCTTCTCGACGACGTACCTTTAGCTACGCGGAGGTCAATGTGGCTGCAGAATGATGGCTGTCCAGCACATTATGCACGCGAAGTGCGACTACATTTAAACCAAACTTATCCACAGAGATGGATCGGCCGTCTGGGTCCCATTTTGTGGCCTCCTCGATCTCCAGACCTAAATCCTCTGGATTTCTATTACTGGGGTTTTAAAGAAAAAGTTTACAATGAACCGATTAACAGTATAGCGGAGCTGAGACAACGCATTTACGCAGAGGCCCAAAACGACGTAACAAGAAGTGCACGTCACATCAGTCGAGCATTTTTAAGGAGATGCCGGGCTTGTATTCAAGTCAATGGCGGACAATTTGAACATTTAATTTAGTTACATAAAACAGGTTTCGTATTTTTTAATGTTTTTAGTTTTTTATTCACGTAACAGATAAAAATGGCAACCAGTATTATTTTTGCATTATCTCATAAACCGCTAAATAATTAAGTCAATTCAATACCATTTTAAAAACAACTCTAAATTTGCTATCTTTTTACGTTATTTGCCAGGTTCGCTATGAACATTTAATTTTTTTTATTCTAAAATGAATTGTGTTCCTATTCTAAATAAAGTATTCTTTAAATCGATTTTTGTTCAAAATTCAAACTCTGAGCCTAGTAGGGGCTCTGGTTCCATACTATGTAATAACTGCAGTATGAGCTCCTTTTGGTGTAAAATATCAATATCTCGTAAACTGCTGTGTAAATTAAAAAATGCTGTACCTTTTTGAAAACTACAATAAAACTATCTTTTTATGTTGTGTGCCATGTTAGTTTACGATACTTTTTTTAAATGAAACTTGATCAAAACAGCAGGCTAAATTTAATAAATTGCTATAATTCGTTTTTTTTTATTATTTTTACCGACAAAGCATCATGATATGTAATAAATTTAATTTACATTCGATAGGATATGTTTTTAGTAACATCCTGCTAAAAACAGATTTACATAATACCTAAATTTGCAGTGGTGGCAATCGACATGCTGACGCAGGGCATCAAAAGTCACGAGTTTTAAAAAAATGCAAATATCTCGAAAACCATAAACTTTATTAAGGTTAAATTGACTTAATATGGTTGCTTATGAGCTGTTCTATCACCCCTCTTCATTTTGGCGTCGGTTTTAGGGACACCCTGTATATGGAAAATGTTTATTTTAAAATAAACACATACAATATATTAAGGATATATAATACTAAACTGTAATACTGTGTTTGTGTTTGAATAAATAAATAAATAAATAATTTAATTTAAATAAAATAATAATTAGTGACACAATAAAAATAATAATTGGGGTGACTATTTTGAACGGTTTTGGGGTATCGCAACTTCAGGTCACGTAAACTTATGTGGCGACTTATCAAGAATTGTAGGAAGACTCCAACTAGAATCGAACCGTTGAAAACTGCGCCGTCTGGTAAAAGATTACAAGTTCTACTCGTTTATGTGTATCTAATATGATAAATATATGTCTTACATGATAAAGTGATAGGCTGAACACCAGTTGTGCGTGTAAGTTAATAAATAATTGATGTTTCTGGACTGCGCAGCTTTCCAACTCACCCGGTCGGCACGGTATTCAATTAGTAGCCACACGACTGTTCAACGGAGTGTTGACATGTTTCTATATAATGTAATAACCGAATTGCCTGCTAGATGGCGCTGTTATTTTGGTAAAATTGGCTGCATCACGCTTTTAAGATTTTCCCCGAGTTAATGACCCTAGCTCGGTACATATAGATTATTTGAACATTGTTCGTTTGAAAGTATATTGTTTATATACCAAGCAGCAGTGTATCATTTACTGGGAGCCAGTTGTTTACGACGGGTGTGGGAGCGTGCGACACGCCGGGCATGGCGCAGCCGGTAGGATACGATCCTACGCTCCCAAACGGAATATGACTTCCAATCAGATTAATGCTAACTAGTGCCCCCAATCTCAATCTTTTACCTTGTCACAACGAAGGTAAATACTGCCATTTGGTGCCGGCAATCCAAATCACCTTATCAATACTTCAAGCCCAGATAGGTAACAGTTACGCACTGACATGACAAGACTAGTTATGCCATTATAGCTATATAGTGATCTACTGTTCCGAGCGCCCCGCCCGCGCGCGTTAGCATCCTACTCTTGGTGCCGAGGTGCTGCGGCAGTGGACCACAACCACCACAAAATAGTGACAACACTAACAGCCGGAAAGCTAATCGTATTATCGCAAAAATAAAATTACGCACATTACAAATTGCGCTTTCCCTATACAGGTTCACTAGAGTTTTTCAGCGGTGTGCGTAAGCACGCGTGGCAAATTTCGGCCTATATCTTGTAGGTATATTTTGCGTCTTAAACTAACACCTCTTTCTCGCGCGCGATACATTACCTATCTCTTTCTATGCTTACTGTGCGAGAGACGGGTGACGCTATGTCGCGCGACAAGAGTCGCAAAGCGTAGTGCTAGACGGGTAGAATAGACAACCATCGGAGACGTTTTGGAACCTGTGACCAGATTACCTCCGTACCTGGTGGAGTCAGGCTGGTTAAGATTGTAATCGAATCCCCATAATATCCGCAGGTTAATTATAAATTGACGAATATTTATAATTCGAGGCGACCGCAGTACAATCGTGTCACCTAATTGTCCAAGACGCCGTATGAGAACAGAGCCATCCGTCGAGTATTTCTATAAATATTTAGTAACATTATATTTTGATTTCCCAATTTCGTGGGTAAATAAAGTACGTAATTTTCCTCCAAAAAATAAGCATGTGCTAAAAGTATGCATAGGTTTTATTAGCTTTTTTAGCGTGTTCGATCAGATTTGTGTTAGATCATGAGCGCGACGAAGGATACAATATAATAAGGAAATTATTTGGTTATAGGGTATAAAAAAATTAGATTAAATATCTTTCTCAATGTGTACATTTAAATTAAGGCGTATACATGTATGTTTAATTAAATAAGTAATGCTATTTAACCGGGCTACGTTACCGAAGATTTAGCAAAAAACATCTTATGTTTAAATCCGGTCATAACCTGATTAATTTATAAACCAAGCATGATGTAAATCTGATCAATGGTTTAGTTTTCGAATAGCAACCATCTAAACTGTTTGAACTAAACATCTTTATGAACAAAAAATATTGTTTAGCATCTAAGAGGGATATAATTGTTACATAAGGGCGGCTCCACAGCCGCGCAGTTCCGGTGATTTGTCGCCGTCGCGACTCGACCGCATGTTTGCGGCCAGCCTAGCGACAATACGTAAGAAACGCGATACGCACTGTGTTTGTGAATAATTAGCCTTTCATGTGACCGCTTCGAAAATGACGGATATAATTATATTGACTACTACAGAAATAGTGAAAAAAATGTGTCACTAACTTCAAACGATCCTCCATTATAAAGGCATGCTGCGCCTAATGTACGTAGCAAATATAATGTGCGTATCAAATAGCTTTTCATGTATAATAATTCAAATAGACATAATTCGGACAAAAAACTAATAAACAGAGTTAATTAAAAGACAAATGAAAACCAATAAAGAGTTTCGAGCTTTTCCGACACGTTACGTCTGAGACATAAATTTTCAGACATTAAAACATTATATTGTATCGTATTCTAAAACGGGAAAAATAATTATGCAATCGTACGAGTAACTAAATACTACATTAACTCACGAATTATTAAATCTGACGTATACAATCAACGGTTGTTAAACCGCTTTAAAAAACGAATTGTTACGAGCGTACGTCCTCAATGAGCTGAGTTTTACGATACCTAACAGAAAAACCTAACCTAGAGCGCTAAAAATTCAAAGCACTATTTTTTGCTCGAAGTCAGTGTTTACTATACAAATAATCATAAATCTTCTGAGTCATTCCGCCATTCATAAGTGCACTTTCGATTGTAGCGTTTTTTCCAGTGCAATGACTTCTCTTGTTTATATTTTTTCTGTGTAGTTTTTGGCAAGTGCATGGAGTATAATTGTTGCAAAAAATTACGTGTTGTTTTATTAATAGGTAGTACAGCTGTCAATGTTTAACAAGTTGTGCTCATACATTTATGCGCTTTCGATTATAATTCGCTGCGGGACGTTTTTTTTATGCATTTTTTGGCAAACGCATAGAGTATAATATGCTCCCTATTGTCAACGTTTAGCTATTTGTGCTCATAGATATAACATCTATGCAGCAGTTTCGAAATAACTTTAGTAATTTATATTTTTCTTTGTAATTTTTGGTAGGTTGGTAATTTATTGTGGCAAAACATTTGTGTGATGAACTCGAATATTTGTGCTTGGGTCATGGTTGGCCTACGTATTTAACTATTATATATTTATCTATATAAGTACTTATATCGTCGTCTAGTACCCATAATACAAGCCTTCTTGAGCTTAATTTGGGACTAGATGGATTTGTGTGAGGTTGTCCGATATTTAATCATTATTTATTTAAATCATTAGATGTGTTTTTATGACATATTCTTATGGATGTTTTGCTACCGGTTTATTGATGCACTTATAATGGTAGTGGGCGTTTACTGTGCAGTATTAATGTTCTTACGTTAGTTCTGTGTAGTTATTTGACAAGTATGCAATTTTTTTATTATTACTTACTAAGTATAAGGTGCAGATAAAAGAGGGTTATGATTTTTTTGCTGCTCCTTACTAGGTAAAAAGTTTCCTATAACTATCTAGGGGTGCCCAACTACTCGTACTAAAATTGTCTAATCGGTCCAGCCAGTTTAGACGTGACGACAGAACAAATATTTATTTTTTACAATTTTATAATAGTATAGATAGATGAAACGATGAAGATGTTTTCTGACTGCTTATTACTAAATTAACTATGGTGCCTGGTAAAAGTAATGAGCCCCAATGAAACATTATAGGTTAATTTATTAGGTATTTCGAGCAAACATTTGTTATAAAATCGTTATTTCATATCAAGATCGTAAAAAATACAACCAAGACGCAAAAAATATAAAAAATCGTTGCACTTCACTTGCGTAGGATAAAGCGTTAACATACATTACATCAAAGAGTATGTAATCACTACGTGCATTACATTACAGATTTACACATTCTGTCATCATATTGTTAACATGTTAAGATATGACAGGCATGTGGCAATGGTGGTATCATCATATTAAATATAGTGACTCACAAAACAACCGAAATGCATGTACAATTCGCATTCCGTCTGCCAAAATTATTAGTATCACTTCGATTTTGTTTTGTCTCAAACGAACTGAAATGTAATAAAGGTTTCGGCGCATGCGCCAATAACCGTTTAGCATCTTGTAAACTGAAATGCGCGCAGAAATGTCACGCGTTGCATTTTCTATTTTAATGCGGCTGCATTGGTTTTGAAATTGGAGTTTAGTGTATTTGCTACCATGATTATGGATTACTTTGCTTTGGACGATTTGATAAGGTCTCTGTCACACATATAGCAAAGTCGATGCGCGTTGTTGTCAACAATGAGATACCAAATCTTTACTCAAGAAGAGATTTACGGATCTGAATTAGAACGAGAGTCTACATTCAGTTGCGAAAGATGAAACCGCTTTTGGCTTTATGTGTGCGTGTCTACGAACCAATCATAGAGACGTTTTGCTTGTGACATTGACGTTTTGACAGATGCGCACACGGACGAAACTTAGCCCGTGGCTAACCAAAACTGGCTTCACTTTCAAGCCCTAACTAGGTTTCTATGCGTTTTATTCAAAGGGATCCGACTTTACCAGCGCTATCGAAATACAAGTATGCACCAGTAAGAACCAATCTCGCATGAGACTCAATCAATCAAGTCTTGTCTTTTCATAACTGCTGGACGATATTGCGAAATATACAATACATGTTATATTTTTTTCAGGTCCGACAACACAGATGACATAATCCTTACGATAACATGTTAGTGTTAAATACCGTTGGCGTCATAGAATAACATGGAGTGAGCATGCCGCAGTGAAATGGTAAAATGGGGGATTTGTTCAAAATGTTCAAATCCTTAGGGTTTTGATAAATGGACGGCAGATGACAAATTGCAACCGAGTTTTGTTATTTCACTAAACGATTCCAGGGATTTGATCAAATCACCTAATGGTAATGGCAATGCAAGTTGCGACTTCTAGATTATATCGTCATTTCACTAAACCAGTTTAGCGATTTGATCAAATCCCTGAAATTTTCCAGTAAAATGGCAATACAAATTTAGTTAACATCTGATTTCGTCATTTCACTAAACTAGTCTAGCGGTGTGATCAAATCCCTGAATTGTTTAGTGAAATAACAAAACTCGATTGCAATTTTGTCGTCTGCCGTGGATCAAAGAAAGGTCTTGATTATCCCGCTTCTGGGTCTGCCGCCTCTCTCCTTAGACCATGATCAATTGTGGGAGCATTCAGGGAATCATTGGAGGAGAACGATGACCAAAAGAGGGCGACAAAACGTGATGGAATCGGGCCTGTTATGGACCAAAGCACCCGTCACATTCTGACAAGTATACACACGACATATTGACCACGATAAAAATGACACACACGGTGAGTTGGTGTAACAAGCGCTTAACTCGCTAAATACGAGTTCGTTTTTTCAACGTCCCGCAAACGGCCCATCATCGTAAAGTATCGCGGCGACACGTTGATTCGCGCGACCACTCAATTTTTCTCCCGTTTTATTAGTATGGGCCTTGGCTGCTGGCCAGGAGAGATCGCTGGCGGTGTAAAGCGACGTGAGTTTTCTTGTTTCTATATCGTATCGAAATGTTTCAAATTACTTAAGTACACAATCTGCTGACATTTGCTGCAATTATTCATTCATAATTTAAGAGCTTCGCTCTTGTCGGTGGAGTAATCGCCACTCTTCCCTATTTCTTGATAGTCTTTTGGTCTCCTGATACGACATAGTGCCCACTTTCTCTTTCACTTGACTAAAAAACTTAATTCTTGGTCTTCCTCTGCCTCTTTTCCCGTCCACTTTGCCTTCCAGGATGTTCACAAAGAAAGCATCATGTCGCATCAGGTGTCCAATCATCCGTCCTCTTCTATTTTGGATGGTTTTCAGTAAGCAACGGCCTTCCTTTACCATACTCAAAACCTCATTGGTTTTCTTTTCTTTTTTTCATTTGCTGCAATATATTACATAATATAAATAAATCTATCTATATCCAAATCTAAACTACGTCTAAAAATGGCCAAAGACGCTGGCAGCATTATCTCGCTGTATTGCTATACTAAGACGCTGAGCGAGGAAACTGCCAGCCTTTTGGTCACCAGTGGTGTCGACAAGCCGTTTAGCAAGCTCTTTATAAATAGTTCTAGCGCTTGGACCCCGGAGGCCCAGGGTCTCGACACCAAATGCGATGAAGTGGTATTGAGTATTGAATTACTTGAATGGATTACAGTGGACACGTCGGATGATGTTGATGGAGGTTTGAGTGGAATTCTTGACCAAATTACGGAACAACGAAAACGATTTGAATTCGATAATAAAGATAGCTTGAAATCAATATCCTAAATGGAGAGAATTAGAAGACCACATCAAAAATTCGCAACGTACGAGCTGATTGATACTGATATAAAAATTAAATTTTTTGATGTAGGTTTACTTTTTTTTCTATAAAAGTATCATTATGCCGCATGGCATTAAGTTCGCCTTTTGTACGTTTAGTTTTTCTTTTGTGCAATAAAGTTTAAATAAATTATCTGTGAAAGAATTTAACTATGAGTATAGCTCAAAAAAGTCTATCTTATTCCGTATTAGTAATTTATATAGCGTAGAAAGATCGCAAGCGCTCCTTTTACACGAATTAAGCTTTATACGTATATTTTATCAACTATAGGTAGTTATGTATCTGTATAGTAAAGTCACTGGTAATCTCCGATTCCTAATTTACAGGGCGTTTGTGCAGCTTAATGTACCCTATTCATAGTCTAAATTACTAACGGTGACAGATGCCAAGTCTCATTCGTGTTTTATTAATCATTTCATATCAAACACAACTTCTCCTTAACCTAGAACATCGGCTAGCTGTGTGGTCGCGTCGTTCTAAGGAATTTATATTCGCTCGAATTATTATAATTGGGCGTTACCATTAGCTAACCGACAGCGAGCGCGCGTGGATGCGAGGAATTCTCGAAACGCGAGAATTCTCGACAAGCGCGAGTTTTTTCGAGATTCTTACATTCTCTGACAATATAAGTCACGTATGGGAAATTTTAATTGAACGTTAATTTAGATAGGAAGCGCGGGGAATGTGGAGAAAGGAAATTGATGAGTTTCAGCTTATTAACAGTAATTGAAGACATCACTAAATGTTGTTTCTTTATGTCATGTTGGTAAAGCTAAATAGTTTGTAATTATAAAAACGGTTTAAACTCAAGTAAAAATTGACAAGAACGGCCTGACATGTTTCGAACTCATATGTTTAAACCGTTATTATATAATTATTTTTGTTAGTGAGCATGTCTCAGTATAGTTTTAAATAGTTTATGATAAAAATAAAAAGCATTCTTGTGAAGAATGACATGAGCAAGCTTGTTTATATTAATACTATTGTAATTTTGTTTTACATCAGGCACGACTGTAATGAGCTAATGAATTTCGGACATTTAGTTATTTTTAGGTAAAATAGATAGGTATCCATCCAGCGAATAGTTGCCTTTGCCGTAACTATATATGGTATGCTAAACATATTGATAAAAATCTATTGCAAATAAATTGTATTAGCAGACAAAAGTCTAAATTTATTATAGAAAAATCTCTATAATTTATTAACAGGCCAAAGAGTATATTTAACTTGCAATGTATATAAAAGCTTTTATTTAACTTGCAATGTAAGTAATGTAAGTATGTTTGTTGGGGTGGAATCTTGCAACTCAATTTTGAAGCAGATATCGTCAACCGATTGAGCTGAGATTTTACATACTTACTTAACTTTGATGACAATACAATAATATGGTACCATGGGGCTGATCTGATGATGGAGCCGGAAGGTGGCCATAGGAACTCTATAATAGAAAAAGCAATCCTACCGAGTTTGGGCTCTTTAGAATTGTCTCAGTGAGCATTTGATGGGTATCCAAAGAAAAGTACAGTCCGCTATAAAAGCTTGTCACTAAAATGATTTTTTTGACAGAAACTTATTTAAATGGACCACACACTAGGCCAATCATGTACTTCAAGTTCGGCCCGATCATACGGTCACCCTGTGTACAGTTGTAACTCACTTAGCTCTTGTTCCAAAATGTGACATAACTCGAGATTTCTCGGCCCGCTAACGGACGACAGTAAATAACCGTCAACACGTCAACGTCGACGGCTCGATTGACGTATTAACACGACACTGGCACTTGACAAGACCGGAAGCCACTTTTACCGTCCTTTTGATATGCCGGTGGAAAATTATTTAAGGCTCCACAATATCTCTGGATTAGAGAGCATCTGACATACTGGAATCATTTAAAGAAACGAATGTAACAAAATATTTTTAATTTAGTATTTTTAAATTTATGAAACATGATATGTCTCATTTTTTTAATGTGGGTACACACCACAATTTTTATATTAAACTATTGATACAAAGATATCAAAGCTCAAAGAAAAATTTAAATCGAAAGTATCAATAGTTTAATATAAAAATTCACCCATGTAAAAAAAATTAGACATTGCATGTTTCATAAAAATAGCAGCGCCCTCTCTCGCTTGCTCGTTCACTGCTGTAAAGTAGTGCGGTAAGATGTGAATATTATAACCTATTCACATAGAGGTCGCTAAGGTGTAAAAACCTTTCAAATAAACAATGCAAAGATCGACACACGAAGCATAAGGAAAAATTCGAAAGGTTGGTTGGAGTTCGGGTAGCGAAGTGGTTAACGCACTGAACCGGCAATCCAGAGGTACCGGGTTCGATTCCCGGTCTCGTCCCCCAGGTAACTCATTTCAATTTTTCTTTGAGCTTTGATATCTTTGTATCAATAGTTTTTAGTTTAGATGCAACCTTTTGTCAAATTTTTAATTGCCCGAAAGTAATGTTTTTCCTGAAACCGATAATAATTTTCAGGGTTGGTATAAGCATCGTTTCAAAGAACCCGTTAGGTTAGGTTTGTTATAATTATTCTGAAATATAAAAAGATAGGTAGATAATCTTTTTATAGGCCAATCAAAATAATAAATAATTCAAAATAATATTTCAATGGCGTTCATTACACACCGGCGTGTACTGACAAACCTACGAAAGAGCGAGCACAGGCAAAAAATGCTTATGCATTCTGATTTTATACTCGTATAATCTAAATCTTATTGGTTAGACAGGCAAGGGCGCAGACAGGAAATATCTCGTATAATTATTTAAGCATAAAGCTTCATATTGAGTAGTTAGTAAAAATATAAATTAACATTTATTTTAATTTTTAACACATTTTAATTAAATTACCTCTTTAAAAATGCAGCTTAGTCAATATACTGACTAATTATATGACAGGCAAAGTTTCCATACTTACCTGAAACAAAAAAATAATAAGTTAAATACTGCACTGCACATATTATAATTTATAAAAAGAATCTGTCCTCCCATCAAAGAGTCCGGTAGGTCTACCAAAAGATAATTCCTTCTCCATGAACTAAAAGACCACTGGCATGACTACAATGGGACAGATTTATCTTATTTTTAATAAACATAGTTTTACAAGTTAACATAAAATCCATACTAATATTATAAATGCGAAAGTGTCTGTCTGTCTGTCGGTCTGTCTGTCTGTCTGTTACCGCTTCACGCTTAAACCGCTGAACCGACTTAGATGAAATTTGGTATGGAGATAGTTTGACACCCGGGAAAGGACATAGGATACTTTTCATCCCGAATAAATTTAGTGTTCCCGTGGGATGAGCGGGTAACACCGCGGGGCACAGCTAGTATAATTATAATAGGAATATAACTAAGTTTATACTGGTGACTTTTTAGTCGCATAGGAAGTGCCAGGGGATGATCGGGAGGGTAGCAACTATCACTATGAGACCAACCACGAAGTATATTAGTATTTTTCAGCCCACTACATATTACGGATTTTTAACGGTACGAATGTATTTTACTGGTAACGACCAATTTCTGGTAACTTGACGTTGAATGTCGGTGAATGTCGCTGATGATTTTTTCTTAATCAAGCCAAAACTATGATGCACAGTGATGGAAGTCAAGTTTTTTTCAATAGGATTCAGTATTTATTTCGCAAGAAGAACGAAGCATTGATTGAGCAGCATTCCGGTAAAACAAAATTGAATCCTTGACAAGTCGCTACTGACGTTTATTAATTTGTTTGTTTTATAAATTTCGCCACATGTTAGGCTGTACTTAAAAAAACAATAGATAATAGATTAGTCAATAGATTAGATCGCGACTGCTCTATCGCTAAAAACCAAAGAGAATTGTGTTCTATATACTCGAGCGCCACTGTCGAAGATGTCCACTGTTGAACGTCAACCGAAAAGAACCATGACCGATCTCTTATGCAATGAACTCTCGCATTATTTTGATACAATACTTTATTGCACACAATAAATATATTACATGATAAATCTTAAATTAAACAATGGCAGACAATAGGCGGTCTTATCGCTAAAGAGCGATATCTTCCAGACAACTTTTGGGTAGCGGAGAAAACAAAATCAACACATAAGGGTAAAATTTAAATTTAGATACGGACAATCTAAGTTCGTCTGTTGTAATAATGGTCAGATCCAAACGGCTAGACGATGAGTTGTCACTAGTTTAATATTTGTAGCAAACGAAAAACAAACACACTCGGCCTTGAACGGTCGATGCTTGACGGATAAACGGTTTCCATTTCGTTTCCACTTAAATTAGAATAGACAAACAGACGTCTGGCTTGTAAATCATAACTAGCACCTGCCAGCGTGCCACGTGGAGAATACCGCTACCACACTTTGCGAAAATAAAACATTTTTCTAAATTATTTCAATATCAAACGTGTTTATTCGGACACATTTTTGTTAATAGGTTGTTTAATTCGTGGACTTTATTGATCCTTAATGTCAATTAAAATAATGAAATGCATGCTTTTGTAGGTATTTTAATGTGGTAACAAATTCAAAATCACTTGTTTGTGATTATATTATATCAAGCAGTGGCATGGTAATCTAATCCCAAATTATGCTCTAGAAGGCATGTTTTATGGGTACTAGACAACGATATACATTATATAAATTAAGACTTATAGAACAACCATGACCCAAACACAAATATGAGTTCATCACACAAATATTTGCCCTGGCCGGGATTCGAACCCGGGACCGCGCACTACAAACTGCCATACCTATACCAGATATTTGCGGGTTCTACTATGTGCACTAACTAAATAAATAGATAGATCTGTTACACAGAAAAATAAAGCATTTGTCAAACTAACGTACACGGCGCAAAATATATACTCGTATTTCGTATCATTGTAGCCAATAGCTCTTCCCCACTTAAAATATTAGTGACTACATTGTCAGTATAGCTATAAAAGTAATCACTATCAATTATGGGCAATTTGTGACAAAAATAAAAAAGCAACAATACAATAATTGAAGCCGAACAATACTACGTCCATGATCATGGATACTTTAAACTCGAGACAAGATGAAAAATTAATGTAAGATTCCAGGAATTTTCTAAACTCTAAATAAACAAAACACTACAGAAAAATCAAGGCCTAACATTTTCACTTACGCTCTTTTTCAGCGCAAACCCGTTTGTATCTTTCACCGAGACGACACGTGTCGTCATCCGTCCCTATCTAACGCTTATCTAATCGCGTTTTCCGTCTCACGATGGCCTTGCCAAAAAGGTGAACAGCCCGCCGAGTATGAAATTTGCTATGAAAGTATACATTTTACGATTGTTTCTGCGCGGATGTTTAAATTAGACGATGCGTAATTTTTTCTCTTACGTAATTGTTTTAAACTGGAAATTCCCAGACGTTTGTGAAGATTCCTGGCCTTTAGACTGGTTGTCTGCGTCTGTGCCGCTAGGTAGCAAAATGTCCTACCTACCTATGGTGTAAAAAAATAACTGATCTGATTAGTTGCCGTTTTATGACAACAAAATAATTATAAGGACAAAATGTTTGCATTTATGCATTACGATTGTCATCTTTTTTGACTAAATTTTATTTCGACGCTACGCTCGCTCACAAAAATTATTTTGCATGTCCAAATTCCAGATGCCGGGCTGTTCTCACCAATATGGCGCATTTCTCAACTCATTCTCGATTATTTTTGCAGCTTCAATAATTTACAAAGATTTTTTCATCAGTTCCAGTTATCCGATTTTTTGTCAAATGGCGGGAAACAGGGGTTGAAAACGTAAAAAAATAACTAGTTCTGTCATTTCAAAAAATGCTCCCGAGGTCTACTGCTCACAGATCCACTACTTATCAATCGGATAACAACTAAGGCCCGTGATTCTTTGTATGGAAAATCCCGGAATAACGGGATTTTCCATACGAAGAATCGCGGGATTGGAATCCCTAGTAGCAAATCATCGTCTAGCCGTTTGGATCTGACCATTATTATACAACAGACGAACTTAGATTGTCCGTATCTTTTAAACATTCCCCTTATGTGTTGATTGAAAATAATAATTCTTAGGAAGCAATCTATGAATATAACCGCGACGACGCGGTTAGCTCAGTTTGCAAGCACCTGCCTACTGAGCGGCGGTCCCGGGTTTGAATCCCGGCCAGGGCAAATATTTGTGTGATGAACTCGAATATTTGAGCTTGGGTCATGGTTGTTCCTATGTATTTAAGTATATATGTATCTATATAAGTATGTATATCGTTGTCTAGTACCCATAACACAAGCCCTCTTGAGCTTAATTTGGGACTAGATCGATTTGTGTGTGGTTGTCTGATATTTATTTTATTTTTATTTATTATAACCCACCTTACTTCCTGCCATCCAAACAGTCTGACGCCAGTGAAGACTGCAGTTCCATTGATAACAGGCCGACGACCCCACAACCGACGCCGCTTGCAATCGCGATTGTTGATAAAGATTTGCATGCCACCACCTCTAGCGCAACTGTCCTAAGCTACTATTTCTCGCGCGAGATAATTGCCTGTCTCTCTCTGTGCAGTAATGTGAGAGGGTGACAGGTAGCGCTATGTCGCGCGACAAGAGTCGCAATAGATTAATAGACGGGCTGACTACATGAAATTTTACCGAATTTTCCATTACGGTAGTATTGGACTCGACTCACACGGCATTTCACATTGTCCACTTATTACTATATAGGTAATATGATTGACATTTAGTTCATCATAAACATATTGTTTTATTACTAAGGGCTCTTTATTACCTCTGGTTTATTAATAGTTTTAGTACCAATGAATGTGCACGGTCTATTGAATTGTCTATAGCTTGCGAAACTAATATTTTGTCACTCAGTTTCCAACTATAAAGTAACGGGTCGAAAGAAATCATATATACGAGTATCTATAAGAACTTGATAGGCCCTTCTGAGTATACCTACAAAAGAATATACCTACTTTTAAGTTGATCCACGAAATTATGCCGCCACTATTATGTGAGCCTTTTGACAGTATTTTATTACTGTGGCCAGTGTGGCCCCAATATTGAGGAGTTCCGTTTGAATTGTGGCGCCATTTTCGATTATAAATTCGGGACTTTTTACAATGAAATTACAGATAATGAATATAAAATAATATAACGATATTGCTTTTATGAATTGCTCAAATTGCTGTAATAATGAAAAAAAAAAACAAAATCCTAATCTCCACAAACATTCACATTAGCAGGATAACATAATTTTGTCACATATTTTACGTCGTGTTAAATTCTTCATAGTCTGTATATTTTCGCTATGTTTGCCTAGTACAAGTTCAACCTACATTACTAAAACTACAAGTGTGAAACAAGCCAGCCTTATCACGCGTTATCAACACTTTCGGACGTATTGCGCCCTCTGATACCAATTAACCTTCTCGTATTATGTAACGGCGGTTACTCCCGGTTCATGATGCATTACTGGCTTACTTAGATAAGTAAAGCCACGTCCGGTGGTAGAACAGCATTGGACGACGTGGGTGGCGCGACGCCGATAAGTTTATTGGTAGTTTGGTAGTGGAAGTGATCTGTTTGAATTTGCCATTTAAACTGTACAGTTGAAAGGCAAATAAGATATTTAGCAGTGTACGGAACATTTGGTGTAAATACGAACACCTTACACCTTCCGCCGCAGCCAAAAAAATCAAATTGGATCCCCACGATTTTTTTTTGAAGAATAGTGTTGAATGGTACTTACGTGCGAACAAAGTGTTTGATGCTCGTTGTTCGACGTTTGTACCTACCATGTTTTTGTTCGTTTGTCTATACACGGCTTTAGAGAGTTATCTAGGTCCCCGCCAGTGATAAGGGGTTCGTAGAACTTAATTCCCTACGGCTTACCATAATATTAAAAAAATCATCCTAATAAAAAAAAAAAACAAAATTCTTTATTTCATAAAACACACTAGTCTATGATCTAAGGTGATGGAGCCACCCGGTAAGCAAACAAGCCTGTGTTGGGTGGCGCCGCTCTTCCTTTCGGTTACATGTAGTTTTATTTATTTTAACATAATGGTTTTAAATTAACTTAACTATCTAATTTATGACCGAAATTCTAGTTTAGACTATTTACAGTTTTGCTACTATTATATTATTTAGCAAGGTCGTCTTGAGACGAAGCCTGATTTAACAAAAAGGAAATAACAATAATAATAATGAACTAATCTCATTGAAAAACTAAGCCAAACGATACATTTAACGCCACGCCACTGTTACCTAAGTATCTACTTAATATTCGTCTACCTACACTATATGGGTGTATAACCTAAGCATTGAAACTGTACCTGTATATAAATATGTTTATATTAAATAGTAGGTATAGCTTAACTAGACTTAATTTAATATCAATTATACCAGATGAGTGCCAAACTATTCATGTTTTTGTTATTTATTTTCCGTCGACTTGTGGTATCTTCTTGTTAACATGTTTTCTAATGCTAAAATTATAAACAACAATGTAATTAAGATAGTTGTCGTGTCAAGTATCTATTCGTTTTTAAGTATACAAAGGTTATCGCCTCATAGAAGAACTAGGTATGGTGTGTAATTAGTAAAGTAAGTGTTATTATGATTTGACGTTATTCTATATCAATGAACAAGTGTCATATTTGCCAAGATAACGAGGTATCAAAATAACCATTAATATTGTTAGTTTACGTAATGTTAGAGTTAAGTCGGTGGTCTTTTATCGAATCTCTTTTTATACAACCCAAAACAAAAATAACTCCAGATAACCGTAATAGGCCTCGTAAAGGATTTTTATTTATAAGAAAATAAAACAGCTAAGCGAAAAGCGAAAGTTAAAAGAGTTTCAGTTTCATCGCACCCGGTAAACGTCCCTTTAGTGAAATGCCCGAGGCTCCACTTTTATATTCATGAACCGACCCGACCCAGCTGATAAAATATTCAATTACGACGGTCAAGTACTCTCACCTAAAGTTCAGTGACATCTAAAAGGCTAACACAGCAAAAAATCCCCTGGATTCTTCGTCGCCAATTTAGCAAATGATTAACCAAATTACGTGTAAACATACGTCTGCACGCGCGACTGGTCGGCGTGCGTTTGAAATAAAGCGTTCCAAATTCAAACGCGCCCGTTTAAATGCGCGCACGTGATTGGATTGTGGCAATTTGCGTTCGGAAACCGTGTTTAAGTCGAGATGAAGTTATCAAATTTCGAAACAGAAAATTGTAGCTCACTCTCTTATGTTTACTTTTCTTGTGTGCTTGAGGCGGTGATCATTTCGGCTGATTGGTGGTTGCGTTGTTTGCTTATTTTATTATAACTAAGCATTACTATGAAATTAGTATGATTATTAGTTATTAGGTTGCCGGTGAACGATCGAGAAGATTAAGTTGTCGAGTCCGCCTTTTGGAAATCTATTTTGCTAAACTCTTCATCCTAAATGTGTACCCTACTTAGGCAGTGGTTAGTCATAAGTTTTTGCGACCTCACAGGGTGTATTTGGCAATGATGAATGGTATATACGTCGTTTTTGGCCTAGACAGGAATTGTAGTCTTATGAAACGCGTCAAAATAATTATTGCCTAAGTTTTATGTTTTCCGTGAGCGCGCGAAAAACGTAGTAATACGAAGTGTCGTAACCAGGTACAAATATAAGTATGAATGTGCCGTAAAAAATACTCCAAAGCACAGATTCAAGATACACACGGTGGCTAATTGTGGCACGTTAATTACTAATTTATTCAAAAGCAACGGTTCAAATTCTCAACCGTCCAATTTGTAGTTAATCTGATAATTAGATATGTTTATTACGTGGTTAAGAAGAATTTTGAACTCGGTATTTCGGTGAGATCACCGGGAGTTAAAGAGCGGGCTACGTAATAGATAGTTTGGAGATAAGTGATATAGTGGTACATACCTTCTGTACTGCTACGGCTACATTATCGGAAATTCGGCCAAGATTCGTATTTGCGTCGTGTGATGCCAATAGCTCATGAACGACTATGACACCGTATAATTGAGAACACCGTCAGTTTATATTTCTAGTGAAATTATAAACTTACCTAACCTAACCTTCATTTCGTCACTTTATCATTAAAATATATTTAATTTTCTACAGTGTCCATCTCCATCATCCGTTCCAGGTCACCAAATGTTATTTTCCGAGCAACCTTAACAGGTAAAAAATCCATATCACGATACGTATATGTATGTTTATAATTTTGATGAGTTTCTTCGATTTTTCTATGTATAGTCCTCCTTGACGTATCCGTCAATAGCAACCCTGGGTCCAAATGTGGTTAGAAAAAGCAAATATCATAATTAGATCATGTTATGCCAATGGGACCAACCGGAAAGCTCCTTTAATAACAACAAAATATGTTTTCATATCGGTCCAGCCGAGCCCGAGTACTCAGCATTCATATATAAAAAAATCTACTCTTTGAAGTTAAAAATTAAACTCTAGCGCACTTCCACTTTTCCTTTACATTTCTAACCTAACCCATCGGCCGCCTCGATCCCGAGGGCCGGCATTCATTCTCCCCGACACGGCACGGGAGCTAATATCAATAAACCATTCACTGATTGGATATCTGTTTGTCTACACAGGCTGCTACTATTTCAGGTTCCGACGTCGTTTAGAGGCAAGTTGAGGTATTGGGCCAGTGGACTTGTAGGTAGAGTGAATTCACTGTTATTATACTGTTTATATGATGTAAAATTTAGATCGTCAAATTTACAGATTTAAGAGATAAAAGAATAGAAGACTGAAATTAGAAGAGTGAGTTTTCATCGTGTAGTTAGGAAAGTAAATATAGGACAAAAATGAAGACATAAAGGAAAGAGTCGATAAAATTAAAATACAGTTAAAATAGCAAGTTTTTGCATACAACCTTACAAATGAATTGATGAGATCCCTCTCGATTTCGCGTTGAACAATGAATGATCGGAACGGTACGATACGTTTGAAAATCTTAGTCTTATAATAAAACACACCGTTGATGGGAACGAACTGAATTTATTTTTTTAAAAGTCACAGACTATGCAATAGGGTAGCTACAACATTCCTTCCACAGATGGCGCCACACTACACATTATTTTGTTATATATTTAACACTCCCACATAACAAAATAAGACTAAAAGATAACTTATTTATTTAAACCTAACATTTCTAAAAATTTATAATGTTTAACTGTATTCAACCCCTTAGTAAATAAATCAGCAGGCATGTCTGAAGTTGGTAAATATCTTAATTGTATAACATTAGCATTTAAATGTTCTCTAAAGAAGTGATAACGAATATCTATATGTTTGGATCTCTTATGTAAACAATTATTACTTGCCAACTTCTGTGCAGACTGATTGTCATTGAAAACAGTTATTACATACAACTCATTAGTTAATTCATATTGTAAATTCCTTAGATATATAACTTCTTTACAACAATCAGATATACCCATGTACTCTGCCTCAGTACTGGACAAGGCAACAGAAACCTGCTTCCTAGTTTCCCATGAGACAGCACCACCAGAAAGAGCAAAGAAGAACCCTGTATAAGAACGTCTGTCTAATACATTACTAGCCCAGTCGGCATCAACATAAGCTTGTAGTTTAGGATTTCCATTAGCAGTATATTTCAGGCAAAAATCTTTTGTTGTTTTTAAATATTTTAAGACTCTCTTGGCATAAGCCCAGTGTACATCATTGTAGCAATTATTAAATTGACTTAAGTAATTTACTGAAAAAACAATGTCTGGTCTAGTGAGTACAGCTAAATACATCATACTACCAATCAGCTGTTGGTAAGGTACTTGAGTATTACAGATTTCACTTTTACTTAAATTCAATTTAGATTCAATAGGTGTATGTACAGGCTTACAATTCTGAATATTAAATTTTTGGGACAATTTTTCAATGTACTGTTGTTGATCTAAAGTTACACAACCATTTACTTTATCTACATGAACCCTCATACCGAGGCATTGCTTAACACTACCCATATCTTTAATTTTAAAAATTGATGACAGACTTTTCTTTACTTTCTCAGTTTCTAACACATTGTTTGAGAACACTAAAAAATCATCAACATACAGAGCAATAAATATTCTATCTGAACCATTTATTTTAGTATACAGGCAGGGTTCGAGTTGAGATCGTTTAAAACCAATTGTTTCCAAAAAACTATCAACTCTTTGGTACCAGGCTCTTGAAGACTGCTTTAAACCATAGATGGCTTTCTTTAGTTTAAGTACTTTATTTATACTATCCTTACATTCAAAACCTTCTGGCACTTTCATGTAAACTGTCTCTTTCAAGAAGCCATTTAAAAAAGCAGTTTTAACGTCAAGATGTGTTACATCAAGCTTCATCTGAGCCGTCAAGGCAAAAAGCAATCTTAAAGATGAATGTCGCAGTACAGGTGAGAACGTTTGATCAAAATCAATGCCAGGCTTTTGAACAAACCCCTTAGCCACCAATCTTGCACGATATCTTATATTATTATCACTGTCTATTTTTCGTTTGAACACCCATTTACAAGGCACGACTGTACTGTTCACAGGAAAGTCCACAACTTCCCAAGCATCATTCTCTTCGAATGATTTCAATTCATCATCCATGGCTTGCGCCCACTGTACACTTTCTGCTCCACTTAGAGCTTCTTGGAGTGATATTTCACTACCATCAAACACTTCACAACCCGCACTCACACTGGCAAAGCCATACCGCTCAGGCTTTTTACGAATACGAACTACTTTGGCCCATCCTCATCGACGACTGGTGATCCGGGAGTGACCACCTGTTGCTCTGGAACTGGAGTAGGGATTTGACTTTCTTGACCATCAAGAAATTCATCTTCCTCGGAGCTGATGCTGCCTGGATCCTGGCCAACTGCATCCTCAACTGCCCCGGAACTGGATTCTGATTTCAGATTCATGTCACAAACACTCATACTCGGTTGCTCTCCCACTGCTTCTGGTGTCTCCGCTTTGACCACAAAATCAATGGTCGATTCAGCTATGTTCAACGGAATCTCAGTAGCACAATTCCCCTCCTCAATCACGACAATATCTCAACTCGTTGTTATTGTGTTATTGTTGGGATTGTACACTCTATATCCTTTTACATTGTCTGGATAACCAACCAAAATACACTGTGTAGCCTTCTTATCCCATTTATGTCTCTTTTCCTTCGGTATGTGCACCATTATTTTACTGCCAAATATACGTAAGTGACTAACATCAGGTTTCTCTCCTGTCCACACTTCATATGGCGTTTGATTGTTTAATCCTGATGCTATTGACCGGTTTCTCAGATAAACTGCAGTATGTACTGCTTCTGCCCAATATCTCTTAGTTAGTCCTGCATCAAACAATAAACATTTGGCTTTTTCCACTACTGTACGGTTCATACGCTCACAACATCCATTCTGCTGTGGGGTGTACGGATTGGTTTTCTGGTGTAATATTCCGGCTTCTTCTAAATAATTATCAAATTGCCTATTACAGAACTCTAAACCATTGTCTGTTCTTAAAACCTTTATTCGTTTTCCTATCTGGTTTTCTACCATATTCTTAAAGGTTTTAAATTTATCAAGTGCTTGCCATCCTTTGTCTTTAAAAAGTAAACAAAGACCATTTTGCTTTTGTCATCCACAAATAACAAAAAATATTTGGATCCTCCAATAGACTTGGTTTCCATAGGACCACAAATGTCTGCATGCACCGTATGAAGCAACTCTTCACTTCTGTTACCCATATTTGAGAAAGGTAACCGTGCTTGCTTGCCCTCACAGCACACAATGCAGTTTGTTTGGTTCACTTGAGACTTATCTGTGTATGTCATGCCAACAACTGCACCATCTCTCATTTTATCAAGATCGGTACTATTCAAGTGCGCAAATCTTCGATGCCACACACGTCCCGAAACTGGTGTAAACAAACAATCAACTTGTTTCACATTTAACTTGTAAACACCGTCCACCAAATCTGCCGTAGCAACGAGTTCGTTCTCTTGATTAAAAATCATGCAGTGATTATCAGTAAAGTTAACTTTGTTTCCCTTTTTGATGAGCTGGCTAACTGATAGCAAATTTGTAGCAAGACTGGGCACGTACAACACGTCGGACACAGGTATGTCATATTCTGTATTCTTCACTATTGTTGTTATCTAGGTTTCACCACAACAATTCACAGAAATCACTGACTTGTCCGCAATAACAATCTCATCAACAAATGGCTGATTTGACACATTCTTTAACCAATGTTTTTTAGTTGTTAAATGCATACTGGCTCCTGAATCGATGTACCAGTCCGTAGTGTTGAATCTTCCGCTTAGAAAAATAGCACTAAATGCATTCGATTGTTTTTTCTTTTCTATAAACTTGCACTGATTCTTGTAGTGCCCCGGTTTTTTGCATTTATAACATATTATGTTTGACTTTGACGTTTCCGTACAACTGACATTAGCTGCGTTTCGTTCATGCCTATGGCCACTATGCGGCTGCCATTTTCTAGAAACAAATGCGCTCTGGAAATTTCCGTTGCTAACTTCACTCGAGTCATCCATGTCTATGAGCTTCGATTTTATTGAATCAGCCGTTATATCCATACCGGAATGCTCAATAGCCATGATCATCGGCGCGAATTTCTCGGGTAAACCAGCTAAAAGTAGTGATCCAACCCATTCTTCGTCGATCTTGAAACCGGTATTATTTAACCGCTGGCTTGCTTCCACTATTGAAGTAACATAATGTGCCATGGACTCGCAATTTTCACGTCGAATTGAAATCAGGGTTCGCAACAATCCAATTCTTCTTGTAAAACCGGTATCGTCGAACATTTTTTGAAGCTTCGTCCACAGACCCAAAGCACTTTTTTCAGTCTTAATATGCACAAATAATCCTGGTTCTATTGTGAGAATTATTTTTGCTCGCGCTTCGGCGTCATTTGCTTCACCTTCTTTCTTGAGACATCCGTCCATGCCCTCGAGAATAAGATAATTTTCGACCGCAAACGCCCATTCTTCATAGTTTTCCCTTCCTTTTAATTTGGAAATACTTGTTATTACATTCCCAGCCATATTACACTGATAATCACAATTTAATTACTTGAAAGTCATGCAGCCCATAACCTCTTATAATAAAACACACCGTTGATGGGAACGAACTGAATTTATTTTTTTAAAAGTCACAGACTATGCAATAGGGTAGCTACAACATTCCTTCCACAGATGGCGCCACACTACACATTATTTTGTTATATATTTAACACTTAGTAACCCTCCTGGACATTAGCTAACGTAAATCCAGTATTACAGAACACCCCGACGGTAACGGTCGGTTAATCGATGGCTTTCACGAGCGCGCTAACGGGTGCATCTTCGGCAATAAACATCCTTAAACTGATCTTAATTCCTCCTTGCGCGAGACTTGCGTTGATACGCTGAGTGGCTTTTGGTGAGGCTGAGGACGTAGATAAGCCCAATAGGGTGTTTTTCAGCTTACGACATCTTGCGGATTTTTAGTGGTACACATTTATTTTACTGGCAACGACAATTTTTTGGTACTTAAATGGGCAATTTTTTATTCTGTTGTCGATTTCTTTTTTTTTCTCAGATTTCAATAAGATTTGGTGAGTTGGTAAAGTTGCTTCTTCTGACCATGGTAAGCCCAATTTCACGATATGTCCTACAAATTTATTTCCATTGAGTTACACAAAATGCACTACAGAAATTGGCCCATGGGCCAATTTTTATTATGTTGTCGAATTATTTATTTTTCATTTCGAGCTACTCATTTTGTACTAAATTTTAGTACAAAATATGAAATTTTGTTAAAAAAATTCCATACATTGTGTAACTCAATCGAAAATTTTGTAGTCAAATCGTGAAATTGGGCTTACCTTGTTCAGAATAAACAACTTTTACCAACTCACCAAATTTTATTGAAATCTGAGAAAAAACAAAATCGACAACAAAATAAAATTTTGCCCAAAATGACAATGAAAGTCAGTGAATGTCACCGACGTAAAGAAAGAGGAAACAGGACTAAATATTCCGCAAATTTCAAGTAATTTTTGCATTAACAAAGCCAAAACTATCCACAGTGATGAAAGTCAAGTATTTTTCAATAGGATTCAGTATTTATTTCGGGAGAAGAACGAAAGATTGAGCAGCATTCCGGTAAAAAATGTTTTGAATTTGGTTGACGACAAATCCTTAACGAATCGCTACTGAGACTACTGACGCTACGTAATGCAAATATATGACGTATGCACATTTTGCCATATGAAAGTTAGGCTAATAGGTTTCGGAAACTACTAACTATGCTATCCAGTATCTACATTTGTCCGAGATGTTCTTAAGTTCAAGCAATACATTTGAAATAAAGGTAAAATATTAGGTGCACATTTTTTTTATACTTTAATAGTTTATTAAGTTAAAGGCCGCTTGATTTTTGCCAAGAAGGTTTACTTGCTTGCTGTACTGATTGATTGTATCTGCTGAACTGATTTCAACTGATCTTTATCGATAAACTGAAATATGATTATTTGATTTTTATCAATATTGATACAGATGTTAAAGATCCTGTACTTACTAGCATAATTTCCTTCTATCTGTACTTATCCGGATTAGATTATGTGATATTTTTATCTGATTGCGCCGAAGCAATGATGCAAAATTGTAACCCAAATCGAATGGAAAAAGACTAAAGTCTAGTATTTAAAGGGCAATTTTCCACTGTTTTTTTTTTTTAGTATTCTTCACAGAACACAAGGATCCTAGTCAGCCGTATCCACACTAACCTCCGCCGGAATACCCCATTAAATCACGACAAACGAAAATATTTATATTTATTAGGACGATGTTATTATCTGGGTGAATTATATTGTTAATGCCCTATAAACCCTTGTATGTTTGTCTGTATACATGCCCTCCTGGGCCACCCGGAAGTTTAAAAAAGGATTTATTGATTCCATATTACTGTTATTGATATTGGTTTTAAGATTAATCCATAAAATATAAGACCAGGACTTCGGTGCTTTAAATGGATTTATAAGTAGGTACGTTTTTATATGTATATTATGCTAGTTCGTTAATTTTTCTCAAAGAGGAAGTGGAAGAGAGAGCCTGTAGAGATAATTTAATTAATTTACCTATGAGCATAGTTATATCATACCGCGGTTTCGCCCGTTCGTCGTGTATTTTTACTCAGCAAAAAGTAGCCTATCTTAGAGATCTAGGAAATAAAGACTAGTGCTTTTGTCAAAAATGGTGCAAGAAAACAAAGTAAGTACACATAAGTTTTATTAGCGAATATATGTCAAAACTGAATTCTTGCATTACTGCCTTTTTATTTTTCTTTAGTAATAAAGTACAAATACTCTTTATTGCACACCTCAAACATCAAGGAATATACGACACAACATGAGATACATTAAAATAACAGGCAGAGGTAAACAACAGCCGGTCTTATCGCTAAATAACGATCTCTTCCAGACAACCTTTAGGTAGCGGAGTAGTTGAAAATTTATGTTTGAAATTAGTAGGTGGTGCAGAATAATAATGGGACTAAATAAACGACTACCACAAAAAACAAAAGTGATAAACATACATACATAAAAATATACAGATATTTATACATAAATACAGTATGAGCCACAAAGTTAAAGGAGCGATTATTATTGCAGTGTACTAAGAAATAGTGTACCTAAGGTACCTAGATGTATATATTTTTTTCGAAAACGCCATAACTATTTGAGGTAACGTTCGTTCCCGGTACGATCGGTACGGTACGGGACGTACGGTAACGATCTTCCGTTTTGGCTGTTTAGGACCTTATGCATAATATGGCCGTTTTAACTTCTCTAAAGTTTGTAGGTCCTTGGGGAAATACAAGAATTTCATACAACATTATTGTAGAGCAAACGACGCCGGCAAGGTTTTTTTTTACTGACCATAAACTATGCACTTCGCGTCTTGTTTTATTATTAGTAAAGTCAACATTCCCGACGATTCCCATTTTTGAGAAAAGTAAGTTTACTTTTAAGAAGCTATATTACATCTACAAGCTAACATATATGTACCTAAACTGTTGACTGTAATAATATGTGATCTCACGTTTCTGTTTTGGAAATTTAGTCACCGTTGTGCTGAGCTGTTTCGCCGAATTTTGGAGCTGCTAAATTCATCAAGTACTTGTTTGTTCAGGCTTGGCTAACTGCAGACGTCGGCAAATTAGTCTGGGCTTAGTTCGCTGATATTGAAAGATTTGTAGCATCTGCGGAAAGTAGGTAACCAACGGACGTTTTTAGAAGGGTTTATTCAGGAGTATAATTTGATTGATATTAATAATAGCCATTCGAGTTCCATATCGCCTGGTGTCTACCAAAACTCAGTAAAATGTTTGTAGGTAAATTATAAGATTATGTACTCTACTCTACATAACTAAAGAAGGCATATAGATCCGTCATATCGTATATATCAATGTGAACTACAATAATTCATTTGTAGCTACTGCCCGAGTGCCCATTTGTCTGTCTTCATGAAGGAGAAGCTCTGCCCGACGGATGTCGAATTCCGATATTTTCGACACCATCGCCAGTTTTATTGTTTGGTTGTTTATCTGATATGCATTTACAGTTTATTTAATATGAATAAGGGCTAAAAGGGGTACAAGTTTTTATGCAGCATTGTGTGCTACAAGGGTAGCAACGTTTATTAGCCCAGCTTTGATGCAACCATTCTGCCATGGCGATGCCCAAAGAATTGCCCAGCTACATAATTGAACAATGGCTTCTCGCACAAACGAGGTGACAAGCGTATCGGCGTGACAATGCGGCGCCTTACCGTTTGTATTCATTGCGATCAGATAGTATCGGAGATTGAGCTGTTAAGCAATCACTTGTAAATCAATGTATGCACGATATATACACTCCGTTAGCTGATACGCAGTTTGCTATAACGTCAAAAAAAATGGATGCAAAAAGCACAAGATAGGCGGCTGTGGAGGGAAATGGGAGAGGCTTTCGCTGCAGAGTCGACTTTTACCTAATAAAGTAAGGAAACGTAGTTTATATGCAATGTAATGTTAAGGTAATAGAATTAAGTTTTTTTTTTTATAACTGCTACAGTAAGACGGCTCTTCTATACCGTTATAAAACCACTAGAAGCTGTGAAACTTAGCCCATTCGGGTAAAAAGTTATAACTCTATTCCTTGCTTCTTCTGTAATGCGACCCCCAATAGCACTGTAGAGATATGTACATAATTGAAACATAGCTGGTTACTTGCACAAGCGTGACAAGCTTATCGGTTGACAATGAATGCGACGCCTTATCAGATGGTATCGGAGATTGAGTTGTTAAGCGATCGCTTGAAAAATCAATGATTGATGCACTATTTTACGCTACTGTCTAAAATTACTAGACGGTGGGCAACTATGTCTGCGAAAAAGAAACGTAGTAGATCCCTCTCTTTACCTGACTACAGCAAAGCCAAAAAGAAGGGTTATAAGTTTAGCAGTCTATGTATGTATGTATGTATACTTAGCTTACGTGTCCTATGAACATCCGTGGGCGCCTAACTTATATTGTAGCAATTGTTATTTGAATGAGTCTCTAGGCATGATTATTTCATTAAGCTACAAAATACACAAAGTTATTTATTTTGCACAGAGATGAGAGAGGCTGGTTAAGGGATACTTTCTAAAAACTAAGATTGCGGAAAAAATAGTTTTATCCTTTGTCCTACCCTACGGATGAAGTTGCACTATTTATATCTGCTGATGGTAGGGTTGCCAATTATTTTAGGGGGAGTTATAGTATTTTCCGAAAAAAAATGTAAGAAATATAGTACACAGTAAAAAAATACAGTACTTTAAGACAACTCTTTATTTTGGGGTAAACTATGCTCAAACTTACTAGCATTCTGTGAACTCCTTATACATAAGACCAGGGATCGTTACCGGTATTAATTATTTAAATATCTTTCTGATTTCGCGTTTATTATCAAATAATATGAAATAGAATTTAGGTATTGATGCAAAACTTTGAAATAAACCGGGTAAAATATGATTGATGCAGAACTTTCAAATAAGCCGGGTAAAATCCATACTAATATTATAAATGCGAAAGTGTGTCTGTCTGTTACCTCTTCACGCTTAAACCGCTGAACCGATTTAGATGAAATTTGGTATATAGATAGTTTCAGTCCCGGGGAAGGACATAGGATACTTTTCATCCCGAATAAATGTAGTGTTCCCGTGGGATGAGCGGGTAACACCGCGGGGCACGGCTAGTATAAAATAATAAGCGAAATACCGAAATTGAATACCGGTATTAATGTATGGAACTCAATACCGGTATCCGATCCCTACACAAGACTACTTTTGACTTGAACATCTTTCAGGTTATTTAGAACTTTCTGATCTTTTCTTTTTTTTAAGGAACGGAGGTCTCATCAGAGCTTACACGAATGGAGCTGCTTTGATTGACACAAGGTCGTAACTGACATTCATATCCGAACAGGATATGCTTTTATGGGTACGTGGGTAAAGACCACTCGCATGCCCCACTTGGCAAACTAATTTCGTAATAATAACTTAAAATCCTTGGATTAACATGGATATAGAAAGCTGCAGAAGTTTGCTTTCGTTTGTGTTTTATTGTGTAAGGCGATCTAGTTCTCGATTCTATAACGAATTTTGTGTATAACAATGTGTTTACTGCGTAGTTATAAACTGGCATAAGTAGCGAAGCTTCTTAAATGTGTTACACAATTAAAAATGTGTAAGTCATATACATACCAAACGCGGTTTGCACACATAATAACACAAATTACACACTCTTTTCAATATCTCATGAACAAAATTAATACGTAAATATTACTGACAGAAGAATCGATGAAACAAAATAATAAAAATCTCCGACAAAATAGGATTAACGAAATATTTTTTCAAATCCATACTAATATTATAAATGCGAAAGTTTGTCTGTCTGTTTATCTGTTACCTCTTCACGCTTAAACCGCTGAACCGATTTAGATGAAATTAGCTATGGAAATAGTTTGGGTCCCGGAGAAAGACATAGGATACTTTTCATCCCGAATAAATTGAGTGCTCCCATGGGATGACGGGGTAACATCGAGGGACACAGCTAGTAAGTGCATAAAATAAATAGCCTAATTTATATCTCCTCCTTCCTTGAAACTAGAGGTTACTACAATATGACGTTAATACGACATGTAGACACCAGGTCCTGACTGTAAAGGCTAAGGCTGTGTCAACACTAAGCCCATTAACAAATCTGTTATCTACGCCGTTCACCGCAAAGAGACCGCTCGTTAAGTGTGAGCTCGAATTTAGGCTGGGGGCAGACTATACATTTTAAGAAAATGTTTAGTTTGAGTATTGCATATAGCATATAGATTTATGTCTATATTCAAAAGCATTAGAAGCGGCGTCTTACCTACTACGAAAATGAGGTTGACTATATTTTCCATACAACGTGGCACAAAAGTAGGTGGTACAGAAGGCTGTCTCTATTGATCTTCGCAAATGCCGAGTGAAAGCTGTATTTTGTCGGTCGATGATATTTTACTTAACCGTGATATTCTCTTTCATGTGCTCCCATCCTTAACATTATTAAGTGATACGATATGTCGTGTGTGAATATGTTTCGTCACCAGCAACTCGAGCACGTGGTTTACCATCTAAGCACGGTATATATGTAACATACATGTATCACAATTGAGCGCGTCGGCTACTACCCCAGTAGCACACCGGCTGTATAATGCACGTATACAGCCGTTATACAGCTATAATAAGCTGTACAATGGCTGGATACGTGCATTATGCTGCCGTTATACAGCTGTAGAGTCTTGCTAGGCAAATAATGTTGACAGATATTTCCTTGTGGTATTACTAAATGTCTATGATTTGAACAATTGAGTAGGTGGGTCCTCTATAAATAATTTTGATACTTTATGTACCTACTAGTTCTTACATTCCGATCAAGTTGAAATTTGGCATGATACTTATGTGTTTTTTTTGGTAACGGATTAATATGGTATTATCGAGCTAGGCCTTATGTACACTACATTTAATTTTTCGCCTTGTATATGGTTAGAAAGTGTAAACATATGTATTTGTCGTTGACTGTACTGTACCTAGTGGTAGAAATTATGTAAGCTGACTATGAGTCAACATATATTTAACTTATTTCTTTAGGTACCGTACCTTACGTGTGCATAGAAAATCAAAAATAATTATGTTCTACTATCAAAACTAATTCCTGCTACACAAAGAGTGGCCAGCCGCAGATTTTTTAAATTTCCCGCCAAAACACTGAGTAATATTTCATTAGCCAGACTATAATAAGATGTATAAGGCCTGTACTCCATGGGTACTGCGTTCCGCGGCGTATAGTGACCCCATCTTAATAAAAATTAGATATTTTCTCTCGTGTACCCCCATCCTTATCGCTATAAAGCAATATGGCATGTCGTGTGTGTGAATATGTTGCCAACAACACATGCCCGTGATTTACGATCTAAGCACGGTATGTGTAACATACATGCATCACGATTGAGCGAAACAGATACGATCTGAGCTTAAATTTTGATTTATTATATCAGTAGACTTTCCACTAGTCAATTTGTGAGTTGATACTAGCATCTAAAATCAATCTAGCGGCTGAAATTTGTATTTTTTATGTTTTCTGAATCCATAAAAAACATTATATACATAGGTACTCATCGAACCTACTCACAAATGAGATTCAGTTGAAAAATACCACTGCAGGCAGAGATGGGCGCTCATGGGTAAATCTACCGGGTATTTACCCATTTATACCCAAATTAGTGGGTATAAACTATCTATCATCAAATCTTTGGAAATAAGTAAATAGTTCAATGTGATATTCAACTAAAAGGTCGTTTCTTATAAATTTATGTTTATTAAATGTAAAATTTATGAGTAAAAAGGTTAAATTAAGTTAAGCTGATGAAGCGTCTTACAATATTTCACGTATAAAACTTATGTTGCATTCGTTTTTAATGGAATTTAGTGAAATAGTATTACATATTATAAGGTTGTTAAATTTAGAAATATATTAACTTACAATCGATTTACCATCACCAATATTTATTTTTAAATATTCAAAATTTACTTAAAATTATATCGTAGATTTAAGTAATTAAGCGAAATATTATTAAGGCTATTAGGGTTCTTCTGTTTATTCTAAGTTTTCTTCAGATTCAGACTTTCAGATTCTTCAATAGTTTCTAATAACCAATCAGAGTGTGGTTACAGGTAGCGTCACCAGATAACGGGGCGACCCGACAGACGCGGTCAGTTATTGTTTATCAACCACAAGGTTACGACTCCTGTACCTCCCTCCATCCACCGACTATGTAGACAGCTAGTGACAAAATCAGAGGCTAGTCCACACTCCACACTGCGATCCAGGAAATAACACCCTGCGGTACAAAGCCGAAGATCGGGCGGCTATCTTTGCAGCGTACCTGTAGCGCCAGTTTATTGCGAACCCGACGACCTCCGATGGCGTGAAGCCTACGGCACTTTGCGGAACCATTACGAGCAGAGGAAGACCCGGTCTTTTTCTCGGTCAGTCAGGTGCAGAAAGCCCTCTAACGATGCGACCCAAAGAAAGCCCCGGGCGCCGATGCGATACCTAACTCAGCACTCCGTCACTTGCCACAGTACACCATCGTGGCAGTGACGCACCTCTACAATGGGATCCTGCGCTCGGGCCACTTTCCTCAGACATGGAAGCTTGGACGGGTAGTCACGCTTCCCAAACCTGGCAAAGACCGAAAAAGACCGGAGAGTTATAGGACGATAACTCTGCTTAGCACCCTCTTCAAGGCCCCACATGGGGAAACTCCTTCCACACATAGAGCCCGAGCCAGAACAGTTCGGGTTCGAATGACGCTTCAGCTCACGCGCGTGCTGTACTTCATGGCCGACTCAATAAACAGAAAAGAGCGCAGTGGCCGTCATACTGGACATGGAGAAGGCGTGTGACAGGGTATGGCACGAGGGGCTGCTGTACAAACTGTCAAACGCCACCGCCCCCCGCCACATAATAGAAGCCGTTTGGCCGTTCCTGCTAGAGTCCCGATTCCAGGTTGCAGTGGAACAAGCTGTCTCCGCTAAACGCTCAATCCGCGCGGGAGTTCCCCAAGGTTGCTGCCTTTCACCTGCCTGCTATGCAGTCTACACCGACGACATCCCTGTCGTCGGAGACGTCAAGTTGGGTCTGTTCGCAAACGACGCTTACTACACCTCATCCACCAGCCCGGCCCATGCTGTGTGGAAAATGCAGGCCCAACTTGACGCCTTCTCAAAAGGGCTGAATAACCGGAGACTGTCGGTGAATATCGCCAGAACCCAGGCGATAATCACCGGGAAGAAGGAAACGCCACAGCCACTACGCATGTCCGGCCAGGAGGCGCAGTGGCAACACACAGTGAGGTACCTGGGCGTCACCATCGACAGGAACCTCACTATGAAACAACACGTGGCGGAAGTGGTCACCAAAGCCAAGACCGCCCGAACACTCCTGAGGCCAGCACTCACAAGCAGCCCGCCAATCCGCATCCGCACGAAGCTGGGGATTTACAAAACGTACGTGAGGTCCAGGCTCACGTACGCAGCTCTGGCGTGGTACGCCCTAGTGGCTGCCACCAACAGGGACAAAATCCGAGCGCAAGAAAACCTGGCACTTAGAATAACTAAATCCCCACAGTGCGGAACGACCATCTCCGTAGGGCACTGGGATGGGAAAACAGATAAATTCATCAGACGACTGGCAATCAGGATGTTCTGCCAGGCAGATGAATCCCGCCACATGCTGCTCCGAGGTATAGCGCCACTGCACGGACACACGCCCGCGGCCACTCCCAAGAGACTTGCTGCCACAGACTTAACAAGACGTCTCAAGACAAGCTGCGGAGAGACCAGCTGCAAGATGCAATGCAGACAAGAAAAACATAAAAAACAGACAAGGCCTTCGAGCAGTCAACTGACGCCACAAATCGACTACCAAAGCCCAGCCCGTCATTACGGGCTGCGATGATAACTCGTTCATATTCTTACATATTTTTATTAAACTACCGTATCCTCGTTTTCCTATTAAATTATATCCACAGATATAAACAGGTAAGTACACGGTAGATTGAGTAAATACTGTAAATTTAGGTATGTATGGTATTTACCTACCGGCCATTTCTAGACCCTGGAGACCATTCTAGACCAGAGGTACTTGTCAAGACATTCAAAGAACCCAAACACGATGGGATTCTGTTAAATAATTGAGATTTTTTCTCAATCAAGTACCGGGAAAAGAGTGAAATTGAACTAACAAGATTTGATACTAGGCATACTGACAAGCATACAGCCTAATACCTCATAAAAACATGATGTTAGTGGTGATAATAGCTATTTTGTAACATTTCTACACACCCCCAATTCAATATTTTCAATAAATAGAGTACAAATAGTTTATACCCACCAAATCGGGTAGAAACGGGTAAATACCCGGTAGATTGGGTAAATACCGGGTAAATACCCGATAAAAGATGTGTAAAGTGCGATAAAGGGTGTGTAAGGGGCCCCAAACCTACATCTCTCAGGGGCCCAAGCCAACCTCACCTGCTCGTGGTGCACGCTGCTGACCAACGGACGAGGCTCTGGCGACCCGCCAACCCGCAAACCGGACCAGCGTGGCGGGTTACGGTCCGAACCCCTCAAATGAAATGACGACTTTACCACGGCCCCAAGTACCCGGCGGCTGCAGTTGCAAAGCTGACGGAGACGGGCGTCGGCCGAGCACTGGAGCCAGGGGTGCTAAGAATCCCCGGGTGGGGCTCCACCGTCAAACGACCTCGGCTAACGATAGTACGGACAACCGACGTAGGCTATCACTGGTAACCTACAACACGCGCACGCTGAGGACGGAAGAAAAGGTCACAGAGCTGGAAAAGGAGGTCAGCGGGATGCGCTGGGATATCATGGGGTTATCTGAAGTCCGAAGAGAGGGAGAGGACACGATAGCCCTGAAATCCGGTAACCTGCTGTACTACCGGGAGGGCGACCAGCAGTCCCAGGGTGGTGTCGGGTTTATCGTCCACAAGTCTCTCGTTAACAACATAGTGACAATTTCGAGTGTGTCGAGCAGGGTTGCGTACCTGATACTCAGAGTATCTAAAAGATATTCGTTGAAGGTTATACAAGTATACGCGCCGACCTCGACGCACCCGGATGAGGAGGTGGAGGCCATGTATGAGGACGTCAGTAGGGCCATACATGCTTCCAAATCGCACTTCACTGTTGTTATGGGAGACTTCAACGCAAAGCTGGGTATGAGAGGCGATAACGAGCTGAGAGTGGGGCAATTTGGATATGGGCAACGGAACCGAAGGGGCCAGAGGCTGGCCGAATTTCTGGAGAAGGAGGGACTCTTCATGATGAACTCCTTCTTCAAGAAGCCGCCTCAGAGAAAATGGACCTGGATGAGTCCCGACGGTTCCACGAGAAATGAGATAGACTTCATTCTGGCCACAAAGAGGCAAATATTCAATGATGTCTCAGTGATCAATAGGGTGAAAACCGGTAGCGATCACCGAATGGTAAGAGGCACATTGAATATTAATGTCCGCCTAGAAAGGTCTCGCCTAATGAAGTCTACGCTCCGACCAACTACAGCCCACATACAAAACCCCGAAGACTTTCAGCTGGAGTTAACAAATCGCTTCGCTTGCCTGGATGATTGCGTTGCAGTGGACGATATAAATAATAGGTTGGTAGAAACTGTCCACGAGGTGGGGAAGAAATTTTTCAGACCCCGCCGCAAAGATAGACCCCAAAAACTATCCGATCATACCCTCAACCTCATGGCTGAAAGACGTTCAATGACGTTGCAGACTTCTGAAGACGCTGAAGCATACAGGCAGCTCAATAGACGGATCCATAGGTCCATGCGACACGATATTCGTGCCTTTAATACCAACCATATTAAAGAAACGATAGAGCGGAACTCGGGCTCCAAAGTGTTTGCCAGGGACCTGTCTATGGGCCAAAGCCAGTTAACGAAGCTGAAGACAGAAGGCGGCAGTGTAGCGTCGACGAAGCCAGAGGTGTTGAGGGAGATCGAAAGGTTCTATGGGCAGTTATATACCTCAGTAGCCAAACCTATTGATAACTTGGCCAAAGACCCGAGAGCCAAGCTGACCCGACACTATACCGAAGATATCCCGGACTTCAGCCTGTACGAGATTAGAATGGCCCTAAAACAGCTCAAGAATAACAAGGCGCCGGGTGATGACGGAATCACTTCAGAGCTTCTGAAAGCGGGTGGAACACCGGTACTTAAGGTCCTTCAGAAGCTCTTCAATTCCGTAGTGCTCGAGGGAATCACGCCAGAGGCATGGAACAGGAGTGTGGTGGTGCTTTTCTTTAAGAAAGGTGATAAAACACTGCTCAAGAATTATAGACCCATCTCGCTTCTGAGCCATGTCTACAAGCTCTTTTCTAGGGTCATCACGAATCGTCTCTCAAGCAGGTTCGATGAACTCCAGCCTCCCGAACAAGCCGGGTTTCGAAAAAGCTTCAGTACCATAGACCACATACACACGCTGCGGCAAGTTATACAGAAAACCGAAGAGTATAATCTGCCACTCTGCTTAGCGTTTGTGGACTATGAGAAGGCCTTTGATTCCGTCGAGACATGGGCAGTACTACAGTCCCTCCAGCGATGCCGAATTGACCATCGGTATGTCGAGGTGCTCAGGAGTGTGTACAACAACGCCACTATGTCAGTCCGAGTACAAGACCAGTGTACGGAGGCGATTCCATTGCAGAGAGGTGTGAGACAAGGAGATGTAATATCTCCGAAGCTCTTCACCAACACAATGGAAGACGCCTTCAAGCTCTTGGAATGGCAAGGACTTGGCATCAACATAAATGGCGAGTACATCACGCACCTTCGGTTTGCTGACGATATCGTGGTCATGGCGGAGACGCTGGAGGATCTCGGTATAATGCTGGATGATCTCAACCGAGTATCCCAACAGGTAGGCCTTAAGATGAACATGGACAAGACGAAGATCATGTCGAATGTCCATGTAGCACCCACCCCAGTATTGGTTGGGAACTCGGTCCTCGAAGTTGTCGACGAATACGTCTATCTAGGTCAGACGATCCAATTAGGCAGGTCCAACTTCGAGAAAGAGATCAATCGACGGATTCAACTCGGATGCGCAGCGTTCGGGAAACTGCGAAGTGTCTTCTCGTCCAAGATACCTCAGTGCTTGAAGACAAAAGTCTTCAACCAGTGCGTATTACCGGTGATGACCTACGGAGCCGAGACGTGGTCTCTAACTATGGGCCTCTTAAGGAAGCTCAGAGTCACTCAGCGAGCTATGGAAAGGGCTATGCTCGGGATCTCTCTACGTGATCGAATCAGGAATTATGAGATTCGTAGACGAACTAATGTCACCGACATAGCAAACAGGGTTAGCAAACTGAAGTGGCAATGGGCAGGGCACATAGCTCGAAGAACCGATGGCCGTTGGGGCAGAAAGGTTCTCGAGTGGAGACCACGTACCGGCAAGCGCAGCGTAGGACGGCCACCCGCAAGGTGGTCGGACGACCTGGTCAGGGTTGCGGGGACTCGCTGGATGCGGGTCGCTTCTATCCGGCCCATGTGGAAGTCAATTGAGGAGGCCTGTGTCCAGCAGTGGACGTCCTATGGCTGAAATGATGAATGATGATGACCCGATAAATACCTTGGGTATTTACCCACCGCCCATCTCTGACTGCAGGGCTAGAACAGCCGGGAATCTGGACATCCGAACATCCGGAGGACATACGAAAGAATTTTTGGCGAAGCTGAAACGGAGACGTTTTGCTCGCTCGGCCTAGTCTGTCCGTTTCATCTAGACGCTTAAACTTTTGAAACTATTTAGTTGAAATTTAATAAGAAAAAAATACTAATTATATGCAAATGATGTTGCGGGATAATAACGAATTACATATATGTCAGTTGAAAAAAATACTTTTCAACCGGTTCTAAATAAAATAGTTTTTGAATTACCATACATGATCAAATCGATTCACCTAATCTTACTTAATCTTACTGATAAAATTGTCACAACAACCTTAAACCTTAATCAATTGAATTTTCCTAAATCACCCATAAAACCATATCGCTCTCCTAACCTATAAACTAGTGATGGGAAAACATTCGATAACACTACTCTAAATTTGTCGATGGTCCTTTATTTCAATCCTCGTAAAATATTTAATACCCTTATAAGGTACTTAAGGCTGCCTATTCAAGATCCGACTGTGCGACTGGGAGTTGTGATTTTATATCGTTCTCAAATGACGCAAGGCTCATTAAAGTGTGCTAATGTCTTGCTGTGGATAACCTACATAAATAATTTAGTGTTAAACTAAGTGGATGCAATTGCAAGCTGTGATTTTCAGCGGACGTGACCCTTTTTACTTATATTTTTTGAACTGTATGTTTTAAGTGGACTATAAAAATAACCTTTTTACATGTAAGATTGTCAGAAGTTGAGTTTATAATTTGTTTTTTTTTTACATTGAAATTAAATAATAATTCAATGTGAAAGAGTTGAATTTTAATTGGAAACGTCGCACCTTAAATGCGTGATTCCAAAGATTTCCCCTTTAAGAGGAAAAATAAAATATTATGTCTGCTTTTGCATAGTATCCTTAAATACCTCATAAAAGCAGATTATGTTTCTGCCAATCAGGCAATAAGCAACCAAAACAACGGCAAAGGCACAAACTAAAAACAAAACAATTAAGACATATAATCTCATTAGCCACCAAAGTCGTTCGCAATAACATTTTTATTGCCGCTAACGTCACTTTAATCGACCATTGAATGGCGGGTCCTTATAATTAAAAGCGAATCCAGGCGAAATTTTAGATTAGGCAGTAGTAAAAATTTAACGATCGCCTTTCGATTGACCCTCCATGTTTGGGAAGGGTGTAAATAACCAATAAAAGTTATCTCGCCGGTGTTTGTGTTGTGCTGTTTATGGTGGTTTTATGGACTGCTAGTTCTTGTTTATGCTTACTTGTTACTCTTGTTGGTTGTTTTCCGCTTGACACAGATACACTATATGGTGAGAAAGTAATATAAAGAGACAGTTCGACACGTGTATCTTAGGAAACCTTTCAGGAGGTACCTACTCTGCGAAAGTTTGCCCCGTTTTCAATTATTGTTGCAATCTTGCAATTCCGGAATTGCAATCGTACTAACAAAATCGAACACGATTTCGATTATTAATTAAAATATCCACATACATGAAAAAATATAACAACGTTCCTTTATTTCTGGAACCATTTGAAAGGTATAAAATGGTTCACAAACATATGTTAATAAGCATTAAGAAACATCCTAAAAATAAACCAAGCTGCTTTGCGAATCTCCGTAAATGTAACCTGATATTATCTCACTAGAAGAATAATTAGTAACCTAAATTAAATTTTATCACCTGATTTAAAACATTGGACACGTGTCTAGGCAAAACGGAACAGACAGAACGCTTCGTTGTTCAAGGGAGAGTGGAAGGTGTCAGAGAGTCAGAGTTAGAGAAAGATCGCCGATGAGATGGACCGACCAAGTCAAAGCCAGTTTGTCATCTTCGTATGAATGCTCACGGAAAGTGACTCTACGGGACGAGTGGCGACGTGTGACAGAAGTCATTATAGATATTTCTGACATAAGTCGTTTGACGGGGTCACTCGGCTGGGTGTTCATCCTCACACACTGGAGCCTAAATAGTCAAGAACTGTGCGGTTCCAGGGGAATTTCCTACTGCGAATGCTCAGCATGTTGAATGAGCTCCCTGTCGAGGTTTTCCCCGGGGGCTACAGCATGCGGTCCTTCAAGAGGGGAGTAAATAGCTAACTAGGTCGGCAACACGCGTGTGATGCTCCGGGTAACGCAAGCGTCCATAGGCGGCGCTAAATTCTTAACATCAGGCAGGCCGCATGCTCGTTTGCCACCGAGAATTATAAAAACAAAAATCAGAACTTCACAAATACATAATTGCCACGACTCTGTAAAGGGTGTACCGAAGGAGAAGACGAAATTAAATACCTCTTGGATCCGGATATACCTAATCCTAAAGCAAACGCAAACATAACCTGATTCTGTCACTCGACTCACGCGGATCTTCCGCAAACTGCGCACTATCATTGATGTAGCGATTAAGTTCACATAAATAGCGAATCGAATGTGTCTAGCAATGTTTACGTTAGTGGGAGTAATGGACGCTGTTTACACGCTCAAGCAAATCACGGAAAAAAAGGTAAAATGAAAGGGAAATTTGGGAAGGAACGACACTTTAGCTGTTGGTTACACGTTAGACAGCGACCGAGTTTTATCTGCCTATTTAATATAAATAAAAGTCAATAACTATATAAATATGTGCTAAGCGCAAAACTCAAAAATGGGGGATTAATTCTGTTATATATTTTTACATATCCCTTGAGTTGCGTTTATCAAAGTGATAAAAAGTGACAAAGCATCCGTCACTCACACTCGAAATTTTGTCAAAAGGTGATGGACTTATTGCGTGATAAAAACAACCATCATGGGCCCGCAATTTTTATCATGAGAAAGATTGGAAAAATTGCGCGGGAAATACCTACCTTTTTTCATACTTACTTTCTTTTGACAGACCGAGGTCTGTCGGGTCAGCTAGTTTATTTCTTATCAATGTTATTAGTATATAAAAAATAAATAAAAAAATATTATGGGACAATCATACACAAATCGACCTAGTCCCAAACTAAGCAAAGCTTGTACTATGGGTACTAGACGACGATATACGTAATATAAAAATACATATATAGATAAAATCCATGACCCAAGAACAAATATTCGAGTTCTTCACACAAATATTTGCCCCGGCCGGGATTCGAACCCGGGACCACCGGCTCAGTAGGCAGGTGTGTGCAAACTGCGCCAACCGCGTCGTCATATATCCATACTAATATTATAAATGCGAAAGTGTGTCTGTCTGTCTGTCTGTCTGTTACCTCTTCACGCTTAAACCGCTGAACCGATTTAGATGAAATTTGGTATGGAGATAGTTTGAGACCCGGGAAAGGACATAGGATACTTTTCATCCCGAATAAATTTAGTGTTCCCGTGGGATGAGCGGGTAACACAGCGGGGCACAGCTAGTATTTATATGTATCTTCAATCTTCATGTCTCGTCTAGCACTAGCTATACATAGTACAAAATTGTGCTTAGTTTGGGACTCGGTTTCCTCCAATGATAGAACACATCGGTAAAGATATACTTAGTGGTGATATTTTTTACAGAAGTCATACGAGACGTCGAAATAGTCCCTGATGGCACATTTGGTTAACAATGTATTTAAATCGCTATAACCATTCATTAGGATCAGTGTTAATATTTTAACGGGCGCGAGCGTGCTCGGTAAAAACGGGCCAAGTCCAAACAAATGCCGGGAATAGACGAGTATTTACAATAGCACTCGTTTCGTACAGAATCACGCCGCAAACATAAACAAACATCGATAGTGTCGATTAAGGTAATCAGTACTATAGTTATCATGAAAATAAATAATAATTTCAGTATAATATCTGTATACCTATACGTACATACATACATATTAAGGGGCAATCTTACACAAATCGATCTAGTCCCAAACTATGCAAAACTAGTATTTACTACGGATTGAGTCATTTTACACATCTCCGCTCCTTCAACAAGCAGTGTAAGCCGTGCAGTGACCAAAGATCACAACATCGAAACATCGAACTCTCAATCGTATGAACCGTCCTGTTGCGATTGATTTCACGTTCGTTAGCGGTCCGCACGTGCGAACAAACGTTCGTTGGATGTTCTTGTTCGTTCGTCCGTACACGGCTAAAGCCCTTCCCTAAGAGTCTCCACAATGTCCCATCGTGTACAATCTTTATTCAACAGTAGCAGCACGCAAATCTGACCAGTCCCCCTTGTGGGTTTTCTTATGCCCTATAATTTAAAGCCATTTGTGATGTCCAAGATGGGATGTGAAAGTCGCGTAACCCTAACCCATTAGAGAAAAAACTGTATGAGTAACCTTCATCCAAGCATCTTGAACCCAAATATCCAAGACAATAAAATTGAAACTGTTGATACTAATAGATTTATGACATGTTAACTATTTACACAGTTTTGACAATAAATGATTATCTTATCTTATCTTATCTTATTAAATATAGTCAAAACGGGAAGGTAAAGTTTACATGTGTAATTGATTTGTTGCACCCGTTTGTACATTCAAATATTACGAAAGCTGAATTAGTAAAGACATTTAAAAGTAATAAACTTATATTTAACCATAACTTTTCCATTAAATCCGTCAACGCTTTCAATTACATATTTAAGAAACGGTATTAATTCCCATTAAGCCGTAATTTGTACATAAAACCAAATTAATAAAATTTAGTCATAAATATAACTTATTTGAAATGCATTAAGTAATAACGCAATCACGACCGGTAAGAGTTCTTTAAAGAGCCGTTTCATTCAAAAGTCGGTTATGACTTTCAGAAGTTTCAAATTACATTAGAAGATCCGGTAGTTAAAGTACATTTTTTACATAAAAAGTAGTAAAAAACCCATAAGGACTTAATAACGTAGGCAAACTCCGTATTTATAGCTACTGATCATCAAAAAGCATTTTTCACCCCATCGCGTGATAAAAACTCGTTAAATGAAACAATAAATCAATGTAATTTTGACTAATACCCGAATCGATACATTATCCTAATATATTTGTTTAATCCCACCAAAAGGGGGCGGTGCACCAATTCATTCCACACAAATTAATGAATTATGATATACGGCAGTTAGATTCCATTCTGTAATTTGTTTTTCGAATTAAAAAACGCTTCGAACCGGAATCGGTCGATAATTAAAAAAAAAGTAACCTTACAAGCATTCGCGGCGATCAAACGATCAAAAATAAACGCACAACGTTCTAAACGGGCGTTTTATTTGAAAACCGATCTTTAAATTTACGAAATTGTCGTCAGTCTCATGCATAAACAAAACGGACTAATAGCTATTTTTAGTTATTTAAAATAGGTCTTTAAGTCATTAGGTTAAGTTTGCTTTTGAATTGTAGAATGCCGGTGGTTTATGGTAGTAGTATCGGATGATGAATCACCTTGATCGAGTTTTGACGCAGTTGCTTATGCAACAAGTGCATTGAACTTGTCCGCTTGTTTTAAGCTAGCCTGCTAACTCAAAAATATTTACCTATCGGGCGGAGGGTAGAGTGCCCGGTATCTGAACGGTTGCCAGCACATTCATATTAGTTCGACATATTGATTTGATGCATTACCTACCTATGAATATATGAATCTGAAAAACATAGCTGTGATGGCTTGTAGATAACGGAGAATAAGATGCTGAAAATCTTAGTTCTAATGATTGTATCTTATGAATTGATAAACATTGTTCGTTTGTTTTCAGTATTCTTTCTGTATAGTACCTACCTAACTCAATATTTGAACGTCTATTAATTTGATTTAGTATGTAACTAGTCGCTACACTTCTATATATATACCGATACCGAAAAGTTTACTTTACCTTATCTTTTTACCCTGTCATCTTTTTATAACGTTAGCTAGAAGTGATTACACTATTTCTAATGGCCAACTCATAATAAAAACGAATATTTAACGTCACAAAAAAAAAACAATTCCTACACTGTAAAAAAATATCCAGTGAATCCTACTGACATTTCAGTAACTGTTATTGCAGTTGTCTATTTTTTGATGAGACATACAATATTTGGTTTTATTATGAGTTGGCCGTTAGAAATAGTAGTCACTTAGTTTAGACCACGTTAGGCTTACTGAAATTTCAGTAGGATTTACTGGTATTTTTTTTCAGTGTACGTGTAGTGACTATATTTAGCGGTCGACCGCTACCCGTGCGTATACCCTACATTAGTTTCGCGGTCATATTGTATGGTAATGCGTTTCAGAATGCTTTTACAAGTGTCAATTGAATTCGTAAGTTGTGTGTTTGCTACTTAAACGGTGTGAGGTCCATTGAGACCAGAGGGTTCAAGTATGGGCATAGGAACTGATTATAATGTCACAGGAAACCTGTCTATACTTAAACGATGGAAGTAGGTGAGGTTTAAGTAAGTTCAGTTTCTTTGAGCGTTTCTTCTCAACAGTAGTCTCCTCTTGTGAAATTCTGGTAGACTCAGACATGTAAAAGTGGCATATTTACAGAATAAAGTTCATTATTTCATAACGAATTCTGCGGTTAGAATTAAAAAAGTTATAGTTTGAATACATGACTTATTTGTTCTAATCACAGACCACGTGGTTCTAATACAACTCTTGGAATATAATGTTTTATTCTACTGTGTAGTATAGGTAAAGTACGCAGACCACCTTTTATGGCAAGTCTGAACATTTAGACAGTTAATAATAATAATAAATATCGGACAACCTCACACAAATCGATCTAGTCCCAAATTAAGCTCAAGAAGGCTGGTGTTATGGGTACTAGACGACGATATACGTACTTATATAGATAAATATATACTTAAATACATAGAACAACCATGACCCAAGCACAAATATTGGAGTTCATCACACAAACATTTGCCCCGGCCGGGATATACGAACCCGGGACCGCTGGCTCAGTAGGCAGGTGTCTACAAACCGAGCCAAACGTGTCGTCATACAGATAGTCAGATACTAAAGACATTTCTAAAGATATCAACGCTGAGACATCGTAATTATACCGAATATTCTATCTCCCACGGACAAATAAAATCCCAAAGATAATAAATAAATATATAATTATTGAATTAAGCGGTTTACATCACGTGAAATTGTCGGGAACGGCCCGACATGTTTCGAACTCGTATGGAGCTCTTTATCAGGGACTGCTGGTGTACAGCGGTGCGGTAACTTCGTCACATTTCGGCTTAATACAATAATTAAATATGTCTCAAAAAAGCTTTAATAAGACAAATAAATGTACTTTTGCGTACCTTTATGTCACTTACATATGTAAAATGCTACAATTGCGTAACACTTCAATTTCGTGCTTAAATTTCGTATGAAATATTATTTGGCACAGCGCCAAACAAGTAATAATGAATGTGTAATAAATCAGCGCCGAAAAAGCAAAACGCACAAGATCCAAACGCGGATAAAAAGCGAGATGGCGTGATAAAATGCATTACGATGTCTTGTTATGCCACTCAGAGTTTATTGCCAGTGAGATTATCACTAAATTGAGATATTATTTAATAAAAGTAATTTTATTATGTTTGAAGCGGAACATCAAGAGATTTGTACCGGGCTTGTTCGATGCTCTACCGTGCAAGCAACATTAAGACGAACTCGCTTAGTTATACTTCTGAATACACACTTTACAGGATTTATGAAAGTTTTACTTAGAAGTTAACTTTATAAAATAATATGATTATGACTTATGATAATTCCGACAAGTAGGTACCTATTATATTATGATAATTAGTTTTATAGCGTCAATAGAGGCCAATTCACCCTCTAAGGGCCTTATTACACTTGCGAGTTGCGAGCGTATTTTCTATACCACCTTACTATGGGTTAATGTGACCGTTCTCACTAGCGACTGCGTCAAACGATTTGAAAGGAGAATAGTATCGCCTTTAGCGGTTACTTTATACAGCGTCGTATATTTGATATAACCGCAAATTGAAGCCAGACGGAGATTTTAGTGCTATAATCTGATATATATAACAATTATTAATTTAGCGTTAACTGCAAAAGCGTAATTAATTTCTGAAAAAATTCTGAGCAGCAATGTATGGCGTAGTTATTACTAGTGACAGTTGACACATTACGATGTTAAGTGTCAACAAACAACAACAAACAGATACATTGCGTGCTGAATTATTTTGTATGGAAAAAAAAGTTCGATTTTTTAAATAATGTAGGTTCGGTGCAATATATTAAGAAATGTCTATACTAAGATCCCGTAAAGTTTGCGGTCATATCAAATATACACGCTGTAGACTACAATTCTCCATTACAAATCATTTACGCAGTCGCTATAGCGAATACGGTCACTATATACTCATGGTAAGGGTACTGATATCAGTGCGTGATTACCTTCATACAAAATTCACCAAAATTAGCGACCGGGAATCGAATCCGGTACCTCCAGATAAGGCGTAAAGAGTTTCAAATAAACAATGCAAAGATCGACACACAAAGCATATAAGAGAAAAATCGAATGGGTATCTGGCGTTAGGGTGGTGAAGAGGTTAACACGCTGGACTGGTAATCCAGAGGTACCAGGTTCGATTCTCGGTCTCTTCCGCTAGGTTACGCATTTCAGTTTTTCTTTTTGTTTGGATATTTGTATCAATGGTACTTACTGTGACTCCAGCGATTGGAAAAACCAAATAAATATGGTCACTTTTCGCATCCGTATGAACGATTGAAGTTTGAAACTTACCTGAAACGAAACAAATATATATTAGTCAGCATCTTGTTTGTATCCTGTGAATAACATTACTTAGTCGGCTTATCGTCTATGGCTCTGTCGCATGAAAGTCAATCTTCAACCAATTAAGCTGAACTTTTGCGTGCCTATACTTAACTTTGATGACAATACAATAATATGGTACCATGGGACTGGTCTGATGGAGCCGGAAGGTGGCCCTAGGAACTCTGTAATAGATAAAGCAATCTTACCTAGTTTGGGCTCTGTAGAATCGTCTTAGTGAGCTTTTGTTGAATTTTCAAAGTACAGACCGCTATAATAGCTTGCCACAAAACTGTAAATTTTGACAGAAACTTATTTTCATCTATAGTTTCAAAAGCATCAATGGTAATTTCTTTGTGGAAGCGTTCGTAGAAATACTTTTTCTGGGTATCTACTCAATGTACATAGAAGGTCAGGTCAAGACCCTCGATCGCGCACAATTGCGCACTAGCAACTTAATGAATTAATTTTACTTGGATAAGTTTCTACGATGGCTTAGAATTCAACATGGCTAAACGGAGCAACGTTCTTTAGTAAACCAATTTTCCTAATAACATTTCCTAATTTGAAGCTCAATTACAACAAAGATACAGTTATAATTATTTATTTCACATTGACGATAATTGCACTATTCATTACAGTAATGTACCTAACACACTTATTACAAAGACTTAAAGATTACAGTCAAATGTTACGCCGAAGATTTAGTTCAGAAAGGTCGTAATTGCCGGTAATTAGTATCTTTTGTACCGTTTTAATTGTAATTGATGTTTTGTTGTGATCGCATTAAGATACCGCGTGTCGCAATTAAGTGTGATGCTCGAACCTATGTGATTGGACTTGTAAAATTAACAGTTATTGACGCCTTCGAGATGGACGGTCACTGCCCACAATATGTAGAACTGTGCTGCATTGCTAAGGTAAAAGCCTGACCTTTGAGGTTTTGAAAAGAGGCGACCTATTGCTATGGAGCTCCATTCAAAAAGCTCGCCTTTACCTTACCACGGCAGCGTGGTAGTTGACGATACTGAAAACAAAATAGCTCAACTAGTTTGACTACTTGAAAAATAGCTAAATTGTGTCCAAAATTATGCTAATTTTACATACCGTGAAACCGTAAAATTTTACCCTACGGGGTTGTCGCCATTGGTCTTAAAGCATAATAAAAATAAAAATGTTCGGATTATTTCTTTAGCAAATAAATGAATGGTTCGAGTCCCGGCAAGGGCAAATATTTGTGCCTGGGTCATGGATGTTACATATTTGTATTTACCTAAATGTATTGAATAAATTGTAACATTTGTAACAGATTAAAATAGGTAGCGAAGATGTATATCGTATCGCCAGCTATACCGACTCATAGGGCAGTTCAAAACAGATACAAAAAGGACAAAAAACAATTACCTACGCCATTGTAAAGTTTATTTCCATTTCCCAGCGACATGTCCGCTCGAGATAGAAAATAGACGTATCTAAGTATTTGATGTTTTTTACGCAATAAGACGTACCGAAGGTACATTGAGACGTACAAAAACGGCGACTGTTCAAAGGAACAATTTTGCGAAACAGTACTGAACGTAAACAATGTGATGCAAAATAAACGACCTCTTACTGGGCTGCGGGGATCAGGTCAAGTAATGAAAGACCAGCGAGAGACAAAAAATACTAAATCGAATTAAAATGATCGTATTTTAAAACATAGGTAGGTAAGATTTGATTTGATACCACAAGATTATATCATTTTAAATTGTTCATGTAAGTAGGTATAGGTAACAGTTGCGTGGCGTCCAAAGAACCCGATTTCCACAGGCTAGCCCACAGCATTTAACCAGACCATTCTACTTTTAGTGAAGAAAAATTAAGCTGAAACTGGTCCACCTTTATCAATATTAAATTTGACACCATGCCGCTGATAGGCAGGCAACATATATGCATTTTTAATAATGTTAGAACTATCATATACTTTTTCAAGTCGCTAGGTACTAGTGACTCGGACCAGTACTAAACTACGTGTGTCAAATCGGACACAAGACCCACTTAAAGCCAGCGGGGCGCTGACAGTGACAACTCTACATGGTTTCATTCGAGTCCCTTACTCGCTAGTCGCTAGTGACTCGCGCCAGTACTAAGCACAAGTCGGACAGAAGACTTACTTAAGCCAGCGGGGCGCTGACAGTGAGAGCTCTACATGGTTTCATTCATGTAGCTTCCTTACTCGCTAGTCGCTAGTGACTCGCGCCAGTACTAAGCACAAGTCGGACAGAAGACTTACTTAAGCCAGCGGGGCGCTGACAACAACAGCCTCTATTACATGGTTTCTGCAACGCTCGCGTGCGTGTCCACTGTCCGGGCACATCCGGCATTTTGTTCATAAATGTTATAACGTTTTATGTTAAAATTAAACAATTTAAATGGATTACATCGCAAATATTAATACGAGTTCCTGACATTTGAGATCCGTTTTAATGAACTGAGTCAGCATAGCGGAACCGAAGGGAATATAGAGGTTTTATATAGAAATCTTCCGTGAGTCTAAGACATATTAAAATACATAAACATTCGACATGTTCCGAAACGGTACGCGATTCATTATCGGGAGCTACAATCAGTCGCGGCGGTGGCCAGATTTATTAACTTTACAAGAATTTTGAGAGTAAAACCCATTAGCTTAGGTTAGGTTAGGTTTGTACTTATTATTTCCCATACTTCTCAGAAAACTTTACCGAAGCAACCATTTTTGTTACTATCATATTGGCCTCAAAATCTCTAAAATAAACTTTATTCAATTCCAATACCAATGCACAATGGAATGTTAACGATACTTATCGAAGAAATTACTTTTTATACCTACTATGAATTTTATAAACACCGAACTGTGATCTAAATAATAAACGAAAAATTCCAGAAATCTATTTACCTGACGTGTGACAACGCAAACACGCAGTTGACAAACGTCTAAACGTTTGTTAGACAACGCACACGTCTTCATTAGACGTTCACCCTTACCATGATTTCACGTGACCGGTTACTTTGTAGAACTACTATTCTCCATACAAATCGTTTAAGCTGTCGCTAGATAGTGCCGTCTCGTTAACTCATTTAAAAAAGTACAAAAAAACACCTATGGCTGACATTTGAGTGATAAAGTTGTCTATTCAAAGTGTCACTCAAGTGTTTAGCAATAACATTTGTAGAAATATTATATAGAGACTCACACCTGCAGACAAACAGTACAAACCGTTTTGCAGGGAATTGTATATGTTTTAGCTTTAACACTTTAATTAATAAATAAAAAATAATAATAAAAAAAACATGGTAAGGGTCAGACCACCGTCCGCAGGCCACGAACACTGGCATATATTGTTGATTCGTTTAGCATTTGACTGCTATTGCTATTATTCATAGATTATTGGCATTCGAATTCAAAAGAAGAGTAAAAGAAGGAAGGCGATGTACTTGAGCTAGTATAGAAACAATAAAATATGTCAAACAATAAATACTTTTTTAGGGTTCCGTAGTCAACTAGGAACCCTTATAGTTTCGCCATGTCCGTCTGTCCGTCTCTGTCTGTCTGTCTGTCCGTCCGCGGCTTAGCTCCGTGATCATTAGTACTAGAAAGCTGAAATTTGACGAGTATGTGTATGTACCACGCCGACAAAACGGTAAAATTAAAACTAAAAAAAAAACTTTTTTTCGGGTACCTCCCGTACACCTAAAGGGGGGGTGAATTTATTTTTTGGTTCCAACACTACTGTGTGGGGTGTCGTTGAATAGGTCTTTTAAAAATAATATGAGTCTTCATTTTTTTTATAAAGTCAGCTGTTTTGTAAATATTCGCTCCCGAAATCCAAAAAAGAGTGAAAAGATCCCTTCCATATAAAACTGACTTTCAATGCACTTTTTGAATTGTATAATAGTACCTATAGATATTTGTGTATGTGTATTGTGTAGAAGTGAAGTGTGATCAGGTAAAGTTTGCACCAAAGCGGAACTATACCCACACTTACGATTAGGGTACTTACGCCACGCAACATGTGTGCTCAAGTGCGCGGGCGCAAATATTGAGCCGCTTTTGTACTAAGTGCCGTATAGTATAGGTTTCTCCATTATCGTTTTCAAGGTATTCGTTCCGCCATTTGTTTTTGGGACGGCGGATTGTTCGGATAACTTGCGTCACGGTTTTTTAATAGGTAGTCAAAGAGTATATACCGTTTATGGTTGGTTTTGTTTAGTTTATTGACTGGGTAACGACTGCGAATCATTAGTTAACGGGACTTAATGATTATTTTATGTGCAATGGATATAATGGACATGCTCTGTCGGTGCTGACCAGAAAAAAAAATATTTTAGATACACAGTCACATCATTTTATTCGTATCTACATACTTAGTTGCATATTCACTTAGAAAACAAATTAATATCGATACTGAGTAATGGATAATCTCACAAGCCTAAAACAATTTTATATAGAAACTTTAATAAGCCTTAAACAACATCACTGACTATACAAATTTTATCACATCACATCAATCCGTCACACAATTTGACAAAATGCGAGTGTGAGGAAACGCAACCATCATAGAACTAACTGATGGCTATTTTGCATGTTTCCTTTAATGCTGCGGACTAAGAACACTCTTTCTGAACTTGAACCAAGCAATAGACTCTGAAAGAACCGAAGATCTTCAACTTACAAACACGAATGCATGGACAGACTCGATCTACGACTTTACAAATAAAGTAATTGTGGCTAAGTACCATACGCACATATTCACACACGTGTGTTGATACTGTTGACTGAAGGTGTCAGCGCGCAGCAACGCAGCCGATGCATGACCCAATTATGCGCAAGGTTTAAGCCATGTTCGATTCACTTTTGGTTGTCCTATAATACTACAATACTTACTACAATACTCGTGAGTAGGGCTGCCAGCCGTCCAGGTTTCCCCGAATTTGTCCTAGTTTTCTTTTTATAACATTATTTTCGGACACGTCCGGGAAAAAAATGCGATTTACGCCAAATATCCGGGTTTTTTTAGGTCTTTGTCCGGGTGCGGCGAATTTAGAGATGGCAGCCCTACTCGTGAGTATAGGTGGAAGGCAGGACCTTGTCCAGCGGTCCAAATCGTCAGGTTCCTCTAACTACCAGTAGCTTAGGCATTGCCCTACTGTCGGTGGTATTCTAGGTTAGGACGTTTTTTAATGTGCATTTATATTTTCTATTTTAAGTATTGTATAAATGTTCATCAGTAAAAACATTTATCAACACGTTGTCTCACCTTGAGAAATCTCGAATTAAGTTTTTTGTTTACCAGCGCATTATGTACCTACCATAAAATAAATAAATCAGAATAAATTATCTGACCCATTTTAACACCTCCCTTTATGATATCAGTTAACAATCACCTGTGACACAGGACCAAACAAACGAGGGGTCCCCGACCCCGCAGCCTTGACACTCATGACAGTAACACACCCACAAAATGTTGAGATAGGCCTGAATTGCCCCCATAAAATACGGTGTCATATAACATGATACGTCGGCACATTATAAATTACGATACAGGTTGATGTGGTTTACACGCGATATTAGGCTAGTATCGCGATGGATCTGGAAAGAGAAATGTCCGAAAATAGTTTTCCAAAACTAGCCCGTATCCCTGTTTTGTCCAGAACTTGACGTGTTTGGTTACATCCTACTCAGAATCGATAGCATTTTCATTAATGTGAAGAATAAAAAAAAGTCTCCCAGAAATTTGTATGGGAGTTTTAGTTGCCACTACGTAAACGTAAATCTCGTGCAAATAGAAAAAGTTCATATTCAAACGTAACGTGAATGGAACGGAAAAATTTAAGACACATTTTTTTTATTATTTAACCTGAAAATTCTATCGATTCTGAGTAGGATGAACCCAAAAACCAAGTTCTGGAAGAAACAGGCATCCGGGTTTTTTTTTAAACGCCCCTGGTACACAAGCTAGGTTAGAATCACGGTATGTGGGGCTTAATGCGACTGGCTTTACCCGATGCGCACAATTTCGCGGCTTAGCAACTCTACTATGGCAGTAACGCACCAACACGCAAAATGTTGAGGCAGGCCTGAATTGCCCCCATAAAATATACAGTGTCATATAGCTTGATATGTGATCACGTCATAAATTATCAATACAAGTTGATATAGAAATGATTTTCACGCGATATTAGGCTAGAATCGCGGTAGGTCAGCAGGGCTAGCATATCTTTTTAGCGGTAGATCTGGAAAGAGTTACTAGCTAGGTTAGAATTGCGGTATATTGGGGCTTAATGCGATTGACATTGACAGTAACACACCAACAAGCAAAATGTTGAGGTAGGCCTGAATTGCCCCCATAAAATACAATGTCATAATATGTAATTTGATATGTGGACATGTCATTAATGAACGATACGGTTTAATGTGTACAGCGGTGTAGCCGGTGTAGTGTATCGCGATTCTAAGTATTATTTTCCGAAAGCATATAAAGTTTGGCATAATGACTCATTCGTATAGTTCAACTTGGAATATTTTTAAAAAATTTACCCTAATTCTATAGCTGTTTACTAAACCATACCTACTTTATTTTTGAAGTCAAAGTATTTTTCATCTCTCCTGTTTGGAAAGTGTCATTTTCATGAATAGATAGCCGGGTGGAAAATAGCTTTTCCATCCCTAGGGTGGAAAGTAATATTTTTTTAATTCCCACGGAGTCAAAGATAATTGCCTTCTAGATGCACGTCGTGACCAACTAAATTAGGTACAATCTAGTCGGCCGTGGTAAGTGGCCATTGAAAAAAGGTCTCCAAAGGTTAGATATAGGCAAGCTTAATTTATTAATGTCTATTTTTATAAAATTTTTTTTTTATACTTAATTATTAAAAATAAGTTTGCCTAATATTCATAATACATATTGTTCGGGATGAACAAAGAGAAAATGCAGATTCTTGACATGCAATATAATTCCGATGAATAATAAATTACAATTATTGATTTTGACTAGATATGAGGTGCGCGCGCGCGTTCGTGATGGCGGCTGCTTAGGTTCTGGCGGGGATGGCTCCCCGCGCCCTTCGTCTCGATACGTCATTCCTTCCGTCCCGTGCGTGGTCGTTAACATCCTCCCCACCCTTGGAAGGACCTGCTGCTGCTGCTTCTTCCAAGACATCAGGATTTTCCGCCGTGGTTGGTAAAGGACAGACTTTGTTAACGGCCCGTCGTTCGACGCCTCGATGAGTCAGAAAATCAGCGACCCTGACTACTCCGTCGCTGCCGGGATAAAGTTTCTGAACTCGTCCAAGTCTCCAATTCAATGGTGGTAGGTTAGGTTCTTTGAAGACCACCATGTCTCCTTCTTTAAGGTTCAACTGCCTGGATCGCCATTTTGTTCTTTGTTGCAGTTCGGCAAGATACTCTTTCCTCCATCTTTCCCAAAAGTGGCTCCGGAGCTGCTCAACCAGCTGGTATCTGGTGCGTATTTTCATGTCCTCAGGCTTCTGAGAGTTTGGTAGTGACGTCAGTGGCCGCCCAATCAGGAAGTGCCCTGGGGTCAAAGGAGAAAAGTCGTTTGGGTCGGGTGATAAAGGAGTTAGGGGGCGGGAGTTGAGGATCGCTTCAATTTGAGTGAAGAGAGTACTCAACTCCTCGTATGTGAGACTATTATTTCCTGCAATACGTTTAAGGTGAAATTTTGCGCTTTTGACGCCGGCTTCCCAGAGTCCGCCAAACGTCGGAGAATAAGGGGGGTTAAAAACAAACTTTATGCCCCTATTAGCCGCGAAATCAGTTATGTTATTTAAGCCTGACCGCAATACCCTACCTAACTCATTGTTGGCCCCAACATAGTTTTTACCATTATCACAGCAAATATACTGTGGCTTGCCTCGTCTAGCAATGAACCTCTTGAGACAAGCGATGAATGCCTGCGTTGTGAGATCACTGACCGTTTCAAGATGCACAGCTTTTGTCGAGAAGCAAATGAAGATGCACAAATAACATTTTGATGTTCTACTACCACGACCTTTTCTACTCGCAATCATGAAAGGACCAGCAAAATCCGTGCCAGTAACTTGGAAGGTGTATGTTTCAGACACCCTAGTTTTAGGAAGATCACCCATCAACGGCTCCATTGTCTTTCCTTTCATTCTGACACAAGTTACGCATTTCCTTACAATGCTTCTTGCCAATGTTCTGCCACCAATGGGCCAGAACTGTTCTCTGAAGGAGCTGAGAAGCAATTGAGGACCTGCATGAAACAACCTATGGTGCTCGTTGATCATCATGATTTTCGTAAAGTGGTGATTGGATCGCAATAAAATAGGATGCCTAGCATCATAGTTAAGAGTCGCGTTTTTCAAGCGACCACCCACTCGCAACAATCCTTTGTCATCTATAAAGGGAGATAATTGCAAAATATTACATTTTGGTTTAAGTGACTTATTATTACGAAGTGCGTTTATCTCGAAGCCAAAGGATTCCTGCTGTGCGGTTTTAAGAAGATATGTCAAAGAATTATGAAGTTCAGTTTCATTAAGAGAACCAGACATTTTATTTTTAGGGTTTCTACAATTATGTATAAATCTGAAAACATATGCGAAGATTCGCTTTAGTTTTAAAGAGTTCGAATATTTTTCAAAATTTATGAATTTGTGATCATCGTTTTGAGCGTGATGAACTTTAATCTCAGGCAACTGGAAATCTGTGTTAACGTTTTGATGCTGTGGCCATTCGGACTCGGGCTTCGACAGAAACGTGGGGCCATTCCACCATAACGTCGAGTCGACAAGTACTTTAGGGTCGACGCCTCTTGACGCCATGTCTGAGGGATTTACATCCGTTGGCACGTGCCTCCACGATTCGCGTTCCGTCAATTCATGGATTTCGTTAACCCGATTGCAAACAAACGATTTTAAGAGTTTAGGCTGAGTTTTGATCCACCCTAGCGTTATTGTGGAATCGGACCAAAACGTTTTGCTGTCAATTTTGCAACGCAAGGCTCCACAGACTTTAGTTGTAAGACGTGCTCCTAGAAGAGCAGCACATAGCTCAAGCCTTGGAATGGTAACGGGCTTTAAGGGTGCTACGCGCGTCTTGGAACATAATAAATTGGTAGTTACGTTGCCATCACTATCTATTGAACGCAAGTATACACAACTAGCATAGGCGTCCTGAGAAGCATCAACATAGCAGTGTATCTGTGTTATGACAGGAAAAGCGCTCAAAACGAACCTGGGAACCGCCAAAGAAAGCAATACATTCAAGTTTTTAACGATCTTTTCCCAAGCCTTTTTTATATCGTTTGGGACACTGTCATCCCATCCTAATGAAAGTTTCCAAAGCCGTTGCAGTAAAATCTTGAGCGTAACGGTACTGGCGCTTAATAATCCCAAAGGATCAAAAATTTTACACGTATTTGATAAAATAACCCTTTTAGTTATTTTTGGTTCATGTTCGTTAAGGTTTATATCAAATTTGAGAGTGTCAGAGCTAGGCGCCCATAACACTCCTAAAACGCTTGACTCTTTTGATAAATTAAGAGAGTCAGACTCTGTGTCTCCCTGATATATTTGTGGACAATTTGTCCGAAATTTATGTATAGGAAAACCAGCAGATTTAAGGACCTGGGTAACATTCCTTTGAATGTGAGATAACTCGTTCTCTGTTGAGGCACCCGTCAAGAGGTCGTCGACATAAAAATCATTTTTAATAACCTGAGACACGATCGGATCTGGACATTCCATAGCTAATTGAACGAGACATCGAGTACTTAAATAAGCCGCACTGGCTAAGCCGTAAGTGACAGTGTTAAGTTGTAAAGTTTTAAGTGGCATGTGCTCCTCACTTCTCCAAAGTATGAGCTGAAGGTGTCTTTGTGACTCGTCGACCATGATTTGCCTATACATTTTTTCAATGTCACCCGTCAAGACAAATTTATGCTGCCGAAATCTAACAAGAATATTAAACAAATCGTCCTGCACTACTGGGCCGATATGCTGAATATTATTAAGTGACTTACGAGATGAAGTCTGCGCTGATCCGTCAAACACCACGCGCAGTTTCGTTGTCTCTCTGTTATGGCGAATTACGGCATGATGAGGCATGAAGTATCCGAATTCAGGTTTGGCAATTTCAGTTAAGTGGCCTAATTCTTCGTATTCGTTTATGAACTTAGAATATTCTTTTTTCAAGTTGGGATCTTTATTAAGTTTTTTCTCAAGGCTAAAGAACCGCTTTTCTGCTATGTTATAGGAATCACCGAGAGCTACTTCTGGAGATTCTTTAAGGGGCATGAAAACCGAAAATCTACCATTTTCAAGTCGCGTAGTAGTCTCAGCAAAATAGCGTTCACAAAATTCGTCATCAGCTGACAAAGTCGGCCTTGAGGTTGGGACTTCTTCAAGGGCCCAAAACTTTGTCAGCTGATCACTGATCTCTTTAGTGAAGTTACAATGAACTTGTTTATTCTCCTGCAGGTTACTGCTATAAAGAGGACCTGCCACAACCCAGCCTAGTGGAGATTTTTGAAGTACTGGCTTGTCGCATCCTAATTTAATTTGATCAGGTAACATGAGTTCAAAAAATATTTCTGCACCCAGTAATAAATCAACATCTGAAGGGCGGAAAAAGTCAGGATCCGCAAGTTGAATATTCTGAGGTAAGTTAAGTTTTGTTACATTTATTAAGGCATTCGGCAACAAACCCGTTATTTTAGGAACCACCAAACATTTAAGACGTGCACTATAATCAGTAACACGTGATTGGATGGTCATTTCACAACAATCAGATACAGGCATTTTACAGTTATTTATACCAGATATGCATAATGTTTCCGTATTCTTACTAATGAACCCCATTTTTTCTTTCAGGTGAGCTGTTACAAAGCACGACTGGCTACCCGCATCAAGCAAAGCGCGAGCAAGGTAGGTACTTTTATTTTCAGGATTTGTAACTCTAACTAAGGCGGTGCCAAGAAGAACTTGGTTACAAGACTGCGCCGACAGGGATACAGGTACGTAGCTACAGTGGCTTAATGTAGTGTTTATTTCAGGTGTGTGACGGTCTACGTGCAATAATGTGTTATGTTTATTTTTACAGACCTTACAGGTACCCAACAGACGACACTCAGCCGACACGTGACCCCTTCGCAAACAATTCGAGCAAAGATTCAATTTAGAAACCTCATGACATCTATTTTCCGGAGATAATTGCTTAAATGAAGAGCAATCTACTATCCGGTGTTGCTGGTTACAAAATGGACACGACATAGTCGGTTTGGCATTAGCAGAAGTCACAAAACTTTTTGACGTTTTATTATGATAATATTCTTTTGGCTTAACTTCAGGTTTTTTATGGTTGTCTCTGTATGAATTAAATTTATTTTCGCGTTTGTCACTCCTGCTTATTGCCATTGTCTCGAGAATATCGGCACGATTACGTAGAAATTGAATAAAGTCAGACAATGTTGGTAAATCTTTGAAGGTGTTTTTATATTCTTCCCATTTACTAAAAGAAGTAACATCTAATTTTGTTGACACTAAATATATTATGAGAATATCCCATTTATCGGTGGGCTGTTCTAAAGAGTCAAGAGCCCTTAAGTTTTTTGATACATGGTCAATAAGGAACCGTATCGCTTTATGAGATTCATGTGAGATGCATTCTATTTCAAATAACGCTTTCAAGTGGTTATTGATAAGAATCTTTTTATTATCATAACGTTCACGAATCAAATCCCAAGCAACCGTATAATTTTTAGAGCTAAATTCAAGTGACTTTATGATTAAAGCTGCACCACCCTCCAACGATGATCGCAAATAATGGAATTTATTTATGTCTGATATCGAATCATTTTTATTAATTAATGAATCAAACGTGTCCCTAAATTCCAACCACCTTAAATAGTTCCCATCGTAAGTAGGTAATTTTATGGTAGGTAGTTTAATATTATTTAAATTATTATGCCCGCAACTATTAGAACATGCGGAGCGAGCAGAGTGAAGGCTCCCGTCCTTATCGTCTTGCGACTTAAGGCGCGTATCAAGTATATGCTGAGCTAAAGACAAAGTACTATAAAATGTGTTTTCAAAACTATCTACTTCGCCGTCATCCTCACCCGACGACAACATCTCAATTTGAGACTGAACCTCATTAAATTCAAATAATAAATTTTCTACCTTTTCTAAACGAAACTTCAATTCTTTAAGTTTTAAATCATTAATTTCCTCTAATTTACACGCATTTAATGTTGAAACATACTCCTTAAATCGTGTTAAGCGACCTTTAATAGTACCCCGTATTTTAATTAACTCTTTCATTTTCTTTAAGTCGGAGTTACTATTGAAAGATCCACCTTGGTTCAAATCTTGATCAAGAGGCATATTGCTAAGACGTAAACAATGAGTTAAATAAAGTAAATGTGCATCAAACCAGTTCTAGAAGAAGCGTCGTCATCCGCCGTGTAGAAGCGAAGAATCACGGTAGGTACGCGATGACAAAGCAACTTGCAAAACGGGAGTGCAGCGGCCGGTTGTTGTTTACGATTTCACCTGAAATGTTCGGCGATAACAATTACCAATTATGTTATGAAATATGTTTTAAGTTTAAATAGTTCACGTTTGTGTTTATAATTAAGCGAAGAGATAGAATATTTAGCGGCTAATAGGGGCACAAAGACAGTTTGATTTTAAAAGTGCATTAATTAAGTGCAATTAAGTAGTTTGTTGCATTTTACGTAAACAAACTAATGCATAATATAAAAAGAACGCAACGCTGCAATTATTTTCATGTATTTACGTTTTTAAGCGTTTAGCAGTGCTTGAATTTAAGGAAACACTTTTATTATTAAGGCGAAGGTGAAATATTTCGCATTTAAGCTAAACAAACACGTAAATAAATAGCTACGCACCTCAGTGTAGTACGTGCAAAAAAGAAATTATCTTCTAGTTTAACACGACACCCGACATAACGGTACCACAAACTCACAGCTGAAACTCACTTTCACACAAATTAAAGAGGAACTAAATTAGGAAATAAAGGATTAAGGACACAGGTACTCCCCTGAATTGTATCTCGCCGTGATGTGCCACTGATTTTTCTGATCTCGTAGTTGCAGATACAATTGCCGTTGTTCCTTTGTGTTGAAGTTCAAATCATGTCCGTTAAATAACGGATTCCAGCCGGTTGTAATGGGATTTCTTCGCTTGCTTCCTTATGTGTCCTGTCACGGTCGCCACTTTTGTTCGGGATGAACAAAGAGAAAATGCAGATTCTTGACATGCAATATAATTCCGATGAATAATAAATTACAATTATTGATTTTGACTAGATATGAGGTGCGCGCGCGCGTTCGTGATGGCGGCTGCTTAGGTTCTGGCGGGGATGGCTCCCCGCGCCCTTCGTCTCGATACGTCATTCCTTCCGTCCCGTGCGTGGTCGTTAACACATATGAATACACATATAATTCCGTCCCACATTTATTGATAGATCGTACGTTTATTTAAAAATACAATTGAAACCCATGGTTTTTTTTTTACGTTTTAAATGTTGGCAGTACGTATATCTTAAGTTTTTTTTTTTAATAAGAATAATGAAAGTTTGCAGTAGAAAAAGCGGGAACACGAGATTAAATATAAATACCGTGTCTTTAATTGATTATTTGTTAAAAATTACATGGACATTAATTGGAGCGAAGCTCCCATGGATCGACTCGAATGGACTTCGTAACAATGAGCAGATCTCAGCGAGTTCTCAACCGATTTTAGAAATTTTTGTTTTAAAATGCACAAATTAAATTTCGCTAGGTCGTGACGAAGAGAAAAAAAAAAAAAAAACTCCGCTCCAATTTATGGTGCAAGCTTAGCCGGTGGCTGACTCTGCATCGACCTAGTATAACTCACTCATGACATATATGTGCGTGTAGTATTTTATTTTCCTCGCAGTCGAAATGAAAAGTAGAGTGTTTAACTCGGGTGAAATTACCCATTTCACCCTCGAACTATTGGCGCTCTCATTTCGTTCGAGCGCCAGAAATATCTCGGGTGCAATGGGTCACTTTCTACCCTTGGTTAACAATCTACTATTGTGAAAATAACATTTTTATCGACAGAGAAATAATGCAAAATTGGTAAGTTTTACACAAAGGTTGATAGCTATAGCCATAATATTGTCAGTGTGTTAATTTACCAAAAGTTGGTATCTAATCTAATCGATAAAGTAAAACCTCCTGTTGTTCAATTTGAAAATACAGTTAAAATTTACCAAAAATCGCATCTTAATTAATGCCCAACGGACTTCACGGAAGAAGGTCATCACGACCACGGGTTCCCAAACTGTTTTAGCCCGCGGTGCACTTACAGGGATTATTGTTCTATCCCTGCGCCCTAGCTAGTCGAAACAGTTCCTACAATTATACCTATAGGTAAGTGTAATACGGTATTTGCCTATAGTGAAAATAAATTGTATCATTGAAACCACTAAATACACATTAAAAAATACGCGAAATCAAATAAAGAACCGCTACCTAACTTTTGTACATTATATTATTTTGAATCGGACAAAAACTAAAAAGATGCCGTGTATTGACTAGGTACTGATCTATAATTATGACGTCACAAGCCAGTATCTTCATAGACTCTTCATACTAACAGGTCGTTTTTGAAAGTAAGTAGTTTATTTGAGCTGTCATCAAATATAATCTTATTAAAACTTTCGTGAGACATATTTAATTATTGTATTAAGCGGTTTACACTCACGTGAAATAGTGCCAGCGGGGTTAACATATTTCCAAAAGATAACTTCGTTTGTCGTGCGACATGGTATCACCCACCTTTCTAGCATTGTATTGTAGCATTGTAATGAAAAAAGAGATATAGCTAATATATGTCGCACGGCATAGACAGTTGTGCTAAAGGTGCGGTGCGCCACGATGCAAACTTTGGGAAGCCTTGCCTTAGACAAAGCGTAACTTTTGTCGGTAGGGTTAAGTTACACAAAAACCAATTTCTCCATCACGGTTTCAAGCACTAATGTCATTGTTATAAGGCAGAGTATTGTAGGATAAAGTTAAAGACAGGGTGGTAGGTGGATCGAGATGAATTCATTAACATTTTTGGTGACAGTTAATGTCCTCGCTGTATGGGCGCGCATGTCCAGGGGAAATATGAATCATGTGGGAAATCACTCAAGATGGTCTCAGAGATAATTGGTGAGGTTATTAGAAATATCTAAGAATAAAGCTGCTTCGATTACTTTACCCAATTACTTTAGAATTATTATATTCTTGTATACTTAGCTAAATTAAAACGATCTTATTAGACGACCTTGACGATATATTAAATTTAGCAATATCATGGTATTATATCGGAAATATACAGGGTGATTCCGGGGTCATGGAGCAGGAGTGAACGGGGTACTGGGGAGGGTCACACTGAGCAACTTTCACTATGGGGACAACCACGAAATCTCGGAAAAAAATACTATCAATTAACTCTTAATTAGGAGTTTTTTTTTCCACCCTGGATAAATCTTCGCTATTCAAACTGTGCAGGTCATGTAGCCGTTGGGGCAGCAAAGTTCTAGAGTGCGACCACGTTTAGGAAAGCGCAGCGTGAGTCGGCCCCCGACTAGATGGATGGATGATCTCGAGGGTAACGGCCCAACCAGCAAAATCGCACTAACAACAGTCTAAAGACTACAAATTTTCGCTCTTATATTGATCCTATATCATCGTATAAGCCTGGATTTGGGCGCAAATTATAAGTGTATTTACTTTATATCGTCCTAATATCAGTCTTATTGAATACTGATTGCATTTACAGTAATCTTTCCAAAACGAATTTAAGCTGCCTTAGGCTAATATCGCTCTCACGTAAGTGTTTTGTAAGCCCACATAGACGCAATTGGTCCAATGTTAGAATCTTGTGAGCCTAAACAAGCTTATTTTGATTACTTGTACGTCTTGAGTGAAACTGCAGCGTGACAATAAAAAATATATATTATTGTCACAACTGTTTATGAATTACCTAATAGTGACGGTAACTTAATAAAATAAGGTGTTTGTGAAAATCTTGGTGTGTGTATATGTTGCGTTGCGCGGTAAGTTTTTACGTTGGAAAATATTATTTACTGTAAAGTGGACCCTGTTTTACACTTCAAATTTCATGCGCCTACTCAAATATTCAATTTAAATATCCTCTTATAATTTATTATTTCTTTATTTGTTGTGATAACGGTGCCATTTTGGTAGTTGCATTTTTCCAGCGCACTATTAGACTACTGTAAGATCATTTACGCTAATATTAGCATTCTGAATACAAGTGGTACGGCCATATTGAATTAATTTAGGGTTTCTTACTTAACCTACATGAAAAATAAATTTTATAACATTAATATTTGGAATGCTATTTCCAATCTCTGTAATCCATGCCTATTACACAAAATTTAAAATCACAGCACTCTCTTTTTCACTAAACATTATGGATATCTAAACGTTATTCTTACAATTGTGTTCCCAAAGGCGATTTAAGATCAAACCATCTTATATTGATCTTATAATAGTTTTATGAAGACCAAAAAAGTATGCACTTATAGTGCTTTAATGTTATGCTGATATTAGTCTGACATTCTTATAAGAACATTTATCAAGACCATTATAAAATCAAATCAACTTAGAGAATGTGGTTATAAGAACAGATATTCTCAAGTACAATGAGTCTTCGTAAATGTTGTTGTAGGAGTAAGAGGCTTATAATAGTATTATAAAATGAGCTTATATACATATATGAGACTAGGTAATAAGAATGAGAGTTCTTGAGTGACTAAAGCTAATATAAGAGCAGCAGCATCAGCAAAACAATTATAAGAGCGCTATAAGCCCACCACTCTTATAACGTGCGCAATCTAAGACTTTTTTGCTAGTTGGGGGGGAATCAATGGATGCGGCCTGCACAGGATCGCACTTTGTGGCGAGTCAAGTGGGAGGCCTATGTTCAGCAGTGGACGTCTGTGGCTCTAAATAGATAGATAGATTAAAACTGTGTATCTGCAACACATATTTTTGTGTAATCCTTCAATTACTCTTATATTTACATACAGAATAATTTAATTAGCGGAATGTCTTATTTACTACCTACCCGGACACCCGGATTTTGCAAGAATTAAGATATTAATAATATATTAATATGCCAATACCAGTAGCATTAACTCAAAATGCATAAAATTAACCAACGACATTTATTTCTCGTAGATTACGATTTGCATGTTCAATAATAAATTTATTAGGACAGATATCGTGTTAATAAATAATGTCCTAATAAATCATCAGTAAGGTTAGAGCAACTTTAACTTTAAAGTAATTCTAAATTTAAATACTCAAAAGAAAAGTGTAAATATTGCCGACAACATCAAAAAAGTAGCTAAGTGATCGTTCAAGTGCAATGTCACAGTAAAAAATAGCAGTGCGACAGTTAATAATGTGTCAAAGCAGTTTAAGTCAAAAGATCCAAAAATCTAAACGTGATCGGTTAATCTTGATGTTGACTGTTACCCCTATTTTTACCACTCTTTTTTTAAAGGGGTCAAAAAGGATGACTTGTTTCCGTAGCTTTACCATAAATAATGCAGTCGTTTGTAAATAGCTAGCCATTATAGAAGCACGAAACATTTTGTCCACTATCTAGTAATTTCTAATCCGAGCCTACTCAGGAAGGCGACCTGGGTCCAGATTACCTGACTAAAGTTACCTTTATCTTTACGGCCTAAACCTACTCGGCAGTGCCTAAGCCACAGAAAATATAAACGAACAGAAACTCGACTACGAACAAACTTGAGCTTATAATATAATATCATGCTTTCACACGCACTGCTATGCCACAATTACATTATGCGTTAGTCCGAGTTGGATATCTGCTTGGTAACATTTCTTGTAATTCGATAAGTAGTCAAACCTCTGTCTGCTATGTTTTCTGTGGCTGGGGTGTAGGGCTTATCGTTATGGACAATAAACACCCACCAACTAAAAAGCTTCGCCAAAACGCGGCTTTCCTACACATTTGCGATTTTAACGCCACCATAAAATAGGGTAACGTATTATTGAACCATGTAGGTAAAGTTTAAAATGTGTCGTCAAACCCAAAAGAGATATAAGAGCGAGAGGCAGTTTATGAACTACCACTTTAGGTAGACCACACACAAGAGCAGATTGTCTTCCATACTCTTATTCTGTAATGAGAAGGTGCCTGCAAAGAAAAAGTCCCCTTCTCTTTTGTTTCAGACTAGTCTAGTTAATGATGCATTTAAAAAAAATGTACCGAAATGCTGCATAATAAAAAAATCATGCTGCGTTGTTTTGCATCACGTCATAACGGATTATAAACATTTTGTAAATTTTCCAAGTAAAACTTAAGCTGTATAAGCGGTTATACAGCTGATGTAGATCTTAAATTAGCTATACAGGCTGATCAGTCCAAATGGGTCAGTAGGGAGAAAACGAAAACTATTAGAGATAGGGAAATCTGTTCTTAGGAACCATGGCGTCGATTTTATATTTAATAGAAACTGCACTCAATTTCTTTTTACAAATCTCATACATAACCGGGAATTGAACCTGGTTAAAATTCTGTAAGTAATCGCATATCGTATTGTAACATTCTTTACAGCGGTTTTGACCGGGTTATGTACGAAATTATGTATGAGATTTATAATAAAATAATAATGCAGTTTTTATTAAGTCTAAAATCGATTTCTAAGATCACGGGTCATGGTTGCCTTTATCACGTGATAAATAAGTGACAAAGCATCTGTCACTCACACTCGCATTTAGTCAAAACGAGACGGATGCTTTGTCACTTATTTATCGCGTGATAAAACCAACCATCATAGGCTCCCAGATTTCCCTATCTCTTATAGTTTCTGACTTCTCCCTACTGACCCGTTTGGATTGATCATCCTGTATAAGGGCTGTATTAGGGCTTATACAGGCTGTGTGCTAGAGTCCGACCAAAAAGAGTAGAAATTAAAAAGTGGCAATACTGTAGTGTCCTCCCTTTCTAATCAATATAAGAAAACGGGGACGACACTACAGTATTGCCACTTTTTAATTTCTACTCTTTTTGGTCGGACTGTACTTGGGATTATTCTAAATATTTGAGGTCCATGCTGGGACTTCTTTACCTTCGAAAAGTAAATTTTTCTTTGAAACAATCTTTGTCTGAGTTTGTTATCTCGTAAACTGAAGTAGGCCAGTAGGTGCATACCAGACAGTAAATTTTATTGGCTCTTTCTGGTTAGCACGTACCTAATTTGTTGGCAGTTAGGATATCGACTACACATGCCAAAGTGCCGCGTTTCGCTGTTGATGCGAAATTAAACTCTCTGCTGTGATCTCGGGAGGTAAGAACGTAGAATTATTGAGTTCTTTTAACTAGCGAATGTATCTGGTCATCTAATGATGGTTATAGGATATTTACGCTACAGAAAAGCAAAAAAACGGTTATGTTATGAGTTATGACTCTCTTCCTTGCGGACAAAGTTTGCGGACATCTTCTAGTACCAATTAATTTGGTACGCTTATTTATTTCTCACACCTGTCCCTAAACTCTCAAAGGTATGATAGTTCTTTCGACCTTGTCTATGCAACGCATTACCTACGACCTCCACATATGGCAGGACCAGTTGTAACAAGAATCTACTCGTCACGTCCTGGAAGACGCCCTGTCTCAGTACTCTCAGTTTGCCATAATCTGGGAGGTCCCAGCAGCCCTTAAATCTACCGTATCGGAGCGCTGTCGTTCACTGCGGGCGCCCACACCGGCAAACGACGAGCGAAGCGCGGCAACCCAAACACAGTTGATGGCGTTTATGACCTTGACTACAGAATGCGTAAAGTACGACCTCCCCATAAACACAGAACCATTAGGTAGATTTACTTGAAACGAGAATCTACTCGTTAGGTCCCGGAAGACGCGCCCTGTCTCTGCCATAAACTAGGAGGTCCCGCCAGCCCTTAAATCTCCCGTATCGGAGCGCTGTCGCTCACTGTATGCGCCCACGCAACGCGGTAAGTGATAAGCGAAGAGCGGGAACCCCAACGTATACTTAGATCAAACATAAACTTTGGTAATAAAAATGCAACCAACACCATTTCGATAAGAATTGCAAAAAAGTCGTGACTTTTACAAGAACTGAGAATAAACTCATTCGATAATTTAAAATCGTTCTTGTTTCATAAAACCACAAACAAGTTGCATAAACTACTACTTATATAAATGGCTGATAATCGTGGATAATGGTGGTAAATATACCTACTTAATTGCGTCTGCTTACTGCTTAGTGCTTGTAACATGTATACGCTTGTAACTTGCATGCTTGACTCCAGTTGACCCTTGACGGAACCCGCGCGTGAGGAGATTTGTGAATGGACGCGGGTGAACCAGCTTCACAGGGAGCCACTTTTCGTTAGCTGTCATTCGTTGCCCGTTGTTCTTGAACCAGTCACATTTTAGTGTTCATATTCACTAGTTTAACTTGCGGGCTTTGTAAAACATTAGTAGAATACAGTATAAATAGTTTAATGTGCCATGGAAAGCGGCCATGTTTTTGACATGCTATTTGATAATGTGATTAGATTATAAAATATTGACACAAAGGTAAATTATTAAAGAAAAAAGTCATGTAAGCAGGACTCGAACCTGCGACCCTACGTTTCCGGCGTAGTGCTCTCCCAACTTAGCGATCCCTAGTCCCCAATTGCTTTACTTTACAGCAAGTGCAAGGACCGCGAAAGATATGGCGTATTTCTCGATTTTTATTTAAATATTAATTTTGTATATTTTTATCACAGTCATTAGATTGACGATTTAGTAGTTCATATGAGAGATTTTTTCTTGACCAACAAAAGTACAGGTAACTGTATTTAAAAACATAGTATGAGTGTGTTTCACCACATTAAGTGAGTTGAACTAATGGGCATATCAACAGATGAAAAAAAAATTAGCTATTTACACCGTAAGAAAGACATAATTGAATTATGTTCAAGAGTCCAAAATCACAATATATCCGACAAACCGCTAACGTTCGCCTACGTGACACGAACGATCTTGCGTATAAATCGCCCGAAATCATCCAAATCCATTGTCAACAGTAAGTCCGTGAACTGTTATTAGCGATATTTATTGTGTTATTCGCAATTTTCGTTTTGTTATCGCCAGATCGCGGGACAGTTATGAGTGTTTATGATCTTGTAGGTTTACTTGTCCGTGGGTGCTCTCGTAAATTGGGCTTAAGTGAACCTTTTTTATTAATGTGGCGATTAAGTTATTGAAATGTGCGGAATACAGATTGACGTTTAGGCATTTGTTTATTGTTATTTATTTATTTATTCAAAATAGTTACACAGCATTACAGTATAAACCAAGGCACTGTGAACTACAAAATTACATTTTAAAAAAGCTTAAATCTAGTTTGATTTAGGCGACGCACGTAACTTCGTGGCTCCCTTGCGTCGTCGTCGTTTGTTAAATTTTTATGTCAATGGACCGATGAAATATTGGCTTCTCTTATTTGGGCGGTAGGTATATGAGAATTGCTGATATAATCGCTTTACTTAACACTGTGACGGCCGTTTCGTGGACTGCATATTGAGATCCTTTTCGACAAGTCTCTGTCCCAAGCTCCACACTACTCGCGAGGTTGACCGAAGGTGGCCGAAGTAAAGCCTGGCTAGAAGTATATGAGGATGTGCCATATTACGGAATTTCACTGGAACTCATTTCTTACACTGGCAATGATTTTATGATGGTTTGTCAACAATGTCAATGTTATTCGTGGTGGTTTCTTTAAAAGACAAATATTTAAAATTATCCAAAGAAAATGCCGAAAACTATTCACAGTCGTGAACGTAAGATTATAAATAAAGTGTACCTACACTTGTTAAGTACACGAAAAATAGTCAGGAAAGAGTGCATTCAATTAAATGATAATACGAGGTTAACATACTTAGTGGAACTGACAGGTATTTAAACTAAATGTCATTATAGTGGGTTCCGATTGGCTGCAAAATTGTTGCCATATATATCTTATAAAATAATAGCGCTCTCTTGACAATTCTCATATATTTCTGGTCAGGCTTTACCTACCTATGGGTTTACCTACGCAGCAAAGTGCCCTCAACACTGACGTATTAGCCCAACTTCGGTAAATTTCGCGAGTGTGGAGCCGCTATGTGTCATTGCCTCTACGACATAACTGTGACACGCGAATCATTGTCGCGCGACATATACTACATGCCACTTTCCTTTCAATATCGTGCGAGAGAGACAGGTGACGTGAGTCGCCGCCAGTTATGCTAGCCCCGCTTAACATAAGGCATGTGTGCCACCTTATGCTATTGAGTAATCTATATGCCAATCGAGTTGAAACATTTTATTTATCGCTGTATGTCAAATTACGAGTACTGTAACCGTTTCATTAAATCATTACACAATAGAATAACCTCGATTGCACATACAATTGCATACACAATTTCTACAAAACATTGTTCTTCATTAGTATGAAAAGTAAGTAATTGTTAAAAATGTATTTTAAATCCTTTCTATTCAACGCTCCTCATTCAGACACAAAATAAAAACAAAACAACACAAACATCTCTTATTAGAGCCAGTGTCCCGTTGCATCCATAACTGAATGCTGAATGCATCGGATCGTATATCGAGACATTAAGGACAGTGGGCAACACCTTTACACCGACCACTTAACCTTTTACTGACATGAATTATCATCTTTACTCACCCCACTTACAGTCGTAAATGTAAGGCGGGTACTCTGGAGATACGACGATGTTTGACGTGGTAGTTGACAACGAATGTAAGCTATGTTGTGGACTGTACGATCAGTCTGTTGGCTGTCTGTCATGTCAACTGACACTGGAGATTATGCGACGTGTCTATAGCGATCGCGGTTAGGATGGCTGTGTGTCGGTTCGTTTAAGATCGGAGGCGTCGGCGTGGCTTACCGGGTTTGTTACGCTGTCATCGTGAAGGTAAAGTGCGACCAGCTATTTTGTGAACTGGAATTCGCCACAATCTTCAAACACAGAGCACTGGAACGCAGAGACAGACACAGTTTCACAGAAACGAAACAGAAAGTGTTGATCGCACTATAAAGCTTCGATAAGTACTTGTTTGTATAAATGAGGATGTCAAAAGTAAGTGATAGGTACCAGATTACTTGTTAGGGTTCCGTACCCAAAGGGTAAAAACGGGACCCTATTACTGAGACTTCGCTGTCCGTCCGTCCGTACGTCCGTCCGTCCGTCCGTCCGTCTGTCACCAGGCAGTATCTCAAGAACGGTGATAGCTAGACACTTGAAATTTTCACAGATGATGTATTTCTGTTGCCGCTATAACAACAAATACTAAAAAAGAAATAAAATAAATATTTAAGGGGGGCTCCCATACAACAAACTTGTTATACCTATATATACATATATAGGTACGGAACCCTTCATGCGCGAGTCGGACTCGCACTTGCCCAATTTTATTGATGTTCCAGTGCCAAGATTTTGTATTAGGAACAACTTATGACACTTTCGAGCGGAACAAATTGGACCAAGAGAGCCTGGAAAACAGGGCCATCTGAGCTGAACACTTAAAACATATTCTTTGGTAAAATCTTATAATGTTACGTATCTTTATGTCGTTAGTCGGATCAGAAACAGTAGATCTAATTGGCATTGGCACAATATAAATCTCACAAACGAATATGAGCCTGTGAGAACCGATGTCACAGTACCTGAGAACCATAACACTATAGGATTTAGGCAAACATTTGACGACGCGGTGGGCGCAGTGTGTAAAGCCTACTTACTAGTAGCCACTGAGCCGGTGGTTCAAATCCCGACCAGGGCAAATATTTGTGTGATGAACTCGAATATTGTTACTAGGTCATGGATGTTATCTATGTACTCGTATATGTATTTCTATATTATGTTCATCGTCGTCTGAAATGAAATGAAATAATTTATTCAGTAAGTAGGCCACATGGGCACTTTTACAAGTCAGATTGTGAATCTACCGGCATTTCGCAAGAGGAGACCGCTGTTGAGAAGAAAGCTGAAAGAAACTCAACAGTAAGTCATTTTTTCGTAAATAATACTTAAAACAATTACATAATACATTTGTGTTATAACTAATTACACTGGTACACGTAAAGGAGATGTAAAGTACGTAGTCTAGTACTCATAGTACAGTCGCCATCAGATATATCGCAACATATATATTGACTGGGTACAGTACATGTTCAGATTTTTATGAACGCCTTAAATGCTGATGCTGATGGCGACTGTACAAGCACTGCTTAGTTTGTGACTGGGTTGATTTGTGTAAGACTGTCCCTTAATATTTATTTTATTTACAATAAACAGAAGCCATATTTCCTTCAGCTTACTGTCTGCTACTAAACGAGAGAGGAGCCTGTCAGAACCGTCACATCATCAGGACAACTATCGAGTGTCACCAGTAACAGTAAGCTAGTGTGACTGTCAGCTGACACTGGGCTGAGAATTGACAGCCCTTACAATGCCTCGTTAGGAGTGACAATATAACAGAAGCCAACTACATTTATTTAAATACAAATAGTGTGATTTTCATGGGTTGTCTATTAGCTTGTTCACGTATGTTTTAAAGGATACAAAAAGGATATTTAAATTGCAGAAAAGTAGACTAGATAGCGGGATATTTAATGAAATTGTCTTATATGTACTGTTATTTATTTGTAAAAGCCATTCTGTAAATATTCATCATATTATAATTGTGAACGTTAATTCTGCGTACGTATAGATTTTGGAATGAATGCTTAAAGACTGCTTATACCGTACTTATATAAAGTAAAAATACTTTCAAAAACTTTACACTTCTCGGCATAGCAACGGCCAAGTGCGAGTCGGACTCACACAGGACGGATTTAGTACCTACCATGAAATAAAAAAAGGCAAAACAGATCACGTTTCTTGTATGGGTTTCCTAACTTAAATGTTTATTTTAATCTGTTTTTAGTATTTGTTGTTATAGCGGAAAGATAAATACATCATCTGTGAAAGTTTCAACTGTATAGCTATCACGGTGCATGAGTTACAGCCTGGTCCCAGACAGACGGACAGTATAGCCCTTTTACCCATTGGGTACGGAACTCTAAAAACCTTAGACCTAATGGTACGAAATCAATTAAGGAATTTTAACTCCCTACTCTTTCAAAAATACACGTTTCCTTTGAATATAATTTATTAAGTATAAAATATAATTTATTCTAAAGTTAAATAGTAAAGTTGTGTCACAAATGGACCATCAAATAGTTTACGCGATCGTTTGGGACAGGAATTCGCATTATGATTCAATAACTATGGATTATATCACGGATATGATTATTTCCATAATATTAGACGATGCCATAAATTTCCACGATAGCCGAGTGTGGTCGTTGTTAATCCAAATTCATACACTTATTTGTCAAGTTTAAATTAAATTGGATCAGATGAACTGAGATTTAACTACGCTTTAGAGTAGGTAAAGTTGTTCGGTTGACGTGCTTCAATTTTTTTGGAATTATTTTGTGTTTTGAGTTACTTTTGTTAGGGTATAATCTGCACAATTGTAGGCACTCGTCGGTCGGTCGTACCGCCAGATTTCACGACCAATAGCGTCGCTTTTCAATAAATTAATAAATATTGGACAATCTCTCACAAAACGATCTAGTCACAGTAAGCTCTAGTAGGCTTGTGTTGTCGATGATATACATTATTATTATTATTATGTAGATACAAATACATACATACTTAACTTCGCCTGGGATACCTATCATCGCTTATTTTTATAAAAGGTAAAATTGCCGTCCAGTTTTAGGACTACTAAAAACTAAAACTACTAAATAAAACGTGTTTTTTATCCATGGCGATATTCTCGCATCAACTGTTGCTAACTTAAAAACTAGGCGGGAATTTCAACTTTATCCCAGGTGAAGTCACAGGGTTTTACGGTACCTATAAATACAAAAAACATCTATTACACAGGAACAAATATTCGAGTCCATTACACAAAAACTTGCCCTTGCCGGGATTCGAACCCAGGACCGCCGGCTCAGTAGGCAGCTGCACTACCTACCACTGCGTCAAATTTGTAGTGTTGCATGCTTTTACACAAACTACCAATGTAATATAGTTCTCAGCCGCGTTTTGCGAAGAAAAACAAAAATATTCATTATTCGGCGCTCGTGTACCTAATTCTGATTATGACCTCATTATAAATGTAACTTTAAATTGGAACAGTGGCACAACACGCGTTACTTAAGTTACCGCAGCTTCCCAAGATCCTGTCTGCCCCTTTCAAGTTATGCCATCAATCACGTTATCGCAAAGATAACGCTATCTACAAACTAGGTTGTACATTCAATGTAACATCTGCAAAGATTAGGTTAGCATACCTTCTCGTGGTTTGCCTCGAAATGGCTGACATTTGAAAATTTCCACCATTTCTATGCCCCATATATCCGCCATTTTGAAAAAAAAAAAAAAAAAAAAAAAAAAAAAAACAGTGACAAAGTTACCGCGCCGCTGTACGGGTAGCAGTCCCTGATGAAGAGCTCCGTACGAGTTCGAAACACGTCGGGCCGTTCCTGACAATTTCACATGAGCGTGAACCGCTTAATACAATAATAATTAGGTAAATATGTCTCGAAAAGCGTGTTAATAAAATTATTAAATTTCGACTAAACAATTTTATATACCTAATTAATGAACATGGCCGCAACATTTTACGAGAATCGGTTGAGAAATGCGCCCTGTAGGCGAGAACAGCCGGAAATCCGAACATCCAGACAGATGGAGGAAATTTTGGCGAAGCTGAAAGAGAAACGCTTCGCTCGCTCGGTAAAAAATTATAAGCAATTAAAAGAAACCAATCGTTCTTCATTTGTTATCCCATCGCTACCAACATTGGCCGAGCATTTGATCAAACATCAACATTACACGCAAGTGATTTTCAATTATTTAAGCGAAACGAATACTTAACAGCCGTAGTGTTACGATAGGTATTAAAGTGCTAGGTTTAGGTTTCCCAGGCTGTCGGCGAGTGATAACATTGTGGTACCTACTGATAAGTGTTATCTTGCGTAACTATTTAGCCTGATTTTGCATAGCTTGGACGGAAGATGCGCCCGAGTCCATTATGAACAGAAATTTGCAGACGGATTTAGTTTTTTCTTATGTTGGTTTTCTTTTTTCCATTCTCTCTCTCTGTAAACGTAGATCACAAAAGATCGATGCCGGAATCTAGCGAACTGAAGCTTGCTAAATGTCATCATATCTACCGATGGACGTCCACTGCTGGACAAAAAGTCCCCCAAAGTTCTCCACAACGATCGGTCTTGCGCCGCCCTCATCCAATTCCTGCCCGCGATCCTAACTAGGTCCTCGGTCCATTGTCGGCCTTCCCACGCTGCGTCTTCCAGTACTAAGTATCACAACATAGTATAAAACAAAGTCGCTTCCTGCTGTCTGTCCCTATGTATGCTTAGATCTTTAAAACTACTTACGCAACGGATTTTGATGCATGCGTTCTTTGAAATAAATAGAGTGATTCAATAAGAAGGTTTATATGTATAATACATGCATAATTTATCAGCATTGCACCCGTGCGAAGCCGGAGCGGGTTGCTAGTGTAGTACATATTTTGGAACATTTCCGTGCGACCCAAAACCTCTGTTACGGTACACTTTCAACTGGAGCGCTTTGATAATTCTCCAAATAAGCGCTCTGTCGCTGCGCTCACGTTCTTACCGAATATGGCGGTAAAAGGCGGGAAAACTGACGTTTAACGCCACAGACGATAATTTATTAATTGAATGTTATATAAGGGCTTAGGCTAAGAGATAAAGTAGACGTTTTGAACGTTCGTGATTGTCACTAGCCAGTACGGTTACTGAAGTGCGTGTTATTTCTAACACAGAGGCCTCCCCTCTTCCTCGTCAATCGTCTCGCTGAAGAGCAAGTTTCTCAACTCGAATGCGTACGGGTCATCCCGTCATCTAACACGATTAATATGTTTTTTTCTTGTACAACCTACTTTCAGAATACTTAACATTGATTGAGTTGAGACAAATTCATTATATAAGACTCATCATTCTAACGTATAGACTCATTACCCATAAGGGCCATAAGTTATTGGTAAATGGGAATGCGGGTTATGGGCCATAACCCGTACTTCATATACGTTTTTAGTTTTTAAACACATTTGCTGTAAGAAGATAAACAAAGTTTCCTAGCCTGACATTCTTTTAACAAACAATTAACAATATTAATAATAAATTCTCATCCAGGCCTCAAGCGCATTACACTTGTAATTTAAAGGCCGTATAAGGTTATTTTATTCAATTAAGCTAACCGGTAGCCGCGAGGTGGCCTACGCACGGTAATAACACATGTGGAGATGACACTAATATTTTCGCAGTCGGAAGAAACATTCATATTTTAAACTTATAATATTGTAAGTATACCTTTTATCTAATTACCACATCAACTAAATTATTAAGATTTTATATGATATTTGCTTATAATATGTTAAGGGTGTGTCTCCACTGCGGAGACGCGCGGAATCAATCACAAAAGGAAGCGGAGCTGAGATACAGATTTCAGATAAACAAAAAATTAATTAATTTTAATTTTAATTTCATATTTTTTTTTCTGAGATACTGATTTTGTTTTCAATGTAAACGCACCTTAAAGGTTTTAATTAGGCCCCGATTTAAGTTTTTTAACATACACTAATTAAATTACAGATAGTATGTACAGTAGTAGTAGTGTTGGTAAAAAATATTTTGTACTACAAAATATTCCAACCTGCCACACAATGCTAGTTCATTGCCGAAAAGCTTAATTCGCCAATACTAATTCATTTATAAGATAAGTTACATCCATTAACGAAAGATAAGCATACGGGCCGACGGACTGTCTGCGGATATTTCTAAATAATTAAAATGTCGTTATCATAAAAACAGGAAATTAATGACAAAAACTTGCTAATGAGTTGTATGATTTTTTCGCTTGACATTTTCGTCACCTCGTAATTATATTCACGATCCTTTTCTGCACATGTCGGCCGAATGAGATGTAGTGATTTATTGTGATATTGTAATTAAGCGCTACTATAATTTGATAATTCATTGCTTGGTCGGTTGAACAGGTTTCAATTGTTTATGTTCAAATGTAAATGTGTATGCCATTCGGAATATCAATCTGCACATTGCACAATATTAGTCGATTCGTTTCTCAATTTAGAGTGTTATTTTTGTAATGTTGACTTACGTTAAGCGTTCAACGTAGTTGGAAAAACATGTCATAACAATTGTATTTATGCCATGCCAACTTTAAAGATCCGCAAGTCCCCTTCACTCGTCCATATCCTATTCCCCTGATGTTTTAATGTTTCGACTGGACGCATTCCTATTTACTCGATGATTAATCTAGTGTTTCGCTACTGTTGAGTTAAATATCAGAAACATCACAATTTTAAACGTTCCCAAGTCACCTTCACACGTCGCTACCCCGTTTCCCCATGATGTCTTAATAACGCGACTCGACGCATCCTACTTACTCGATGATTAATCTAGTGATTCGTTACTGTCGGTGTCAGCGGATGATGATGACGTTATAATGGCTGTACGGTGCGATTCAATTAACCAGTAAATACATAATACATGTAATAAGCTTTTGCTTAAGCAGCCGCAAAATATCTGATGCAAGCACGTCTATTTTTTACAGAAACAAGAAGTATAATAATTACTTGATTGTTTGAGTAAAACGCCCCGGACTAAAATAGAAGCGGAACAGTTAACTATGGTGCCCCATCCAGCGATCAGTTATAATCGGGAGTTGCAGACATAGTGAGCAACTCTTAGCTATGTTGCTAACTATATGTGATCAAAGTTATGTCCAGGATTGTAACTGCTTGGCTTTTAATTACTAGCCGCAGCCATGCAAGCGAACTTTTTCAGAAATGGCTGAAAGATGTTTTTTTTTCTCATTGTAAATCTTAGCATCTCCACCATTTTGAAAAAAATCGAATAAATGAATACCTACACAAATAATTTGACTTAATTATCGAATCTGAAATTTCACGAGAATCGTTCGTTAAAATGCTACTTGTAGGACCTCCTCCAGGACCTCCCAAGGCCACATTTTGAGTAACGACTCAGCTGGAAATTTGGACATGCGAAACCAATTTTGCCAAAACTGAAACAAACGCTTCGCTCGCTCGATCGTAAAGATATTCAAGTGTCTAAATAAAGACGGGAAAAACCTTTTAAACATTCATAGTGACACTCCACATTACTATAACTAATGCCATATGGCAACGACCCAAGCAGGAAAGCCTCCAAACTTGCCATCGCCATATACAGCCCATCGTGGAAGTCAAGGCGACTGGAGTCTAATCAGGCCACGTCTACACTTTATTTATACTTGATTAATGGAGTTATCACTAGGGTTAAGACGTTTGGTAGCATACCGTGGTTCTAAAATCCATGGAGTCGCTAATTATATATTTTTTAAGTCAAAGTCTAAAAATATATGGCGATATATTAGATTTCCCATCAAAAACATTACCTGTAAAAAAATTGCAAGTCTCGCGACCTTCTACCGAAAAAAGTTGTGAGATACAATATAAAACCAAGTCGGTTAATTTATTCAGTACCCATCAAAGTGACCCTTCGCCTATATGACAACTTAGACATACATTTTCACCGGATTACATAACTAAAAACATATTACCATGACCGTTGTAGTATACCCGCATTAATATTAAACATATTTATCTTTATAATAATTAGACGTAGTAGAGTAGACGGGTAAAAAGTGTACTATAATAGGTAACTATCTTTTATTATCCACTGTACCAAAAGTAGTTAACATTTGTCCAGCCGGATCGGCGTGATGAGACGACAAAGGAAATTATGAAAACAGATGGCACCAGGCTGGCATGGCACCGCGCCCATACAAAACGTAATGGCGATCCTGCATCACGCAATTAAGATTTTTCCTGAAATTATGACCCCGCTCCATAAAAAACTGATTTTAAATACTATTCTAGAATTTTATAATAGTAAAGATAATTTGCTTCACTCTACATGCGCTTCGGTGTATTCATATATGCAGTAAGTGGCTATTGAGTCGCATAAATATTAAAAAGAACGGCATTCCGCCGCCCCCACAGCTCAATAGCGATTTTCAGACAAGTACACGTGTCTTTGGTTTGTCAATCGGGGATTAGCATAAAATGTACGGCGTCATCGTTGCCTCTGTATTTTGGATGCACTCAATCTGTACATCATTCACTAAATAAGATAGCGATTTAATAAAAGTGTGCTGTCACGACTCTTCTTGGCTTGTGAATTTCATAACTTAACCCTTTACTACATGCGAAGCCATATATGGCAAGCCATTATTGATACGGGTCAAAGTTCAATATCGAAATATATATTTTTATATGCGGCAACGGGTTATTACTAATAATGGGAATAACACTGCACTTCTAAAAATGCACACAGCAAAACAAGCAACAATTTATTTTATGATGTAAAATTAGTACAAACTATAACAGGCAGTGTGACTACAAACCGAAAAACGTGACTAGGTACAAGCTAATTTATTGTATACGTTCCTTTAGGTTTATGTTTAAGTGTTCTTAGTTTTAACATTCCGTTACCGAAGCATAAATATTAAGAAAATTCAATCATAAATTTAAGATAAAATTAACAACAATAGTTTTTAGACAAATATCCGATTTCAGAATTCTATGGTTATTCGTGTCATCGAGATAATTAATTCATCTATCATAAAATTTAATGTTCTGAAAAGGTCAAAGAATTTGCTTCACGGCGATTTGAACGAGTACGGGACATCTTTAAGTTTTATTTTGGCTTAGTAATTTATAAAAGTTTTTCATTTCCGAATGGCATATTAATTGGTCCCATCGGATCGGTGCCCATCCACTGACGACCTTCACTAGATAAAATCAGTTCTGTAGGCTAAGATCCTATTATTATTATTAGTTATTATCTAACAAAATTAAGAAGCATGCCACAAATAAATCTGAAAAAAAAACACTGAATTTCTAAATGTTTGTAGGTCACAGTTCAAATAAATCATGTACTGTGGGTAACTTGACAACCATACCAATTGCAAAGACACGCATATTATCTTAGTGAATGACCTATAAAGCTCAGTTTTCGTGCAACAAAAGAGTGTTACTTTCACTTGAACAATGGTTATCGACAGCCGCACAATGATTGTGTTAACTGCATAACAATGCAATCCAATGCAACGCAATGACTAGTGTCCGTAGTCCGGTTGGTGCTGCGCCTCTAGTGTAAGTTTCTAACACAACAAATCATTTCCATCGCAGGCAGTGGTAAGGGCGTGGAATTTTTCATCATTTTAGTTTCGGAAATAACATTTGCATGCATAGCGGACTATGACTAAGTCCTGGACATTTTCAGGAGAGTTGTTGCAATTAATTGTGACATGAAAATATTGGTTACAAAATTAAACTCTATTAATATTTCTTAGCTACTTATGTCATAATATGCTTCACTTCTCATGAAAATGCCCAGCTGCCATATTTTCTCGGGACCTGCCTACTTACTCAAGGGTATGTTTCAAAGGAGTAATTTCTGTTTTTTTCATATGTTATAATAACAATGCAATAAGGTTAATAATCCAGTAGCTTTTTTTTTATTTTATTTAATTTTAATGTCGCACGATAATTAAATTTTCAGAGACAACCCGCAGATATTATGTATAATTCCAAAATATCGTGCTGAAATAAAAAGTCCAAAAGAGTTAAGTACCAAAATGACATAGGTATTTTAGTAAATTCAAAATCCGCAGAGATAATTTTAAAATTACCTTCAACCGCGGTACCGTATATACCGTACTGCCGGCCCTGCCCACGCGACAATGCGCATCGCCGATGCAAATGCGCCGGCGCATTTGAATTTACACATGTTACAGGTTAATTTTCGTGTAGTCTGTACTACAAGCTATGTCCGTGTCGCAATAAATAACTGCATCCGTTAGAGCGTTCACACGCCCTTTGAGAAATTATGTGGGGATAGTGAGGGCGAGCGGTTCCTATTAAAATCGATGGTTGATGAGTTTCCTGGTTTTCAAAGCTTAGGTTAGGTTAGGTTTGTACTATAACAATCCTGAAAAGTTATTTGTTTCAAAGAAAAGTAGAAATTATGACTACGAAAATTATGACTATTTAATGACAATCATGAATAAGAATTTTATGTAAGCCAATATGGACCCATCGATGATTGATTTTTATGTTTAAGACATGACTTGAAGTGTATCAGGGCTGGTTAGCCCTCACTACCAGTAGTCGGACTTTATGTGGGAGTATAGGCGCATGGACTGTGTCGTGAATAGACTGAACCGAATCAGTCTGATTAGGGCGGGGGGAGAGGGGAAAGAAAATCGGGTTATGATAAAGAAAAACGCTAACTAAGTAGCGGTAATTCCCCGCCGGCGTGGGATTACGCTGAGGCGCTGTTCGGAGAGTTCGCGGCGAACACATCGCTTGGATGGTTTCCGTGATCTCATCGTCCGGGTCAGATAGTACATGCTTCGGACGTCGGGTAAACCGACCTCTTTGCAATGTCAATCTGTGAGGGGGATCCACAGAGGGATCGGGAGCTCGAGGAAGGTAGTCGGCTGCCTTCCTTATAAGGGGGTTCCCGTGGTTGGGAGCTATGATGGTTGATGAGTTTCCAAAGGTACGTAGGTTTTCTAAGGTACTAAACAATCTGTAATATATTTAAAAATGTATTTAGCTGTCTTGGAGCCGACAGGCCCGTTATACAGTATTATGTGAACTGAGATCTGGTGGTGTTGCGAGGGTATTGACGTGCGCGCCTGCCCGTCTAGCACACCTAAGTTCGTAACTTTTGTCGCGCGACATAGCATCGCCCGTCACTCTATCACAGTACATCGAAGAAAGAGATAGGCAATCTTTCTCGCGCAAGAAACGTCGCGTGTCAGATTTGTGCTTGAGGTGCTGGGATTAAACCGCGCAGCTAAAATACCAGTACAGATGATCTATATAAATTATACAATATCTTGATATTGCATAAGGCTGCCTGTACACTAAATCGGAGTGGATCAGAGCTGGGTAAAATGGACAAATCACATTCCTCAGATAAAAAAAAAATACTTCAAATACTTATTTAAATAACTTCATTTGATTTTTATAAATAATGACACAAAGATAAATTAAGAAAGAAAAATTGAATGCGATCTACTACAATCGAAGCGGGGTATGAACCCGCGACCTCTGCGTTTCCGGCGCATTGCTCTCCCAACTGAGCTATCCGATCGCTACGTCAATCACACCAAATCTTTCATCCCTTAATCCTTTACGCTACTGGAGCGCCCTCTGCGTCATATATGTTTTTGAAATGCTTATTGCGCATTAGCCATACCCTAGGATGTGCGTTTTACACGCACGATCCCCAATCCCCACCGCTTTACAGCAAGTGTGAAGACTGCGAGAGAGATGGCGCTGTTCTAAATATTTGTATGTACACCCCGCTTCGATTGTAGTAGATCGCATTCAATTTTTCTGTCTTAATTTACCTTTGTGCCATTATTTATAAAAATAAAAATGTGGTATTACAACATAAAAAAAATATAGAATCGATAAAAAGATTTTATACAAATATTTAACTTCATTTGAGCTTCAGGAATATGATTGGTTGGTTTATTATCTCCGCTCGCCTTATATATATTGATTTAAACTTACACGATTTCCAGACATTATTATAACAAAACGGGATTTAATCATTCAAAAAGGGACTCCCCTCGAAACCATGGAAAAGTCACGTCCGAAACGTAATTAAACAAACTCCTTTTAGAAACGCGATACAGTCCCGTTTTCTTATTAGAATCTTGATATTGCTACTGAAATCCGTGAGAGCATAGATTCTTACGAGATTGAATCGCTTTTAGAGGTGTGTCGTACACAGGTGAATGATTCAAATGAAGTAAATCTTTTCCTTCATGTCTGTAGCTTATTCACTCACTGAAGGACTCCAGTGAGTTGAATGACTTTATCAGTATATCTTTCGTTCGCAACCACTTACCACTCAATTATGAATTGAACTGAATGACGCTATTTGGCATTATGGAGTTACACTTAAAAGAAATTAACGACGTCAAATAATTTAATTTATCGATTATTTTTCCAATACCTGCGTCCTCATTCGTATTAATTTAGCTCACGTTCTTAATATTTCTAGCGACGCATCATCCAAATTAACCAATGAACGAAATGAAAGGCATTATAACGAAATGATGCCACTGAATGAAATGAACGAAATGAGTGACAATTAAATACACTATCAAAATACGATATCGCGAAAGCCAGGACATGAATCGTTCTTCATTGGCGTGACATGATTTGCGCATCCCTAATCGCTTTGTCGCACGGCGAAAAGTTTTTACTCTAACATTAAGTAACAAGTATTTACTACTTGTAAGCCATCAAAAACGATACCAATACCGTTTCGAATCTAAACAAATGAGCCATCAAACTCAACTTGATTGACACATAAAGAAACCGCTATGCGTTCAAACTTCCAACCTACCTAACTGTTCCGTGTATTTGTCATAAATCCATAAAATCAATCGTTTTGTTACAACCATCTAAGTTGTAAAACTTGGAGTTATTACGAGAGAACATTTACAAGGTCCTTGTGTAAATTAAGTCTTTCATTTGAGGTGATTTTGGTGTTTTATGACGCTAACAGGAAGCGTCTTTCTCGTTAGCTCTGGACGTTTGTGGCTCTTGTTCGGACATCTAGTGTGTTACGTTACACAAGTTTGAGGCTTAGAGCAGTCAAAGATATACAATACCCGTGTAGTAAGCAAATAACATTGTCATCATCATATTTATGAACTAGGCTCTTGACGGTGGAGTGATTTCCAGCTTTTTTTACATTCCGATTTTTCTTTCACTTCTTGATATTTTTCATAATGTCCTTCTTGGTCTTTCCTTTTTTCCTTCTATTATAGTCTTAATGTAATTATCGTGACGTATGAGATGACGTAACATTTTTCTTCTTCTGTTTTCAATTATTTACAACAATGTTTATTTTTCGTTAATTATATTTGAAACTTCCTAAGCATAACATGATATTGTAAAATTTCTTTGTACCTATAGATGTGATGTGATATAATAGGTTTTCCACAAGAAGAACAAAAACAATATTAACAAATTTGTTTTAACAAGGAATGAATATAACACACAAAATATCAAATTGAGGATTTATTCGAATTCTGATCATAAAATCTTAGTTCCTAATGTTTTAATGAAACTGACGAGCTGCTAGTACCAATTAGTTAAACGACATTCTTTAATAAATCAAGGACAACTCCGAGATTGATTGCCGAGGATCAGGAAGCACTCTTTTTACTGACTCAATAAATTTACCTAATTAGGTAGTCAACAAAACTACAATATGGAGGATCTCCAAACTGGTCAATTAGGACGGATTATTTATTTATCCTATGGCATTTCAGTCAGGAAGGATTATCCTATAGTAATTCAATAGTCATTTAGTTCTCCACATCGCAAATAATCGTATAATGTCTTTTAATTGTGATTACAATCACGTGAAATTGACAGGAACGGCCCGACATGTTTCGAACTGATACGGAGTTCTTCATCAGGGACTGCTGCCCGTACAGATGACTAGTGATGAAATTACCGCGCCGTTGTACGGGTATTGGTCTCTGACCCTGATTTTGGTAATCCATGCCCTATCACCGTCGCTGCCAAGTAATGTACACAAAGTAGGTACAATTAACGTTAAACATTTTATCTATAACAAATAACACAAGTAAGTCCCGGTAAGTCTCTGTATTATTGACTTATTCGTCTAATACCCATAGTACAAACATTGCTTAGTTAGATCGATTTGTATAAGAGAGTCCCTTAATATTTATTTATTTATAGTCGAGGATAACTCTAGTGTTCCCAAAGACTAGCCGTTCATATTATTTGTCCACTCTGAGCCTGTTCACGTGAGATGTGTAGCAGATAACGCCCTTGTCACGCGTAATTAAATGCATGTAACGCAATCACATCGGCTAATGTAAGGTAAGGTAACGGTTCTACGGCTAAATGTTTACGCACCGATCACTAGGATCCAGTGATTGGATCTACCACGTACGGAAACTAAGAAAGATAGGTCACTGTCTAAGAAAGATAGTCAGTCACTCAGTCAGGATACGAACCCACGAAAAAATCCTTCGTATTTTACGAAAAACAACCAATAAAATACAATTATACAGTTATAAGGATTTTTCATACAATTATCAACAGACATTTTTAAATACAAATCAATCTAGTCCTAAAAATGCTTGCTGCTAAGCAAATCTCCTGTGTCAAGTTCTATATACGTTAAGCCACTGCTACCTCAAATCACAAAACGCATAAAACAACAGTATTAACTTGACATTTGCATAAATCAACCTTTCCCCATATAAGCGGCTGTCGCCCGGAGCGCGCGAATCAGCTAAACGCATACCTAATACATTGCCGTGCTTTATGGACGGCCCCGCCGACAAAGGCCGATAGAGACTTACTTGATATACGTAAAGCTGGGTCCACATTGCTTGCTTAAAAATATAAGCAGTGAATTTAACGATCGGTAGTGACATAGTGTGCTTGATTAGGAAGTATTATTAGACAGAGTAGTATTACGTCAGATATATGGGTAGTACACCCATTTCAACACTGATTGTATTCAATGGTCGTCACTTTTGGATCTTAACACCGTCACATAAGACAAAAAGTGACGAACTTGTCATTCACCGAATATACATAGGTAAACATTATAGGCTATGAGACCGGAGTGTCGATCAAAGAATCAGTGACAAAGTTGCCGCGACGGTGTACGAGTTACAATCCCTGATGAAGAGCTCCATACGAGTTCGAAACATGTCGAGCCCGTTGTTCCTGACAATTTCACATGAGTGTAAACCGCTTAATACAATAATAGGTTAACAGCATATTTTTAGTCACAGAACACCACTAAAACTCATTATTTATATGTTATACTCGTATTTTATTTTACAGTTTATAGTATATGTATGTAGCTAATGCATATGAAGTAATTATATATATTTTTTTAAATATTTACTTGCACAGACATTTACTTAGACACTCGAATCTATATACAATTAAATCTCAACTTTTCATCAATCTCTGGTTGACTGGTAGATAATGCCATTTGGCATAAAGCCATTTATACTGAGTCAGCGTCACATTTCGGCAAAATCTGACGAACTTGTTGTTAATCAGAGCCATCTGTTGCACCTTTTATTTATTGTTGTAATATGTTTCATGCAATAAAATTTTGAACCAACGGGTGACGTATTTAATAATTACTAGCGACCCGCCCCGCCTTCGCACGGGTGCAATGCTGATAAATTATGCATGAATTATACATATAAACCATCCTCTTGAATCACTCTATCTTTTAAAAAAACGCATTAAAAACTGTTGCGTAGTTTTAAAGATCTAAGCATACATAGGGACAGACAGCAGAAAGCGACTTTGTTTTATAGTATGTAGTGATAACAGCGAGGGCGGCGAGGTGAGGGCCAGTGAAAACCAGTGCAATGGGCGGCCGTGAGTCGCGTAGCAGCACGGATAGCTGTCCCCGATGAAGAGCTCCATATGAGTTCGAAACATACTTGACTCAAAAGGATCTCTCTAGCGATATAGGGCGGCAACTCCGCTAGTATTCTAGGGACCTTTGAGCCAGAACACCTTCCAAAAACGGTTCAATGCTTTATAATTAGTCTCACTGATTTAATAATAAGTAATAAATTTTAATTTTATAAATAGTTTTGGTTTATTATAAAGTGTAATTACTATGTTACGGAATAAACTTGAAAGTGAAATAATTCTAACACTAAAGTTTCTACGTAAGTTTAAAGTTTAAATTATACCTAAAAATAGACGGTTTAAACTTTAAACCGTTTATTTTTAGGTATAATTATTTTTCCTGCGTTGAATAAATGTGTTTTCTACCGTTACTGTGTGGATGCAGTATTAGTAATACATATTGTATTGTGATGTATCGCCGGCGCCACGGTCTTAGTGTGGTGGGACTGAGGTGGAGAAGGAATGGGTTTGAGTTTGATTTAAGTACATAAATGTCAAGTAGAAAGCTAACTACTTATTCCACTATTTTATTTCCTTTACGCGTACACATGAAGTTATCATTAGTACTAAGAATGTTACTGACGTGGAAAGAAGGCGTAGGTAACCAGGTCGTCGGTCCACCTTGTTGGGGGCCTTCCCACGCTTCGTCTTCTGATACACGCTCGCCACTCAAGAACCTTTCTGCCCCACCGTCCGTCCATCAGTTCTATTACGGGAATCGTGCGCCCCCACTTCCACTAAAGTTTGGCGATTGTCTGAATTATATCTACAACCATGGTTTGCTTGGTTGGACGTTTACTTTTTATTTTTGCATTATCAAAATTCGCAATGAAACAAAAAAGTGTTACATTAGTGATTTCGGTCCCGGCCCGACACGTGTCAATACGTGCGAACGTCACGTCGCGCGATAAAACGCGATATTTACGCGTTTATTTATACCGCGGCACGCGGCGACACCGCGTTTAATCTTAGATTATTGTAACCACATTCATTTCGTCTTGTTAATTTTGTAACCTCGTATCTCACAAGAACTCGTTATTACAAAAGACACTTACGTTGTAGAGTTTAAAGAGTACTTTTAAAGAGTCATCAAAGGAAATCCTATCTATTCCCAATTTAAGAGAGCGTCAGTCGATTAGCGGATTTTCTTTGCACACTTTATGGTGGCTATTTGTAAAGATGTTTAGTTTGGATATTTTTGGGTATGTAGATCTAACGTTCACATTACATGTCAAAGGACTAATTCATTGTTAAGGCTGCCTGTCCACATAAGATGTGTAAAATGCACCAATCACTTTCCTCAGATTTAAATGCACTTCTTTTTAGCTTCACAAGACGCTATCTGATTGGATCTTTTTTTTCTGCGTTTCCGTCGTCAGACTCACTTCAGTAGAATAAATATCATTCACAAAAATTGTACATACCGTAAAAAATTCCGAGTGCATATTATATTATGAGCCTGGCATGGCGGAAGATCCAGAAATCTATGAAAAAACCACCAGAAAGACTCCCACATCTTGAATTTTGTAGCACTGAAAAAGAAACAATAGATAAACTCGTCGATACAGCAATAGTTAAAGAATCTCCTATAGATCAAGCCGACGAAGGGAATGAACTTTATACTCCGTTCCGTACCAGCCGCTTGATGCAACCACCATGTTGGAAGTAAAAAAAGCTATATATTGCTTTAAAAATAAAAAAGCTCCCGACCCAGATTATATAAAAGCCGATGCTCTTAAACTAGCGGGTCCGGCGTTTTACTGTGCTTTAACTAAAGTCATAAATTATGTCCTGGAAACTGGTTACTATCCCAAAAGATGGAAATTGGGGGAATGTATTTTTCTACATAAGGCTGGGAAAAACTATAAGGATGCCAAGTCGTATAGACCCATCACACTACTTAACATTATGGGAAAAGTATGCGAGAGAATAATAAATAGCCGCATTTTGAGAGAATGTGGTCATTTAATTCCAGACTACCAGCATAGTTTCATGCGACAAAGGGGCACAGGGACGCAAATACTACGGACATCAAAATTCATTACAGATGCCATCGAAGAAGGCCACAGTGTCGCCATGATATCGACAGATTTGAGTAAAGCCTTTGACTCGATAAACCACAAAGGCCTTACATCAAAATTAATCAATAAAGACATTAACAATAATGCCATCAAAATTATTGAAAACTATTTGATGAATCGAAGAACTCGTGGGAGATTTCGGACATCAATCGGAGACGAAGTGGATGTGCCGCACGGAGTGCCTCAAGGGTCTATCTTGGGGCCTCTCATATTTAATTTGTATGTACACGACATTCCAAAGACGTTAATAGCTGGACAAATGCTGTCTCAGTATGCGGATGATTTGTGCATACTAAACTCGGCTCTAAGACCAGATCAAGCCACGCGCCGTGCCACATGGGCTGCTGAAGAAATAATCAACTATTATCAACGTTGGGGTTTAAAATGCAACGTTGACAAAACGGAATGTATAATGTTCACAAAAAAAAGAGCACGAAGTATGCGAAATCCAAACGGTTATAAACCTACAATGAAATTAAAAGGAACGACTCTTGAGTATAAAAACTGTGTGCGATACCTAGGTGTCTACTTGGATAAGAGATTAAGTATGAATGAACGCGTCAAAACTATCGTAAAAAAAGCCAAATGTGTGAGAGGAATGCTCGCCCCAATAATTGGCTATTATTCAAATGTAAATATAGACACTAAACTCCCAGTGATACATGCCTGTCTACTCCCCATATTAGACTACGGGATAGTGCAGCTACTTCCAAGAGTAAGCAAAACAAATCTATTGACTATAGAGAGACAATATCGCATGGCCCTTAAGTCGGCGGGAGGTTTTCCTCGTTCAATTCCCACAGAAATGTTGTGGGATCTACTAGATGAAGATCCGTGGCATCTCAGGATACACGACCTACACCGAGACATGATAGAAAAACTTAAAGACATGTGCATCCCTGATCTAGACACCCCTGGGCCACAATATGCTAAATATGGACAATATAACCCAATGGTATATAACCAAAGAATCGGCGAAATAAACTACGTCATTAAAAAAGATAGGGACAAATGTGTCAGTAAACGCCGTGTACCACCAAGGGAACACATTCTAAAGTAATAAAAATCAAGTGTAAATTATCAAAGTGAATTCACACTTTTCTGTGAGCTGTACTCAAACTAGCTACACAACATAAATTAAATGTATAGATCTTATAAGACATATTACATTAAGCACTCACCCGTTTCTCGCGGACATAATAATATGTAACAAAAATGAAAAACAATAAATAACTTTCTATTCTATTCTATTCTATTCATAGCTACTGTTGCTTAATGTACCATCATCATTCATCATCATTCCGTTGCCCTTATCCCATTTATTTGGGGTCGGCGCAGCATATTTTCTTCCTCCATTCTTCCCTATTACTCGTCATCTCGTCGTTTACTTCCTTCTTATTCATATCATCTTTTACACAACCGATCTTTTCCTTGGTCTTTCTCTCTCGTCCACATTCAAGCTTTTCTGGTTACGTGGCTTTCCTCGCTCCGCATGACGGGCCCATAGCATCATAGTCGATAAGCTTGGAGACTGTTCTGTTGCTGAATGTATGTGCCATGCTACTTATTTTCAAGATCATTGTGACCTAGGCCTAGCATCACCCACGAGGCGCCCTTCGTTATCCGCGACGAAGCGACGAGAACACGATTTGCTACCACCATTTGTACTGTTAGGTATACGGATTTTTGATATATTTTTTGTATGTACTGTTAACGTATCCCGTGGTTTTAGGTGCACGAATGATTTGACTGGGCGACTATAGGCGTTAAACATTCATACATCGAAAGCCCTGGGATATGTTAATTAGGCAAATGACTATTTTTATTTATTTACACCATACAATGGATCAAACTGCGGACTGAACTTCACAAGGCATTAACCCTTAAATGCATGATGATGTATTTACACGTTGCTGAAATGACACAAGTCAAAATCTGAATATTGTCAATAAAGACTGTCAAAATTGTCCCGAAATCAACTGACACGGATTTCATTGCTAATTACGTCATTCAGAAATAAAATTAGTGTAATTGTATGCATTTATGGGTTTAATATATATTAATAGGCAGCTTAGCGGCAGGCACACCTGTCAGACATATACCCAATTCAAACGTTAAAATTGTATTGAAAATCAGTTTATAAGGAGAGCGGTCATTATTTAAGGAAAAATCTTAACAACGCTTAGTTTTGGATCATTGTCAGTTCAAACTTTTGACCACCGGAGGGACAAATATTGTTTATTTGTCCCTCCGGTGGTCAAAAGTTAAGAGCTATGAATCTAGGTTATGTTGCTATTACATCGGATTATAGAAGAGGATCCGTTCTTTATTCTCACAGGCATTAAATCAGTAAATAAGGCCCTGGAATCCTTAATTTCGCAAAAGTCCACCGGAAAGACGCGCACCTAAATCTGACAATGACCCTTTTACGCGGCCGAAGTTGCATCTGCTAATAGTACCTACCTAATCATAATTATATTTCATGATCACGAGCCTATGAATAAACTATGCAATCAAATCAAAATATGCTATCATACTTAATCGTGAGAAGCTAAATGACGCAATTTAGTAAAAATAGTCAAATTATCATTTAAATTTAACGGAAATATACAAGACCGGTAACAAACGGAGTAATTGAATTGATAACGAATCGGCTTATCAGTGAGAATGAATTAGATAGATAACGAGTTATCTAATGGGGCTTTAATCTAGTCATTAATCTGCATGATGAGATGATATTAAGAAGGAATTTAGGGAAATCACAAACCAAATAATATGTAAAGTAACAGTGCTGTAAGCGCAGCGTGGGTCGGCCCCGACTAGATGGACGGATGCCCTCGTGAGGGTAGCGCGGAGTCGAAGGATGGCCTGCACGGGATCGCATTTTGTGGCGAGTCATGGGGGAGGCCTATGTTCAGCAGTAGACGTCTGTGGCTTATAGATAGATAGATAAAAGTAACCGTAGTGCAAACCGATTATTAATTCTTTCATTTTCATTTCATCCAACTCTTGTTTACAAAATGAAATTATTCGAAAAGGAATTTTATTACCGTTATCTGAAATATTTAATTAATTAAATAAATAACGATATAACAAGCACTTATTGACAATGATTTTTAAGAGTCATTAATAAATTTTTGCTATCGTTATTAACGCGATACAAAGTAACGAGTTATTCTTTCTTAATTGCATTAATTGTGATGAATAAAACATGGCATCGGCCCGAATCGTCCCAAGGACGGACCAGATCCGGAATTTTAGGGTTGTCACAAACCACAAAGTTAGAGCTCTCGAGCTAACCTGGCTCGAAGCAAGCGCGTACTCCAAGATAGGGCGCAATGGGTACTGTTGGCGCTCTCTTTCCCACCTAGGAGTTATAGGACTTCAAGTTGAATAAGTCAAGGCACTTACACTCTTAGCTCTATATACGCCAACGGGACACCATGGCGACGTCGCCTCGCCAGCTAAGTATACCATACAAATATGTGGTAGCTATGCGTCGCTTAATGATTTAGCGTCCATACATTTCAATATGATTTGTTTGGATGGTGAGATTGGTGAGGCAAAAACTTGTTCTTTCTATATATATATGGTCCCAACGAAAGAAATGTAACATGTTGCACAACAAGCCAACCGTAACTTTGTTCATTCGTCAAAATAACCTTACTCAATTAATGTGGATGGGTTGCATGAGGCGCCATTATAAAATTCCCTTTAAAACAAAGGCTGATAATAATAAATTTTACAATCAAGTAACAAAGGATCTCCCACATAAGCATGCAATATTTTATAATTAATATTGTTCATAATTAGGCTCTATTTTATAATTACACTTTGTGGATTAACCATTATGTACCTATTAGGATAGGATAGGATTGTAATGCAGTCTTTTATTCCCTTTTTACCGTTGTTGATAAAAAACAAATAATATCTTTTTTTACAAAAGTAGAACCTCTACTCGTACTTGGTTTATCGTCATTAACATAATTAAGAATATTGTTAAATAAATAACAAGTAGGTAGCGACAACCCTATCGCATTATGGAGAAAAAAACGACAGTCCTGATTCGGACGTGTCTTTCCCGAAAACTGTACCACGATTAGTCGAAAACCTTTTAAGAAAACAGATTGTAATTCTAATATTAGGTTAGGTTTACAAGGTTTACGTGTAATTAATGAAATTAATAAGTTAGTTTTAATATATTTATACCTAAGAATGACTAGGGAAGGGACTATAACAATTCCATAATGTTGTAACTGGCTAATATAATTTGAATCTATTTCTTTTATTTTTTCTTTTTTTTTATTTGGGTTCATGGTCTCAAAGAGACCTTAATGGATGTTTTTAAATAACCAATTTCTTTAATCGCGTGATTTACCAAATACATAATTTTTGTCGAAGTCCATTGCAGATGCGGAAGGTAAAAGGTACGAGTGGACGACATCCGGCTAATGTATAATGATGCACGTGTATTGGTAAAGCATTTTTCTTATTTAAATAACCGCATTAAATCGAGAAACCGTAGTATCCCAGCATATTTTTTTGGTACACAATTTGGCGGTACATCATTTCGCTAAGTGAGTTGAGTCCGACACCGGACCCGTTTGCGCGTGCGCGGCGCAACCATTATTAAAGACCTGACAGACGAACAGACTGAGCAGACGTGCTGTCAGGTTCTGTCTCTTTTTGAAGTAAATCGAATTGGGAGGTTGGAACACATGGTCAATCGAGTGTTACCTTTGTGATGAAGGTGTTCTAAAAATAGCTTCTTTCCCATGTGGGTTAAACCACGGGCATAGGAAAATATTACATTCATAAGCTTTTGTTGAAAATAGATTTTTGATTCGAGCTATTATTTTCGATTTGTTATCCGACTTCTTCCAAACTCGATGGCTTTGCGTCGTTTTATTTAAGAGTTAGGTATTACTACGTAGAACGAGAGTGTTCAATATAACAGATTTGCGAAAAATGAAGCCGAGAAGTGTCTACCAACCAATCATAGAGACGTTTTGCTCGTGACATTGACGTTGTGATGTGACAGATGCGCACAGGGACGGACGAGACTTAGCCCGTGGCTAACCAAAACTGGCGTCACGTCACTTTCAAACGCTAATATAAATACAAATACTCTTTATTGCACACCTCCAACATCAAGGAATATACAGCACAACATGAAATACATTCAAATAACAGGCAGAGGTAAACAACAGGCGGTCTTATCGCTAAATAGCGATCTCTTCCAGACAACCTTTAGCTAGCGGAGTAGTAACGCTAACTAGGTTTCTAGGCGTGCTTATTCTAAGAGAGTCACTAATAAAATCACTTTCGGGCTCAATGCAATATTAAACATTATGGATGCCCGAAAGTGGGCCAAATTCAACTTGCAACATTTGATTACAAACGGACAGACATATAAATAAATAAAATTAAGCCAGGGAAATAAAAATACTACCGTTAAGATATCACTTGCCGACACTATTTTGTCTCTTTTTTTAACTTAGATAGCGCTACGATGCCACCCTAAAGCATGCAAGAAGCAACTGGTTAAAAAAATATATGGCTCTCGCATCGGGTTCACTGGTCCAATAGGTAGGACGCCCGTGTTGGCCCGGAAAGCCCTTGGAGACGCAGGTTCGAACCCTACCTGAACCATACAATTTTAAAAGTTTTCGCTTCGTTCTAATCATTTGGTTTACGCTAACAGACGTTACAGCTTCAATAAAAATACCTTGTCTCTAATAGAAACGACGAAAAAACATTATTTACATTGTTGGCGCTGATAAGCAAGTCTAGAATGATGCAGAAATGCCACAACAAGCGTATCGGGGAACGTTCAACCCAAATGCAGATACATTCGATGTCTGATAACCTACTTAGTCATTCTTGTATTATTTAATCTGACTTTGCGTCAGATTTATTTTAGATTTGATTACTGCCATGAAAAGAACAACTGCCTCGCTAAACTAGGACTGGATTGGGCTTGCATCTGCCGCATGCGGATAGCCCACCTTGCAGCATTCGACTTCGGAAGGTGGGCGAAGTGTGGTCAATAAGTGAATGCCAGAATGCCTCAAGAATAGCGCTGCAGACCTAGATGAAGATGAGGGATTCCTATGTTGTTCCATAATAACTACTTATCTTTTCGAGAGTCGTGGAAATCTAGAAGCCTAGATAAAACGTACATATGGGGTGACAAGAAAAGGACTAAAGTGTTGATATTATAAGAAGAGGCGAGGAAGATAAATTAGTTGCGAAGCGTTTGCTATCGTACATTATGGGATATTTGACGTTTCTCTATGATACCAGATATATAGATATAGTTGTCAGCTGAAGCCAACTCCTCAAGCGGCGCAAATATGCAAACATACATAGCGGATGCATATTTGAACCGTTTGGGGTAGAGACTCTGGGACCCTGGGATGAAAGCGCTCTCTTTAAAGAGTGTAGCCGCAGGTTAGTTAAAGCGAAAAAAGAACTGATCGAATTGCATCTTTCTGAAGCCCAAAAGAAGTGGTCAATTTTACACGTCCGCGCCATTCCGATCTGTGGACAAGCAGCCTAAAACCGCAATAGTGCACACTGTCAGTGTAACTTTAAATTCAAAATATTTGCGATTTCTAGCGACCGGTTCTTCAATGTCAAACTTCACAAATAAAAAACATTTCACCAACCCAGGCTTTAATGTCAGAATAATCTGAAGCTTAATCAATTGATCGCGAATTTAGATTCCAGATCAATTGATTGACATGTTTCTAAATCGGCAGCCGTGCGGTCGTTTTGTTATTTTGTATGTTACCTGATATCATTATCTGTCCATTCGAATAACAAATAAAAACTTGCATTGATTGATTTAGATTTGCATAACATTAACCAACTTTAAAGAAGGTTGTTTTTCTCTAGACCAGCTAAGGTAACAGCGATTTTTCTTTTGAGGCAAAAATTCACGAAATATTTTTAGGGTCTTCAAAGGAGTACCACAAAAAAACAAAACAAAAACGTATATGTACATATATGCAGTGTAGGTACAGTAAAACCTGAGTACGGAGTAGGCAATCTAAAAAAGAGGTGTAAAGTCACAGCTTAGATGCCCGCAAAAATTCCTCTTAACCCACACTCCCTTGTTCGGCCCACCTGAGATGCGAGATTAAACCCATAAAGTGCAATCGCTGTGCCCATCTGTGACGATGACGGATTTATTCTATGGAACCACCCCATAAATTGTATGATGGCGCTTGGAGATATACGCAATGTGCTATCATATTTAAAATAAGTGGCGGTGTCGTGAATTGACTCGTACACAGCACAGTCAATGTAAAGAGGTACGATTACAATTTATTACTACAGTAGAAATCGATACTTCTATCTGTTCAATCGACTTAAAAAGAAATAATATTAGTACATTACTCCAGACGCCGGGAAAGAAGGACTTGCCGGGCGAATAGGTAAATGCGGCCGACCGTAGGTAGGTCGAATAGTGATACGAAGCTGGCAAGCTCTTTTCACGACGAGGCATGTATAGTACTTTTGTCAAACATATGGAATGAAATAAAAAATACATCACTCAAAATAAATATAATTCAAATGTTTAAACTGTGAAAGCAGACGCCATCTTTAAAATAAATTTACTTCCCGGCTTAGGCCTTCAATTTTGTATGAAATTCGTTTACAGTACTCTCGAGTTGCCCGAAACGTGATACTTCGAAGTCTGTTATAACGCACGTTAGGACGATATTTCATTGCATGTTTGAGAAAAGTTCTCAATTCAAGTCGACGCGTAATGTTTCGTTTTATGACGATCAAATTTTAAAGTTATTGAAAGCCTATTCATAAGCCGTTGCAGAGTTTCAGTTGCTAATCGATCTGTAAGCTACAGCACACACATTTCAATGAACACAACTCGTTCTGATGCGCTAATTGCGTTCCCTTAAGACATCCTCACTTTTCGCCGTAGGCGTAAATTGAGTGACATAACATAATTCCCTTTCACTCCCGAAAACTGGACGTTATCTTGCACACACCACTGTCGCTTTTGCAATTATTAAAATTAGTGAGATACGAGATAATGATCAATAGTCTACTTTTACACAAAACGGCGCAAGCGACGTTGTTTTCAAAACAAATCACGTCGTTTTCAAAAGTCTGCGTTTGCGCACGGGATGGCCAAACTTCTCCACTGGACAAACCGGCCTGAGCTGTTATTAGGGGCTCGTTCCGCCTTTGTCGCACATTATACCCTTCTTCGGCACCTTGTTTGAAGCACTGGTAAAATAAGTTGTAAAATTATGAGGAAATGACGTGAGGTTCCGTTAAAGGGATACTCGAACGACATCAAAATTATGGTAACAACAAGTGGATGCTTACGAAGTTGTATGAAACCTTGAAAATAAAGGAATATGATTATGAAAACTATCCAGTACTAAGCTGGAATTAAGACACTAATTCTCCTTTGGTCCTACTCAAAAACACTTGAGTCTAAAGAAAAATCTTCATGACACAATGTTACGTGTCATAAAATTGTGGGTACTAAAATAAGGTCACGCTTTTGTTTTTTTTTGCGTTATTTCCCGTATAAATTGAAGATTTCCTCGATCTCTATTGACAGCTTGCTATCGTATGATGGCTGCCATTTCCAGTCTGCCTGTCTTAGCCCAGTAGGTTGACGATTAATGTACCGCCCTGACAAACTCAGGTGATCCACATATATTTAACGGTTCCACCTCAGCACCTCTAGCATCGTAACACGCGTCTCTTTCTCGCACGAGAAATATAAGGTATCTCTGCAGTATTGTAAGAGAGCGACAACAGTCACGTAGCTTAGTTGTGCTAGAGGGGTCCTCTTCGCCTGACAAGTGCACAGTTCAAGGTCGTTATCATTGAGCATACCCGGCCACATTTTCTCCAACTTGACCCCTGTCGGGTTGACCGGGTAGCACTATTTCATTTCCTGACCATATTTATTTAAATGATCAGTCCGCCATTAGAGGCTAATTGGTCTTATCAACGGCACAGTTGCGCGCGTTTATTTATATCGTGGACCAATTGCTCAGCCCTTATAATTATTACAAGTCGTGGGAAATTGAATTATCAATCCAACATTCCAAATCCGATACCTATACTCCAAAGCTAGAGCCACAATCGATGCTTGTATTTTTAAAATAAAATAAAAGTCCTCTAAAATAGGACAACATTTAGCTTCAAACTAACCGTTGATAGATGGCGATGATAGTGCATAGGTTCCTAAAATATTGCTTTCTCTTTCCCGAAGGTTCTTACCTTGGAATAATCATTAAAAACTTCGGTGTAAATTAACAGGATGAACCAGACTAACTTACATATTGATACATTAGATCAAAATTATCGCATCAACCATGTTCCACGATATGTTTTAAATTTCTCAGAGATCGATGGACCCGATGACAAGACTGATGGAGGCTCGGTATAATGCGGCAATTTGCACCCGTTTACTCACGGCACCGCTCCTTCATAACTTTATCATCAGTGGAATAATTTACTAACGTAATATCTTCACTTACATCGACACCTTGTGGCGTAGGTCGCTGGGGAATCACAGCAAGTAAGTATGTATAATAATGCGATCCCTTTCTTTTATAGACAAGCTGGCGACGCGCCCCGGCTTCGCACAGGTGCAATGATGACAAATTATGCATGTATTGTACATATATACCTTCCTCTGGAATCACTCTATCTACTAAAAAAACCGCATGAAAATCCGTTGCGTAGTTTTAAAGATCAAAGCATACATAGGGCAGACAGCGGGAAGCGACTTTGTTTTAATACTATGTAGTGACGTTTAATTAAAAGTTTCATTTCGTATATTTTTTGCGCAAATGATTATAGAATTTGTGAACTTAGGCGTCCGTTTGCGGCGGAATTTTGGCCAATAACAGACGCCTAGTACAAAAATCTTGTAATAATAAGCGCAAAAATCGAAAGTGTCCGACACAGAACATTTCCTTCCTATTCAGTTCCTAAAATTTCGTAATGATTGGTTAAGTTTTGTAGCAGGAAACAGACGAGAACTACTTCGATTTGCATATAAAAATAAGAAGTGGTATTTACTCTGAAGCATTAATTGTCCACCGGGTCCCACGAGCGCTGGCAAAGGATGTTGAGGCTTACTTCAGAAACGCAATGTCGAAAAATACAATTTATATATATAAATCCTGCGTGGCCTATTAACAGGTTTTTTTTTTATTTCCTCGAAGGTTATAAGACTTAATACTGAACTGCTAAAATTGGTAGGCATACAGCGAGCGATTGGCGTGAGTTTTAGCGTTTTTGCGTCAGGTCAACACCCGCAGCACGTGGCAGTAATTGCTCCGCTAGGTTGCATAACGCTGTGACGACATTATGATACCTGTGCGTATGTGTGGACAATATGAGCTGCAAACATGTTGAAAAATTCATCGACTTTCATTTCAGTTACAATAAGAAAAGGAGGAATGAAACCAACTTTAAGATCCTTAGAAACACTTACTGCGGGACATAACTTGCCCCAAGGATCTACTACAATTGGTCGTTCGAATTATGTTGTTGAATTTTTGTTGGGTTGAGTTGGATGATTGGGAGGAGGAGAGGTCAAAATCTGATGACGTAATTTCTGAACAGCCCCATTCAACAATGTTAATCGTTTAATTTTGCTAAGGTTATAAAAAATATAGCAACTAATAAATATATTTATTTATTCGAGTCAATGGATTATATTTTTAATTGTTATGTACATTGTTTATCTTCTGATATAATCTGTAACTACCGATACTGGACAGTAATAAAATCCGGAGTTACAAACGAAGTCGTGAGTATATTGACAACAAAGCTCAGTACTTAAGCGGAAAATTGCTTCAAATTCGTGAGTAGTGTTATTGATAAGCCGAAATGAACAAAGACTATAATTGATATAATCAGAGCACAAGATTACAAGACAACGGCTGCAAAACACCAATTACAAAATTCATTTAAAAAATGCCAAACGCCATCAAAATAAAGTTCAAATTCGATGGAGTAATGAGAAGGAGGTTTTGGGAATAAACTGCAAAATGAAATGAATATCTGCAGTTTTATAAGTCTTATATAGAAGACGATACGTTTGAAAATTATCGTTTGCTGTATGAAGGTTTAATAAGTGAGAAGTGTAGCAGTGTAAAAATGGAAGGAAATGGATACCGGGAAGCGGAGAAAGGTAAATTGGCTAGCAACAAGCAGCAACTTGATCGGCTTGTAAGTGTGCACTGAATGTTTGGAGGTTTTAGGGTTCTGTGGAAACAAGTGTTTATCGAAAATATATTTCTGGGACATAAATTTATTGACACTTGCACTTTATAACTCAAACGTCATTTACTCGTCATGATGAGCCCTAACTCATTGGGTTTGAGTTCCATTATAGAGTTCCCATTCTCTTGAGGCTTCATTATCAGGAGGCCTATAATGGTTGCTTTTATCACGTGATAAATAAGTGACAAAGCATCTGTCACTCACACTCGTATTTTGTTAAAACGTGATGGATGCTTTGTCACTTATTATGTCGTGATAAAAGCAACCATCATAGGTCCGCTGATAAGCTTCAAATTATATTGATTGACACAAATTATAACGGGTCTATCGCGATATTCCTTATTTACCTTCATAACACATCTTACGTTTCGGGGTTGCAAACGCCGTGGTCTCAGATGTACTCGATAGACCCGTTATAATTTCTGTGAATTATGTGTGCAAACCGCGAGAGTATAAAGTGTTTTATATTGAATGATTTTGTGTAGTCATATTTGCAATACTTGAGCTTAATCAGAAACTGAGAAGTGGATCAAATATTTGCAAGATTTAATCACATCAGCCAGTGATACAGACACCAAGAAACAGGACAGGAGAAACTAAATGAAAAAAAGTACCTGTAAAAGTCCAAACCTGAGAGGGTTTGACAAACATTTGAAGTTGAGTACCTTCAGGTAGGTCAACTATAATAGCAGCAGAATCAACTAGTAATAATCTACTAAAACAATATGCATCTATGCAACTCCAGTAACAGCGCTATGTTATTTTGGTCAAAGCAAATGTCAGGAGGTTGCCGCTTAAACGATTCTAAATAAATATCGGTAGTACACGTACTAAACATTAACTGATTACAATCTGAAAACAGTATTTTTTACTGTATTAAAATCCATACACAGCAGTACGTAGCTAAAGTCAAAGTCGCTGGATTGACGAAGTCTAGAAAGACTTAATTAAGCCAACTGAAGAAATCTTCGATTGGCGACCAGACAAGCTGCATACGGCAGAGCAGGATAGCTTAGTGTTTGAAGTCAACATGCACCAGCATAATAGGCATAGTGAGTATGACTTATGGGCACCAAGTGGATTAGCTAAAGTCTAAGACCACCAAATGCAACGTAACACTAAATATAAATAACAAATTAACAAGTGAGCCAAAAAACATAGCTAACACCTTCAACAACTTCTTTGCGAGCATTGGTGAAAATGTAGGAACCGCAGTGTCCGGGCGACCCGTGATGCAACCTACCGAAAATACCATGTTCCTTGCCCCTGTAAATGAGCGTGAAATAAATACCACTATAAAAACCTTGAAAAACAAAAACAGTTACGGCACAGACGAAGTACCTCCCTCTTTACTCAGGCAATGCGCAGATCAACTCACTTTACCTCTGTGTATTTTAATAAATCAATCATTTGACGAAGGAGTATTTCCAAACCTACTGAAAATATCGGTGGTTAGACCAATCCATAAGAAAAATGCAAAAACAGACCCTAACAATTACCGGCCGATTGCTCTACTACCAACATTAATGATAAGCAATACGCCATTGGTATATTGTTAGACATGACAAAAGCGTACGATAAAGTCCAATATAATATACTTCTTACCAAACTTCAAGGGATAGGGATACGTGGATTGGCCCATAAATGGCTTACTTCGTATTTAAAAAATAGACAGCAATATGTTGAGCTAGAACACTTTAATTTCAAAACAGGTGAGATAAAACATGTACAGTCGGACATAAAAACGATTAACGCTTTGATCCCACAAGGGAGTGTTATCGGATGCCTCCTGTTTCTTATTTACATCAACGACCTACCAAAAGTAATGAAAGAGCCATGTGTGTTGTTTGCTGACGATATATCCATACTTACATCGTGCCACAATAATATCAACTTAAACGGCAAAATAAATAACACGCTAAATGATGTAAATGATTGGTTAAGTGACCACAACCTTGAGATAAATTTCTTAAAAACTAAAATCATGGCATTCCATCCGTACCAAAAAGAGCCTATTAATATATCTTGTAGCTATAACGATATTCAAGTAGAAGTTGTTGATACATTTACACTTCTCGGCATCGTAATAGATAAACATATCTGTTGGAAACCACACATTTTACACATTAAAAGCAAAATTTCAAAATTTGTATATGCAATCCGTGAAATCAAAAAAACCACAGATCTAAAAACGGCACTAACAACTTATTATGCGTACGCCTTCAACTGGTTTAATTATGGAGTAATTTTTTGGGGGAATAGCACAGATGCGTCATGCCTTTTTACCCTGCAAAAAAATATTGTTCGAATAATTGTAAATATAAAACCAACCGACAGCTGTAAAAACCACTTCATCGAACATAAAATACTGACTATCCCATGCATATACATTTTAGAGATATGTAAGTTTGTCCGAAAATTTCCCGAATTCTACACCAAAAGAGGGGATGTATGTAAAACGTTACGCTTTAAAAACAAATTAATGCTACCACCATCGCGAATCAAGCTTCACTCATCCGGACCTCTTGCAATGTCAGTTAAAATCTACAATAAGCTACCTAATAATATAAAAGATGAAACGAAAGATTCGATCTTTATAAACAAATTAAAGCAATTGCTAACAAAAAAATCATATTACACACTACAGGAATACTTAAACGATAATTTGTGATGTTATAAAATTATAATGAACACCTAATTAGAACTAACACAACATAACAATTCAAATAGACATGCACATAAATATATACACGGACATAACCTTGAATGATAATGATAATTATGCTCATATCGAATGAATGCAAGATTTAATATTATGATTATTTGTGAATAAAATTTAACATGCACTGTACTTAGTCAATTTATATTGTAAATTGCTTTAAAGTATGCGCAACCAACATAATATCTATAAATTAAAAAATGTATAATATATACTAATTTTAATAATTGTACATACATTTTCATATCGCATTTTATTAATTTGTATACCACGTCCCTAGAATAAGTTTTTTATTATTCTTACTTTTATGTCAAATTGTATACCCATAAATAGTATCTCATAAATTGCTGCGCCCTACTTCAGGGTACATGATGTGATCTCAAATTTGTAACTTTACCACCTGTTTTGTAAAACCATTATGTGCAATAAAGTATTGAGTATTGAGTATTGAGTAGCTACAGTCACCGATGTACTTGTTACTATTTCTAACATAATGTCCCTTAAACATGTTAACTAGTTGTATTTTCATATTTCCTTAATTCTGGCTTGTTATGGAGTTCCAGGAAACACGAAACTAAACTAAACTTGTCGCCACGCACTTTCCGTTTAAAGCCAATATACGCGTGTACTATTGGGTATTAACAATTTTAGTGCTTATCGAAGTATAGCGGCTGTGAGTGAACCATTAACTGCAAATAGTGTTAGTAATAAATAGGTAAGCACCAATTTTAATTACACTTTCTTTAATGTGTTACGACAAATACATAAAGTATACCTAATAATCTCACGTAAAAAGAGCGTTGTCAATCTCATTGCGGTCTATAAATGACTACTGCTCAATGAGTTTAATTTGATACCGCACTTTTTCATCATCATCATATCAGCCGATAGACTTCCACTGCTGGACAAAGGCTTCCCCCAAAGTTCTCCGCAACGATCGATCTTGCGCCGTCCTCATCCAATTCTGCCCGCGATCCTAACCAGGTCGTCGGTCCACCTTGTTGGGGGCCTTCCCACGCTGCGTCTTCTGGTCCGCGGCCGCCACTCAAGAACCTTTCTGGGCCAATGGCCATCGATTCTACGAGCAATGTGCCCAGCCACAACCGCTCTTTTTATTTGAATCCTATCACTCCTACCCGTGGGTTTCATTTCATATTTTAAAGGACAACCGCGCTCAAATGGCTTTTTTATACAAGGCTTTTCATTGTGAGCACTTTCTACTTAAATATTGTTCTGGAAGGAAAACAAATTCCAATCCGCTCAAACTTCCGTGGACCAAATGGTAAATAGCGATTCTCTTTCGCGGGTCGAATAAGTATCCAGTATAGTAGAGGGCCTCGAGCCCGAAGATTGGTGACCCCTGCTCTAAAATACGATAGTATATATTCGCAATTAGAGGCACTAGACGACAAATCATACTCGTATATTAAACTGGCCATCACACCCATATCTCATTTTTTTCAGTAGCCTCTCACATTCCGAATCATTTCCGACCACCTCGCTCGCGGCACACATTACTATAAAGTCATTATGGCAATTCTAACCGATCTCTAATTACCACTCGTGCGCTGATTTTGACAGCTTTGTTATTACGGAGCCATTAAATGCCTAGTTCAAATGTACTATTATTTCCTCTATTAACGTTTTTAGGGTATCTGTGAGTCAAATATATGGTAACAGTAAGGTGGCTGTTACTAGGTCAAGAGTAGTCGATATATATTGAGAAAATAAACCATACAATAACTATACGATTGTTTTCCTTCTTAGGTTCAGAATGGATTATGTCGGTGAAGATTATTTCCGATTTCTACTAGCAGCACAGTAACACTTATTAAATGTCGAATTTCTTTTAAAGTACCTACTGAATTTACTAACAAATACTTAGCCAACACCTACAAATTTTACAATCAAACTACTAAACTAACTTCTGACATATAAAGCTACTAACACTCTATGTTGCGGATTTCTCTCGTGTGGTTCAGACAAGCTTAGCTACTAGTTTTTATAACAAAAGTGGTATAAATTATGTCACTAGCAACAATTACTAAAAAAACACGTCTAGGCCTTGTCTGCGTGTTATATTTAATAATGGGGCTGCATAAAATACAAGCAAAGACTCCAGTCGCAATTACAATTTACTAGAAACATCAACACTATTATAGCATGTATAAACCTCAATTTCCAAGCATCCAAACTTTAGTTAGTCATCTTTATTCTTACGCGGGGAAATAAGATATCAAATGTATACTAAACTCTGCTATTATTTTTTTGTTGCTAATTCTGAGTATTGTCGCAATTAAGTGTTAGATAAACGATCTAAATATGTTTCTAATAATCGTTATTTCACTAAAGTGACGGATATGGCCGTTCATTAAAATAGTTTTGGCGTTCCTTGAATGGAACTGTTAATTATGTGTTTCACATCCGAGAATCGGAAATTTATATAGAATGTTTAGTTACGGCCAAGCCATCTATTAAGTATTCGAATTTTTGGTAATTATTAAATTGCCCGAGCTTTATAACGTTCAAATATTTACGAAATGTCGTCCAAATATTTATATTGTATACAATACTAGCGACCCGCCCCGGCTTCGCACGGGTGCAATGCTGATAAATGATGCATATATAACCCTTCCTCTTGAATCACTCTATCTTAAAAAAACGCATCAAAATCCTATGCGTAGTTTTAAAGATCTAGGCATACGTAGGAACAGACAGCAAGAAACGACATGTAGTGATAATAAATATTAGGGTAGGGACTATTACACAAATCGATCTAGTCCCAAAATAAGCAATGCTTGTACTATGGGTGCTAGACGACGATATACATAATAAAAATGCAAAGATAGATTTCATCCATCCATCCATCCATCCATCCATGACATTATTGGCGTGGTTGGCATATACGACACTCACACAAGTTATCATTACTTACGATCCATAAATTTAGTCATTCATTTTATGTAAGAAGATAACCGACGTGGTGATTGTTTGGGGAAACTAAGTAGTAAAGTCAGTACGTACGTATACAGTACAGTACGTACAATAGATAAGATATTATACTTGTGGGTCAAGACAATCCATCATAATATGCCACAAACACGTTAACATATGAAACATATAGGATAGTTTCTATGACATCACTAATAAAATTTACGTATTACATTATTAGCCAAATTAAGCATTCAATTGTAAAACAAGTCGTCACCTAAACAACGTACTGAATTTTTAAACTTTTTTGGTGTGCAATAAAGCATTTTGTATTTTTTTTTGTACCTAAGTCTATCCAAAGAACTATACACCTACCTCATTCCACTGAGGTTTATAAAAAGTTCAAATTTAACTCAACAACTTGTATTACCAAAGTCAACTCGTGTTGTTTGCGTAACAGGGGTTTGTAATTAAGTTATAAAATATAGCAAGTACTCACTGTGAACGCTGTTGACGTCTGTGGTACCGTTGACAGTGCCATCTGGCAGCAGCTGCAGATAACGATTCTTGAGGAACATCTGTATATTCCGCGAGGTGCCGGTGATGTGGCTGAGGTTCGCCGACCGCTGCGCGCGCGCCTCCGGCGCGGGGGCCGCGGCGCACGACGCCAGCGCCAGCGCCGCGAAGAGCAGCCGCAGCGTGCGCGGACGCATCGCACGCCGCGCCCATGGCAGTCGCCCGGGCGCCGTCACTGCTCAACACCCTCCCGCATAACCCGCCCACAACACTCCGAAATCAGTTTCTATGCAATATTTCAATGGCGCCCAAAGTGGGACAAGTGGCGCCCAAACAGGGGCCGGTATTTTTCAGCTTAACTGCAATCTCTGTTGATCCGCTTTCGATTTCGATTGTTGTGACATGTGAATGCAGTCATATTTAATACGACCGTTGCCACAGTGTTGTGATACTTTCGGTGTCTCGGTTTACTCGCCACCGCAAACGTGCCAGCTTGCGGCCGTTCACACGATCTGAAACAAACATATATACGTATATTAATACAATGTCTACTAATCAAAATACCTCGTTTAATTACATACTCCTACAATTAATTGTATGTCGAAGAGGAAGAGAAGATTAAAATCAGTCGTAAACTGCTTAACAAAACCTCCGAATACGTCTCTGTTGAAAACAACACGATAAGTAAAAATGCTAATTGCAATATAAATTAAATACAGGAAGTAAGAGTTGGCGCAGTGATAATGAAGGGATAAATTTCAACCTTTACAACATTCAGTAAATTTCTGATATATAAGCATGCAGAAAACCCTCTAGTTTAACATTTAAAATATGGACTGACACTTCAATTTATCCTACATTAAGAACGATAAGAAAACGTTCTAAGCACAAAATTAAGTAAGTAGTCACACATATTATGTATGCAAATACATGATACTGCTACACCGCAGCAATGTGCAGCCAGTCATATTTGATAGTTAAATCATAGAATGAAAGATAGGAAAGTCAAATTAAAAGGTCTTGTTCATTTTCAATTATTATCATATAAACGCTACCGCGCTATATATTACGTCTCAATATTCATATTAATTGATTATTTACAACTAAATGCATAAGACGTTTACTAACCGAATGATATGGCAGCTTGTTTATGATTTACTGAGGCAAGAAAACCGTTATCAGCAACATATTGAATATTAGTTATTAATAGCTTCTCAATCGATAAAAAAATTATAATTAAGTGTTATCTTACTTGACCTGCCACTGTAACTTACCACGCTTTAAATCAATTATGGATTTATAAAATAAAATCATATATATTCTTCACTCCGTTTTAGACTTCATATTTTTATATTCGAACGACACTGGAATGGCAATTTCTCCATGATAGTTATTTTTATACCGACTACGGAATGGTTTACCCATGTTTTATAGACAAATGTTTCATTGAATTTTCATTTCATCGAAAGCATTGTGATAGTCTATGATACTATAGGAGTCCCCTCTCATTTTAAGCAAAAGAGAGAAGACAGCTTCACGAGAAAGTAGGTTCCTGTAGTAAAAAGCCAACGTACCTATTTCAAAACAAATAAGGGTTAAAGGGTTAAGTGAAAAGTGAAAATAATATAGTATGGTTTCATTTTCGGACCAACCACGTGAATTTGTGACTACCCTTATCACAATGAAGGTAGAGTCGAGTATATCTGAATCGATTCGTCGGAAAATTATGTTACCGACTACAGAGTTGTTTTCATGATTAACCTTAAGGTCGTAAAATTTAACAATAGCCCTGGTTTATTACGAGGTTAAGGCCCTAAACAATTTCTCGGGTTCACCCGACAAAACTCTACGTCAGTATTTTTTCTCATACATGCAATGAAATGTCGTCATAACGTGCATTAGAAAAAAGGCTTCGATGTATCACGTTTCGGACGGAACAACTCGAGAGAACTGTAAAGAAATTTCACACAAAATTGAAGGCCAAAGCCGGGAAGCAATTATTTTTAAACATGTGTATGAAAAGGGTAAACAGCTGAATCATATATCTATTAATGGTGTATTTTTTATTTCATTGCATATGTTTGAGAATAGCATTATACATGCCTAGCCGTGAGAAGGGCTTGCCGGCTTCGTATCACTATCCGTCTATACCTACTCACCCGGCAATTAAGCCCTTCTTTCTCGGCGTCTGCAGTAATGTACTCTTATTACAATATCGCAAAATATCGCCTTGCAATTACAAAAATTCTGATTTAAAGTCTCTGCCGGACCAAAAAATACAAGTAACCAGGTCAAATCACGAAGGTCACTTAAGTTTTAAAGTGTCACGCAATTTCAACGCGTTTAACGCAGCGGTATAATTGCCATTAATGTTCATTCAAAAACTAAAACGCTCTATCTTCAAAATCTTCAATATCTTAATATCAACCATAGAGCGAAGGTCATTAGGCTTAAAGTTCTAAAGATGTATCTAGTAATTTAACCTGTCTTTGTATTGAAGGAGCGGTATTTGTTGAAACCAAACTCTCCATTGACAGACCATGTGTGAAACACAAACACACTGCTGCGAACGCAAAAACAATAGAGGGACTCCTTTTCTATTTAAAACTCTATTTAGTTTGAGTAGAGTCAAAATTGTGAGAGATATTTAGAGAAATAATCAAAAACCATAATAGTTTTCTTGTTGATAGATAAAAACCGCTCGGTAGCATAGAAACGTTTTTAATATTGTTTTGTGAGAAGTAACGCGTGTGTACTTAAAGTATTTAAAATCAAAATTACGTTGTATGCTCTTAAGAATAAGGTACTAGGTAAGACTTAACTTATATCTATGGTACTAACCGAACATGGGCGCGAAATTTGAATTCGTTCGAACGGTTATAACTTAGGAACCGGGCCATCTTTGGCGAAGTACTTATATTTTTATATATTGTACCTACAAAAGTGAACTTCGTACCTAGTCACATTGACACAAGGTTTAAAATGGATCCTATATTACATAAATGTTCTTGACTGAACGTTTAGCCTAAGTTTACTTGCTGTATAGGCAGTATAGTATTACTTTTATAATTAGGTTGTAGATAAGAATTTATGTAAATATACACGTAAATCACATTTTATAGCTTGTACTTTAAAACAAGATTTAACTACAGTACCTACTGGAATGTTGTGTAAATATATGTATCTTTGTATATACACTAATTATATAGGTATATTTTAAAGTAAGTATATACTAGTACTTACCCTAGATGCTCTCTGTACTCTGCCCACAGAATCAATATTAGTAGTATGAATATCCAAATTAATATTAGAATTATGTAAAACCTGCAACGCTCAAGCGTTTAAAATAAAAATGTCTCTTGGAATTCCGTTATTTGACTTTATTGACCGCTAACGGTCGATCAGCTAATTTGTAGGTATTGGTCAATTTGTTCAGATTGTAAACTAAACTTCATTAACTCCCAATGAAACTTGACCTCAACAGACAAAAATAAATTCTATCTCTTGATGATAAGAGTCTTATTAGTTTTAAATTTTGAATGACCCTTGCTATTCCGTACAAAACCAAAAGAGCTTATGTATGATCTCCGTCCGTTGACTAATATAACTTTTCGTTTTTAATATCCAAGGTTCTATGTACAGTGTGAACTGGAATGCCGGAAACGTGAAATTGCTTGAAAAAGTGACTACGTTAGGAGCCAACGGTAAGCGTTGAGTAAACAACGTCAGAAGTTCATTAAAATAATGGCGACTACAAGTCAATAAATATTAAACATGCGGTGTTACGTGTTTGGAAAGTGCTATGGGAAAAACGTGTCTTAAACGTTTTGACATATGGACTATAGTCTTACGGTTAGATTAAAAATTTCTCAGCATATTTAGGCGTTGAAATTTAAAGGTATCTATTTACTTCATTGTTGACGAGAAAAGTGCCAACTAACTAATCTGTAATAAATAATACGGAGTTGTTATTGTTTGTAAACCTAAGTGATAACTCCGCAACTCGTCACATTCTTTGTAAAGTGTAGTGTACGTCTTTACACTTCGAGTTTATATCCTTATCGGTAACTAAATGTACGTGGGTTAAAATTATTTCTTCGCGTCTCAGGATAAAAACATAGTGTAAAATACAGGGCCAATATTTTTCCAGTCTTCGGACTACAGTATAGGTTAATGCACACGAGATGAGAACCTTCGACAAGAGAGAGTCATTTAACTAGCTAATTTTCCATCTGTCCATGCAAATGCCATAACAAGTTAAAAAACAAAAACCTCAGCTAATAACATCAAAGAATAATGCCAACGAATTTCGAAAACATCGGTATAATAATCGTTATCGTCGTTATAAACGATTGTGGTCACTATCGACGCGACAAATGACTGTTTACGATTCGAAATCGATACTAAATTGTGCTAAGTATCCAGCGAATCGGGTAAACAAATCGTTGTATTATGCATATGCGTTAAATTGTTTTTTAAATAATCGAAATCGTGCTTGAAAAGGGTACAGTCAGCACGTGCTTGAATTTTGATTAAACTGACGCAAGGTGCCAAAATGTATACTAGTATTCAACACATAAGGAATTGTCCAAAGAAATGCCACCTATTCATTTAACATCACTGTCTTTGGAAAAAGTACCTAGGTACTCTAGGAATACAGTCATATCAACAGAAACATCAGTGAAACAAAGATCAAGGTACAAAATAATAACCACGCCAACTCAGACCGTTCTATTTTTTCTTAATTAAGATTTTGTCGTTTGCACATTAATAAGTCATGAAACATTATAATTACTTAGTTAAAATCACTAGCTTTGTCAAATTCACTTCATTTCATTACATTTCCAACAGACCCACGAAATTTCTACATCTCGCGTTCGCCTTAAGCCCGCTTTTTATTATTAGTTAAGTGATACTTGTTGACTTTCGATAAAACTAAGAATCTTAAGAATAAGTTGACGCATTTGAGAGCCGATTCAAAAGCAATGAAACCCGATTTCAACTTGCTCCTCTAATACATAGAATTCAGAATTCGAGCGTAAAAAGCACTTCAAGGGAAAACTAAATTATAATTGCTACAATCTCGCAATACACCTAATTTGTGTCGCCACTAACAGACACCTAAATAGCTCGACACAGACACAAAACCTATTATATGCAAGTAATTCTAAGATTTATGTCTGTCTACACTAATTCATTGACAGGAACTAGTTCTAAACGACTTTTTTAAACGTTTTCCAATGAAATGTGTTTAAGAAGAAAACCCGTTTTTTTTTATAATAAGGGTCAGGGTTAATTGAACATTGTTTGACGTTCGTTATAATTGATTGTATAACTTGTTTAGTAAACAAGAAAAGACGTAAACGAATATAGGAATAAATTAATAGCACAGCACGCTGCGTTCGTAGATATTGTACTTATGGATCGTTACTAAGTTTGGCGACCAGTGTTGTCATAAGCAAATTTTTTTTTAATAATAAGTGATTAGTGTAAAAGTATTTTTATTAATTAATTTATTGTCTAAAAGACAGTCTAGTCTAGTCTTTCTAGTCTTGACAATAATGAAAAACTGGCCAAGTGACAGACTCGCGCTGTAAGGGTTCCGATCCGCAGCACCATCCTACATGATAAAACGCTCTTTAATTTTTGAGTAATTTTCTCTGCGCTACCTATTTTGCTATAGCTATGTACTTAGGTATTTAAAACTTTCAATTGTCTACCTATTACGGTATCATAATCTTAGTCTTTTAATATAGAAGGGTGAGTGCTAGTACCTAAACCAGCAATTAATGAAACGAACTGTGACGTGAACCTGAGCTGCGAGGTCCTACCGTAGAGTTCTTTTTAAGGAGCTTTCTATACGGCTCGTCGACACCACTGGTGACCAAAAGCACAGATTAATATAATAGTTCTTCGAACAGATACCCATGTCTGAATAAAAAGGCAAATACCTACTGCTTTTCATGCCTACTCAATTTAACAATGGAGCGACCTTGAACGCGCGGGTCGATGGCCGCACGTGCCGGCAAAACGAGGCTAGGGTTGACACCGCTTAGAAACGATTTTATAAAAAGTCAAGATAAATGAAAATACGATCGATTTATTTAAATTTATTAGTCAAATTTAATTATCATTAGGTACCTACTCACACCATCAAAATCGTTTTAATTTCCGAATAGGTATATCGGAATCTTACCTACCTATTCTATCTGAACATACCAGAAACCAGAAACAAAAACAACTCTCTGTGTAGGTACCTAAGTAACCTAAATATATCCCGATGACAGTAGGTACTTACTAAATAAAGTTTGGTAGGTGCCTATATATAATGTGTTACATATTGTATAATACTAGCATTACAAGCTTCGAAACAGTCACTAGGTACAAGTTGTTTTATAATAATCTGATCACGCGTTTCATCGTTGCGAATGCATTCCTTGCAAAAGGTCTAAAGTGTCAAGAACAACGCCGACGTTTACGCCCTTTTTAGGCCGTGCAATGCACTCTCCCGCCACACTAAACTGATTTGGTAAATCTTATTAGTGAGTAAATTATTGTCACTTGTTGATATAAGTAGTGGATGTTTTCTATGAATTTAAGTATATTAAGTAGGTAGGTTTATTTATTCAACATTACATGTATCTATAATAACAGTGTATGCAATGCGTTTCTAGGTAGGTGCTTATTAAGTTCTAAGAATTTTTAGTAACATTTCATCGTTTGTCGGCAAAGAAAAAAAGGATAAATGTCTGTTGCTTTTATGTTTTTACACCCCGCAACACTGCAGCGCGTTGGTCTCATTCGCGACGAAGCCATTTTTTTGGTGATTTTATAGCGCGACCGGCGGCGTCCGGCCGTGAGCGCGTGTGGCAACCGACTGGCTAAGCGTGTCGGCCACGACAGGCGACGTGTAGGTATCGTTCTGGGTTCCCACGGTACAGATGGGGGGCACTGCCAAAAGGCTGGCAGCTTCCTCACTCAGCGTCTTAGTATAGCAATACAGCGAGGTAATGCTGCCAGCGTCTTTATGCCATGAGGCCCATTTTTTTGACAGTTTAGTTTCAGATTTAGTTTCATAATAGGTACAATATATAATAAATAAATCCGACATTTGATAATTACTTATTAAGTATTACTACAACATAACGGACTGTCCGGCCTATATGGTAAGGAATTAAGTTTATATATTTTATCATGAAGACATAAACTTAATTTCTTGTTACCGTATGGGCCAGACGGTCCGTTGGACTTATTTACGTTACTCTATGAAACGACCAAGCCATACTTTTGAAGCCAAGGTGTAGGATTAGTAAACTCAGGGCTCAGGGGCTTGGCTTTTCGAGGGATCTTACAACTTTTTTACAGCGAAAGCGTTATGAGCATGTCAGTCTTGGCCGCCAATTTTACATGAAATGTTTTTGGTGGGATTAAGTATTACTATGACATTGCTTCTCTAATATTTGGAGATCATTAGGTTTTGAGTTATTATTGTTTTCGTGTGGTTGTAGCAAAGAATATATTTACCTACTAACGTGTTGTAGTAAACGCTTTCAACTTTGGGTTTGCGGTTTTCCGTTATAATTGGTCACATACATCTCTCACTTTCGCGCTTCATTAGAAAACTAACAAATACAATCAGAAATCATGAAAAATCGTTGGCTACAGAACTAAAAAACAGCTAACATCTTTGTATCAATGGTTTAATAAAAAAACAGCTGTTAAAGCCCATTTGAATTACGATACGAAGTTATCACGTCGACCCGTAAAATAGACTTACGTATTCCTAAATTAATTGAAGACAAATTTCCACAATAAAATACTAAAGGCCCTTTGATCCAAGAATGTGAATAGGTGTATAAATTACGCCTCTGTGATAGATACGTCAGTTGAAATTTTGTTTATGACGCCCAGGGATAACTTTGGCACTTTCGTATCTTGCTCGATTGCACTTTTAGAATAAGGACCTTCTTGCCTTTCGGTTAGAATTAAATTTTAGTCGCATACCCAATCGTGATAAGTGCTTGAATCGTGTCGATGTGTGAAGTTATTTTGCAGATGTGAGGTTTTAATTAATTGAACTGTTGATAGTCTTTTGTTATTTATGGTTTTAACGAGAGTTTTTTAATGTTATATGACGTCTATTTCAAATAGGCCTATGCCGATTATTTAAACTGTCATAATTATGAAGTTTGATAAATTTATGCGATTTTTCACTGGAATTGATTTATAAATATGATCTAAGCGCTCGTGTGTGATGGGTATTTTAAGGTATAAAGAAAAACATACGTAATATTTAGTCCCATTTTTCTACATGATCTTTTGGTAAGCGAAAAACATTAACACGCGGGTAAAGCCGCGTCGAAACACTAGCGTTCAATAAGTAAAAAAGTATGTTTGTTTATCACGCTTCCACAATTGAGGGGTAGCAACAAATTGCATTTTCAACGCACTTTTTTAAGTATCTTTATTCCAGAATCGGATAAGACCCTTGCAAGACAAGGCTGAGGGTATGAACCCTTAGTGTCACTGCCAACTGTTGCAGATTACATCATTACTGCATATTGCAGAAAACAGTGGGGTGCGTGTTATTTTTGAGATTTTTTTTTACAACTTAATAAGTTAAATGTAAGAAATTCTTTATTTCATTTTACAATATGTCGGTATTAATTAATTAAATAACGCAAAGTCGCGCCACCACATAAAATAACGTTTGATTATAAAATAATCGTATCCAACGAATACTAATTATATTTACGAGGTACTATAGAATATACCCCAATTATTTGACGATTACTCCAGCCTGTCTAGCACAACTATGCTTCGCGACTCCTGGCCTCTTGGCACGCGACTTAGCGTCACCCGTCACGTTCTCACAGTACTATACAGAAAGAGATAGATAATTTATCTCGCGCGAGAAAGACTAGCGTATCATGGTGATCGCACCATGACCAGACCAGACCATTATGGCAATGGAACTAACATAAAAAGCTTTTAACCTAAAAAAACAAATTCTGCCGTCCCGTCTCCGAGGAATACCGGGACATGCATAAAACAAATTATCCTGACGTACCTCCTGCTTTTTTGAAGTATTAACCAACGTTAAAGTAAAGTAAAATATGGCAAAAATAGTTCATCTTCTATCACATTCTGTACCTCCAGCACAACTGGGATACGCGACCCTTTGTCGCGCCACATATTATACTAGCTGTCACTTTCCTTTAATTACCGTGCGAGCATGACAGATGAAATTAAGTAGAGCGACAAGCGAAGTCGCGGCTTAGCCCTGCAGGTGCAGCATAACCTTTGTCATACAAAAATATCACGTGCAGAATCGTTCGATTTTCGATTTCATTTTCATTTCCACGCAATCTCAGATAAAACAAAGTCAACGAACTCGCGAGAAATAAAAATAAAAACATGAAAACGGAACGCAATTAGAGGCTAGAAAATATGAAACTATTCTAAGATGAAGTTTCGCCAAGTTTTGGCAGCAGTGGACAACAAATATAGACGCGTGCGTATACTCGTAGGTTCTTTGATCTATAGATATCGTACTCAGGTTCGGTTCCTGTCGGGAATTGACGTCCGGGGTTAAGCACTAATCGACAGCTGAATGGAGTTTGAAGTCGATGTCCAATTGTCCATGGATTATGCTCAATATCACACAACTTTAAACAGAAAGTCGCCGTCGTTTATACTATGCTAAATAAACTTATTTCTTTATTTTTGATTGGAGTTCGATGTCCAATTGTCCATTGAGTATGTTCTACTCCCTCTTTAATAGGAATAACTCTAGCACGACGTCCACTGTGAGATAAAGGCTTTCCCATAAGATCTTCACGAAGACTACTCAAAGCCGACGAATATATACGCGTGCGTAATTGCATATAGGTTCTTTGATCTATAGATATACTCAGGTTCGATTCTTGCCGGGAATTAACGTTAAGCACTTATCGACAGCTTATTCGAAATCGAATTCGATGTCCAATTGCCTATGTATTATGTTCAGTATCAGTAGTATATCACACACCTCGGAACAGAAATGTCAATCGAACGGTAAAAGCATTCCTCAAGAGTCTTTTCGAAGACACTCCTTACAGATTTGCACTTTGCCCGCTACTTTAATCCAATTCGCAAGCGATCTCTAACGAAAACCTCAAGAAAAGACAAATATACTCACACCCAAAGGGCGCATCGAAGGAGAGCGAGCTATGATCAGAGTTTCCTTGTGAAAGTGGCATCAAGATAAAAATGAGGAGGTATGCCGAACGACGATGTTATTGTATAATTACCCACGTATCTACTTGTACTTACTGAAATCAGTACATAATTCTGTTTCGTGAAGTAAGTTTATTGGCTAATAGGATAAGACTAACATTTAGTTAGTTATTAGACTGAGGCAGTCGCCCCCCGATTATAGTCTTACCCTAACTTACCTTATGCAAACAAGGCGGATATTGAGTGTATTTATTTACAGAAGGGATTGTACCACTAACCACAAAAGTTCTCCATTAAGATACATTTAAATTGGTGCCTAGCTTTGATAAAATTATCGATAGCAATCCGCAATATGACAGTTGTCAGGTTGTCAAGACAAATGTTCTATTTTGTGTAACAATAATAATAAGCTGTCCCCAGAAAACTGTCACCTGTCACTTGTCAGCTTTGTTAAATGGGCGCCAAGTGAGCTTTACATTGCGAGATAAATGTTAGATTAGGAAAGATAACATGGGAAATATACACTTATTGACTATTGTATTTATATAAGTAACTACATTTATCCAATATGTAGATAGCACGAGGATGTATACGTAGAACAGGCCTATGATAATGTTGAACAATAAGACATTCTTACTATTTAAGAATGTCTTATTGTTCAACATTATCATAGGACCCCGTCATTTTGTCCCTGGCCGTGACCACCTGCGTTTGAAGGTTACTATGGTTAAATTCTGAAATTCGCAAGATATTTTTACGTTACCTACTGTACATACTCACATACGATAAGGATTATTTGTTGGACTGTGGCAGTCTTATCCCAAGACATCACCGGGAGAAGACTGCCACAGTCCAATAACTAACTAATCTGATCTGACGGCGGAGTCTCAGTAATAGGGTCCCGTTTTTTACCCTTTGGGTACTAAACCTACATTTAACTTAACCCAAGTCTACGGTCTAAGATCTAGGGCCCAGTTCTGCCGGGTCATTAGATGCTGAGCCATAGATAAGATTAACTATAACATCCTCCTGACATCTGCATCCCGATCGACTCACAAATGGGGCACTCTTCCTGCGCCATTATATCCGGAGGATTACAAGTAATTTGCATCAGAGACGAAGCAAAAGGGGCCTAATTCAATTGACATTGACGTATAGTTATTTGACCGATATATCAGTCATATTTTCATCGATTATTGCGTTCAGCTCTAGGAAATGAAATTAAATAATTTATTCAGTAAGTAGGCCACAAGGGCACTTTCACAAGTCAGATTGTGAATCTACCGGCCTTTCGCAAGAGGAAACCGCTGTTGAAATGAAAGCCGAAAGAAACTCTATAGTGACTAAGTGACATGTCATTTTAATATTTAGATAAAGGTTAATATAGCGCTTCATTAAAGTGGAAATAAAAAAATGCATCGTTCAAGTTCAGTATTAATATTAATCTTACTTAATTTCAACAAAACCTCGGAAGTTAGAGCGTTTGAAAAGCTCGTGACAATGTCGAACTTAAAGATCGCATTTATTCCCGGAGTGAATTCAAGTTAATTCATCACACACATTTTAAATATACTGTGATCACCAACATAACGCTGTTATTGTCGGTGAACACACATCTCTCACCAACCGTTTGAATTCCCACAAAAGATCGATACATTTAAAACCAATCACTTCGCACCTAATCCCTAAAAAGGGATCCTAAAACAGGTTACGGGATATTAATAACCGTTCGTTAGTCCCAAAACCAGAAGCGGTAGTGACATCTGACAATACATAACTCTGACTCTCAATGGAAAAACGTCGAAAGGAACTATTGATCCTATACACGCTTGCGGCGTTCCTCTTTCAAGTCCAACTCTCAAACTCTCAGTGGAATAACGTCAAAAGGAACTAAAGGTCCTATAGTCGCTTAAGATGTTTCTCTTTTAAGTCTAGCTCTAGTCTGCGCGGTACAGATTTAGCATCGATATTTGCGCGTGCGCCGAGTCTAGATCACGCACCCGTGCTCTGTAGATCATTTCGGCTTAGTCAATGGAACTATGATTTTTATATAATAGGGGTCAATGAAATGGAATGAAACGTGTGGGTTTTATAAGCCTAATCATCAAGCTATTTTAGTGGAGACCAAGATTTTTCAGCTAGGTGTTACGAGGTAATTGTGTTCTTTTCTGTAAAATTGATCTCGTAAAGATTCTTTACCGGTTTTGCGACTATCATGCTTTTTATATCCTCTGACTTTGATGTGAGGGCAACCAGAAGGCCCCGTGCCAAATCGACCCGTAAATACTATCCTTTTCTCGAAGCTATTCAGGGTATATTCGACCCTCGGGGTCATCGTTCGGTCTTCGATAGATAGGTTCCATCTTACCCGCTAATCAACCACCCCACAAATCGCTTTCACTGGCATTTATTTGGCTGTAGGCTACAAAAAACACATTGTGAAAACAAATTGTGACGAAACACGAGTCACTTCATAGAAGCCACCTACTAATCAGTAATCACATGACCAAACCCCGGACCACGGGAGCAAAAATGCACTTGTCACTAGTGCTTAGTTAAATATCGACTATTCTATCGACATCCATACGAACAAATTATTGATTCAGAAATTTATAGATCAAACTTATTATCTTACATGTCAGGTTGTTACACAATATTAGGTACATCAGGTAAGTATAGATACCATTTCAGTCAACTAATTACATTGGTACTATAATTATATCATACTCACGGGAATGATCGTAAAATAGATAAAGTGAATGACAGTTATAAATAGATACTTTTCACATAACTTACAGACCTCTTTCATATCATAGATATTTGCATATCGCAATTATAAACAACCGCTATCTGACATTGACTCAAGTCAATCGGTGTCAATCTTAGAAATTACATTGAGACGAACTAATTTACTATCATTTATTTGATTCATTATCATTAATATTATCGAGCCGCCACCATGCCACGCAATAAGAAACAGCGTACTTGGATAGCCGATTACGCGAAATATATAGAAGATCGAGGTGAACATTTATTTTGTAAAAAATGTGAAATCACAATGTCAAATTCCAAATTTTCCGTACAAAGACACATCAGAAGCAAAAGGCACAGCGGTGTTTCAACAAAAACACAAAATTTATTCAATCTGGAACTGTTAAAGTTTATTTTGGCTTGCAACATCCCCTGGACCCAGGTTAAGAACCCCATTTTCACTAATTTCATTTGCAATTGCATATCCGGAAAATTTTGTAAAGTACGTATTCCCGATGAATCTTTTCTGAGAAAAACTACTTTGGACATTGCATATAAAGAGAAAATGCACCAAATCAGGACTGAACTTGCAAATGCTAGAATTTACGTAAGCGTAGACGAATCCTCAGATGCAAACGGACGTCAAATCGGTAATGTAATGGTTGGAGCTTTATTAAAAAAACAGATGAGTACCCCACACATTATATCGAGCTTCTGGGTAGACGAAGTTAATAATGTTACTATATCAACACTCATTAGAATTGCCTTGGAGAAACTATGGGGGAAAGACCATAATAAACACGACAGAGTCTTGTTACTCCTTACGGATGGCGTAGCCTATATGTTAAAGGCAGGAAAAAACTTGAAAAAACTTTTTCCTAATTTAGTTCATGTTACATGTCTAGCTCATGGCGTAAATAGGGTGGCTGAAAAAGTTCGATTACTTTTTCCCACTGTGAATAATTTAATCGCATACACAAAAAAGGTGTTCCGAAAATCGCCTAAAAGAATAAGAACATTTCGGTTCCTTTACCACCGCAGCCAACTATAATAAGATGGGGAACATGGATAAACGCGGCCTGCTACTATCATAAATATTTGCCTGAAATCAAGCGAGTCATACAGACATTCCCTAATAGGGATTCAATGTATATTTTGAAAGTCAAACGTGCAATGAACGATTTAAATATTTTGAATGATCTAAAATGGATAAACAGTAATTTGTCAATAATACCTAGTACAATAACATGACTGACACAAACATTCTAGCATTTGCAACGCCAATTTTCCCAAATTGTCTCAACAATGACCTTAATACAAATATTTACGACGCAACCTGAAAAAACCAATTCGCGAAACGTTTTTATGACATCTACATTGAAACCAATGATATTTTATTACCATGTAATTGCGGGAGTTGTAGTTTTTTTAATAGAACTAATTGTGTTTTATAACTTGGTCTGGTGGAACTTAGTCTTGACTATGACTTAATTGTCATCAAGAATTGTCAACTTCGTTCAGGCTCTTAAAATACCAAGTTCTCGAACCATACGGGCCAGTAAAAAAGTTGATACATGGGATAAAAACTTAAAGATAAAAACCTTTTAGTTCCGTACCAAAATAATTTACAATACGAAAAAAAGTATGTTTGATACAATTTTTATATATCTATACTACAGACGTGGTAAACAAGCGTAAGGACCACCTGATGGTAAGCGGTTATAGCCTATATAGACGCTTGCAGCTCCAGAGGATTCCCACGCGTGTTGCCGACCCTTTAAAAATCTGTACTGTCCTTTTTGAAAGAACTCCATAGTAGTCCCCCTGAAAAACCTCGACAGGAAGCGCATTCCATTGCCTGAGCGTTTGCGGGAGAAAATTCCTTTAGAACCGTACCGTACGCGACCATTTAGACCCCAGGATGCCCCCTCTGCTGTTGTCTGAACCAGACTCAATTCGATCCAAATTGAGCCGCAAGACCAGATTAGAAGTCTCCACCCCGAAATGGCTAAGTTTAGCAGAAGAGGCGTCGTTTTGAGCATTTCACTGCTCTCAAAGAACAAGGTAACTACATATCTCCCGCAAATAAAGGTTCTCCCCTAAATAAGAGTTGCACAGATTGGTTGCAAGAACATAGGAGTTTAGACCTATACATAGGACTTTAGTAACGATCTACATGAGTATGTAATAAATCTTAGCGTTTCAAAAGTACGTAAATTTCCGTAAAATTACGGGAACTCACTACCCGGTACTCCCGACTCCTACGAAGCTCCGAAACTTAAAATGTCGCATGCGCATGTACTGAACATATTCTACCCACACCAAGGCCACTGGATGAGCCTCGGTCGTAAACCGAAGCTATGACAAGCGGCTAGATTAAAGCCGTCACGATGTCAACGTGATGTCATTGTCTCAAACCCAGGACTAATTGTGAACAGGCCTACGCCACATGTGACTGTTAGTTTCAGCCAATCGGTTTTTGCAACATTAATAAAAATCCTATGAAGTGGTGACGACTGTCACCAAACATATTATGACTTAAAATTTAATTAAATTTAAACGTCTGTACTCGTCAGTATGGCTTGTTCTTGTCACGTAACTAATCCAACATCCACAACTGTCGCACATAATTCTACCACTTTGTAACATTTTCTATTGGTTATTTATTAATATTTGTTAATTAGTGTTAATAATATTTGGTAATTAAGTTTGAAAAAACACGTAACCTAAAGGAAGAGCCGGTGCCACCCAACACAGGCTTGTTTGCTAACCCGGTGGCTCCATCGCCTTAGCAAGAAGTGTGTTTTATGAGATAAAGGATTTTGAACTTTTGTTTTTTTTTCGCCAATAGGGCACAAAACCAATAAGTGCTTTTTTAGTCAAAGTCAAAGTCAAAATATTCTTTATTCAAGTAGGCCTAGCTATATGCACTTTCGAATCGTCAGTTACAGAGAGCAGAGCAATTTATTGATAGAATTATTACTAAAAACAAAATAAACAAAAAATATAAAAAAAAACAACATTATAGAAATAAAAGGAAAATCTCAAAAACGATAGTCAACAAATAAAAACTTATACAAATAAAAAACGGAAGAATGTTTCTAGAATTTAATCTATGGCAAAATCCTGCATTTTGCGTAGTGAACCTATCTATACATTTCAAAAGGTATAAAGTTTATTTTAAAATAAACACATACAATATAATATTTACAATACTAAAAACTACAGATAAACATAAAAGAAAGGATAATTATTATGTACAATACAATGTTTCTAGAATAAAATTCGAAATGTCAAAAAGACCAAATAATAAAGTGGTTTTAGTTGGCATAATGTTATTCAGCTATTTCTAATACAATAAAATATTATTACATTATGCCAACTAAAACCACGTTGTTATTTTAAGCGCATACTCTGAGCATTGACATATTCTCCCAATGAAACTGCAAAGGCCAAGAAGAAATGACATAAAATTACATGCCATTAATTCTTGATATGACACTTAGCACACTGATTACATTGCAGTTCGCCTTACGCCTACCTTGACCTTAGACTACCTTTTGCATAGCAGTTTAAAAATAACGTATGTGCCATGCAAGCATACAACGTACTTCAATGCTTAGGGTACATCTCCACTGAAGCAGAACGGAGCGAGACGTGCAGAATCGACCAATCAAAAGTGAAGCGCAGCTGAGATACAGATTACAACTCTGGTGATTGGTCTAGTCGACGCGTTTGGCTCGGTTTGTAGACACCTGCCTACTGAGCCGGCGGTCCCGGGTTCGAATCCCGGCCGGGGCAAATATTTGTGTGATGAGCCCAAATATTTGTGCTTGGGTCATGATTGTTCTATGTATTTAAGTAGGTATATATTTATCTATATAAGTACGTATATCGTCGTCTAGTACCCATAACACAAGCCTTCTTGAGCTTAATTTTTGGGACTAGATCGATTGTGTGAGGTTGTCCGATATTTATTTATTTATATATTATTTATCTATTTATTTATTCCGCACGTCTCCGCTCCGCTCCGGTTCAGTGGAGACGCACCCTTATACTGTTATATTTTTTTATCACACTTGCACGTAAATCAAGGGTTTACATGCTAGAAAACCGGGTGGTAAGTCATAAATTACGCCCTAGGGCGGTAAGTAATTTTTCATCACACTTGCTCGTAAATAAAGGGTTTACATGCTAGAAATTTTGGTATTGACTACTATTTATTACTTTGTTTTATTTCCTCCAAAGTGAGATGAAAAACGTCGTTGTACGTGACTCTGGTGGTAAAGGAATTCCAAACTCATGTCATTAAAGCCCTCGCCTTCGGCTTCGGGCTTCTAATAGACACTCGTTTGTAATTCTTCGTTTACCACCGTTGTTAGTTACGTAATGTACCTACCAATAATGCGAAAATCAAAAATCAATGTGTGAAGCGGGATTCGTACCCTCGCCTTCACTTCAACGGCTCACCGGGGCTACACGGGCCATTTGTCCACTAAGCTACCAAGTGCATGCATATTTTTTCAAACATTTGCTACATTTCTTACGCGTGAGTTATATATTGATACATTTTCGTTACCATATAAATGGTAACTACTTTTATAAAAAAAAATATACAGCATATTTATAAGCCAGAATAAAACTGTGATCTTATTTTGTTTGATAAACATATACACCTTCATAATACATATATGACATGACACTATACTCTCGCGGTTTGGGCACAATAAGAAATTTCGCGATAGACCCGTTATAATTTGTGTTAATTATTCATAATACATTTACAATAAACAAAATATTTAAATGGAAACAAACTTCAAACAAGAGTAATAAGTACCATAAAAGACATTGATCTACTACTGTCCAGTTACCTTTTCCATAGTCACTAAAACAAGACAAATGATCTACAATGCGAATAGAGGCCGCGCTACAAAACGGACAAGATAAGAAGATAACTACAAAACCGTACCCTTACTACGAGTTTACAGTGACCGTACTCACTAGCGACTGCGTGAATGATTTGAATGGAGAATTGTATAGAATAAAATAATAAAAAAAAAATAGTGCGTGGAGTTCCTCCGCGCGGAAGAAGTGAAACTTCGTAATGTGGAAATGAAAATAGGAAGGGGTAGAAATTGATTTTTAGTGAACTCATATTGTTTCTTTAAGACAAACTTCTTCACTCTCGCTCTGTCTCTTTCTATTCCCCCTCCCCAGGAGCGTTGAACGTTTAACGCAACAGTGCTTTCCTACCCCCTCCACGGTAGCGTTAAACGTTTAACGCAACCGTTAAATGTTTAACGCAACCTTGTTGGAATTCGCATTAGAAGTTTCACTTCAATAAAAATAAATATCAGACAACCTCACACAAATCGATCTAGTCCCAAATTAAGCTCAAGAAGGCTTGTGTTATGGGTACTAGACGTCGATATACATACTTATATAGATAAATATATACTTAAATACATAACAACCATGACCCAAGCACAAATATTCGAATATTAATACAAATAAAGGGCAATGGAGCGAGCTATGCTCGGAATTTCCTTGCGGGATCGAATTCGACATGATGAGATACGCAAGAGAACCAAGGTTGTAGATATAGCTCAGACAGTCGCCAAACTTAAGTGGCAGTGGGCGGGGCACATTGCTCGTAGAATCGATGGCCGTTGGGGCAGAAAGGTTCTTGAGTGGCGACCGCGGACCGGAAGACGCAGCGTTGGAAGGCCTCCAACAAGGTGGACCGACGACCTGGTTAAGATCGCGGGTAGAAATTGGATGAGGGCGGCGCAAGATCGATCGTTGTGGAGAACTTTGGGAGAGGCCTTTGTCCAGCAGTGGACGTCTATAGGCTGATATGATGAATACAAATAAATGTTGCTGTTTTTACCTACCTTTTATGTTTAGTTACACTTATATCCGGTTGTTGATTTCATTGATTTCTTATATTTTATAAATCCATTTTCATTCTATTCATCGCGTTATTACGCTGCTTATCTTTAGAGTCATCCAAAGTTTAATGATTCGTTAATTGATTTGTAATAGGCTTAAACGAAAACCAACTCATCGTAACATGTTAAAAACCATTAGATTATGACACTGCTATGCACGTATGCTATTGATATGGCGTGCTTTAATAAGAGGTAAACGTATCAGTGCAAGGTATTCGATACGAGGTATCCTGTCAAATAATTTGCCGCATATAAGGGCGACTAAAAATACATAAAGTACCTAGGTACTTATACCAACCCGTTAGCCTAACCGAAAAAATCAAATTTCTTCAGCCACCGATTTCAGCCAATCAGAATATACTTAATTTTTTTTTTAAAGCAGTAACGTCTGCTAACGTAAACTAAATGTTTACAATGAAGAGAAAAATTAAAAAAAATAACGGTTCAGGCAGGGTTCTAAACTGCGTCTCCAACGGCTTTCCGGGCCAATACGGGCGTCATACCTATTGGACCACCGAACCTGATGCGAGAACAATTGAATTTTTCAACCAGTTGCTTCTACATGCCTTAATTGATTGGCATTGATTTTATGGCAAACCGACGTCACACACTTTTAGACCATGCGAGCTACTCAGATTCAGCTTGGACAAACATGATATTCTATGTCCATTTGTCCGGATGTCCAATAGGCAGCAGTGACAACTGTCAATTGGATATTCCTGTATTCATGGTCAAACCGAACCAGATCTGGGTCGATTGCAAAAAAAATGTACATAGTTAAGTGCTTTAATTAAAACAAAACTTAATTGATTCCTTTGTGTGACAAAAGTTACCAATACATTTTGTATGACTAACTTTCGCCACACACAGGAGGCGATCGTGATTTTTTGTTAACTAAGCTTTTAACTATGTACAATTTTCTTGCAATCGACCCATCTCGCATGAAAGCGGTACGGTGACTGGCACGTTTACCTTAATAGTCAATAGATGAGACACGCCCGATGATTTGCGCGTGTCAAACGCTCTAATTGAAACGTATCGACGTGTCAACTGGTCTATTGCGACGTGAGAGGGTCGGGGTTCGATTCGCGATTCTGTGGAATGCGGACAATATACTATGAAGACTAATTAAGTGTCTCATATGCACTATCCAGATGATGCTACTTAATAAATAGTGTATATTCTTTTTTTATGTGCGATAGACAAACATTTGACCTCGAACGTTCCTGATGTTAAGTACGATGAGGCCTAAGATGAAGCATGCTTGTCTAGAAGGTGCCTATTCACTCTCGACTTGAAGAGATCTAAGTTATATTTTTCAGGGAAAAGGTGCGCGCAGCTTTGCTGTCCTTGAAACATTCAAACTAAACATGTTTAGATTTTGCTATGTTTTTTATTTATCGTCCAGGGTCGCTATTATAGATCCTGTAAAAGATCACCCATGCGATGGATTCTATGGACCAATAGGTAAGTAAAATGACATGATATACGGCGGCGAACGATATATTCGCTGGATTGTACTAGAGATTGCTAATGATAACGAACCGCTCTTCAAAAAGCGCAATACTGAGGAAGTATCTATCTATTACATCTTCTTTTTATTGGGTCATTCTACGTCTGCCCCATGACCTAAGTCCTACTGCATCTCTAGCACAACTCTGAGACGTGACTCTTTCCCCCGCGAGAAATATTACCTATCTCTTTCTTCGCTGTACTGTCAGAAAGTGACGGGCGATGCTATGTCGCGCAACAATAGCCGCGAAGCGTAGTTGTACATAGGACACACCACGGAGGTCGTGAGGTTTGTCTACACGCTATTGGTTTGAAGATGAATGTTATTCCTCCATTTTCCGGCTGTGTGTTCCTACTCTAACGCTTACATTAAATCTTTCATTTCATTTTTTACTGCGCAAGCTATTTTACTGTGGAACTCGCTTCCGCTGGATCTAAGGCAAGCTAAAACTTTGGCAATTTTTAAACATAGACTAAAAGATCACTATTTGTCTCTACCGTAGCCTAATCCTTTTATAATTCTATGCTGTCGTTTTTCATTATAAGTCTAATGTTAGCTGTGATATTCTTTTCATTCTTCCTTTTTGTATGTATGTACGTTTATGTATGTTTATATATATAGATACTTATTTGTGTAAGTGTATGACCTATCTGTGTAAGAGACATTGCCGTGAATCTGCCAAAAACAAACACCATTTTTGCTAGCAGACAATATAACAAACAATCATCACATCTATAGGTACAACACTATAAATAAAGAACTTGATATTTACCCACTGTTACAGCGAGAGGTAAAAATTAAATTAACTACATGGTTGGAAGATAAAAATTATGATCAGATAGAGGAATTGCTGGTATACGCAGGCTAGACAGAAATACACATACACGCACACACACATACACGCACACACACATACTCACACGCGCACACGCACACACGCACCCGCATTTAGATACATATATACAAATTTAAATGATCATTATAAGTTAAGTAGAATATAAAATTGTATAGATTTAGACCTACTTAATAACTAAAAATTGTATAGTACTTGTTAACTTGTAGACACGGAAGAGCGGTGGACTCCTGGCACAAGTTATTTAATATCTTACAAGGAGACGCCGGCCATTTGTAATATTGTACTTACTATTTGTTACAGTAATAAATAATTTTAATTTTTTTTTTTTTATCCGTCTAATATTTTGTACTTATATATAAATTACTTGAAGTTCTTATCTCACCACCTACTATTTTCTGTTTAATTTGGTTTTCTCCGCTACCCAAAGGTTGTCTGGAAGAGATCGCTCTTTAGCGATAAGACCGCCTATTGTCTACCATTGTTTAATTTAAGATTTCTCATGTAATATTTTTCTTGTTGGTGTGCAATAAAGTGTTGTTGTATTGTATTGTAATTCTGCTATTTTCGATCCGGTTAACCCTTCCGCATATTTCAGGGTTCCGCCTTCTAGCAAATATTGGAACCGTAAACAGTCTGTTACTATTAGTTTTGGATAATCAATAGGACACGCTTCTGTAAATAGAGCGAAATATTTGAATGCCGTGCGAAATCAAGCGAACTGTACTGGCAAAACGGGGAAAGCTAGCGTTAAAACAGCCATCGGGAAATGTTTTTTGCTTTTTTGGCTTTTAATATACCGTAAAGCAATGACGACAGTCTTGTAATTTGACAGCTGGTTTTTGAAGTAACACGAAATTATTAAACATAGAGATAGAACCCAAAGATTAGTTAAGAACATTTCTTTTGAAAGAACTGAGTAGTCCAATACAAAGTCTTTCGTCGGTAGACTCTTTCATGAATTAAAAATGGTAATACAAAATATGCTTATTTGTTGATATGTACCTACGTAATATATATATGCAAACTTCTAATGGACTCAAAGAGAATCAACGAGAAATGCACCGAGTTTTCTTAGCTTAACTATTTTAAGTGCATAATAAAATTCCTATTTGTCTCCGGTAGAGCTCAGTAGGGGACCAGCTTAAATAATTCTAGTAAGTCGCTCATCTATCAAACTAAAGCGAATCTTTGATAAAGCGCATCGGTATAGTGTACGCACGGGACAGAGACTCTTTCTCTCATCTCTATGTCAGGTGGGGTAAGGGAAACACACAATAAATCACAAAAAGGGCAAATATTTTTGTGATGAACTTGAATATTCGTTCCTGGGTCATGGATTTTTATATTTTAGTAGGTATTTTAGTATGTCTGTCGTCATTAGTAACCATAACACATGCTGACTAGAGCTTAAATTAGGACGAGGTCGATTGGTGAGAAGTTGTTCAATATTTATTTATTTCCATAAAATATCCGCAGGTATTCCAATTAATCTTCCTAAAACACATTGCCAATGACAACGTACGACATGTTTTATGGATAGCAAATAGCTCCACAAAACCGATTACCACCGTCTCGGCCCTAGTCTAGTCTGTGGCAGTTCGGCAGTTGCGTCAGGGATTAGTCAGCTGGCACTTGGCAGTGGTTGGGTCGGTTCACTATTTCAGTTGTTTACGCGGCAGTCACGTGACGGCCCTTAAGAAGAAATACCTCTGCTATTTTTTTTTTCTCATACAAATCGTGTTTTCATTCTCGTCTGTTTCCCCCTACAAAAATTAGCATAATTACAAAATTAGGAACTGAATGGGCGGAATTTTAACCAAAAACAGACGCCTATAGAACATAAATTTTATAATAATAAGCGCAAAAATTGAAACTCTCCGACACAGATTTTTTTTTCTTATTCAGTTCCTTATAATTTGTAAAGATTGGTTAATGACTCAGTGACGATGGCGACAACGCTCCTGTAGGCCGTGTTTGGCATAGGAAACATTGCTATGGCTGAAGATCGTCCGACGACCTTACAAACTACCTAAAAGTCCAGTCCCACTCACATTCGCATTTTTTCAAAACGTAATGGATGTTTTGTCACTCGTTTATCGTGTGATAAAAGTAACCATCACAGGCCCGCTGAGTAGACAAGACTGAAAAGAGTATATCATTGCCTGATGATTGTTTTACTTTTGCATTAACCTTATTTCTGTAATAACTGTTTTTAATCAAATATGCGTTTATTTTCCTAATTGATCTAAGACGAAAAAAAGGAATTCCTAAAGACGGCTTAACATTTTTCGTATAAAGATCTCATAATGCAGCCCCGCGTCTTACATATATGAGAAACTTAAATATGTCTATAATAGTTTAATATTTAAGAAACGCATACTTGTACGTGAAGTAAGAATAGTTAACACAATAGTTAGTTTGTTATAATTGACTTATTTACACACACTACCAATAAATCGCAGACAGTCGATTATATGCCTTACGTACTGGACCTGTACAAAATGGGATGACAACAATATTGAATTGTATACTACGTTCGGTAACAAACTAAACAAACTAACGTCTGAGACTAGAGATGTCCATGAACTGTGAGTGAAAATCCACGAAACAAGTAGCCATTTGAAAATAAACGGTCCTTACGCAACACATAAAACAACTAACTGTCCAAACGTGTCACCTGTTTACATTCATAAGCTTCATTGGCAAGGTTTGAGGCTTAAACTATTTAAACTCGCGCTATATTAAAACAAAGCTGATATTCCGATAACCATTTAATATGAGATTGCGAAGGTAAGTGTGAATTTTCACGTTAAAACACCTAAAATTCGCAAGTGTACTATAAAAAGAACCTATTTAAAAAAATCATTCACACCGAAGCGAGAATGTTTGGGTCAACAGTCCCGTTCAGGTGTCGTTCTATATTTGAAAAAGCAACGGGCGGTGCTTTTTTTTTAATTTGGCATTGTGCTCGGCCAGTGTTAGTTTGGAGTCACATGTGAAGCGAGGGAGGTTAGTTTTTTAACCAGTTGACTGGCTGTCAATATTTATTGAGTAGTTTTTTATCAAGCTTCAAACGGGACCGTTACAAATTTATTTTTTATACCAACTCAAACCAGATTTTACTGATAATATTGTAATTCGTCTAGTGTAGTCTTAAGATTTAAGCTATCAGCTGACTCTGTGATTGATAATATTTAGCATTTAGACTTGAAAATGTGTTTCAAATGCAAGTGCTATTTTATTAATTGTTGGCATTCAAGATACATAAATTTTGTTTGATATAAATTTAACGAGAAGCCAAATTATGCCTACTAATAATATGTTTCATTCCATTTTATGGTACACATTTACGAAGCTGACTTTTACACTCTTTGGTGACAACGGTGAGAAATAAAACCGTGTAATTGATTTAAAAACGCTCGTAAGTAAATGTTATGTTATGTAGGACTTCAATTAGAAGATTGTATTGTAGTTACAGTAGACTTTTTAATATATATACGGCGCGGCGAAACTTTTATAGCGGCACCACACTACTCGCGAAGCTGGCTGGTTTGGGCGAACATGATAGTGTGGAGGGGTACTTCGCTGCGGAAACCCATACTTCGGCCAACTTCGCCTCGCCCAACTTCATTCAACATAACATTAGGGTAAATCTCTATCTTGGAATGCAATATGACATATCGCTATCGCTAGCCCAAGGGCTTTAATTAAAACAAAACTTAACTGATTCCTTTGTGTAACGATAGTTACTCATATCTTTTGTATGTGTAACTTTCGTTACACAAAAGACGCGATCGTAATTTTGTTTTTATTAAGCCTTTTACTATGTACATGTTGTTTGCCAAATTACTTTTCTATGTTACATTTTCAGGGTAATCAAAATTAGATCGGAAAAAATTGTCATTATTAAGACTTAATTTCAGTATAGTCAAAATTAGACTTAATGACAATATTCTAATTTGAACTCGTCAAAAGTCAAACATAGAACTCTGTAATACAGAGCCAGCGATGACTGATGTTGAGTTTCATTCGGCGTTTCAGCTCAACAGTTGTCTCTTGGGCAATGCTGGTAGACTCAGACATGTAAAATTGCCATTTTTTATATAGCCTTAGGTACTAAAAGAAGTTCACTATTTCATTATTTTTTATTACAATCTTTGTGAATAAAAATCAATAGGTATTGAATTTTTTTTTTGGACGTACGAGTACACTTACATTTACATTAGCCAGTAGTTATCAATATCAGTACTCATATTAACACAAAATAAATAAAATTTAATGTGAAAAGAAATTTGGTCCCATCCGGGCTACTTTTCGACAGTTTTCTGGCACTTTCTTCATGGCCGCCGTATACGAGGATGTTGGCATTTAATTCAACTCTGATTTAATTTTTCTTTTTTAACTTTCTATAGTTTTGGGTCGAAAATTATTTGCGTACACACGTCTTTTCAGATTGGCCCCTAAAATCAGAAATTGGCCGTAGTTGGGGTACGTTAGGCGGGTTTGATTCTTTCGGTACGTACGGGATTTCTGGCTCATCCATTTCCTTCGTAGTTTTTCTGAATAATGACTAGATGCTAGATCTGGCCAAAACACTACATTAGCTCCTCTATGATTTGACCGTATAAAATGACTCACAACTGGCAAACATCGCTCGATGTAGTTGTCAGCAGTAACCGCCAAACCAGACTTAAAAAACACCGGCTTCGACATAGCACGAGGGCTTATTGCTACCCATAGTAGAACGTTTTTTAGAAACTTGTTGTGTTCTACATATTTAACAGATTCTTCGGTCCGGTCATTAGCCTTTTCAAAATAAAAGTTACCCTGCCATTCATTGCCATCTAGGGTGAAATAGGATTCATCATCCATAACGCACTCTATGTCGTTTTTGCGTAAAATTTATTTTTAACCAAAGTTTTAAGTTTTTTTTTTGTAGATAGTTTTTGCTTTTCGGTGACGGACGGTTTAACTTTTCTTGATCGTTTAACAATACCCATGTTATTGAGATGCTTTTTCAAGGTTTTCCCGTCGCAGCTGAATTTATTTCCAAGTTCTCTGTATGATTTTGCCACACGATCGGCCGTCATTTTCTTTAATTGACTCCTCTGCGAAGAACTACTTAAACTGCTAACCTTCCCCGAGACAGATTTTCTAGTAGTTGTTTTTTGTAAGGAGTAAGATGACAAAATATTATAAATAGTACTTCTGCTCTCCCCCATTTGTGTGAAATGTTTTATGACCCTCGACTTAGGCCAGTTCGGGTGAATGTCGCAAAATTTACACACATTCTCTAGACGTCTTTCTTTTCGATTTGCCATAATAAATTCAATAAAAAACACACAACCATCAAAATTATGCAAATTACTGAAAAATGTACTCGGAAACAAATGACATTCACAAAATTTCAAATTTCGAACGTTTAATGTTTTAGTTACGCCTAAAGAGTTTGTCCAGATTTCATTCCGCATACGTTATCACACGCATTCTGTTAGCTAATATCAAACATGTGTTTGAAAACTACATCCGAGTACTTTCCTATTAATAATAAATAACTAACCTAGGATCTTAACAATTAAATTTCAAATTCCTAAAACCAAACATATAGATAGATACGAGCTTTCCAAAATCAAACTACATATGAGATTTGATTAACAACTAAGTACGTATTGGGTTTGTTACGCCACAATGGGTTTTTTTGCGCAGCGAACCTCGAATTAGGCTTTTTGTAGGTTTGGGAAATTAGGTTTTTTATGGTTCAATAAATGCTCGCGGTTTGGCGGTATTTTAATGGTGCTCCAAATACGTTTAATTATCTTTGCTGCTCGCTGCCGTTTCCGATGCGCTACTACGAATCACAAATTGACTTTTCGATACAATCTCGCAAAAGTTGTTGATTGTCATTCGCGTACTTCCATTTGGTGAGTTTACTCATGAAATGGACAAATACTTGAAGTTTCAGCTTTAGTGTTTAAAAACATGTACAGCTATCCGACTTTATCTTAAATCATTAAATCACTGTACAGTGTACAACTTGTGTACTACACTAAGATAGAGTGTATTATGTTCAAATACAAAATTTTCTTGCAATAAGGTTATTGTGTTGTAATAGCATAGCAATTTAGCGTTTATTAACTATATCCAGTCAATATACCTTTATTCGTAAGAACGTTACATTAACATATGTATTAAGAAACTCGAATGTGCACACTATTCGACGTTTTATGTAAAACTCAAACATAGGTACATCTCGAATGTGAGTTGCAGTCCATTAGTAGCTCATAATTGGCCAGCCCTGGTATTGTAATTATCAAAAGTAAAACTAAATTAACTAAGAAAATTGAATTGCATTGCAAGATCTTTAACAGCAAACGCTATTAGATCGATTATTCTTATTAATTAACAAGCTCTAGTTTTAAGCAGCTAAAAATTCTAGATTAAATCTAACTTTCACTACAACTGGAGCAAACTCAACTGTAATGTACTTAAATCAAGTATTTAGCTGACGCAAAATTGTTGCCTATTAAAATGGCGCTCGGAAACGATTTTAGATTAAATTATAATTCATTAGCTGTCCACTTGCTAATTAGTTCTGATAATTGTTCTTATTACGTACTTGAGTATTTCACCATTGTTGGTAATTCTAATTAATTATGTGTAAGCTATTGGTCCGCAAATACACATTCATATTCAGACAAGAAACTTGAGCATTTTCAACGCAACGATTTTTTTGTTATCTATTGGTTGTTTTGATTTATTTTTTAATTTAACTCTATAATTTAAAAAAAAACGGAAGTACAAATAAATGACAGAGAAATAGCTGCATATCGCATTAGAAATAATATTATATATAGCTTATGGGTTAACAGAAATATAAGTATTACTTTTTAAAATGATTAATATTAATTCTTTCAACCCCTGGAATGCCACAAGCGACTTACCTATGTCCCTTCTTATCTTACGGCCTTATCGCACTTGCGATTTGCGAGCGACTTTTGTATGAAGGCGATCACGCAGCGAGCTCGCCGCGTCGCTTATTTGTATAGAAAACTCGCTCGCAAATCGCAAGTGTGATAAGGCTCTTACTGTGATCGGACCTAAAACGTTACAGTGTAAAGGGATCAGGGTCGACACACCTGCGATTCCTCTAGTTTTATGAGTGTTTATGGACAACGGAAGTCACCAAGTGACCCGCATATCCATATTACATACGTGAAAAACACATACAAAAACAAAACATCAGGCTTTGCTGCATGGAAATTGTGTTCGATCGAAATATATTTTGGTATTCACTTCGGATCACTCTTTTTTTCTCGACGCAAATAATAAATCAAACAAATATTAATTTTTATTATTATTATGAGCCCAATGTGTCCCGCTGCTGGGCAAAGGCCTCCCCCTCTTTTTTTCCGCTGCTGTATATTCTGTGCTTTATCTGCTATTATTACTTAATGTTTGTTTTTCCGTAAGTATATGGGTTCCGTACAAGACAAAATTTACTTTATTTTGGCGGTCAATCATACAATTTAAAAAATAAGGGCTAAACGGGTGGGCAACTCCACGTAAGTAAGTAATGAAAGCGAACACCAAAAAAAGCACTCGATCAAATGGTCAGTGTTTTACCTTATAGCTTACCAGTAGGTATGTATTGTTTTTAAACGAAAGTCCGTACTCTATACTCGACTCTTTCCATATTGATCTCGGATATCGTGTATGCACACACATTGTTTAGTTTCTGCGTTCCTATTGAGGAATATTCTTTTCATTATCAGACAAACAGGTCAGCTACTTCCCGTCTATGGACTCTCCTTGCAACCCAACGGTAACAATAAACACTCAATGGCAGCCCTACGGGCGGTCATAAACAAAAGTCAGGTGCGCTAAGTATAGAGCGCGTACGTTATTCAATTGTTATGTAACGCGGCGACGACCTAAAATCGAATCTGGCTTCGACACTGCAGAGACTCGCGCGCACGATAATCTAATGCTCTTGGGCTGAAAGCTACTCGTTCCTGCACTTCCACTCGGCAGTGAAACTGTATTACAGCAAATTATTTTGATTAATAATTGTTTAACTCGTGGTCATGCGCCAGTAACTGCCCGACAATCTTCGACCTCCAATGTAGTTCACCCTTAGGGACACTTGTCTATACAGATTCACGGTGGACTGTGCAAAACCAATATCGATTTGATAATTAATATTGGTAATGTCAGAAAACACGTGTGAAAATTAAATCTTACTGAATTTTGTTGCAAGTTATGCTTATGCTACTATCTCTATATACATAACAGAAATAATTCAATCTATCGATCGCAGTTAGATATAACACTGAAGTTTATATCCAATTCGGATAAAAAATCTCCGTGGTGCGACTATAGTTGTAGCTGCTGCTTTTGTTCTAAACAGTTGGTATTATAACATGTACTAATATATCAAAAAATATAAGTGCAGAAAGTGCAACATTAATGAATGAGCTCTCTCGCCCGCTATCACTGGCGCGCTACGCAGACTGATAAGAATAGATTACACACATATATAGGTTTACTAGACTGTTGAACTGTCTAGGTTCGCCGCATTCTAGATCTCGCGTCGGGACGAAAGCTGAGAGATATGAGACTCGTCACTCTCTCTAGTTGAGTAATGGAGATGGGCATTTCAAAGAAAATACACATTTCTCACCTAGGGAGAAAAAAATCCTTATAGACCCCGATGCGTGGTCATTGAATATTTTTAGACCTTATGACCTAAAGCTGTCTTTATTGTCACCTTGGGTGTTTATAATAATTTGTTAGACATGATTAAATTCAGTCTACTACGCCTACGTTTAGTGTTCACTCGTGATATGGCATTATCATATGGGGTAATTCTATCCCAACTCGGCTGTGCTCATACATACATAGCCTAGTACATACGCATTGTGCGAGTCTACTCTAAACATGAGCATAGGTTAGCAGCACACGTGCGGCCATGCGTAGCTGGTCTAGATAATAACGGATACTGGCCATTGATTTATAACACTATTCAATACGCGGACCAGGGCACTAAAACTGTGAGATCTCTTAAGTTTTCTATAACACTCATTTTATTTCGGACATAACTGGTGTGGTATGGAATAAAAACATCCCAGTATTACTAGTGCAAAAATAATTATTCATTTGTTGCCCAGAATTAAAATTCGACGTTCCATTGTAATTACGTAATGTCTGAGATATAATCCACTTTAGCTACCTTATGCAGGTCAAACTTACATGAAATAGCCAATACATGCTTAACATAGTTATATGTGAAAATTATCAAAACATTCGCCAGATATGTACAGTCGTACATTACTTGAACATCTTCAATAATTTGCATAAACATATTTTTAAAGCACTATTTAATAAATGATATTGTTGACGTTATTAAGGTCTGAAAGCAGACAGACATTATGAATTGACCCAGATTAAACGTATATCTGCAATAGGAAGTAGATTATGACATGCATATATCGACACAACATTCGATAAGCAAAGATCGAATATCTGATAAGAACGGCTGGACTTTCTGCCACACTCCTTTATGTTGATGAATACACGCCTATTAGAATTCGCGTGCCTTTGTGCCACCGCACGATATACACATAATAACTTGAAAACCAAGCTTCTGAAACACAGGATCATTTTGAAAATTGCATGCACAGACAACTAACTTTTAACCAAAAACGGCACAAAGCATCTTCGTGTAAACACTATGAAAAAAATCCGCCTGTAGACGAAGTACGAGTCTTGTGAAGATAAAGTCACCATCCTATTTTACGTCTCTCAACGTGTTGTCCGTGAAAGTGATAGTCTGCTGTTTTTGGTGATCTTCGGCATGCATTCAACGTACTCTTAACCAATTCTAATTATTATAAAGCATATCTTTCCGCTGTCTCACCCACGTTTTAAACGTTTTGCGTTTCCTTCTGGAAGCGAGCATTTTTTAATGATATAGGAGGCAAATGAACAAAATGTTCATGGACGCCTTTAACACCAAAGCAGTACAAGTGCGATGTCGACTTTCAGATTGAAGCCCTCTCTTTTCTTGAAGCTTTAAAGGTCGCATCGGTCGAAATTGGTGCATATTCCAGAATAAATAAAAGTAGCTTATGTCACTCTCCTCTTTATATTTTATATCGACACCCAAAAAAAGATAATGGCTCTGTTGTTAATTGTCACGTATAAAAGACAGGCTACAACGACCCCCCAATTACTGTCTCTCTTTTATATTATGAATAAAAACGTGTAGCTAAGTGCATTCAATTAACATATTTGACCCAAGATATGAAGCATATAACACTATAACTAATTTATTGTTGTCCTGACATATTGTCGTATACCCAAGATATCGATAACTTAATTTACGTCATGCACTCAGACTGTAACTACGCTGCGTGTTAGAGTATCTTCCTTTTTTGCTCAAGAAGGGCAAAATATAGATTACACACCAAGGACGGTGATATAGAAAGCCACAAATTAATATCTTGTCATCTCCCTCAGCTTATGTAAATATTTACGATGAAGTTATTGTATTAAGCGGTTTACACTCAAGTGAAATTGTCAGGAACAAAGACAACACAAACACAAAGTACACACAAACATTGCTGCGCCGTTGTACCGGTAGCGGTCCCTGATGAAGAGCTCCATACGAGTTCGAAACATGTCGGGCCGTTCCTGACAATTTCAAGTGAGTGTAAACCGCTTAATACAATAATTAAATATGTCTCACGAAAGTTTTAATAAGATTATTTATTATGAAGTCTTCATTTTTAACCCAAATTTGTATTATTATTGTAGGTAGGTAAGTATTTTCTCTTTTATTGATGACACTTACATCCAAATGCTGCAAATTTTTACTTGCTCCTTGTATTTGTTTCTGACATATAGATATAATACTTGTATAGTACTCTAGAGTACTAGTACTAAATCAGCCAGCAAAAGCAATTTCGACCACGTACAAATCTAAATAGTATAAATAAAAAAACCGGCCATAGAGCATGTCGGGCCACGCTCAGTGTAGGGTTCCGTAGTTGCTCATCCTTCACAATAAACTGCTGTTTTAAGCCCGAGGTTTACGTTAAGAAAGATTTTAAGCTCTATAAAAAGGTCGTAAACGCCCTAGAAACTGTAATCACTTATTACCTTCTGGAAGTCAACTTACGACCTTTTAAAGAAAAAATATGAAATTTGGCGATAACTCAAAAACGGCTCGACCGATTTTGTTTAATATAGTTTTCATTGAAAGTACTTATAAGGCGTCATTAACATGAATTTTCCCGATTTTTTTGACCCGTGGTTGAAAAGTTAGAGAGGGGGGGACACTATTTTTTTTGTTTTTGGAGCGAATATTTACAAAACTGCTGACTTTATCAAAAAATAATGGTAGAAGACCCCCCTTTATTTTTACAAGACCTATTCAACTACACCCCACACACCAGTGTTGAAAAGAAAAAATATTCACCCCCACTTTAGGTGTTCGAGAACTACCCAAAAAAAAAAAAATTTTTTTTTTATTTTTTTTTTACCGTTCTGTCGGCGTTATACATACACATACTCATACCAAATTTCAGCTTTCTAGTACTAACGATCACGGAGCTAAGCCGCGGACGGACGGACGGACGGACGGACGGACGGACGGACGGACAGACGGACATGGCGAAACTATAAGGGTTCCTAGTTGACTACGGAACCCTAAAAAATGTGACCAGTTGTGATTAAAAATAACCCGGACCCGCTTCCTTGCAGTGCTCTACCAGCTTGGTAAGATGAAACCACGATAGATACATATCTACACCGTTAATAAAAAGCACACGTTTTCCGATGCTCAAATAAGTCTAGGTATTGAATTATCTCGCTAAGATTAATTAACCGAAGTGGAATAAAGATTATACGGAGATACGTGATAAAAGAACATACAAATTTAACATTAATGTAGCTTATTTTATTTCATGTTGATCAAATTGAACGTCCTATACTCTATACAATTTTAGATTGGTTTACTTTAGAAAATCATAAAACAAGTGATGATCAATTTCTCGCCAAAACTAGTCGATAGATATTTGCTATTCCAAAATGGTCTTAATTTTATTGTATTATAGGTTATTTAGAGTAAAGTTTTATAAATTTTTAGTCTGAAGCACAATTTGAAATATTTTCAACAAGGTAACTACGCTGCCGCTGCTCAAATGCGGACACAGCATGAACCTATCCACTGTAACATTATTGACGACAACTGTACCATCCGTAATAGGATCCATACATCAGTGAAAGTGCTACACAACCGCAATGTGACGGACAGTACACACATACTTTATTCGTATTCATAAAAATTCTTGCAAGATTAATATTAGTGAATGCCACCATTGACCGCCCATTTGATATTTAAATTAAGGTGTCTAGTCTAGTATCCGAATTTATTTCGATACAAATGTTATGTTATGTTTGATTTTAGTGTTAACACTGAATTTTACACGTGTTCTGAGAGTAAAATAAGAAAAGTTGTGTTTCTTTCGGCTTTCTTCTCATCACTGGTATCCTCTTGTGAAATACCGGTAGATTCAGATTGAGACATGTAAAAGTACCCTTGTGACGTACTTACAGAATAAATATTTTGGTAAGGTATGGCAACATTACTCTAACGTCAGAGCATTTAGGTATTTCCGAGGACATGAGATTATGTTACATTTTCATTGCATTGCGGGCTTTGATATTGAGCGATATATGATCAATCGGAGGAACCACGCAACCTATACTTGGCAAAACTAAAAGTGCATTAGTAGTACAACATCTGCAGTTTTCGACATTTCGATATGGTAAGTGCACTGCCCCGCTAGCGCAATTGTCGCCACTGACCTTACCTTATGTGAACACAGGGTTCGAAATTATCAAGATAATTACCTAGGCTTTTTGATAATTATCAGATAATTCTCGGATAATTACATATTGGATAATTATCACCAGCGTAAGAAATTGATTTGTTATATTGTTTCGTAACAACTCCAAACAAAAAATTAATTCAAACAAATAAGTTTTATATTTTTGAATTAATTAAATATTTAACTTAACAAACCAATGACTCTCGAGTTCACTCAACTTTGCATAATGCGAACGATTTTTTTCTTTTAAGAACCTCAACGGCACGGCGACACTTTACTTTAAAAACTAGTAGTTAACAATAGTTAGTAATAGGTAGTTCACTTTCACAAGCGCACTTTTTGTTATTAAATATCAATTATTATCCACCTGTTATTATCACGATAAATTACCAATCTTTGATGATAACCCTTTCGAACTCTGCATGAACATGTAGAATAAATATCAGGTACCATCTACTTATGTCGAAACTTGCTTACGAGAAACAAATATGACGAAATTTTAAGATCTACCTATTATAGGGCATTACCTTAAGCATCTTCACAGAAACACACTCATTACCTAATATATTTTAATTTCGAAGTCATTATTTACTTTAAATATTATAGCCGATTTGATCACGCATAAAATATTAATATCGCAATAAAACCAATATAACAGTATCCCAAGGCAACAGACATAAGCGATAGCAGCGTAACTTAAATTTGTACAAAAAACCGCTTATCTAAATTTCGTATCAGCACTTTACATACCAAAGTGCACCGAAAACTTACATATTTAATGTGAAGTAAGTCACGAAATTTATTTATCGATAACTCTACGATCAGAGACCTACATTTTTTATATAGAAAGCTCCCGTCAGTCTCAGACATATTAAAATACATACGGAACGGGTATACTCACGTAAAAGTCAAGTATCGCTCGACATATTTCAAATAGGTACGCGATTCACATCAGGAGCGACTGATCGTAGCTCCTGATGACGAATCACGTACTGGATGGAAACGATATGCGACTTTTAAGACGGAGACCTACATATTTAAAACAATTCTCTTCAATTCAGCAAACTAGTATTTGAATGAACATTGATGCATTCACAAGTAAGGTAGGGTGGGGTAGACTAACATAGTTTATTGTCTAATAAGGTAAGACTAACAGTTATTTAGTTAGTTATTGGACTGCGGCAGTCTTCTCCCGGTCATAGTCTTACCCCACGTTACCATAATAGTTTCCATTCTATAAAATTCCCTTTAGGATGTTTTGAGAAATGTGCCACTATTTTAGGAATTTCTCTTTGGTTCATCAGTAAGTGGCGATTTACCAACAAAGCCTAACGCTTCTCATATATCGATTAGGTATTTTACCAAAAGTAACTCGAGAAATCTTGGGACCAAATTAATACCTAATCGAAGGGCCATTCCACTTTGTTGCTATTTCTAAGACACTAATATGAAAAGGTTAGTAACTAAATGGACAGAATAGATAGCCATATTATTACCTAACAACATTACACTTTGTTACTAATAAGTCCTTAACATGAAAATTTATTAGACGCTGTTTTACTCATCTGTTATAGACGTAAAAGGCCAATGATGATGATAAACATGAAAATATTACGAGTAGTTACAAAATTGACATAATTAAGTGCATATCACTTATCACGAAAATGCACATTTTGACCCTATGCCATTTTGTCACCTAACCTTCGATTCGAGTTTATGTAATCCAGCTTTAGTGATATATATTTCTATTCGGTCAAAGTTACATGAATAACGCAACATTCATTAATTCGCCATGTTTCCGCAGTTAATTACATTCATTCCGAATTCCTGTTCCGAACGCCGACTAAACAAGACATCCAACTTCACACCTGGCTAATACAACATTCAGTTATTTTAACAAACAAACATTTTAAATCAATAACGCTAGAGAAGTCAATTAACCTTAATTTTGGAAGTAGTTTGAGATTCCGGTTGAATTGCCCCTAGCCTTTGGCTCACCTTATATTTAGCGCAAAATAATGAAGCGAAATAACCAAAATATGAACCTATTGCGTAACACTTACAAAGGAAACAAAATTCGAAGAAATTGTTTCAATAAATGTTTTCAATCATCTGAACCATAACTACCTATGTCTATATTATATGAAATAGGTTTTTTTTTATCTAGCCTGTTTGTGTGTGTCCCACTGCTAGGCAAAGGCCTCTACAGAAAGAGGGGAACCCTTTGCCCACCAGTGGGACACACATAGAACAATTATGACAGTTACATTAACTCCCTATTTAAAGTTCAGACATGGGTAAAAGCTATAACAAAGATTCGGTAGAGTCCAAACATAAATCTCTGTTTAGATTCTTTGGAATCAGATGTTTCAAATTAAGACATAAGCTCCTTTCAACCTTATTTAACAAACGTTGCCAAAATGGGTCACCACCATGTCCAAAATCAAGTTATACCACTACGTTACTCCAAAACCAGATAAGGCGTTTTAGCGGCCACGAAGCTGTAGAATGCGCGTGCGCGTCCGAAACCTCAGGAAAGTTACACAAATGGCGGTCATAAACTAAACGCCAGTTGGACGTTTCATGAATTTAGGAAATTGAGGAAATTTTTCGTTCCGGTTGATAATTGGTGTTTATGCTAATTGGAACGTATGGAGGCCGTCGTTTGGGGTTTAATTTTGTACTGTAGAACCTATCATGCGTATATCATGTCTATTCTCTACGCGTGTGTAGTTGCCAGCAAGCTTTTGAACGAAAATGGCGGATCTGTTCATGTACATTTGTACGTAAATCGACTACTATGTTCAAAAAGTTTGCCGGCAACTGTACAGCTGTAAGCCCAAACTCCTGTCATCAAATTTAGGAGAGCCCTGATTTCCTGGCCGAGAGATGAGTTGTCATCGAAATTTGAAAAGAAGCCTTTATTGGCATGAACGTGTAGCCCACACCGTCCAATCGGAAGCTATAATGTTCCATTAGTGGTTTCTTTTAAGATGTGGAGCAATATGAAAGAAATGCCCTGATTCTACTCATCAACGCTCAGACCTAAATTTGGATGATTTCTGTAGACCAATTTTTTTTAAACCAGAACTTAAACCAGTCTTTTTGCTCTTAGTGTAAAGCCCTTGTTGGAAAAAAATATGGTTCTTCATATTCATAAATAACCGAGCGAGCGAAGCGTCTCTGTTTTAGTTTGGCCCAACAATGTTTCGTATATAGATGTTTGGATGTCCAAATGCTTTTCGGCTGTCCTCATGATTTTGCGACTAGGCAAGAGCCGAGTCTCATGATTTCGTGAGTAAGTTCGATAAGTGTACCTAGAGATTTTGTCGATTCAGTTTTTTGAAATGTTATCAAAATGTTGGGGTTGAAAGTTGAAATTTCAGCAATTTCAAAAACCACTCGCAAAGTGTACAGCTCACAGAACCACTAGTTGTGATAGAAATGAAGCCGCGAGCAAGAACTAAAGTTAACCAAGTGAGGCGGGGATATCTGCTTCATAGCAATTAACCCAGTCGTGACGCCCCGCTATCATCGCCGTATTTATTTAATGCGACTTTTCTGAGAAACTCCTCTATTTGTTCTTACGAGGAAAGTGAAAGCAAATAGATTCCCCACTGGCATCAAATCGGAGCCGTGTCTTATCGTAGTCCCTTCTTTATATGTCCTTATTAATGAGTGATTATAATAGCATGAGATAAGGTATAATCTATTACTACGTAATGTGTAATAGAATCAAATGTTATAATATCTAGAGATATCCTCACAGGTGTATTCCAATGGGTACCTTTTCTTCTACATCTTGATATTCTTCGACAATTTCATAGCATATGTGTTACATAATATGCGTAAACCAAAATGCAGAAGATTATGGATCATGAATGCGATGCTCTTTGAAACCTGACATGCCATCCTTCGTTAATTTATCTGATGCCACAACATTGTAAGGATCATGCAATTTGGCAATTCAACAGTCATCTCATTACCATTATTTCAATCAGAAGATATCCTCTGCCAAAGAATTCTACAAAGTACACGCGTATATGTTCTATATCCACCTGGGATTCCACTCTCCATTCCAAATTCAAATGATTTTGTACAAGAATGTGAATCCTTCCTTCAGGCCGCTTCCGCTACATTTCGGTAGTGATAACGTTGATAGCTTATCGCGTCGCTATCGTACGTTGTATACTTTCTACCGTATCGCGGGAATCAAATCAGTGTCATATCAAGTAGGTGTGCTAAGAGATAAGAGTGATCCCGGTCCTGTACAAGAGTGCAGATGGCGACCACCGGGGAATTTTTGGTGGTGGAGAAATTCCAGTTTCCTCTAACGGAACTTCATTTGAAGAGGAGGATATACTGTGAAGATGCCATCGTCAATTATTTTGCAGATTGGTTCACCAAAGTTTTCCGGAAGAAAAATCAGCTTCAGTACGGAATAAGTTCTACGGGTTGGCTGTAATTGTTTTTAATTGTCCTTTGGGAGCCATCACATTTGCATCTTCATAAGTACTTCTACCCTAGAAAAAGAAAAAAACAAGCAATGCCTCAGTATGATAGGAACGCGACCCAACGATCCGTCTATAGCAATTTTCTTCATGAGCTTTATGATCTGGGCCTCGACTATTTCTTCCGTAAAATCCAATTCACGTGTAAATTTTATTTAAATACGTCTGGTGTTTTACTAGGTTTCAGATATATTTTCTTATGCTTGACATTGTGACAAATTGTTGTCCGATCCGCTATTCTTCAGAGATTTTCGTGAATTCACTGCAAGCGTCAGGGTCGACTATCTATTTATAGTTACGACGGAATCCGTGCGAGGTCGCCGCGGCAGACCGCGGTGCGTGACAACTAATTACCTAATAATTGAGAAAGTTACTCAAAAGTCAGGTAGAAACTCACTTTTGCATCTTTTCTCATCTTTTCTGAACTAGTCCTTTGAACCTCATACTGTGGAAATTATTCAGACTTTGGGGCCAATTTGCTAGTTAAGGAAATATAACCTATATTGTTAATTTGTATGGAAAATACAAAAGTAATATAGATATATTTATGCACAATTGAAAGATGCTTCGAGGGCCGAACAGAATGCATCTATAACATCGAGAACATCAAGTTGCTAGATTGTTTTTCGTGATAATTACGTTAATGAATTTTGTTTACTCTAAGTTTGCTATAACAGTTCATTTCCAAGTAAACAAAAAATACATATTTACAGTATATTACATTCAATAAAAGTAAAATGAATACTAAATAAACTACTAATACTATATGATTAGGATTTAGGATCAAAAGTTGACAAACCATTGTGAAGTTATTGGTTGCCCATATTACGCATATCGATCAGTTCAACATTCAAAGTACTGGCCACGTGATCCGCCAGCGATAATGTCTTAGATCAATAGTTGCAACAGAAAGTGTGACGGCGCCACGAAACTGTTACTGTTACACGCTCAAACACAGAAATCCATAAATAGAAACATTTATGAAATGTTTGTAAAAATTATGAAAAAGACGATCCGAACGGACACTCAAGGTGCAAGAGTTACCCCCGCGCAGAATACCACGGAGACCAGAATACTTGAGAATACACGCGGTCCATACCTAAACAAAAGAAACATATTTCTGGTGTCATCCAATGAAAAGCGAGGGCCTGTTCGCTTCGGACATAAAATATCAAAGTAGTAAAACGGAAAATCAAACCTTTCAAAAACTTCGCAGCATGAAACCCGATAAGTTAGTAGCTAACCCAAGTAGTATCTTCAGAGCTGACCCTGAAGAGATAGAGCAGTATAGAAAGCTTGTTTATATTATAATACGTTGACGGTAATGAATAGCTCACAAAGCATACTTCATATGGTACGCGTGTAAGCCAATTTTACTAAATACACGGTGTCATAAGACGGGATTAAAATGTCTCCAGCATGATGTATTGATATTGTTACGTCTAAATGACGACTCCTTTACAACTTCCTAGTACCTATTGTCATTGCGTCAATCAGGGATGCACAATACAAGCCGCACACTCTCCTCCATTCCGATTAGTAGCCATTGTGTAGATTTTCGTAAACACTCCTCAATTAAAAATAAATCGTCCTAGTTCAGGTTATGCAAATTGTGAATTTATTTGTTTTTTAAGCATAGTATTTAACCGTTACCTCTCTGTATATTATGTTTTATCAATAAATGTATTTAAATTATGTAAAAAAAAAAATTATAGCTGTCATTTAAGAAATACCACAAATGTATAATAGAAGACTTGTAATTTGTCAAATTACAATTATACCATGCGGGTCTAATATTATCGTGTTTTGCATGATAGCTAACTGATACAGCAAGATAGCTAAAATATGTTTGATAATAGACAAGTTGGATGAGAGTATGGCACTTTGTAGCACTTTGTAGAGGTCTTTGTAGAGATTCTTTGCGATTAAAGAGGCCTTTGTCTAGCAGTGGACTTCTTTTGACAAATGAGGGTGATAATGATGAGTATGATTAAAAGTATCTATTAAATTTAACCATCCACATCTGGTGATGGCAAATGACCACTGGTTGGGCCCGTACACACCATACCATACCACGATGGCCAGATTGCCCAGTGCCAATCTTAGATAAAAAATACCACACATATACATTCTATAAATGTATTGAAAATCAGTTTTTTATGGAGGAGGGTCATTATTTCAGGAAAAATCTTAATGCTGTATGGAGCGCGGCGCCAGCACCATCCGTTAAATGGCAAACATTTCTAGCTTATCACGTCGAAATAGCCAAACGGATTTTAACCAATTTCAATACCTTCCTTATCCAAAGATGGTTATAGGACACTTTACCCGACGCGGACGAAGTTGTGGACACTTTCTAGTAGCATCATATTATTGCGAAACAATCGACATCTTCACGTAAGCTTCAGACGTAGATACAAATCATGCTAGTCCGAAATGCGTCATTAGACTGACGGCTGTCACCGCCAAGGCACCGTTTCGGGGTTATTAGCCTCGGATTGTAGCTACCTTATCTAGAAATTCAAGCCTGAAATGATGGATTTGATATTTTCCAGGTTAGAAGTGGTGGCAACTAGGTCGAAATGAGAGGCCTAAGTGACATCTGTAACTAGTTTTGTTTTCTAAGATAGAAACTAGGATAGAATTGAGATGTTTCCTATTCGTGATCGCTACGGTAACAAATGATAAGATTGATAATGATAAGTGTTAACGCCTTCTACATATGAATACGCACGTTGTTCAAAAAATACGTGACTCTTGTCCCTAAAAACATTTTTAGAAACCCTAAAGGCTTGTATCGTATAGCTGAGGCGGCTGTATTCAATCTGGTCTTTTTCGTCACCTTGCCTTAGCTGAGATTGTGACCAAACGTCAAAACAATCCACAAATTAAGTAGACAAGTCAAGAGTTGTATAGGTTGTTCCCTCATAGAGCCATGACAGCTTCATGTCTATCCACCCTGTCAGGATGCGACCTCTAGTGCATTAAATAGTTTAAAATCAAGGTTTTTGGGCGACGTAGGCCGTAGACTCAGGCAAAAGGGGGAAGACCCCCGCTCCGAGTCATTTCTGGTACAAAGCCTGACTATTGCGATCCAGCGTGGAAATGCTGCGAGCGTAATGGGCATCTTTGCACCGGAATCGACAGCGAGCGGTGTTTTGTACCCTTTTAGAATTTAGTTTTAATTAAGTATTAGATTTTTTTTTGCTTAATTGTTTTATGTGCAATAATTCTAGTTTTATGTTATATTAGGCAGTTTGAATCCAGTTGCGCATGTAGCATATACTACGCCGTGCACCGGCCTTGAAAACTCGACAGCAAAGTTATTTAATCAACTGTTTATCTCACCACCCTGTCTGTATAGAACACCTGATATTTCTTATTACCGAACTTTACAACATAGTTGTACATACGGTTAACTAAGAGCCTATTTCACTTCTGACCTCTTCCTACTTAATACTTTAAGAAGATTTCCAATAAGAATGCTATCAAAAATTTCGTGTTGTTGATCTCTAATGTTATTTATTGAATTATGTCAATTGTATTTTCGTAGCCGTGCATTTTTCTTGCAATTAAATGTACCATCGTTTCTCTGCTGGTGTGATTATAAAATAATCAACATATACATTTTCACATGTTGCAAGAAAATTTATTAAAAATCGGAAATGATATTATATTAACGATAAATTAATAAAAGAGAGTAGGTAAAGTAGTATTATGAACATTTGCTTAACTCTACAGACGTGTAGGTATTTTATCATACATCTAAAACGTACACATTTGCGACCTTGGGCGTAATCGTAAAAAAATATTGCCTAAAATATCTTATTAGAATATCACACAAATGTCACAAAACGGTAAAAATCACAAAGCCAATGTGTGTGGGCCTAACAAGTGGGCCTAATTTGTCGCCCAGTCGTGTTCACAAATATACAGTGACCATATATAATACGGTATGAGGATAAGGAGTCACCTGGCCTCTCTTCAGTCTCGATGAAATTTGGTCGAGATACCCTCACCAATAGTTTAAGGGACACAGTTCTAATAAGAAAGCATATCAAACGTACATAAATTGTGATAAACCGTCATACTTTCTTGTAGTTTCTATATTTTATTCTTATACTTTTCCTCATTTATATCTTAGAATACACTTTTAATATGTTTTCTTCGAGAACTACGTATAGTTCATATTACTGTAATAGTTAAGTACTTATCCTTTATGAAAGACTGTTGAGTTTCTTTCGGCGTTTCTTCTCAACAGTGGTCTCCCCTTGTGAAATGCCGGTAGACTCAGACATGTAAAAGTGCCCTTGTACTTGCAGAATAAAGTTCATTATTTCATTATTTATTTTATTAATGCTGCCCTCTGTAATGTTCCATGTATTAACATTTTCATCGGTCAATATACTTTCAATCATTTTCTCAACATGCCCAAACAACCGTACCTTTCGGAATCTTTCTTTTCAAAACTACACCCTATTCTTCTTCTCACGTTTATTTTATTCTCTAATTCGGTGTTATCACTCCCTAACAACAAGATATAGAAAAATTGCGGCTTAGACAGTCGCAGATATGACGGGACTGTCTTTACGCCGATAAAATGTGGCTAAGAAATCCCTAGATTCGCCACGAAATCTGACTTGCATTATCAATAATAGCGTATTTTTTATCACGGTTTTTATTGCGGCTTATCTAAGACCAAAGTTTCGCGAACCCAATGTACACATCGCCGTCTGCACTGGTGTTATTTATTTCCGAATATTTCATTTTCTAAATGATTATTATTTTTATTTTTTCATTGGAATTGGTTATCACTGTACAAATAACATACGAGAAAAAATATCTCGAATCCTACAAAGGGCTCAGTCAATCAACGAATAACTTTCACTTTCTTCTCATAATGAAAATGAAATTATTATATTAAGTTTCAGCTGTATAGGGTTCTAACATAACCAAACCAAACAATCTGGATTTTTTTGTAGTAAATTAACGCATATTTTTACTTTACATTACAATTCAAACACATTGAACTATTGTCTACCATTGTTTAATTTAAGATTTCTCATGTAATATTTTTCTTGGTGTGCAATAAAGTGTTGTTGTATTGTATTGTACACTAGACAAATTATGTAAAAAAAAAAAAAAAAAAACAAAAAAAATAATTGCGGTCTACCTACAAAGTGTAAGAAAAACCTAGGAAAAGCCTCCTTCGTCTATTAAGTATATGTTTTCAAGGTGACAATTTTCAGCCAATCGTTATATCATTAACATGACCAAGCTCCACACTACTCGCGAAGTTGGCCGAAGCATGGGTTCCCGCACCGAAGTGTCCACCATACTATCTTATACCTAACTAACCCTAACTTCTCGAATAGTGTGGAGCCGCGATCAAAGGTGGGTTATGTTTAATTAAAGAAACGGAATTTATCGCCGAGTACATATCTTGAAATAATTTTATGAGAAGTAAAATAGGTAGAATGCGATTGTACTGGCCTGAATCGAGTGTAAAATATACTACTTATATAAAAACAATCTTAGTATTTTCTTTATGAATCATTAACGTCCGCTCGTTCGCTCGCCTATTACGCAAACCATAACTTCCATAAGGCATGGTAGTTATACCGATATTTTGGCATAGTTTTATACCTATCATGTTGACCTTGCACTTTATGTAAATCATTAGTATTTTTATTAAGTATTATACATTTAAGATCTCGGTGGATAAAAATACACCTATCCTTGAACCTGAATCGCTAAAATTAAGAGTTTTATTTATATTTTCCGGTGAAAATGACGAGAGTACGCCATACCCAAGTTTATTATAAGATCGTATTCAAATGTTTGTCTTACTTTGAAAGTTGCGAAAAGTGAAGCCACTTCTCAACACTGAGGATTAAAAAAAAACAAATTTAGGACCTCAGACGATCGACGAATCAAATTAAAATTCAAAGGTTTTATTTCGAATGATTGCAATCCGTATAGGTATGTTACTAAAAACAAAAACTTATAAATCTATGTTAAAATCGCTTCACTTTTGGTCAGTTTTAAACTGAACATCTCAAGAATAACCACATCTGATAATAAGGAAGCACGGAGGCACCCAGATAATGCCTTCAAGCTGGGAAAAATACAAGTTACATTTGGTCAAGGATTTGCTGATTTAAATTTTGGTTCGTCTTATAAACTATCTAGATATATTTCAAAAAGGTTAACTCGAAATTTAGTCGGAATTTTTGAAATGCCCACAATAATTGACCGCGTGTTTATTAATAAAAAAAAACCAGCAAACCCAGGCATGTCTGCCCTTAATTTCAGAAGTCAATTTGGTGTTTCAAAATTTAGGTTATGTTCCACATGTGCCTTATGTTACTGAGATTAAAAGTTAAAAAATGCTATATGTGAAGAACTACATTAAATTAAATAGATATCTATACGAATTTTTCATTGAGACAAAATTAGTCATACACTTAACGTAATGAATAAAAGAATTACGCGGAATAAATACCTACTAGAGCGGGTCCTGAATCTACACGCACGCCAGTGCATCCGCCAAGTCCCTAACTTTATCATCACAAAATTAGGGCAATGCGATCTCACCTGTATCAATAGTCCGGTAGGGTCAGCAGTAACCGTACACTTTCGAATGTCCACACACTAGGTATTCTTCAAAACCGCGGTGTTTCCTAACACCGTATACTTTCGTACTGTTACCGAGATCGGGTTCACTTGTGGTCAGTATCTAACACTGCATTGGCAAAACGAAATCGCACAGGGAAGTAATGGATACTAGTAACATTTCTCAGCGACCACCCAGCTGAAATACACAATATTAATGACACTCGATTTACACTTGAACACTTTTGATTTAAAAAAATATCACGGTGCAACCGATTCGAGAATCGATTGAGGCGAAGCGATTGTCAAACTCTAACCCGAAAACTGGCCGGCAATTAGCACGGCAGAAACTTTTTTTCGCAAACTTTTTGCCTGGAGCGTTTCGTAACAGGCCGGCGCACAAGTCATTGCACTGAAATCGGCCCAAATCTGCCACCGTGTGCCAACTTTGAGAAAAAAAATTTTCACCGCGTCAACTTTTCTCTAACTGCAGCGTTATGCAATGAAACAATCGGGTGTCGGTGCCGCCAAAAATTCTAACCTCAAAAAAAATTTTTTTCACACTCATGTTGCACCGTGATATTTTTTGTTTGGTTATCACGTGTTTACCTATTTTATATTATCGGTAGCGAGTTCGGGCGCGCGTGAGGGCGACGCATGGCGTGACCGGTCGGGCCGGGGTCTGGCGCGATACTGAGGAGCGCGACACCGGCTCGACTATCTGGAGCGGGCGATACAGTTTAAACGTCTTCGGACGTAGAACGTCTCCGTGGCTTGATCGCGTAGGGTCAGAATGCTCACGAGTCTGCCTCCACTCAGCATCAGGCACAGACTTGGCCGGCAACGCACTTGTGACTCCTCTGGTGTTGCAGGTAGGCGACGGTTTTCGTTGTCCATCAGGCGATCCGTTTGCTCGTTTGTCCGCTATGACATAAAAAATTGGGCAAGTGCGAGCCCAACTCGCGCATGAAGGGTTCCGTACCTATACATATATATAATCTATAACAAGTTTGTTGTATGGGAGCCCCCCTTAAATATTTATTTTATTTTATTTTTAGTATTTGTTGTTATAGCGGCAATAGAAATACATCATCTGTGAAAATTTCAACTGTCTAGCTATCACCGTTGTTTAGATACAGCCTGGTGACAGACGGACGGACGGACGGACGGACGGACGGACGGACGGACGGACGGACGGACGGACGGATGGACGGACGGACGGACGGACAGCGAAGTCTCAGTAATAGGGTCCCGTTTTTACCCTTTGGGTACGGAACCCTAAAAAGAAAAAGAAAAGCTCAGGTCCATTTACTGACGCTCGTGAGTAAGTCGAAAGTTACAGACATTTGTACAAGTTGCTTTGACCACTTCCAAATGTTCTCACTGTATCATTCCCGAAACTTGGCAGAAGACATCGGAAAATGGCTTAATAAAACTCGATGTAGTGGAACTTTGAAGTTATCATGGGGTCCTTATAAATCACAGTCTCCTCTAAGATCACCTGAGCGTATCACCTGTGCCTGTCCGGTAAAATCACCCAGCGGATTGCTGGACATAGTGTCCAATAGGATCATCACCTTGGTGATCTCATAAGAGATATTCTTCCCATATCACCTGGGTGATCTTAGTGGATGCCGCGTCATAAATGGGTAATTTTTTTATTGCACACCCCATTTTCTTAACATTTTGAATATTTTAGGTATTTTCTACTCAAAATCAGAACCTATTTCGATATAATTAGGAGAAAAAAGTGTCCCAAAATCTTCATATATTTTTTATTTCTTTCATTCCTACTGCTAAATAGCTTGTATGGAAATGGTAACGAAATAAAACGTAAAAATATTGGGACACTTTTTTTCTCCAAATTAAATCGAAAGCGCTCGTGATTCTAATAAGAAAATATCCAAAATCTAAAAAAAAGTGGGGTGTGTAACAAAAAAATTGCCTAACTTCCACTCTGAAAACTGTACGAACTTCCGACGAATTGCAAAGCTGTTCATTACATTACATTACCGTAAAGATTATATCATTAAATAAATTCTAAAGTCACCGTTATTATAGTAGTTTATGCAACTCGTACATAAAGAGGGACCTTAAAACATGAGTGCGGTCTTATGAAACAAGCCGACGGCCCGTTTCATAATAAGATCACGCGAGTGTTTTAAGGCCTAGTTATGTACAGTTCCATACCATGCGTTGTCTACACCAGCGGTTCTCAAAGTTTTCCCCATGAAACTCAGAGGCTCAATAAGCAGATGAATAGGAGAGGCCAAAATAATATTAACCTAAACAGCTCTTATTATATAATAGTTAAATAGTAAAAAAAGAAAGAAAGAAATATTACAACTGAAGCTCTAATGAAAAGTTTGAGAACCACGCTATGTATATAGGTAAGTTTGGGGTCTGCTGATCTATATAAAAGTTTGAGGACCGCTGATCTTTAGGAAAGTTTGAGGACCGCTGACCTATATGAAAGTTTGAGGACTGCTAAATCTAAGTTTGAGAACAAGGCTATGTATATAGGAAAGTTTGGGGTCTGCTGATCTATAGGAAAGTTTAAAGACCGCTGATCTATAGGAAAGTTTGAGGACCGCTGATTTATAGGAAAGTTTGAAAACCGCTACTATATAGGAGAATATGAGAACCGATGCTCTATAGAAAAGTTTGGCAAACGCTGTTCTACAGGAAAGATTGAGAATCGACGCTACATAGGTTTGAGTACCGATACTATACCGAAACGTTTGGAAACCGATGCTTTATAGGAAAGTTTGATAACCGCTGCTCTATGCGAAAGTTTGAAAAACCACTAATCTACACACAAAATTACTTCCCGGCTTAGGCCTTCTTTTTCGTATGAAATTCCTTTACAGTTCTCTCGAGTTGTTCCGCCCGAAACGTGATACTTCGAAGCCTGTTATAACGCACGTTATGACAACATTTCATTGCATGTTTGAGAAAAACTATAATAAGTTTTCTTTAAGATCTCTCTGTACCCTAAACACATTTTTAAGAAGGAGAGCAATCTTATAAATATTGATATAAAGGTAAATTATGGAAGAAAAGTTGAATGTGTCCACTGCAATGTAAGCAGGACTCGAACCTGCGACCCTACGTTTCTGGCGAATAGCTCTCTCAACTAAATTATCACACGATGCACTTTTCTTTCATAATTTAAAAAGTTCAACATCGTCAAAATTTACAAAAATGAAATGAGATGTGGTATTTCCACATTAAAACATAAACGATATAAATATCATAAAATAATAAATATCATGGGACAATCATACACAAATCGACCTAGTCCCAAACTAAGCAAAGCTTTTACTATGGGTACTAGACGACGATATACATAATAAATATATAGATAGCATCCATGACCCAAGAACAAATATTCGAGTTCATCACACAAATATTTGTCCCGGCCGGGATTGGAACCCGGGACCGCCGGCTCAGTAGGCAGGGGTCTGCAAACTGCGCCAACCGCGTCGTCCAAATATAATGATTCTATAAAAAAAAAAGTAGATAGCTAGTTTTTAATGCAAGACGGAGTTATGACATCATCAATTGTTTTGATGATATGTGACAAATGGCAATCTGTGCCCATGGATATGTGCATTAAGGAACCGCTGTCACGTTCCTGCTTTTTACCCACGACTACGGAACGGAGGCCATGCGTGTGGGTTTCCATTGGTGATACTATTTTCCTGGAAAACTCCATCGGCAGGGTATTTATCCTCCCACACTAGAGCCTAAATCGTCGAGTACTGTGGTTCCAGAGGAGTTTTCTACCGCGAATGCTCCACATGTGGAATGAGGTCCCTGCAGAGGTTTTTCCCAGGGGCTACAGTACGATTCCTCAAGAGGGTAGTAAATAGGTTCTTAAAGGGTCGGCAACGCGCGTGTGATGCTCCTGGCGTCGCAAGCGTCCATAGGCGGCGGTAACTGCTTAACAGCAGGCGGGCCGCATGCTTGTTTGCCACCGTCACAGCGGTCCTCTTGGGAAATGCCGGTAGATTCACAATCTGACTTGTACCTAAATGTGCCCTTATGGCCTACTTACTGAACAAATTATTTCATTTCATAGTATTAAAAAACTACTGGACCGATCATGACGCCATCTGTTGACAACCAAAACTCACTAAGTAACATACTTAAAAAAATTGGGCAAGTGCGAGTCCGACTCGCGCATGCAGGGTTCCGTACCTTAACACAAGTTTGTTGTATGGGAGCCCCCTTAATTTTTTTTGGTTATAGCGGCAATAGAAATACATCATCTGTGAAAATTTCAACTGTCTCGCTATCACCGTTCTTGAGATACAGCCTGGTGACAGACGGACGGACGGACGGACGGACGGACGGACGGACAGCGAAGTCTCAGTAATAGGGTCCCGTTTTTACCCTTTGGGAACGGAACCCTAAAAAGCTCGTATAGCAGTATCAATTTCCTAACGAGATACAAGGTTGAGATATGTTTTGGTTGTCAGCAGGCGATGCGTAGACTTGGCTGGGTGCTACCGTGCCTCTTAAATCTTAATCAATCCGTGCTGTAAAGTTAGAATAGGTATCGTCACCACTCATATGAGTGCGGTCTTTTAACTCTTTTGTGCTGTCGAGATGGTTAAGAACTCTTTTTGATGGATGTAATACAATCAAGAATCAGTCACCTACAAGATATCCAGCTCTCATTGGTACTAGTGAAACCCGGCACACCACAATCCCAGAGTTGGCGAAGGCGAAGTTGGCCATCTGAGTTTCCGCAGCGAGAGTTTCCACACTATCATATTCGCCCAACTTCGCGAGTAGTGTTGACTTGTAGAGCTAGGGACAGGATCAGGGTCAACTTGGTTGTCTGTATGAAAACTTTTTAGCCATTTTCAAGAAACAAGAATACAGGTATATAATTCTGATTAATTCCTCTTTTGGCTGAAATGTCAACGCTTTTAACATGTACACGTACAGTTGATAAAACCACTCTGTATATCTAATATGTCTTCGCCAAATCGTTATATGCATATAGTCTAGAGTACTGGAATTTCTTTTGCAATTTCGAGAGCCAATCGACGAAGCTCGCTCGGTGCTTCTATTTCCGCTCTTATACAACGTAACAAACATAACTCCAACGAAATAAAATGCGTAAAGGGTTACCTTTTTTCATAGAATCGCTAGCCGAATTTCACAATTTGGCGAATAGGCTAGTTGACTCATGTCAAATTGTATTAAACTAATGTTTATTTCGTATAGTGTTTGGGTCATTGTCAGTTCAAAAAACAAAATGTGTCCCTTCGGTGGTCAAAAGTTAAGAGCTTGTATGAATGTAGGTTATGTTGCTATTACATCGGATCATAGAAGAGGGAACGTTCTTTATTCTCACAAAATTAGGCCCTGGAATCCTTAATTTCCCAAATGTCCACCGGAAAGACGCGCACCTAAATCTGACAATGACCCATTTCGTAGAGGAAACCTAAATATATATTTTTCAATTCATAAAAGTAGTTAAAAGATGGCTGAAAAAATTTAATTTGAAAATATTGTTTTTAATTCTTATTTTTTATTTATTTATCTTAATTGCACAGCATAACAGATAACCAAGGCACTGTGAAATTATAAAAAAATATAACAATGATATACAAACATTTGAAAAACATGGGATCACCTCTAGTGGAATAAAAATTATTGTCATAAATTCGATTGTCATAACTCATTTCGCATAATGGCTTTCCTCATACATGTTATTTGTCATAAATTGTTATTTGCATAAAATTTTTACGTCATAATTGTTGTTCGGCAGGCTGTTCATAAGCATAATTAAGTATGGCACAAAATTTCAAATCATATTATTGAATGTCATAATAATTGATATTACGAAGAAGAGCAACGCATAAATTATGGCTTTCATAATTATTAATGGCAATAGACATATAGTATAAGTTATATCACATGTACCAAAAATATAACATTTGAAATAATGATACAAAAGTTACATGAGCAGAAAAACAAAAAGGGGGGACGGGGGGGCGAAGCCCCCCACAAGGGGGGCTCGGGGGGCGAAGCCCCCCGCATTAAGAAATCCTTCTCCACACTGACCTCTTAGTTGTAGGTTAGGTTAGGTTAGAACTGTGAACTTATAAATACGAACATCGGCCAGAAAAGTAGGTTAGGTAACGTTAGGTTAGTTGTAGGTTAGGTTAAAATTGTGAACCTACAAATACGAACATCGGCCAGAAAAGTAGGTTAGGTTAGGTTTGAAAGAACTGCGACCCCCTCAGAAATGAACTGCTGCCAAAAAACCAGGCTGATGTTGAAATAAAAAATTAGGAGCTTGATATTTATGTTCTTCAGTATTATGCGCCAATGCACGATATGCATAAGAACATTATGACGATTAATGATTATGATTCAGGTTGATATGCTCCAAAATTATATGACATTCCTTACTTATGCGTAAAAACATTATGGTCATAGAATTTATGCGGATCAATTAATGACTATACACCTTATGCGCAAGGACTATTATGACAATAGTGGTTATGCGAATCGACATTATGGCTTTAAAATTTATGCAACCCAATATGGAACCGAAAAACATACATTAGCGAAATAAATTATACATTACAAATTCAAACTGAGGACAGACGGGCATCCGTCTTCTCGTAGAACTTCAAACATTCATCACACAATAATGCCCATCTGCTCACAAGTACATCAGACTCCGGGGCTGATGCGAGGAGATTGTTCAAGAGGCGTAAAGCGCGGACTAGCGGAGATTCTCCTCGAGACACCGTGCGCGACGTCGGCACCGCCCGCAAGGGGTCACAAGGTCTGAAACTAAATTTGGTCAACGACGGAACGTGTGGTCGCACTAACTGCCCTACTGATTCTGTGAAATCAGACTCACCGCGCAAAATTTTGCTGGTAAACGTAAGAAGAGCCAAATTACGTCTGAACTCTAGAGAGTTAAAAGCCAATGGTTCCCAGTAAATATTTGGTTGGGTATAAGTACGGGTAGTACCCATACATTTTTTTTTCGTTGTGCGAGGAAACTGCCAGATCCTCGTTCCCCAGTAGTTTCAAGCAATCTTTTAGCGAGGTCTTTACAGAGTTTGTGGGCGCTGGGACCCCACGGACCTAAAGTCTCGACCCCGAAAGGAATAAAATTATATTCGGGGCCGAGACCTTTATACTTATTATGTTTAAATTTTTCGGCCGCCTCTGCTGCCGCCCCTGCTCTACATCAGTTACTTCGTAGGAATTCCTGATGACAGAAGCCGTCTCCAGCTTACTTGGCACTAAAGCGATGTATAGGAGTTTAATGGTTCTAACATCTTGGAAGTCCCGAGTCCCGCATTCCTGACAACAAACCCCAACCTCCTATATCAATCGCGAGTCAATGCATAAATATGCTCGTGGAAGTTTAGATGGTTGTCGAGGGTGACGCCTGTTCCGAATGGAGTTGACACGGAATATTTCTTCAGAATCCAAGAGGTACTTATAGTAAAATGGAGTCCTGGCTCTACTGAAGGAGATAACGACACATTTTACGACATTAAATGCAGGCCTGTTCCGTAGACTCCACTGATTCACTATGACGATGTCTTTCTGAAGCAGTCAGAAAACTCTTGGACCCCATAAATCAGTTTCAGGCCATCGGCATAAAGTAGACATCTATCATTTTGAAATGCTTAAAACGCTGTCCGCCATTTTCGCTTCTGATAGTGACGTCATCGGTCCCGTAAAGAAAACTGAAGGTCTACGATCGGACGACGATATATACAACATTTTGATTTTGACACACTTTTTGTTTTGTATGAATGGAAGTCGTAGCAACATGACGTGAGATAACAAGGTGGACCAACGATCTTGTCAGGTCCGCGGGAAGCCGTTGGATGAGGGCGGTGTACGACCGCTCTTTGTAGAGTTTTGGTGGATGCTTTTATCCAGTAGTGGTCGTTCCCGTCTGAAATGTTGAAGATAATAATGATGCTGACGATGAGGTTCGAATTTATAAAAGATTCTCAGTTAGTTAAGCTAAAAAAAAACTGAAAAGACCCGGACGTTTAACGTAAATCGCATTTTTTCCCGAGACGTGTCCGAAAATAATATTATTAAAAAAAATGTGCATTTTGCATTTTAAACACTCACTAACCATCCTCAACATATCAAAAACTCAGAACTACTGGACCATTTACTGGATTACTCGGGTCGACTCCATTAATGTCTCCCAATTCTTTACATTTGTACCACTAGAAGGTGTGCACTTCGTCCAAGTATTTTTTTTACCATAACTGCTAAATAAGTATAATCTATAGCCATCTTTGGATGTCCCGCTATCACTGTACCAATTTTTTTCAACTTTGTATTTAAAGGCATGAAAAAAAGGGAAAAAAGCGATGAAGTAGAGGGCGAAGGTTGCTACCGAGCCAAAGAGTGTAATCTAATTGCCCTCTCAAATACTTAAAATAGTGCCTGAAAACGTGACTTTTGATTAATAAACTAATTCAATTGGTTTATCTGTTTGGAACATACAATGCCACAGACATTTACATCGGAGGTGAAAATAAACATTTCTTGAAAGTAAACGTTAAAATAACTTTCATTTAAGAAAAATTATAAAGTAAACAGATGTGGATCTTATCAGAAAGCATCAGATAATTTTACTTACTACAAGAATTACAAGAATACAAGATTTGAAGAAAGCAACTTCGTTAAAACCTTTTTTTCTGCGGTAGTCGGGTAAAAAATACCAATAGCGTGTAAGCCGCGACGACTCTACGAACGCGTTCCGATTTTGACTGAACAATAGCGAAGCTGATACCTATACTGACGCACGCTGATGTGTAGGCTGGTAGCGCGTTGTGATCTTGTGAACCCGTCTTGCTATATAACCGAAACTACTCGATTACGAAGTGGACTGCACAACTGCATACTGCTTAGCCATTCATTCATAAATTGGCCATGAAATTTTAGTTCATAATGAATTAATGAATGAATGAAATCGTTTATTTCGAGTAACAATGGTGACTCATATTATTTGTTAGTATACATCTATATCTAAAGTATTAGTAAAAACATTACAAAAACTTACACAACATACTAAGCTTTTTGTGTCATAGTCGTGGCACCTAGGTACTCTTAGCGCCATCTGTCTTTTTCCATACTACAACTCCGCCGCTCCATCATCCGCCGCAAGGGTGCGCTTCAGTTTTAACTTATAAATTGTCGTTGTTTATTCTTCGGGAACCCCTGTCCAGTGGAAATAGGAACCAAATGTTACTTTCCTTTTATCTGATGTTATGCGCAAGCCCGTAATTTTTTGAGTTGTGAGTCGCGTAATTTCTATCATAATATGATGATTACCCTCGGGTGAAGCCGGAAGAGCGCATTTTTAGTTATGATTTGTCCGTAAAATAATAACAAAACCAGCCATCAAACAGTAATGCTACTTTTTACTATATTGATGTAGGTACTTAGGGGTCATCCATAAATTACGTCACACGTTAAGGGGGAGGGGGGGGGGGTCATACCAAACGTGACAGTACATGTTAAAGGTATAGCAAAAAAGCGTGACATAGGGGGGGGGGAGGGGTTCAAAAAGTCGACATTTTGCGTGACGTAATATTAATATGTGGATGACCCCTTATCAGTATAGAGGGTTTGTTCAGTTCAGTGAGCCACGAGAAATTCAAATGAAATTATTGTTTATATATGTACAGTCGAGTTCATTTACATCTACACACTTTACGAGAACAAAAATATCTGAACACGACTTTATGCTCCTGACAATAGGGTCGTGTTCAGATATTTTTGTTCTCGTAAGTGTGTAGATGTAAATGTACTCGACTGTACATACAAGCATTTGTAGGAAATAATTAAGGACGGATTTAGTAGTCGGATATAGAATCTTACCCCGGCTCCATACTATCGCGAAGTTGCCCGAGGCGAAGTTGGATGAAGTATGAGTTTCCGCAGCGAAGTACCTCTCATACTATCATATTCGCCTAACCTCGGTCGACTTTGCAAGTAGTGTAAAGCTAGCGTTAGTTGTTAGTCCCCCCAAAGTAACCAAAAAAACTTTGATCAGACCTAAGTACTTAGTAGGTTTTTAAAATGTCTGGCCATCTATTACAGATACCAAAGATAGACACTTCGCTGCAGAAACTCATAAGCTATGTCCACACTGTGCCTTTTTCACGTTCAACTTGCGCTTTCGTCTATTGCTGTCTTGCTCATTTTTGTACGATGCGAGCGAGATCGCAATTAGACGAAAGCGCAAGTTGAACGTGAAAAGGGCACAGTGTGGACATAGCTATAGTATACTTCGGCCAACTTCCTCGGTCAACTTCGTGGCAGTGTGGGCCGGAGTAAAACCCGTTCCAGATCTTCCGATCCTACCCGATCCGATCCGATTTATCGGATAATGTGTAGTGTAATTGTTAGGAAATCGGATAATACGTAGTGCAATAATTGTTAGGACCTAAAACACTACACATTATCCGATTTCTTCCGATAAATCGGATCGGATCGGAAGGTCTGGAGCGGGCTTAAGTACAAAAAGACTGCTTCACACTCTCAGACAGAGTAGCAAATTACGCAGAATCGATAATATATTTAAGTCGATTACATCTTACAATTTACCGGTTTTAACCACAGCCCTAGTACAACAAATTTGACACATAATTTCATTCGTTCATTCATTCGTTCGATCGATTACAAAATAAAATGGCGTCAGTCGACTAAATTCACAAAATTTCGCAGCTGCTCAGCTCACTTCACCGGTGTAAACGTCATTTTTCCCGCTGTAAGTAGTTACCGTTTACCACGAGTCTCCACTGTTTTTTGTAACCATATGTATTAATTGTAATGTTAAGAAAATCAGTTCAACTTTTACAACCTATTTTACACCATACAACGGAAAAATCGTGTAATTTTCGCTCTGTGCGTTTAATATCTTACAACAAATTGTATTTTACAAACATGAAGGTTAGTAGATATTTTTATTTCTAACGTCTTTTTATTTGTATTTCTGTTGTGGCATAGGTGTGGCAGTTATTTTATTGGCTGTCTTATTTTTCATACGGAGACATAGCCACATCGGTTTGAAACTCAAGATGTCTAATCTAAGTGCAAATTGACGATTTATAATTTATTTTGATACGTCGTATTTAACAAGGAATTCATGCATTGGTTGTAAACCGAAATTAAAAAAACTGGCACAAGCTGTGAGCCGCCGTAAATGAATTAATAATAATAACACGTGCCAAAAATAAAGACCATACATAATGGTATTTTATTTTTCATGGTACTTGTACATATCTAGTCAAGGAGTTGTTATTATCTGGTATCATCTTTACTTTACTATAATATTGATTGATTCCTTAAGCCAGTGCTCTAACAAAGACGAATCTTTTTTTCAGATCGGCACACACGATGGCGTTTTCCATTGCGACGAGGTGCTGGCTTGCTTCATGCTCAAGCGGCTGCCGCAGTACAAGGATGCCGAGATTGTCCGAACCAGAGACACAGAAAAACTCAAGACCTGTGATATTGTAGTGGATGTTGGTGCGGTGTTCGACCATGAGGCGAAGCGGTATGATCATCACCAGAGGGAGTTTAATGAGACCTTAAGTTCATTAAAACCTGAGCTTGGTGATAAATATAAGATCAAGTAAGTTTTTTTCTCTATTTATTAGCTACTTGTATTACAACATAATTCAAAGTTATGTTTAGCAACTTATGAATCTATTGAGTCTACTTCCGTCCAATATTATTTATTTATATTATTTATTAAGTCCGCTGTTTAGGCATTATGTAGTACTACAAAGACGCATACTAAAACATGGATTTTTTATTTATTTAATATATGAAATTCAAATTTACATTATTGTTCTAACTTGCCAGACTGCCGTTTAACACTTTTCACAACTAGATAAAAAATGAAAATACCCCAAAAACCAACAGAGCCCGCTAGGTGGGCGCAAGCCCACCCCAAATGCAGACAGAGCAGACCAGATGGGCGCTTTTATAGTACAATCTGCCAGGCTCAATGGCCGGCAGCTGAGTAAAAGTAACTGGTGTGTGCTGCCAGGGGGGTTGTCGGTGGTGAGTGTTAATGGTTAACAATTCTTTGTTGTTTCAGATTAAGCTCAGCAGGCCTAGTGTATGCATACTACGGTGAGGATGTGATACAAACCATAGCTCCCAAAGAAGTCCCTCTGCAACCTGAAGACCTTAGAATAATATACAAAAAGGTCTATGAAAACTTCATTGAAGAAATAGATGCTATTGACAATGGTGTACCGATGACCAATGAAGAACCAAAATACAAAATCCGAACTCATCTGAGTGCAAGAGTTGGTAGATTAAATCCAGAATGGAACTCTAGTGCAACCGTTGATCTAAATGAGGTATTTAAAGACGCTATGAAACTTGTTAGTGAGGAGTTTCTGTACACCGCCAACTATTTCATATCAGTTTGGTTGCCTGCAAGGGATTATGTGAAATCTGCATTGGAAGATAGATTTGAGGTTCATAAATCAGGGCAGATATTGGAGTTTAAAGAGAGGTATGTTATCACAGTTATTAAAGTTTTAATAGTGTACAATTTTACATAATTAAGAATCTTAACAGCATTATACAGTTTCTTTAACAAATGCTTCTCTAGACTAATACTGATAGTATAGGTTAAGAGTATTGTAGTCCTAAAAGGCCCGGAGACATATACATAACTTGATATTAATTGTTATTGAATTATGTAGCCACTCACTTGCTTTAAATTTGAGTAGAACTCTATATAATAAAATAAGAGCATTGACATGTAGTTGTAGTTACCAAAAGCAATTGAGTGGATAGAATCAGATATGTAAAAGTGCCCTTGGGCCCTACTTAGTAAAGATTAGAATTTTTGTATTTTGGAGCTGTAGAAAAATTCTTATATTAATTTTAATATTCTTAGTCAAAATTTATGAAATATATATATTCTCCCAAGAAAGCAGTTGATGAAAATAAGACTTTGATGTATATATAACATAGTTCTTTTTTCCCCAGGTTCCCATGGAAGGAGCATCTGTTTGATCTAGAAACGGAGATGGGCATCGGCCATGAGATCAAGTATGTGCTGTTCAACGACAAGCCCAAGTCTTGGCGCGTGCAGGCCGTGCCTCTCCATCCCACCAGTTTCATTACAAGGTATGTATTTTTATAATTTTTTATTAGACTGCACTTGTACTTACACGAGGATTCCACTATATTGTCTACTTTATATCTGGCATATAATGCTATGTTAGTTATAATTATCCTGGTCAAAACCTGGACTAGACTGGCAAGGAAAAGAGAAGATTGGAAAGTGTTGGAGGAGGCCTTTGCCAAAGGGCACACAGATACACAATAATTTAAAATATTTGTATAAATGAACCTAATAATATGTATCTGAGAAAAGGCTATAAATAAAATAAAATAATAGTTATAATTATAACATCAGTCAGTCAAGGACTAATTGGGTGCAATACTTCCAAAAAGTATTTCCGGGGCATACTGGTAACTGAAAGGGAGGCTCAAATAATTAATTATAAGCAACATCATCTTGTTAAATAAGACGACTCGGTTGGCCCAGTTTGTCGTGTTATTCCTGGGTTCGAACCCCGGTCAGGGCAAATATTTGTTAAGTATTAGTACAATATTTACAATTTCATAACTGTAAAGAAAACCGGTCAAATGCGAGGGTTCCGTACAAACATTTCCCATCTTAACTGGCCGGGTTAAGTTAAGTTTGCATCTGGTATGTATAGCACCGCAAATGAGCTGCAAAGTTAACGCAGCCGATCACGCTTGTTGTATTGGAGCCCGACTTTAATATTTATTGTATTCTGTTTTTAGTATTTGTTGTTATAGCGGCTACGGAAATACATCATCTGTGAAAATTTAAACTGTCTAGCTATCACGGTTCATGAGATACAGTTTGGTGACAGACAGACAGCGGAGTCTTAGTAATAGGGTCCCATTTTTTACCCTTTGGGTACGGCACCTTAAAAACCAGTGCATTTCTAAGCATATGTCCTATCTATACGTTCACAAAGGTTCAAGTAATTTCACTTTCGCAACCAGATATAAAATTTAACCCTACCCCAGAAACCGAGAGTCCGCTAGGTGGGTAGCTCTTAAAGCAAAAATACGTGACCGGCATCTGAGCAATGATTACGAGTGCCCACCAGGCGGGTTCCTGGTAGCGAAAGTGTTAAGGGATCCACTAATATTCTAAATTGTTTGACAGGAAACCCCTCCACAAGGAGTGGTGGGGCGTCCGGGACGAGCTATTGAGCGACGCGGCCGGAATCCCGGACTGTATCTTCTGCCACAGCACAGGATTCATCGGCGGGAACGCCACGAGGGAGGGCGCTCTCAAGATGGCCGTCGTTAGCTTGGATGCGGAATAATGTAGTTTACTCATTATCGCATCAAAATCGGACTTAATTGTGAAAGTGCACTGCTGACGCCGGGTAGGAAGGGCTTAGTAGGTATAGACGGATATACGGAGCCGGCAAACCCTTTTCACGGCTAAGGCGTGTATAGTGTTTTTCTCAAACATATGCAAGGAAATTAAAAAAATACACCACTTATAAATAGTTTAGCCTGTTCATGAACACAGACGCCGGGCTTAAAAAAAAGTACTCCCCGGCTTAGGCCTTAAATTTTGTCAGAAATCTCTTTACAGTTCGAGTTATTTCGCCCGAAACGTGATACTTCGAAGCCTGCTATAACGCACGTTATGACGACATTTCATTGCGTGTTTGAGAAAATATGATTGATTTAGAGACCTTGGCGGGCGTTATTCCGATTTTGGTGTGATAATGTGTAACTTTGTAAAAAAAATTAAATCATGAATTTTGACAGACATGCTGGACATAAATTGTTTAATCTATTACTGTGTTTTGATTTGGTTGTCTACTAATGTTGGGACAGCAGAAAGGGGAATGGACTAAAATGCTAATAACTTTATATTAAATTAGAGAAGCGTTAGTTTGTATATCCTTACTTTAGTTTGTGATTTGTTACTCAATTGTCTCTTAATTCTCGTTATTTCCGAGTTTAAATTAGGTCGTCGCGTGATGAGGTGCTAATTCTAGGTCTCGTCGTATGATCAGTTGCTAGTGCTGGAACAAAAGCTATACTGCTTCGCTTTTGGAGTGGAGAGATTAGAAGAGATTGGAGTCCAGTCCAAAACGGTTTTCAAAAACAGACAGTGACGTCATTGCTAGAACAACAGGAAAGATGAGAAGCAGAGCAGCTCAAGACCGTGGAATGGAGACTTATGTCATGCAGTGGACCAAAAAATGCTGAAGTATCGCCGTTATTTAGTATTTACCCTTTGTTCCCGTGGGTGTCGCAAGAAGCGACTATGGGACAACGCCGAGCCTCGGGCGGCGGTTAATTATCCCGACCTCCTGGTTTCCAGGCAGGCTACCACAGGCCTTGAAGAAGGAAATGTCTTCAGAAGTGTGAATTATCAATCCGTGCGTAATTGACAAAACCCGGGCGTGTTACGGGTCTGTGAGCACGCGTCCGCGGCTGTCGTCTATCAAAGTATCACAAGCCTTTAAGAAGGAAATGTCTTCAGAAGTGATAATTCGTCTATCCGTCCGCGGCTGTCGTCTATCAAAGCTGATAGCGCTACCCGACCGTAAGCAAAGAAAGCAATATCTTGAGGTTGTGACGAAGTCGAGCGATAATCGCCAACCCGCTATAGATCAGCGTGGTTTTTCATGCGGAATAAAACAATAAAGATCCTTAGTCCTGGAAGAAACTTCGGCTACAGTCGGGAGAACTATAAGAGAAAGAGAATTCCTTGAATTAAATTAGTGAGAACATATATGGCTTACGAAAAAATCTCTGGATTAAATTACTCAGATAGTCTGTGATATTGCAATGCATTGTCTCTTCGTTTGCATGTTATTTCGTGTTTCGTTTGATGGGCTGGTTGTCTTGTGTTCGGTTCCTAATTTTAACACAGCATTTAGGCAGAAAAGGGGGTAAAGAGACACTCGTGTACTGCTAAATATTAGCTGCTAATGTGTAAAGGAAATTCGCTACTACTTATACCTAAATGACGAATCATAGTCATAGTGCTTCAATGGCATTTTTCAATTAATACCTATTTTCGATCACGTGTTGTTTTTTGATCTGGGAGTCTCGAAATCAGTTTCTAATATTGGAACAATGGCAAATGTATGCAAAAAGGGGATAGGGCAAAATACTAGTTTATACTTGGTATTAAACTGGTGAGAAAATTAATGACTTTTATTTATGTTATGTCTGTGATTTTACAATGAATCGTCTTTACATTTTCATATTAATGTTGTGTTTTGATCTGGTCGTGAATGGCTACTAATTATTGAAGAATACTATAATTACGCAAAAAGGCACATATGTCAAAATACTAGTTAAATTCTTAATATTAACCTGGTTAGAAAATGTATGGCTTTTGTTTTATGTTACATAGCCTGTGATTTTACAATGAATCGTCTTAACATTTTCATATTGTGGTGTTTGTCTGGTCGGGATTGGCTACTAGTGACAGAAGAAGCAGTAATTGTACACCAAAAGGCGGATAGGGCAAAATACTAGTTTAATACTTGATATTAAACTAGTGAGAAAATTGAATGACTTTTGTTTATGTTATGTCTGTGATTTTACAATGAATCGTCTTAACATTTTCATATTGTGGTGTTTTGACCTAGTCGTGATTGGCTACTAACGACAGAAGAATAAGTAATTGTACACCAAAAGGCGGATAGGGCAAAATACTAGTTTCATACTTAATATTAAACTAGTGAGAAAATTAGTGGATTTTGCTTTATGTTACATAGTCTGTGATTTTACAATGATCGTCTTTACACTTTCATATTGTCGTGTTATGATCTGGTCGTGATTGGCTACTAATTATGGAAGAATAGTATATTTGGGCTAAAAAACGCAGATAGGGCAAAATACTAGTTTAATACTTAATATTAAACTGGTGAGGAAATTAAATGACTGTTTATGGTCTGTGATTTTACAATGAATCGTCTTTACGTTTTCGTATTATTCTTGTATTTTGATCTGGTCGTGAGTGGCTACTAATGACAGAAGAATAAGTAATTGTACACCAAAAGGCGGATAGGGCAAAATACTAGTTTCATACTTAATATTAAACTAGTGAGAAAATTAGTGGATTTTGCTTTATGTTACATAGTCTGTGATTTTACAATGATCGTCTTTACACTTTCATATTGTCGTGTTATAATCTGGTCGTGATTGGCTACTAATTATGGAAGAATAGTATATTTGGGCTAAAAAACGCAGATAGGGCAAAATACTAGTTTAATACTTAATATTAAACTGGTGAGGAAATTAAATGACTGTTTATGGTCTGTCTGTGATTTTACAATGAATCGTCTTTACGTTTTCGTATTATTTTTGTATTTTGATCTGGTCGTGAGTGGCTACTAATGACAGAAGAATAAGTAATTGTACACCAAAAGGCGGATAGGGCAAAATACCAGTTTAATACTTAATATTAAACTGGTGAGAAAATTTGTGGATTTTGTTTTATGTGACATAGTCTGTGATTTTACAATGAATCGTCTTTATATTTTCAAATTGTTGTTGTTTTGATCTCGACGTGATTGGCTACTATTTATTCAAGAATAGTATCTTTATGCAAAAAAGGCGGATAAGGTAAAATACTAGTTCAATACTTGATATTAAATGAATGGTCTGATTTTTAAGTAAATCGTCTTATCGTTTTCATATTGCTTTTGTGTTTTGATCTGGTTGTCTCGTATTCCATTCCTAATTGGAACAGCTTCATGCTTACTTACGTAAATGAAAGGAGTAGGGCAAAATACTAGTTTAAAACTTCGTATCAAATTAGTGAGAAAATTAGTGGCCTGATTTACATGAACTGTGACATTTCAATGAGTTGTATTTTCGTTTTCTTATCAACCCGCCGTCTAAGTAATAAAGTGAATATATTGGAACAAGGTCGTATTTATATGAAATAAAACATAGCAATTCTTTCAGTTTTATTACGACACGGTCAAGCGACGCTATGTATATCTATCATAATTAGATCATCCGCGAAAGATGAGCTTATTGGAAAAGCGATTTCTTTATCCTGGTTAAGATTAACACCATCACTCTTCCTCCAGGTCTCTCAGCACATCATCCATGAGTACTACTCAACTCCTTTGCCCTTGTTGATTATCGCCGAATTTTGGCCGAACTAGGTAATAAACGTTCTCTCATACACGCAGCCACTATTTTGTTTTTCAAAGGGACATTTGTCGATTTTCCTTAAGACACCGAGATCTACATTGTTAAATGTCTTTATCAAGGGCCACTACAGTCTCCTTCCCTCTCTCCAGTTGGCATCCAGGATTCTTCGCAGAGTAAACAGTTGGTCATCAGTGTATATCTGTGATTTAGAAAGGCCGCTTAGTAGTTACTTAGTGCCTCAATTTCCTTATCTAAATTTTCAATGAAAAAGTTTGCATAGATGCGATAACTGACGTTGCAGATAGGTATCCTCCTATACTCGTTCACATTTTTTGGCGATGTTTTCTTAAGTAGTGGCACTTGTTTGGACAGCAGTCGTTCCTCTAGGATTTTATTTTTCGTCCAGGCTTCTTGCTTTACGTTTGCAACCCTCGCGATGAACTCCAGTGGTGCTGCCTTGTACAGCTCCGGAGCAATTTGGTCTGTGCCTGGAACTGTACCGTTCTTCATTCTCCTAATGATGCTGTTTATCGTGTCCGTGTCGGGTCTATCTTCGGTGGACACGTCATCTTTCTGGCCTATGAATCCGTCAACGGCGGCACCCAGTCACGTGGTTTTGGGGTGCGCACGCACGTGGCTCGTGAACCCCAGCTTGTTCTCGAACACACGATCACAAGAAGAACAGTATATTTGGAATATTCGGTTACTGACTTGCCATGTCGTATTGCACGAAGGGCGGCCCCAAGTATTTTTCGCGCTTTGGTTGTGTTCTTATATAAAATTAATAAGCAAGCTATCATTAAATTTGGACTCGTTATGTAGCAGATTTTTCTGAGATATATGCTTAGTTATATTTTTTACATCATCCAAGGCGCATTGAAGTCTCCTAGAACTATGGGGAAGGCCTTTTTAGGGGCTTGGCGTAATAGCGTGCCTATATTGGCGAGGCAGGTTGTGGCTCTGGTTAAGACGTGGATTTTGACAATAAAAAGCTCAATCGGACCATTCTTATGATCTATTGAAAGTTTTAGGTGCCTTCCTATGATGTTCATATTGTTACGAGCGTGGGGTTCGTATTCGATAGCGAAGGCACAGATGAATCCACTAAATAAAACACATACACTTTATTACAATAATTACACACTCACAATTCACACGAACTGTACTTAAAACGTTAAGCGCACAAATCACTCAAAAGTCCTTCACTTCGATTATCGCTTCGTTCGCACTGTATCGTAGTTAAAACTTAACTTATCGGGTTTTCATCTTACCATGCGTCGAGTCTCCAGATCCAGATGTTTGGTTTCGCGTCCACTCCCTTTAGTTCGGTTTCTATCCCACTTCTGACACCAAATCTTACGAGCGTGGGGTTCATATTTAACAGAAAAGGCACAACTGAATCCACTAATTAAATCACACACCTTATTACCAAAATTACACACTCACAATTCACACGGACTGTGTGTGAAAGTCCTTCGCTCTGATTATCACTTTGTTCGCACTGTATCGTAGTTAAAACTTAACTTATCGGGTTTTCATCTTACCAGGCGTCGAGTCTCCAGATCCAGATGTTTGACTTCGCATTGTCACTCCCTTTGGCTCGGTTTCTCGTGGTATTAATGGCATTTTCTATCCCACTTCTGACAGCAAATTTTACGAGCGTGAGGTCCATATTATCTAATATGGAGCTCACGCTCGTAAAATTTGCGGTCGTAAAATTTGCTGTTTGCTGTGTTTTCTATCTTGAAAAGTAGGCCAGACGACAGGTGGTTTCAGATAGAAAAAGGTCGGAATTTAATGAAACTTGGAGATGTTGTTCAGGGATGGTTAATTAACATTTTGTCAAGTTTTGGACCTCGAGGACCCTGTGCAAAAAGAGGAGGGGGGGGGGAGAACTGCAAAAATCTCGACCTTTCGTCAGTTTTTCGTCAATTACCTTTTTTCCTTACATCCTACGACAAAAGCGTTCAGAAACATTTTGTAGTACGTGAAATTATCTACAATTTGAGTACTCACATATGTCTGTATGTCAATTCCTTACTGATATGGCGCTTCGCAGAAAATATTTTTTTCCGAAATTCAGTAAAAATACCTTAAAAAAGCAGAAACCAACCTTATTTCTTATTTTAATAATAATAATTGTTGTTATTATGGTCTCTTGTTAGAATAACTAATTTTGAAAAACCCCCCAATCCCCCCTCCCTTCCCCACCTAACCCCAATTCTCAAAAGCTTATTTTCTACTGTAATTTCATACCAACCATATATCATGTCGGTAATATTGGTATTGACATTAGTTACTTTTTAGACCGATATTCCCTCTCCCTCAACAAAATTATAAACAAAATTATATATTAACAAAATTAAGGTTTTGACAAAGTATAGACTAGAGGCAACAGAGATATTGTTGAAAGGTCTCTCATACATAGTAGGTACGCATTTGTACTCATTACAGTTCCTGTCGAGATTTTTTAGCCGTTGGTTCTGCTTCTAATTGCTCGTCGTCCTCCTGCACAATCAGGCTGTTAAGGACGTCCTCGCCGTCGTCGTATTCGTCGATTATGTCTGACGAGTCCTCCTCGTTCAAATCAGTTGCAGGGGCGTTTTCGCAGGAGTGGCCTGTGCAGTACTTGCACATAGCTGAGCATCTAAGACCTGCTTTCTTGCAGCTGCAAGCTCCGGTGCTACAGCCTTTGCTGCACTTGCAGGAAACAATTTGGAGGATGGTATCTGGCGCAGCATTTTTCGTTGTGGGGATTGGTAGTACCCCTCGCGTAGTTAGGCTCCAGCCCCAAACTGATGGGCGAAGTTCATTACCTAACCACGCTTGTACTTGCTGGTAAGTGCGGAGGGAGTGGTAATTGGCAGCGTCCCTTGTCGGTGGTAGGCGGGCTAGTTCCAATTTAGCCTTCGTCACTGATCGTGTAAATAATCGGTACCGCAAGTCGTCAAGGTTGTCATTGTCAATATTGCCTCCATAAACTACTACCAGGAACTTTTCTCCAGCGTCCTTGATTTGCTGAGGAGTAGCGTTTGATGTAAGAAACGGAGCCACTACTGCAGAGAGGGCGGTATTCTTCATATAGGTGCTGCAAATTTTGTTCTTCCCCAATCCATACGGTGCTGACGTGGTATCACACCCACTCACTGCGTGGAGGAAAAGTATATCTTTGGGAGGAAAGGAACAGGAACTTGGTGAGTAGAGGACACTAGGACCACCACGTCTTCCACTTTTCTGAAGATAGATGTTCTTTATGGACATACCCAATGCCGTCAACAGAATAAGTATGTCCACATCTTCAGCAATAATAATGACGCTGTCGAATTTGCTAGCTTTGGATATGGCGGTGTTGACGATCAACACGTCGGCGTCTTCATGTGCTTGCTTCACTTCGATGCTAGCATTCGCCATTCGTGTCATCAACATTGAAATGAATGCGCTCTTATTGTGATCGTTTGCCAAAAACTTTGCTTGTGCTATAGTCACTTTGGTAGACGAGGAGAACACGATTTTGGTTGCTGTTTGTAATGCAGAACGGCGAGCTCGTTCTGCGGCTTTGGTGCTTTCATAGCCGGCATTAGTTGGGTATCCATCAAACACAACAATCACATTGCCACTGAAGTGTTTTTGCACGTAGTTGATGTATGTAGAGCATAGCATCTCGAATGTGGTTGTGGGAGTTTTGTTCCACACCACTTTATGTAACAAGTAACCTCCATCAATCACGTTACATTTCTTGTTGCCAAGGTTGACTTCCTCTATGGGAGTGAAGAGTGAGTACATTGCAGACTTCGTTCCCTTGCGCATTCCCTTCTCAGTGAAGAGTGCCATAGGAAAAGGTGCGAGTTCAAATTTCAAGAGTTCTTTCAGATCTTCTTCCGATTTTTTGGCAATGCAGACACGTTGGAAGAGAGTGAGAGGATTGACAGTGATTTTTTTACCAGCAATTTTCAACGAGCAGGAAACAGAAGCGAGAGTCACGACCTTATCCTTCCGTTTCAGTTTCAATTCTCCAAAATTTCCCCCCACGACTTTCTTCATGCTTGATATGCCTATCTCTCGTGCTAAGTGACAGTTCACTTCGTCATGACCAATAATTCCTGTACTCAGAGAAACTATTTCCTGGATGTGAAGGGGGGTGTTCAGTGAACCATGCGCGCAGTTTCCCAATGTCCATGTTGTCTCTCACTACTCGGGTTGGTCTCATGTCCACGTGCTGTTCAGATGTCTCTGAGCGAATATCAGCGAACAATTCTATTTGTTCACAAATGCTTTGAAGGCACAGCATGCCCAATGTCCATCTAGCAAGCACAGAATCGCTTACACCGCGTCCACGAGTAAGTCCACCATAGCTCTTCATAGTCCGCATGAGAACTTGCTCTATGGTCATGTCGGACCAGATGCCCGACCAAAATTTTTCTGATCTGCGAATAGTGAAGTAGCCATCTTTGGTGAACCTCATATATTCGTGAGGATCCATCCTGTCCTGTAGGGTAACCATATCTTGGTAATAGAGATGGGCACTTTTGGCATAATTCAGGTGCCCAGCAGCGTGAAAGTAGGGTATCATTTCCTTGACACAATCTAGATGGAGTTTCCAACTACCCATTCTTTCTGCTTTTATAAAGTTTTTCAGAAGTGTACACATTCTAAAATACTGGACCCATAGAGCAGCCGTTGGGCCTTTTCTTTCAATTGCGGTCAGCATCTCTGGAAATCGCTCAGTCAAAGCATGGAAATCGGGATTATCTGCTTCCCTGAAGATGTTGGATTTATCCGGTAAATTAAGCACTTGGTCTAGCGCTGCCAATTCTTGTTCAGTGAAGTCAACTTGTTCAAAAATTATACCTGCTAAAGCAGCATGTGTCAGGATATGAGCACGAACAGCCCTGGCATACGCATGCCCTGTTAGGATTTTGTCAACACTGTTAGTAGCGTAGATTGTGCTGAATAGCTCCTTCAACCCACTCCCATCCATGATTGTGCCCATCGCCCCCATGAATGACATTAACAGGTGAAATCCACCTAGCCTGACAACCACATTTTTTAGCTCTGGTAGAGTGTCGTTTGCCACTATATCACATGCTTTCCAGTACAATGGCTGGTCAAAAGTCACAATGCAAGTATTCTGTTTATTCAATGTACATTGTTTAAGAGCAGATACAATAGATGTATATACTGTATTATATTCACTAGGTGGAGCATTGATGAACGGGAGGCAAACTACTTTCGAGCATTCATACTTTTCACCACTGGTTCCAAGCTCCATAAAACCATTCCACCCAGGTACGGATGGTGAAGAAGCAGAGTTTTTTCCATATAGCCAAACAATGTCATCGGGCGAGGGTACAACACCTTGTGAATAGCTGATATCGATATCCGCTATTTTAATTGTTTTCAGACCTGCATTGGGTGGTCGGTGGTATGACATCAAATCTACTGTACCAGCGTCAGCAATGACTTTGGCTGCTGACGACACCTTCAATCGAGCTACTTCAGATTCAGTGGCTACAGCTTCCCGGGGAGTCACAGCCATGATGCCTCCCATAGCGTGGAATGTATGATGTCCATCCAAAGTATTAACGTTAAAGTCCGCATTGTCAAATATAAACTGACTGAATGGAACGGCAGACTCCACAATTTTGGCACCTTGCCTAGCTTGCAATACGTACGACCCTTCTAGCCTATTAGCTTCTTCGTAAGATGCTGAAAAGCCCATGGAAGATAGAAGATGCAGGAGATGTTTAGAGCCAAATTTCTTATAGATAAATACGGAAACAGCAGTCATGATGGAGGAAAGAAAAGATTTGGGTCGCACTGCTATCATGATTGCATGAGCCAGAGCGAGGCATTTCTTTTTCCAAGAGTCCAAGGATCCTCGTTTGTTTGTCAAAATCAAGACGTGGAGTAGAAGAAGCAGCGTCTCTGGAACCGCAGTACGTGCACTATCCAAGTAGTTGTCAATCGGAGGATACTCATCTGTGTTGAACACTTTGGCGCGGATGTCCTCAAAGATTATTTTTCCAGCTGCCTCCACAATCCGAAGTCTTTCTTCCTGTTCGTCTCCTTTCTTTTCGTTAGAGTACCAGTTATCATACAGAATTTTGTCACCAACCCTCTTGACACTGACGACAGGCCCTCTCCTTGATTCTGAAATGATGATTTGGTCTCCATATTTCTCCTGAAGACGACTTTTTACAGTTTTGCTGTGTGGTCGACTGTCTTCCTCAATCAGCTCCAACAGCTGCTGAATGGAAAATTGGCATTCATCACTTCTCGTCGATATATGAAAATATCACCTGCATGGCTTCGTCAACACTCGGCGATGGGCGGAATCCTCTTTTCTGCGCTGACTTAGGTGGATGGTAAAACCTCTTAAGACACTTTTGGTGATACTCAGCATTGACAGCAACTAAATCAGTGTTCAAATTGAGTATCTGGCTGATGCGTTCTTCTATTTTCTTCCCCCACTCGTCTCCACGCATTCTCGCCTTTTCTATAATTTTATTAGCCATTTCAGGTATAGTCACTTTGACCGGAACATTGCGCCTTTCCAAAGGTAACTTTGCCTGATTAGCTCTGTAATCATCAGATATAGCTTCCTCACAAAGAAAACACGCGTTGGTGAAGTCGAATTTTTGAACTTGTGACCGGGTAGGTACAAGAAAACGAGATTCGGATGTGTCATATCCTCGACGTGCAAAGGCAGCAATCAATTTCTCATTGTTATACCTTGTTTGGCAAGCACTGTGCACTCTCACTTCACTCAACCCTCGTAGGAACTGTTCATCTGCCGAAAGTTTCCGTTTCACACTGGACTCCAACAGTCTGGCAACTCCTCTGGCTTTTACTACACTTAGTTCACCAGCTATGGTTCAAAATTTGTCCGCGCACCGACCGCTCCGCGCTATGGCTCGTCGCCGTTCTGTCACCGCTAGTCATCTCCCTCGCACGCGTTGGCTTGCAATCGGGCTTCATACCGCCTATTCTAACACATGGAAGTAACCTATGTATCAACATAACTATACGTTGCTTCAAGTGAAGTGAAGTTAGATACGGATCGGCCACTTGCAGATTAGATTTAATAAAAGTAATTAAACCGAGTTCTGCGTTGCCGCCCTCGCCTGTGCGTAATGGACCTGTTCAATCACAGTGTTCACAGCTTAAAGGGAAAAAATACCGTGACTTTAAAATATGTGATCTTGTATTATATAAAAAATATGCCAACAAAGTTCAACATAGCTGGTGTAAAGGAGTCATATCCAAGAGAATTGGCATAGTGTTGTACTTAGTTAAGGACCTACCTGCAAACGTTAAAATGTAGTAAAAAACACATAAATCAAATAGTCAAATTTAATGGAACTGTCGATAACCTAGGCCACGGCAATGAATACCTACCCGATTATGAATGGCAACCGCCGTCTCCGATTCCTTCGCCGCCGCCGCCGCCGCCGCCACCACCGCCGCTGCCGTCACCGCCAGCACTTTCGCCACACGCACCCTTACTATCGTCCTCACCGACGTCTCCGTCAAATGCAGAAGTTCCGGCGTTGCAATCACTCGGCAGCTCACGCACCTTGGTTGACGATGTGGCAAGTCAGGTTCCAGTGGAGCCGCGAGACGATACCTTCTCCGACAGCACGGGTGATAGAACACTGGGCGCAAGTGACCCGGAGTTCGAATAGGCGGAATCGTTTACGGACGTGGTGAGTGAAACCGCGGAACCTATCATGAAGTCAGCCCTAGACAATGTCGATCAAGCAGCCGGACAAAGCACAGACATGCAGAGCAGGTTACGTAGACGTTCCAAGTTAAAAATAGATTTTAAGAAATATTTCTAAAAGAAGCAGCTATAGTTAATAGTTAAATCCATACTAATATTATAAATGCGAAAGTGTGTGTCTGTCTGTCTGTCTGTCTGTCTGTTACCTCTTCACGCTTAAACCGCTGAATCAATTTTGATGAAATTTGGCATGGAGATAGATTAAGATCCGAGGAAGGACATAGGATAGTTTTCATCCTGGAAATTATCCCTAAAAAGATTGAAAAGTGAGTGAACAGTATAGTAGTGACATTGATGACCCTGTAGAATTTGTAATGTCATTATTAGACCAAGAGCACAATTGCTCTTAAATTTGCTTAGGCACTTTTAATAATCCCTTTTATTAATTAAGGTGATTAGGTGGATATCTATCGTGTTGTACGAGGTTGTTGATAAATACGGAACAAATACGAAATACTCTTTGTCTGCCTGTCTCTCTGTTACATTTTCACGCCTAAACTTCTGACCCGGTAAAGATAAAATTTGATGTGGTGTTATAGACCCCGAGAAGGACAAATAATGTTACTGCAGTTTTAAGGTGAAAAACTTACATGTAAATGGAGGCGGTTCGAATAGGCCTTTGTTTTCTTTCTGTTACACATTTTAAAAACCTATGTAATATTTAAATAAAACAATTTAAACGGATTATATCGCGTATATTAATTATTTGAGCCTCCCTGACGTTTCAATACCTGATGTCTCAATACCTGAGGCCCGTGAAGTGCAGCATCCCTCTGCAGAGTGCTGGTGTTTACAAGCTGGACTGCGAGTGTGGTCTATCATACATTGGCCAAACGAAACGTAGTATAGCTACACGGGTTAAGGAGCATGTAGCTGATGTCAAGCACCGTCGTTGCAACAGGTCTGCAGTCTGCGAGCATGTCATGGACAAACCAAACCATTCAATTAATTTTGATAATACTTCAATCCTTGGCAGAGAGAAACAATATTTTCCCAGAATGTTGCGCGAGGCTATTGAAATCAAAAAATATCCCAATTTCAATAGAGAAGATGGTTTGTCATTACCACCGGCTTGGGATCCTGTTGTACATCTTATCAAGGATCAAGCAAGACACAAGACTGGGAACCTTGGGCCTCGAACGGTGTAAAACAAATTAATGTTAAAAGTAGTCAGTCAACCTTTGACAACGGTATCTGTAAAGGTACTGAACCGTCAGCGAGGCTCAAATAATATACGCGATATAATCCGTTTGAATTGTTTTATTTAAATGTGTGACAGTCGCGGAAACCGAAGAAAATATTATGTAATATTTATTCAAACAGGTTACTACTAGGGGTTTTACTTATGTTTCTTTAAACCTACCTATCTCGCAGTTACCAATAATTTATTGACCTTATCACTTAAATTCTGGTCTTACACATCCGTCCATACTTCTAAGTTCCACGTGGACGTAGTCGCGGGCAAATCCATACTATACTTACTATATCCATCCATACTAATATTATAAATGCAATAGTGTGTCTGTGTGTCTGTTACCTCTTCACGCTTAAACCGCGGAATCGATTTTGATGAAATTTGGCATGGAGATAGTTTAAGATCCGAGGAAGGACATAGGATAGCTTTCATCCTGGAAATTCTGCCTAAAAATATTGAACCTGTAGGAAATGTAATGATTAGACCAAAAGCACAATTGCTCTTACATTTGCTTAGGCGCTTTTAATAATCCCTTTTATTAATTAAGGTGATAAGGTGGATATCTATCGTGTTGTACGAGGTTGCTTCCGTACTGCCAAGTTCCACGCGGACGTAGTCGCGGGCAAAAGCTAGTTACTTATATTTCTAAAATAGGGGGAGAATTGTTATACACGTGTGTATGTGTGAGTGGCTGCTCCCACCACCCGCATACGTAATAAACCAGTGTGCATTAGACTAGCATTTGTTTCACTCGTGTCCCCCGTATACCCATATATATCATCATCCCATCCTCGTCGCCAACACGACGTCAGCTGCTGCTGGCAAAGTGTTAGTCATATCCGTGAATATATCAACCATCGTACCCCCCGGCACATGATATTTAATGGCGGCGTCGCCTCCCAAGGAGACGGAAGTGATGTCGTAATCGCCAATCTGCTGCATTACCTGCAAGAAACCCCCAGGGGCTCCGCACAAATCTATAACGGTCTTACCCTCACGCAATTCAGGGTATTGCAAGAGTATGTCTATCAACTTTAGACCCGATCTATTTAACACTGGACTCTTAGGAAGGCGCGAGTACCTATCATATCTAAATTTAGCGGATGCGTTGCACATGCGAAATATCTGGTTCTGCAAACAAGTTACAAAACTCTCTCGCCTGAGCAACACTTCGGCCTCAGTAGACTCATAACCGTCCACGTGCCCAGCCTCGACCCAACGCAAATGCACGGTAGTCTTAGCCTTAGAAGGGTCAACGACGGAGTACATCCTCGACGTCCTTTTGACACCACACGTCATTTCAATGTGCATGCAGAGAGCGGATTCAATCATTAGTGAAAAGGCGCGCCAATCATCGGTTGTGCACCATTCCGCCGGAGTCGGATTTTCGTCATTAAGATGTTTCTCCTTCTCCTCACCGAAGTGATATAATACTCGCTTGAGTAACCATGCATCAGCATCAGGCAGTGACAACGAATCAGTCATAGCATAAAATCCGCAGTTACCATCACCTCTCATCGGTTTAACTTTCAGATTATCACACTCAATTACCTGTTCCGATCTCATTTTCTTCAGCAGATCCCTGGTTTCAGCGTCAAGATGTTCATTCGGTCCCATTCGCTTCATAAATCTCACCACCGAGTTCGTCTCAGATTTTACACTGCGCGTGCTCGATTTAGCGAAAGTCATGTTCGCAGCAGGGCTCGGTGAGACCTTCGCCACCTTCGGCGGACACGGCACGACCGGAGGTACCGGCACTTCCCTCACCACCTCGGGCGGACATGGTGAAGATATTGGAAGTGTCGGCGCGTCAGACGACGTTGGCATACCTTCCGCCGGTATCACGCGTACACGTCCATTGTCGTAAACCAGTTCTACAGTGTCCAAGCCGAGCAGGTCAATCACATTACCGTTTTCCTCAAGGATCGTGGCCTCTCCCGTGAAGTGATCGTAGCCGGCTATAACTTTGAGATGATCCTCCAAAGTGACCGCTCTGACGCTTGTAGCTAGCTGAAACGTCATGTCTCTCTTTGCCTTGCTGTCACTAACACTCTCAATGAACCTGTTCCAAGCCAATTTGACCGGATTCACCGCCGGACGGAAAGCGGTCGCGACAAACGAGATCAGAGCCAGGAAAGAGAATCCAGATGAGCGATTACTCTTCTCCTGTGCGGCAAATGTCTCCACCACCTTCCCAGCCCCATACCTGTCGCAATAACTTAGACAGTAGGCCGCCACAACCACATGCAGTAGGTCAGAAGTCTCCAATCTCTCGCCAGCGTTTCGGATGTCTACACCGTTAATCGTGACTCGTCCATTGTAGGCCACTGCCGCGGACAGAATCTCAGTCAAGTTATAGGCTTTTTCGGAAGAACGCAAGCAATTTGAGTAAATAAGGTTCCACAAAGACCTCGAGAGAGTTATGTTTACTCGTAGACGAAGGAACCTACCCCTCGTAGAATCATTCCCACACTCGAAGAACATCGCATCCTTATAGCAACCATGCTGATACTTCCAGGTAGTCACAACCATTTCTCCATCGGTGTCGAACCAATAGCAAAACCGGGCGCTCATATTAGTCGTCATCGGTGCCTTGTCACATAAGTTGAATTTGAGGATAAGGACTCCGCTCCTCAAAGATACACGTTCTATCAATTAGAACTTGCCCTGCGGTGTTAGCAGGTATTGCGAAGTTACCAATCGTATGTAGTTCGCGTAATCGTGCGAGTAACTCATCGAACTGTCACCGACAAAGTCGAAATTTATCCTTTTACCACTCTTGATCACGCGGCATTTATAAGCATCTATGATGAATTCGTCCATCGTGAAGACTCTCGGGTCAAAATGTACAGCTGATAACACCACTCTAAATTTGTGATTGTCATCTTCAATCTTCGCTCAAGGACAACAGTTTCACCCTCTTTCACAAAATGAAACATCAATGGGGGACAATAATTAGGTGAACAGGGTCTCGGATTTGTCCAGAAAATGTCTTCTCCACAAACCAATTTGAGCGGCACTAATGATGCCATAAATATGCTCGAGTCGTCATTTTCGACATACATCTTTTGTTTAAATCTACTTTGGCTGGAAGCACCATCAAAACCCCATTTTTAAATCAGCGTCAATTCCTTGTCTTCAACATTGGTTTGTAATCCTTGTAGAACCCTCTTCTTTGTCAAATCCAGTAAATCTTGAAGTTTATTCTCAGCCGATGAATCTGTTATTGTTATGGCCGACTTTGGAGAATAGCTTCGTAATTTCGCTGATCGAAGCTTGTAATACGATGGAAAAAGGTCTTGAGCTCATTCTTGGATTGCTGACTTCCTTAAGGTTGCTCCCTTAATATTTTCATTTAGTTAACTTCATACGAAAAGACAGAGTACTTTGTCAGAGGAATATGTAGCCTATGCCAACTTTCGTACTTCTTCCTGAACCCCCTTGTCTTAGATTCCGGTAACGTTTTTGCCATCTCTCAACAGCAGATCGAGTAAATCTTTGACAAGCATTGTTAATTTTTGTCATCTTCAGATAGAGCGGAACCTAAGCGTAGCACCACTGCTGCTTCGAATAACACTCCATATTTAAAAGACGGGTCCTTGCTTTGTAAAATGGCAAATAAGTCCAACTTGGTAGAAAAACTTGTCATTGTAAGGCGTCAATAGGAGTACAGATGTTAATAAGGATTAACTAGTACTTAATCATAATAAAGTGACATATTTCAAGGGCAAGGTACCTCACATGGATAGAGGGAGCTAGCTTAAGGTAATTAATGTAAAAGAAAATAGACAAATAATAACATTCTATTCTATTTTTGTCATTTTAATCTCTTATTAATACAAATTCATAAAGCAGGAACCCATTTATTCAAGAGTCGTGATCTAAATCAGATCCAGAAATTCAACGCCCAATAGTAAATTACAATACAATACAATACAACAATACTTTATTGCACACCAAAAAAGTTTACAAAAGGAAACAAGATAAATACAATTTATAAATAACGGTAGACAACAGGCGGTCTTATCGCTAAAGAGCGATCTCTTCCAGACAACCTTTGGGCAGTGAAATTGATGAAAATTTTAACTTAATACAGAGTAGGTGCAGCGAAAGGCGAAGGGAGCACATAACTAGATACTAACAGAAAACAAGTACGCATATGGGTAAATATACACATACATAAATAGATATACATAAACTTACACATACATACATATATATATACAATAATATAAATAGACACTAGACATATATAAGAATCTTATATAACACAACGCAATACAATCAATTTTATTGTGCGAGAGATAGGTAATGTTCTTTAATCTTATTCTTAAATATAGACAGAGAATTAGCACTTCGCAACTCAACTGGGAGCGAGCCACCACTTGGCCAATTTTTATAGTTTTCGCTTTATGTGGACATTAAACCCTAACTCTGTACCAAATTTCAGCTCTCTGAATTTATGGGAAGTACTAGTTCTTTTCTGATGATCACGAGTGAGTGAATGAGTGAGTGAGTGTCATAAATGTGAAACTTTGCTTTTGCTTAACTTCGGAACTAAATGACCTACAGACTTGAAATTTTGGATTTTAAATATGTGATTATAGCTTACTGGATGACGAAAATTTCTTCGTTCTGGTCTTATCCAGAGGTTCTCAAATAGGGGCCTGAAATGCGGCGAAATGGTTCCAGTAGAGGATGGTACGGCAGTGTTTGCTTCGCGCTCGACTTGGCGGGGGCACTGCTTGCCCCCCGATGCAATTCTATTAACGGAAAAAATTCCGTCGTTGAAAACTGGTACTTACCTCGCGGTGGCGGTGGCGATTTTCGCAACACCAGCTTGCTAGCAGTAGAGCCCCGACCACTACGACAAAATCCAATATATCTCCAGTCGACTCCATCGTGCCCGTGCGTGGGATCTCGCAGTCTGCACCTGCGGAATAACCCCCTTGTCTTAGATTCCGGTAACGTTTTTGCCATCTCTCAACAGCAGATCGAGTAAATGTTTGACAAAGTATTACTTAGTATAATTTCATGAATTTGTCATCTCTGGACTACATATTACCAAATTAATTTAATAAATATTTTGATTGATACATGAATAAGTAGGTAATTCAGTGATATTCAGTTTAATATGTATGTAACATGTGCTTGGTTATTCTGTCATATACACAGGTAAAGCTGTGATAAAATTTAAAAATATAAATAAAAGAAAATATAATAACCAATATTTCTAAAAAAAAAAAAAAATATTAAAAGTTAAACACCTGTATTGTGGTACTTATTTATCGTTTTAGGAACTTTTTAATACAAACTTGCTTAATTATTCAACAAACTAGTCAAACAGTTGACATTCAGTGTTGGTGGTGGTCTAAAATAAAACTACAAATCTATTTGCTTCACATACTTTATTGTCTTAATCTACTTAAATAACGAATTAAATCTAAATAAAACTACAAGTCTATATTATAAACATACTTAATGGCCTTAATTAACTTTTCGTAAGGATCTAATTGTTCCACCATCACTCTTAGCCTCCAACTACATTCACAGAGCCAGTCAGCAAAATCATGCTTATTTTGTTTCGACCTTCATTGGCTTTCAATGCGCTGGGTGTGTTTCCCATCTGGTGCCACATAAGGTGGTGGGTTGACCCTTCTGTGAATATCCATGTTCAGGAAGGCTCAGATATGCTCTCCAATAATCAGTATGAATAATGGAGCCTTCCTGAACATGCTTTTTAATGAGTGGCACCAATATGTCCGCAGACCTTTCATTGTCAGGACACATCTTCAGCCTCAGGTCGTCACTTCCATCTTCAATCATACCGAGGAGCCAATGGCCCTAGATTTGCCGACCTCTACAATACTTTCTTTTTCCGAATTTGGATTCGTCGATCTGCACCACTTGGTTAGGGCCTCCTATCTTCCCTTGGGCCCTTTGGTTGTCCGCCTCGTAGTGTCCCACAGAATCATACCGAGGACCCAATAGCCCTCGATTTACCGACCTCTACAATACTTTCTTTTTCCGAATTTGGATTCGTCGATCTGCACCACTTGGTTAGGGCCCCCTATCTTCCCTTGGGCCCTTTGGTTGTCTGCCTCGTAGTGTCCCACAGAATCATACCGAGGACCCAATGGACCTCGATTTGCCGACCTCTACAATACTTTCTTTTTCCGAATTTTGACTCGTCGATCTGCACCACTTGGTTAGGGCCCCCTATCTTCCCTTGGGCCCTTTGGTTGTCCGCCTCGTAGTGTCCCACAGAATCATACCGAGGACCCTTATTACATTCAATAAATATCATTCATATATGAGGCCATATTAAACATATGCCGAATTGTAAGGAAGTTCATGCAACACACACAGATAACACACAAATTGCTATCTAATTATTTTCAAGTACTTACATTAAATATTCCACAACTAGCCCTACATTTTACTTGGTGGAAAACCCGTAAATGTAGGTGATACCAGCCTAGAGCTGAGAATTAAAATCCTTCCGATACTAATAAAACGAGAAAAGAAACCTACAGTTCCGTGGTAAAATGGGACTCCTCGAGTTCCCTAACCGTTTGTGGCCACGGCCGTCGTAGCGGCATGATGGTGGTGCCTAACCTGCGGCGCCATCCTCTGCCTCCTTCCTTGTGGTCTTCGTACATGCTGTGGAGCGTCCTTGTTAGTGGCGGCTCCGGGTGTATGTCGCATAATGGTGGCTGCCGGCGGGTCGGCGCCACTCGTCCCGCTGGTGGAATCGCCGTCGGCGCTGGTGTTCGGGCCGGGTGAACCCTGGACTCCCTCGAACGTGGGCCGGGCGAACTCTGGACTCCTGGTGTTGCTGGTGCTGGTGTTGCGACCGCTGTTGGACTTGTTGGTGTCGCGACCGTTGTTGGACTTGTCGGCGGCAGCTGCGTCCGAATCTGTAGTTGTCCTGTGGTCACCGATATGTTGACATTGTGTAGGATGTTGACGGGGCCGGAGATGGTGATTTTTAACCCCCCGATGTTTACTTGTAGTTGGTCTGCCATTGTTGTTTCTAACTTCGTGTGCTTTCGTGTGTTGCTTGATTTCTGAATTTGAAGTTCTCTGCTGTACGGCGGCGGGTGCTCCGGATCTGACTGCGTTTTTCTTTCAAGGTTTTTTTTCGTCTTCTGGATCTGATCTTCTTCGTTTGTGAAGTTCTTTTTTTTATGAAGTACAGAAGTTCTTTTTTGCTCGTTATGGCAGGGTCGCCATGAAATTCATTATGCAATATATTATGATCTGATGAGGAGATAAGTAATAGGCGGAGCTCGTCGGTAGTAATGACCCTTTATTTTATATAAACATTCGTTTATATATACATTTACAATTTGGTTAATGCTGTCCAAGCAATAATAATAATAATAATAATATATATTATATATTTTGTAATTTCTTTATTGTATTTTACTTTTGATATAACTTTATTGTAAAAAACCTAACTTAAGATTTTAAATGAATAAAGGAGATAATAATAATATCATTTATTTCAAGTCATAAAAAACTCATACAATACAATTACAATTACAAGTAGATTTACTTACTTAACCTTAAATATTAAATATACCTAATATATAAAGCAGGTACTACAGTCATTTACCATTTTCGTCCAAGTGCACGGCTGACCAGTGCTTTAAGATCTTATTACTCGGGTTGACAGTAAACAACGCCAGAACATAATTTTGCTGCGAGTTTTGCCATACGTTTGTCCATACCGAAGCTATGCGGGACCGCATGATTGCATAAAAATCAGGTACTCCCGCATCAGCGAACATGGTCTTAGCACTGCAGTAACGAGGTTGTTTCATGAGTATTCTGAAAGCATCGTTATACTGAACCCGGAGCGCGTTGTAAGAACGTTTGGTGTAGTTAAACCATAGTGAACACGTATAAAAGCACTGGCAGAATGCCCTAAACAGCGTGATTTTTACGTCAGTCGTGCACTTGGAGAATCTTCGCGCCAACATGTTACAGCGGACCGCGAGCGCGCGCCGCTCCCGCTCCATGTCCATGTCGTCGCGAAGGTTCTCCGTTAGAAAATGGCCTAAATACTTAAAAGACGTTACTACCCGAACCGGCGAACCATTCAAATAAACTGGCGGAACTACCTCCGGACCCTTGCCGTATCTAAAAACTAGCAGTTCAGTCTTTAAAATATTATATTTTAAATAATGACGCTTCGAGAATGCTTCGCAGATAGTTAGTAATTTCTGAATGCCCTGACTTGAGGGGCTGAGAAGCACCATGTCATCGGCATAGCTCAGGTTGTTAACGCATACATTAGCAACATGGCAACCCGTTCTGGTACCTCTCAGCTCCTCAATCAGGTCATTGACGTAAAGGGAAAACAGGTCCGGAGAAGTTATGCCCCCTTGACGTACACCGCACTCTAGCCTATAATCGTTAGAGAGGGTGTCGCCCCATTTCACATTATTTGTCTGGTTTTCGTACCAGTGTAACGTGCAACTGCGCTTTGAGTAAACTGAGGCAGTCCTACGCTCACCTATGTGCGATGGTCTCTGACAGGAGTGAGTCTCCGTCCACACTTGATGTAACGCTCCGAACTAGACAGCGAGAGAAATCTAGGGTATCTTCGTGGGCAAGACGTCTTCAACGAATATGCATGTGTTTCTATTATAGTATGATATTTATTAAAAAAAATAGAGAAAGAGAGGGCGCCAGACACTTTTATTTTAACTCCAAAGGTCAAGAGTTTGACAGGAAAATTATGCTAAGGAGAGAAAGTTAAACAAGGCTTGAAATTACGAACCATATATATATAATCATTAAATGGCACGTTATGAATTTACACAAGAGTAACACTTATTTCACTAGTTAAGTACTTAAACTATCGGACAGTATGGGCTTTTCCCATGAGGATACAGAGCTCTTTAAGAGAGGCGTATACGCATAGAAGTTTAACTAATTTAATGAAGTTACATGAGAACTTGGGTTTGTGTGTGAGGCTAAAGAACTTTACTTTATAATTTAGACAACTTGAATGCGAGTTGGAGTTAAATACGGAACGTTTTCACCTTGGCTTAGAAGGCGTGGTAAGTCCACGCTGCCGACGTGCGCTTCGACCACAGATGTCTCCACTCTGGACCTCGTGAAAGGTACAGCTCGTGACAGTTTCGACACCCAGTGTCAAAGTCACCAGTCCGCAACACGGAATCAGCGCGGCCAGGGCCCGACGACGCACCCAGCTCAATCACTTCTGCAATCTGGCTACTACGGCCAGCATTTACGCGTAGCGTAGGTAGGTAGCCAGTGCTATCACCGGCGAGAATCAGGGTTAGACAAATTCGTCCGTCACATCGGCTGCTGTGTGTGTTTCCACAAGAAAGAAAGAAAGATGTCGAATGGTTTATTGTGTCATCGTAGGTTTTGTGTCTAGGATGCCTCCAGATATGAGTGCTCACATTTTCGAAGACAAAATGGCTGCTTCTCGGGAGAAGGCGAGTACGTCCTCACACCGTGAGTTTTGGGGACGCACTCTCCGACGTTCGCTGCGTTTCTCTAACCATCGGAACACTAGAGATGCCCACACGCAATCGCGAAATTTCCCGATTCCAAAGACAAACGATTAATTTGATTGAGATTTATTATGAAATAATTCATACGATTAGATACAAAGTAAAACACTCCTTTATTTAATATTTATGAATATCTAGACACGCGGCAGCGTGTCCAGCCAAGTTCACCGCAGGAACTAGCGAGCAGCAGCCGTGTGTTATATTACACGAACCGTTTGGAGCCACTTTTGACCCCCCAATAACTCCAAATCTATTTAACATAAAAAAATGAAATTTGGCTTATGTATTAAGATCCTTTAGAACAAGTAGAACCCCAAATTTCATTAATATAGGTTAAATAGTTATCGAGATATTAAAGTCCAAAAAACGGTATTTTTATCACTGACTGACTGACTGACTGACTGACTGACTGACTGACTAGTAATCAAAAACCTAACCCACATCCAGGTGACCTAGAAAGGTGAAATTTGGCATCCAGCTTAGTAATTGTGTGTGTATACATATAAAAATCGAAAACAGTGATTTTTTTATGTTTTTTTATTATTATTATTATTATTGATGGTTGTTGCCTCAGAACTCTGTCATTTATAAACCGATTTGGAAAATTATTTTTTGTTTGAAAGATATACTAGAATAGCATATACACTCACACGCACACACTTACACATACATGCACATAAAAATCCAATACGTACTAACCGTTTTGGAAAATACTTTGTTTGTTCAAAACTTTCAAAAGATGTACTAGAATAGCACACAGAACTAATTAACAAATAATAATTAAGTAATTTACACATCATAATAATTTCTGTACAAAAAGTAATGATATCCCATCAAAAACATAAATGTAAAATGAGAGCCAAGTTCAATATCGCGTGCACTTCGCTGACAAAAGAATTGAGATCTGCAAGGGCGCCAAGTTCTTTGCCCTAAAATTTTTAGATACAAGGACATGCGACATACTCAATGCATTTATTTTACTTGGGGTGTAATTCAATATCAAAACTTGACTTGGCTAGTTTTAAAATATAAATCAAAATCAATCAAATCATTAACCTATTTTCGTAAAGGTAAGTACGCAAGTTAGTGTACGTCTTGTTACTTATAGTGTTAGCTTGATAATGAACTATGACTATGTTACTTTTATAACATTTAGTTAGTTTGTGAAAACTAGCCAAGTCAAATCTTGATATTGAATTACTCCCCAAGTACAAATGCATTGAGTATGTCGCATGTCCTTGTATCTAAAAATTTTAGGGCAAAGAACTTGGCGCCCTTGCAGATCTCAATTCTTTTGTCAGCGAAGTGCACGCGATATTGAACTTGGCTCTCATTTTACATTTATGTTTTTGATGGGATTAATCCTTAAATGATTAAGAAGACATCGAACTATGTCGATTCAGTGTTGCCAGCTGCAACGATCTGCTGATGTATTTGAACAATGCCGCTACTAGATGGCGTTAGATCCGCACCGCTGTCCTGCAAGACCAGTGTTCCTGTAGGAATACCAGAAACTAGATGGCGCTAGTAGTAGGAAACTAACAAAATTATCAAGTATGATACGACTGCGTAACATTACCGCTCCAGTTAGAGAAAAAAAATTTTTTTTTTTTTTTTTTTTCAAAAAAAATTTTTTTTTTTTTTTTTTATGCAAGTAAAACAAAAGGTGGGAAGGGAGCAAGGCCAGAACAGGTTACCTAACCCTATCCGAAAGCATCTGAAAGAACAAACGCAGGCGTCATCACCGATGTTCTGCTCGTTCCTTCCGGATGAGTAGCAGAAAGCTTTGAAATTACCGAAATTGTTGCATAGAAATGAACGCAGAATCCAACACCTCTGTCTGAGTTCCTGGACGAACGCCAGAAAGCCTAGAGTACCACCTGAGGGCGGTATGCCTGTCAAAGATAACGCAGGTATCCTAAGAAAAGGGTGCGCTTGTAGTGAGAAGTCCATGTCGACGACTTGCTCGACCTCCTGAACGTCTCACAGAAAGTGACGAGGAGAGAAAGCTCGTACAGCGCAAAAGGGCAAAAGTTGGCTTTCAATGTGTTGAAAAAAATATTTTCTCAAACATGCAATGAAATATTGTCTTTGCGTTCCTTATAATAGGCTCGGAAGTATCGGTTTTTGGGCGCAACAACTCGAGAGGACTGTAAAGGGATTTCATACTGCTTTTCAGGCCTAGGCCTGCAAAGTAACTTTTTTTTGGTTTCAACAACAAGGTAATTCACACAGCTGGCTGGTTTGACAAAAAGTAGGTTTTGTTTTTAAAGGTTGGTTGTTAGACACTTGTGGAAAAAAAAATTCAAGATGGCGACTTTTTTTTTTCAAAATTTCAAATGGTGCTAGGCGGCTAAAACTCGGTATCGGGGGGCTCTCGGGGCTCAAAAATATGAATCTGAAATCTTGTCCAAAAATTCGGTCAAATTCGGAAAATATCGAAAAAAAAAAACGATTTGTATGGAGAAAATTTCAAATTGGTCCTATGAGGCTGAAATTCGGTATCCGGGGGTTTTTGGGGCTCCTGAGTCAGAATCTGAAATCGGATTTTTTAAATTCGGTCAAATTCGGTATCGGGGGGCTCTCGGGGCTCAAAAATATGAATCTGAAATCTTGTCCGAAAATTCGGTCAAATTCGGAAAATATAAAAAAAAAAGATTTGTATGGAGAAAATTTCAAATTGGTCCTAGGAGGCTGAAATTCGGTATCCGGGGGTTTTTGGGGCTTCTGAGTCAGAATCTGAAATCGGATTTTTAAAATTCGTTCAAATTCGGAAAATATCGGACAAACAATATTAAGTGTTATTCTTTGAAGTATATTTTTTTATTTCATTGTATGTTTGAGAAAAGCACTATACATGCCTCGTCGTGAAAACGGATTCCCGGCCTCGTATCACTATCCGGCCTCGCTCGCACGCTCGCTCGGCCGTATATACCTACTTGGCCGGAAATCCTCATTTTCCCGGCCTCTGATGTAATGTACTATTGCAAACACTGAAAACGTGCTCTAAGTGGAAAAGAAAATTTGAAATATCAATGCGTTGGAAAAATATTTGTAAACACTTAAAATGAGATTTCTAAGTGGAAAAAAGAAAATTCAAAATACCAAACAAGTATAATTGTTTACGTTTTTAAGGTTTTGTTTTCTATGTTTCAATAAGGGGGAATAGAATTGTATTGTTTATATGGAAAACTTTCAATAGGATATCATTGTGTAAGAAAAGAATTTCAAAAACGTAAGTGAGTATGACCATAAAAGAAAGGAAAACTCCATCCAGAAGTATGTCAAGAGAGAGCCCAACTGCCTTCTAACCTATCGACTTAACCTACACCTTATCACTACGACAACCCTATGTGGAGGTCAACGACCCTTGACCCACATATGAGTAACACCTTAGAGTTAGACAACGACAAAAGATAAATAGTTGAGCAGACGTGACAGGTGTCACACCATCTCAGTATAAGCTTAAACTAAGTTTCAAAAGTTTTAGATGAGAAAAGAAAATTCTATCGACTGTACGTGAAGCTTCATACGTTGACAAACTGTCCTGAAATTAGCTAACCTTGAGCGATTCCAATTAACACGACAAAACAACACCAGTCTTAGAAATAAAAGAAGACATACTGTATATGAGTGACATCAGCGCCTGCATATGTTGATTAGACATACACCTGTGATCGAGGTCACATGGTTGCACCAACAGAGATCTCAACAGCAGTTCAAAGAAAACACCCCTTTTCCACACAGGAATTTCCAAGCAGTAGACTTAAATTTAAGATGTGTCATTCCGACAACAGTAGAAATAGAAGACTTATTTTGTCTTTAAGATCAGGACTGAATTTTTCTTTCAGCGTTAGAAGAAAGTAGAAGTGGACATATTTGTTCCAACAGCTTAACCTAATGTCGACAGTAAAAGCTTAAATATATGAACATGTGAGAACATGTGAGAACCATGGCTATCCTAAAAAATCCTAATCTATTTCTTACGCGTAGGCGTCCCCACTCTATGTGATATCTACCTATCTATTTTCCTAACGAACTATACCTTGACAACTAAGCATGCACTTATCAAATTATATCTTTATACCACGAAATTAACTAACACAAACGATGGTACCAATCGGTGTGTATCCTGATAATGAGGTCGACTGTCCATTCCAGATTGTTTTCATTTGAGTGTAAAGTAATTACCTGTCGGTATTTTACCTAAGAGAAACTACGTCCCTACGTCTCACTCAAAGAATAACGGTTTCTCAATTATGTAAAATTCTACGTCAGGTAACACATCACTAAGTGCAATGTGCATATATACGGTTCGTTTATTACCTAAAATTACCTAGACGGAATCCATATTCTATTTAATCAGTAGTCAGCAAAATACGCTTGAGCAAAAGAAATCAGATAAATGTTACGTCATCAGTTACTTAAAATCTCAATCTTTGAACACAAGTCTACCTAGAAGGCAAAGTTAAGTTTCCCTAACCCAATTGCGACTCATTATCTGCGCACATCAACCTATACGCTAACTACCTACATTTGAGTAGTATTAGTCACTATGTTAAGATATCTCGCATAGCGAGAATAGTCAAGCAAAGAGTGCAATGACCTAATTACGTTAATATATTAAAATACTGCATTCTGAGAATTAAAAAAAATGATAATTATTCAGTTAAAACTTCCAGTCAGAACATTAAAGTGAATTCTATTACACCGATAGAATGAATAAAAGAATTAAGCTTAACCTTTTGAACGCCAAAGTATTTATGTAGTTTTAGCTATGAAATGAGTTTTCATTGATTGCATTATGACTTGAATAGGGAGAATTTAGTTAAAATAAATGTTTACAAAATTAACCTTTTTAACGCCATAAGGGCTTTGTAGTTTATAGTTAACCTAGGATTTATTTAAGTATTTGAATTTGCATTGAATATATGGAATATATTCATGAAACTAAATGTTTACAAGGTTCAACCTTTTAAACGCCACAACATCATCATTAATCTCAATCTTGTTAAAGTTTAAACACCTAGTTAAACCTTCACAAAACAGAATTTACTCTAAAAAAAAAACTTCATTTATTTAAAGTGTCAATAGGAATTAATCTTTGTTTTAATTATTGACAGAACAAAAGAGGAACATCAGCACAAAATATCAACCCGTACTATTTATTATTCTACTTTGTTACCTTCATATTTCGCTTCATGATAAAAGATATGCAATGTTGTTTACGCTCCTTCTCACAGAAACAAGAAACGATACCACGCTCGCGGTAGCACTAAAGTTTAACCTATGGTTAACCATCGGTCAGGTTGTTATAAGAAAATAGCTTCTAGTTTCGAGCAAATGTTACCAACATGCAATGTAATTTATTTAATATGTTTGATATATAAAATATTTTAAACTGGAAGTATAGAAAATTACTTTTTAGTATCTAAAATGGCCTAATTTAGTTTAAATTTCATATGTTAAAAAAAACTAAGTTGTGAACATTTTGTCGTCCATATCGTCAAGAGAAAGTAAAAATTATTTGAAACTGTATATTATTATTGTTTACAATGGAAACAAAACACTAAGATCAACTTTGGCTACAAGTCTAACGTTAACCGACGTTTAACGGTTGCGATAAACCGGCCTTATAACACAGCACTACATAACCGTTTTAAATCGGCTGAGATTTTATGATGTCTTTTACATGCCAAATGCCTAGAGACTTCTGAGTATTAGAATCGCGGAGTTCGTACGTTACCGGTGATATTTTTCTAAGTACGATACATTTTTTAAATTTGGGAGCTAATTTTTGAGCAAAGAATTTACTTGCGTCGGAGAGAGGAAATTCTCTTTTCCAAACCACTTGACCCACGTCATATTCTAAGCGTCTCCTACCCCGATTGTAATATACTCGGCCTCGCTGATAAGACTTCTGTAAACGGTCATTGACCTTTTCAAAGATAGGTTTTAAATGTGACAACATTGAAGAATATAAATCCCTATTAGTGAATTGCAAATCATTTCCGCTAGGAGGTCCTGAAGGGTACCATTCCCCAGAGAGAATAGCCTCTCGTCCACTATTCAGAAAATAAGGGCTAAAACCAGTGACTTCGTGAACAGCTGTGTTTATAGCGAACTCGATCGCACTAACTTCTCGATGCCATGTGCGGTGATCGGTTCCGACATAAGAAGCAATTGCTGTACCTATAACTTTAAGCGTGCGTTCTGCTGGGTTATTCTGCGGAGTAAATCTACAGTTATAAAAGAATTTGGGTATCTTGTACTTCTCCTTCAATGACTGCATGTGATTAGACACATACTGTGGACCATTGTCCATTATAATGCACTGAGGGACTCCATACTTCAAGATAACATTATTTTCAATTAAACTTACAACAGTTTTCGCCAATGAGTTTCTCATGGGGAAAATACAAGTATATTTAGTAAAACAATCACAGACTATTAGAATAAATTTAAAGCCTTTATAGCTTCGAGGGAGAGGTCCCAAAATGTCAGTACATACTACTTGCCAAGGTCGTTGAACCTTCTTGGGGTTCTCCATAAGACCAGCAGGTGCTTCATTAGTGCTTTTATAAGCTAAACAGATTTGACAGTTTTTCACATACCTTTTAATATCGCTTAGCATCTTGGGCCAAAAATATGTTTGTGCTACCCGTTTCAAAGTTTTAAAGATACCTAAGTGCGCAGCGTCTGACCTATCGTGACATTGCTTAAGTATATCCTGCCTAGACTCGTTAGGTACAACTAATTTCCATTCTGAATCCCTAGATAACGGATTTTTGTTTCTAATACGTTTATACAAGTTGTCATTTAAGATTTTAAAGTCAGGAAATTTCTGAGGAGTGGATTCAACCCTATTATAAGTTTTAGTATACCAGGCATCAGTAACATTATTTATTGGACAGATAAGCTCAATCGCCTCATACGATATCGGAGCCCTAGAAAGCGCGTCTGCTAGCTTATTCTCGGATCCCTTTTTGTACTGGATATCGAAATTAAATTGAGATAGCCTAAGAGCCCACCTAGCTAAACGTCCAGTTGGTGATTTTAGACTGACCAGCCACTGTAAACTACTGTGGTCAGTGTAAACCTTAGTTCGGAAAGGAGAACCTTCTATATAGCCTCTGAACTTCTCTAGAGCGAATATGAGAGCGTTAAGTTCTTTTTCAGAGACAGAGTGGTTTCTCTCTGTACGGGTAAGGGTTCTACTAGCATAGGCAATAGCGTGCTCGTGTCCTTCATCGTCTAATTGAGATAATGCGCATCCTAATCCAACATCAGAAGCGTCAGTCGAAATGACAAAAGGTCTATCAAATTTAGGAATAGACAGGATCGGTGCTGTCACCAATAGTTCCTTAACTATTTTAAATGCCTTATTGGCCTCCGGCGTAAATTGGAAAGAAGTTCCTTTCTGAAGTTTTCTAGTAAGTTTATTTAAAGGAGCACAAACAGAGGAATAGCTTTTTATAAATCGACGGTACCAGGACACCATGCCTAGAAAACGTCTTAGTTCCTTCTGAGAAGTAGGCACAGGAAAATCTACGATAGCTCGTACTTTATCACTATCCGTACGCAAACCCCTGCGATCTACGACATATCCCAAGAATTTCAAAGAAGAGCGACAGAAAACAGATTTTTCTAAGTTAATAGTGAGTCCGGCTTGCTTCAACTTCTCACAAGCTTTTCTCAATAAGATCATGTGATCCTCAAACGTTTCAGAAATTAATATAATGTCATCGACATAGTAGAAAATATTATGAGCAAACTCTGGTCCAAAGACCTTGTCCATGAGTCTCATCATACGAGCACTAGAATTAACTAGACCAAATGGAAGTCTGCGGGACTGAAAGCTTCCTAGTCCCGGCAAGGAGAAACAAGTTTTCTCTCTCGATTCCTTAGCTAACTTAATTTGAAAAAAGGCAGATTTTAAATCTAAAGAACTCATATATTTAGCATTATTGAGAGAATCCAATATTTCCTGAACCCTAGGCATAGGATATGTATCTACTTTAGTTAAGCTGTTCAGTTTTCGGCTATCTAAGCACATTCTCAGCTCACCGTTAGCTTTAGGCACTAAAAGGATTGGACTATTCCAAGCGGAGTTACTTTTCTCTATAATACCCATTCGTAACATTTCATTGATTTCCTTTCGAACGTATTCCCGGTGATGAAATGGAATCGGATAATATTTTTGCTTGACCGGTGGATGATCACCCGTATCAATGACGTGTTCCTCTAGTGGAGTACAGCCTAAACGGTCCTTGGTAGCCGTGATGCATTTAAATCCCGAGACAACCCTATTTAACTGTGCCTTTTGAAGGTCATTTAAATCCTCTAAATCGTGCAAATGTATCTTAGAGTCTTTTAATAAGTTAATATTAGAAGATGCAGTACGATACTGCTTCGATTTTAAAATGTCAGAACAAAGGTTAAACTTGGCTAGAAAATCTACGCCTAGTATAAGAGGAGTGTTCACATCTCTACATACAAAGAATGTGACATAGTGTAAGTCATGTTTATAAGAGATAGGTACTTCTATCTTCCCTATTACTAACAAACGTGAACCGTTACCTACAGTCAAGTCTTTCGCGCATGTCTGCAAAGGAAATTGCAAGCCTTCCTTATACAATAGTGAATACGCGGATTCACTGATTATTGACACAGCAGCTCCACTGTCCGCTAACGCGTTACACTCTAAACCTAGAATACCTACTGATAAGAACGGTCTAGGATCTCCTAAGTTTTCTTTAAATAAAGGTTGATAAGAGTTATATTGCAATATATCAGACGAGTATAATTGTGTTTGTGTTGACCGGTCAGAGACTCGAGTAGTCTTAGAATTATTATTATTATTATTAAAGTTAGCTGCCTCTGACCTGTCACCTAGTTTTTTGTGCAAGGGCAATTTCTAGTAAGGACTCCAGGTCTCTTACACCTAAAGCATATGGGAGTGGGATATGCGTCACAACGAGAATGATGATGGTTCCCACCACACTTTCCGCAACTAACAGTAGCTCTATTCTGTCCCTGATTAATGTTACGGGCTCTAGTATCAGAAGATGAAGGAATTGGGTTTGAGATCCCACTACAAAAGTTAGGTATAACTAGCTCTCTACCTGTGTTCAAGAATCCACGGTTCTCGCATTTAAACTTTGATACTTCTAAACGCGCACAAATGTTCTTAAGTTCCCTAACGGTACGTACTTCAGTTAAAGCCAGACGCGAAATAAAATATGGATTCATGTTCGTCATGATAATTTCGAGTTGTTCTGCGTCGGTAATAGGTACTGACAGACGCAAAAACAAACTTTCCATGATGTTAACATACGATCTAATTGATTCATTCTTGTCCTGCAATCTAGCCCTAATCTGGTTCAATAGACATCGTTCGTATTCTACCGGTTGAAACTCGTTTTTAAGCGATTCGACAAGATCATCAAAGGTACTAAAGTGAGACTTATTTATGCGAAACCACATCAACGCCTCCCCAGAGAAAAGATGAACCGCGTTTCTCAACAATTCCTTATCCGAAACCTCCGAAGAGTATTTAAGCTCTTGCAATCTAAAGATGAAATCCTGGACGGAACCTCTACCATCATATACGATACCCCATTTAAGCACTTGAGATGTACGATTTTGACAGAAAACCGGAGGAACAGACTCAACCAAGTTCATCGCAGAGTCCTGAGAAGATGAGCCAGGCTTCTTCTGATTACATTTTAAATTTTCAATGGCATTGAACGCCTTAGCCACTAATGCTATCTTTTTCAGTCTCTGTTCAGAATTAACTAAAAGCAATTTCTCTAACCTGAGTATGACATGAGACAATTTCGACAAACACCTTCTCCGACACGATGAGGACGAGTGATCTGCCTGCAGAACCGCATCCAGTTTTCCCTCGCAGACCTGAAATTCGTCGTCAACAGACAAACTTGAGATAAAAGTGTTCGCTTTCGTGTTGTCTAAAGATGTGCCCTTGGCAGATTTAAATTGGGATTTAAGCTCCTCCACAGTATAGCTAGTGTCTACATCTAAGCCTCTTGCTTGCAACTCAAACATAAGTTCGTCCTTAGTCAGATTATCAACTTCAACTTGTAACGCCATGTTTGACAAGTATATCAGTATTCAACACTTAATATTTAATACAACAGATAAGTAAAAACAGCTACTACAATTATTTGCACTTATCTTTTCTATTTGAGAGATGTAAGATAGGTTTTACCTATAAAATAAAGCTTATGATTCTACACAAATGTCAAAATAGAATATTCAAGTTGACAACTAATTCTAAATTTAAGGTTTACAGTTTTATAGCTGTAAAGTAGGTATACAGTTTAGTTATAATATAGTTTTAAAGTAGGCATTGAGTTTAGTTATAACTCAAGTAGTAGATTTTACTCACATGAGCAAAGAAAAGAGTGAATGTCCAATTGACAACCTAGACACACAATGGAAATAAAATATTTTTGACACAATAAACAGTAAATATGACACAGATTAGATTAGTAGTTTTGTTTTATAACAAAGTTAGCCTCACACACCAATGCAACTAGTATAGTTCAAAATTCAAGCTTATTTGACAGATTTATACTGACAGAAACGATAAACACATCCACAAACGTTCCCAGACGTACCAGATAAATTGAAATTCCAGGGTTCACGTTGACGTGCTAGAAATGTCTGAAATTACCGAGCCCCAAATGTTGGGCCGCCAGAAATGTAACGTGCAACTGCGCTTTGAGTAAACTGAGGCAGTCCTACGCTCACCTATGTGCGATGGTCTCTGACAGGAGTGAGTCTCCGTCCACACTTGATGTAACGCTCCGAACTAGACAGCGAGAGAAATCTAGGGTATCTTCGTGGGCAAGACGTCTTCAACGAATATGCATGTGTTTCTATTATAGTATGATATTTATTAAAAAAAATAGAGAAAGAGAGGGCGCCAGACACTTTTATTTTAACTCCAAAGGTCAAGAGTTTGACAGGAAAATTATGCTAAGGAGAGAAAGTTAAACAAGGCTTGAAATTACGAACCATATATATATAATCATTAAATGGCACGTTATGAATTTACACAAGAGTAACACTTATTTCACTAGTTAAGTACTTAAACTATCGGACAGTATGGGCTTTTCCCATGAGGATACAGAGCTCTTTAAGAGAGGCGTATACGCATAGAAGTTTAACTAATTTAATGAAGTTACATGAGAACTTGGGTTTGTGTGTGAGGCTAAAGAACTTTACTTTATAATTTAGACAACTTGAATGCGAGTTGGAGTTAAATACGGAACGTTTTCACCTTGGCTTAGAAGGCGTGGTAAGTCCACGCTGCCGACGTGCGCTTCGACCACAGATGTCTCCACTCTGGACCTCGTGAAAGGTACAGCTCGTGACAGTTTCGACACCCAGTGTCAAAGTCACCAGTCCGCAACACGGAATCAGCGCGGCCAGGGCCCGACGACGCACCCAGCTCAATCACTTCTGCAATCTGGCTACTACGGCCAGCATTTACGCGTAGCGTAGGTAGGTAGCCAGTGCTATCACCGGCGAGAATCAGGGTTAGACAAATTCGTCCGTCACATCGGCTGCTGTGTGTGTTTCCACAAGAAAGAAAGAAAGATGTCGAATGGTTTATTGTGTCATCGTAGGTTTTGTGTCTAGGATGCCTCCAGATATGAGTGCTCACATTTTCGAAGACAAAATGGCTGCTTCTCGGGAGAAGGCGAGTACGTCCTCACACCGTGAGTTTTGGGGACGCACTCTCCGACGTTCGCTGCGTTTCTCTAACCATCGGAACACTAGAGATGCCCACACGCAATCGCGAAATTTCCCGATTCCAAAGACAAACGATTAATTTGATTGAGATTTATTATGAAATAATTCATACGATTAGATACAAAGTAAAACACTCCTTTATTTAATATTTATGAATATTAATCCTTAAATGATTAAGAAGACATCGAACTATGTCGATTCAGTGTTGCCAGCTGCAACGATCTGCTGATGTATTTGAACAATGCCGCTACTAGATGGCGTTAGATCCGCACCGCTGTCCTGCAAGACCAGTGTTCCTGTAGGAATACCAGAAACTAGATGGCGCTAGTAGTAGGAAACTAACAAAATTATCAAGTATGATACGACTGCGTAACACCAGTACCTAAGGATATTGACCGTGTCTACCGGCACGTTTGATCCCAGAAGCTTAGTCCACAACAGGTTGTAGTTAACTGTGTCAAAGGCACGGCTCAAGTCTAGAAAACATGCATACACAGATGTATGTTTACTAACGTAATAGTTAACAACCGTTTTGAGACTAAGTAATAATATGCGTTTATAAACAGTAAACCATTGTGTTACTGCTAAACACTGAAAGTGGCTAGTCGCCATACTTCAACATGAGACAATTTTGACAAACACCTTCTCCGACACGACGAGGACGAGTGATCTGCCTGCAGAACCGCATCCAGCTTGCCCTCGCAGACCTGAAATTCGTCGTCAACAGACAAACTTGAAATGAAGGTGTTCGCTTTCGTGTTGTTCAGAGAAGTGCCTTTGGCAGATTTAAATTGTGATTTAAGTTCCTCCACAGTATGACTAGGGTTAACATCTAAGCCAATTGCTTGCAATTCAAACAGTAATTCGTCCTTGGTCAGATTATCAACTTCGATTTGTAACGCCATGTTTAACAAGTAAATATACCAGTGCTTGCACACTTAGTAGTTAATACAAGAGATAAGTAGAAACAGCTACCTAGAATTATTTGCACTTATCTCCTCTATTTAAGATACATAAGATAGGTTTGATACCTATTGAATTAAGCTTTTGATTTTACATAAAACAGTAAATTAATTAAAAGTCGTGCTTAGAGTGATTCTAATACAAAGTTAACAGTTTTATCACTGATAAAGTAGGTAGTATACTAGTGCTTGATACGTAGCAATTAATAAAATAGATAAGTAGAAATAAGCAATACAATTATTTGCACTTATCTTTTCTATTCGAGATATGTAAGATAGGTTTAGCACCTATAAAATAAAGCTTTTGATTTTACACAAAACGTCAAAAAAATGTTAAAGTTGAGACAAGTAGTTTAGATTTAAAGTTTACAGTTTTATAGTTGTGAAGTAGGTAATGAGTTTAATTATAAACTCAAAAGTAGTAAACTTTACTCATATGAGCAAAGAAAAGGGTAAATATCCATTTGACATCCCGTACACACAATAATAGACCTAAAAAATATTTTGACACAATAAACAGTTAATATATGACACAGATTAGAATAGTAATTTTGTTTTATAACTAAGCAAGCCTCACACTAACTAAATGCAACTAGTATAGTTCAAAATTCAAGCTTATTTGACAGATTTTTTTTAGTGAAATAATTATACTAACAGAAACTTTAAATAAACATCCAGAAACGTCCAAAACATAACAGATAAATTGAAATTTCAGAGCCTCACAACATTTGAGAACATTTGTAACAATTGAGAATATGATACGTTTAGAAATATTGTTACAAAACCAATAAATAGCACCACTATTCACTTCTCGACAATGCGAGCTTACGTACAAAGTGGTTTATTGTGTCACTGCATGTTTGGTTTGCGGGATGCCTTGAGATGAATGCATCTACATGATGCTGAAGAAAACAAAAATGGTTGACCACTTTCGGCGGATCAGTGAGCACGCGCACTCGTCCCTTGGACTCTCGTGACGTACTGGCTGGTCGCCGTTGCGTTGTGTCTTATCAACCGCAGAGGCGTTAACGCATGTCCACCAACCTTACTTAGACAAACTAAAACAGACTTTTGAAATGTATATTATGAAATTAATATTTGATACGAATAGGTACATATGAAATATTCCTTTTTTTAATATTTATAGATGGGACATGATGCAATATCATCGATTGTTGTCAATCAATCTGCTAGTGTAGGTACACATGTCGCCACTAGATGGCGCTCAGAGTCATAAATTGCTGCAGATAATATTACTCTGTAACAGTGTTACTTCTACAGACAGCTTCTAAATCTTTTTTTACTGATTTCATAAATGTTTCTGTACAATTATTTCCTTTGTATGATCCAATAAACAGATCGCGTGTCATCATACGAACATTTTACATACTAACCAAAACTCACTTCATGTTTTTGCACATTATTAGTTGAGGAGGTATTGGGAGCATTGGAATAGGACTGAATTGGAGTTAAAAAAGCTTAGAAATCTGCATAAATGACATAAGACACACGTAATTTTCGGTCATAATTATCGAAAGTGAGTTCATTACATGGCACAGTGTTTGATTTGCCTCAAAAAATTTCCCTCGCTGTTTATTGCATAATTCAATCAAGGAATGCATTTTGAATGCAAGACTAAAACACCCAGAAGTCAAAATCAAATACTTTTTTTTATAAAAAATAAATTGCAGTTCATAACCTTGACCTTGAAATTTTACAAAATAATTTATTTAAGCCGATGTGGTAAAGATATCGATTTTTGATGAATGCAGTTTAATAAAAGAGCTTTTGGCGCATATTTCCTAGTTTTTAATTTTTAAATTTAACGTCTGGTTACTGAGCTATGGTTATTTTTGCAGTTTTTTGATTTTATTTTTTTCCTCCAAAAAAACTCAAAAGTGCGTTTTGTGACTGGTACTAAAATATTGCTCTAAACTAGGTCTACCACTGGTAAAAAAATCACGTCGCACCATTGCGGCGTTTGGGAGTAACATGAAAAGGTCAAATTGAACTTTTTAGGGTTGTCACTAAAAGGTCAACCAAATATGAAATTTTGGGTTAACTTTCAAACACAGAGGTATCGTGTAAGGTGCGATTATTTCCACTCCAAAACAGATCGTCAGTTAATGGTTGATTAATCTGATGTCACTGTGTTAATATACAAGGGACAATTAAGCAAACTTTTTTAAACAATAGAATTCAGAAACTACAGATTTGATATATTTTATGAGTTTTATCCCTACTATTTTAAATTCAGTATTATAAATTTAATTTCAATCGTAACCTTTCTGTATCTCATTTTCTATAATGTACTATTCTAAAATTCTAAAGGATTTGTTCTGAATTTGAAATGTCTATGACGGAGGATCATTATGTTAAGAAAAATCTTAACAGCGCGAAGCAGCTACGTCCCGTTTTGTATGGGATTTGGTAGTGTGGACACCAAGGCGCCATCTGTCTGTATTTTTGGAACTAAATTTATTTTTAACTTTAGTTCCCTGTAATCTCTTAAACCGCTAGACCAATTTGGTTGAAATTTGGTAAAAGAACAGTTTGGATTGTTTGGAACCCGGGAAATATCCTAAGATAGTTTTAGCCGATGGATGAACTTGCATGCTTGCTTGCAATTGGCATCTTCTAGTCACACATATAAATCATTTTCATTTTCGAGTATCAATGCGCCGTCATCAGCATTGGATGAATTCGCATCGTTATCTGAATCTCCATCACTAGATGACGAATCTTCATCATTAGATGAAGGTTCGTCATTAGCTGGAACTTCGTAACTGTCGCTGTCTTCAGTCAGAAGGTCTTGTTCAGATAACGGAAGCAGAAGTTCACGAACTGTTTCCGGCAGACTAATCCGATTACGCGACGATTTTTGGTGTCGGTAGTGTCTCGTCATGGACACCAACGGATCAGACGATTCTAGTGCACGGTGAAAGAGATCTAACATAGTCTTTTTCCTGTTCATTTTCCGGCAGTGATGCTGCCTATCTGAGCGCCAAAATTTATTGCGCGATTCGGCGGCTTGCTCTGAGAGCATACCAACAGGAAGAGAACAGGTTTCTATGATCTCTTCACCGTGCACTAGAATTTTGTGGACCGTTACAGTCATCGGGTGCCAATTATATGTTTGTACGTAGTTTTCCGCGAGCGTGCGACAGAAAATGCCAAATTTTTTTGCGTCGATAGAAAACTCGCAAGATATTGCGACCAGAATTATATGCAATCCGTCGATTAACCATGAATCGAGGCCTAAAATCTCAGCAAATGTGGCACGGTATTTATCGGACAGTGCTGTCCGGGCTGAATTACCATCATTTGTGGTTCCTGAATTAGGCCTAACTACATCCACCAATAGACCAATCTTTTTTCTTATTTCCGCTTGAATACGTTTTTTCCGTTCTTCAACAATTTGGTATTCCCTGCTACCTTTATTGATTCTCCATTTTCGTACTGACGGGTCGTTTTTATAGCTGAGATGTAATAAAAACTCAAAAATACGTATCCACGCATGAAGTGGATTGATACCGTGTTGCATATTTTCTTTTATCGTGTCTTTTGTGTATGATTTGTCCAAATCATTAAAATGAGTTGCAGTAAGCTTGCAAAAAGGACACCTTAACTGGGAAGGCGTTCCAGTAATGACGTTGAGGACTTTTCCGTCGATTACACTTAAAGTCAACTCACAAGCAAATGTGATATGATGCCCTTCTGATGTAAGTACAGTAATAGGAGGCAAACTTTTAATTTGCTCTTCAACAAACAATTTTTCCTCGAGAATAAGATTTGTGGTTTCTTTTTTATATTGAATGTGGAGAGGCCGACAAAATCTATACGATTGGGGTGTCGGGTTAAGCCAGGCTATATAATGTTTATCGATTACCATACGCAAAGGAACGAATGTTGTGGCAAAAAGGCTATTTTCGTTTTTGGAAATATCTTCATTTGTTCCCGGAAAGTTGTGATGGTACGGCTCGTGAAGTGATCGTCTAAGTTATAGCTGTTTACGTAATTGAATAAATTTGAAGAGAATTAAGGCTTACTGTAAGGTTAAGAGAATTCGTTACTACATTTACACACATTCGGGCTGAAACAGTCATAGCTATCTGGCTACTAGAGGCCGGCGTTAGTGACATCGATTCCGTTATTAGGACAAATGGAGTAGCCTCCATTGTACGGGTTTTGTTCCCGTCGTGAACAACCGATCGCCCGCAATCACAGGGGAAGCCTACGCTTGACAGACCAGATGCCAAGCCTCGTACTCGAGTTATAGGGGCGCAGTTGACCCTCTTTCGCTGAGAAGCGCTTTATTTGCCTCGTATCCGAAGATGAGGTCTTAGTTCAATGGGCTAAGAGCCCGCCCCAAACGACCCGGGTCATAGTTTATTTAGGTGTTGGTATGCAAATAAGTTATGTTTGATTTGGCCAAATCAAAGGTCGAGGGTCAATCTGCAAGACATGGCGTGTAGTAGAGTGACCGGCGATCGCCGCTGTCGCGCCTTTGAAACGGAATGGTCGTCACGCTACCGACTGCTTCGAGCCAGCTTCGCTATCTAGATTCAGCCTGTATTGTCCCACACCTAAAGGTTAGGCCTTACGACGCCCACCTTATGAAATATCACCTTTCTCTGCTAATACGCCCCTCTGCCTTCAACGAGTCCCATCTGCCGTCGCTGCTACAGATTCCCGCAGTCCGTTGTGTTGTAGGCGCCCGCAGCTCGGTGGGAACCATAGGTATATACTAACGTATAATGAGTAGGTATTCGCCTTCAGGTGTCACCCGCGTCTCCGCGCCAGATCAATAGGTAGTAACGAGATGTCACGATTTATCCTAGCAAATACCTCCCCAACTAATTTAATACAAAGGCCTGACCAAGGTCCAAATTTCATTATCTCGGATTTACTTGACAGACTGCCACACAGTCTGGTTTCGTCTCTAGGTCCAACTAGGTCTCAAAGAAATGATTCGACTGATATCATTTTATAACGGAAATCGTAATTGAGTATAAGATACGGGTTTTGGTATCGGAGGTTCAGTCCTAAAGAAGTCGCTCTGGCTGTAACAATCATTAAACAATCTAGCTATGTACTATAGGCTTTATGAACCACGACCTTAGTGGGGAACCTCCGTTAACAATCCCGAAGGGTACCTACCAATGGGATGAAATAAAAATATGGAGTTGTGCAAAATTAGATTTATTTTATCAAAATTGTTTATCTAAATTTATTTCACTTTTAGGTAAATTTGCAAAAGAAACTGTTCGATTAATTAGACTATGGTTGATGGGTTGCATCAATGACATAGCCGAGTGTTATATTCCTACCAGCCATACTAATTTAGAGGGAAAACATAACACTCAAATTAAAAACCCTCTAGGCTCTTAAACCTAGTTATACACACATGCACACAAAAGTTTACAGTCTTAATCTAAGAGTTGTCCCTAACTACCAAATTCAAGAGGAACAACAGTAAGAGAGGCTAACCTTCAACTTTACTTAAATCTATCAACACAAAAGCACGTATTTACAGCTAGAGTGATTTCACACTTGCACTCCTAATTTCATTCTAATTAATAACGGACCATTTCGATTTCTATAGTATTATTTTCCCCGTGGGGCGCGGCGCGAGTGATCCGACGCCACCAATCACTAAATCGCACCCAAAGGTAGGCGCAAATGATTATCACTATCATAGCCAACAGTATCCCTAAGAGGACTGGCAATTCCCAAGGCGTAGGGCCGGGGTGGGGTGCTTGTTGTGGCCTAGGCGATGCAAAACATCTAGAGCACCCTCCGCGTCCATACCGGAAACTCGCGTGAATAGGTTCTACTGACTTTAATATGAAAGTGAGATGCAAAATATGAATCACTCTAATTGTTTCGGACAATGATGGTATTAGAGTACTTTACCGAGATGTCTAAGCCTTTCCCTGCTCCTAGCGTTTGTCAAACGCTAACCCGTCTCTAGCCCGCGTTCGCCGTCTCGCCTCGCCGTAGACCTCGCCCGCCTCGTTCAGACGAAGTTCACGTCTCACTCGTTCCGACACAGAGTCCTCTTAATCACTAATCACTTAAACTATATTTCCTTTACTTTATTTAAAAACTTATTATTATTTTACAAAGAAAAAGTGACCACAGTTGACGCTAGTCTCGAGGAGATCCCGAGTGCTCGCAGCGCGGTTCAAAACGTAACTGTCCAAGCCTTGCTCCCGTCCGAGTCGAGCGGCCTCCTTCCAGGTCCATGCCACACCTCCTGTAATCCAAAATTTCTCCCGCCAGTCAATGTGAACAATGATCCGAACCCCACCCCGAACTAGTCATGCTTGGTTATTGGTCATTGGTTTCAGCGTCAAGTGACACGCCCTTAGATTCATTAGAATTACGTTGTCTGTTTGTCTCGACGACATTAAGATTAATGCTTTGCACATGTGCGCAGCTTCAAATTTCTCCCCATCGCTCTGAAAAGGTTGCGCAATATAGTTTTATGACGCCCCGTTGTGTTGTTTCTAGAATTGCCTATATTTAACTCTTTTTTCTAACTTGCTTCCTTAGAAATAGATTTAACAATCTGTGAGAGAGTTCGGCAGTTAAAAACAATTTATTGCGTAATAAATTTCCCGTCACTCTTTGTCTTAATGACAATTTAAAATTCTAGCGAAATTGTTTTTAGTATTAGAAATAGCATCGGGTTATTTATGGTCGCGCAGTATCTATTATATTTTGGATTTACGATTCCAGCCTGCCAGATGTGATTTCGAGGTCTCACGCTTTCACAAACCCAAAAAAATTATAATAGTAGATTTGACCATCTCAAAGTATTGCTTGTATAAAGATTGGCCCGTGCTTCCATCGAAACCCCAGGATCCTTGAAATACGCACGAAACTTCTTGCTTGCCTTTTCTGTTACAGTATTCGACAAAACTAGCATCACAACATCGTACAAGTCGTTGAATACTATGTGCAAGTAGTCCGTGTAAGGAAACTGAAGCTTCGATTTCCGACACATATATTTGTTCGGCCGGGTAACAGGCTTTTCTCGAGTTTAACACCTCATGATAAGGTGGATAGGCCGGATAGCCTCGACTTTTTAAATCTTGTCTTAAGCATTTGTATGTTTCAACACTCAGATTCCTATCAATTACAAAGGCTAAAGCTTCTTCTGGTGTGTATGGTTTTGCAGAAGTAACCACAGATATTTTTTTTAAAACTGTAGATGGTTCCTGTGGTGAAGTTAGACATATATTAATCACTGTTTCTAAATCTTTAGAAGCTTTTGGGACTAATTTATTTCCGTGGTCTGTAGTCATGGTCATGGCAAACGATTTGATTACTATCGCTTTTGGTTGACCTTCCAGAGACTCCAAAATCTGTTTTCTGAGTTTTAGATCTTGCTTATAACTCAGCTCCGAATCATTGGGTGATTTAAAAGATCCAAATGATGTCATGCCAGTTGAATCCAAAAGCGTTGCAGTGGACTGTGTGGCATTCAATGCTGTGGATTCCGGAAGTGATTCAGTATTGCATCCGTCACGGGATGTATCAATGTTCATGGCAACCGGTTCCTGAGGATGTGAAGTAATGCATCCCTCACTGGATGTATCAATGTTCATGGCAACCGGTTCCAGAGAATGTGAAGTACTGCATCCCTCACTGGATGTATCAATATTCATGGCAACCGGTTCCAGAGGATGTGAAGTACTACATCCCTCACTGGATATATCAATATCCAACGCGACCGGTTCCAGAGGTCGTGAAGTGTTGCATATCTCACTGGGTGCCCCAAACTCTGCAGTGGCCCTCTTAAATCCCAGAGGTATGTCGTCAATGAACAGTTTGTTCAAGAAAACGCTATGTTTGTCTTTGAACCTCTTTTTGTTCCTGTTGCAGTTTCTATAATAACTCATGGCTTTCCTAATAAATGGGTACACAACTATGCGTAAAAGTCGATCTTCTTCGCTAGGAGAAAGATGTTTGAGTTGTTGACCCATTTCCCGGCAAAGCACGGCTGTGAAATCGGATGGCGTCAGGTCGTCAGGTCCTCCCTTCTTTTTATACTTTTTGCTTTCTTCGTAAAAGCGCTCAAAAATATAAAATCTGGTACAAGCTCCTTGCATACTTGCGGTTACTTCCGGAGTCTGAGAAGTACCGGCTGTGGCGCGGTCCACAGCATCGCTTGCCTCTCGTGTACCAACATGAGGGTTGGCGCCCTCATGCCCCCCTTGCATTAAGTCCTCCGGTCGGGGCCCGGACGGACATCCCTCAGCAGGTTGGGTAAGCCCCTGCTGAGGCAAAGTGGCGCCATGGGTCTTAATCGGCTCCATGGTGCCTCACCCCCGTTTCTCCAGTTCACATGTATCGGCATGGGGTTTTAGCACAAGCCTGACGAGGGTGGACCCCTTCCCATGCTACATGTGAACCATCATCGAAAGACAAATTCAAATTCAAATCATTTAATTTTGCAAATAGGTCACAAGGGCTGTAAAAGTTTACATGTTTGAGTTTACCAGGGATTCGGGAATTGACACAAAAATTACAAAAATTAAACAACACAACACAACAAACAATTTGAGTCAATTATGATTCAATAATGATAATTTTATTTTAGGATCAATATTTGTACTTTGATTAAAAAATTTAAGGTCATGTTGAGTGCCAACCCTAACACTGTATTTTTAAAAGTCGAAAACATCTAAACGCCGCAATGGTGCGACGTGATTTTTTTACCAGTGGTAGACCTAGTTTAGAGCAATATTTTAGTACCAGTCACAAAACGCACTTTTGAGTTTTTTTGGAGAAAAAAAATAAAATCAAAAAACTGCAAAAATAACCATAGCTCAGTAACCAGACGTTAAATTTAAAAATTAAAAACTAGGAAATATGCGCCAAAAGCTCTTTTATTAAACTGCATTCATCAAAAATCGATATCTTTACCACATCGGCTTAAATAAATTATTTTGTAAAATTTCAAGGTCAAGGTTATGAACTGCAATTTATTTTTTATAAAAAAAAGTATTTGATTTTGACTTCTGGGTGTTTTAGTCTTGCATTCAAAATGCATTCCTTGATTGAATTATGCAATAAACAGCGAGGGAAATTTTTTGAGGCAAATCAAACACTGTGCATGGTTTGTTTTCATTAAACCAAGGTATGAATGCTTTGTGACCGGATAAAGTCTTGATAAAACATCCGTGGTCATTATTTTTGACGTTTAATACAGTTTTTATTTTTTATATCAGATGGTAAGTCGACATAAGAAGATGCACGAAGCGGATCATATTTATTAATGTAAACTTCTAGATGATTAAATTTCACTATGCTCCACCCACTATCTTTCCTTTCAAAGTTTGATAATCGAGTCATTACTTCATTAATTATAGAATTAAAAAAAAATATTTTATCACTACTAACCTGTGTAACATTATTACTCAGTTGAAGATCAAATTTATTATTTCGTTGTTTGGTTTTTTGGGTAAAATCAGCATTTAAAATATAATTCACTTTTAAAGCACGATGACTTGTTAGTGAACGATCTATAAGTGTAAAGATTTTGTCTTTATTGTTTTGCAATATTATTTTGGGAACAAGTTATCGGAAGTCGTTTTCACTAAAAAGTATTCAATAGGTTGCAAACCTATTCCTAAACGCATTTTCAATTAGTTGAACATTAACCCATTCACTGTCAGATATAGTTGCGTTTGTGGATGTTACTATTCAAGTGGCTGGCAAGAAATCTTTTTGATATGATCATATTAAATTCAGAAAGTTCTATTTCATTATTATTTTTTGTACTCACATTGCTAACATCAGGGAGAGGCTCTGCTGAGTTTGTAGCTCCATCACGGTGGAAGGACGATCCCAACTGGTTGAAGCATGATCTCGACTGGTTGAAGGACGGCTTCTCTTCATTAGAACTTCTGTTTCGCAATTCGTAGCTGACCGCTTAGCTTGATGCTTATGCTCGATTTAGTTTGATCTGTAAAAAATAGGAATAAAATTAAAGTTACAATTCTCAAACTTAATAATTATGCTAACTTAAATCTTTTCGACATTGTTGACAATATGTTTACATTTTTAGGACGCCATGATTTACATCCGAGGATAATGTATTTCGTTTTTTTTTTTCGTTATGTCCGTGGATCTAAATGAAACTTGTGAGAGTTGTGAGGCAATCGATTGTCCGTAACCATAATCTTATATTTCGATAAAAACACTGCAATACGAATCCTTTGCTTAAAACAGTAATTTTATCGTGAGTTTAACTAATAGTGATAAGGAGGCAAACGTATCACTTCATGTTCTAATTCGTTTGCTGACTGGTCCAATGCATATACTTTCGCCGGGTTACCAACACCCCCGCCAGTCTACTACTACTGCTACTGGCTTTGACTTTTCGAATCAATTCCTCTATAATGTCTGTCTTACCAAACGGAATATTTATTTTTTCCACCTTCTTCGTATTACAGTTCGGTTTTTTCCCAGTTTCACTGAGTGGTAACTTGCATTGTTGACGATAATTACGGATGGTTCTTCAAGAACTTGTCTTAAACCTGCACAAGCACGATTCAATATTTCTTATTGTCTATAAAATATTTTACACACGTTTCCTTTGCCGCCAATTGTTTTGGATTCCGGCAGCGTGGACCCTCCTCTGATATGAGCCGCCTTTGCCGAAGCATATGCGTTTGCCGCAATTGAATTTATTTATAACACTCATGAAATTCTCAGCAATATTAGTTGTTTCGTTGCTGAGCCTAGACGCCTTCGACATGACGGCTTCGTTGGCGGCAATGATATAGCCTCGGACAATAGGCGCATCTTTTTTAATTTTTTCGACTAAGTCCTCATCCTTGTCTGGCTCTCCATCATTGTCAGACTGGCTCCATTTGCAATAATAAGCTTAGCAGTTGGCATGGCATCCGAATACGTGGAGGGGTCCATTTTTTAAATCGTCACGCATGGAATCTGGCCTACCGCTACTGGCTTTGACTTTTCGAATCTATTCTTGATTATCCGCCTTTTTATTATTACATTTTGCATTTGTTCCAGTTTCACTGTGTGGTAACTTGCGTTGTCGACGATAATTACGGATTGTTCTTCAAGAACTTCTCTTTACACGTTTCCTTTGCCGCCAATTGTTTTGTGATATTGAAAATAACACCGCGAGTGCTCTCTAGTTGTTTGTCTTCCTCTGAAGATATATAAAACTTCAACCTCACGTCAGCGTGTTTCCATTGTTCCCCTGGCGCAATGTTCTTGATTTTTTGAACATCATAAATTTATATTTTGATCAAACGGCATAAGTAGACAGCGCCATCTTGCTCCGATGATAGGTATGCGACACCGTCATTATTACTTTGAGAAACACTTGAATATATTTTTACGTTTTTAGGTCTTTCAAAAAAACCATTTTTGCTTTTTCCGGCACGTTTTCTTGCAATAGCTTGTTTAACTCTGTATCCAAGCGTTCCTTCTTCATCGCTAGCTTCGTCACTAGGGCGTGGACACATGTCTACGGTACGGCACCGGCCACCGTGTACCGGCGCGGTGCCGCCACCACCGTGTGACAGCACGGTGTATGCCGCGGCACGACGCGACCATCTAGAGTGGGAAGTTTAAGCTGCCCGTAATAATTCTCTACAGGTGCATTACTATTTCACGCGTAATTAAGTTTGTCCCCATAGGCAAGAAAGGCAAGTACTTTTTTAATATAACGAATGTCAACTCGGTACAATATAACTCTTTTTTTTTCTTATCACTATTCTCTGGATAGGATTCAAATTCATTGAGATTGTCTTTGAAATACACGTAAAATATTTTTTTATCGTTATCGCTGTCTGCAGCTATTCAATATTTCAGTTTCTTTCGGGTGCCCATTTGCGCTTAGTAAAAAGTCGAGTAGTACATGTTTTTCTTCTAACATATTTGCTAAGTATTGGTGGGCCTTAATGACATCTTTATTGATGTATATTTCGTTTTCGACAAAATTATAATATATTTAACTTGCCTTGGTATCTTTATTTTTGGTATGGATTTTTGACCAACGTCCGATTTATCCACGTTACTGCATAAGTATTTCTTAAATATAGTGGAGGCCGTTCAAAATTATACCCATTTTCCGTTAAATCTAAAAAAACAGTAATTAAGGTAATTTACCAAAAACAACTGGTTAAAGTAGTGGTAAAAAACATTTTCTATTTTCATTATCAACATTTACAAAAAGTAGATAGTTGCATCTGGAAAGGAAAAATAAGAACCGAATTAAAACTACTTTTTAATCCTCAATAATTATATATTTTTACATATAAGTATTTATTCTCATCTACATTAACAAACATTTTCTGTTCTCTTATCGAAGTACATTTACAAAAAGTAGTTTCATCTGGGAAGGAAAAATAAGAACCGTATTAAAACTACTTTTTAATCATCAATAATTAAGTATATATTTTTACATATAAGTATTTATTCTCATTAACATAAACAAACATTTTCTGTTTTCACTATCAACATTTACAAAAGATTACTTTAATATTTGTGGAAAGCCCTAAAACATTCCAGACAGAGACCAGGTTTGTTGAATGTATAAAAATTCATAGCCCACGGCTTTCTCTTTTGTGCAAAAAGAGGGCATCTAACATCATTTGAAAAAAATGAATGCCAACTTTTTTATACCACCGCATGGTCTTATGCTCGCATGTGTAGTAAGACAGCATCTGGTCCTGACGATCAACACCGCTCATATATTTATTATATTCTATCACAATTTCGGGTTTTAAAATTGACTATCCCCCTTTATTTACAAATGCTTCTGATTCCGGGGACAGTTTGGTACTGATTGTCAGGACATCGCGCTTGTCTTTCCATTTGCAAACACAAATTCCATTTTCGTTGTACCTATAAATACAGCCACCTTTTTGCTATTTCTCAGTGCAAACAGCCTTAGAGTTATCCTTTCGACGCGGTCGCAACGTTCCTGTTACATTCGTTTTTTGTCCCATGAGATATGTTGAAAGTCCGACGCTATTATAAAAGTTATCCATAAATATATGGCGGCCCTTTAATATATATGGCTGCAAAAACTTTGCCACTACCTTATCTGTGTGGCCTTGCCCTCCCAACATCAACGTCGTTTTTCCCTTTGTACATGTGAGTTTGAAGGACAAGGCTCTCAGGAGTGGCTAAAACATATAATTTAATGCCGTACTTTTGACGTTTACCCTTATTATATTGGCGAATGCCACTCCGGCCCCTGGATAGAATCATAGACTCATCTATGTCAGCAGGAGACAGCTGTCGTGAGTACAGTACTCGCACTGGCTGCAGATTAGATTCTATTAGGGGCAAACCGAAATGATCGGGAATTTAAAAAACTATGTGCACTATATACATAAATTATATTTTATTGTTTTTCGAAGTATTCTCCGTTACATTCAATGCACTTTTGCATTCTTTTAAACCAGTCATTAAAACAATAATTCCAGTTTGAAGTAGGCATTGCCAAAATGGCCGATTTATAGGCTTCCACAGCGGCTTCTGGGTTCTCAAACCGCTGACCACGCAATAAATCTTTAATTCTAGGGAACGTAAAAAAATCATTTGGACTCAGGTCAGGGCTGTATGGAGGATGGGACATCAACTCAACGTTTTCGTCGTTCAAAAATTTAGTTGTTTTGTGGGCGGTGTGGGAGCTCGCATTGTCGTGGTGTAAGATGACGCGGCGTCTCGGGTTCCCTTGGCGAAGTTCGGCCAGCACCTCCGGCAAACAAACTGTGATATACCAATCAGCGGTAACGGTTCTTTGTTCTTCTAGAGGAATTGTGGCAACATGCCCCTTTTTTGAGACGAACGAAGCCACCATCTTCTTCGACACGCTTCGAGAACGCACAACTTTCGTTGGTTTGACCTCGTCATCGAAGACCCATACTGCCGACTGGTGCTTTCTTTCAGGCTCATAAGAATAAATCCAGGATTCGTCACCCGAGACCATATTATAAACGGCTTTTGACTTTCCTCCATTGTAGCATTTCAGAATAGATCGGCACCAATCAACACGAGCCGCCTTTTGCTCTTCAGACAAATTATGGGGTACTTTTGCTCTTCAGACAAATTATGGGGTACCCATAGGGAAATCAATTTTCTGACACCCAATTCACCATGCAAAATAGTGTGAATTGCAGTCATTCCAATGCCTATGGTTGCCCGAATCTGCTCGTATGTCACATGTCTATCTTCTTTTAGTAGTTTTTCCACAGCCGCGATGTTTTCAGGCGAAACCGCCGTTTTCGGCCGACCTGATGAAGGTACGGTGCCAAGAGAGGCACGACCCCGTCGAAACTCAGCATACCACCGATATATTGTCGTATGACTAGGTGCTTCAATGTCGTATATAGTAACAAGCTCATTGCGACATTCATCTGGAGATAAGCCACGACGAAAGTTATGGTAAATAATTGCACGAAAATTTTCACGCGTCAGCTCCATTTTGTTCATCGAGTTGTCAATTTAAAAATGGAATTAAAAAAATATATCGTTCTTTTTTTAAATTGTAAAAACGGCATCGTGATTGTAAGTCGCCAGTATGCATGTGACAAAAAAGGATTTAATGTAACTCAGTTTAAAGTACTCTATTCCCGATCATTTCGGTGTGCCCCTCGTATTGATAAATTTTCGTCTGGGCTAAAAAATTCAATCATTTTGTTAAAATAATCCATAATACTGGACAAATATGCCCAAAAAAAAATAATAATAAAAAGATGAATTATCCGAAATTCGACGGCGACTCTCGTTGACTTGGCGCAAAACGATGTTGCCAGCCTGCCAGCATGTCAATTGTCAACATTGACAACCGAGAATGAACGATCGATTATCCGCGTCCAATTATAATTAATTATGTCTGGTCTAATTTTTTTGATTACTTACATTAATAATTGTTTTGCAAATACGTCACGTTGTGAAGGGCGTAAGTACGTACTAACCAAGGATTTTATAGACAACACGTATTATATAACACTGCTTGTTTTCCTGGCAATGAAAATTAAACCATATTGCTGAGTGAGATGGTTTATAACTATGCGGCAATAGTGAATCGCAAAAGTGAGGCTGAGCGAGAAAATCCAAATAGAGGATAGTGTCCCTCTCGCACATGTCCAAAAAGAAAACACATTCCATTTGGACTATCTCATTCGGCCTCTCTTTTTTGACGCATTTACGCAGAGCTCACTCCATATCCATATAGGTAATACCTCCATGGTACTAACAAAATAAAAATAACAGGATGTTTGAATATGAAACTTAGCACAGCTCTGGGCACCCGCCCGGTGAGCGCTCGGCGTACAGTACTGGTTTGATCATACGTGATTTTGCCAACCTGCACGGCGGGCGCTTATATATAGGGATCAGTTTGATATTTGTCAAGATTCGACTTCGAAATCTGACATCGTATTTTCTTTTGTTCAGCCGTTAGCATTCTAGGCACCCAACGAGCGGATACTTTTTTCATGTGTAGTTCATCAGTTAAGATTCTTTGAATACTGCCATACGAGATGCCTGTGAGCTCAAATAGATGCCTGATAGTCATCCTTCTATCAGTTAAAACGAGATCATGATTTTTTTTTACGTTTTCTCCAGTAATGGCGACAGATGGACGGCCTTCGCGATGTTCATCTTGAGTGGATGTTCTTCCCAAGTTAAACTCCTTTGACCACCGTGCCACTGTGGAATACGGCGGAGCGGACTCGCCCAGTGTTCCAACTAATTCAGCGTATATATCTTTAGTACACATTTTTTTTCAAACAGAAGTATTTAATAACCGCCCTCACCTCAGTTTTCTCCATTTTTGCGTTATTGTTCCGACTGCTCGTGAAAAAACAGCTGCAACTCTCACAGATACATATTTTTAATTTACTAAGGAGTCTTTATGGCCAGTAACGGCATACCTATTTATTTTAATCCGATTCAATAAGTATTCAGTTATCATTACTTTTGGATCACCCCTCGTATTTGCGTCACATACTTTATTGCCTTAATCTACTTAAATAACTAATTAAATCTAAAATAAAACTACACGTCTATATTATAAACATATTTAATAGCCTTAATTAAATTTTCGTAAGGATCTAGTTGTTCTACCATAACCCTACCCCTCCAACTACTTTCACAAAGCTAGTCAGCAAAATTGTGTTTATTTTGTTTTGCCCTGAATTTATTTTTAAGGCCCCTCCACTGGCTTTCAATTCTTTGAGTGTGTGTCCCATCTGGTGCCACAAATTTATTGATTGGGTCGCTATGATTTACTTGTTTGTGAATATATCCATGTTCAGGAATGCTCAGAAATGCTCTCCAACAATCAGTATGAATAATGGAGCCTTCCTGAACATGCTTTTTAATAAGTGGCACCAATATGTCCCTAGACCTTTCATTGTCAGGCACACCTCCAGCGTCAGGTCGTCGCTTCCATCTTCAATCATACCGAGGACCCAATGGCCCTCAATTTGCCGACCTCTATTGTACTTTCTTCTTCCGAATTTTGATTCGTTGATCTGCACCACTTTGTTAGGGCCCCCCTATCTTCCCCTGGGCCCGTGTCCCACAGCTTGCTGACAATAATTGGCCTTCTTGCTATCTTCTGTCGCCAACTCCTTCGTCGTTTGATAGTAAGTGAGGCCTTCACAGAATGCATACATGATTTGAACTATTGGTACTAGTGTGAAACGCGCATCTTCAAACCGGGTCCCACTGGCACGAGACACAAATTTCGTGCGACAATTGCTTTTTCGGCAAACGATAAAACTGAAATGACACACTGAAAATAACAACTGACAAATCAACATTTAAATTAAATATATCACAACTCACCTTAATATCTCTGCAGGGATATGGACTCGCCAGCCCAATGAGGCGATGACCCAGTCAATGCAGTAGCCGAAACAAATTTGTCATCACAATCGGAGCCAGCTGCAACTCCACTGGGCCAAATTTAAAGTCTTCTTCGTTAGGGACATTTAATTTTAATTCATTAAATTGGTCGTTTGTTAAGTTTTTAGCCAATTTGTCTAGGCTACTGGACAAAAATTTTAGTGAATCAACAAATCGCAGTTTCAGGACACTGTTATTTACTTGTAAAGTTTTGGAAAATGAAATATACTTTTCTTGATTCTCTGGAATACTTTATATCTATGTCTCCATCTTCAAGACCAAGACCATGCACAATGAAATGACCATCATAGTTGCTTAAATTGGGAAAAATATTGGTACAAAATTAGGTGGTCTCTATTTTTCGAACAAACCCTATCCGCAACTCCTTCATAAACACCAGTGTGGTGATTATATGAAATATTGGCATCACCTTTTAAATTCTTGTCACAAATATAACAAGTACTAGCCTTTGCAATATCTACTTTATTTTTGGGTAACAATGGTAGCGGAGTTTTCACAAAGGTGTTGCTTATACAAACAGCTTCTTAATCTTTTTTTACTGATTTCATAAATGTTTCTGCACAATTCTTTCCTTTGTATGTTCTATAAACGGATCGCGTGTCATACGAACATTTCACATTAGTATTGAAGGTACTGAGAGCATTGGAACAGGACTGAATTGGAGTTAAAAAAGCTACGAAATCCGCATAAATGACACACGTAATTTTCGGTCATATTATCGAAAGTGAGTTCATTACATGGTGTGTTTTCATTAAACCAAGGATTGAATGCTTTGTGACCGGATAAAGTACTGATAAGACAGTCCTCTGAAAACATTCGTGGTCATTCGTTTTGACGTTTATTACAGCTTTTTTTATTTTTTATATCAGATCGTAAGTCGATATAAGAAGATCCACGAAGCGGATATTATTTATTCATGTTAACATCTAGATGATTAAATTTCACTATGCTCCACCCAGTATCTTTCCTTTCGAAGTTTAATAATCGAGTCATTACTTCATTTATTAATGAATAAAAAAAAAACATTTTCATGCTACTAACATATATAGTAAGTAAGTAAGTAAGTAATTGTTTATTTGTAAAACATAGGTAACATAACACAGGATGGTAAAGAAGTACAAATAGTCTCACTATGTTTAGCCATTTGGTGGCATACAAATATTTATGTAAGCATGCAGCATGCATTACTTATGGTAGTCACACAATATAAGTACTATATAACATTATTACTCAGTTGAAAATCAAATTTATTATGTCGTTGTTTGGTTTTCTGGGTAATTTACTTTTGTCACTTTTGAAGCACGATGACTTGTTAGTAAACGATCACGTGTAAAGATTTTGTCTACTATTTTGCAATATTATTTTAGGAACAAGTAACAATTCAACGTATTTGTGAAATTTATGCATTCGCTCTGAGAAATGATCTACTCCAAGACCGAAAACGTTAATAGACCGAGTGTCGTGGACGACGCCGAAGGGTTTGGCCAACGAGCAATCGTGCTCGTTGATCGTCAAGTAAAAATGTTATTAAAAAAGCATAAATACCGGCAGCGTGGACCCTCCTCTGATATGAGCCGCCTTTGCCGAAGCATATGCGTTTGCCGCAATTGAATTTATTTATAACACTCATGAAATTCTCAGCAATATTAGTTGTTTCGTTGTTGAGCCTAGACGCCTTCAACATGACGGCTTCGTTGGCGGCAATGATATAGCCTCAGACAACAGGCGCATCTTTTTTCATTTTTTCGACTAAGTCCTCATCCTTGTCTGGCTCTTCATCATTGTCAGACTGGCTCCATTTGCAATAATAAGCTTCGCAGTTGGCATGGCATCCGAATACGTGGAGGGGTCCATTTTTTAAATCGTCACGCATGGAATCTGGCCTACCGCTACTGGCTTTCACTTTTCGAATCAATTCTTCTATAATGTCTGTTTTACCCAACGGAATATTTACGGATTGTTCTTCAAGAACTTCTCTTTACACGTTTCCTTTGCCGCCAATTGTTTTGTGATGTTGAAAATAACACCGCGAGTGCTCTCTAGTTGTTTGTCTTCCTCTGAAGATATATAAATAAAACTTCAACCTCACGTCAGCGTGTTTCCATTGTTCCCCTGCCGCAATGTTCTTGATTTTTTGAACATCATAAATTTCTATTTTGATCAAACGAGATCAGTAGACAGCACCATCTTGCCCCGATGATAGGTATGCGTCATTATTACTTTGAGAAACACTTGAATATATCGCTCCTTGAAAACCATAACGTCACTAAGCGAAAAACGTGTTATTTGGCTAAAGCGTTTTAAAGTTTTTGAAATCTAAAGTCCTCTATAATTTACGTGTTTGCAATCAAAGCGATTTCTTTTTGCTAGTTTTTTTTAGAATTGTGTCTAGCCCTGTTGGCTATAATGATAAAATGTGGTATATACGTTTAGTTTGCCTTAAAATTAAGTTTAAATAAATTAAAAATGTCATTATTCCATTTATTTTTGCTTAGTGTCACATGAGGTCCCTATAACTTTTACTTCATTTCTGGAATAATGACACTTTAGACGAACATTTTATACGAAAACATCGTTTAATTGAAAGGAAAATCACAAATAAAACAATTTTTTATCAATGTTAATCAAAATCTATTAAATTATATGACTTCTAGTAATATTTTTTTAATAAATTGACATTTTTATATCAAAAGAGTTCTTCTTAAGTACTCTATTAGCTCTTTGGCCAATATTCATAGCATGATAACCTAAGTAAATCAACAAAAATGACTTTCAGTCTTCGAAAATAAAACGGTAATTATAAATCACTTATTGCAAATCGTATAAGGCATCTTATTACTTATAAAGACAATCGTAAAATCACCCCGACTTAGTCTTGTTTTTCTAAAAAGTACATAGTCTTGAGCTCTCTTTTTAATAACAGTAATTAACAAAAATATACTCTCAGTCTTCAAAAAACAAAACGATTATTAATACTACTCGTACTAAAATTAATATAACTATATATCATCACATAAGACATAGTATTATTTAAAAGTACTTCTAAAATCACATGACATGAGTTACCATTTAAGTCTTGTTCACAATGTAATCAACCAGAGTAGAGCTAGCCTTAACAATATTATAAACTATGTATAACAATTTTGTACTTTATAATAGCATAGGAACATTATATTTATTATGAGATCTATAAAAAGCAAAGTATCAAAATTATAAAAAAAAAACCAAAAGCTTGGGCTTCAATCATCACAGTAAGGTTTTAAGCTAAAGTATATGATTATAATAAGACGACCCATAGTATGAAGGGATAACATGTTTTTGTAACAGCTCCTTGAGATCATTTTTTTTCCTCTCTGGCAAAATTAATCTTGAAGAATACAGTTTCAGCAATTGGGGTCGGGCTGTGGTTCTCTGCAGCTTAACTTCCTTAAAATCTTCTTGATTGTATGAAGTCTTGTATGTCACTTTTACTTTGATGGGGTTTTCCTGCGTTTTTTCTACATGCAGTACTTTTATATCACCGGTTTTGACTAATTCCCCTTCTGTGTTTTTATTTAACTTGTATTCACTTAACTTCTTTATGTTATAAAACTCAGAATGGGACATTTCATTGATACAGTACTTTCGACCATTTTTCTTTGCTTCTTTTATTGCGTGTATGTACTGGTCTGGGACATAAATTGGCCCCGATTTAAGTATTTTCTTAACTTGTCTTTCGATCGTGGAATGAACAGAATCGTTTTCATTTTGAGTATGTCCTTTAATGAGAAATTTGTGAGAGATCGATTGGATGTTTGGGAAGTGCTTCAGAGCATAAATATACATCGAAAACATGAACTGATTTTTTTGTTGACCGCAACAGTTATCGGAGTAAAATATTATGTTTATTTTGTTTGAAGTAGATCTGGATTTCTTTTCTATAAATTTAAACACACAGGTACCGATTTCATTTGCACCTCGCTGTCCTTCGACTTCTGTCCAAAAATAACATTCTGTGTTGTCCTTCTTAAGCTCACAAATTGTGAAGTTAAGGCAGTTTAATTTGGACTTGTAATAAAAAGTTGAGACTTCACCTTTTGGAACTGGTAACACCGCCTGTAAATCATAGCATGCTACTATATGGGTCTCATCGATGAAGGATTTGTCTTTGGTCTTTTCGTCCCGAGCTAAGTCTTTTTCTATTAGATGTGTTCTGTACTTTTCTTCCGATTTCACCTTTTCTGCAACTGTCGAGTTTTGGTAGGCGACACAATCCTCACACTGGTCCTTTTTGGGCTTGAAAAAACTGATATTAAATTCGTTATTGAACACATTCCTATATGTACGAGTATGTACTTTGACGTAGTCGAGTCCTTTACTGATACAGTCATTCTGATAATCCCTGTGCAGGTCGGTTACCGTTTTCCCTCCGTCAATATATTCACGATCTACGTACTCTCGCTCAGTTCTTTGACGCAAAAAATGGCTCTCAATTCTCGGAATACTGATGATGTGCCTTTTTACCCCATCCAGCAAGTTATCTGAAATTTTTGTTGCGTGATTTTCGTGTTTGCCGCGTAAGTCTGACTTAATAATGCCGGAAACGCTTAGTTTTGAAATAACAGTGCGTATGGGTCTGTCATTAATATCTAAAGTAGACTTAAAGTATGTCTTGCAAACCCTTATTTTTTCATTATTTACAGTAAAATAAAAGGCATGTTTATTGCTTCTACGAGGGGAGGTTCAAAAATTCGCGGAATGAAGTATTTGCAAATTAAATAAAACAATAAAAGTAATTTTCCTTTTCAATATATTTACCCTCGAGTTTAACGCATTTTTCAGATCGACTAATTAATTTATGTAGGGCATCAAAAAAATATTTTTTATCTTTGCCTTCAAAATGAGCTGAAATAGCCTCCTTCACTTCTTCATCGTCACAAAACTTTTTTCCTCGTAGTTCTTTTTTTAAATTTGGGAACAAATAATAATCACTGGGGGCCAGATCCGGGCTGTAGGGTGGGTGAACCAGCGATTCGAAGCCGCACCTGTTAAGAGCAGCAGTCGCAATATGGCTCTTGTGAACCGGTGCATTGTCGTGCAACAGCAGCACACCCTTTGACAGTTTTCCCCGCCTTTTTTCTTTAATAGCTTTACGTAGTCTTTCTAATAGCATTGCACAATATGTCCCAGTAATGGTAACACCCTTGTCCTTGTAGTCGATCATAATTCCTGTCGAATCCCAAAAAATCGTAGCCATCACCATTCCGGCTGATTCTGATACCCTGAACTTCTTCGGAGGTGGTGCACCCTTCTTATGCCACTGCATAGACTCTTGTTTCGACTCCGGTTCAAAATGATGAACCCAAGTCTCATCTCCAGTCACAATTCGTTCCAATATGTGTGTAGGATTGTCACCGCACAGATTCAAAAATTGCTTCGATGCTTCAACTCGTTGTTGCATCTGCTGCGGTTTGAGCATTCTTGGTACCCACCTAGCACTCACTTTCGTCATGCCAAGATGGTCATGTAGGATCCTCAAAATTGTTGCATCTGATACACCAACTAATGCAGCTAATTGTTTCTTTTTAAGTCGAGCATCTTCTTGTACGAGTTTTTCAACTTTTTGAACGATATCCGACGATGTGACCTCAATCGGCCGTCCTGGACGAGGGTCGTCTTCAATTGACTCTCTGCCATGTTTAAAAAGGCCATGCCACTTGTAAATCATGGTTTTAGCAGGGCACCGGTCCCCGTAGACGGTTTTCATTTCATTAATTATAAGTTGCGGAGGTTTTCCTTGCTTCGATAGAAATTTTATCACGGCACGATATTCAATTTGCTCCATAGTCGCACGTTTATTCCGAAATAATTTGTTTGAAGGGCGATATCTTTAAAACAAATTACGATTTTGAATTGACATTTATATATTTTTTTTCTAAAGAGTTCTCATACCAGATAAGCAAAGAGGTTATGTACAATTTTACCTCCTTCTACTTCATTCCGCGGACTTTTGGACCTCCCCTCGTATTACTGTCAACCTTTTTGTATTGATATTTGGGTTTTACTTCAGTAAGTGTCTCGCTATAAACTCTCTTTGCAATGCCAATGAACCATATTCCAGTAACTTTTAAAAATTTCAGTTCGATCTCGCTCAGTGATTTTTTCAGGACATTTCAAGATACATTTTTCTCCACACGGCTCACCAATTTTTCTCTCAGGGACTACATTTTTATTCTTAGAAGTTGTGTATTGCAGACCCTCTTCTTTCGCCTCTTCTGTGCTATTTCCTTTTTACTGCCGCGTTTACGTTTTCGCCTGGTCTTTGGAGCGTCGCCGTCGGATTCATTAAGGTCAATATTCACAGTAGATTCAGGAAGGACTCCTTGGGACAAAGTGACGTTAAGATTTTTTATAGCAATATCAGCTAAAGATAATGGATTATTTGTCTCAGGTGGAACAACAGTACTTCCAGAAATTTGGCTACAAATGTCGTTTACAACATTGGTTTGTAAAGAGGATAAGTGCTCGCTTGCTGTCTGATTTTCGGATAAAGCTTCGCCTTCATCATTGTCTGTCGTGCGGCTTGGTAAGTGATTGTCTGTAATATTATATTCCTCCGTAATGTCTGATGTAAATTCGTGATATGTAGAAGATGATACGGGCACTTCTAACTCATCCTCTTCGTCAGATGTAGAACTGTAAGGGCAAATAACAGGTAAGTGAATCAGCAAACTTACACTTGATAGTGATTCGTTTTGTGTATTTTGTGCATCAATGCGTTTTTTTTTCACTGGAGATGCATCAGAGTCATCTGATTCCGAGCTTGATGAGTCCGATGACGAGGAATCGCTAGACGATGATGACGAACTACTGGAATCAGACTTTGATGATACACTATGTGACTGAGGTAGTTGGTTTCGTCTAGGGAAAAATTGCTTTTGAAAACTGTCGGGTTCTGAGTCGGATATTTCTTCATCGGAAGGAGGTACGAATTCTTGGTCATCGTCAGAGGCAGGCGAGAAATCTTTTTCGGACTGGTCATTACTGCGGCAAGAACATGAAACTCTTCTATAAGGCAATGTATACATACTAGTAGCATTTGCATCATTGGAATCTTCACAACATGAAATCTTTGTGTATTCTTGTGAAGTACTGGCAAAAGGGGAATCAGTAGGTGCTGGTTCGTGCATATTATGTGAAGGATGGTTTGAGCAGTACGAAGCAGTGGCGGTCCCTTGAGGCGAGCATGCATGTGACGAATGTGCGAATAGGTGATCTGTTGATGCAGTTTTAACAATACTATATACCGGATCCTTTACTGATTTATTTTTTGAAGTTAGTATTGGTAATGATTTTAATTGGCTGATACTTGAAGTTTGTGTTTGATGTTCTTGAGTCGTATTAATTTTATTAATAATTGTTTTAAATTTTTGAAGTCTTGGATTACGTGAAGCCATTTTTTCTGTAACAAACAAATAAATATAAGATTATTAATAATGTGTATAATATATGTAAAAACCCCCACTGTTATAATGATTAAAATTAAAACAATATAAAGAGACAATTACATATTTTATATAATATCTAACACAAATTTTACATAACTACTCTTCAGAAAGAACCTACACCTACACGTATAAAGTATGCTTAATTTAGATTACTTAAAAAAAAATGGTAAAAACCTGAACGGTTTAAAAAAAAACCAGTTAGTTTTCTCCTCATAATGACTGCGTATTCTTTATAAAACCTGCACAGGTAAAATGACATTTCACGCTATGTGTCTAACCAGAAATTAACCTGTGATTGATATATGTAATTGATTTGTTCACGTATAGTGACATACAACAAAAAGTGACATTAATTATTTAGACAGTTTTATACCACTTATATACGTTGTAACGGCTTTAAGTGAAATACAACTTTGTTCACTTTACAACAGAGAGCGAAGTTATAGTAACTTAAAGTAGCGACATAGACACTAAACCGATTATGACGGTTGACCTGAGTCATGTCCTTTCATCTGGTTAATACCATAATGTCATTTAAAGTAAAAATACAGTATATCTTTATTTTTTGCTTGCATTAAGCCTAATAGATTAAAGCAACAACGTCATTATAGATAAACTGTCACTTTACTTATTTCAAAACGTTTCAAAAGGTTAAAGTAAAAGTGTCATTAAAGCGAAAAGTACACTATTGCTTTATATAGAGTTTGGATATTAATACCATATTACAAGTTAAAAGTGACATTTTATGGATAGATACATTATTCCATTAGAAAATTGTCGTACTTACCATTTATTCTCACGGAACACCGTCACTAAACAAAAAATGACGTCGTTCTTCACGGAATCGACTGTATTTCGATCTGCGTCCCGGTAACTAATGCGATGCCGACATTGTTCTAGTAAGGCACGCGCCTATCCCCACTTTTCGCCATAACGACATTAGCGCCCCCAGTGGCATCTAAATGAGCTAGAGCGTTAGGTGTCTTCGTATCGGGTGCGTTACGCTCACGCGAACTAGATGGCGTTGCTAACTCAAAAACTGAATATTTGGCTTAATGACGTTATGGTTTTCAAGGAGCGATATTTTTACGTTTTTAGGTCTTTCAAAAAACCATTTATGCTTTTTCCAGCACGTTGTCTTGCAATAGCTTGTTTAACTTTGTATCCAAGCGTTCCTTCTTCGTCACTAGGGCGTTAGTTAGGACTTTATAGGACATCAATGTATGGGAACCAATATTTTTGTCATTAAAGCATGAGCCTTGGCACACTTGTTACTTAGATGGACTAGAGTTGAAAACGCCCGGGAGGCGAGCGCGGACGACCCGCTGGTGGGGAGGGGGAGGGGGGGAAGTTACGTTCCGCCGCGCGTTCTTTCGGTCCTCCTATCATCGTATTTATAGAGACTATGGCATGTTTGGTATCGTTTTCGAATAAATTGAAGATGGCCAATCATTTTCTGGTACATTAATAACATGTTTTCATAGAAAAAAATTGAAAAAAAGGCAAAAGTCAGAAATTGTTAGTTAAAAAAAATCCTTTCTGCACCGATTACGTGAAAATGAGCAACGATAAGGGCATGAAAAAATATTGTTATAAAGCCACATTTATGTAGATTCAAAAAACATATAATTTATTAGAACTATTATAAATAACAAGTACTAAAAAATTTTTTTTTTTAACAGACTCCTCAAAATTTTACTTTATAAAAATAAGGAACCACCAACAAATTTTATACATGTTGGAATATGTAACGTAAGTAGCTTAATTGTATATTACGTAGTTTATAGCTGTATTTACGTTTGTTAGCATGTGTATTATTTTTTAAATTGCGAATAATATAACCGTTTTATGACTTCAATTGACTGGTTCAAAATAAAACTAACAAGTCACAGATCCGATTATATATTATTGGTAATCTGTATATAAATACTTAAATTCATGCATATATTTATGTGTAACATGCTCCATCACATGCACACAACTCGGTGCACTTGAATTTTTGTTGGTTACACCCGCATCTAGCAGCGCATTTCTTTTTGCTGCACCTGATCATTTCCATGCAGGCTTTGGGCTCGACACCTACTGGCAAGCTAGTCCATGTAGGTTCCCATATCTCATCAACTTTTGTACATCCCCAATCAGATGGACTAGGAATATTTTGGATCGGTAACATTTTTGACCCCATACATGAACTGCTTGAAAAACGGCCCGCAGGAAATGCTGGTGCAATGCTGCATTCGTTGGTGGAATATTTCCAACTGGCGGTATTTTTTCGTAAACAACTGCTTTCTGCAATCATTTACAACAGAAACTGAGCTGGATCTAAAACAAACATGTTAAATGTGCACTATTACCCTTTAAGTGACTCATTGTTTTATGAATAAAGTAAATACATGTCTACAAAAAAAATTTCCACGATCGCCATTGCATCTTCAATTCTGCCGTCGTATGCTGTTAGGAAATTTTCTGTGGCATTAGGGACTGCATTTGAGGCTTCGAAGGCACTCTTTTTTTCCATTTCCGTTAAAGATAGAAACTGTCATGACATGTGAAGGGGTACACAAAAGCCACCTCGGAGACCTGCCCTCCGGCGACTGGCAACTACTTGATTAGGAACCGGACATAATCCGATCGGAAGCTCCGCTCTAAGATCACTTAAAGTCAAAAAATCCCCCGGACCCGATCAAATAACGGCAGAAGTGTTTAAGTCATTGTGTGACAATGGCATAGACGCCATTACGCATGATATGCAATAACATTTGACGTACTGGAGAGTGGCCCAAAGATTGGACGCATTCTGTCGTTCTGCCTCTTTATAAAAAGGGATCGACGGTCAAATGTGATAATAACTACCGCACACTCGCGCTACTCTCACATGCTAACAAGATACTGCCCCACATGTGAGGCAGGGCTGCATTCTATCTCCTATTCTCTTTAATGCCTACGGAGAATGCATCATACGGCAAACATGTGACCAATGGGAGGGAGGCGACCGCAGGAGGAGTGAAGCTCACTAATCTGCGGTATGCCGGCAACACCACCATTATAGCGGCAATCGCAGCTGAAATGATAAACTTCTTGGCAAAAATGGAGCGGATTAGCAACAGGCTTGGTCTCTTCATAAACAGGTCGAAGACCAAAATAATGGTGGTGAACCGAAGTCAGAAACTGAAACTCATTGGGAGATTAAATGTTGACACGGTCCAGACTTTCAACTACCTGGGTTCCCTTATAGCTGACAATGGCTCTTGCCAAATGGAGATTCGGCGACGTATCGGGATATCCAAAGATGCCATAACTCAGTTGCACAAGATATGGAGAGATCGGAGAATCACGCTTCGAACGAAGACAAGGCTTGTGCGCACACTGATATCCTCCATCTTCCTATATGGACGATGAAATGTGGATCCTCAGAGCAGCGGACCGTTAGCGTGTTGACACTTTCGAGATGTGGTGCTGGAAGAAGATGTTTCGCATCCCCCTGGACTGCGCACAAGACCAATGCTTCCATTCTTAAGAAACAAAAATTGATTACCAGATTATTGACCATCGTCTCACAAAGAGTGCTGGATTTCTTTGGGCATATTTCTAGAAGAGAAAATGATAATCTGGAAAAACTATTGGTCACCGAAAAGACCAGGGGAAGAGGCCTTGGGGCCACAGCCGATGCGTTGGTCTGACCAAATCCACACTGCACTTGACTCCATCTTTCACGACGCGGTCAAGGCGGCCAAGGACCGGCAGAATTCAAGATGCAAAGGAGACTGCGGAAAAAAATATTGTAGACATAAAACTATGAATAATTTAGGGTAGTTGTGCATATTTAACATTTTTGTTTTAGATCCAGCTCAGTTTCTGCTGTAAATGATTGCAGAAAGCAGTTGTTTACGAAAAAATACCGCCAGTTGGAAATATTCCACCAACGAATGCTGCATTGCACCAGACTTTCCTGCGGGCCGTTTTTCAAGCAGTTCATGTATGGGGTCAAAAATGTTACCGATCCAAAATATTCCTAGTCCATCTGATTGGGGATGTACAAAAGTTGATATGGGAACCTACATAGACTAGCTTGCCAGTAGGTGTCGAGCCCAAAGCCTGCATGGAAATGATCAGGTGCAGCAAAAAGAAATGTGCTGCTAGATGCGGGTGTATCCAACAAAAATTCAAGTGCACCGAGTTGTGTGCATGTGATGGAGCATGTTACACATAAATATATGCATGAATTTAAGTATTTATATACAGATTACCAATAATATATAATCGGATCTGTGACTTGTTAGTTTTATTTTGAACCAGTCAATTGAAGTCATAATACGGTTATATTATTCGCAATTTAAAATATAATACACATGCTAACAAACGTAAATACAGCTATAAACTACGTAATATACAATTAAGCTACTTACGTTACATATTCCAACATGTATAAAATTTGTTGTTGGTTCCTTATTTTTATAAAGTAAAATTTTGAAGTCTGTTGTTCAAAAAAAAAATTTTTTAGTGATTGTTATTTATAATAGTTCTAATAAATTATATGTTTTTTTAATGTACATTAATGTGGCTTTATAACAATATTTTTTTCATGCCCATACCGTTGCTCATTTTCACGTAATCGGTGCAGAAAGGATTTTTTTTAACTAAGAATTTCTGACTTTTGCCTTTATTTCAATTTTTTTCTATGAAAACATGTTATTAATGTCCCAGAAAATGATTGGCCATCTTCAATTTATCCGAAAACGATACCAAACATGCCATAGTCTCTATAAATACGATGATAGGAGGACCGAAAGAACGCGCGGCGGAACGTAACTTCCCCCCCTCCCCCTCCCCACCAGCGGGTCATCCGCGCTCGTCTCCCGGGCGTTTTCGACTCTAGTCCACCTAAGTAACAAGTGTGCCAAGGCTCATGCTTTAATGACAAAAATATTGGTGTTGTCCTATAAAGTCCTAACTACGTGGACACATGTCTACGGTACGGCACCGGCCACCGTGTACCGGAGCGATGCCGCCACCGTGAGACGGCACCAGGGCCGCGCCGACCCCCCGCAGCGCCTGTGTGCGAAACCTATGAAGCGCCTATTTTTTTCACGAATCTTAATGTTTCAACTTATTTTATTTCTTATTTTTTAATTTTGACTGAAATAAATGTTCTCTAGTTTTATATAATTAGATAATATTATCCTAAATAGGTAAAACCAGTTCGTTTTCGCTTGCCAATTACTGCGAAAAATAAAACGCGAATTAAATTTTTACATACTTTATTTATGATGTTCTACCTAATCGTATACTTTACATATATTAATAACAAAATATGACTTTTTTCTAATAATGATGATGATGATGATGTCCTCCTTGACGTATCCGTCAACGGCGACACCCTGTCAGTTGTTTCTGGCATGCGCATAATTTCACTATTACGTATGCTATGTTAAAAAAACAACAAGAGTCTAAAATGTGTTAGAATATAAATAAACATATTTAAATTATATTATTTCCACTCTTCTAGCTTTTTTGTTTGCGAAATCTTTAATAGTTTCGTGCTTGTCTATATGGTCTAATATGGCCTCCTCTATGGATATTGTTGCTAAATTTGTTAATCTTTCCTGGCTCATTGTTAAGCGCAGGTAATTTTTTATTAGTTTTAGGACCTTTCCGCGCTTGCAACGGTAACTGGCATAGTTAGCAAAATTCGTAATGCTATTGTGATGTTAGGGCATACAGCTGTTTTGATGTGTATAGATTTTTCCCGGTTGTAATAATGTTTGTCATTTCTTACGTTAATAAACGGACGGTAGTGAACAATAAAGTCGACTAACATTTTTTAAATTTTTTATCGACAGTTTATTTTTATCAATCTAACATTTCGAAATCGAATATGCTATCGAAAAAAAGGTTAGTGTCTGTCAAGTGTCTGTGCCTCAACTTCTAGGCTCTAGATAAAAGTTATTACCATCCACACAATTTCTTGAATTAGTAAATTTATCTCTAAGAAGCTTTTTTGTATTCCTCAGACCAACGAAGGTTTCAATCAGGTTCTTAATAAAAGATGAATCTAATATATGAATAGAATCCTTTATTACACTTATATGTTGAACGCGTACTTGGCGCGAGATACGGTCGCGTCGCCGGATTACTTTATGATTAAATACATGCTTTTTTCTTAAAACTAAATGTAAGTTACACATAGCCGTAGGGAGCTAACACCGAAATTAGTCTAAATGTTTAATTAAGATTAACAAAAGTTTGGAAAGTCCAAAACTGTACGACTCATAATGCTCATTTTACTTTCAAATAAAAAATATCTTCTATCCGTGATTTATAAAGTAAAATGGAAAATATTCTAAAACTTAAAAATGAATCATTTTTATGTCCCGTCTTAATTTACCACCACCCTGATGGCGAGTCACGTGTGCTACACATGCGCCACTAAGTTTGTATATATATATATATAGATATATTATTAGAAAAAAATGTTCAATAGGAAAGACAAATACATTTAGTTTGTAGAGCGCGCTCTAATGCTTCGTTAAAAAATAAGGTTCTATTTCTTTGGAGGGATATGGCTCTGGCAACCTTCATTTCGTCGTTTCCCTAAGCCGCTTGAAGTGGGCGCAGTTCCAAAACTAGACGTCTCATTGCTCTTAGGTTTCGTCTCGTAACCGAGACGCATACTGTGATGGTATGGCTCGTGAAGTGATCGTCTAAGTTATAGCTGTTTATGTAATTGAATAAATTTGAAGAGAATTAAGGCTTACTGTAAGGTTAAGAGAATTCGTTACTACATTTACACACATCCAGGCTGAAACAGTCATAGCTATCTGGCTACTAGAGGCCGGCGTTAGTGACATCGATTCCGTTATTAGGACAAATGGAGTAGCCTCCATTGTACGGGTTTTGTTCCCGTCGTGAACAACCGATCGCCCGCAATCACAGGGGAAGCCTACGCACAGGTAGCCCAGATACCTGGCCTCGTACTCGAGTTATAGGGGCGCAGTTGACCCTCTTTCGCTGAGAAGCGATTTATTGCCTCGTATCCGAAGATGAGGTCTTGTTAATGGGCTGTGAGCCCGCCCCATTCGACCCGGGTCATAGTTTATTTAGGTGTCGGTATGCAAATAAGTTAGGTTTTGATTTGGCCAAATCAAAGGTCGAGGGTCAATCCGCAAGACATGGCGTGTAGTAGAGTGACCGGCGACCGCCGCTGTCACGCCTTTGAAACGGAATGGTTGTCACGCTACCGACCGCTTCGAGTCAGTTTCGCTATCTAGGTTCAGCCTGCATTGTCCTACGCTAAGGTTAGGCCTTACTATGCCTCCTTGGAAAAATAAACACACCTTTCTCTGCTAACACGTCCACTTAGCCTCCGACTGTCCCGGTGCCCGCTGCCCTCAGTCCGCCGTAGTCAACCCGCTGCCCAGCGTGAACCACAGTTATATACTTACATATAGTGTGTAGGTGAGTGCGCAAGTATTCACCTTCAGGTGTCGCCCCGCGCCTCCGTGCCGGATCAATAGGTAGTAATGGATACTCAAGGAAAGAGTGTTGTCCTAGATGGACCTTTTAAATGAATGCCTGACCCTAGGTCCAAATTCCATCGTCTCTGACTTACTCGACTAACTGCCACACAGTCTAGATGCGTCTATAGGTCCAATTAGGTCTCAAGGAAATGATTCGACTGATATCATTTTAAAACAGAAATCGTAATTGAGTATAAAATACGGGTTTTGATATCGGAGTTTCAGTCCTAGTGGTCGCTCTGGCTGTCACAGTTATTAGCCGATCTGGCGATGTGCTATAGCTTTAAAGGCCATGAACCTTAGTGCAAAATCTCCGTCATCAAGCCCTAAGGTGCCTAACGATGGGGTAAAATAAAAAATATGAAGTTGTGTAAAATTAGATTTATTTTTATCAAAGGTTCATTTAAGTTTAAATCCACTTTTAAAGTAAATTTGCAAAAAGAAACTGTTCGATTATTTAGACCATGGTTGATGGGTCGCATCAACCACAGCCGGACATTTCATTCCTAACGGCCATGCTAATAAGAGGGAAAATGAAATATCCAACCCAAAAACCCTCTTGGCCCTTAATTCTAGTTTATACACACACATGCACACATATATTTACAGATTTTATACTAAGAGTTATCCTAATATCCAAATTCACGAGGAACAACAGTGAGAAAGGTGAATCCTCTACATTTTCTTAAACCTATATCATACAAGCACATATTTCTTTAATTAGAGTGATCCCAAACTCGCACTCCTCCCTTTATTCTAATCAATACCGGACCATCTCAATTTCTATGTTATTGTTTTCCCCGTGGAGCGCGGTGTGAGTGATCCGACGCCACCAATCACTAAATCGCACACAAAAGTAGGCGCAAATGATCATCATTATAGTAGCTAACAGTACTCCTGAGAGAACTGGTAATTCCCAAGGCGTAGGGCCGGGGTGGGGGTGCTTGTTGTGGCCTAGGCGGTACAAAACATCTAGAGCACCCTCCGCGTCCATAACGGAAACTCGCGTGAATAGGATCTACTGACTTTAATATGAAAGTGGGATGCAAAATATGAATCACTCTAATTGTTTCGGACAATGATGGTATTGAAGTACTTTACCAAATAATTCGCAGTCTATTCGGGCGGCCTGAGTTCGCCAATGCGCCAACTCGACTCCTTTCGTAGGACGGTTAGTCTCACCGCCTGGCTCGTTCGACACAAAGGTTCCTCACTGTTACACTGATTTGAATTAGGCTATGACTTTGAGGTTTACAATTTCTAAGTTAAAACACAATAGGTACGCTTAGTAGATAAGATCCCGAGTGCGCGCTGTGGTCTCCAGACGTAAACTGCCGACGCCTCGCTCCTTTCCGAGCCGAGAGGACTCCTCCCTTGTCCATGCCACACCTCCTGTAATGCAAAAGATCCTCCCGCCAGTCAATGTGGACAATGATCTAGCTACCACCCCGAACTAGTCATGCTTGGTTATTGGTCATTGATTTCAGTGCCAAATGACACGCCCCTAAATTCATTGGAATTACATTGTCTATTTGTCTCGGATGACATTAAGATTAATGCCTCTGCACATGTGCATAGCTTCAAGTTTCTTCCCATCGCTATGAAAGGTTGCGCAATATAGTTTTACGACGTCCCGCTGTTGTATCTAGAATTGACTACACTTAATTTCCCCTTTTTCTAACTTGCTTCCTTAGAAATAAATTTTACAACCCGTGAGAGTTTGACGGCTAAGAACAATCTATTGCGTAATAAATTTCCGTCACCCGTTTGTCTTAGTGACAATTTAAAATTCTAGCGAAATTGTTTTTAGTATTATAAATAACATAGGGTTATTTATGGCAGCGCAGTATCTATTATGTTTTGAATTTACGATTCCCCAGACCCTTGCCCAGATGCGGTCCCGCTTTCACAATACCAAAAAAATTATGATGGTCGATTTGGCCATCTCAATACGCTCATAATCTTTTGGATCAGCGCGCAGGAAAGCCTTCAGTACCGGAAACTTGCTGTCGTAGGAATTGGAACCCTGAAGACAAATATACGTTTTGTTATTGTCATTGTTTGAATAATTAGCGGCTATCTAAAGATGATAAGATCGCGAATGTCGGTTATCAGGTCGGGATCACCTTCGTCATCCGCATATGTAATGTAAATTCGGTACTTGTCTGTAAATTTCAAAATTTTAAGCACAAAAAATTTACAGACATTCTAAATGGACTGAGCTTCTACTGTATGAAAATGTCAAATTATTATGCGGGAGTTGGTGTATGATGAAGCAAAAAACGAAAATCGCAACGTACGCCGTGCATGTTATTTGGGTTACCATGCAAGAGGACGTCCGGTAATTGTGCATCAAACCCTCTCCCTTAAACCCCTATTTTGGTTCTCACCGAATTTTCTGAATATAAGTTTTTCGATGTGCCTTCCATCTTGATGACGACTTTTTATAAGCCCGTTCAAATGATAGACGTACCTGAAATTAAGGAAGACGATTAGAGTTTACGTATTGATCATATAATAAGGAAACCTGGAATTGGGTGACAAAGTGTTCATTAAATCATTTAGTCAAAATTAGTACTTAAAATGTTATGATAGGAAGTGGCAGAAATAGCCGCGCGGCACGGTTAAGTACCCGTTAATGTTATTTCAAAATACCAACCTAGGCGTCAATCTCGTATGGTGCAAGAAAATAACTGAAATTGTTTAAATACGAGTATATAAATTCGAGAATTTACGCCACATCATTATTTAAATTTTTGAAAAAAGACTGACATGACATAATTTCTTCACACAAATCATCGGCGTTAATGTCCAATGAATCATTTGCTGTTTTTCCTGCAAACGATGACAGCTTATTCTTAATTGACTTTGTTCTTGGTCATCACTTAGTTTAAATAAAAAATTAAACACGTCATTGTGATTATTCAATAAATTAAATCTTTCGTCTACGGAGGATAAAGCTTGATCCAATATATAAAAAAATACATTAATTTTAAAAGCGATTTTCGGATCATTTATAATGTGGTCTTCGTGTTCATAATCAAAAGTCTTTGGAGTCTTACGACGTCTTAGGGGTCTGGATCTGGAAGTTTGAAATTCAGCCTGGACATCTAATTTTTCGGAAATTTTCATGGCATCCATAACAATTTCTTCAAAATTTGCGTCGGTTCTAATTTTTATCAAGAACTTCTTTAATTCCGTTAAAGCATCTAAAGCAACTTGCATATTCATATCGATTGACTGCAGAATTTTGCTCACAAAATTTACTTTTGTCAATATTACATGCCATATATTTAGTGAACAAATGAATGAAAAGGAGCATATTTTTTCTGCTAGACATTTAGCGTCATATTTTGCCTTCTGATCATATGATACACCATATGATATTTCATATAATGCATCATAAATTTATGGTAAATTTGTAAACAGCGGTTTGATAGCATCTATTCTGCTTGAACATCTTGTTTCAGACAATGGTTTTAAGGTCAGATTTATGACATATTTTTTTAATAAAGCCCAGTGTCCCATCTTTTGGTAGAGGACGAAAAATATTTATATAATTCTTGCACCATACTTTAAAATCCAGTCGTATGATGATTGAGATTGGCAGCGTCGTTTACCATCAAATTTAAACTATGGCAAGCGCACGGTACATAGAAAGCGCGGGGATTTAGATCCAGCAATCTTTTGTGAAGACCATTATTCTTACCGCGCATATTTGATCCATTATCATAGCCCTGTCCCCTTATGTTGTTTGTGTCCAAATTAATTTTGTCTAGTTTTTCTATTATGAATGACGTTAATCCAGCGCCGGTTGTATCGATAATTGGACAAAAGGCTAGGAAATGCTCCCTTATTTCCAACTTTCTAGTTTCTGTGTTAAAATTGACAAATATTATTATAATACTAATTTGCTCCACGTGTGAAACGTCAGGAGTACAATCCAGTATTATTGAAAAATATTGATTAATTTTACATAAATTGATAATAAATTGTTGAATTTGGTTACCAAGTATGTAAATGATTTCATTTTGGATCTTATCTCCAAGATAATTTTTGCATATTTTTGAAATCCGAATCATTCGTTACGCGTCGTATATGTGCAGTCATTGAAAGATCGAATTTTCCTAACATTTCAATACATTTTAAAAAATTACCATTGTTACGATTGTATAATCTGTTGCTTTGGCCACGAAAAGCTGTATTTTGTGTACTTAGAAATTGGACCACATATATTATTCTTTTGATTACATCGTACCAGCGCAGCGCTGCTTTTCAACATCTAAAAGTTTTTGTTGTATACTATCTATAGTGTTTTTATTTATAAGAGCGTGACACAAATCTGTCCATTTTTTATAATTATTGAAATGAGCAGAACTTTTCTCATGTCTGCTGCAATACAAAGCTAGATGTTGCGAATCACTAACTCCCTCGCAGAATTTATTTTTATGTTTTGATTCAAATAGCTTGCAACAGAAGCAATAAACGGCATTTTTGGACACTGAATACAGCAGCCACTCTCTGTGATACTTTTCACCGTTTCCTAAATGCCTTTCATAATAATACTCGGAAAATTTTCGCCCCGAAGAGTCAAGCGGTAAATTATACTGTTTAATTTGTTTAATCGGATTTTCTGTTAGATACTGGATCAAAGTAGTATTTAAAACTTCTGGCCAGAGTCCAGGGTCATCTTTGGAAAAAGTTGGTATTTGTGATGATAATTGTCTTGGTGGTGACAATGGTGTATCAGCAGTGTCAGGCAGCACGGACGTAACTTCGGCGGCATCATCTTGAATTAAAAACAGACAAACAAAAACATAATATTGCTCGTACATATCCAATCTACTTGTCTGAATAAACTGATTTATCTATCTATGAATAATTATGTATAATAAATATAAATTAAATAAATAAATAAATGTATATTTCTCGACAGTTAAACTCAGCCGTTTAGTCCCTAACTAAGCAGGGCTTGTAATTATGGGTACAAGACAACTGACGTGCAAATGTGATTTATAGCATTTTAAATTTTAATTGAAATAATATACTTATTTCTGCAAATAAATACATATTACATACACACAAACACAACGTTTTTTTAAAGCACCTTGTGGGAATCGAACCCATGATTTCCGGCAGCGATTAGTTGTATAAAATAAAACAGTCACGGCGTCTATCACATCAAAATCGGTGAGTCGTTTCGACGATTAAGAAAAAGACTGACAGGAATTAAAAAAGAAATGTTTTTTTTTTTATCTCGACATCACATACAAACTAAAGTTATATTTATTTATATAGAAATTACATAAAGCACATACCACTACATGAAGCGTTTTTTGAATCAGATTCTTCAACACCTTCATCGATAAGATGACTGGTTTCTGTCTCTAATGATTCTTTGGAAGTGGATGGTAGAGCCGTAAAATATTTACTTATTTTAGTTGTATTTTTATAACGTTCTTCTTCTTGTTTTCTTTTCCTTATTAAATTCTGGTAACCAGATATTTTTTTTTTATCTTGATTACTATCACTCATCTTGGAAACACGTTAAAACAATCAGTAACACACAAACTATTTTTTTTTAGTGCTAGAACTTCTCCTTATTATAAAAAAATAATGCGCACCTTGCCCACACTTGATTGAATGACTGTTCAATCAATTGTTTTGGCTCTCTCGTTCCTTAAAGTCGGGCTGTCGGGGAATCCCCGTGACCCCATTCCACTTGCGCCGCAGGCATCGCATCGGTCGGGTTGCGTTCATAAACTCATTCAAACAAACTCATGGCGGCTCTTTTGATTTTAACGCTGAGCTCGTAATTATTGTAAACTAAAACCCAAAGCTTAAACTTCGCTCAAGCTGTGCAAGCCGGAGGACTTCATGAAGTCAAAAGACAATCGAGATGATGACAAAATTGAAGAAAGACAACAAGACTCAATCGACAAAGTCACAAACTGGCTACAGTCTCAAGACTCTCAAGACATAACGACAAACTCTATGTTTAAAAAGAAATCTTCAGTGCCTTCGTCGAGTGGGCAAATGAGTCCACTTGATTGTGGGACGGTTTCAATGTTTAAACAGTCTCCAGTCAAGTCGCAAATGGATGACAGTGAGAAGTCTAGAAGTGTGCGGTCTCCTCAGAACGAGCCATACCAACCGTCAAGCTGGGCGGACGAGTATTATAAGAAGGCTGTCAACCGCAGTCACATGCGGGACCTGGTGAGAGACGATGTGTGGGGGAGAGCTGAGAAGGTTATGAAGAAAATTGATGACGATAAAGCTGAGGAACTTAGAAAGCACCAGGAGGCCGCCGCGCTAGCCACGGAACCCTCTACCGACGGAGAGAACGGTTCTGTGGAGAACGGGGAAACCAAACACGAAGAAACATGTGACAATGCTACCGTATACAATTTTCCATTGGTTTAAAAAAATACAAAGAAGAAATGGAGTACAATCTGTAAGTACCTATATTAGTTAAAGAAAATTAGATTGAAATGTATGAAACATTTGGCAAAATTAAAGGACCACTTTTATCTATCAGGATATGTAGGTTATAGAGCCAAGTTTAAGTATATCCACTTTCCCCCCCTCAGGGGTGAGCGTCCACCCCGCTTAAATATAGTGGAGGCGGTTTAAAATAATACCCATTTTCTGTTAAATGTAAAAAACAGTAATTAAGGTAATTTACCAAAAACAACTGGTTAAAAGACAGGCAGGCGCGAAGCTGAAATCGGTTATATTATATCCCCTGAAAGACAAGCCTGAGTCAGACAAAACACTTTAAAATCATTTAACATTTTGAATATCGTTTTGGTATCGTGAAGTTCGTGAACTGCAAAAATCGCGTGAAAGACTGTTGAATTATTCTCGAATATAATACTGATATTTTTTATCGCCCTTTATATCTCTAACAACACTCCCAGTAGCATCGAAATATAACAGAGTGGGCGCTTCTTGTTTTAGGTTCATTATTTGTTCTGAGCTAAAGATTATTATATTTAAAGGAAATGAGATTTCTCTTACGAAGTTGAAATGATCGGCTTGGTACTGAATCAAATCCACCACATAATTAATTAAATCTGTTATTGTTGACTATATCTTATTTTCCTAAATGTGGTATCTTATTTAACATTTTCAAGATTATGCGTCTCATCGAATCGTTTTTATTCAATTTTAATATTTCCTTTTTCTTGTAGCTGAGAGCCTTTTCACACTTAGTGTACCTTCTTTTGCACAAATTTTCTTTTTCTCTCTATCCCTCTTATCGCATTGTTATATATTCTTTATGGCAAAAAGGAGAATGGGCAAAAATATATGGAACCTGGGACCAACCTCCAATAGCAATTAGATATATATCGTTGGAAAGGTATTTTCAATTGGAACAACAATTGTTATGGCAGCTTTGTTGTTACAACTGTCCGTTCGGAGTTATAAGACGAATAAGTTTGAAAAAAAAAATTATACTTACTAAGTATTTTCAAACTCATGTAAGTACTTTGGTCTCGTATATACATTGTTACACTAAGAATACGTTTACTCACTGGCGCGTTGCGACGGTGAACGTCTACCCTCATTTTCACGCACATTGTCAAATGTCGGGTTGCACACAATACTCGCTACGTCACTTGCTAAGGGTCTCGTCGTAAGTCGTAAGTCGTTCGTTGGTTTTGTGCGTGAGTTATCGTGTTTTACTTGTTTTCACTTGGACACTGATATGTTATACTCCGCTTGTTTATTGAACTTTTGCTCTTTTAACGAATTCGGCTTGCCCACTGGACTTTTGAATTGCATTTCGATCGGGTAATTGTGATGGAAGCTCATCATAACTGTTTTATGTGTCGGCGAGGACTGCATCGCAGAAGATATCAGCAACACGTTCTGCTATACAATCTCCCACGAGTGCAACCAGAACTTGCTGTTTATATCCAGAAACATGCATTATTGGAGGTGAGTGTGCTTATTTTTATTTTATCTAACGTTAAAAAGTCGAATTAAAATAAAACTAAAATAAGTATTTTTGGTTGTTCAAAATCATATTATTATAAAAACATTATAAAGGCAAACATCTGTTTGGGTGGATGTTTTACAACGTTCTTCATTGTTTAACTAATAACTATCGACATTTCCAGTATCTGACCATATTACTAGCGCTACTATCTCTTTAAGTAAAAAAAAAGCTTAAATCTCGTTATTGTAATGACTTTTCTGCTAATGCCGTCAGACCACCTGATGCAGCACAAATACCAGATCTTCCTGAAGAATCAACATATTCATGTTCAACGTTAGATAAAATAAAAATAAGCACACTCACCTCCAATAATACATGTTGCTGGATATAAACAGCAAGCTCTGGTTGCACTCTTGGGAGATTATCTAGCAGAACGTGTTGCTGATATCTTCTGCGATGCAGTCCTCGCCGACACACAACACAGTTATGTTGAGCTTCCACCACAATTACCAGATCGAAATGCAATTCAAAAGTCCAGTGGGCAAGCCGAATTCGTTAAAAGAACAAAAGTTCAATAAACAAGCGGAGTAAAATATCAGCAAGTGAAAACAAGTGAAACAAACGAAAACTCACGAACAAAACCAACGAACGACTTACGACTTACGACGAGACCCTTAGCAAGTGACGTAGTGAGTGTTGTGTGCAATATTTGACAATGTGCGTGAAAATGAGGGTAGACGTTCACCGTCGCCAGTGAATGAACGTTTTCTTAGTGTAACAATGTATATACGAGACCAAAGTACTTACATGAGTTTGAAAATACTTAGTATAATATTATTTTTTATGTATTTTTTTTTCAGATTTATTAGTCTTATAACTCCGAATGGACAGTTGTAACAACAAAGCTGCCATAACAATTGTTGTTCCAATTGAAAATACCTTTCCAACGATATATATCTTATTGCTATTGGAGGGTGGTCCCAGTCTGCCCATTCTCCTTTATACATTCACTGAAAACCGTAATTTCTCTGGCGTGTGTTTTTTTCACCCTGTAAAACTTTTCTAAGAACAAACAGATAGGTCGCTGTCACATCCGTCCTTCTTTAGCTTTTTATTATTTCCTCCCATAGGTTTGGACTGATGGTGGACCTGCCTTAATTTATTGAAATTGATGCATATTTGGTCAAACTTAACTTGTTTACAGTACCAATAAGTAATACTTGGATGTTAGACGAATTGGCACTCGAAGCCGATGGCTATCTCAATCCAAAATACTCTTTGGACGTTTCTGGATTGGCAGTGAGGGTTCCCTCTTCTTGCAGCAGTTTGTTGCAGATGTTTCGAGACTATGATTTGAATCGACTGACTGACAAACAGCTGGTTCCTCCAGACGCTTATTTGCAGCAGAAATAGATGGAGTTGGAGACAAACTGTAGACTGGAGAAGATGTACGCCTATAACAGGTTCAAACATCTCCAGTGGTTCGAATGCTGCATTCGAATGTTAACTATCTGCGACCATGTTTGAGGACCAGTCACATTTTTACTTTGTTTTTAAATTACTTTTTATTTGGAAATAATTGCACAAATTAAAATAATGTTCAGATCCCTTTTCCCGTATCGACCTAGGAGTTTCCCCAATTTGCAAAACCAGCAAAGCATGTTTCAGTTTGTTTTTGTATAATTTTCTCCGACGCTTTATTCTGCGTCAACACTAGACACAAAACAAAAGAAATACAATAAACAAAACGCAAAATGACCAACCAAACCACCAAATCGTTAGCAAGATCAGAGTCCAAGAGAAAACGCCTGTTCGTTATTTTTTAAATAAAGAAACTCGCGAAAGTATTTATTTGTCCGCAGAACGTGTCGTAAACGTTAAGAAAACAAATAACCCCAGATTTGAGTTTAGAAATTCGCGAAAGTAATTATTTGTCTGCTAAACCCAAAAAGTGTAATCTAGAAGACTTCATGTCGAAATTGACAAAATTTACTTTATTAACAAAGAGACCTAGATAGTTTCAGAGGAGAGGTACAAACCTTTGTAGTGCGAGGGTGGTAAACCCTGTTGGTGTGCAAAAATAAGGTGCAAGATATTAATTCTGTTTGGCGTGAATGGTATGAAGCATTATCCATATAGATAGCACTTCCTTCCGGTATGTTTGGTAACAGTTTTTCTTGAACCACGTTTCAAAATGTTTTGCGTTCATGTCCTGAAGATAATCAGCACTGCAGTTGGCAACATTTTTACAGACAGCATTAACGCTCCATTCATCCATCCGTTTTCAGGTCCTGCGTGCAATATATTTTTTTTTTTTGTGATGCAGGTACATTCTGTGCACACGTGTTACCTTCATTTTGCCAGCCTTGTTTGGAGACGTCGTGAGTGTCATACTCATACCAAGTTTCATCTAAGTAGATAATTTGTTTTCCATTTTCACGATATGTTTAGATGATCACGAAGGTCTCAACCTCGGCGAATCCCATGTTCAGTTTTCTTTAGCTTAATGTTTGAGTACAAAACCCCATGCGTTTGCGTATATGTATGGAGTACGACAGGCTGTATGGGAAAACGGTGTCCTTTGTCAATTCCTCATTGTATATTAGGCCGAATGTTTTGCCTTTAGAAGTTATCAACCTTTATGGCAATAAAGTCCTCCATGAAATTATCAGCCTTTATAAAAACAACGAAAGTCTGGCAGTCACGGCAGCCTTGCTCGACACTGACTGATGCGCAAACAAAGGGCGTCAAATATTAACACAGAAACTGGACTGAACATGTGCACGCCATTGTCCTTAGCATCGACGAGAGGCATCCATAGTTCCACGGCACTTCCGGCCACGGCTCACAGCAGCTGAGTATATACTTACCAATGGGCCGTTAAAATGTGGTTCTACGAGGGCTGCTACTTATGTATCCGGAATAGAAAAAATAAACAAACGTATATGGCTAAATATGGTTTTATTGTTTTCAGAGTATTCTCCGCGATGATCGATGCACTTTTGCATTCGTTGAAACCAATTTTTAAAGCACTTTTTCCACTCCGATTGAGGTATCTCCAAAACGTGCTGTTTGAACGCATCGACGGCATCTTCACGGGTCGAAAATCGTTGACCACGTAATTTATTCTTTACATTTGGGAATAAATAAAAATCATTGGGTGCCAAATCAGGGCTGTATGGTGGATGACCCGTCAATTCTATTTTTTGACCTTCCAAAAATGTAGTTGTTTCGCGTGATGTATGACAACTGGCATTGTCATGGTGAAGTATGATTCTGCGTCGCTGGTTGTTTTTGCGTATTTCCTCAAATACTTCCGGCAAACAAATGGTCATGTACCAGTCCGAATTAACCGTCCCAACTAGCACACAAGCGAATTATACAGCCATTGTGCAGCCTGGTAGTTGTATAGGAGTCGTTCAAGTGCTGTACAATATTCCTTAAGACGTATAGTAGCATTTTGTAAAACCCTTTAACAGTAGGTGGTACTGTAGCCGATTAATAGCAATGGAATAGCTTACGGTGGTATAAGAGCATTCACTACCGCAGCAAGACAGCCATGAGAAGTATTATGGAGTTCATGTAAACCATTGTGCCACCATAAGATGTAAAGGAGTACTTTAGTAGGCAAAAGAGTTTAAAAAGAGTTATGAGTCACTTTAATGGCGCTTAAGAGCGTACAGAGACATTTTACAAAGCCAGAGGTTCTTAAACGGAGTTATGTTCGGCTGTTGTAACACTTATCTATAACAGAGTTAAGTAGCGCTAGAATAGCGCCTTAAGCGCTATTTGTGAGAATTATATGGCTACTGTACGGCTTGCAGTTGTATAAAGAACCATAGGAAGTATTTTATACAGGCGTGGGAGTTACAGAATAGTCTTATGGCACCTTAAGTGTTTTAATAAAATCCATTAGCGCTCTTGTAACTACGTATCTACAACGGAGGAACATAGCTTCATATTAGAACTCGAAGCGCTATATTAGAGATTTATAGCACGGAATTGTGACGTAAAGCTGTAAAACGTTAGGTAAATGTTGCTTTATGCAGCCCAAGGCGGAGGAATGAACCTTACTGGCGCTTTAGACGTATAGTAGAGCCATTATACTGCCAATAACTGATCTCTCAGTTGAGTCTTACTATAGTCTCAGTTTTGTCTTAAAATTTAGTGAGTGAGCCAATTTGGCGTGGTGACTCACTCGGTCAACAGGTAATTTTATCATTGAATTCATACTTCAATTGACTTTCAAACTTTTTCAATATTCAACGATGGATTGAACACCATTATACAACTTTAAGTTGTTAATATTAATCGCAAGAACCTGTTGTGCCACCTAAATAGTTGAATAGCACACCTATAACACTACTGTTAAACCTATAAGTCTACAACAGCAAGCACTACAGCCATTGTACGACTCAAACCTGCATAATAGATATAACCAACACTGAAAGCTGCATGATTGAGACGCCATTATTTTTTTTAGTAAATGTGGTTTTTTAAGGTTATGATGAAGTTTCGGACATCGTATATATGCGTAATTTGTAACTATTAATGTAATTAAAGCCAGTAATTTTCACACATCAAACCGTACAAAACTGTTTGTAGCCTTTAAACTCTTCTTTTTGTTAAAACACAATTTTGTAAACAACGCAGAAATATATTGTATGCATTAAAAACTGAATATTACGCGGGCGCATGAAAATTTTGACTAGAATATACGTATACATTGACAGTAAACTGGCACTCGCACGGATATTTAACGGCACGACGAAGTAAAACAATGCTAAACTTTGTTATTGTATCATCCACAGATCCCATTCGTATCGTTCCTTTCACTTCAATTGTCACTGCACTTCACTTTCTTTGATTTTATGAAAATATATTTTGTGTTGCCCACAGTAGACCTACTAAATTACTAACTTAGAACCCAGAGATTTAATATAGCGGTATTAGCGGTACAAATTTAGGTAAAGGTGGCGTTACGGCGCTACAAGCACTTTTTCGAAATCTCATAGCGCTGATGATCGCTTTTAAACCACTTCTGTAGAGCCATTATAACATACATATCCGACCACTGTAGAGCTATTGTAGAACTATAAGATGTATAATTTGGGGCCTAATTCGCGCTACAAGAGATCTATATCTGGATATAGAACTACTATAGCGCTTATTTAGGAGCCTAAGCAGTTATCAAAATCCTTTATCCGGCTACTATACGGCTTCTTATAGCGCTTGTGTGCTAGTTGGGGTTTTACGATTTTCCAGTGGAATTGTAGCCACATGGCCATTAATACCAAAAAAGCAGGCCACCATTTGCTTTAAGGTGCTTTTTGCACGAGTCACTTTCGTAGGGTTCGGCTCATTTTGAAACACCCACACTGTTGATTGTTGTTTAGTTTCGGGATCGTATGCATAGATCCAGGATTCGTCACCTGTGTAGATATGAGTCATTTTCAAAATATGTGTACCTCACGAAATTGTCAGTAAAATGTTTCGTTAGGAAATGTCAGGAAGTTGTAAAAGTAAGGCTGTATTCATAATTAGGTAATATTGTAGTAGTAACGGTGTTATATTTATGAGGAATATCTTATTGGTTCCTCTTTAGAAAAAACAAAAAATAACCATCATTGCATTATAACAATTGATTTTGTATTAAGGAAAGCTAGAAACAAAAACAAACATCGCTTATTGTTTATTTATTCTGATATTTATTTAATTATGAAAACATTATAAAAAATGGTTCTCAGTATCTTTAGCTAGACGACTTAACTAGACGATTTTTTTCTTCATATTTTTCAGGGTTTTATTCTTTTACTTTTTCAATGTATTTTTTTGCCGTTCGGCACCGGTTAGCGGCATTCTGAAACTAAAAAAAGATGTTGGTTATATTCTGAATATAAAAATAAATAAATAAATGTTTTATTTATCTGCTCACAAAGGATATAAAATAAAACTAAAAATAAAAAGTATCGCTAGTGTGGGTAGCAAAGCGATCAACACTAAATACAATAGGGTAAACGAGTGTGAAGTTAGCAGCCTAAAGTTAGCTGCCTAAGATAATACGACCAAATTAAGAAGTCATGGTTTTTAACATCAAAATAACAAGTAAAACAGCGATTAAAACGTGTGCTAAAAGGTTTAAACAGGAGTAAATGATTTAAATGACAAACCAAAGATATATTTTATTTAAAAATATTAAAAGAACCGCAATAATTTGTAAGGCAGCTAACTTCACAAACTGGCAGCCCAAAAAAAGTTAAGTTTATAAATTATTATTCATTTCCACATAAAATGGTGTAGATTACAGTATGTGTGTAATATCATTCGAATCAGCATACTAACAACTTTAAACGGTAAAAGTTTCATCAAGATTGAAAGGGGATGGCTACCCCAAAACTACTGAAAATACCTAGCTGCCTAAATAAAATATAAAATTTTATTGATTTTCCACATGAAGCTGTCCAGAAGACACTTTGTGTGTGGTATCATTAGAATCGTCATAGCAACACCTTTATACGGTAAAAGTTTCATCAAGATTGAAAGGGGATGACTACCCCAAAATTACTGAAAATACCTAGCTGCCTAAATGAAATATACAATTTTATTGATTTTCCACATGAAGCTGTCCAGAAGACACTTTGTGTGTGGTATCATTAGAATCGTCATAGCAACACCTTTATACGGTAAAAGTTTCATCAAGATTGAAAGGGGATGACTACCCCAAAATTACTGAAAATACCTAGCTGCCTAAATGAAATATAAAATTTTATTGATTTTCCACATGAAGCTGTCCAGAAGACACTTTGTGTGTGGTATCATTAGAATCGTCATAGCAACACCTTTATACGGTAAAAGTTTCATCAAGATTGAAAGGGGATGACTACCCCAAAATTACTGAAAATACCTAGCTGCCTAAATGAAATATAAAATATTATTGATTTTCCACATGAAGCTGTCCAGAAGACACCTTGTGTGTGATATCATTAGAATCGTCATAGCAACACCTTTAAACGGTAAAAGTTTCATCAAGATTGAAAGGGGATGACTACCCCAAAATTACTGAAAATACCTAGCTGCCTAAATGAAATATAAAAATTTATTGATTTTCCACATGAAGCTGTCCAGAAGACACCTTGTGTGTGGTATCATTAGAATCGTCATAGCAACACCTTTATACGGTAAAAGTTTCATCAAGATTGAAAGGGGATGACTACCCCAAAATTACTGAAAATACCTAGCTGCCTAAATGAAATATAAAATTTTATTGATTTTCCACATGAAGCTGTCCAGAAGACACTTTGTGTGTGGTATTATTAGAATTGTCATAGCAACAACTTTATACGGTAAAAGTTTCATCAAGATTGAAAGGGGATGACTACCCCAAAATTACTGAAAATACCAAGCTGCCTAAATGAAATATAAAATTTTATTGATTTTCCACATGAAGCTGTCCAGAAGACACCTTGTGTGTGGTATCATTAGAATTGTCATAGCAACACCTTTATACGGTAAAAGTTTCATCAAGATTGAAAGGGGATGACTACCCCAAAATCACTGAAAATACCTAGCTGCCTAAATGAAATATAAAATATTATTGATTTTCCACATGAAGCTGTCCAGAAGACACCTTGTGTGTGGTATCAGTAGAATCATCATAGCAACACCTTTATACGGTAAAAGTTTCATCAAGATTGAAAGGGGATGACTACCCCAAAATTACTGAAAATACCTAGCTGCCTAAATGAAATATAAAATTTTATTGATTTTCCACATGAAGCTGTCCAGAAGACACTTTGTGTGTGGTATCATTAGAATTGTCATAGCAACACCTTTATACGATAAAAGTTTCATCAAGATTGAAAGGGGATGACTACCCCAAAATTACTGAAAATACCTAGCTGCCTAAATGAAATATAAAATTTTATTGATTTTCCACATGAAGCTGTCCAGAAGACACCTTGTGTGTGATATCATTAGAATTGTCATAGCAACACCTTTATACGGTAAAAGTTTCATCAAGATTGAAAGGGGATGACTACCCCAAAATCACTGAAAATACCTAGCTGCCTAAATGAAAAATAACATTTTATTGATTTTCCACATGAAGCTGTCCAGAAGACACTTTGTGTGTGATATCATTAGAATCGTCATAGCAACACCTTTATACGGTAAAAGTTTGATCAAGATTGAAAGGGGATGGCAACCCCAAAATCACTGAAAATACCTAGCTGCCTAAATGAAAAATAAAATTTTATTGATTTTCCACATCAAGCTGTCCAGAAGACACTTTGTGTGTGGTATCATTAGAATCGTCATAGCAACACCTTTATACGGTAAAAGTTTCATCAAGATTGAAAGGGGATGACTTCCCCAAATTTAATGAAAATACCTAGCTGCCTAAATGAAATATAGCATTTTATTGATTTTCCACATGAAGCTGTCCAGAAGACACTTTGTGTGTGATATCATTAGAATCGTCATAGCAACACCTTTATACGGTAAAAGTTTCATCAAGATTGAAACGGGATGGCTACCCCAAAATTACTGAAAATACCTAGCTGCCTAAATGAAATATACAATTTTATTGATTTTCCACATGAAGCTGTCCAGAAGACACCTTGTGTATGGTATCATAAGAATCGTCATAGGAACACCTTTATACGGTAAAAGTTTCATCAAGATTGAAAGGGGATGGCTACCCCAAAACTACTGAAAAAAAAAAGCTGCCTAAATAAAATATAAAATTTTATTGATTTTCCACATGAAGCTGTCCAGAAGACACTTTGTGTGTGGTATCATTAGAATCGTCATTGCAACACCTTTATACGGTAAAAGTTTCATCAAGATTGAAAGGGGATGGCTAGCCCAAAATTACTGAAAATACCTAGCTGCCTAAATGAAATATACAATTTTATTGATTTTCCACATGAAGCTGTCCAGAAGACACCTTGTGTGTGGTATCATTAGAATCGTCATAGCTACACCTTTATACGGTAAAAGTTTCATCAAGATTGAAAGGGGATGACTACCCCAAAATTACTGAAAATACCTAGCTGCCTAAATGAAATATAAAATTTTATTGATTTTCCACATGAAGCTGTCCAGAAGACACTTCGTGTGTGGTATCATTAGGATCGTCATAGCAACACCTTTATACGGTAAAAGTTTTATCAAGATTGAAAGGGGATGGCTACCCCAAAACTACTGAAAATACCTAGCTGCCTAAATGAAATATAAAATATTATTGATTTTCCACATGAAGCTGTCCAGAAGACACCTTGTGTGTGGTATCATTAGAATCGTCATAGCAACACCTTTATACGGTAAAAGTTTCGTCAAGATTGAAAGGGGATGACTACCCCAAAATTACTGAAAATACCTAGCTGCCTAAATGAAATATACAATTTTATTGATTTTCCACATGAAGCTGTCCAGAAGACACCTTGTGTGTGGTATCATAAGAATCGTCATAGCTACACCTTTATACGGTGAAAGTTTCATCAAGATTGAAAGGGGATGACTTCCCCAAATTTACTGAAAATACCTAGCTGCCTAAATGAAATATAACATTTTATTTATTTTCCACATGAAGCTGTCCAGAAGACACTTTGTGTGTGGTATCATTAGAATCGTCATAGCAACACCTTTATACGGTTAAAGTTTCATCAAGATTGAAAGGGGATGGCTACCCCAAAATTACTGAAAATACCTAGCTGCCTAAACGAAATATAAAATTTTATTGATTTTCCACATGAAGCTGTCCAGAAGACACTTTGGGTCTGGTATCATTCGAATCGTCATAGCAACACCTTTATACGGTAAAAGTTTCATCAAGATTGAAAGGGGATGACTACCCCAAAATTACTGAAAATACCTAGCTGCCTAAATGAAATATAAAATTTTATTGATTTTCCACATGAAGCTGTCCAGAAGACACTTTGTGTGTGGTATTATTAGAATCGTCATAGCAACACCTTTATACGGTAAAAGTTTCATCAAGATTGAAATGGGATGACTTCCCCAAATTTAATGAAAATACCTAGCTGCCTAAATGAAATATAACATTTTATTGATTTTCCACATGAAGCTGTCCAGAAGACACTTTGTGTGTGATATCATTAGAATCGTCATAGCAACACCTTTATACGGTAAAAGTTTCATCAAGATTGAAAGGGGATGGCTACCCCAAAATTACTGAAAATACCTAGCTGCCTAAATGAAATATACAATTTTATTGATTTTCCACATGAAGCTGTCCAGAAGACACCTTGTGTATGGTATCATAAGAATCGTCATAGGAACACCTTTATACGGTAAAAGTTTCATCAAGATTGAAAGGGGATGGCTACCCCAAAACTACTGAAAAAAAAAAGCTGCCTAAATAAAATATAAAATTTTATTGATTTTCCACATGAAGCTGTCCAGAAGACACTTTGTGTGTGGTATCATTAGAATCGTCATTGCAACACCTTTATACGGTAAAAGTTTCATCAAGATTGAAAGGGGATGGCTACCCCAAAATTACTGAAAACACCTAGCTGCCTAAATGAAATATACAATTTTATTGATTTTCCACATGAAGCTGTCCAGAAGACACCTTGTGTGTGGTATCATTAGAATCGTCATAGCTACACCTTTATACGGTAAAAGTTTCATCAAGATTGAAAGGGGATGACTACCCCAAAATTACTGAAAATACCTAGCTGCCTAAATGAAATATAAAATTTTATTGATTTTCCACATGAAGCTGTCCAGAAGACACTTCGTGTGTGGTATCATTAGGATCGTAATAGCAACACCTTTATACGGTAAAAGTTTTATCAAGATTGAAAGGGGATGGCTACCCCAAAACTACTGAAAATACCTAGCTGCCTAAATGAAATATAAAATATTATTGATTTTCCACATGAAGCTGTCCAGAAGACACCTTGTGTGTGGTATCATTAGAATCGTCATAGCAACAACTTTATACGGTAAAAGTTTCGTCAAGATTGAAAGGGGATGACTACCCCAAAATTACTGAAAATACCTAGCTGCCTAAATGAAATATACAATTTTATTGATTTTCCACATGAAGCTGTCCAGAAGACACCTTGTGTGTGGTATCATTAGAATTGTCATAGCAACACCTTTATACGGTAAAAGTTTCATCAAGATTGAAAGGGGATGACTACCCCAAAATTACTGAAAATACCTAGCTGCCTAAATGAAATATAAAATTTTATTGATTTTCCACATGAAGCTGTCCAGAAGACACCTTGTGTGTGGTATCATTAGAATCGTCATAGCAACACCTTTATACGGTAAAAGTTTCGTCAAGATTGAAAGGGGATGACTACCCCAAAATTACTGAAAATACCTAGCTGCCTAAATGAAATATACAATTTTATTGATTTTCCACATGAAGCTGTCCAGAAGACACCTTGTGTGTGGTATCATTAGAATTGTCATAGCAACACCTTTATACGGTAAAAGTTTCATCAAGATTGAAAGGGGATGACTACCCCAAAATTACTGAAAATACCTAGCTGCCTAAATGAAATATAAAATTTTATTGATTTTCCACATGAAGCTGTCCAGAAGACACCTTGTGTGTGGTATCATTAGAATCGTCATAGCAACACCTTTTTACGGTAAAAGTTTCATCAAGATTGAAAGGGGATGACTTCCCCAAATTTACTGAAAATACCTAGCTGCCTAAATGAAATATAACATTTTATTGATTTTCCACATGAAGCTGTCCAGAAGACACTTTGTGTGTGGTATCATTAGAATTGTCATAGCAACAATTTTATACTGTTAAAGTTTCATCAAGATTGAAAGGGGATGGCTACCCCAAAACTACTGAAAATACCTAGCTGCCTAAATAAAATATATAATATTATTGATTTTCCACATGAAGCTGTCCAGAAGACACTTTGTGTGTGGTATCATTAGAATCGTCATAGCAACACCTTTATACGGTAAAAGTTTCATCAAGATTGAAAGGGGATGGCTACCCCAAAATTACTGAAAATACATAGCTGCCTAAATAAAATGATAAATATTATTGATTTTCCACATCAAGCTGTCCCGAAGACACTTCGTGTCAAGCATCGTAAGAATTGTCTTTGCATTACTTTTAAACAGTAAAAGTTTCATCAAAATTGAAAGGGGATGGCTACCCCAAAATTACTGAAAATACATAGCTGCCTATATAAAATTTTCCACATGGAGCTCTCCAGAAGACACTTCGTTTGTGTCATCATTAGAATCGTCTTAGCCACGCTTTTAAACGTTACAAGTACCTATGTATTCAGATTCACAGTCTGTCTATACAGGGTGTAACAAAAGTTAGGAGAAATGTTTTTGACCAAATTTTATTTCTTACTTATGCAATCATGCTGATAAAGGTACCTATCCCCAGTATTTTTGTTACACCTTTTATAAAAACTGTTTACATTTTAACATGAATTTCAAAGGGAGGGTTAGTTTTATTGGGCATATTAACACCTATATCTGTTTATACATTTGAGAGACATAAATCACACATCCCCTTATTTGTCTCCCTTTTAACGAACGCATCTACTTTTTTATTGAATTCCGTAAGTGTTACAAAACAGCGTGTGTGAAATTTTCGGCTGCATGTTTGACAATCAATTGCATCGCGGGGCTTTACTTTCATGGCGCAGAATAAACAACGTTGTTTCATGTCATTGCTGTTTTGTATTAATATTTTTTTCAATGTTATTCTGTATTTTTGATAGTTTTGTTTTAAGGCTTGTTTTCGACCCGTCGCGATGCGCTGAAAAATATTAATCAATATAGGTCCACAATTGTAACTGTCCCGCTGAAGTTCGTGGTCAATTGTGTCATAGGTAACGAAACTTAAATTAATATATTTAATTTTTAAAAGCTCGTTCATTTTGTCTATATATATATTTTTGTAATATTCTTCGTAACCTAGCGGGTCAATGATGGTTATTGATTCGTCTTTTAAAGATAGTATTATCATCGTGTAGTGGTTATTGCGACAAATAGGAAAAATTGTATCTTTTTCCGTATCTATATTAATAAAATTGTAAAATGAGACTGGCAAATCCTTATCTAAATATATAAAAGAAGAAACTGACTGACTGACTGACTGACTGACTGACATATCAACGCACAGCCCAAACCGCTGGTTCTAGAGAGTTCAAATTTGGCACGTAGGTTCCTTATAAGATGTAGGGGTGCACTAAGAAAGGATTTTTCAAAACTCACCCCCTAAAGGGGTGAAATGGGGTTCCAAAGTTTGTATGGGGAAACCAGATTAGTTAGACTATTTTATTCGAAACTTCACAGGAATATTTCTAACAATAAATAAGTAAACACGTGTTTCAGGTTTTTGAAAATTCAACCCCTAAAAGGGAGAAATGTGGTGACAAAGTCTGAAAATCAGCATGAGTGTTGTTTTTATGGTTTATCGGGTCGCTGATTACGAAAACCGCAACGATTTTAAAATCCAACGTGGCGGACGTGAGTTACCATCTCCCCTGTTGGGGTGAAATGGGGTTGAAATGTCTAAATACTAAACCGCTGGTTCTAGAGAGTTCAAATTTGGCACGTAGGTTCCTTATAAGGTGTAGAGGTGCACTAAGAAAGGATTTTTCAAAACTCACCCCCTAAAGGGGTGAAATGGGGTTCCAAAGTTTGTATGAAGAAACAAGATTAGTTAAACTATTTTATTCGAAACTTCAAAGGAGTATTTCTAACGATAAATCAAAAAAAAACACGTGTTTCAGGTTGTTTTTTAATTCAACCCTAAAAGGGAGAAATGTGGTGACAAAGTCTGAAAATCAACATTGGTAATGTTTCTATGGTTTATCGGCTTTTTTTCTGCTGCTGGGAAACTTCCTGCATCCGTAATAAATACATTCAAGCTTTTCAATAATTATGATTGTTAAGTCATTTCAGAATTCAGAATTACGTTTATCTGGCTCAGAATAATACATTTTTCATTCATCAACGAAGAGAACCTCAATATCTTACAATAGAACATGACGTAACTTAGAACATGGCTTAGAATCATTAAACCAATCTCGAATATCCCAAGTCGATAAGCGGAGGCTCGGGACATTATAAAAGCTTTATACAAATAAAATGCACACATATCCCGGTGTCTTAGCTTCACTTCGAGTTATGAATTTTGAAGTGAACTTTGTTTGGATACAGTAAAAGCTGAGCTTCGCTTGATTTGAGTGCTTGAGTTTTCGGTTTGATTTGTTAAAGTGGAGTTGTGATAACATAAAAAGTATTTCCCAGTAATATTAGAAAAGCGAAAGTCTGTGTATGTTTGTTACTTCTTCACGCTAAAACGGCTGGACGGATATGCATGAGGGAAATGCAGATTGCAGATTATACCCTAACTTAACAAATAGCCTACTTTTAATCCTGAAAAAAAGAGCATTGTTCCCGTAGAATGATGTATATTATATAGGCACGCGAGCGAAGCCGCGGGTTAATGCTAGTTTTCAAATAAATGTAGGCATCTTTCCACGGAAACTAAATGAAATTTATTTTTATTAAAAATGTGCAGCAAATGGTCGATGATTGTACTATAAAGATATTGTTGATCATCAAGCGAAAGAAAATCTTCGATCAAAATGCATTTGTTATTTGTTTGCTGAATCTCCTCAATATAATTTACAACATATCCTCTTCCGATTTCCTTATAATATTTGATATCATCTACCAATCCATTTTCAAATAAATTAAATTTTTTGAAAACAGATTCCGTTGTTTGTACTGTTGTCGTCTGTGATATATCATCACTTATGCAATGTTTACAAATGAAATCTTTCGTCTTTAAATCTGGCGATGTACTACCATCAACTTCCTTTGCACATAGCTGATGAACCCACAAACTGCAGGTGTCGCATTGGACCCAATTCGTTATGCCCGTTGACCACGACCCTCGCCCGCAATACAAGCAGTTAACTATAGTTTCTTCATTAGGAGCGGGAACTTCTGCCGGAGGACACAATTTTTTCAAAAATCTTCCATCGAAGTGGCTAAAAGACCTTTTTCTCTTTTTACTGTTCCATTTTTCTTCATTATCTACTGCAAACTTAATTGGTATTGGTGGTTGCTTACACAAACCTGCCTTTTTACATATTAACATCTGCTCCTTATGTAGTGCTAAGACCTCCGACCGTAATGTGCGAAGAAGTTGAGTGCACTTCAATTTTGTGCGCCCGTTGAGGGCGAGATGTTTGAGCTGCCCAAAATAATTCTCGACAGGCGCATTACTTAGCCTATTATTTGGCTTTAATATATTTGTCCACATTGGGACGAGTGGCAAATATTTACGTAGCACTAGTTTGCACAGCTCAACACACTGGTACTCATTTTTAATGCGTTCGCCACTCTCCATATGGAATTCCACTTTTTCATATTCCTCTTTGAAATAACAATAAAATAAATTCCTTTCATAATTGGCTAGGCCCGCGGCCTGCTCCAAGTCTGTTTTGATGGGGTTCGTGTCTGATTTAAGTATCGATTCTAGATCTGTGAGGTGGTCTTCCATGGTTTGTTTGGCCAGATATTTTTTTTGCTTCCAAGAAATCTTTGTTTACATATGGTAACTTGAATAAAATAAAAACATATTTTACAAATACGCACATCTCCTTGAAACTGTTGAAAAGGAAAATTTTTGCTAATATTTCCTTTACTGGGGATTTGGCCACCATTATTGAGATATTAACATCATGACACATGCATTTCATAAGGTGCGCAACGCATAAATATAAAGGCGTAAGTTCGAAATCACTTCCCTCCTCTGTTAAATAAATGAAACAATAGTTTAAATAATCCGTGAGAGTTCTTTGATTAAAGCATAGACACGCGGCATTGATAAGTGCAAAACTGAAATCCGTTACAACTCCAGTAAAAGCAGGCCAGCAGTTTTCTTTTGAACAAAATGTCTTAAAATCGTGTAACATTTTAAATATCGTGTTGGTGTCGTGCGTTGCGGAAATCATATGAAAAAGTGGAAATAGCCTCTCTGTAGTTTTTAACTGTATGACACCGGTGTATAACAATATTTTTCTTGCAGCCTTTTTGTTACCTTTCACGTCCCTGACAACGCTACCCGTAGCGTCCAAATATAATATGGTGCGACCTTCTTGTTTCAAGCTTTTTATTTGCTCAGAACTAAACATTTTTATATTAAGAGGAAAAGAAATTTCTCTCACAAAATTCATGTGATCCTCTTGGTAACTTATTAAATCGAGAATATCATTTTTGTTCCTATCATTCTTTGCCAATGCTTCGGACCTTATTTTTCTCAATGTGCTATCGGATTTTACACTGCAAGTTGTGAGTTTTATCGAGCATTCTTTCATTTAGTTTGAGTACTTCTCCTTTTTTATAACTTAGTGGCCTATTTGAAAGTACCTTTTTTTGGACTAGCAACCTTTCTACCCCTCTAACATGCATAGTTACATTTTTGCTGTGACAAAAATTTATGACGATTCGAATGATACCAGACACAAAGTGTCTTCTGGACAGCTTCATGTGGAAAATCAATAAAATTTTATATTTCATTTAGGCAGCTAGGTATTTTCAGTAAATTTGGGGAAGTCATCCCCTTTCAATCTTGATGAAACTTTTACCGTATAAAGGTGTTGCTATGACGATTCTTATGATACCACACACAAGGTGTCTTCTGGACAGCTTCATGTGGAAAATCAATAAAATGTTATTTTTCATTTAGGCAGCTAGGTATTTTCAGTGATTTTGGGGTAGTCATCCCCTTTCAATCTTGATGAAACTTTTACCGTATAAAGGTGTTGCTATGACGATTCTAATGATACCACACACAAAGTGTCTTCTGGACAGCTTCATGTGGAAAATCAATAAAATGTTACATTTCATTTAGGCAGCTAGGTATTTTCAGTAAATTTGGGGAAGTCATCCCCTTTCAATCTTGATGAAACTTTTACCGTATAAAGGTGTTACTATGACGATTCTAATGATACCACACACAAAGTGTCTCCTGGACAGCTTCATGTGGAAAATCAATAACATGTTATATTTCATTTAGGCAGCTAGGTATTTTCAGTAAATTTGGGGAAGTCATCCCCTTTCAATCTTGATGAAACTTTTACCGTATAAAGGTGTTGCTATGACGATTCTTATGATACCACACACAAAGTGTCTTCTGGACAGCTTCATGTGGAAAATCAATAAAATGTTATTTTTCATTTAGGCAGCTAGGTATTTTCAGTGATTTTGGGGTAGTCATCCCCTTTCAATCTTGATGAAACTTTTACCGTATAAAGGTGTTGCTATGACAATTCTAATGATACCACACACAAGGTGTCTTCTGGACAGCTTCATGTGGAAAATCAATAAAATGTTATATTTCATTTAGGCAGCTAGGTATTTTCAGTAAATTTGGGGAAGTCATCCCCTTTCAATCTTGATGAAACTTTTACCGTATAAAGGTGTTGCTATGACGATTCTAATAATACCACACACAAAGTGTCTTCTGGACAGCTTCATGTGGAAAATCAATAAAATTTTATATTTCATTTAGGCAGCTAGGTATTTTCAGTAATTTTGGGGAAGTCATCCCCTTTCAATCTTGATGAAACTTTTACCGTATAAAGGTGTTGCTATGACGATTCTAATAATACCACACACAAAGTGTCTTCTGGACAGCTTCATGTGGAAAATCAATAAAATTTTATATTTCATTTAGGCAGCTAGGTATTTTCAGTAATTTTGGGGTAGTCATCCCCTTTCAATCTTGATGAAACTTTTACCGTATAAAGGTGTTGCTATGACGATTCTAATGATACCACACACAAGGTGTCTTCTGGACAGCTTCATGTGGAAAATCAATAATATTTAATATTTCATTTAGGCAGCTAGGTATTTTCAGTAGTTTTGGGGATGCCATCCCCTTTCAATCTTGATGAAACTTTTACCGTATAAAGGTGTTGCTATGACGATTCTAATGACACCACACACAAAGTGTCTTCTGGACAGCTTCATGTGGAAAATCAATAAAATGTTATTTTTCATTTAGGCAGCTAGGTATTTTCAGTAATTTTGGGGTAGTCATCCCCTTTCAATCTTGATGAAACTTTTACCGTATAAAGGTGTTGCTATGACGATTCTAATGATACCACACACAGAGTGTCTTCTGGACAGCTTCATGTGGAAAATCAATAACATGTTATTCATTTAGGCAGCTAGGTATTTTCAGTAAATTTGGGGAAGTCATCCCCTTTCAATCTTGATGAAACTTTTACCGTATAAAGGTGTTGCTATGACGATTCTTATGATACCACACACAAAGTGTCTTCTGGACAGCTTCATGTGGAAAATCAATAAAATGTTATTTTTCATTTAGGCAGCTAGGTATTTTCAGTAATTTTGGGGTAGTCATCCCCTTTCAATCTTGACGAAACTTTTACCGTATAAAGGTGTTGCTATGACGATTCTAATGATACCACACACAAGGTGTTTTCTGGACAGCTTCATGTGGAAAATCAATAATATTTTATATTTCATTTAGGCAGCTAGGTATTTTCAGTAGTTTTGGGGTAGCCATCCCCTTTCAATCTTGATGAAACTTTTACCGTATAAAGGTGTTGCTATGACGATTCTAATGATACCACACACGAAGTGTCTTCTGGACAGCTTCATGTGGAAAATCAATAAAATGTTATTTTTCATTTAGGCAGCTAGGTATTTTCAGTGATTTTGGGGTAGTCATCCCCTTTCAATCTTGATGAAACTTTTACCGTATAAAGGTGTTGCTATGACAATTCTAATGATATCACACACAAGGTGTCTTCTGGACAGCTTCATGTGGAAAATCAATAAAATTTTATATTTCATTTAGGCAGCTAGGTATTTTCAGTGATTATGGGGTTGCCATCCCCTTTCAATCTTGATGAAACTTTTACCGTATAAAGGTGTTGCTATGACGATTCTAATGATATCACACACAAAGTGTCTTCTGGACAGCTTCATGTGGAAAATCAATAAAATGTTATTTTTCATTTAGGCAGCTAGGTATTTTCAGTGATTTTGGGGTAGTCATCCCCTTTCAATCTTGATGAAACTTTTACCGTATAAAGGTGTTGCTATGACAATTCTAATGATATCACACACAAGGTGTCTTCTGGACAGCTTCATGTGGAAAATCAATAAAATTTTATATTTCATTTAGGCAGCTAGGTATTTTCAGTAATTTTGGGGTAGTCATCCCCTTTCAATCTTGATGAAACTTTTACCGTATAAAGGTGTTGCTATGATGATTCTAATGATACCACACACAAGGTGTCTTCTGGACAGCTTCATGTAGAAAATCAATAAAATTGTATATTTCATTTAGGCAGCTAGGTATTTTCAGTAATTTTGGGGTAGTCATCCCCTTTCAATCTTGATGAAACTTTTACCGTATAAAGGAGTTACTATGACAATTCTAATGATACCACACACAACGTGTCTTCTGGACAGCTTCATGTGGAAAATCAATAAAATATTATTTTTCATTTCGGCAGCTAGGTATTTTCAGTGATTTTGGGGTAGTCATCCCCTTTCAATCTTGATGAAACTTTTACCGTATAAAGGTGTTGCTATGACGATTCTAATGATACCACACACAAGGTGTCTTCTGGACAGCTTCATGTGGAAAATCAATAATATTTTATATTTCATTTAGGCAGCTAGGTATTTTCAGTAATTTTAGGGTAGTCATCCCCTTTCAATCTTGATGAAACTTTTACCGTATAAAGGTGTTGCTATGACGATTCTAATGATACCACACACAAGGTGTCTTCTGGACAGCTTCATGTGGAAAATCAATAATATTTTATATTTCATTTAGGCAGCTAGGTATTTTCAGTAATTTTGGGGTAGTCATCCCCTTTCAATCTTGATGAAACTTTTACCGTATAAAGGCGTTGCTATGACAATTCTAATGATACCACACACAAGGTGTCTTCTGGACAGCTTCATGTGGAAAATCAATAAAATTTTATATTTCATTTAGGCAGCTAGGTATTTTCAGTAATTTTGGGGTAGTCATCCCCTTTCAATCTTGATGAAACTTTTACCGTATAAAGGTGTTGCTATGACGATTCTAATGATACCACACACAAAGTGTCTTCTGGACAGCTTCATGTGGAAAATCAATAAAATTTTATATTTCATTTAGGCAGCTAGGTATTTTCAGTAATTTTGGGGTAGTCATCCCCTTTCAATCTTGATGAAACTTTTACCGTATAAAGGTGTTGCTATGACGATTTTAATGATACCAAACACAAAGTGTCTTCTGGACAGCTTCATGTGGAAAATCAATAAAATTTTATATTTTATTTAGGCAGCTAGGTATTTTCAGTAGTTTTGGGGTAGCCATCCCCTTTCAATCTTGATGAAACTTTTACCGTTTAAAGTTGTTAGTATGCTGATTCGAATGATATGACACACATACTGTAATCTACACCATTTTATGTGGAAATGAGTAATAATTTATAAACTTAACTTTTTTTGGGCTGCCAGCTTGTGAAGTTAGCTGCCTTACAAATTATTGCGGTTCTTTTAATATTTTTAAATAAAATATATCTTTGGTTTGTCATTTAAATCATTTACTCCTGTTTAAACCTTTTAGCACACGTTTTAATCGCTGTTTTACTTGTTATTTTGATGTTAAAAACCATGACTTCTTAATTTGGTCGTATTATCTTAGGCAGCTAACTTTAGGCTGCTAACTTCACGCCGATATAGGGTAAGCGTTAAAAAATATCCTTTTTTCTAGACATAGCCCAGTATTTCCATACAAAGAAAATTTTGTATTGTCGAAAAGTTGGATAGGGAAGATAAAATCAAAATTAAAAAACAATGGTTAGGTTAGTTACTAGGTTTTTTTTAAGTTAGTTTTAATGTTATGTAAGTTTTATTTGATAATATCTTGTATAGTTTTTAAGGTAGTTTATTTTTGTAGGTACCTACTTATTGTATGACTTACTTTTCTATTGATATAGATACACATTGGTAACTTGCGTATAACTATATACATTTAAATAAATCAAAACAAATAATACTTAATTAATAAATATTCAGACTTTTTGTTAAGCATTAAATAATATATACATTTTTTTTTATTTCATCTAATTTTGCGCGCGGTAACCTATTGATAAACATATTCAGTTTTCTTTTAAATTATCTGGAGTATGGAGTTACATAAAAATAATCTATAAGCATTTATTGTTTCTCTCCTTTATTTTTATTCGTTACATTTTAACACGCATTTTCATATCTTATTTATTTTCATACTTTACACATGAGACCACAGCTTTACCGTCTACAATTTACTGACGTTAGTAAATGTCAGGAAATTGTTCGTCAGTAACATGTAAAACTTAAAAAATACTTTTACACAAAACATAATCACATTTACTAGTAGATTGAAAGCGTAATCTATTATTCTAGTCATAATTTAAGTTTATTACAATTGCGGTAGGTGAATCTTTGAAAATGTACTTACTTTTGTTGAGAATACTTCGTTAGGAAAAGGTAAATTTATTTTTTCACAATTGAACCACAGGACTTTTTTCATGTCTCAACGACAAAAAAAATGGTGGCGCGTCCTTGTGATGTTTCTTTTCGTAACAAGACCAGTGTTGCCAGTGATTAAATTAAGATTCCTGCTCTTTGCGATACAAAAAGTTAGTTAATTATGTCAATAATTCAGTGTCATCAAATTGTAACGATTGATAGGGACATATTTTTAATATATAATTTTTAGTTTCTTTAAGGTAAATTTTAATAGTTTATCTATCAAACATAACACTTAAAACATTGCTTTATAATTACGATACAAAATACAAGGAAGTTTCTATACAAAAATTCTGATAAAAAATATTGTTTTCAATGTTGTCCAAATAGGGGGACAATAAAAAATGTATGGAGTTTTTTTGTTACTTTTTTTTCACATTAAACTTATGTAAGGATTTGAATCGCAATTCATTGCTTTTTATCAAAAATAATATGCAGTATGCTTTATATTAGTCTGTAAAATTAAAAAAAACTGATTTATTTTAATCTTAACCATATTTTTTTCCAGGTTTTTTTATGAGGACACACATTTTAGTAGTAATGTACAAATATTTTGAAAACGACTCATATTATAAACAGATTTTGATTCACCTCGGTTAAATTATTTAACGTTTTCTTGCACCATTCGACGCGAGCTTCTTTTTGATCCTGAGTTAAGTTGTGCGGGATCCAACGCGAACAAATTTTTTTTACAGACAAATATTCATGTAATATCTTATGAATGCTCGTCATACATATGCCCTGAGTGGCCTCTATCTCGCGATACGTAACATGACGGTCTTGCATTATAAGTTTTCGCACAGCTTCAATATTTTGTGGCACAACGACCGATTTCGGGCGACCTTCCTTAACTTCGTCCGTGAGCTTACTCCGTCCACGATTAAATTTACTAAACCAGTGATACACAGTGGTTTTCGATGGAGCTTCATCACCAAAAGTCGAAGTTAATTGATTTACGCACTGTTGTTGCGTTAAACCACGTCGAAAATCGTAATAAATCATAGCACGAATATTTTCACGAGTGAGTTCCATCATTTCAGCGATATGACATTTTAAAGCCAACAAAAACAAAACACTAGCGTACATAAGAAAAAAAAAATGCGGCCAAAATTAAAAAAAAATTACAAATTTTACCATGGAGGTTAGACATTGCGTTTAAAAATGTTGGAATCCCAGATTCCGTATACATAAGTAGCAGCCCTCGTACTCCCACAGGGCCTCTGTGGGTTCCCGTCTCAACTCGTTGCTCTTCACCAATTGCGTGAGAAGGAGCTGTGAAATTATTTTGAATTATGAATAAATTTTAACACCCAAAACGCTGTTCTGTTGCCTCAGGACCTCTGTGGCCTTAAGAGGTCACAGCGACGTGAGCTGAAGGGGATGAGCGGGAAAATTCAGGAAAGACTGGCGTATGTTACTTGGTTGAGATAAGTGCGCACACACACGAGCAAAGTGTTCATTTTTGGGCTGAATAAATGTCACTTATGGAATGGTACCGGCCGGCGTATTACCCCTGTGGCGCGGAGATAATCCTATTAGCGGGTTATACACCCACACAAAGTCCGACTACTGGTAGTGAGGGCTAACCAGCCCTGATACAGATCAAGCCATGTCTTACAAAAAAAAGGTACCGGCCGGACCGGTATTAGTCGCGCGACAAGCAATTACCTACACTACTACACTACTTCTTGCGTCAAAGGCAATATGGAGACCAATGGAGACTAAACGAGCGAGGGGAGCGGACGGCGCCCGCGCCTGCTAAACGAATGAATGGGTCGTCTCGCGCGCTGGCGAGAACAGCCTCTGCGTGCTCCCGTCTCAACTCGTTGCTATTCACAAATTGCTTGTGAATGATCACTGATCAGTGAAAATATTTTGAATTTCTTTTACAGCAAAATGCGGTTCTGCTTCCGCAGGACCTCTGTGTGCTCTCGTCTTAACTCGTTGCTCTTCAACAATTGCGTGTGGATGAGCAGTAAGTAAATATATTTTGAATTTTGAATAACTTTTCACAGCAATATGCGGCTCTGCATCTTTACAATATTCAATTGCATTTGCTACAAGCAATTCTGAAGCCAGCTTCACTTTCATGATTTGTTTATAATTGACCGTGTGATGTTCAAATTTAATTTTAAGAAAATGCCAAGCGATCGTTTTACCCTCTCCATTGATTAATAATGCCTTGTCCCCAAGGGTATTGTTGAGTCTTGTTTGTGTTAGAATATGGGAGGGATCTGGAAATATAGCTACTTTCCTTCCCTCATGCATGAAGACGGGGTTAATTTCTTCGACATCTAATTAACATCCCAATACTCTAGCAATGGAGAAACTGGCTTGGTGACCGTCAAAAGTTAAAGTTAGAGGCGAAAGCCCTTCAGCATATTTCTGCGGTCAGTCCGTCCTACCCAGTCCCCGGATGCTATATGTTTTTGTGGCAAAGCATTCGCAGCTCCCTCGAATACAAAACCAGATTTAAGAGCCTAATGTTTCAATATGTGTATTTTCAGTCACTATAGATTGGCGTATTTTCATGGTCGATGGTACTGCTAAGTTTTTCTCGGGCTTGATATTAGGGCCTTAAATCAAACACGAGGGCGTGTACTTTCCGCCAAATGTATTTAAATATCTGCGTCGCAAAGTAGTACCTACCTTACGCACAGCGTTCTTTTCATGTGCATTGTAAAGTAAAACCATCGGCTGCTGCCATTTCCAAACTACATTAAACATGGTCTACCATAAAAGATTGCTTCTCTTTTAGGCAGGGTGAGAGCAAGCGACAACAGCATTCTAAAGGCAATAGCTTGTAGATTTGACTGTCCAATTCTAGCTTTCTGGGTTGGACAGATCAAGAGTGTGGCCGAATTCATTATTTTAAAAAAATTGTAATTTATTGTGTTAGTTGATAAGTGTTACTAATCTAGTCCTAAGTAAATTGTTACTAACACACTGGATGTAATTGTCCGAAATAAAGAATTATTATTATTATAATGTTTGTCTTCTCAGATAGTTCGACGCAATCGCTGATTTTGTCGCCTTTTTTAGAATAATGCACTCCGATTTCCAATTTCATTTCATTAAATGTTTTTTTTTTTTACTTTGATATTTCCTAATACATTGCTCATGTGCTCATCGATAATTCGAGTATAGACCTTAGTTTTTTTTTTACTATTTACCTTTTCGTGTAGACAAAGCCAACATTGTTGAAAGAGATAAATGTCAACTGTTGTAAATTAACAAGAAATTAGATTAGATCTGTCATAAGTCATAAAAAAGAGGATACAGACAAAATTTTCTTATCACTCTTATAGTAAATATTATAATAATATTTTTGTATAAATGTCTAAACACTTATACATTCTATCGCGACACACAACTTGTATGATTTTAAAGCATACGTTGACTACTTTCAAAATCGTTTCAATTTTATACATTACATGTTCGTCTGAATCATAAACATCCTTATCCTTGGTCGGGGATGATAACGGGTTGAAATGTAGTTCCAGTCTACTTTTGATTTCCCGCCGATTTTGGGATCCCGCGTTCATGATGTTTGCGATTTGTGTCGTTCTTTCTACGTTCTACGCAAATAAAGAGATTTCAATTAGTGACCTACTTAATTTATTTCTATTCACAAACTAATCCATAAATATTACGCCACTTTTTTAGCAAGTTTAGCCCACGGTTGGGTGTAGGACAATGAAATCACTTTCAATTTGAAAGAAATAACGACTGTTCTAATTTCTTCCCTATATAATAAAAAAAAAACCTATGCAGAACTTAATAAAAACATTCCAGTTTGTAGCTCAGACTCGTTTAAGCTCGGCCATTCAGAGAGAATGTCATGTATTGTGTTTTCATTACATGTGAAGTATTTCAATCTGTATATCTGTTATATCCCAATTTTCTAAAATTTCAACAAACAGCTCCTTATTATGTTTAAGCCATAACTGATGCTCTCTAACTTCTTCTGGCGTGGTTTTGGTACTGATCATCTGACATCCTGATTCTGGAAATACATACAGAGAAAAATAAAAATACATTTAAATAAAACGGGACTGATGTTTGTCAAAGGTTGACTGTGATATAAACATATAGTGTCTACACCAAACTCCATTTTGATGGCTCTACTGAAAGTTTCTGTTACTTCCAGTAGCTCAAAAAGATCATGGAGTTTTGGTGCATACAACTTGAATTTATCCATGTACAGCAGATGAGAGATGACCTCATCCCCTCTTCGAAGCCGGCAACCTAGTCCTGAATCCTTCAGCAGTGCGCTGAGCAGATTCAGGGCTAGGCAAAACCACAGAGGCCTCAAACTGTCACCCTGGAAAATATCTCTTTCAATCGTTATCAAGTAATTTTATCCTTAATTTCTAAACATGATATTAAATTTAAATTATCAACTATGAGTGGAGTTGGCAACTTTTCCGGCCTGTTTACTCCATCCAAACCCAATTTATTAATGGTTGGAGAGCTAGTGTCTGGGTCGAAAAAATTCACAATTTCATGCAGTTCCTCTAAAAATTCACTTTTAATGTCAATGTCACTGTCACTATATTCCAATGTCTTTGGTTCATTTTTGCTTATTTTTTTCTAAATGAGTCTCGAACATTTTATGTCCAAGATCGGGTGGTAGGGCAAATCTCCTTGCGTATGCCCGTCTCATATTGAGCTCCACCTCGGCCAAAGTTGCATCGTCTGCTGATAGTCCCCGATTCATGTATGGTACATTTCGCAGGTCTGTCTAAGTAATTTGTGATGTTCATCACAATACTTAAAGCGTCTATGTATGTATCTTTTACATGGCCTGCGATAGTTCCCTGTGCCGTCGCTGGCTGCACATAGATTGTAGTCCTTTGATTTGAGACGATCGGCAAACTTGTCAATTACTTCATTGAAGTATGCTCGGAACATGGTGAATGGTGACGTAGTTAGTGTTAGACGTGTGGTCTGGAGCAATATGAGCTGTAGCATATGCGTATTATTTATTTAAGCTCCGACGCTGGTCCTCGTCGATGTTGCTAAGAGCCCCGGCTAGCCGTCATAGCTTCGCCGGAGACTTGCGGGCATTGCGGCGGGCGATGAGGCCCTTGAATGCGGTATCGGGGTCGCGGGCGCGCGACAACGCACCCGGTCTTCGGTCCATCATTTTGGGGATGGCATGGGTATGTGCTTCTCCGCCGCGAGCTGTAAGGGTGCTCGAGCGGCGGTGATGCTGGGCCGTCTTTTTCTTGCCACCGCGAGCGGAGCTCAGCGGTGGCACGGCTTGAGATGAATAAATCCTCTTCTCTTCTCCGCCGCGAGCTGTAATAGTGCTCGAGCGGCGGTGGGTGTGGGACGTCTTTTTCTTGCCACCGCGAGCGAAGCTCAGCGGTGGCGCGGCTTGATATGGTCCTCTTCTCCGCCGCGAGCTGTAATGGCGCTCGAGCGGCGGTGTGAGTGGGCCATCTTTTTCTTGCCACCGCGAGCGAAGCTCAGCGGTGGCGCGGCTTGACAAAGTCCTCTTCTCCGCCGCGAGCTGTAATGGTGCTCGAGCGGCGGTGAGAGTGGGCCGTCTTTTTCTTACCACCGCGAGCGGGGCTCAGCGGTGGTGCGGCTTGAATTATCCTCTTCTCCGCCGCGAGCTATAATGGTGCTCGAGCGGCGGGGTGAGTGGGCCGTCTTTTTCTTGCCACCGCGAGCAGCGCTCAGCAGTGGCACGGCTTGAGTCGTCTGCTTCTTGCCGCCGCGAGCGGCTGCTCCCAGCGGCGGCCGGTATCGTAGGGGACTTCAGGAGTCGGTCAGCAGCTCTCTGGGCAATGCCCGAGCGCTACTGTCCGGGGGCCTCGTGTAGTGAGGGGCGATCCCCTGGAGATGCTCATGGCGTGAGCGGTCCGCGCGGCCAAACATTGACTGCGCGAGCCTGCCGATGAACTTCTCCAGGGGGTGCCACTTGAGGTCCCGCATGATGGTGTTGTTGCGCACGTATCGTTGGGCGCGCACGATAGTGCGCAACGTACGCGTCTCCTGAGTCCGCAGCTTCCTCCTGTTGGTCTTCTTTAGCAAGGCGTACCATGCCGGTGCGGCGTACGTGAGACGCGACCGGACATAAGCCTTGTAGAGCCCCAGCTTGGTGCGCTGGGGGAGCCCTCATCGGAGTGAAACCATAGGGACACCAGAGGGCAGCACCATTGCACAACGTATTTCACATTTGTTGTGGGATTTAATAGATATTTAATAGTGTAATTCTTACTGGTACAACTTTACAATTTATCGTGCATTCAATAGAAATATAATAGTACTTCAAATGGCATTTAATAGGCATTTTAATAATTGCTTTAATGATCCCTCCCAAGGTTTTTACTAGGTTTTAGAAATTTGGTATCTGGGATATCGGATATTTGGTCGCGGGGTTTTAGGTCACAGGTGTCTAATCCTGAGGGCTTAGCTAAAGGTCGTATAAAATATAATAAGCCGATAAACCTTCGAGCCGCAAAATTAACTTTGTAATCGTGTAGTTTATATAGGGTTCATAAGGAAATACAAATTTACCTATGCAGCTCTCATATCTGGCAAACATGATTTATACACAAAACAGTAATAAAGTTCAAAATCTGCTGGAAGTAACTTAGAATTCGTATGATCGGTGAGTAGGTGAGTCAGTGAGTGACAAAATTAAGAAACTGACTGGCAATAAAATTCAATTAAAAGTTCTGAAAGAAGAGGAAGAAGATTCTCATTCGATCGTAAGAAAGTCTCTATGACATTGAGACGCTGACACTGGAGTTTTGCATAATTGAAAAAACTTGAAGATGAGTAGGTAACACAGATCTATTAAAATTAATCAAAGACACTGAACAAATGTTGAACTCTCTTACAAGCACATTTTATTCCTAACAAATTACAAAGGTCTTTCATTTCTGATTTCGAGATTTCGTCAAGTACCGCTATTTTCTTAAGATTGTATGGTGTCTTCGGGGCATCTTCCTTGAGACGTTGGATCGAACGTTTTTAAAATTAATCGAAGACACTTTTGGGGACTTTGGCACTATAGTTAATAATATAAAGTCTCTTTACTATAATATCAATTTATTAACCATTAGGACACACAAGTTAGCTACACGAGGGGGCAAGGCGCACTGCCGGGACCGCGCTCCTCAACCCATGCATACGTGACCTACGTCAGCGTATGCATGATCATCAGATTGTGTCCCTACACACTGAACAAACGTTGAACTCTTTTACAAGCACATTGTATTCCTAACAAATTACAAAGGTCTTTCATTTCTGATTTCGAGGTTTCGTCAAGTACCGCTATTTTCTTAAGATTGCATGATGTCTTCGGGGCATCCTCCTTGAGACATTGGATTAGATTAAATTAAAAAGGGCGAAAGCTGGTGGATAATGTAGGCCCAGTAACAAGTCCCGTTCTTAAGTCTTCAAGAAGTCGGTATCTTTTTCGTAATGATTTTGTTTAATAAACTGTACAAGTTTCTAATTTACGAACCTGAAGTGTTTCATAATATTATAAACAGTACAGCTGGCATAGTATATTATACTACACGTCTTCTCGGGTAAGTAGTGCACTAGTGCAAGGATCTATCACGACCAAGACATCTTAGCGACCCTTTCAAATAGCCGTTCGTCTGCTCGATGGTGTTGGGAACCTAGCAGTGCCACTGTATATATCGATTCTCGGGTGAGTTAGGCCCTGCATGTAACAAAGCCATCCTGAAAATTAAAAAAAGAAAACGACGAAGAAGCAGTAATAGCGACAATCTTAAACTTCAAGGTTATCGTAATAACTGATAGTTAGGTAATTTTTTAACTTACTTATTTATTTTCTTATAAAAATTACCTAGTCGCAAATTGAAATATGACGCGAGAAAATTTCGCGTGCTTGATAGCTCAAAGACTATATCTCGCCGTTTGACGTAAAAAAGCTAGAAGGATTTGTCGCGAAATAGGTAGTTTTGCTACCAATTCAGTACGAAGTCTCCTTTTAATGTCATTTGGACCGAATTACATCTACGAGCGAGTCTTTCTCGCATCTCGCGCTAAGTCATGCTACGAGATGGCGTTTAGTCGCGCCGATATGTCGCGTCGCGCGCGACTTGTGCAAGATATGCTAGCCCTGCAGGACTTGACGGCGTTGCGGGAGACATCCTTGACTCGGATAAGTCTGGTTGAACCAGAATATTGCCGATGTTGTGTTTCTGACTTTCTTCAATCTCATCCAAATCCTTTAGTTCTTCGGTAGTTAAATTTAGTTCCGAAAATGTTTCAGATGATGATGATGGTGGCATTGTAGAGACGAACTTCGGTTTTAATGGCAGTTGTCGTTTTCCTCGATTTTTTTGTTCCTGAGCCCTATAATCATTATTATTCGGCTCAAATTGTGATCGCACTTGATGCAAAACTTGAAGGTATCAGAGCGGTTATTGTTAAACATTCGTCGCATCTTAACAAATTATTTGTGCAACTAGGACCTGTCCTGTGGATAGAACGGCAGAACAATATAAGTACCTGTACTTATATTGTTCTGCCGTTCTATCCACTATAAGGTACCAGCCTACTTTTTTGTCGGTCTGTATCGACTGCGCCACATTACTAAACGTAGGTAATAGTAGTATAGTAACCTGGCAACACTGACTGTCTGTGTCACTGTCACCGAACTTTCCAAGAAAATATAACTGATATTTCAAAACTTATTTTTCAAAAGTTAAAATTGACTTTTAAAAATGCATTGTCCCTTTTGTAAAAAGTGGATAGAACTGCAGAACAATATAAGTACCTGTACTTACACCAACACGTCACCTAATACTTAAGCTTTGGAAACCATAAACGTACCAACCTGAAGTGTTTCATAATGTTGTATATAGTTCAGCATGCGTAAATTATGCTGCACGACATATCCGGTGTATAATGCAATGTCCTATCAAGGCCGAGACACCTCAATGAGCCTTTGAGGTAACCTTTGGTTCGCTCGATGATGTTTCGAGCCCAACAGTGCCAACGCGTATACCTGTCCTCAGGCGAGTCCGAATTAAGAACGGGAGTCAAATTGGTCCCAATCGCCCAATCCATCTAGGGTACGTGTTATCCAGATGTCGGCGGACTCGACGTTCCTAGTGTCCGGGCAGCCATCTTCTTGGTACCACATCCTTCGTCTCAGTTCTAACGACGTAGGTATCTTCCAATAATGTAGGTAAATCGTTTTCCAAAAATGCCAAGTAATTTGTCCCGTTGAGAACAGGCGGGATCTCGACTGGCCCCAATATTTGTCCGTTAAAAATCCCACTCCACAAATTAATTTTGAAGTGGTGTTGGGACCGGTCTTCTCTTTTTCCGTGTGGGTTATTTATTTGCCAACTATGGGCGTTGTGAAGATTGAGATATCGATCCCTTCTGACAGTTGATTCGTCAGACCATAATACTTCATTGAAAAAGTTGGCGTTCTCTCTCCATTTTTGAATCATTGTTCGACAAAATTTAACACGCTGTGCGTCGGTTGGAAAAGGTGTTTGTACGCGTTGTATGTGATAGGCGTGGTATTTATGACGCCTCAGAACTTGTTGTGCCGTAGACTTCGGGATACCAGTGCGGCGTTCAATAATGCGTACCGAAATTAGTGGTTTCTCTCGTAAAGGAGGGAAGGAGTTCCAACACCACGTCGTCGTCCGCAATCTGAGGTCTTCCTGCTGGGCCATTAGCGCCGGGTAGCATTAGCTTCGCGGTAACAGTTAACCACTCTTAAAATAACATTACGACTCTTCGGATTGCGATTTGGATACCGTTCCGAGTACAATCTCACAGCCAATCTTGCGTTGTAGGAAATATTGCCTCGATTCGAAACATGTCGAGTTTCACCGTAAATTAAATGCATGTCAGCGTACTCACTATGAGTAAACTAGTGGTTTGCCATCGTTTTAAAACTTCCATAAAGCAAATCAGTGTCCGGGTAGAGCGACAAGTGTCAGTTATGTTCCGCAAACTAAGTCCAGAGAAAAGCCAAGTCACTTTAGTTTAAGAACACAGGAATACACGAAACACGGGTGTCGCACGAAACGCAGGGTAACGAACTGACTTAACTTGAAACTTCATAAAGATCATCCGATAAATCACTATCCGTCCCTTTCTTTTTCTTAATGATGATAAGGTGAGACAGGTACACTTGCCCCAAACCAAACTGAGGACTGCCGCAATAAAACCATTTGACTTTTTTGGCATTCATTACAATTTGCTCATTGTGTAAAAAAATTGTTCCGTATTGTTTAAATCCACAAATGTTGGGCATAGAAAATCGTGTTTATTTACGAAATGCACTTAAAATATTTTTTTAATTTTGAGGCCAGCCTTCGGAGTTCTAGCCAAATTGGTAGGCCCTTGGTCACAAATTATCGAAGAAAAATTCCTAGGAACCGCCGTATACCAATAACCAATTTTTTTTTTTTTTTTTTTCAGATTGATCGATGGTGGACTATACAGTGTGACTGGAAATTATACAGGTTGACTGGAAATTCGACGTATTCGTTAAAAGGTGCTATTCTTTGGCTCATTTGCATGAGGTAAATCTGGACCAATCCATCTTCTTGGGTAGATACGATCCAGCTACTGTCGCACACCCCCATAATAGTGAGCAGGGCAGCCTTCGTGATGATAAACCATATTCATTCTTGTCGCAAGCGGCACATCTTCCAGTAGAATGGGTATTTCATCTCTCAAAAAATGTTCATACGCGATGCCGGTTAATCGCGCGGGCAGAAAGAAGGGTCCGATCAAATTATTGTGTACTATGCCCATCCACACGTTTAAAGAAAATCTTTGTTGGTGAGCTCCTTTGCTTGATTACATTGGGTTTTGGACCTTTAGGAGCCCAAAAATGCAGATTGCGGTAGTTTGTTATCCCATTACGGTCGAAATTGGATTCATCTGTCCACAAGATTCTTTTCAGGTACTCGGGATTTTCGATTTAAGCATTAGTTAAAAATCTGCTGAAATCCATTCTTCTTGCAGGGTCCTCTTCAATAGCGTGTCCTGGAGTGTAATGATATGGATACTTCCGAGCTCAGTGGAGGGTAAACCGTGCGACAATTCTTATCGAGGTAGTGCCGTCTGTCCGGAAAATCTGCAGGATTTGTTTATTCCTCAGCAGGATCGTAATGTCGAGATTTTCCGGCATCGGCTTGGCGGCGTTGAACTGTTCCATTTTCCCGAATAAGACGGAACGTTGTACTAAACATGTTTACATGAGGTTAACGGTAATGGCGGTTAGGGAAACGACGTTGCTACTCTTTTCTAGCTGCAGCGGCATCACCATAACAGAGCCCGTAACCATAAAATATATCTGCGTATTCCGCAAATTGGTAAGCAGCCATTTCCGAAAGAAACTGAATTATCAATAATCGTCTGGAAAGAAACTTGAAACTAATTGACTGATTACTAACACATGAAGATTATTTATGCCTCGGTTAGTCCCAACCCCACCCCATGGAAAGTGATTAACAAACTAATTAACAGGATGACCCTTAATATGTTTGTGTCGCCGAACCGATTAAGGGCCAAGTAAGCTAACTTATTTCTGTAATTTCTTCGTCAAGTTTTTTTTAGTTATGCATTAAAATGGTTATGCATGGAAATGAGTTTTGATCCCTAGTTGACTGGACTTAAATCATTGCAGATAAGCCATAGATAACCCCTTCGAAGAATACGTCAAATTTCCAGTCATCCTTTATATAATAAAGTATAAGTAAGTATATTTTTTAAAAGCTAGATAAATATTCTATTCTTTAAGGCAGTATTTTTTTTAACAAAATTCAGGATTTAAAAAGATTCTGTAGAAGAAGCTTCGGAGATAGCTGGGTGCTGCATACCAGTGACGCAATGCATTGTAGGACTCCTCTCTTTGTACTAGGGTACGCACATTCCTGCAGTCGTAAGTGAAGTGTATCTGATAAATTCTAGTTCAGTCCGAGTATCCTAACTATTATCCCACTTTCACCTAAACGAACTTTTTGGAACCTGAGTAAATTTTGCGATATCTGAAATCGCAACAAGCATTAGAGTAAACTGTTTAAAAAAAAATGAGCGGTGTTATAACACCTGGTCGGGCTATCTGGGTTAAATCTTGAGAACTGTCTGGAATCTGCTCTATGTAGTCACGTGAGTTGGAGCTCCATTCCCTCAAGTTCATTGACATTTGTTGTAACTCGTGTATTTACCATATTATATAATAAGTATATAGCCTCTTCTACAATATCTGTTCCAGTCACCTCATTATCCACATAGATGTCATGAGTACAACAGTGTAAAACACTGTAAAACAGTGTAACACGAGTTGTACAACAGTGTCTTTTAGTAGCATGCAATTATATTTACAATTTAGAAACGGGACCGCGAGACATGGCCTTCTTTGGAATTGGCAATCATAAGTGTACACGGCCCTTATTGGCTTGCTTTGCTAAGGTTCTATGCGCATAGAAAAATAAAGAGTCGACTCACTTAAACGCTAAGACAGTAATGTCGTGTTGAGGACGACGCGAAGCGCTGGGTCCGCTGCCTTGGGATCTTCTCACCAAGAGTCGCCTCGACTGGTGAGGCAAGTAGAAAACGCTCTACGGCAGGGGTGCCGCAGGCGCGAAGTCTCGCGCTTGTTGATGTGGAGGGCCCGCGCCGGGCGAGCGGGCGGCCGAACTCGGCACTATGGCGACGCACAACGGTACACGCTTAAAGGTAGCAACCGAGTGACGCCACGTCGTTTGAAGAACGAAGAAACTGGCGCAAGTCCCACACTCTCACGCCCTTGGCATGGCGGCGCCGGAGCAGGGTCACGGCGCAGCTCCCCGGATTCCCGACTGCCTACGGGCGGACGACGACGTGGAACGGAACTGGAGTCCCCAGAAGAACGCGGACGGCGGCCGGCGCCAGGCAGGCAGGCACGCGCGGTCGACGTGACGTAACACTTCACCACATAAATACGTAACTAGCCCAGAAGGGCTTATTATCTGGTTTAATTTCTAGTTTTCCGCGGAAAGAAAGTCATTACAAATTCCATTATCTGCGGTCACGTCATAAGTATAGAAAAAGCCACTTGTAAACACTGGCACAACTTTGACATTGACTGAGACAATTTTATCGGTTTGCGTCACCATCTGGATCTTGACTTAGGGACTTTCCACTTCTTGAGGTGCATCGGTACCAAAAATAAATGTAGTAAGATGACCACCTTCTATGGTTTCCAGGTTAAATTTACTTGTGAAGTCTTGTAATGTAAGGAGTCATGCTTCCTCCATCAAGCAGTGCTCCGCCTTGATGTATGTTATTTCCCTCAGCAGTTACTCCTATAATGGCTGTTTGCATGACTGTTAGTCGCACATCGTTCACGAGACCTAGTCACAAAGGAATGCCTGGAGGTTCCGTTGTTTTCCTTCTCATTTCTAGATGTTTCCGCCGTATTCTTTTGCACTTCCGTTGTCTTTGTTTGCTTGTTTTCTAGAAGTATCTTTAGGCACAGAAGCAAGTGATGGTATCTGTCTCCACAGTGTATGCAAGGTTTCCTTTTTCTGCACCGTCGCCTCTGGTGCCTATGCCCCCATCTCATACATCTACAACAACGAGTCTCAAACTTATCCAATCTCTTTCTAATTGTCGTGTATCTGTTACAATCTTGAGATTTATGTTCTGCTGCACAGAAGGTGCATGACTTCTGGAACTTCCTTTTAGATGGTTCCGTTGAATTCTTTCTTGATTATTTTCAAAATTCCTTTTTAGCTCCTGGGCTCTTCAAATTGAAGCATAATTGTTTCGCTGTCCGTTATTAATATTAAATCTATAATTCCTCTTTGAAATCGAGGGTTATTCAATCTTTTGCCGACGTACACTGTCTCAGTAGGGGAGATCCGCCATGAACCGGACATTTAACTTTCAAGTATTCTTACATACTGTAGTTAAAATAATAGGAGGTCTTTAACTGTCCTAAAATAATTGGGGGTTAATATTGTATAAGTATTTATACACAATTAAAGAAAAAAAAACAATTTATTATAAAAAATACATGGTTATTTTTTAGATTTGTTAGATCGTTTTCCTGAAATCGATATTTCATTGTAGTAAATATTCCTGTAGCGTATTTTCCCGTTCAGTTTTATATTTTGTATCGTATTTTTTTGTACGTTATATTCATAATCGCTAATATTCTTTGTCGCATTTTTTACCAATCGTGTATTTCCTAAGCGCATTTATTCTCGATAGCCAATTTTCCTTAGCACTAATATTTCCAATATCTGTTTTCCCTGATAGTGCATTTTCTAGACGCCTTTATTCTCGATAGCCTATTTTCATATTCATTAATGCATAGGTATCTACAGTGATATTATTATTACTTTCCTTTTGCGTAGCGAGTCGCATGAGCCTTATATTATTGTTTGAGCCCACTGTTCCGACTACGGCTAAATTGGTCAATGTCTCTTCGGAATAATAGTTGCAGTTTTTTTAAGAACAGCCCATCTGACGAGACCTTCTGGCGACCTTTACCAATTCACACCACACCACCACATGGAAACACCTTCAACAGATCAGTAGTCCACTTCAGGAGACCGTCCGACTACCTTCACCAGGTCATCAGTTCTCCCGGGGATAACTCCCGGTGGCCTTCATCAGGTTGTCAGTCCACATAGCTAGAGCTTCCTGTGACCTTCATCAGGTCATTAGTACACCTGACAAGACCTTCCTGTGACCTTCATTTTGATATTATTTGGTGATTCAGTTTAGGTGACAGATCTCCTATTTTAAGAAAAATATTATATTAATAATATCATGTTATCGATAAAGATATACCCTTTTAAGGGTTCTGTAGTCAACAAGGAACCCTTATAGTTAGCCCTATATGTCCGTCCGTCTGTCCGCAGCTTAGCTCAGAGACTGTTCGTCCCCTTTTTTTAGGGTTCCGTAGTCAACTAGGAACCCTTATAGTTTCGCCATGTCCGTCTGTCCGTCCGTCCGTCCGTCCGTCCGTCCGCGGCTTAATAGCTCCGTGATCATTAGTACTAGAAAGCTGAAATTTGGTATGAGTATGTGTATGTATAACGCCGACAGAACGGTAAAATAAAAAAAAAATTTTTTTTTTTTCGGGTACCTCTCGAACACCTAAAGTGGGGGTGATTTTTTTTTCTTTTCAACACTGGTGTGTGGGGTGTCGTTGAATAGGTCTTGTAAAAATAATAGGGGTCTTCTAACATTATTTTTTAATAAAGTCAGCAGTTTTGTAAATATTCGCTCTCACTTTTCAACCAAGGGTCAAAAAAAATCGGAAAAATTCATGTTAATGAGGCCTTATAGGTGGTGGGGCGGTCAAGCCGTTTTTGAGTTATCGCCAAATTTCATACTTTTTCTTTAAAAGGTCGTAAGTTGACTTCCAGAAGGTAATAAGTGATTACAGTTTCTAGTGCGTTTACGACCTTTTTATAGAGCTTAAAATCTTAACTTGAACCTCGGGCTTAAAACAGCAGTTTATTGTGAAGGATGAGCAACTACGGAACCCTACACTGAGCGTGGCCCGACATGCTCTTGGCCGGTTTTCTACATTAGTCACACTGACAAAGTGGTAGAATAAAATTCTGGTTTGCTGTGGTAAAAGGTCTGGTAATTTTAATTATTTTATATTTTATTTTAAGCCGCGTCTGTTTGTAAGACTGTTCGAAACATCCTCTGTAAATACATGGCCATTAAATAAATTGATCTCCTCAAGAAACAGATTTGACTGCCTGTATCTGAAGGAAAAAATGCGTAAGGGTAAAACATCATACAGAATTCTTGATACTGAAAAAAAAAACGACAAGATAAAAAGCTAAAGTGATTTTTTACGATTATGAAAACTAATCACTGCGAAAGTATACTTCAAAAAACAATTGCGATTAGGAAAAAATGCGACTAGAAATATTTACCACAATTAAAATAAAATACTGACATTATATGCGTTTTAACAAAAAACTGAACGGGAAAATACGCTACAGGAATATTTACTACAATGAAATATCGATTTCAGGAAAACGATCTAACAAATCAATAACACTTATTCAGTAAGTCTAATACTGTGGTACTACTCTGAGATCAAAAAATAATAATAAAAAACATAATTAGACTCAACTTCTTAGTCATGGTATCAAATAATTAATCTAGTATCAATTAGATTTTAAAATATAAATCACAAATTGTTAGTTTTCTTATTTTCTATAATTCTTATTCTTACCTACATTTTAAAATAATCAGTCTTCCGTTACATATTGGAATACCTATTAATTGCAATTATGACAAAAATAATTATTTGTACCCTTCAAGCCACATGTCTCGTGTGCCCATTTTTTACAAATGGCACACACTAGCCAGTCAACACTGCTGCATAAATAAGATCCCTTACAAACAATGCAATAGTCATCCGTTTTATTATTATTATTATTTTGAGATTTTCGCTGCTTACGTTTGCCTATAGCCTTGGATGTAGATGCTTTAGATGATGATGCCTTAGAGGAAGATGGTAGATTATATGTTGATCCATCAGAATCGTCTGATTCTCGGAGTGAAAAATCGGAATCTGACGACTCAGAAGATGACTGCACGAGTTTTTTAATGTTTTTCGAAGTTTTCAGTTTATTTATTTTTTTATTAATTTTCTTTTTGGCTAAATGTTTTTCCATTAGTGCATCCTTCTCAGGCGTGTCAGTTATAACGGTGCTCTTCATCTTCTTGGATTAGTTCTGAGTATTTTTTCTGGGCAACGCCTTTGGATATGGTCGGACACATTCAGGCGATAAAACCATGGTTGGTGGATTCGATACTGAGCCTGTTGTTTGTGAAGGTGAGGTAGACAGGATATCAGCAGATGTTGGAGGAGCATCGACAGTTGATGGAATTTTAGCACCAAGTCCATGGGCGTCATCAGTTGTTACATCAGCATCACGGAGCTCAGGCATTGGTCTATCAGTGACAAATGATGTCAAAAAATCATCCTCACTGAATGTGTTTCTGTTGAATGGGTGTATCCCAGTTTTCTGAAACCCTGCAATAACATTTTCCATAGAAAATGCGGCGACATACGCGGTGTTGGCAAATTGAGCCACTTCGTATATAGATACCGTTTTTCCGGGTTCAGATATCATCCATGCATTCATGGCCTCCCTGTATCGGGCTTTGAAAGGACCATATACCGAAACATCCAGCGGCTGAAGGCGATGGCTACAGTGAGGTGGAAACGTCAAAATTGTTATGTGATTGTCTCTAGCCAACGTGACAATGTCAATTGTTATGTGGCTAGAATGATTGTCACATAGTAATAAACAAGGGTTCTCCTCAGACGGCTTCACATACTTAATGAAGTGTATCATGCTCTTGTAGAAACTCTCTTCAGTTATCCAACCACTTGGATTGGCTAAACCTAATGCTCCTTTTGGACCACCTTGTAGCATGAATTCCTTGAAATGGACTCTAGGAAACACGAACACGGGTGGAACAGTGCCACCAGAAACATTAATGAATCCAAGCATAGTGACTAACTGTCCTCTCTCTGCCGATGTCACCTGTCCAACTTGTTTACACCCTCTAGTTGCAATTACTTTTGGCGGGTTAGTCACTGTTGAACATCCAGTTTCGTCAAGGTTCCATATCATATGAGGTTCAATTTTCTTTTTATTTAATATGTTTGCTAGATTTTCGTAAAACTTACCAACATTTTCTTGGTTAAATCTAAATCTTGAGGTTTTTCCTCTTATTCGAGGGGTCTTACCATTACTGCCTCAAGAATGTCGTCCTCTCCCTCTCCCTGTGTATCGGATTGGATGGCTGGTGCTCTGGATGTGACCGTGGGGGTGTTGCCTCTTGGATTGTTTATGTCTTCCGGAAGGGGTTTGTCTGATCTCATGAGGGATTTGATTTCTGTGCCAGCAAATTGGGAGAATATATGATCAGCTAGCCTTTTCATTCTATTTTTCTCTTCATCTGAGACACTTTGTGTCCACATAGCTTTGATTGCTCCACCTGTGCCCGGTTTGGGAGGACGTTTTTTATCCATCAAGTGAGCCAGCAGTATACAAGTGGACTCGTTTCCACGATGAGACAATTCTTCATGATTGCGGTTATTTATAATTCGGCAATATGGGAAAAGTGTATATGTTTTCCCAGAGTCCTTTGTTGTATGAATGTTCCTGACCTTGGTGGCTTTTTCAAGGCTCTCTGTTGTTATATTGTAAGCGAGAGCTTTCATGGTTTTATTCCATGAACCTTTAGTAAACTCCTTTGAGAATGCCAAAGGAAAGGAGTGTCATGAGATGCAGCCCAGTTCCTGCAAGATGGGTCATGAAGGTAGCCTTCATGATTGTTTCTAGGCCTAGGGCTTCATTAGCAAGATAACCCTTAGTGTCATGTTGTTTCGGGTCAGTGGCCTTAAGGTATAAATGGAAAATAACTGTCAGCAGCATCTTCCCTCCCACAGTTGCAGGTGACAGGATGGAGTCTAGTGTCTCATTGAGCAAATCTTGAGGTAGAGCAAGAGAATAAGCAACACAGTTCGGCACCATGTCGCTATAATGCCGGTGAATATTGTTCCTGGAAAACAGACTCATGAATTCTACCTTCTTCTTGGTCACTCTCCTCATCATTAGGAAGATCAAGAAGACCGCAGTCTTTTGAAGGGTTCTTACAGAGGATGCAGCGTTAGAGGTTGCTGTTAGATCAGTTGCATCTTGTTCTATGATGACGAACAGATCATTAACTCCTTTTTCAAAGATTTCTGGATCAACAGTAATTTCAGGTTCTTCTTTCTCCTTGTCCTGAAGAGCTTTTTTTACTTGGTCTGTAATGAGAGAACTGGGCCCTGGGGCTTGTTCTTTGTTCAGTTCTTCATTGTCTAGTTTCTTGTGTTTCTTCTCGGAAGACCTCATCTTTTGATAGTCATCCTCAAGAGCGGCTGGTGAGGTGTAAGTGGGTGCCTCTTTGTTTCCATCTGGATTGAAAGATACTAACTCTTTAGAGTCATCGTCAAACGCAGTGGCCTTGGTAACTATCAAGTAAAACAGGGCTGCTAGATTTTTCAAGTCCTTGTTGTACCCCAGGTAGGTGGTATAGAACACTTTTAGTTCAGATAAGATCAAAGTCAGGTTTGATTCGTCAGGACTTTTAAAAGTCCTAAAGTCCTTCTCAATCCCGCTGTCGTCCCATACATCGGTTTGACCTGCTTGTTGTAGTTGGTCGATTTTTCTGTCTATCTCGTCTGCGGATTTCAGGAGCTTCCTCATAGTTTCGTCTTCACAGTCGGAGTCAGGCATCTTGGATCAGATGTTGCGTCTTTGTTAATACAATTTGTTTGGTATATTTGGTTAAAAGATGTAGCCCTGGATAAAGACGTATTTTCTGGTTTGCGTACCGATAATGATGGATTTCTTTTCATGAACCCTCGAAACCAATCCTTAGTAGCCTTTTGTCGCTCAATCCACTTTTCGGGTGCGACATGATTCGCAGCTGCAAATTGGTAAGCGAGCTCTTTAACCTGGGTTGTTGTGAGTCCGTAGCACATCTTCGACGATCTTTTTAAATAATCTGTAAGTTGGGCCTCTTGTTCTTGGCTAAAAATTCGTCTGTTGCCAATATTGGGATCATGAGTATACGTACTTAAAGACTCTTTAGCTTTCTTAACGATATCTGCTAAATATGATTTTGATAATTTATATGCTATCGCAACAGAACGAATAGACTGTCCTTTTTTTAACACCTCTTCCACCGCAGATTCTATTGCCGCTTTTTCTGGACGAATTCTTTTCTTTGGCGGCATCTATATAAAAAAAAAACAAATAAAACAACTTTTAAGAAACTACAGCATGCAGGAGTAATGAATCGGACAGGAGTAGAATGGTTTTGGGCATTCTAGCTCACTTTGACACACACATTACCAACGGAACAGAATCAACGCATTTGGCCGCTCGCTGCGCTCGCTCTATGCTGTTTTCGATGAAGTTTTTGTCAAATAGATTTTTAAGTTTTACGTTGATTCTGTTCCGTTGGTAATGTGTGTGTCAAAGTGAACTAAAATCCCCAAAACAGTATTTGACCGCTCACTGCGCTCGTTTCACGAGTTTCTGTTGAAAGTGATTCTATGTTTTAGCTTGATTGTTTTTCCATTGGGGAAATCAGTATTCAAGTGATCTAGAAGCCCAATATCCTATACAATGAATGAATGCATCACATGATAGGTAGCTGATTTTATCTTAACACGAAGACCTTAATATATATTCTAGTAAAAGTGTGTTTCAATATCACTTGACATTCGACGGTCTTGCGATGTACACAAAATTGGACATACTAAAAAACCGTTGATATGAAATTTGTAAAACAACCTCTCTCACTTAAAATAAATACTTTTGATCATGGTATCATTAAGAAACAATCAAGACATGGTAAATTACTACCAAATACTATACGAGGACTTGTCTGCGGTCCATCTAATTGTGAAAAGACCAATTTGGTAATTGGTTTGCTTCTACACAAAGACGGATTGCGTTTTCAGAATGTTTATATTTATTCAAAAACTATTTTTCAAGCTAAGTATCGCAGAAAAATTCGCTGATTCCAAATATGCAAAAAATTTTTTTTGAGCGAATGGCGGTTACAGCAGTTCCGCTTTTTGCCATCGATATATATTTGAGATGTAATCTGGTAATTATGTGTTTTTCAGACCAACAAATTAATAAAGTTTTCAAACTTGTGTGGCATGATACCTTTGGGTGTGGTGTTCAAAACTCACAACTCTCCCCTCCCCTCCACCTGACGCTACACCCCCCCTCGCAGTGAAATGTGTCCCTTTTATCGGTTTTATCACATTTTCTCGAAAACTATAATAGATACAAAAAAAATGTCAAAAGTAAAAATAATCCTCATTAAATTGTAAACAAAAATGTCCTATATCTTATTTTGATAGGCTCGACGGTTTTCAAGCTGTAGCTAGTTAAAAAACCAAAAAGAAATTTTTCATCAGATTAACGACAATATAGTCATTATTTATTGGAATGAAGTAAATAAAAAGCTGTAGGTGGAATCGTTACAACCATTTTAATATTACAAAAGTCTAAATAGGAAAATAAAAACATTAATCAATAGTCCCTTCATCTTGCTCAAGCTCTTTGCAATCTTGATTTTTATTAAAACAGCTTAGACCCCGGCAACTATTACACATTGTTGTGCAGCGCAGGCCAATTTTAACGCAACCGCATCTCCTTCCGCAGCCTTGCTTACAAGCACACGATATCAATTTAAGTATTGAAGCCGGAGCTGGTGATTGTTTTGTGGGTATAGGATTCAAGAAAGCGTCGGTATTTGTCCAGCCCCATTCTTCTGGATTTAATATACGAGGGGCAAACCGAAATGATCGGGAATTTAAAAAACTATGTGCACTATATACATAAATTATATTTTATTGTTTTTCGAAGTATTCTCCGTTACATTCAATGCACTTTTGCATTCTTTTAAACCAGTCATTAAAACAATAATTCCAGTTTGAAGTAGGCATTGCCAAAATGGCCGATTTATAGGCTTCCACAGCGGCTTCTGGGTTCTCAAACCGCTGACCACGCAATAAATCTTTAATTCTAGGGAACGTAAAAAAATCATTTGGACTCAGGTCAGGGCTGTATGGAGGATGGGACATCAACTCAACGTTTTCGTCGTTCAAAAATTTAGTTGTTTTGTGGGCGGTGTGGGAGCTCGCATTGTCGTGGTGTAAGATGACGCGGCGTCTCGGGTTCCCTTGGCGAAGTTCGGCCAGCACCTCCGGCAAACAAACTGTGATATACCAATCAGCGGTAACGGTTCTTTGTTCTTCTAGAGGAATTGTGGCAACATGCCCCTTTTTTGAGACGAACGAAGCCACCATCTTCTTCGACACGCTTCGAGAACGCACAACTTTCGTTGGTTTGACCTCGTCATCGAAGACCCATACTGCCGACTGGTGCTTTCTTTCAGGCTCATAAGAATAAATCCAGGATTCGTCACCCGAGACCATATTATAAACGGCTTTTGACTTTCCTCCATTGTAGCATTTCAGAATAGATCGGCACCAATCAACACGAGCCGCCTTTTGCTCTTCAGACAAATTATGGGGTACCCATCGGGAAATCAATTTTCTGACACCCAATTCACCATGCAAAATAGTGTGAATTGCAGTCATTCCAATGCCTATGGTTGCCCGAATCTGCTCGTATGTCACATGTCTATCTTCTTTTAGTAGTTTTTCCACAGCCGCGATGTTTTCAGGCGAAACCGCCGTTTTCGGCCGACCTGATGAAGGTACGGTGCGAAGAGAGGCACGACCCCGTCGAAACTCAGCATACCACCGATATATTGTCGTCTGACTAGGTGCTTCAATGTCGTATATAGTAACAAGCTCATTGCGACATTCATCTGGAGATAAGCCACGACGAAAGTTATGGTAAATAATTGCACGAAAATTTTCACGCGTCAGCTCCATTTTGTTCATCGAGTTGTCAATTTAAAAATGGAATTAAAAAAATATATCGTTCTTTTTTTAAATTGTAAAAACGGCATCGTGATTGTAAGTCGCCAGTATGCATGTGACAAAAAAGGATTTAATGTAACTCAGTTTAAAGTACTCTATTCCCGATCATTTCGGTGTGCCCCTCGTATTACCCAGCCATGCTTGAACTTGTAAATAGACCCGCCTTGAATGCTGATGTGCCGCAGATGAGGTAGGCGGCAGTTTTGATAGTAGCACTGCGCTTTTTGCTTGCCCAACAAGTTTATTGAAAAATATAAATCTGTGTTCATCAAGGCTATTTTCTGATGGCTTCGCGCCGTATAACGCTAGAATGAACTTTTCGCCAGCAGTATCGATTTGCTCATGAGTGGCGTTTTTGTTGTTGAAGATGCCTATAAGGTCCTGCAGATCTTTTCTTTTGTTGAATAACTGAACAGCTTGTATCTTGCCTTTTCCAAAAAATGAAGATGTTGTATCACATCCAGTCATTGCGTGAAGGAAGAGAATAGAGTCTTTGCATCTTTGAACCAATCCTGCATCAGAAAGACTTGAACTGTACAGTCTGCTTTTAACTGTACCTTGGCTCTCTTTCAATAGGTAAATATTTTGTTCAGCGGGAGTCAAAGCTAGTGCAAGAACCAAAAGATCGACATCTTGCCCAACAACCACGACATTTTTATTCCTTACAGACTCTTCAATTGCCGTTTGAATGATGAGAACATCTGCATCATCATTAGCCAATACTGTAGATATTCCTTCGTTCTTAAATCTGTTGGCCAGTTGAGCAATTAGTCTTTGTTTATTACTCAAATTACTCAACTGACTTTGTTTCGGTTGGGAAAGTTGTGTTCTTTCATTAAACTCAATCTCAGGGCATTTGTTGTTGATAATACGTCTCATTCTTTCATTACTCTTTGTGCTTGCGGAGTTATCGGCATATCCATCAAATACCACAGTAGCATTTACTCCGTAATGCTTCCGAATATAACATACGTAAGCGGAGTAAATGTCTGAAAACGTGCCTTCCGATGGCCACATAACTCGATGAAGAAGAGAACCACCATCTAAGACAAAATATTTGTTATCTTCACCGAATGTAGGCTCGTCAGCGTTGTTGAAAATCTTATATAACATAGATTTTTGTGTTTTCCTCATTTGACCAGTTTCTTCAAACAATGACAAAGGAACTGTTGCAAGTTCGTGGGAAAAACAGATTTGCAGTTCTTTTGGCGTATGGACGGTGCAAATGATCCTTTGAAATAACTGCGTGGAGTCAACGTTCTCTAAGTGTGGACCTGTTTTATCTGATTTTGAATTTGCTAGTGTTTTGATCATGTTCGTTCTTTTTAATTTGAGATCTCCAAATTTCTTTCCGTCTTGCACAGCTTTGCTGAGAATGTCCTCACCAACACGTTTTGCCTCAAAACTATTAACGCTTTCATTCGCAACTGTTCCACTTTCAAGAGAAACAAGGTTATTAGGGGTTTGTGACCAAGGCGAATGGGTTTTCAGCCATTGGACAAATTTTTGATGATCACTTTTGTCCTTTTGTATCCGCGATTCTCTCAATTCTTCATGTTGATTAGAACTTGAAGATCTAACCCCGCAGTAATCCTCAATAGACTCGGAAACAAATTGAGCTATTGGCAAGCCTGCTATCCATTTATTGAGAACGCTCTCATTGAATCCTCTTCCATGGCATATGCCTCCAACACTCTTCATGTTTTTCATCAAAGTCTGTTCGATTGTCATATCAGACCACACACCACACCAGTGTTTTTCAGAACGCCTTATAGTGAAAAAACCTTTCTCTGTAATTTTTTTATATTCTTCAGAAGTCATTCTGTCTTGTAGTGTATCCATGTCCTGTAAATATATCTGACAGGCCTTTGCGTATTGAAAATGTGCAGTAGCATGGAAAATAGGAAGCATTGCTCTTACACAATCCAAATGCAGCTCCCAGTTACCTGTACGCTCTGCCTGAATGAAATGTAGGACGATTATTACTAGCTCGCAGTACTGCAACCACAGTTTTGAGGTTTTTCCGATGTCTTGTAAATGTAAACATTTATTTTTAAGATCTTGTTTCAGTCTTTCTATAGTTTCATTGTTTTCCAGAGAATCATATGTAAGATCGCCACTAAGAAGTTGTTTAATATACAACTTGTCTTCATCGCTTATTTCCATTTCTTCGAAAATTAGTGTTGTGATGGCACATAATGTCAAACAGTGCGCTCGTATTGCTCTTGCATATGCATGACCTGAAACAATTTATACAGTTTTACATTTTTGTTTCCGCAAAAAAGCTATATGCTATTTCAAAAAACTATTTCATGAATATTATAGGCAGTATTTTAGTCTCATAAAGAGTTTGAATTTGAGTGCATCCAAATCATATTAAATAAAATAAAGAAAAACTAAATCAATTACCTACCTGAAGTCATATGAATGATTGATGCAGAAGCATATACTGTAGACCATAGCTCGGAAAGTCCGCTTCCTGCCATTATAACGCCAATAGATCCCAGGAAGGACATTAATAAATGGAAACCTCCCAATCTGGCAACCACATTCGATAATGTACCATCAGGCTTATTGCTATCAATAGCCAAAATCTCTTTAGCTTTCATATATAGGGGGAGGTCGAATGTAACGAAGCATATTTGCTGGTCACTTTTTCTGGTCTCTTCTGCAGCATGGCTTAATACTGTGAACACAGTGCTTCGATCTGTTGGAGGTTGGTTTACAAAAGGCAAGGCTAAAACTTTCGATGTCTCATAAGGTTTCATAGCAGTCAATTTTTCCATAAATCCTTGCCATCCTGAATGTCTGGGTACTTCGAGGAAGTGTCCAAAAACCCATGTTAAGTCTTGGTTGGAAAATTTTGCAATTTCCTCAAAAATGCCTGCCTTGTAAACATTTTTCAAAATCAGTAGATCCAGGCTCCGATCACGCGGTTGAAAAGTCAAAGTTGGGATTTTTTGGGCTGTTGAAAGTTCTTCAGCGGTAGGCATTGTACTTTTTTTAATTGTATGTGGTTTTACAGCGTTTCCAGGTGTTACGCACTTTATTCCGCCCATAGAATGGAAAGTTCCTTTTCCTGTCATAGTAGCTGTATTAAAGTCTGCATTGTCAAAGACATATTGTGTAAATGCTTCTTCATCAATTGCCGGTTTCCAAGACTGTACTGTTGATGATTCGAAGAGTGCGACATCTCTGTAGCTACAACAATATCCCAAATTGCCGACAACATTCACAAGATTTTTTGAACCTACTTTTCGGTATATATACACTCCAAGTCCTAATTGTATCGGCGAAATGAAAGAACGGGGTCTCGTTGCAGATATAATAGAATGAGCTATAGCCGTACATTTTTTCTCAGTATTTTCGGATCGTGTTTTTCGGTGTGTAATTATTATCTCAAGAAAACTTTTCATTGATTCTGGAACCATATCGTCAACATCCATCATGAAGTTGGAAACATCCGGATACGTATTAGAGTAAGCAGTTGCTCTAATGTCTTGAAGCACAATTAAAGCAGCCATTTTAACAATTCTCCTTCTTTCTTCTTCGTCAGTGTTCGCTTGGTTTTTGTGCCAATCTGCTAACTTTATATCACACCCCCGAAAACAAACTACCAAAGAGTTACTCGTAGTTGTAAATACTACCTGGTCTCCATATTGCTCAGTTATCTTTTTTTTTAAGTTAGTCATACTCATTGAAGTGTCCTCAGGTAAATAACTGGTAACCTTTTCCATTAGATCGAGCATCGAAAATTGGCATTCTTCGGAAGATTCAATAAACTCAAAAAGTTTATCTAATGCCTTGGCAAAGTTTTCATTTTTCGGTCGACCCACAGTACTACTTTGTGGTGTATTTGTTGCAAATTTGGAATAACACTCCCTGTGATAGCGTGCCTCTTCTGCTACCAAACAAAGTACGCTTTGAATTCGAAAAGAAACTTCCTCGCCCCAGGATTCATTTCTAGCGGCCGCTTTTTCTAATAAGGTCTTCTTTAAATTTAACGAGCAGACCTGGTGAATTTCTTTACGTTTTTCAACTTTTTTCTTTTTTTCGGCAATAATGTCACACTCTTCAGCACATAGCAAACATTTTTTTTTTAATCAAATGATGTTTTTGATCGCAACTGTATTTCTGGTAACTTTTCTCTATTAAAAACATTGTCTTTCTCAATATTCCTATCTCTCGTATACTCCCTCCTGCATTTTGTATGTACTGTCACATTTGACAAGTTCTCAAGACTTACATGTTTTCCATCATGTCGTCGTTTGCTCGCGCTTTTTAATGTTGACAGTCCTTTTTCAACTTTGACAGTTTCACCAGTACTTAACGGTAAACTGCATAGAAGACAGTTTTTATCAGAATATGACATGTTTAAATCAGGAACTTTGCTAGAACGAAACGAATATTCGAATCACACTTATAAAACGCATCACGTAACCTTACGACGCTCGCGGGAACGCCGGCGTTCCCAGCGCGCGTGAGTCACCCGTGAGCGCGTTCTCGGGTCGGGTGTCGACAGAATACCACAACACGCACGTCTAATCGCAACGATGGCTAGCGGCGAACAGGCCGAGCGGCGGGCGGGGGGAACAACACCAAGCGTGGCCGCTCTGTATACAACACGTAGTAGTCAGAGTAATAATCATATATCGCTCTCGCTCTATCTTGCGAATGGGACGCATATTTATTGATGCCCTGGCAACGTCGCGTGCGTCTTCCTACAAGCCATTCTATACAGTTCCCGCCATAATAAAATTCATCACTGTAGGTTTAGGTACATACTCAGAAGTTTTTAATGACTCGAGAAATATTATAAGGTAATGAGATTAATGACAGCTTATTTTGCCGACCAGCTATTGATTTAAGTCCTGCGCTTTCTTTTATTTATTTTATAGATTGATTTAAGAAGGAATTGAGCAGGCAATTTTTTTTGGCTTTAGTCTATTTTACCAAAATTGAACTAGCTATACCTCGAATATCATAAAGCCTATATAAATATGGCTTTATCTTTTTTTGTTGCCCATTTGATGAAGATTATTTTTGTCTTGAACGCTTTGTCCGTATGTGTAACCGTTTTCGAGGAAAGGTGAAAAAACCGATAAAAGGGACACATTTCACTACGAGGGGGGGTGTAGCGTCAGGTGGAGGGGTGTAGCGTCAGGTGGAGGGGGGGGGGGGGGGGGGGGAGAGTTATGAGTTTTGAACACCACACCCAAAGGTGTCATGCCACACAAGTTTCAAAACTTTATTAATTTGTTTGTCTTTCCCATACATTGATTACATAGAATTACTGGACTAATGTTCGTAATGTACCCTTTCATTTGATATATCACATGATATACTTTGCAATTTTTTTTTTCTAATTTACCCCCCAAATCTGGCCCCCATGTTAAAATTAATTAATTAACGTTACGTTACTTACACGTCCATGTTTGGGTCATCAATTTACATATGTGTACCAAATTTCAACTTAATCGGTCCACTAATACCTTAAAAGGAGAAACGGAACCATTACAGGATCACTCGTGTGTCTGTGTCAGTCCGTCCGTCTGTCATAGCCAAGTTGCTCCGAAACTACCAAACCACGCGAGACGACGCGGTTGGCGCAGTGGTTAAGCAACTGCCTACTGAGCCGACGGTCCCGGGTTCAAATCTCGGCAAGGGCTAATATTTGTGTGATGAACACGAATATTTGTGCCTGGGTCATGGATGTTCTATGTATTTATTTATCTATATAAGAATGTATATCGTCGCCTAGTACCCATAACACAAGCCTTCTTGAGCTTAATTTGGGACTAGGTTGATTTGTGTGAGGTTGTCTGATATTTATTATATTTATTATACCGATTAAGTTTTAATTTGGTAGGTACACATATGTTAATTGATGACCCAAACATGGACGTGTAACGTAACGTAAATTAATTAATTAATTGTCTTATCTGTTAGTTCTTCTTCGTGTATAGATATTTTGGCATTAATTCTTTGTCATTGCCGTCGAATGAGGACAATGGCTACATGTGAAGACATCTTTTGGAATACCACGTGCGATGTAAACCATCGCAAACAAGTAAAAAAAAACTTGATTTTCAAAAATCTCTATACACCTGGGACCTAAAAGGTCACAGCGACGTGAGCTGAAGAACTGAGCGGCTCAATGTACGTGGGTTTGATCAGTCCTAGGCTGAAGTCTCCTTGCGCACCCACAACACGAGCTGAATGTTCCCTTTTTGAGCTGAGTTAATTGCACTTATTATAGGTACCGGCTGGGATTAGTCGCGCGACAAGGAAATATACTACTTCATGCGTCCAACGGTCGAATGGAGACTGAACGAGTGAGTGAATGAACGGGCGATCGGCGCCCGCGGTTTGAAAGAGTGAGTGAGTGAGTGAATGGGTCGTCCCGCAGAGTGGCGGGAACAACCCCTTTCGACGTATTTGCTAAAGCCGATAGTCGGATACGTTAAATGCTTCCTGTCTTTCCACCATTCTCTCAACTGAATATAGGAAAATGTAGGATCATTTCCCAGATTTGAGGTTGTCAGAGAATTCTTACATATGTTACACTTATGAGCTACAAATTTTCATAGCTATATAGCCACTCAGCACCTAATTTATGCAATCAGTACCTAATTTATGCATTACAAATTGTTGTGATTACACATTTTGTCCATGGAGTGGTATGGTAGCCGGCCGATGCCGCGCGGCTCGCTCGTTAGGGTCTCAGTTCAACCTAACACTCCTCCTCGCTTCGCTCGTCGTCGTACCTAACCTAATCCAAGTCGGACCTGCCCTAAGGTGCAATCAGTACCTAATTTATGCATTACAAATTGTTGTGATTACACATTTTGTCCATGAAGTGGTATGGTAGCCGGCCGTTGCCGCGCGGCTCGCTCACTCGTTAGGGTCTCAGTTCAACCTAACACTCCTCCTCGCTTCGCTCGTCGTCGTACCTAACCTAATCCAAGTCGGACCTGCCCTAAGGTGGAATCAGGACCTAATTTATGCATTACAATTGTTGTGATTAAAAATTTAGTGGCAGTTGCCCCGCGGCGGCAAGGTACCTAACACTGCTCCTCGAACCGCTCGTCGTCGTACCTAACGGTACTTACATTCTACTTCGTAAAGTTTACTTCACGCACTTTTCTGCTAGTAGAAAATAAGTATGCTATTGTAATCGTATGCTATAGGATTATTATGGTACATAAAATTATGCTAAACCAAAGTCGGCCAAAGAGATATTCTACAAAACAATGTGCTGCAAAATGTGTCGTATGCGAGGTAGTAGTAATGCCAACTATACCTTTATGCCATCTTACCATTCGACCGAAAGTGTTTCTGCGAAACGTGTTACGCGAAGTGTATTTCTGACCAATATTATTCTGCCAGATGAGGGTAACCCCACTAAAATACACAATAGCCTGACCTTCCAAGTTTAAAAGGCTCGACTCTATTTCATCGTCGTCGTCCGGGGTACTCAGAAGAGCACCGGTTTCCGAGGTGATGTTTTCTTTATTATGTTCAGTATCTTCTTCTAATTTATCTTCTTGATTAATTCCCGGAGTGGATTGTGTTTCCTTATTTCCAAACACAACATTTTGTAAATTTGTAAGCAACACGTTACTATCTTCCTCGCAATTGGACCCACGACTGTGAGGAGCAGTCATGCCGGAGACGATGGACGTCTTGAACGCCGCCACGAACGAGGACACCGTGGGGTTTCTGTTTGTGGGGCTATGTTGGCGTAAGAGCCCGAAAAAAAACTCGAGGGCGTCTTGGTTCAACTGCCTTAGGTTTAAGTGTTTAACCCAAGGTGTTTCAAGTGTACCCACAAATTCCTAAATGAGCATAGGGTTGTGAAGTATCTGCATACATTTGCCTTCGCCGTAGTTTCGGCGGGTTTTAGAAATCTCCAGTCTCCAATTTTTTTCTATAATCTGCCCATTCCATTAAATGGTTGGTTTTATTGGAGATATTTTCTCTCTGGCCTTTTTTTATATCATTTGGACCAGAGAGACCATTGTTTTTATCAAACACCCGGTCCAAGTCATGAACCAGCTCGCCACTCTCCATCAGTTCTTGGCGTTCTTGCGGGTCAGGGGTAGCCAGCAATAGTAGCTTCAATACAGCTGCAAGAGTATTGCTCAGTGTTTGGGTTGCATACTTCATCTTCTTCTTCGCTCTATATTTTGGGTATACAGGGTTATACCTAATATAGTCGTAATTCAACGATAGCGATAATTGTGTCTCTATGTTGATTATTGCTAACGAATTGTAACGAAGTCTCGTGCGTCATGGTTGAGCGAAGATAATTTTTTACTCTTTTCAAACAGGAAAAACTCCGTTCACCACTACAATTACTCACTGCCGTCGATACGCACATTCTTAGAGCTATGTTCACGTTTGGGTAAATATATCCAGTTCTTTATTTTTTAGGATCTGCAATATCGCGATCGTCGTTCGGGGAACTTCTCCGTTTTGAGCAATTGTTATTAAACCACGGGGAGGTGGGCTATATACATAGATAAAATATAGTAGTAAAAGTAACCTCGCTTATCTGTGTGAGAACTGTCAATGATATTATAAAATCGTAAGTACATGTCAGGACCACAAACAGCTCCATCCATCCTCAACAATTTCACTTGCCTGCAGACGGAACTTAAACCTTTGTATGTAATTTTACAACAGCCATGAGCTATATCAACTGCGCAAACTTAATTTATTACAAATTAATAACTGGTGTTGCCACCCCTAGCTCTTATAATACAATTCAGGCGTTTCGGCATAGATTTTATCAACTTCCTGACGTAATCCTGAAGCATCCCTCATCCCACTCCCCCAGGAAGGATTCCTTCAGAAATGTCCCGCTCCGATGTGCACCTTCTGCGGCCGGTTCTTGGTCTTGAAGTGAAGTGAAGTGAAGTTCCAGCAGACTGGGGCTGCTAGTAGACTCTACAAACAGTAGATTGCGTTAAATTCAGCTCGGCAGCTACTGGACATTGGCTACGGCCCTCTTGCAGCAAACGGACGACTGTGGCGACTTCAGCTTCAGTGGCATTCATGTTTTCAGGTTCTTCTTCACGGGAAAATATGCGGACATGTGTACCGGCCGACTTTCTGATAAGTGACTGATAACTCCCCTGAAAACTCTTGGTGACACAGTGTCTTAGTCATACCCATTAAGAATGCAAAATACAGAACATAATATCACATATATGTAATGTAAAAACTATTATATTTTATTATACTTGAGGATACTTGCTGTACAAGGTCTTCCTGGAGTTAAATGAAATGTCCTTCTGATATCTACTTATCGCGTGTATTCATAATCCCCTAAAGCGACACAATAACCAGCCATGCATCACCCACATCCAGCATTAGGATCTTATACAAGGCAATTAAATAATAACAATAAAAAAAACAAAACACTTACTTCATTAGTAATATTAGTATAATAACATAGGATTTGCACCCCGGGGGGTACAAACAGAGTTATTGTAGGGACCGGGGAAACGGGAGGAGGAGGAGAATTTAGGGGGGTGGAATGGAAAACAGGGGGAGGGTACAGTTGGTCATAGGCTGGTGGGGGGCCAGACTGGGGACAGGTACACCACAATGGGCGGGGATCGGTATCAGGAGGGGGGGACAGGGACAGGGTAGAATCAGAATGAAGTGATGGAGTGGGGGGTGCACTGACTAAAAGTCCATCCACTGTCGCGTCAGGGGAGGGCGGTAGATTTACCGCGCGAGCCTGAAAAAGGAGAGAAAGGAAGATCTTAATATTGGGGAAACATGGACATAAAAAGAAAGAACTATATTGAGCGGCAAGAGGGGAATAAGAAAAATACTCACAATATCGGAAGAGTCCCGCAGGATGGAGTCAAAAAAGTCGGCCATTCTACTGCTTCGACCACTATTTGCATCAATAGACTGAAAAAAAAGGGGGAAGAGAGTTAATCATTTATACAACAACAAAAGAAATCCACCATTAAGCTATTTATAAAAAGGGGATTACTTACTTGCATGGAGATATCCATAATTTTAAAATGAGTAGTTGCTGTTTCCTAATAGAATTGCGGTCTTTTGATGTGGCGGGAATGCCTTGTAGTGACGCAGTGACGCCACGCCAAAATAACGGTCATGGAAAAGAAGAGAGAGAGAGCTCGGCAGCTACTGGACATTGGCTACGGCCCTCTTGCAGCAAACGGATGACTGTGGCGACTTCAGCTTCAGTGGCATTCATGTTTTCAGGTTCTTCTTCACGGGAAAATATGCGGACATGTGTACCGGCCGACTTTCTGATAAGTGACTGATAACTCCCCTGAAAACTCTTGGTGACACAGTTTCTTAGTCATACCCATTAAGAATGCAAAATACAGAACATAATATCACATATATGTAATGTAGAAACTATTATATTTTATTATACTTGAGGATACTTGCTGCTTGCTGTACAAGGTCTTCCTGGAGTTAAATGAAATGTCCTTCTGATATCTACTTATCGCGTGTATTCATAACAAGTGGTCAAGGCGGAATGTCGGGCGCAACGCTCTGCGATCTAGACATACGTATCCATACGGCAGCGTACGACTAGTCAGCAAATTGTGTCCCCACACTAAACAAAAATAAATTTTATAAACAAACTAACGGTACGGTTCATTACCCTTTACTGCCAAATGCTAATACTCGTGTCTCACACGGGTCGGTAAATTGTATTGCAAAAGTTTTGTTGATCTGCGTAGGTCAATTTGTAGTGTCGGTTTCTTACTTGGGTATTATATGTACTTACCAAACATTAAGCCAAGGAATTAAGATTGGGACACTCCGTAGTATTTTGAATGAAAACATAATATCTACACTGGTCATAATCAAACTCGATGTCAGTTTTGTTGAGCATCATACTCAGTTCTTCTACTGCATCTTCGAAAAAAGTTTCATTCCTTCCTTCCAGTTTGGACCTGGTTGAGCATTTTCATCTTTAGGGCTATATCTCACCCGGGACACCACGGCGGCGCAACCACTCGCGCAGCCGTGGTGTCAAGCTACCAAACTAAGCTTCCAAACCGAACAACCATAGAGACACCAGATTCGCCGCAGTCTCAAAGTGGACGCCATTGAGATAGTCATGCTGATATTGTTCATGTACGTACGAAGAATAAGAAAGCTAAGAAATTACGGAAGGAACGATGGTGGGTTCATCCTTACGTAGCCGATCGCCCAAAAATGGACAAAGGAATATGTAGACATACATATACGAAGACCACAGAAGATATCCGGACAAGTTTTTTTTTCTATGTGAGGATGTCAGTTGTATTCATATTATGAGTCCACCAAATATGTATCACTTGGCGAAGTTGTAGATATATCATTGTATTACATATATCCAAAGTTAGAAGTAACAGTTTCATTCGGGTAATAAGTGATTGTCCTATAACTCGTGCCAGGGTATTCAGATACATTAGTTACCCGCCGTTGCTTCGAATAACCGGGATGATAGTTCTCTTTGGTAACCAGTCTGCCACTTGGGTTAGCTTCGGACTCTCCAATTCTTTAGTTAGCACAGCTGTGTTCATGGCAGCACCAACCGAATGCGAAAATATTTGCGTGGCCAATTTCACTTTCATTTTTTGGAACGCGATGGGACACGAGTGGTTATGGTTAGGGGTTTGTTTTAAGCAGTGTACTGCTTTTATTATTTTCATCTATTTCGTACGTTGATATAACATCTTTAAATGATAATTCTTTATCTTTGTACACCAAATTATTGGCCAGCCAATTATTTCTTAAATTTTTAATACATTGTAGTACGTCAAACAGTGAAAATATTTTTCGATCATTCACAAAGAAAAAGGGATCCTTTGAAGCCCCGAAATTCTTCATTAAACTTTGGTTGGTGGAAACTTGATCACACAGTTACATTAGGTAACAAACCTACATGGAAAAGTTTATTTAAGTATAAATAATAACTTTTACCAGCAGCTATAATTTTTGAGCTTTTATGTTGCTACTTGATAAAAAGTAGCAGAGGGGGATTTTGCAGTTCGAGTAGATATCCCTCGCAAGAAACACTAGGTCAACTTAACAACCACAACAACCTTCCTCTTATTTCCCCCTCATCCTTGTTGATATTAGTTAGGACTTTCTAGGACAACACCAATATTTTTGTCATTAAAGCATGAGCCTTGGCACACTTTTTACTTAGGTGGACTAGTTGAAAACGCCCGGGAGACGAGCGCGGACGCCCCGCTGGTGGGGAGGGGGAGGGGGGAAGTTTCGTTCCGCCACGCGTTCTTTCGGCCCTCCTATCATCGTATTTATAGAGACTATGGCATGTTTGGTATCGTTTTCGGATAAATTGAGGCTGGCTAATCATTTTCTGGGACATTAATAACATGTTTTCTTGGAAAAAATAGAAATAAAGGTAAAAGTCAGAAATTCTTAGTTAAAAATTTTTCTTTCTGCACCGATTACGTGAAAATTAGTAACGATATGGGCATGAAAAAAATATTATTATAAAGCCACATTTATGTAGATTTTAAAAACATATAATTTATTATTACTATTATGAAAAGCAAGTTCTAAAAAAAAAATTCTTGAACATGAGACTCCTCAAAATTTTACTTTATAAAAATAAGGACCCAACAACAAATTTTATAAATGTTGGAATATGTAACGTAAGTAGCTTAATTGTATATTACGTAGTTTATAGCTGTATTTACGTTTGTTAGCATGTGTATTATATTTTAAATTGCGAATAATATAACCGTTTGGTGACTTCAATTGACTGGTTCAAAATAAAACTAACAAGTCACAGATCCGATTATATATTATTGTTAATCTGTATATAAATACTTAAATTCATGCATATATTTATGTGTAACATGCTCCATCACATGCACACAACTCGGTGCACTTGAATTTTTGTTTTCTCAAAATAGAAGGTTGTAGGCAACACGGGTATGGTTTTACCTCAAAATAAAATTTATTTTAAATTTTGCTTCCATTTACGTTCAATTGATAGAATAAGTCAGATTAATTTAATAAATATAATAGCTATTCCTATGTTTGCATTTGTTTTAATAAAGACTAGTTTATGTGAAAAGAAAATAAAAGGTTTGGAGGGTCTAAAAAAAACGGAGGCAAGGGTAAATGCCTATGTTAAATCAACTAAGGGGTCATCCATAAATTACGTCACACGTTAAGGGGGAGGGGGGGGGTCATACCAAACGTGACAGTACATGTTAAAGGTATAGCAAAAAAGCGTGACATAGGGGGGGAAGGGTTCAAAAAGTCGACATTTTGCGTGACGTAATATGTGGATGACCCCTAACTTGGGAGTCATTTTAAAGTTAAATTTTTGAAATTATTAAATAATTCCCTCAATATAAAAAGGGAGAGACTAGAATTAGTAAATTGAATATAATTATAATTTGGAAATATATGACATCAAAGGGTAGTTGATCATGCATGGAGGGGAGTGCGGCGGCATTTTTCGCAACCCCCCCAAACCTTTTTTTTTATGTGTATGTATGTGTGTGTATGTATACTTATATCATTCAATCAAATTTTGGAAGTAAGTAATCATATCAGCCCATTTTCAGTTGGAGTAAGAAAGTATTAATTAAGAGGTAGATTTTGATCTGAAAAAAAAGGGGTATTAATAATATTTAAATTTAAAACAATATCATCACCAAAGATTTTCAATAAAGACCAAGGTGATATGGCAAACATGAATAAATAAAATAAATAAATAAAAAAGCCTTTTATTATTCCATTGGCAAATTTACATTAACAGTTGTGATATATGCAATTTTAGTCCGATAGCCTGCCAACTGGACCCCTCTTTGGGTGAAGGCCTCCTCCAAAGATTTCCACTCGTCACGATTTTTTGCCAGGTTTAACCAATTACTTGATGGATGGCAAACATGAGATGTATCAAAATAAAATATAATAAAATAATAAAATGTCCTTATTAGGAGAAACCATGGTGTCATCTCAGAAGGTTGAACTCACCTTCCAAGTCATCAAACAGAGAGCCCTGGAAGTAGATATTAGAAAATTAAAAATAAATAAATAAAAAGAAAACCGATAGTTGAATAAAAAACAAAAAGAAAGAAAGTAAATACTTGTATTAAATGGGTATATATGAGTATAAATTTATAGGTGAACCTTACTATATCTTCAGGCAAGACCTGTTCCTCACTGTTTATGCCATTAGTATGGGGTGCTAGGGCTTCGGGCTGGAGCTATTAAGGTAGAACACAAGTTATTATATTACGACCAGTAATTTAAATAAATAAAAGGAAAGGGTTAAGAATTTATAATAATTATTAATTAATGATATTGTTTAGTGATACTAAAGGTATATAATGAGAAAATGATTAGCTTACAAGGGGTAGTCGGTGTCAACGGTGTCTGGATTAAACTGAAATGAATTATAAAGGATTAATATCATTTTTAATTTCTAAGATGTAAAATTTTGTAAAAAAAAAATCTTACATGTTCCACGTTCAGCAACATTGATGGGGAACAGCTAAACGGCGAAGACGTCGAGATAAATAGTGGGGATGGGATATTGTTAAGGTCAGGTGGGAGTGGTATAGAATCAGAGCGTGGTACCAATGGTTTGGTTAATTGCTGAAAAAAAAAGGGGAAATAAATAAATTAATAATTATAGGTATTTTCTTATCAAAAGGGGAGGGAAGAAACACACATTACAAATACTGTACTTTTTATAAGTACATGAGGGTATATGAAATTTTAAACAATCAACAGATAGGTAAATAACCTCTTAAGTAAAAATTAGCTTCACAAGCTCTTATTAGCCAATAAATGTAAATATTTAGTTAACATTCATCCTTTTTGACATATTTGCTACTTTTCGAAACTTCGCTTAGAAATGTTTTATCTTTTATGACAAGTTCATAAAACGATATGCAATTTAATGCCTTTAAATTATACTGGGTCAAAAGCAGAGCCCTTACGGAAGATACAGTTAGTCGGTTTCTTTCCTTCGTCCACTGCACTCCCATTAATGAGAAAATCCTCTCTACGTTTGCATTTTGGGCTGTGATCGCAAATAAATATTGACATATGCGCAATAGTTCTTGTAACCTTGCAACTCCTATACTCTTAAAATTTTAACCCATATCGTATGAAGCATTGCGTCAAAAAATACGTTATCTTGGAGAATTAAAAACGTATTTAGAGCAGTAATCTCGTCGAACAGCTTAACATCATTTATATGAACGCCTTTACCATTCATATAACGGATAGCGTGGACGGTGTTGTGAAAATCAATGTCTTCGTCTTTTTTTACAATCATCCAATTGAAGACTTTAAAATCATCTAGTGGTTTCATCCACGAATCTAAGTAGTCAATGCATATTTTGTACATATTTTTTATATCTTCATCGAATACTTCTTGATTATGTCCAGAACACTTGGCCAGCAATTCTCTCACTTTAAGTGGCTTAAAGTTGCACCTTGCCCGTGCACTCAAAATAGCACGCATGCTGTCCAGAATCCGTGCAATATCTAACACAGAATTACAATCTTTTTCGATTTCTAATATGTTTTCCTGGAAAGCCGCCATCAGAGAATGTACCATGAACAGATATATTTCAGCAAGTTCGTTTTCAAAAAACTTTTTTATCATCATTGGAACAGCAGGTGTGGTCAAGAAGTATTCTTTTAAAGGTTCATACATCTTTAATATTTTTTCTACAGCAGGAAAGAGACTTAGCCATTTCGTTTTGCTGTGGGATAGAAGCTTTTCGTAACTTACGTCGATGTACTCGCAAATATCCTTCAAAGCCTCGGTGCGAACAGTGTACCTACACTGAGAAATAATTAAATAGTTTCATCACCAGAGACTCCAAGTCTATAGTAAGAACGTCAGTGCCACGTTGAATGCAATTGTGTAGAATATGCGCCGGGCAACCAACTCCAACAATTTCTTTGTTTAAAATGTTTTTTATTCTGGTCCACACATTTTGTCCTGGCTGCCGGTTAACACCACCAAAATTAACATTGGCGTTATCAGCAGTGTTACACATTTCTCCAATAAATGATACTTCTGCAATGTTGATTTTATTATTTACGCAACGGATTTTGATGCAGTTTTTCTTAATAGATAGATTGATTCAAGTGGAAGGTTTATAATATGTATAATACATGCATAATTTATCAGTTTTGCACCCGTGCGAAGCCGGGAGGGTCGCAAGTATCTAATAATACACTAACTATTAAACGAACTGCAGTGATCGAATGAATGAATGATTCATCCAAATGTTGAGTCGCGGTTTTGACTTTGTCACATCCCTCGCCCCTGTACCACCGTTTTATGTTTACATTTTTCTGTCGTTTACGTATCGCAACGGTTTTTAGGGTTCCGTACCCAAAGGGTAAAAACGGGACCCTATTACTGAGACTTCGCTGTCCGTCCGTCCGTCCGTCCGTCCATCCGTCCGTCCGTCCGTCCGTCCGTCTGTCACCAGGCTGTATCTCAACAACGGTGATAGCTAGACAGTTGAAATTTTCACAGATGATGTATTTCTATTGCCGCTATAACAACAAATACTAAAAATAAAATAAAATAAATATTTAAGGGGGGCTCCCATACAACAAACTTGTTATAGATTAAATATATATATGTATTAGGTACGGAACCCTTCATGCGCGAGTCGGGCTCGCACTTGCCCATTTTTTTTCTTTAAATGGAGATTGTACTTTAATACACATTTAATACTTCGTAAAAATACTTACCTGTGATAGGAAAGGCGATCTTGTTACGTATTTGAGCTGTCAGATCGCCTTTTACAGGAAAATATCTGCACAATTCACCATTTTTAGAGGGAAGTGTCACGCGACACAGTTCAATGCAAAATGGCGGTGAAGCGACTTCAAGTAGTTTTATATAACGTGCTTGACCAGTTGACCAGTTATTTTGCCGGAGGGGGTCGCCCGTCCATGGCATCTCCTGTCATTAAATACTCAAAGGTAAAAGTACAAAGTCTCGGGCGTTTGCTACTAGACGCCATCGTAAGGATATTTAAACAGACGCGGACGGTAGAACATGCGCACTAGCACACTATTGTAGCGTACAAACCAAAGAGTAAAGTAATATATATGAAGAAGAGTGGCAACACAGCTCTTCAATTTGCATGTATGGACGGTGCTGCCTCTACAGAATGTTGGATGAACTAAATCCGTATAGATAGATGTATAGCTATACATATCACTGTGCAGTACGTATCTATAGATATTTATACGCACGTCGTCGTTCTGATGTAGTGAATAATGTTTTGCCTTCGTATTTTGTCGGAAAAAGTTCTTTTTATCACGACTTTTCTTTTAACTTCGGTAAAAAAGTTGAGACAAAAACAAACTTTCCCGACAAAATACAATGGCAAAACTTTATGCACTACATCTGAATCTAAATCGGTACAAGTACAATGGTACCTTAGTTAGTTTAATGTAATTTTTCTCAATTTATTAATTAAGAAAAATTACATTCAATCGGGAATTACGTAGGATATAAATAAAATATCTATCTTTACTTATTTTTTAAATGTTTTATGTCTATTGAAATATAATTGAGCTGTTTTTTTTATATTGTCTTTACCATTATAAATAATTTTACCCTCTAATATTCTATTTACTGATCGGCACCAACTGTAGATAATTATATTAATAGTTGTATCAACAAAACATTCTTTTAATTTAAGTTTGTGTGTATCACAGTCCATAAAGGAAAAATCTGTGAATATATCAACAAAAGCGATGATGCGTTCTTTTATTTTAATTTTAAAACATTCACTGTTGAGGAAGGCAATGGTAGTGTTCTGTATGTCTTGGAAACAAGCTACTAGGCAATCTGAGGGATAACAAAGCCATTCCTTATCTTTTTCAAATTCTTTGGCGTGTATGTAACGATATTTTTCTTTCTTTGAATCGCCTAATAGCTTGCTTTTACATTGTGCGCAACCTTTTACGACCCTTTGTAAGCACTTAATCAAGGCCCACCCACAGACATAGGTTGTTTGATCAGATCCCGAATCATTTTGAGTGTTATGCACCTTTTCTAAAGGCTCATCGATTACTACATTTTGGGATTGTGAGGGAGCACTACTTTTTACTTTATTTTTAATTAGAAAAGACAGCGATTGCAAGCATTTTCCTGTATCCTCTTCACAATTGGAGTTGACCGAATGATCACTACTCATGTTATTTACTAATAAAGTTTTAAATGCTCCCTCAAATCCCATGCAGTTGGGTGCTACATTGCGAGCACCCAAACTGCGAATACTGCCAAAAAAGTTCTCAAGTGGGTCTTGATTAAAATTTCTTGTCAACATTGCATCCAGACGATATTTTTGTGATAATAATTGCCAAAGGGACTTGAATCCCTCAACAGTCTTAATAAAATTATTTACAGTTGGTACATGTTTTTTACGAGTATACTGTGACCCATCACCTCTTTTTGCTATAAACACAATTGATTTCAACATGAGAAGAGCCTCTTGCCAAAGCTCATGGTGAGGAGACTTTCTTTTCACAGCTGCTCTATACTTTTTACCACAGGGAGCAGAAAAACTTGATGCGTTCAAGGAATCAAACAGTTTGTCTATTATAATAACAAAAGGCACTATTTCTAAGCATTCCGATGGAAGGTCACCTCTCGCCACTAAATTGTCTGTAGCCACAGCCATGCTGTGACTAAATAATTGAGCCGCATTTTTTACTTTCATTTTTTTTAATTTGCTTTCATCGATATGCTCCCTGGTTATTTTAGGTAATAGCCTCAACTCACCATGAGATTCCAGCTCACAGCTGCATAAATTTTATGGAAATATTCCCATTTAACATTTTTCTTTTCATGTTTATATTCATAAGTCATGTGCTTATTTAATAAATTATTTCTTATTCCTTTTAATAAGTGGGGAACGTCAAAACAAGGGTATAATTTCACATTTGTTAATATAAATGACATCATTTTTAAATTCCGCCTTGGCTTCAGATATCAATTTGTTGATAGCACTTGGATTTGGTGCACCTTGGTCACATACTGTTGCGACTCCAGAGACCGGTAGCCTGTACATTTGTTATAACTTCTGTTATAATATTTTTAAGTTTTAAAGTTGATAAAGGTCATTGGGCATTTTGTTCGGACATATGACCCACGGCGTACACAAACGAAATAGGGCTAGGTGTGTAGGTAAATGTATCTGCTACTCAGTGGTATGAGTCGCATTCTTGTAAACCATGGGAGAATTAAGAAAAAAAATAAAAATCATTTCTTATCATTATAGCATTTTTGCAATGAATTAAGTCAAAACTATTGGAATTATTTCAAAAGTACTTTGAATAGCTACTGTTATATTGCGTTGCTGTTGTTATATTGTGTTATATAACTAACTATTTTGGCTCAGTGACCTAAACAGGATCTTAGCCTCTGAAACGAGAACTAGTACGCCACTTGTCCCGATCCTGCGCAGTTTCTTGCCAGTTTTCGGCTTGAAGCTTACGCAGATCCACCTCCACCACGTCTCCCCAGCGGTACCTGGGACGACCAACCGGTCGTCAACCGGTTGGTTGCCCCAAGTATGCTCTTTTTGCCGCGCGATCCTCTTCCATAAAGAGGAGCAAAAATAAAATCCAGTTCTAAAACCCAATTTTTTATTCTGCTTGATCAAAATCAATTGTTAATTCGTCTAAAAAGGCAGCAGGCGCGTCAATCACTTCTTGATGCCTGGCCCACGATAAAAAATAGACTACGCTTGCAACATGTGCACAGCTTCCGACAGTGCGACGGCCTTGTATACACGAGCAGTAATAGTTTTGAATACTATTTCTTCCAATCTGCGTGGGATCTATTAAAATATACGTGTAGTACTGCTTCGCACGGACGTGTCGCGACTGTATTCTGCCTCTTATCAGTATCTTGTTTTCAATCATTTCTTGTTGTCGGTACATTTCAATGGTGTATATACCATTTAAACGCATGTGCTCGTGGCAATACGACCTTGCGATTCTTAAGTGGTACGATCCCAACGTAAACAACACTAACTCCTCATATGCAAGCGGCGGAAACTCATCGAAATCTGGATTATTTCCATCGAGTCGCACAAATGCTACTCTCTGCCTGTTCAAATTATGGTTTATCACATAATCCGCCAGCTGATTGGGTTGATTCATCCGTTCATTTATTATGGCTATGAAATGTTCCGCATACATATGGTCTTCGTATGAAGGTCGCGTAGCATTAATTATAGCCGCTGTTATTTTGAAATCAATCATCATATTTTTCATGGCAACGTTAAAATATACATGGCGGAAGATTTTAAAATCTTTTTTGAATCTGCCGTTAATAGTTTCTACTACCCACCGGATCATGGTTATTAACCTAGATTTGTTAGCTTCTAGTGTCGTCAGTTGTTCACCTCTTCTTCTCGTTGGCGGCATATGAGGATTATATCCGCATTCCTCAATAGAATCGATAGAATCCCGAAATCCACGATCCAGTATAAATACATCGTCAGCTCTCAAGAACCCATGAATCGGAGAATCTTCTCGCATGAGGTCGAGCATAATTGTTGCATCCGAAGTCGTGGCTGTGTAAGGTCCGGTAACATCTACTATGTAGCCATCGGTACATACTATTAAAAATGGTTTAACTAAGTTTCGAAACTTATGGAGACTGTAAGTCTTGCGCTGAAAAAGGAAATTCGCGCTCTTTTGTAAATAAATATATGTACCATCACATACTAAAATAGCTGCCGGTTCATTCTGGTCACCACCAAAGAAATGGCTTGAAATTGCAAGATTTCTGCCCACCACTTGTTCTCTAGTAATGTGATTTAAGCCCAAATTCTGAGGAACAAAATCATCCCTTAAGCATTCTCTTGCTATCGCCAAGTTCCTTTCTAAGGTTCTTCTCGACGTACTGAATCTTGTTGCTAAGCGCTCATCTGGTTCACCAGTTCTTATTTTTGTTAAGTACATTCCGAGAACGGTGGCGGGACGACCTGATCTATCACGCAGTGAAGGCGTTTGGTTCAAAATAACATTAAAATGATATTTTGTAACTCCCGTCCAAAAATGAAATTCATTTTCATCTATTTCTTCGATATTTTCGAAATCATGATGGCGTTTTCGTTCGAAACCCCATTTATACAATTCCATCATGCCAACCACATGAGCACTGTTAAAGTTTTCGAGGGCTGGATTATTAAGCAAGTCTTCCCAATCATTGTTCATAAAATGAGCATTGCAAACCCGAGCTAGTTCTGGTATGTAAAAATTGCGATTGTGTAAAAGTAGGAACCTAGCATATTGTGGAACATTATGGGCCACCACATTTCTGCAGTTTGCAAATATACAATGCCTTGCTGTATTTGATGCTCGCAAATATCCTCTAGGTGAAACAAAACCTAATTGTGGACCTGCAACCTCTCTTTCCTCGTTTGCCTCTCCTTCAACTTGAGGGGGTGCTTGATCTTGTTCTGGTTGATCTCGTATACGTTGATCTTGAACTGGTTGGTCTGGTACGGGTTCATTTTGCAAATGACGATCAAACCTCATCCAACAAGCATGGCATATGGCCCTCGAGCCATCAAAACGAATCTGTAACAACCATTAATCTGTAACAAACATAGTTCCACAGTTTGTGATCAAGCAACAATGTCTCTGTGGCGCCTACATGAATAACACAGTAACTGGATCCATAAATAGTTTAATTGTAGTTAATCGAACTTTAATTCGTCACATGACAAACAAAGAAACACATCGGAGAACAGCGGCTTTATGATAATAATTGTGACGCTGACTTAGCGAACCGTCAATTTTTAAAGCATGCTTAGTAGTATATCTTTCCATCGCTATCTGCTAGGTTCGGCGAGCCAATAAGAGTAATAACGGAATAATGGTAAAGTACTTACCTCGAGTGGGATCATTTCTTGCAATAATAATTCTGCATGATCCCGGTGTATTTCCAAAAAGAGCTCTGTCAGCACGTGTTTTCGTCGACGTAACACAGATCGATTACATGACACACAATTATTTTGTCTTTCCATGTTAACGTAATAGCCAATCGTGAAGCAAAGCCAGGAGTCCATAAAACACGCACAAGTAGATAGTCGATAAATAATAGTATCAGAAACATTGAAACGATAGTTGACGTACGACTGCAAGGCGGTTCAAGCGATGGCATCGTATGCACATTTTGGTACCTACCCACAATTGTCATTTATTTTTTTATATATATATATATGGCTTTTATTTTTCGCGAGGTGGATTCTGCCAGTGTCTATGTGTAGACTTTTGACTTTTTACAGAGAATTCTGCATGGACCACACCTTTGCGCAATGCTGAAAGTAAACACTACATCGTACACATAATGTTGAATAACTTTTTTCTGCCGGTTGATACATTAAAAAAAACTACATATTTAGAAAAGTGGGATTAAATTCTCTACTTTAAAACTAGTTTGATCTCTGTACGCGAAAGTTCGGAAAGCGGGTCAAAAACGCCCAATGACCTTTGTGTAAAGTAGTAAGCTACAGGCTGTTTAATTTTTTTTTTACGCCTTTTATCATAAATACTAATGCGTGATTAGCAAACCTACTTGTCTTTTCATCTCCGTAATTTTCAAAACCAACAATATCGTCCGTGTAAGCATTATAAATTAGTTGCGGTGCAATTGACATTTCGTCAAAAATTAATGTACACAGACGATCTTGTGGCTTGAATTTTTTAACTGTGGATTTTAATTCTTTAAAAATGATTTCATTAATTCCGGGATTTATTTTTATCTGGCTCAGTAATGATTTTAAAATTTTGCGCGATGGCAAGGTAAAATGCTTGCTCATCAATCTGTAAGCCTTTGGGCTTCTTTTGTACAAGGACAGACATAGATTTTTTTCGTCCACAGTATATCTATGTCCTTTCTTTTTTTTTGTCCTTCCTTGCACTGCATCCTAGTAAATAACTTAGCCGATAGAGACATGTTTTGAGTTAACTTTTCAAAATTACATTTGTGTGTCAACTTCTTCAGTTGTTGAAGACGCACCTTATAACTTTTAACTTTTTGGCGTAGTCTTCTTATTTCATTTTCCCGTTGTCTCACTTTTCTCGCGCTGACCTGCGTAGTTTTCTTTTGCAAAAACTCGAAGGTTCTTTCTGAAAAGAAAAAAATAAAAAGCATTAAGAAAAGTAGTGAAGTGCCCAAAGCCTTAAAGTGGACAAGCCGTCGGGATGCAAGTTCCATATACGATATTGCTCGACATTATTGATACATTATTACCTATAACAAAACGAGACTTATTCGCGCTTAGAAGCGGTGGTAGCCTAGTGGTTAGGGCATGCGACTTTCAATCCGGAGGTCGCGGGTTCGAACCCGGCCCGTACCAATGAGTTTCTCGGAACTTATGTACGGAATGTCATTTGATATTTACCACTCGCTTTTCGGTGAAGGAAAAACATCGTGAGGAAACCACCTATAAGCCTAAGCCCTAAGCCCAATAAGGCCTAGTTTCCCCTCTGGGTTGGATGGTCAGATTGCAGTCGCTTGCGTAAAAACTAGTGCCTACGCCACATCTTGGGATTTAGGTAGCCGACCCCGATTGAGAATTCATTCTCAAAAAATGGGACAAAGGCTAGGAGGATGATGATTCGCGTTTAAAAAGTGTTTATTACCTCGACGTTTTGAACGTGATAATCGAAATACTCATGTGGCAAGACGACATCTTATGATGCCTGCATCTTCGGTCTCTTTGAAATGTCAAGGTAATTAAATAAACACTTCTTGTAATTTAACGCGATTAAGTCCCGTTTTGTTACAGTTAATAATGTGTGAAAATCGTGTAAGTTTAAATCAATATTTTTTGATACATATTTAAATTAAAATAATACTTTTATAAATACATATAAATACATGTACATAAGTTGCACGTGCGGCGGCAACATCGCACCGGCACTCTATAGTAAAATCTTCAATAACTTAGCTTTGGAACTGTACAAGTTCTTGATATGCGGTTTTTTATTAATCGATTAATTAATAGTGTTATAATATACATAAGTAAAATAAAGCCATATTCATAATTTTTTAAATATGAAATTACATAAAAGCCCCAAAAAAATGATAATTTTTCTTTAAAATGTATGTTTTATTTGTATTTATTATTACTTTTTGCCTATTTTAATTTTAATTATATTTTTTTTAATTAATATAAGTAATTATCTGTCGCTTAGCACCTTAATTATCAAAATCGGAATATCCGTTGAGGTTTTAGATTTTTTGACCCAGCGGCGCCATGTCTGTATTCTTCAATAACTTTGGAACTATACGAGCTAATGATAAATGCGGTTTTTTTTCGTAAATGTAAAATTAGTTGTATATTAATATCAATAAATAAAAAAGTACCATGTACATACATTTTTACGAGTAAAATTTCAAAAAATCACAAATTATTATTTTTTAAGTATCTAAAATTATTTTATACCTTATTTTAATTTTTTTCATGTTAAATTGGGTAATTATCTGCCAATTGGCACCTCTTGTCAAAATCGGAGTATCCGTTTAGGATTTAGAATGTTTTAAACTTTTTTGAATAAGTGGCGCCATCTGTGTTCCTAAGGGGTGAAACTAATATCTCCTCGAGTGAAATCATTTATTTTGGTCTATATTATCACTGTGCAAGGAGTTTCGGGATAAGAGGATGAGTGGCAGACTGCAAAATTTTGAAAACGTACCGGTCCGATAAATATTACCTTCTTAAATTAAGAGGTGGATCTACACATTTGATTTGGAGAGCATTCACAGGTGAGGATCGCATTGCACCAATAACAATACGAAGACTTTTCGTCTGTATTTTGTCTAGGGCACCTAGGGCAGCCTTATCTCTATATAATCAGGGATCGAGCCTGGGGACCTACTAGACACTGACTGTCATTGGATTCTATAATTTCAATATGTCATGACCATGGGAAATAAAAAATAATATTAAAAAGACTTAGGTATATACAACCTTTATGCTCTATTTCAATTATATTTATATTTTAGTTGTAAAATTATTAGGTATTTAGTTTAAGTTATTAGTATTTATTGATATAATAATTATTTCGTAAAAGGACTTTGAAATATGTGACTTCAAAGGTACGCACATTTGATACTTTTTAAAATCCAAAAGCATATCTGAATCTATTTTCAGAATTCTCATAATTCAACAATACAATTATACTAAGGCTATCATGTACGCTCAGTATCGAACATAGCTGACATAGCTTAAATTGTGAGCTACTTTTGATGCTGACAAAATGATTTTCCACAGGTATGGGAAATTTGTTGTAAAAACAACTAGTTTCATACATATATTGGTCGCTCCGTAGGGATGTCAAACTTTAATGGCCATTTTTAGGGTTCCGTAGCCAAATGGCAAAAAACGGAACCCTTATAGATTCGTCATGTCTGTCTGTCTGTCTGTCTGTCTGTCCGTCTGTCCGTCCGTATGTCACAGCCATTTTATTCCGAAACTATAAGAGCTATACTGTTGAAACTTGGTAGATAGATGTATTCTGTGAACCGCAATAAGATTTTGATGCAAAAATAAAAAAATAATAATAAATATTGGGGGCTCCCCATACTTAGAACTGAAACTCAAAATTTTTTTTTTCATCAAACACATACGTGTGGGGTATCTATGGATAGGTCTTCAAAAATGATATCGAGGTTTCTAAAATATTTTTTTTCTAAACCGAATAGTTTGCGTGACAGACGCTTCCAAAGTGGAAAAAAGTTGGTCCCCCCCCCTCTAACTTCTAAAATAAGAAAATGAAAAATCTAAAAAAAACATATGATGTACAGTACTATAAAAACTACCAACGAAAATTGTTTTGAACGAGATCTAGTTAGTAGTTTTTTTTTTATAATTTAATACCTAACTTTGCACCTAATTTATATGGGGCGCTATACATACCAGGTGCAAACTTAACTTAACCACTTAGGGATGGAAAGTGTTTGTACGGAACCCTCGGTGCGCGAGTCCGACTCGCACTTGGCCGGTTTTTATTGGCTTTAACAGCAGTCTAAGAGTAGTTAATCCCATGCAGGCATTGATCCCAATAAAAAACAGGATCGTTTGACATCCTAAAAAATTACATCCTGCCTATTGTGGTCCAATAAACATTAAAGTATTGTTGTTATGGTCGCTATCATCCATATCCATACTAATATTATAAATGCGAAAGTATGTCTGTCTGTCTGTCTGTTACCTCTTCACGCTTAAACCGCTTAACCGACTTAGATGAAATTTGGTATGGAGATAGTTTGAGACCCGGGAAAGGACATAGGATACTTTTCATCCCGAATAAATTTAGTGTTCCCGTGGAACGAGCGGGTAACACCGCGGGGCACAGCTAGTAGTAAATACAACCTCTATGTACATGCAAAACTAATTTTGTCGAATGCTATGGTTGTTATGATAAGATTATAACTTTGTCTCATAATAATTGACCGGCGGCTTTAATTTTTGTTATGGGTCAGAATAACCCCTTTCATTCCTACAAAAAAGTTACAGATTTTTTTGTACCTAAAAAATTAATAATATAAGATATATGGAAATGAGTTTTTTTCTCACCTGCTGTAATGTAAAGAAAATTAGTGTGTGGCTATGGGCTTATCAGAAGCACCAGAGCAACCAAAAAATAGAGTAAATAAGGGTGGTAGAAAAATCCACTAAATAAAAGATTAAACAAATCGACCAGAGGGGTCGCTGACCTATATCAGATGATTAGATCAATACAAAAAAATAGAAAAGAAATAAATCGGGCGCCAGGCTCTCACCATACGGATAGCTAAGAGGAATGGACTTTTAATCACAAGCCAAGTTTGAATAGGTTCTATATGTGGGAAAGAAATTAAACCAAGTTTTCAAAACCAGAAGGGTTTATTATAAAAAAAGTCATGCAAATTGTACAGAATTTTGGTAACCTTGTGGTGATGAATGGATCGCTTAAATTATTATACTAATCTTATACTATTAAGCCGGAAGGGCACAGAAACTAAGTTTTCAAATTTGAGTGGTATCGCTTAAAATTATAACCTTATCTTACAGTACTCATTGAGGCCACTTTTAGGTGTTACAATCTTTCACCTTTTGAACGAAGGCAGTTTAAATTAGAATGACGTCACCAACCTGGTATCAGTAGGTACAAAGCCTAAGGGTTGGTGGTTCTGCAGGCCCGTTTGCCCCAGCGACGCTTCCTGCCACGAAGGCGGCTCCGACAGATGGGTCTCCAACAAATGCTTCTACTTATTCCCACGTAGGGCAAAGGATGGGGTGGGAAGCACCCGAGGCAAATTTTACTACTAGTCGCGCGAGGCGAGGGAAATGTCTAAAGCCACATAGGCGGTAATTAGTACCTGGGGTAAACCCGGGGAAAGAAATATAAGGTAGACGTCTGCGTCAAAGCGCCACGACTTGCTAACGCATAACTAGAGAGAGATATTTAACATTAAGGTCGTCACAGAAGGACGCCACTAAGATATATTTAGTTCGCCCTAAAAGTTGTAGTGGGCGAGCACATTGCCCTAAAGGTGGGCTCCAAAAGGTATCCAAAAAGTTAATCCATAAGGGAATCCGAAAGCGGGGGACGAAGTCGTCCAAAGGATGGCGATCACGTCGCCCAAAAGGGGGTCCGAAAGGTAGCAAAAAGGGCAAACGTTTCAGGTGCAACCTGAAGCAAATAAGAAAGATTACGGTTAGAACTTGTGACGTCATAGGGAAATTTAAGAGAGAGAAACGAAAAGGCACGAGTACTTACGTTTGCCCTGCTCCAGCATTTCCGGAGGCTTCTCCATGCCGGCGGCTTCCACACGCACACGCACGGGTCTCACAACTAAAACAAGCGTCAAACAAAACGAATGAAGAACCAATTTCACAAACTAATTTCGCGAGGAAAAATATGGCCATGAATTATCGAAATACTTACAAGAAAGGCTGCGGCTGATCGCCACAAACTGCAAACCGATTCCAAAGATCTCGGCAAAACGAAGATGGGTCAAATTAAATGCGATATGCACTGGCGATGTGTCACTCCTAGGGCGTTCCACAGAAAAAAGGAAAGACGTCAAACCGTCCGTACCAACAGAATGAACGAAAAAACTATCGAATCTAATCTATGGTCATTAAGCTGCATTCAAACGTCACGACGAAATCGCAATCGATCATCGTATAAGGACGATGAAATTGATTAATAAACTAGAGTTTGAAGTTTCAAAACAAAACTCAACTGTCAAACTAATGAAAGGTTATCTGCGTAACGAAACGCACTGAAGCTGTCAAACAAGTAAATGGAATAATTCTAATGTCTAGATGTCAAAACTAGGGGAAAATAATGTACTAAATGGAGATTTATTTCTTCCATGTAACAAGCTGAAAACGCGCGTTACACTGCATTAAATCTTATACATGGTTTTCGCCTTTGAGATTGGTCAGGTACAACCATACAAGTTGTTTCCATAGACCCTGATGGTACTGGAATCTGTGATGATTCTTCAGTTATGTTTGTCGGTTGGTCAATCGGTCTGGATGAATTCGGCAAATTTGTAATATCCATCAGTGGTGTAGGTTGCAAACTTTCTCTTTGGGTATGTGAATAGCTGTGGTCTACTTCTGCAAAAGTCGAACAGGTTTGCCGGACACCTGGAAAACAGAATTGCAATTTTATCATCAATAATAAAATTTACATCAGTAGATACTGTAACTAATTATAAAACATTTATAGTCAGATTTGAGTTATAAATATTGCAATTTACTTAATTGATAGAAAATTTTATAATACACGGAGGAACTACATGAATAGAATAGTATATAATGATAATTTATTCGAATATTCGTTAACATACACAAAGTGGACAACTAATATCCATACTAATATTATAAATGCGAAAGTGTGTCTGTCTGTCTGTCTGTCTGTTACCTCTTCACGCTTAAACCGCTGAACCGACTTAGATGAAATTTGGTATGGAGATAGTTTGAGACCTGGGGAAGGACATAGGATACTTTTATCCCGAATAAATTTAGTGTTCCCGTGTGATGAGCGGGTAACACCGCGGGGCACAGCTAGTAAGAAATAAAATAAAATAAAACAAAATAAAATCGTTGTTGCGTATGCCACGACAAAAGGTCACACCTCAGCATAAATGCTGGCCCGGGAGCCAGCGCTGGTCTTCCGGTGAAACCTATAGGTACATGAAACAGGCAGGTGTATTTATATACAAATGTAGCTTCTAAATCTTTATAGTGAATGCTTTTCATTCACTATGGGACATAATTTTAAAATAAAAGGTGGTTTCAAATAAAAGAAGATCTCCTTACCATTTAAATTAATTGATGGTATTGCTGTCAGCTTTAATCGTCTTCCAGAAATCTTATATATATGATCGAAGTGGTGATCACATACTCTTTTATTCTTATATATTTTGCTCGGATCACTTTCCTTCAGTTTCTCACCAACGACTGTTACCCAAGAAGTAAACAAATCAGGGTGTTTCTCTGGGTTAGGAAAGCGATGTACAGGAACACCAAATGTGACTGAAACATAAGAAACGATGTGTTATTTTCTTAATATTACTGAAATTCTTAATTTTTTGCAATTCTGTTAATATTTTTGCACAGTTTTGATATTACGAGGGGAGGTCCAAAAGTTCGCGGAATGGCGGACTTATTAATCGAATACAAAGACGTTACTATTTTTCTTTTTCGATATAGTCCCCCTTAAGGTTAATACATTTGTTCGATCGGGAAAGTAATTTTTCTAAACCTACAAAATAATATTTTTTGTTTTAGATGTCGAAATGAGCCAATTTTGCGTCCTTTACTTCATCATCGGTGTGAAATTTCTTTCCTCGCAACTCTGTCTTCAAATTTGGGAATAAATAATAATCACTGGGGGCCAGGACCAGGCTGTAGGGGGGAGGGTCTAATTCTTTGAAGCCACATTTGCCCAGGGCAGCTGTCGCAATACAGCTCTTGTGAACTGGAGAATTGTCATGAAGCAACAGCACACCCTTGGTTAACTTTCATCACCTTTTTTCTTTAAAACATTGCCGCAATTGCTCCAATAATGTTGCGTAGTACTCTTCTGTTATAGTGACGCCCTTGCTTTTGTAGTCAATCATTAATACACCTTGACAATCCCAGAATATCGTAGCATTATCTTTCCAGCCGATTCTGACACCTTGAATTTCTTAGGTGGTGGGGTACCCTTCTTGTGCCATTGCATTGACTCCTGTTTAGACTCAAGTTCAAAATGATGAACCCAAAACTCATCTCCAGTAACAATCCGTTTCAAAACCGACGTAGTTTCTTCGCCACACCGTTCCAAAAAGCTGCTTGACGCGTCGATTCGTTGTTGTCGCTGATGCGGCGTAAGCATTCTCGGCACCCATCTTGCACTAACTTTAGTCATGCCGAGATGTTCATGTAGGATCGTCAAAATGGTGGTTTCTGATACTCCAACTAATGTAGAAAGCTGTTTCTTCTTCAGCCGGGCATCTTCCAATAGTAATTTCTCAACCTTTTCGATAATGTTTGATGTGGTGGCCTCAGCGGGCCGCCCCGAGCAAGGGTCGTCTTCAATTGACTCTCTACTAAATTTAAAGAGACCATGCCATTTGTAAACCATTGTTTTTCCAGGCCAATGATCACCGCAAACTGCTGACATCTCAATCAGGGTGGTCTGAGGAGATTTTCCTTGCTTGGTTAGGAACTTGATGACGGCTCGATACTCAATTTGCTCCATACTTGCAGAATTCTTCCGGATTGACTTGCTTGCTCGATGATAACTTTTAAAGTAATGACCTAATTAGTCTGAAATATGGTATATTTACTCTTAATGAGTTTGCATTTAGTGCTGTATTAAAAATGATGGTCATCCCCACTCCCATCCCCTCCATTCCGCGAACTTTTGGACCTCCCCTCGTATGTACTTATAGACCATCGGACTCCGTCCATGAAAGTGATAATTTTTCTTATGCCTCTTATTAGCTATAGAGTAAGCCAAAAAAATACCACCAATTAAAGTCTTATAAATACTGTTTTCATTCTGATTAATGTTTTTTGATGTTGTCACTTTAATTATAAAGGTAGCAAGGCACAACATAGAAAGCTTTATTAAGCCCTATTTTTGAACTAAAGATTAGTTTTTAATGACCAGATATACATTAATTTACCTATTAAGTATTGTGTATACCTATCAGTTTTGTTTCCTTTCCTTCAAAGACTATGTGCACCCATATATTTAGTAGGTACATAACAACACATACTATTTGCGTGGTATTTTTTATTATCAAAACTCAAATAAAAAGACAAGATAATTTAAGAAAAAATACCTTGCGACGCAAAATACGCAAGTTGCAAGGCAGCTAATAAAAGGGCTTATCAGCCACGATTTGGGAGATTTTAGTAAGTATATTATAAAACCACTTACCTAGAGGGTCACAGCCAAAAACACAATATCTTTTCGGTAATTTACTCATGTTATAACAAAACAACAGTTAACAATTGAAAAACAAAGTAAAACTAGATAAAAGAAAACGTAACAAAAAACGAAACTCAACACAAACAACAATAACGAACAACAAAAACAAGTAAGAATTTAACCAAAATTTAACAGTAACTTTTGCGATAACAAGAGATAACTTCTAATTCTAATTCTAATTTTAAAATATGGCTTCCATCATAGTTAATGATGATTTCGCCAATTTCAAGTTTGCTCGTAGAGCATGCCGTTGTTCGGTGAGGTTTTGCTTTTTGTAAAGTGATAGCGATTTACAAAAAACCACGCGGACTATCGGGCCTTGACTCAGGAAGGGCTATGAACGCTTCAAGTTGAATTCTTCATTAGCTATTCACTCCTACGTTAGATCACTGCACAATACGCTATCAATACTACACATTGAACAACGAAAATGAATAAATAATGAACAATGAAACTTAAACGCATGCGGCCATCTTAAGTCACGAACCGGAAGTCCAGAGATAACTTCGAAAAGCGCATCAACATCCGAACGTCAGAGAGCCAGAGTTGACAATGAAGGACCAAGGACCTGTCATTGAACAAGCAAAATGGCCGCCTACTTTTTTTTTTTAAACACTGGTCACCAAACATACACCAGGCGTCGCTGTCGTCTTGCCATCTGTCAATGCTTCTAAGTGTGCCTCCCCTGGTACAAACCGCACTAACGCGACCGCGAGCGCGATACGATACGCGCCGCTCGGGCCAAGGCCAATAGCCCCCTCCTCCCCCGCCGCCCCGCCGCGGCCCACGACGTAATAACAACACGCCGCGCGCGACGCGAGCGCGTCAAGTTCGTGTCGTGTCAGGAATTTTGGCCGAAAATCAGGAATTTTGTCAGGACTTTTGAAATTTGTATCTGGTCACCCTATATGAAACTGACTACATTTTCCTAAACTAGTTCGCATTTGAACATATTCCAATAATTTAAGATAGGTAACATTATAAACAGGAAAGGGAATTATACGTACCCTTTTGCCTTGGCGCAGTTGTTTCTTTCTGAAACCAAGTTTGCGCTGAATGTCGACCGGAGTTAAAACTATGTTAGATTGCAAATTACATAGCTTTAGTAATTCAGCTTTCGCGACTTTTCGTAGTTTATTATCATTATGATGTATGGGAAATTTTAATAAAGCTTTTCAAACGGATTCATGGTGTACGGGCGGATTGCGCGGTAATATGAAAATGGTTGACGACAGTGTTATCACAACGTTTAATCCTTTTGGAATACCGCTATTTCCATCTTAATCACTTTGACGCCGAATGTTGAACCCTATTGGGCGTAGTTTCCTGTTCGCAGGATTATTTCCCGTGTTCAACTCATCGTAAATATATTTCTTTGACGGCTCCAAAATGCTTCAGCATAAGGGGCTTGTTATAATAATTGTGTTTCATTAAATAGTGTTTGATTTTTAAGTTACGATTCTCCTTAATTAATGTAGGTACTGTTGACAGCGGGTGAAATTACATCATCAGCATTGTAGCGCCGACAGTGGCGCCATCTATTCGTCAAGGATGAAGTTGGGGTCCCACCACGGGCGATGTAACGGCGGGAATTGAGAATCAATAAAAGGGCTGCGCCAGAGCGCCAGGCCCTCTTTCGGCTGGTGTTCCTTCCTTGCAGTGATAATAGGAGGTGTGCGTGTGTGCATAATTCTAGTTATTTTATTTGTTTGTTTCAACAAACGTATATAATTTAGCCGTTTCAAAAATATTAACCTGCTCCCTTTCTGATCGTCAACAGTACAGTCACCTGCAAAAATATATATGACAGAACACTGCGAGCAAAATCATCTAGCACAACACTTGCGAGTGCGTAGAGTAAAGAGTGTGACAGTTATTATTGCTCGTGACCAGAGGCGATTCGTGACAAAATTGTGTTGGTGTTCACTCGCAATAAAACAATCAAAATGCATATTGTTAGCGGTACAATTTATTTACTTATAGAGGAAATGCATACGTTTTGATGTGCAAAAATATCTATAACTTTTTGTGAAAATCTGATATCTGATTAATCAGCCGTTTCTCTATTGATATCATGCACAACGCAATTAAACGGTCCTGTGTCATGCTATTACGCGGAAAAGTGTTCACTTTATTTAAGTTGGAAAACCAGCGCTCACTTTCGACCGAGGTCATCGGTATTGTACAAGTTAATTTTAATAATTTAATACTTTCAGCAAAAACTGCCTTTAGGTTGAACTCTATAAAGTGTTGCAGTAAAGCTATCGCACCATCAGCGTTATGGAAATCTTCCCTGCTACAGCAATAACCACTAACTCTTTTTTAAGTTTTCCAAAAAATCCTATGTCTTGACCACTTTTTTTGAATTCTTCTTCCGGAAAGTTTTGGTTGTAGTTCTCGAAATTGTCAGTAAAAAAAGTATTGACGCCAATAGATTATCAGTGTACATAAATCTGTCCTTTATTTGCATTCTTACAACGTCACATATATCTTTACGCATTGCCGAATGACTGACATTATTTGGCCGGCGTTTTTTCGCGGGCGAAGGCGGCGGCGCTGCCTTACGTAACTCGCTTACTGTTTTTTCAAATTCGCCGACTTCGTTAGTAATTTTTATAGTCAATAGATCGGGTCCGTAAAAATTTAAACAGCATTTCACAATGAGGCATCTGTCTTGCGAAGAAATCAAGCCAATTCAGTAAGTATTCATCATTTAAGTATGAAAGACGCGATTGAGCTTAGTTGAATAGTTTCCGCATCACTGTTTGGCGAATCCATGATTGCTTGCATGCACTCTTTCAGGAGCTCTAAGTTGTCGTTTATAACTATCACTGTCCGTGTATTATAATTCCATCTAGTCTGTGCAGCGGCTGTTATCCTGCGGTTGACGATTTCTTTTAGGAATTCCGATTGTTTCGGCGAACGCGTAAAAAACGACGAGAACGCGTGTGCAGGTTGCAAAAAAAAACTTCTTATGGTATTATTAATCGATGCCCCCTCCTTCTAAAGCTGCGTATCCATTAGAGCAGCCTCAGGCCGAGCAGCCTCGACTCGAAGCACACTGAGGCTGCTCACTCTGAGGCATAGGCTCGAGGCACGTGCCAGTTTAAGCAAGAACGCGATGACACCAGACGCGCGTAGAGTAGATGCTGCTTTAAATCATTAACACTATTAAAAAAAAGAGAATACAACAAAAAGATATACAAAAGAGAAAGCATCGATGTTGGATAAAAGAGTTATATCGCAATAGAATTCAGCATGGATGTGAGCAACTGCTATTGGACATATCGTTTGGAAATGGCGAGAGCTTTAACGTTTTTACACGAATGAGCACACTGCACAGGTGACTTTTAGTGGCTGCTATCGATGGTTACACATCTGATAGAAAAAATAGATACGAAATTTCGTTGTGCTATTCCAGCAAGGGAGACTAGTTGTAACACTACGAGGAACTGGCGACTCATATACTAGTCTACAATATCTGTTTAGAATATCAAAGCAGTCAATTTCTAAAATTATAGCACAGACTACTGGAGCAATAATCGAAGTGCTAAACGACTATGTTAAAGTAAGTAAAACGCTCTGAATATAAATTCAAATGTTTTTAATTCTTTAAAATTAATTATGTTCAATTATGTTCGGGTACGGGCAGGGCTATTGAGTAAAATCATGATCTGGTGTGGGGGCTTGCGGGCTGGGTGTGGGGGCTTGCGGACAAGGTGTGGGGGCTTGCAGACAAGGTGTGGGGGCTTGTGGCCTTGGTGTGGGGGCTTGCGGACGGGGTGTGGGAAGATGTCTTGATGCGTAAACGGATGAAGAAGATGATTCATTATATTGTATGCTTGGAGATTGTTGAGTGAAATATCCGTTATTGCTTTGGCGTGGAATTCAAAAATGATGGTTATAGATTTCTTCACACATTCTAACGTGTAGGGGTCATATTTTCTCAGTTCAGACGCACCATGTTTTCCAAGGTTATCGTAGGTATCATCTTTTGTAACAAGTAATTCCATAGGTTCCTGTAATAACTTGTCATCTGTGGTATTATTTATATTTATTACAGATGAGTCTTCTGCTTTCTTTATGTGGCTCTTTTCTTTTTATTCTTTTCAGCATCTTTGGATGACCGGTCCACGTCCGATGTCACATCTGTCTCTGCTGATGGCGTTGGTGGCATCTCATTGTCATTAGTTAAATCAGTTATTTGCGAGTCTACCGCCGTTGATATTTCCTATAATCAGGTTTGTTCTTGTTTTTAAATGGTCTTTATTTCAACAATAATAATACAAATACACGGTACTAGGTTGTTACAATATAACAATCGATACAAAACATGTTAAGCTAATAAGTACTTTCTCAGACTGACGCGTCTATAAAAGTTTATTACATATTAGAGCTATTTTACATTGAGTCAGTAACTGACGTCAGTGCTGGCGCTGAAAGCTGACTCGTGCTATTTAGACGCAGTCAGTATTTCGTCAGTGGTCGAGGATATTTCTTTCGGTGTACACACGTTTGTAAAGTCAGTGCGGAAAAATGAATTCTCGAAAACAGCAAAAAATAAAACTAAATAATTTATTGAGAAACTTTACGTTTGTTATGATGCAAGAAGTAACTGGTATGTTAGAAGAAGAATTATCCAAACAGAAAAGAATTTGGGTGAGAGATAAACATGGAGGTTCTGCTATGTTGCTAAACCAGTTGAGAATTGAAGATCCTCGGGAATATAAACTGGCATTGAGAATGACGTCAAACAACTTCGACGAATTGCTTATGTTGTTATCAAGCTCCATTCAGCGTCAAGACACATTTATGAGAGACGCCTTGCCAGCCAAAGTGAAACTCGAAATCACGCTGACATTTTTGGCTTCTGGCATGTCGTTTCGAAATCTCAGTCACTTTTATCGTGTATCGATACCATCTATTTCTAATTTAATACCGGAAGTGTGTTGGGCAATATATGAGTCATTGAAAACACAGATTAAGGTAAGTTATTTATTGAAAAAGTATTAAAGTATCACAAAAGAAACAATCACACATAAATCATTATAATCTAGACAAAAGTAGGTACTAAGCTGTATCAAAAGCATAATCAATAACATTACTTGCACTTGCATTGTCGCTTTCCCACTCAACATTAGGAGTACGGGCGGCACTGATGATCACCTGACTGGGATCTACATATCTTGGACCTTCAATTGGCGATACTCCATAAACTCCCATAGAGCTGCTACTGTGGACAGCTGCCTGTGTAGACTGGATGGGATAAAATCCTAAGGAGCTACTGTTGCCGCTCTGTGTCGTAGAAGCTGGACTAGGTGTATAACGGTTCTGCTGAGGCTGTGTACTAGTAGTGGCCCTCATAGAAAAGTGTGTATTTGGGTAGATATTCACGTTTCTTCTTCTCTTTTCTAGATCTGCCAATCTACACTTGGATATTATTCTCTGAATTTCTTCCTGTGCTATTATACATTGTTCCTCAGAGAGTTTTTTTAACTGAGAAGCCACATGCTTTCCGTAAATATCACAATCATTTTCTTCGTCTGGTGGCATATTGATACTATGTGATACATTTTTTATGTCTTTTATCATTTCGGACATCTGAGACAGTTTGCTACGTTTTGACCTCGGTCTTTTCGGTTGATTGGGGTTTGGTGTGGTCGACCCGGATTCTGAAGCTGGTGAATTCCCAGTGTTATTATTTTCAGCATTACTAAACTGTCTTCTCTCTGATCTTATCTCATCTTCATCATCATCATCATCACCAGAAACAGGAATATTTCTGGGAGTATCAGAATTATCCTGAAAATAAGTAATCAGTTAGTTAACGAGTACCTAAATCGATTATTATTATGTATTATTATTATTATTATTAGTATAGATGTGTGTGTAGGTGGTACCTAAAGTAGGTACGGTACCTGTACCTACCTACACAGACATTACTACAAGAGGAAAGATTTGATTGTTTATATTATAATTTTCATTTGCAGATTCCAGCTGGAGAGGATGAATGGAAAATTATCGAACACGGATTTAACACCAGATGGAATTTCCCCTCGTGTTACGGAGCAATTGATGGAAAGCATGTTCCTATCAAAGCTCCACCAAATAGTGGAAGTAAATTTTACAACTATAAAAAAACAAATAGTATTGTTTTGATGGCTATTGTAGACCATAACTACTGTTTTTCATACATCGATGTTGGTGCAAATGGCAGCGCTTCTGATGGGGGAGTCTTTAAAAATTCTTCTATTTATCGCCGTTTAGAAGATGGATTACTGCCAGTGGACGGAGTAATTGTTGGCGATGCCGCTTTTCCGTTAAAGACTTATTTACTAAAACCGTATCCAGGTACGCAACTGTCTACCAGTGAAAAAATCTTCAATTACAGACTATCTCGTGCGAGGCGTATAGTGAAAAATGCTTTTGGAATTCTAGTTTCCAGATTCCGTGTGTTTGAAAAAGCAATTCCCACCAGTTTAAAAACAGTTGATGCAATCGTCTGTGCATCCTGTGCCCTTCATAATTGGTTGCAAAAAAAATCGAACTCCTACATAACACCTACTTGTGTAGACAGAGAGGACTCTGAAGGACAAATAATATCAGGTACTTGGAGATCGGAAATAACTCCATTAAAAAGTATAACTGATCAACTTAGAGGGAACCACTCCGTAAATGCGAAAGAGAGAAGAGATTTATTAAAAGAATACTTTATGACGAATGGAAGTGTACCGTGGCAGTTAAACAGAATTTATTAAGTTATATTTTGTGTGTTTTTTATACTAAAAATAAATGAATATTGTGGGTACTTACTGTTGTTTTCCTTTGTATAGATACATTTCTTATAAAAGCGTCCATTTCTTCGAACCATTTCACTTTTGGGATATACACATTTCCACCAGCGCCTGATTTTGAGGACTTTTTAATTTTATCCAGTTCCAAGTAGTAAGTCGCCCTCAAGTTTTTAATTTTATTTTTGACCTCGGTAGGACCAAACCCTTCTAAATTCAATACTCGTGCAATATTCAGTAATGATGTTGCACGCATTTCTTTATTTCTATAATTTTGTGATTTATTATCCCACAGGCATTCATTATCGCGGTATAGTTGAATAAGCTTCAAGTTTTCCGTGTCGCTCAGTTTTCGCGTCATTTTGTGATGCGGTGCGAGAGGTGCGACGCAGCGTGGTCCCCGTACAATACAGTGGCAGCGACTGACTTCGACATTTACACGGCGTCAATTGCGCTGGCGCGGGTGGCGGGGGGTGCGGACTGACGCCGAAAATATGAAGCGGGAATATTGAAGTCAGTGCTGACGCGACAGTACTGTACTGACTTGAAATCAATTTATACGATGGCAGTGCCAGGTCAGCACTGACTCGGCAGTCGACTGACGTCAGTTACTGACCCTGTGTAAAATTACCTTTATACCTGATATTACTAGTTAATCTTACCTTTATATGCAACATATTTGACATAAAAAATAAATATTGTGAATGTATTAGTTATAAATTCACTAATGACAAGAGCAATACAAGATTTTACATAAAACATTCACCAATTCGGTAACATTGCTATAATTAGGTAATTCAATTAACTTCTTTATTTTTTACAGTTACCATTGTTTAATACAAAACATATAAATAAATGTGTAAACCTAGCTTAAGTATAATTTTAATATGGCAAGTTGTTACTTGCATTTAATATTTTTTTTATGTAGCAACATTCTCTTCTATCTCTGCTCTCGACGGCGCTTCACGCCTCCGCGGGCCATTATTGTAAAATATTAATAAAAAGTGAATAAACGTTCATTTTAAAAAGTTACTCGCATTTGTTTTACACATGCGAAGCTGGTCCTTCGAATAAAGTGAAGTTTTAACGAAGTTTTCGTCTAACAAGAAAAATAAGTGTCCGTTAGGAGTGTTGGAGTGCACCGCGCTCGTCTATACGAGTTGCAAATTTGTCGTCGAGTTTCTGCCTAGGCTGGTTCTGCCGGCCCGCAACTTCGTTCTATCTATAATAGAACGAATATCTTCCACGGAGCTGATAGAAGAGCATCATCAAACCGCAAGTAGTGAAATTCATTACTCAGCAGATCGAGTTTCTCGATCACCGCCATTCTTTCATTTTAAAACACGGCAATGAAGTTGCTAGTCTTGTCTATGGACCAGGCGGCCATACTGCGCCGAGTGAGTTAACTTCGCGCCAATCCATGTCATTATGACACTGACAGGTGACAATTGAGTCGGCTGACGTTGACGTTTCATCATTGACATTTATTATTCATCGTTCGGATTTGAAGTGTTCCTGCGCATTGTTTTTGTGTGTTGTGTGTCTAATTTAACGGAAAAATGTCCGAATCAGAAAATTTAAAACGGCTACGTGTTGTGCGGGGACAGTGCAAGGGCACTATTACGCGAATAGACAATTTTGTGAACGATCCGATAAGTTTATCATCCGCGAGTGTTGACATCCTGGAGGCACGCAAGGAGAAGCTTGTTTCCACTTTAAAGGACTACGAAAAGGTCCAAATGGACATTTTGAGTATCGACGCGAACGATAGTGAACAGGTTGGTGTTATTGAAGATCGATATTATTCAATTTTAGCCAAAATAAATTGTGCTCTTAAACAACTCAATACCAAAACAACATCTGAATGTCACAATGTATCAACCTGTAAATTACCTGTTATTGAAGTTCCGTATTATGACGGACGTGATTTCACAAAATTTAAACCATTCTTTGATTTATTTATGGCAGTAATTGATCAGAATGGTACATTGTCAGATGTTCAAAAATTATTTTATCTCCGAAAATATTTAGTGGATGATGCTTTAGCAGTAATAATAAATTTGCCTTTAGAAAACAAATCATACAGTGAAGCTATTAGGTTATTACGAAAAAGATTTGACAATAAGTCAAGGCTAATAGCCAATCATATTAGTGTATTGTTGGACATACCTGTAATGCAAAAGGGTACAGCGGCCTCGATACGGACGTTTGTTTCCCAGATAAATCAACAGATGCATGCACTAAAAAACTTAGATGAACCCGTAGATAAATGGGACATGTTGTTAATTTCAATTTTAACCAGGAAGTTGGATCAAATTACTAACCGGGCCTACCAGTTGGATAGGGACTCCGATAATATGCCTTCCATGGCCAGTTTTATTGATTATTTAGAAAAGCGTGCTATAGCGCTAGAGGATAGCTCTCAAAATAAAAGCGCCTACTATGACGGTGCAAGCAAACATTTTCAAGCTAAAGGTACTTGCTATGAAGGTGCCTATAAATCTGTACCCAGGGTTTCAAATGTGGTATCGAAATCGCTGCCACCCTGTAAGTATTGTTCAAATAAAGAACACCAAATGTTTAATTGTCATTTGTTCAAAATGTTGCCTGTTTCTCAGAGGCTATCATTTGTAAGTGATAAAAATATGTGTAACATCTGTCTTAACAATCATGACGGTAAATGCAAATTCAGTTTCAAATGTAAATTGTGTAAACAGGGTCACAACATATTGCTGCACCAAGAGCGCAATGTGAAGGTGAACCAACCATGGGCCGACCATAACGGTCAGCACCAACCATCATCTTCTAATGGTGAGTCTCCGACTGCAGTCACTAATGCTTTAAATAAGGTGTCTAGTGGTGTTTTGCTGCCCACAATGAAAGTGAAATTAATAAATGACTATAATAACAAAGAGGTGATATGCAAAGCGCTACTGGACACAGGCTCTCAATCCTCATTTGTCACATCAAATGTAGTTGCCAAGCTAGGCCTGAATCCCATAAGGCAGCAAAATAATATAATTGGATTTGGTAATACACCCAAGAAAATTAATGAATATGTAAATTTAACTGTCACATCCTGCAACAATAATGCCCAATTAAAATTGAAATGCCATGTAACTGATACAATCACATGTAATTTACCTCAAAGATTTGTGAATATTACAAATTTTCATTTGCCAAAAAATATACAGTTAGCTGATGACACATTCTTTAAACCAGATGAAATTGTTCTGTTGCTTGGTGCCGACGTCTATTTCAATATTTTGTTACAGGGCTGTATAAAGACTGAAAATGGACCGGTACTGCAAAATACTTTATTTGGATACATTGTTGCAGGCAGTTTTCCTGAATCAGGTACAAAGGATAAATATGATACTGTAAATAACTTTGTTATATCAGACTCTGAAAAGTTAGAAAATGTCATGGAGCAGTTTTGGTTGTCAGAAAAATTACCTGATCAGGCTAAGCCAATAAATGATGAGTTTGTTAAGGCTGAAAAAATATTTCAGGACACTGTGTCTATTAAAAATAATAAATTTTATGTTGATATGCCATTAATATCCCCAATGGAGGACTTGCAGTTGGGAGACTCATTTTCTGTGGTCTATAATAGATTTATAATGTTAGAAAAAAGGCTGCATAAAGATCCTGTTTTATTAGAGCAATATAAAAAATTTATAAGGCAGTATATTGAGTTGGGACATGCCAAGGAGGTTGATATAAATGAGTATGATTTAAATGGTCCTGTTTTCTTTCTAGCGCACCATGCTGTAATTAACGAGGCTAATCGCTCTACTCGGTTGAGGGTTGTGTTTGATGGAGGCATGAAATCGAGAGCTGGAACGTCGATCAATGACATCATGTTGAACGGGCCGGTTGTACAGAGTGAGATTTTTGATATTCTTATTCTATTTAGGACTTATCCTTTTATTTTAACTTGTGACATTCAAAAAATGTTTCGCAATGTTTTTATTAATGAACATCAACGAAGTCTCCAAAATATTTTATGGTGCGATTCGCCCACAGAACCCATCAGCTGCTTGCAACTTCAAACTGTAACATACGGTTTGAAATCATCTGGATTTTTATCCACCCGATGCTTGGTTGAGTTAGCAAATATACATAAAGAACGTTTCCCCTTGGCATCCCAGGCCATTTTAAAAAATACGTTTGTAGATGATGTGCTGACTGGAGCTGACGATATAGAGACACTTCAGGAATTGAAAACTCAAATAGTAGAGCTCCTAAAATTAGGCGGTTTCTCATTGCATAAGTGGTGTTCAAATCATGCCCCACTTTTGAACGATATTCCAGTCGAGCACAAACATTTTGATAGTGTAGAGATAGGTCAAAATGAAACTGTCAAAACATTAGGTCTTACACTTCAGGTTATACCTGACAAGTTAAGCTTCTCTAGCCCCAAGGTTGATGAAGCAAATCAGCTAAACACTAAAAGAAAAATATTAAGTTTTATAGGGAAGGCCTTTGACCCTTTGGGGAAAATCGGACCCGTAATTTTGGTTGCTAAGCTATTCATGCAACAGCTTTGGTCCTTGCAATTAGATTGGGATGCTATAATCCCCGATGAACAGTTTTTATACTGGTCCAAGTTTTTGAACAATTTGAAACAAATGGGTCAAATAACAATAGATAGATGTATAAACTACAAGTCTGTATCCCATGTAGAGCTAGTAGGCTATGCAGATGCATCCCCTAAGGCATTCGGAAGCTGTCTCTATCTACGGCTGTTTATGAAAGATGGTTCTGTTAAAGTAAACTTGCTGTGTTCCAAGTCGCGCGTAGCCTCATTAAGTAAATCGCACACAATTCCACAACTGGAACTGAACAGCGCTCTACTATTGGCCCAATTAGCGAATAGAGTCAGTAAAATTTTGCATGATAGAATTCCTCACAAGTTATTTTTATATAGTGACTCGCAGATTGTGTTGTCATGAATCAAGTCTGGGGCACAAAAAAGTACTGTCTATATTAAAAATAGGATAAAGCAAATTTTAGACTTGACCACGGAATCAAATTGGTTTTATGTTAGGTCCAAAAATAATCCCGCTGACTTGCTTACGAAGGGTGTAGAGCCACAGAGGCTGCAAGATTGTCAACTCTGGTGGCATGGCTCACCCGATCTCAGTGACGCAAATTATTTTCACACAAACTCTGAAAATTTCAACTTAAGGGACATTGTGACACAGGTAGAGCCATCTAGCGTATTAGATGAACATACGGATAGTAAAGATGACATTTTATGCAATGTCACAAATGTAGAGATTCAAGATTTGTTAAAAAGATTTTCTAAGATACACAAACTCCAAAGGGTAATTGGTTTCATTTATAGATTTTATAACAACTGCTTGAATAAGAATAACAAAATAACAAGCAGCTACTTAACTATAAAGGAGCTGCATGACTCCATGTTAAAAATTGTGCGCTGTACTCAAGCTGAGCACTTTGCAAAGGAGTTAAATTTGCTTTCTAAAAATAAACCTGTCACCATAAGTGATCAGATAGTATTTTTAGATAATATAGATATTATTAGAACAGTCGGCAGATTGCAAAATGCTGATAACTTGTCATATGACAAGCGGCATCCATCTATACTTCCTAAGAATTCCTTTATAACTCATCTCATTATAGAGCGAGAGCATATACGGCTTATGCATGCAGGAGCTAGGCTGGTATTAAGTTCTCTATCTCAAAGGTACCATCTAGTAAATGGCATACGAGAAGTCAAAAAAGCAGTGCACAAATGTATGAAGTGTGTACGCATGAAAGCTGAAGCTGCAAAGCAGTTGATGGGGAGTCTGCCTAAAGAAAGAATCACTCAAAGTAGACCGTTTCAGCATGTAGGAATCGACTTCTGTGGCCCATTCAATATGAAAGTTGCTCGTGTTAGGAACCCTATTATTACTAAGGGGTATATCGCAATTTTTGTTTGTTTTGCTGTAAAAGCAATACACTTAGAGCTGGTGTCCAATCTTACCACTGAAGCATTCTTGGCATGTCTCAACCGATTTATTAGCCGGCGTGGCATGCCCACAAACATATTTTGTGATAATGCTAAAACCTTTAAGGGCGCTTGTAACATTTTAGAAGATTTGTATAACCTGCATTCCTCCAAAGATTGTAGAGATGCTGTTAATAAGTTTTGCTCACATAATTTCATTAAATTCAATTGGATACCAAGTTACTCCCCGACATTTGGAGGAATATGGGAAAGTGGAGTTAAAAGTGTAAAACACCACTTTAAAAGAGTAGTAGGCAATCTATGTTTGACCTACGAAGAATTTAATACTGTAATTATTCAGATAGAGGGTATATTAAATAGTAGACCTATACTCTCAGCAATATCAAATGATTGTAATTATATTACACCTGGGCATTTTCTAATTGGTGCAGCCTTGGCGAGTTATCCTGAAATTGACCTAACTGAAACTCCAGTAAACAGAGTATCGTTTTGGAAAACTTGCACAAAACTTAAGCAGGACTTTTGGAAAACTTGGTCCAATGATTATTTAACCCAACTCCAAAGCCGCCCCAAATGGAAATACCAGCAACCCAACTTAAAGGAAGGAGACCTAGTTATTGTAAAAAGCATGAACTCCTCTCCATTAAATTGGCCGATGGCACGCATTGTTAAAACCTTCCCAGGCAATGATGGAAATGTAAGGGTAGCTGATGTTATGATGAATAACAAGATCTATCGTAGAGCTATAACTAAATTATGTCCTTTACCTGTAATGTAGCTAAAATAATGTTATTGTAAAAAATACTTTCTTAACAGCTGACCTAACTAGTTATCTTTATATATTCTTGCCCGGCCCCAATTATGTTTAATACAAAACATATAAATAAATGTGTAAACCTAGCTTAAGTATAATTTTAATATGGCAAGTTGTTACTTGCATTTAATATTTTTTTTATGTAGCAACATTCTCTTCTATCTCTGTTCTCGACGGCGCTTCACGCCTCCGCGGGCCATTATTGTAAAATATTAATAAAAAGTGAATAAACGTTCATTTTAAAAAGTTACTCGCATTTGTTTTACACAACCATCATGTGAAGAGGAATGGCTGCAACTGGGGCAAGATTGGGAAAACAAATGGAATAACATAATTAGGTATACTACGTAAATTTACCTCGAACTTTGTTGCTAAGTTCCATACATCGGTTATGTGGGTGGTGGAAAAACAAAATCATTTTTTTTTAATAAGCCGTATTCACTTAAAATCTTCAATAAAAAACAACTTTCATTTCATGACATTAACAAGTACTGTGGGTCAGTACCGCGAACATCGTAAATATCGAATCGTAAAATTCGACATCGTTGTAGTCTGCAGGCAAGGTCCAGCTCGTGACGGCTCCGACCAGAGACTAATACTAACATAATCAGACGCACAACTGCCATAGAGCCAATTTGGCCAATAGGGATTCACTACTTTCGACTTTGACAGTTATTTTTTTTTAGGCAAAGGAGCTACATGTAAACAAGCTCTTGGGGAAATTTCATATTTTTTATGATGATGCTTTACCAGGAGACAACAAAATAAAACAAAATTCAAATTACTCCATTTAAAATTTTAATCAAAAGCCTTTTTTTTGCATCGGCGGCAAATTCTGTTGGATATGGGATATTTCTGTGCCTTTTAAAATTTTATTTATTTTACTGCACCTGTAAGTACTCTCTCTGGAACAATATTTTATGAATTTGGCAGTTTACAAAAACCAACGAATACTTGGAAATAATGTGTGTTTTGATTTCTTTAGTAATGTTATTCCTATGGGGCTTCGTCTCCAAGTTTGGTTTCTTTCACAATATTGCCAAAATGCCACACAGCATACTCTGAGGGGTAGGTAAGCTTTTTGTTTTTGTCTGAGTCGTATTCTTTTATGGCATATCCATTGGTGAGCCTTCAGTTGTCAGGTCGGTCATACAATCTCAACACTTTATTTTTTGTATGACCTTCCTGACCACCCACCCCGCAGTATACGCCAGCGAGTAAACACTCAGACGTTCACGCCGTGCTAGTTCCTGAATACTGCCCTGGTCTTCGTCTACTTCAATCGACGAATTGTGAGGAGAATTCGACGTTTCCGGTGGGATATATTGTTTTTCTTCAAAAAGATTTTAATATTTAACAGCTGATTGCCAGAAGTCTCCTCATAATTGAATCCCGCCGAGTGAAAACGGCGAAATCTTGTTATTAGCAGTGATTTAAAGGTTAAAGGTGCTTATGAAGTTGTGGCAATTTGGATCGTTATTCTGAAATTCTACGCCCTAATCCAATGTATAAAGGGGTTTTACCTTACAAACAGTCCGGTAGTTTTGAATTTTTGATGTGTTGTCTAGGATGGTTGGTGAGTGTTTAAAATGCAAAATTCACAATTCCCCCTCCTCCGCGCCCGCCGCCATATTAAAAAAACCGGCAATTTCTGCAGATTTTTGCTTATACCTTCGTTTAGGAGCATTTTAGGTAGGATAGAGCTTAGACAATGTTGTAGACTATTAAATTTACTATAACGTACATTTTAAATTTCGTCAAAGACAGATAGTTACGAAGATATGCACATTGTTACATATCAAACCTGGCTCTAGAGGGACAGCTCATCGGTAAGTAATAAAATTGAGGTATAAATAGAAGGAGCATAAATTAAACGGTAACATAAGTTAGCAACATTTATTTTAACATTTATTTTAAACTTTTATCAACCCATATAGCTCAAAATATAAACAAAATTGCTGGCAGAGCACATACAGACTCGAACAGGGTTTTAGATGGGCTGACTGACTTGCCGCACTGACAACTTCGTTTGTATTATAATAATTATTTATTTATCGGTGAGAGGCAATAGGTTATGTGTTATATTACACTAAAGAAATGGGCGCCAGCCTGCTTCACAGGCGTAAAATAATAAGAGAAAGAGTACGTCACCAGCAATGTGTCCCCGGTTACTCGGGCATACGAGTAGGCATGTGTTGGGAGCTACCTTTTTTTTTTTTTTTTTTTTTTTATTTATTACACAGAAAAAACAATACATTTAATAATAATTGCAACGAGCAAAACCATACTAAGGTTTAACTGCCGTTGAATTCACTCACATCACAATAAGCAGGTATTAACTAGATAGGTATTATTAATAACGATCGGACTTACATCAGCTAAGGTACATTGCTTTAACAATTCGTTTACAGTGGTGTGGGGTTTCACACACACTCGTAAGTATGTTGGAATCGAGTTCGTTAAGAATACTCGGTAACATGTACACCTCACCATACCTCACCATATACAGAGACAGCTTCGAAACAGCGTCAGCGGAAGAAGAAAGGGAGCCTGCTTCTCAACCTTTCATTTTGACATCAGTACGAAAACCCCTGAAATTCAACAAGTACAGTCAATGCCACGCTCGGTTACGTAATAGCTAACCTAGATGGTAAGACATTCATCAAATATACATACCCGGTTGGGGAAAATGGCTGTGCTGAAGACTATTTGGCCAATGTCAACCCAGCGGGGGCTCAAAACGTTCTATTTAGAACGGGACATGGGGAAAAAGGCCGTGGGACTCATCCCACAGTCAGGGCTCCTTAGACGCCTGCCGAGGATTCTAAAGAAAAACAACCATTGTCAACATGGGATGAAGACCAAGATGCCACTTCAGCTGAACACCATAATACGTACCCAAGTTGGAGTTTTTGAATAATTTAGACTCGGACAAAAATAAAATGCCGATCGAATGAAATCAGAGAGCGAAATAACGCGTCATTGTGCGGTGTTGCTAGATTTAAAAAAAAGACAACATGAGAGTAATGCGCTTCGGACGATGTGACCAAACATAATTTTAAATTAATCTTGAGTCGCTGAATAATCTGAAACGAATAGAAAACGACATCCAACACCTTTTCTAAAATTAGGACGATCAGAATGTATTTAACAGAAACGAATCGCAAATGGAGAACGGATTTTTAGTAGCGGCAACATTGGCCTAAGGTTAAGGTTGGGACGCATTTTAAGTGTTGTGATACCGAGATTACGATTGGAATTATCGATTGGAAGTACAAATAAAACAAGGGGGGGTTTAGAAATTTCTACGTTACAACATAAAATAAAATCGCAATTTCCAGTAATGTATCAAACTTCTGGCTTATATATCTTTGTTAAGGAGCATTTTAGCTAGAAAAAAGCTTAGGCAATGTCGTATAGAATTAAATTTACTATAATTGGTGTTATGCAGTTTAACGTCCTGTCGCCTACTTGCACAGTTATTAACACAAATAGTACATTTTGAGTTATAATATATAAGTATACGTATATAGGATAAGCGCGAAATATGCGGTTCAGGTCGGTTGAGTCAATTAAAAGTCTTGAGTTCAATTAAAACTTATACTTCAAAATAAAAGTACCTACACAAATTATTTTTACAGTCATTAAAAATGGGCCGAATGTACATGACCGAACCGTCTTAATAATGTTTTAAAACTAACTTATACGTCTAAAATACTAAAAGGATATAACACCTCCCCTATCAGACAGAGGTTCTTTCTTCAGTTCTCAACTGCAGAAAGCCGAGGACATTCTTCGTTCAGCTGTTGTTGTTCAGTCCTTTCTGTGAGTGGTGATGGTAATCTTCGTGATTTGATTTTAATGAATGCCATGTATGATGCAATGATAATCAAAATAACGTAGAGTGGTGTAGTCCAGTAGATGTGTTGGTGATGTTCGGGGCTTGTTAGTTGTATGTGTCGCTGCTCTTTTTACCGTGTATATCAATCTTTTTCTCTACAAGCCAAATTGGGGATGACATTTGCTGAAGCATTTTATGGATTTGTGACTGTACTTCGGCTTTGTGTACATAGAGGTACCTGTAAGATTTTGTGTAAATTGGTATTTCGTCGGTAGTTCGAATTCGATGTTTGATTTTTACATAGTTGGATTATTTGTTTTTCTTCTTCAGCATTCATGTGGTCTGTTCTTATACGGTTTTCAAGATCGTCAGATTTTGGCAAAGGTGTTTCGAAGTTGTAGCATTCAAAATTATCTTTTAAACGTGTACAAGGTATTGGGTGTGTTATGCTAATGGTAATATCATTGCTGGTCTGGTTGTTTATTTCAACGAAAGCATAACATAGGCCATAGTAACCACCGATTGCAAGACGCATTGATTAATTTTTTTTTCAGGGATATATGTTTCTCCGTTTTTTATGTTGACAGGTACCTTAATCGCGTTTGAGCTATTGGCTTTTACGAGTACTTCGAGAAGATTATGATTCTCTGATTCTAACATTTGTATTTGGTTTATTGCTTTTTGTGTAACAAGTTGTCTTTTGGATAGGTCGACTGATGCGCCAAGTTTTTGTAAGAGGTCAAGTCCGATTAATCCATCGAACACGTTGTGAAATTTATAAATGTGGAATTTATAAAAACCCTTTTGTTGAAATTCATCAAATAATGGTACATATATATTTATGTTGAGTAGTGCAATGCACATTTGTTACGGCAAATGGTTCGTAGTCCACTTGAAGGTTTTTATAAAATCGTTTCACAATATCGGGAGACAAAAACGATTGATTCGATCCTGTATCGATTAGCAGCTTCGGTGGATTATTTATCTGGATAAATGGAAGCTGTCTATTGAGATGGGCATGAATTTGTATTAAGTTTCGTTGTCAAGGTTCTGGGCCGGACAAAAATTTGTATTTTCATTTTTTATGTAACTTAATTTTCCTACGTCAACAATTATTGTCGATGTTACTCACTAAAATATACTTGTTAAACAACTCAATTAAAGTGAGATAATAATATTAAAAATCAAGGCACAAAATAAATGAAATACACCTTTACCGTCAACGGAACGTAAAACGTCATCTTTATGTCTACCATGACAATTCATCCAACCTAAAAATTTGATAATGGCGTGGTATTTACCAATTTGTATGAAAACTTTAAAAAAATATATCTCGTGAACCTTGAATTTCCGCAACTTGAAAACTTGAGAAAAGCTTTGTATTTATGAGTACTATCTATAAAAAAAATATATAAAGGAAAGTTTATCCTAATTTTTTACCTTTTTGTAACAGGAAAAACTCCGGTAACCACTACAATTGCTCACTGCCATCGATACGCACATTCTTAGAGCTATGTCCACGTTTGGGTAATATATTTATCTTTGTTCAGGGAACTTCTCCGTCTTGAGCAATTGTTATGAAATATGAACGTACAGTAGATGGATAAATAGGGTCAGCGGGCCCAACGCGGGTATGCTTACGACGGACGTCCTAAAAACCACAATCTTCTGGCGGATCCTGTTAAGGACCATCACAAACAAGGCAAAAGTACTTGGGCTCAGAGTTGTTAGATGTTTTCTTATTTTTCCCTTTTTTTTATTATATGAATCCCTTGTTTTTTTTATATTTTGCTGCTTTACTAGTAGAAGGGAGACTAAGTGAAGGCACGTTAGCTTTTTTTCTGTAGATTTCATTTCTGACTTTGCCTTTTTTGTTGCTCCTCTTTTTGTTGTTCTTTTATTGGTGTACTAGTCAGTACTTCAGTTCTTTGAACTTTTCGCTAGCGAGTTGTTTTATCTGGCGATAATTTCGGCAAAGGTTTAATCTCTATGGGTCTTATGTGATCAGAACGCTTCAATGGATCTAACCGGAGAGTAATAGCATCTATCGGAGTTGAACATAGTGGTCGATCTATCCCCGCTGTTGTATCCTCAGCTATTTAGTTCTGGTTCTAGACATTTAGTTGGACTGGTGCACGATACAGTTTTATTAGGTACCAACGGTGATTCAGAAGTTAAGAGACTGAGATCCATCTCAACGTCGTTCTCAGGTGACAAAAGCCCCACAAGGACTAGGTTACGTACACTTTGTGCATCTGGTACTGGTACGGATGGTGCAACATCTGCAGGCCTCGTGACATTTTCTTGCTCTTTGGTCTCGTGAGTAGCCTCCGTGGTTTCGCTAATTGCTAATGTAGCTAACGGTGCAGATACGACGTCATAATTTTATGATATACTCGTCGTAGGTAATCACTTGCAGGGAAAATGAACGAAACACCAAGTTATTTGCACGGCATTTAATGCAGAACTGACACTGACATACATACATCCGAGTACCCTACATACAAGAGAAAAAACATACTTAAAACTACCCTCCAATGTTTACACATATATCACAAATGTATGAGCTGGCAAGGGTGCAACACCTGCATGTCTCGTGACATTCAAGAGAATTCTCACCGCAAAAATTATCTTCGCTCAACCATGACTCACAAGAGACTGATTTCGTTAACCGGCTGTCCTAGCTTGTCCAGCGCTGAGCTTGACTCACGCAGTGGGTCATAGAAGCTCGACCTGAGCGTCATCAAACTGGGTGGTACTGACGGCAGATTCATAATGCGCCCTATGTATGAATCTAATAGCCTTCTGCTATTTTGATACCGCTCCGACAGCAACCCCATTGCCACGGAGTAGTTGGCATCGTCCATTGGTAGCTGACGTACAATAAACAACGCCTCCCCGGATAAGGTTGTCCTTAAATAATAGTGCTTCTCGGAGTCCGATATGTCTCGGCTATGAACCAAAGAGACAAACAAATCATAGAAAGGCAACCATTCCTCCGGGTTCCCCGAGAACTTGGGTAATTCAATAAATGGTAATCTTGATTGACTCACCTGGCTGTGGTGGGCATTCGGCCTGGTCCAGTGACAACAACAGCCTGTTGACCTCACTAAATCGCGCGTGGACGGTTTCAGCTCTTCCTCTGGAATCTCTCCCGCGACGGCTCCTACAAGGACCTTATACGCTGCTATAAACTGTGGGTAGAAGGTCATGAAATGTCTCTTTGCCACGGTCGCCGCCATGGTTCCGGAACTCCCTGTAACCGATGCAACAAAATTCCTATATTTTGAACTGAATTGGAACCGCGCTGATTTTACTAACATTGTGAAGTATTTAATATAAATATCCTAATATACATGAACTATGTTTATATGAACCCTTAATGAAAGACGATGACCTAATATTGACCAAATCTAGTAAAATATGAATGTCCCAATATATATATATGAACTATATTTTATAAGTATGATGACACTTGACTTGCTATGACCTATAATTTCCCATGTAATGTGACTTCCCGAAACTCGCCCGATTAGCCGCCTCCGCGTTGATGCCGCTGGGCAGCTGCTTCCTGCAGCCTGCCTGTAGTTCTGAGGGCCACCACCAGCAGCCACTACCACGCGGCTCTGGATTAAATGCAAGCCTCCACGCTTGCTGCGTTAGTAGTAGAAGGGTTCCTCCCAGTCCACGTCGAGAAATAAAACACGTACTTTTACACTCGCGTTTATTAACAACTCTACAACATAACACTTAATTAACTGATTATTACAAAACGTTCCCCGAACTGATTTAAATAGAGTGAACAAAAGGGGGCACGCCTGCGGGCCCCGTTACATGAATTATCACACACACGTCTTTTCTAGATGCAATCGAAAAGGCAAGTAATACGTTTCCCCGAAACAATTATATGTGACTATCAAAATGGCGCGCGCCCTGCTGCCCCGTTACATGAATAATTAGCACACACGTCTGTCCCGTCTCCCGTCCCGGACAACGCTCAGAAGCAACTTGACATTAAAAATATGTGACTTGAACGGTTCACCGAACGATTACAAACTGAATGAAGTATGTCCAGCACTACACTCTCAGTTTTCTAACTAAAACATAAACTATAATGCAAATATACACTACTAGTGTATTTTTCCCCAACTGAATGTATTGGAATTCCTAAGTTAGTTAAACAGAATCGGCATAGGTGGCGTGGCGAACGCCAACTGAACCGATTAAACGTGAATCCTAGAACAATGAATTCATATGACGGCGACGTACGAGATGGCGTCACTCGTTAGGCGGTGGTCTGCAACAAACGCCGTAGGTCGCGTCCGGCGTTTGCTGAACGCAGACGCTGGACGCGGCCTACGCAGCGCACATCGCGCATGGTCACTCAAGGACGCCGCTTCCAACGCAAACTTCGATCAGTTTTTCGGACGTGAAGTGATTAAAATATGGATGAACAGACAATTTTAAGTCCTTCTTGAAAAGAACGAGGAGGATGATAGATCGCATTAAATTTTTCGTTCATAATTTACCTTTGTGTCAATAATTACTTTCAATACATTGTTTCTATAAACTTTATCACTAGCGTCAAATAAAATTCTGTTTAATTAAACAGATTCAATTAATAACTCGTCCTGTTCCTTTGAAACTTTCATCATCTTCGTACAAAAACGCGGCGTCCGTGACGCCAGAATGCTCCGAAATGAAGGCGGCGTACAACCTACGGACGCCGTGCACGGCGTTCGTGCGCCGCGTCTGGCGTCTGAGAGAGACCACTATAGTGCATTTCCATAGTAAGCATTCGTACGTCGCGTACAGCGTAACGCCGGACGCGACCTACGGCGTTTGTTGCAGACCACCGCCTTACAATACTTGTTCAACATTAATTTAATTTGCCTTCAAATTGCTTTAACAATTACTTATAATTTAGTGAATAAAGGATTTTGACCTTACAAACGGTCCGGTAGTTTTGAATTTTTGATACGTTGTCTAGGATGGTTAGTCAGTGTTTAAAATGCAAAATGCACAATTCCCCCCCCTCCGCGCCCGCCGCCATATTGAAAAAACCGGCACTCTCTTCATATTTTTGCTCATATCTTCCTTTAGGAGCATTTTAGCTAGAAGAAAGCTTCGACAATGTTATAGAGAGTTAAATTTACTACATTTTCCATTTTATATTTTGTTTCTAGGACAGATAGTCACGGAGATATACACATTTAAAAAAACTTAAGAAATTGCAATTTCCAACTCAAAAACAAACTTCTGCATTATATCTTCGTTTAGGAGCATTTTAGCTAGAACAGTGCTTGGGCAATTTTGTAGAGAATTAAATTTACTATAATTTACATTTCAAATTTTGTTTCTAGGACAGATAATTACGGAGATATGTAAAAAATAAAGTCACATTTTCCGAAAATGTATGTAAAAATGGACATGAGTTTTATAAGCAATTATATTTCCTACATGTTTTAATTTGTCCTAGACTAGTCCGTAAGTGAATGACAGCGTTCTAAACCAAGAATTTTGAGAAATTTTCGGAAAATTCGACTTTTCCTGTTTTTTAAATGTGCATATCTCCGTAACTAACCGTCCTTGAAACAAAATTTGAAGTGTAAATTATAGTAAATTTAATTCTCTACAACATTGCCCCAGCTTTGTTGTAGCTAAAATGCTCCTAAACGAAGATATAATCCAGAAGTTTGTTTTTCAGTAGGAAATTGCGATTTTTTACGTTTTTTTTAATGTGGATATCTCCGTAACTATCTGTCTTAGAAAAAAAATATAAAATGGAGAATGTAGTAAATTTAACTCTCTATAACATTGTCGAAGCTTTCTTCTAGCTAAAATGCTCCTAAAGGAAGATATGAGCAAAAATATGAAGAAAGTGCCGGTTTTTTCAAAATGGCGGCGGGCGCGGAGGGGGGGGAATTGTGCATTTTGCATTTTAAGCACTGACTGACCATCCTAGTCAACATATCAAAAATTCAAAACTACCGGACCGTTTGTAAGGTCACACATAGTACTTTAGTCTCTATTCACCGTATTATTACCTTCAAGTGCTTTTTCTTTTCTTGTTTTATCACCAAAACCAGCACAAAATATGTGGCATATTTCTTCCCAAGCCTTACTTTTATAAATTTTAACGGAATAGTTGGGTAGAGGTGTTTTAAGTAGTGTTCTGCTTTTTCTTTGTCTTTGTACACCAAGTTATTGGTCACGGTCAGCCAGTTATATCTTAATTGTTTAATACAGTACGTCCAAACAGTGAAAGTAACTATTTTTCGATCATTCACAGAGAAAAAGGGATGATCCTTTGAAGCCCCGAAATTCTTCATTAAACTTTGGTTAGTTGAGACTTGATCACACAAAGTTACTTTAGGTAACAAAAATGGAAAAGTTTATTTATAATAACTTTTACCAGCAGCTGTAATTCTTTAACAGCTTTAACTTTTACGTTGCTACTCGATAAAAAGTAGCAGAGGAGGATTTTCCAGTTCGAGTAGATAATAACTAGAAAAAAAAAACTTCTTCGCTGTCACTATCATCATCTTGGAGATGTATTATAAGTTGTTCAGTATTTACTAAACACGCTTTAGCTAGGTCTTCATTTTGTAACCCTTCAGCATGACAAATTCAGTTCTGCCATTGTTCAATTGTTACATTTTCGATAGCACTATTCAAAAGATTCTCTACGTCTGCCATTTTGAACGTTTTATTTTTTGTTTGGGACCATATCACTTCAATGGGATTGTATTAGCAGTGGTATGGTGGAAGTCGAATAACTTCTTGTCCATATTCGTTGGCAAGTTGGTCAATTATGAATACCTTTGTATGGTAGCTCGCATTGTCGAGAATTATCAGTCATGGTTCTTCTAACTACACCAAAAACTCTTTGAACCACTTCGATATTACAGCCTTTGATGATTTTCCAGCCTTGGACACCAATTTCGCCTCACATGCCGTACGTTTCGTTTATAACAATTTATGATTAAGAAATTATGGATAGATGTACTTGCTTCCCTGTATAATTTAAAAAAAAGTTCTGTAGGGTATTGCAGGTTATTGTTTTTTAATCTTTTATATCATCTGTATTGAATATAGGCGTGGTGTTCTTCTTTAGAGCTGCTTATGTAAGTTTTTAAGCAGCTTTAGACCCACATTGACGACTCTGTGAAGTGGATGGGTGAGAGTTAATGTCGGGACGTTTGTTTTCTTTGTCTGTATCATATTCATCTACCTCAAAGAGAATACTTGTGTCTAATAAAGTACCTATCTCTGTTGTCCACTTCACAGTTTAAAATGAGGGCTCAGCAAATTGAAAAGAAGTAATGATTTGAAGGTATATATGAAACTATTTACATTTGGTTTTACATTTCTGTAATTGAGAGCTCTTACCGTTCCAAAAAAGTTTTCCAGTGGGTCTTGGTTAATGTTCCAAGGGTAATAATATTCCACGCCAAATTCGTCAAACAATATCTTCGATATCCTACAAAAACTCGAGGCCACCATTCGAGGAGTCTTACAGCTAATTTGCTACTTGTATCTATATTTTTTTTAATTTTTCGATGGCTTCTACCGAAAAACGATGTTGTGCGGAGTTTTTTTTAACAGCTGTTCTGAGCTTTCCTTTTGTGGTGCCGCCAGGGGCCATTGACACTGTCGAATAGCGAATCCAAAAACTCAATTATTTTGGCCGTAGCTTCCATGGTGTTATTTGTGTCAGAACCAGTGTTAAGCTTATCTGAATGTAAAAATAAATAATTAGTAAGTATCATTACATTAGCCCTTTAATGAAATAAAACTATGCAGGTTTCGTATAATAAAGGGTCTCTGATGAGGACAAAACTCACTGGTACTTACTGCCCAGATGCAAAAATGTCTTTAGTATATACACCTATAAAAAATTGTATATTCGTTTGGAAGCCCTAAGAGATTATTATATGTGAATATGGGTGATTCTTTTAAAACCAGCAATATTTTGTTATCAGACAATCTAAACAACTTTCACTAGCAACTCTGAAATCACGAACAAAAACAGCTGTTTCATACATTTTGGTCAAGTATGTATTGAACCTTTTGCCAAACCACACGATACAAACAAAGGCTGGAAAGACACCTAAATCGCATTGGTGTGATTATATTGGAAAGCCTAAAGAGAGTTAGTAGCTACGTTCGGCTTCATTATAATTATAAGGTAACAGCCAAAGTTCTCAAATAATTCGGTACACCAATTTAATTGTATGCTCTGTCAAACAATTTGATCACTTTAGATGTTACCCTAAATTAGGACGATGACTGTACTACATAGTAGTAGATTAGACACTTACCATTTCTGCAAAATTTACATCATTATTGAGATATTCTTCCTGTGTTGATAATTCATTTTCATCACAAATAGGTAGCTGTACAGGAAGCTGTATAGGCTCTTTGTTTCTCTTAATTTCATCAGTTTCATTTTGGCTTCTCATCCAGGTTAATATTTGGTTGTTCTATTCTACCAGAGTTGTCAACAAATGCATAACCTTATGCTGATGACCTATAAACATGAATTGAATTTAGTTGAAAAGAATACAGCAAATTTGGAACTGGCAGCAGCATCAAATCAAGAATTCTATCTATAATCTTGCATAGTCATATAACATACATGGGTGTTTCAAATTTTAGGTCACACATATGTTTGAAAGTAAAGTATACCCATTATGCATGTAAGATCCCTACCACAGCAAACAAAACATCCAGTGCGGGCAGTATACAAACATACCTGCAGATTTTGGTTTCAGTAGAATCCTTCCGGCTGCAATGATTTGGTGTGATTGTAAATTCGCTTTCAGTAGAATCCTTCCGGCTGCAATGATTTGGTGTGATTGTAAGGTCTGTTTCAGTAGAGTCCTTGCGGCTTCGATGATCTGCTGATGTTGATGGCCCGTCTATTGTCTTCAAGTTAGGAGAAACTTCCTTTTCCGGAGTTTTATTGGTTTTAAATATATTGTAACAGGGTATACCTAAAAGCAAAAGATTCTAATTACCAATATAGGTATTACATGTAAACAGACAGAAAACACAGACGGACAGCGGAGGCATAGTAATAGGGTCCTGTTTTACCCTTTGGGTACAATCCCTAAAAAACAAATTTTCTTTCTTACTGCACAAATAACCGTTGATATATCAGATAGGTACTTATGTTAAATATGTGACAGTGAATATTGCTTTTACAAAAGTTTTCATTTATACTTTTACTGTTTCGGTCATTTCGTAAAAATTTAATTAACTTATTTTTCTTTTTTTCACTGCTCCCTGCTACTCGTACATTACCTGGAAATAATGTAAATTAAAGCCATTAATCCCACAAATTGAGACCACTGTGACTGAGACACACAACAGCACCTACCAAACATTGCAGTCACAAATCGGCAAACAATTACAGTTTTTATTTTTTAACCTCAGTTTTTGATACTTGGCTTTTGGACATAGGCTGTATGGTGAATTTTCAGTCTTTGGAGAGAATATTATTAGTATACTCTAAACCGATGAACAAGCATGTTGAGATTAATAAATGTTGATGAAGCGAAAGTTATATGCCAGGACCGTAGCAAGTGGAAGAATTTAGTCTATTATGTATGTAAACATTATGACATTTGTATATATTGTAAAATCAATAAGTATGTAATAGAAAAATTGTTTGAAGGATTTGTACCAATCAGACAAACTAGAAAACAAGTTAATCATTTTTAAAAATGTTAGTAACACCAAGCACTGACATGACAATAGGCAAAAACAAGCCATCACCACCCCAAACACATTTACCTTCTGTGTTCCATTTCCATTATAATTATGTAAATAGTAGTCAACACTCCTACAAATTGCTATCCAATGTTGTATAATAAGACGCTCCAGTTTGTACCTCACCTAGATAGAACAGTTCCTTATAAGAAAATTTCATTTACCAAAAGTTTCTCATAAATAACTCAATCTTGGTTCAATTTTTAAACCAATTGTTGATTTTGTCCCAAATTAAACGACTAAAGCTGCTTGAGAACTCTGGGTACTAGCCAAGGGAGAAACATACATATTGGGTCGTCAATAGTACCTAAATGAATGATGAATTTGAATATTTATGCTTTAAAGTATATATTTATCTATTTAAGTATGTATATTGTCATCCAGTACTCATAACACAAGCCTTCTGGAGCTTAATTTGGGACTAGATCGATTTGTGTGAAGGTGTCTAATATTTATTTTTATTGTTATTATATATAACTCGCCAGTCCCAAACAAGTCTAGGGCATCTTCTTCGAGTCCAGATGACAATGAAGCGTCAGAGTCAATTACTCGAATGGGCTTCTTCGTCTTTCGTTTTTTGTTTACTTTATCGTAATCATTGACATCACTTGTTGATTCGGCTTGTTTTGCCTTTATACGGGCCGTCATTAAATCCTTTAGAAAGACAAACACACAGCCCATAAGTATTAGGGTGAAATGGTTGAAACATTGGCTTGAAGATATAAAATGAATAAAAAGGCACGATTTTGGAATGTGGGCCAAAGGGGGTCCCAAAGAAAATAGGTTCTAGGAAGATAATAAAATAGGGAATCCCTTTGCTACCTCGACCATACCTGGTTGCAGTCCACTCTCAATTTCAGTGAGGGATGAATTTAACTTCATGTAAATCAAATTGGTCAGATGTGTTGCTTGCCTGTTTCATATTTTTTTCGCTTCAGGGTTATTGACTGCCATGTTTGATTATCGGGTGTATCGTGTTTAATCACCGACTTATTATATTGAGTAGTATGCTTGAATCTTGGCCAAAATGCGTCTGCATTTTAGGTGTCAACCATGTGCTGCTCACAATAACTATGTTTTGTTCGTCGCCATCTTCTTCTGCCACGATATAAGTGTTTTTTTCATCCATAGGTAATAATCCACAACAGACACCCCAAAATAAACTGCACAAGCCAGCATACACAACCTAAAGGTTTACAAACAAATTTTACAACACTTAACACAATATCACAAGACAAAGATTTAACATGAGTCATTTCAATTACAGTTTGGCGAAGACCGTGATATAATACATTAATTTAAATAATGATTCGGCATAGTCACCTGTCTTCCATACGTGATATCAAACGGGTCAAGTGAAAGCGAAACTGACCGGTATAAACTTGTATAGCGAAGGGAAGCGCCAAACGCATTATAACTAATTCGATATCAATAGATTAACGCTCGATGACACATAACACGCCAACAAATATTTCCAGCGCATCAAATAGGTATTTATCTCTTAAAATTTATAATAATTCCAGGACAGATAAACATGACACTGAGTAGGTATTTTGTATAGTCCACCTAACACAACACAAAGAAACAAAACTTGACAAACTAGGATAAGGATGGACGTGATTTTTCACGTCATTTATTTCCATAAGTCTTAAATTAAAAAAAAAAAAACGCCAAAAAATGACGTCATAATTCACGTTTTCGGACAGAAATTGTTGACTGGCTAGCCTCGCGCAACATTCTGGGAAAATATCGTTTCTCTCTGGCAAGGATTGAAGTGTAGAAACGATATTTTCCCAGAATTTGTTCATTTGCGTTATGTGATTTCAAATTTAAGATTTTCAGCTTTTATAGGTGATGAACAAGGTCCGGAATTTTTCATAGCAAATGTCAAACTTTGAGAGGGTTCGACCAAAGTGTTTTATCGACTATCGATAAATAATTTTTACTTAACGAAACATCGTTAAAGTAATGAAATCAGGCTTTTAGATATATACCGTGGCGTTCAGCATAAAAAAATACACGGACGAAGTTGCGGGCACCTCCTAGTTAATAATAAAATTGGTCAACCGCATCTTACGTTGTTCATAGAATTTCTAGTCATATTTTATATGCAGTTGTATGGAATAAAATCATGATGTCCCTAATTAGCTGACCGCGACTGTATGTTAGCAATATAGTAAAGAATAAAATAGAAAATACTTTTATTTTACAATTTTAATATGGAACTTAACATGGAAAGTTTAAACAAATATTTCTTAGAGTAAACTAACCTTCATTCAAAATAACAGAGTCGAAATCTATATCTGTACTAATTAGGTTATCTTCATCTTCCCGGTAGTAAAAGAAAATTGTCATTATTTTCTCAACATTTTCACCTTTTAAATTGGTCCTATTTTCATTGTAGATCCATTTATACGATGAAAAAGAGCGTTCTACCTCAGTGGAAGTAACAGGAGCATATTTGTAGTACTCGATAACGCTGTTTTGGCTGTAATCACTTTTTACTATAAAATCGGCATAATTGTGCCCCACCTAGTTATAATAGGTTTTGGAGGCAATGGTACGGCGGATGGACATATTTGTTTGAATATTCTGACTCTATGTGGCGACTAAAAATATTTTTTTTACGTTGGATATCAAGGCATCAACACTCTTATATTGAGATCTTATATGCTCACAGACTCTATGTAATCCATGAGCCAGACATGTAACATGTAGTAAATTTGGAAAAGTAGCTTTTAAGATTTTACCAGCCTTCAGCATGTACGCGGCACTATCAGTACTCAAAAAAAGGACATTTCTAACATGCTCATTGTATGAATTGTGCCAAAGAAACTGCAATTGCTTTTTTATGTATTCAGCCATTGAGTTACCGTCGACTTTTTCAAAAATTTTACTTCCAATTAAGTAACATTTACAACACGAATTTTTCTTTAGTTCTCTTACAATCACATTAGTGACACTTTTTCCCATCCTATTTAATGTTTCGTCGATTGTTATCCATATATATTTTCCAAACATGTTCTTGCGTGTTTCTTCAATGGTTTGTTTGTATAGAATATCTAAATATACTTTTCTTAGCAAAGATTCGTCCGGAAGTGATTTTGATGTACAGGAACAACAAATATATTTTTCGAAAAATATTCTAAACTGTGGGTTGTTAATTTTATTCCATGGAATATTGCATGATATTAAAAATATTATTAAATCTAGATAGAATGTGTCACTGGTTCTTTTCGAGCATTTTGACGCATGAGTTTTACTCACTAGGTGACTTTCAACGCAATGTTTCTTTAGCTGCTTTAAATGAACGTCACATTTAGAGCAATATATATTGTGGAAGAATCTTCTTTGTAAGTAAGAGAAGAATCTTTTTTTATCCATTTGTTAATTGTTTTTCTTTTGTGTTTTCAGTGTACCTGTCCTTTATAAAAAAGCACATCATTTTGATTACATGACACTAGAGCCATTAGGTATTCATTAATCATCATGTTATAGCCCTTTCTATGTAATGCAGCATACTCAGTCGTTCCCACATTGTCTGCGTACACTTCTAAAAAGTAGGTGCTGCACAAACTGTCTGATGGCCACTCCACATTATACACCGAATCTTTTTGTAATACTATGTTTTCCTCTACGTTTCCAACAAAGTTTTTGTTTCGGTCATAGTCTTGAAGTCTGTAAAAAGAAAAAAAAACATAGCTGTTACCTCGGCAAACCAGCATACTTTTGGCAAATGTTAATGCACCTCTTTTTCTTAATTCCGCTTTCAAAGCGTTCATATTTATCGCCAAATAATCCATTTGCGATTATAATTTCACGAATTACATCACTTTACAATAGGTAAATTAAAGAAATTATAATTTATGTCACGATACCCGCCATACGAGCAATGGAGAGGGCTATGCTTGGGGTGTCTCTACGTGATCGAATCAGAAATGAGGAAATCCGTAGACGAACTAAAGTGACCGATATAGCTTACCGGATTAGCAAGTTGAAGTGGCAATGGGCAGGCCACATAGCACGCAGAGCAGATGGCCGATGGGGCCGAAAAGTGCTCGAGTGGAGACCTCGGACCAGCAAGCGCAGCGTAGGACGTCCACCTACAAGATGGACAGATGACTTTATAAAGGTCGCAGGAAGGCGCTGGATGCAGGTCGCTTCCAACCGGTATATATGGCATTCCAAAGGGGAGGCCTCCGTTCAGCATTGGACGTCCTATGGCTGAGATGATGATGATGATGATGACCCGCCATAAGCAGTGAAAAAAGCCAATGAATGTTATTGGACCGCACTCGACACTAGCGCCTCTAGCGGAAAATTCACACGCGATAGCCCCCTTTACAGACTGTCAAGAGCAAGACGAGTGGTCGAGTGCACCTTTGGTATTTTAACACGTAAATGGCGTATCTTGCATCGTTCTTTAGATGTTAAAATTGAGTTTTGTGACAAAATAGTTAAAGCATGTTTTATCTTTCACAATTTCGTACGGAATTATGATGGAATAAGATGCAAAGACCAATTAAACCTCGTTGCACCCGTCATACAGAAAAGCGATACATTTATGAGACCAGCTTTGCCGGCTTTGATGACCCGCCATAAGCAGTGAAAAAAGCCAATGAATGTTATTGGACCGCACTCGACACTAGCGCCTCTAGCGGAAAATTCACACGCGATAGCCCCCTTTACAGACTGTCAAGAGCAAGACGAGTGGTCGAGTGCACCTTTGGTATTTTAACACGTAAATGGCGTATCTTGCATCGTTCTTTAGATGTTAAAATTGAGTTTTGTGACAAAATAGTTAAAGCATGTTTTATCTTTCACAATTTCGTACGGAATTATGATGGAATAAGATGCAAAGACCAATTAAACCTCGTTGCACCCGTCATACAGAAAAGCGATACATTTATGAGACCAGCTTTGCCGGCAAGTGAAATTGCACGCTATTTTATTCTTATTGGCTAACGGAATTAGTTTACGCGTCTTGCAACACCTGTGGTGTATAGACACCTTTATGAAATAAAGTGTCACCACTACCTGCCCGCTGCGGCCATTACGAAGACAGACGTCAACGTGAGCGGGCAGGTCGTATGGACAGTAAACCCGTTTACGTTGTTTCATTGAATATATTCCCGCCCTGAAACCCTGGACGTCACAATGGCGACGAGGATAAACAACGCAACAAGGAAGTGTACAAATAACCGATAATAATAATCAGTGGAATCCCTTTAATTAATTTCTGTAAAAGGAAAAGAAAAGGAAAAAGTGGGTATAGTGGTATAGAATATTAAAGTACCTACAACAAAAGTCGCATAACATTCTGACCAGTACTTTGTGCACTTATGTCAAAGAATAAGCAGAGGAATTGAAAACAAACTGATAACGGTCGGCGTAATTAGTCGTGAACAGAATGTGCCCGCTAATGTTTACCTAAATGCATTCCCGTTGTTGTGTTATGGTAACAAATTGTCAAATTCGACATAGATATACGTACAATTAAAATATTTGGTTAAGTATTATATAAAATGCTCGATGGTTGTTAGACAGCCAGTTACAAATTCGTTATCTACCTACAAATGTTTCGTTACATATTAATATTTCTAAATAAAGTTACACATTAAAACTGAATATCTAAGTGCCTTGAGAATAATTATCTAGCTGTCACGCAATAAGTTGTTATGATTTTATTTGGATCTGTGTTCAATTTATGATAATAACATGAACAATATTACCATTCCATACGATTCTTAATAGGTAGGTAAGTAATTAATATTGGAAACCCACACCAACCTGTACCTATTTACATCGTAACGTGATCAGGTTAGCTATCATCAGCTGGACTAAAATATACCTACATACTTTCGATGTAAATAGGTTAGTGTGTTATTGTTAAAATATATCATGTTTTACGGATTACCTACACAACAACAATAACAAAGAGTGCATGTAAATATTAGTGAATGAATGTACCTAATCGCATTTATAATTCTCGGGGTTATCCTTAGTATTATTATGTTTCTAAGTGCGAGCTGAGTCCGAGTGGATATAGTAAATATAACATAACAAACACAAAGAGCGTAAGCTCACCGAGTTTCGCATGTCTTAGGATTGGAAATAATGTGCCAAGGAGTGAAAACTCCTCGAGGTTCTTTGTAAAAGAGCCAAAATGTGTTAAGGAGTGAAAACTCCTCGAGGTTCTTTGTAAAAGAGCCAAAAAGAGTACCCCCGGGTACCGAGCAGAGGGCGGAAGTTAAGGCCTAATCCGAAAACTGTTCGTTTGTCTCCCATACAAGTATGTTTCCTTTTGCCAACCAAACCGAAGTATCGACTGATGTTTGGTAGTAACAAATTTAATTAACAAATTTAACGTTACTTACTGCCAACATATGTATGAATTGGTAGTAACATCGAGAGTAAGCTATGTGCAGTATACCTAAATAGAATTATATTTTAAATAGCCCGGCAACTGTTTACTCCTTGAGTACAGGGTGTCTGTCACTTTCATTTCGTTGAGTCGCGCCACAAGTGGGGTCGCGGCAAAATATTGTGCTAGCCATGCAGATGCTGCAGAGCATCGGAAATTCAAATATTCGTAATGCAATTAGTTTAAATTAACTGCCCAAGCATTTGGATACCTAGTAGCAAATAAAGGAACTGTGAAAGTGGGAACGTAATTAAAATATAGGAATATGGGAGGCAAAACCAACAGGATTCGAGGAAAACAAAACCCTATTAGGCTATGAAAATAAAATCGGTTCAGCTGTATCAGCGTGAACAACTACAAAACAAGCTGTCATTGGTTGGCAATGACAGGTGGAAAAATCTCGTATCAGCCCTTGGAGTAGCCCGTAAAGGTACGGAAATTAACTACCAAACAAGCTGTCGTGCGTTGGCATTGACAGGCCGAGAAAATAGTTTTCTAAATTTTAAATTGTATGACTTTAAGTGACACCGTGTCAAATTCGAAAGTTGAATGATACTAAAGTAATTCATGACGTAGAGGGATTATCGCGAAATTGATTGGATATGTAACAAATAAAACATGGTATTGATTTATCTGAACTGAAACTAAATCGACAATAAGTGTTATATATATTATACGATTTGACTGATTTGAGTTCACTATAGAATAAAGTATATAACAAAAGAATATATATGCTAGAAATAACGACTTATTTGTCATTTAAAGTATTCGTGCATTATAACTAAACGATAACGAGTAAAACCTACAACATGGGTATTATGGTAATGACATTTTAAAACGAATTGACCAGATTGTGGCGTTTAAAGTAAATCACTTGGAAATCGAATCGATTTGACCTGATTTTCATAGTTCTCTGGAATAGGTAAATAATACTAGTAATTGTGAATAATTTGACATTTATTACGCATTGTGAATTAACTAGTATGAGCATAGGTAATTCTATCCCATGAGCAATTGATAAAAGCATTTTGCCAGTTGATGGAATAGATAGAACATTCTTTATTGCACACATAAACATGGATAACAAGTAAATTTAAAATTACAATAGAGGTAAACAACATGCAGTCTAATAGCTAAAGAGCGATATCTTTCAGACAACCTTTAAGTAGAGTGTTGTTCTTGTCTTTTTAAGCATTTAATGCTAAAACTGAATATTAAATATAATGACAACTCTTTTAATTTCCCATATTCTGAAAGTTGGTCAATTGTTTATCTTAATAGCGGGTTGAAAGTGAATTCCCATTTTGGTTTGATTTTGCAGGGTTAAAAGCAATGTAAAAACAAAAGTAACATTTAATTTTTCATAGAAAACCAAATGCGCTACAGGGCAACTTGTACAGCACGGAAAACGCACGGTATTGTCTGGACTGGATGATATAAAGTATTACGCGTTAAAACAAGAAAATAGTAGACTTCAGTTAACTTTTCCTGTGTAATAAAATAATACTGATATGCTCCTAAATTATAAGAAAATAGTTTCATATAAACGACAATTACTACGTTTTTCAACCGAGTCCAAATACTAAAAGAAAATATATTTATAATACGTAAGTAAGACTTAAATTCGATGTTAAATTTAGATCATCAACCTGGTGGCTGAAATTCCAAATTACAAAAACTTTAAAAATATGAATGATCTTTCGGATGCCACGGGAACACATTGCGTGAGATACAAACGCTGAGTGTGCATTTAGAGCAATGTTCCGGTTAAACAGAGGTCGTGTGTTCGAGTCACACTTGGACTTCACATGCGCGAAATTGTATGTATCCTTTGTAGGTATGTTAAAAAAAAAATGGGTTTTTAACTACACCAATTTCAAACAGGTTTTACAAACTAAAATCTACCCGCATTATAAATGGCATGCATTTCTATGGGATTGTATCGATATTAATATAACGTCGTATTAGTCTATGCATATAGGCCATGCATTTGGTCTAGATACCCGTAGTGTTTGCTGGGTAGTGTAGTAGACACGTCAACACTACGTTAAACAATACCTAGTTGTAGGTACCGATAATCACATCTATTTCTTAATGGACCGAGTAGTACCAAAGTCGGAATTGACTGGTACTAACAACAAGTAAATAAAAGATCTACTCTAATGGGCTAAGTAGTAAGTCTCTGAAGACTGGTACTAACAACGAGAAAAGTAGTAAGTCTGTGAAGACTGGTACTAACAAGTAATAAGTCTGTGAAGACTGGTACTAACAAGTAGTAAGTCTGTGAAGACTGGTACTAACAATTAGTAAGTCTGTGAAGACTGGTACTAACAATTAGTAAGTCTGGAAAGACTGGTACTAACAACGAGCAAAACAATAGACTGTTCTATTGAAATTTAGTAGTAAGTCTGTGATGACAGGCACTAACAAAAAAAATTAAAATACAGTTACGAACAAGATATTGGTAATCAATAGACATGGGGGATAAATAACGTCACGATGACAAAGTCACAGTGAGTCGCCGTCAAAAGTTGTCACTGTGACATTTCACAAAGTAACAACGTGACAAAATCACATGTTCCTACTGTTCCTAGCGCAGTCTGTTAAATACTCAAATCACGATCACGAGTATCACAAACGCCGTGAGCGTGGCGTGGCGCGGGAGTACTGCGACTCAACTCGGCTCTATTCGGGCTTAATCGGAAGTGTTCGGAAGTAGCGAACATCGGATGACGCCTGCTGCCTGAGAGCGAGTGAAATTGCGTAAAAGGTGAACGCGCCTGCGTACCCTATATGGTACGCACTGGCAGGGTCGCCATCTAAAGGTTGGAACTTGGTAGTAAATGATACTAGGATTGTCGGATGTAGACTGAACATTTATTGGGTAAAATACAGGCTTTTTATAGTAGTTCTCTGGCGTCACGTAACCTTTAATAGGTCCGTGACATTTACAGTAATACAGAAGGGTTGTCATAGGTTGACATTAAGATTGCTACGTAATTATGTATATTCTATTAAATGTCGCATGATGACCAAGGGCATGTGACGTTGCTATCCCGTCACACACCACAGTATCAATTAGTTACTTGTATGATAATGTTAACGGTGTGACAAAAACACGGTTATACATGTAATATTCATACCTCAGGGTTTTCGGTACGGGAATGTTTGATATTAATTAGCCAGTGTTCGTATTGATGGAAAAAAAAACAGAACGTCCTCTGGCTGATTTCTACCTCATTTCTTTTAGTTTCAAAAAACTAGCTAGAGCACCGCAACAATATCATATTAGGTGATAGGTAAGGTAACAGGCGTGACATAGTCACGTTGAAATAACAGTGTGGAAAAAATTACGTTAATTACAGCACCGTGACTGACCGTGACCTGTCATAAATATCATACAGTGAAACCAGTAACAGGCGTGACAAAGTCACGATGACTTTTCACTGTAACATTTTTGGAACAGGATCGCCAGTCACTGATACCAAAAAGTAACGTTTTCCCCATGTCTAGTAATCAACTGATATAAAAAAAAAAAAGCTAACGAATATCGCAAAAACTGACGTTTGAACGTTCATTGGCACCACTAACAGTAAGACTGCACTGTAGGTCGCGCCGAATGTGAGTAGTACCTCTACTTATGATAAACGCGTCTTCGTAATCATACATGCATAAAAACGGTGCTGTCCCTGAATCAAATGGTAAAGTGAAATAAACTTCGGGTTAGACGAGGGTTTTCCAAATTGAAGACTTTGTCTTACATTAAGATATGCAGCGTTTATAATATTCATGAGCCCTCACAAGAGACGTAGGCAGTGTGTATCTACCTATCTATTCTCCTTGAGGTATACTCATTTGTAACTATCAATGTAAATTTCAATAATGCAGCAGGAATTCGTGATTTCTTTTACTTGTACCACGGTACTTGAAATTATGGTCGATATACCAATCAATAAAATTTGTAAAGAAATTCAAAAAAAAAAAAAAAAACACCTTTTTCATTTCAAAGGCTGACTAATCAACGCCGGTTTAGTATTCTGAAATACTTACATTTCATCAGAAGATTTTTAAATTCATACCAAAAATTGGAAAATGTATATTTCATTGAAAAAGGCAAACTGTGAGTTTTCTTGCGGCGCTTCTTTCTCACGGAGGTCTTAGTTGGAAGCGCTGGTAGATTCCTAAATTTTAGAAAATAATTGCTCCACAGTAGATTAATTCAAGAGTAAATGAATATAACTTAATGTTATGATTGCCAAAGGAATTAAAATAATAATAACTGTGACAATACCAAATACAAAATATTTAATAATCGCATTAATCCATTCCGTTCTCCAATTAATAACAAGTAATTGACAATATTTTCTTAGTGCACCATGATCACAAAAAAAAAAAAAAACAAATGAAAAGAGAAGAAAACGGAAACGTGAGAATTGGTTAGTGATGTAAAAGTGAAGACAAATTATTGAACTTGAAACTACAAAAAAATAAGTATAAGTCCTCACTAAAATTAACTTTTTATGTGCATAGATTTATGATTAAAAGCCTTGTCTCAAACGGAGAATAAAGTGAATAGTAACAAAACAAAAACATAATTCTTTATGACACATCTATTACAAACTTACAATACAGTTGTTGATAAGATTAAACTACTATTATATTTCAATGTACATTCAAATTCATGATTGAGAATTAAATTAGAAAATATTAAATTTTTAACTACAGTCTAGTGACCGGGATATTGCTATTGTTGCGCATACCCGTTACTTTGAAATGTTGTTGGCTGGTTTGCTCACTGCGCCGACGCGAGATCAATCCATATTAATGGTGGAATTATCATCTTCGCTGTCTCAGCGAAGGTGCTGGATGTATGCGATGCGTTACAATAACCGTGCTCAGTTGAACCCTGAGTCTGAGCAAATGCTTCGCGCCTTGGTGTTTGGCGTGGTTGGCTGGTGTGGGGCGTCTGGATGTAGGCCCCGAATTTAGTTCAATTCACTCGGATGGAGCAGTGAGCGAATCCGCTAAGGGTTTGTTATTACTGATAATATAAATCAATCTAGATTCCAGGAATAAATACAAATGTACATGTAATGCAATCTCGATATGGAACATTAATAACTAGCAATAAGTAAATAAGTAAGCTATCAATAAAACTATTTCAAATTTATCAAAAGGGGATGGTGTGGTGTATAGACACCTTTATGAAATAAAGTGTCACCACTACCTGCCCGCTGCGGCCATTACGAAGACAGACGTCAACGTGAGCGGGCAGGTCGTATGGACAGTAAACCCGTTTACGTTGTTTCATTGAATATATTCCCGCCCTGAAACCCTGGACGTCACAACACCTATTCAGGGTACTGTGGGGAGTGCACTCAGATGGAGCTGATTAAAAGAGCAGAGGTACTTCGTATAACTTTATTGCCCGGAGGCCAAACTAAGAATGAAATACATTTTTACATTTTGACGGACGTCACTCGTCCGTTCCAATATTAAACACGTCTTTTTCTTAAATCAGTGGCCAACACCACTGAGAGTGAAGTCCAACCTTCACAGTACCAAGGTCTGTCGTTGTAACATCATATCCGAAGTATGCGATACTATTTACAACGCACTGAGAGATTACATATAGGTAGGTAACTTTAAAAACATTTTTTTTTTCTATTAAGTAGGTTTATTTTCAAATTTAACATATTTGCAATCAACTTATTAGTAAATACTCAAAACTGCCCAAGTCAATGTCATCCTCTGTTACTACATTTGCAATTTGAGATTCATTGTTTTCAGAGTACATATACTCATTGTATTGTCATTGTTTGCCTGTAGTGGTTGTGAGATTGGTCAGCAGGAGAAATGTTATCAATGTCGTTAGTAGGATCTGGTGTAGAAAATTGTGGTGGTTGTGTGTAAGGATTTTGGTAGAGTGTGTTTTAGTCTGTGAAGACTGGTACATAGAATTTGGTGATGGGCTATATGAGTAGTTAGATGTTCCGTGGCCAATTTGTTGGAGACTGATATTTAGGTTATCACAGGAACTTTTGAAGGAAATCACGTCGCAACAAAAACAACTAAGATATCTGAATCTGATAGTATTCACTGAATCCGTTTTGACGATTTGTTGTTAAGTCATTGTTTGAGGTACTGGTATCAAATCTTCTAATACTGAGTAATTTTGAATAGAGTCTTGTGGTATCAATACTGATGAATCCGATTTTTGCAGGACATCGTAAGCAGTTTCAGCATTTGGTACATCCATGCCTTGTGAAACGCAGTTATCAAGACGGCGCTTTATTGCGGCACCGACGCCATCCAGCGGCTCCTTTGCCATGCGATGCTTCACTAAAATTTCAAGTAGAATTTGGGAATCCCATTTCTTGTGCCAGCTTAGGGAATAAGTTAAAGTTTTTCTTTTGCTTATAGGCCGTCTGAAAAGAAGTGGATTCCAGTGACACTCGGTAATGTACTTTCTGATGTAGTAATTTAAAACTGGTGTCAGATGTGCCCATATTGCCTCTGGTTCGTGTTCATTGTTCGGGGAAATGGATGCAAATGTTTGAGGTTCTCTGTCTTTAGCATACCTATACTATATCACTCCAGTATGTATAGTAACTTGAGGTTTAGAGGCACCCCAATGCATGGTCTGTACTTCTTTTGCGTAATTGCACGTATAGTTTTCAGAAAAGTCAATATGCACTGCGACTTCGTTCGGTGTTAAATTTTTTATGTAGGTTAGGTATTGAGAATATTGATGTTTTATTTATAAGTTACGGTCATTGTTGTATGAATCAGTTAATGAAATCATTGTGTCGTTTTTCTTTTTTTTTACCATTTTTTCAGCAGTTTTATTGGTTCCGCTGCTTTTATCAGCATATTCACGTTTTTCACGTGCAAATTCTTCCCATAAAACCATCTCATCCATACTGTGAGTAGCCCAATCAAAAGTGATTACTTTATCGCGACCCAAAGAACATTGTCTATAGGCACAATCTTTCGAATTAGTATCGCACAGTACTTTAGCAAGGAGATCATTCCCAAAGTATGTAATTTCTCAGTTTTTAGTGTGAAATTTTCATGTTTTGTACTGTACATGTGTCTCTGTTACTGAGTTTCGGATGCAGCACATAAAATTTTAAAGGTTTCACTTCTTTTTTTCCTGCTGTAGCTCGACTTACGTCATCCTTTTCGTTGTCTTAATTCTTCCATTATCCCTCCGAATACAGGGCTTATTGGATTTATTCCTTAGCAATACAATAAAATTTCATTGTAATTTTTTGATACTTACAAAACTACGTAGGTACCATCCACAATAAAGTGTTAAATCTTACCTTTCATTTTCTTTTTGTCGTCGGAGAGTTGTCCCACTTAGGTATAACGTTTTGACAAACCTCCTCCTACAAACGTGTCTTCAAAATGCGATCGCTATATTATGATTTTGAGTATTTATCCCACAACACAAAGGGGATTTGCCTTCTATATCCGTAATTAAATGGTCAACGTCTAGCGTCTCGTCTTGACACTCCATCGGAGAAGCAGGTTCCGACATGTTGACGCTTGACTGACGCCGTTGCGGCGATTTTATTATCGCAGTGCGCGCGGGGCCATACAACTCCGTATTCTGCATTTTACTTTTGCGATAATCGCGTCGCGAGCCGTCGCAGCAAAATGTGACAAATCACAATTTTAAAATCGCTGCGATTTTTTTATCGTATATGCGTGCACAGACATATAAACCCATACGTTTCATACATTCGGCGACAAAATAATCGCACGACAAAAGAAGCGTGGTGCGCGCTTGGGCTAATACTGGTCAGTGAGTTCCAGCGTGGGATGGGCACAATCAGCTAGTATTAAGTAGGGTCGGGTCGCCAACAGTGGCACGGATTTTTGACTTTAACGGTATACAGTGGCTCAACCTATTTTCTGACTTTGTTTCTTTAAAAAATAGTTTTGTTGTTTATATGCTTTTTTTATTAATTGGTTGGCATTCAACAGTAACATAACATAAGATACGTGACTCCGCATTGTCGACTTATTACTTGTCCCTAGGGACCCGCTTCTCGTTTAAAGTTTGTATCTCTCGGGGAGTTTCTAGTCGTCGCCTGTTTCGCGTCCCTTCTACGTCTGTACGATTACGCTTGAGGAAACGGGGAAGCGGGACATAATTATAAAAATTATCCATAAACAGGCAATATCCCTTACCAAGGTACTCAGTCATCAATTTTAAGACAATTTTGGCTTAGTCTAAAGTGAAACCCATGATCGGAGCCAGTGTAGTTGTCCCTTTACCCGCGTATAATGCTATTTTCAAACAACACCCACTTATCGCCTCGCAGAGCTTGTACGACTTAATACCGAACCTTGCTGCTTTGGTCCGGATACACTGAACCCAGCTCACGTGTCCTTTCCATATCAGCAAGGATTCGTCGATTGAAAGTTCTCTGTGAGGCGAGTATATTGCCGGAAATGTATTATCTAAATAATCTAATATAGTGGATACTTTTGATATTTTTCTGGCATGTCCGTGACACATGGGGCTAATGGAATTATTATCAATGTGGTGCAGGAATCGCATCGGAAACCTGGCATGCAGATTCTGCCCGTTGACCAATATTCATCAATGAGATTCCTGCAACACAACCCCATGAATATGAAAACTGCTACACCGAGAGAAATTACATGTTGGTTCAACCGAAAACCAACCGAAATTACACATCAAAATAGCGCCAATCAAAAATTTTGTTAACACAACAAATTTAAATTGGTTGCTTATACAAATAAAAATCCTAAGCTTTACAAATAAATTGGTTAATTCAACTGTTTTTTTGTAACAGTAACAATATTTTTTTTGTAATGTCAACGAATTCGCATTTGTTGCAACAAACAAGTTTTATTTAGTAAACTTCCTTACAAATCATACTCAGTAGATTTAAACAAATTTCGCATTGGTTGTATTAACCATGATTTTGTAACTGATGTTGTTGGTAACTTATTGGTTACTATTACCAATACCAAGTAATAGGATGTACCAATGAATTTGGTGGATCTATCGAGGTGCTTCAGTAGAAGCAATCAAACAGATGTTGGTTATGGTAGCCAATCACTTGCTAAACAACGTTTCATAAATATTCATTTTACAAAAAAACGTTAGACAAATGAACGATTCCCAAATTAGACGTTGCATAAAATATAGTTTTACAGATAGATCATGATACAAATTATTTATTGGACTAAACATCATATCACAAAAAATTATTTCGCAAATTATTCATTTATTATTCTAGTCAATTAACAAAATAACGAATGATAAAACAACGTTAATAAAATGCATTGTTTGGTAAACATTTCCTTTAATAAATCATGAAAGAAAGAACCATGGAAGAAAGAGACTGATCGAAATTCAACCCCTGGCAAAAACTGTCTGAAGGAGGCATTTCGTATCATCGCTAAAGTATTATTTAAATAATAATTCAATTTTTTCCTTTTTCTCCATTTGGTTGATCGTTATTTGAGTTATCACGTTAGTAGAATACAACTTTATTCCTTAAGAAATACAGTTCATTATCGTTTGTTATCTACATTAAACAGTAATCGAGAAAATTTGCTATTCAAGACGTTAAAGTGAACGCTAATCAAGTAGGGATGCGGCTATGTTACTATCGCTACTATTGTCGATACCAATTTCGAATTTGATAACTGAAATTAAATAATGGATTTATTAAGGGGAGACCTAGGTACGCAAACAAAAATGTTTGTAGCTTAAGTTGGCTGCCTTATCTTATACCGTTTAGAAATACCCCTTTTTGGCTCCGTCTAAAAAAATATTGTAAATATGTATTATATTTATATGTTGAATATGTTTCGTAAAAGTTTTTTTATTAAATGTGGTTTTATTGACAAACTTTTAGAACCTTCATATGTGACGACCTCGTGCAAAGTACAGGTAAATTAGCACTCCCTATTCTGATCACCGCCTATTAGGATAAAGGAACAGTAACCGGCCCTGTGCTTTGCACGGATTGCAGGCAAGTTAGGATAGACATAAACTGCTGGAAATGTATGATTCATCACTAGAAGCAGCTAGTTTGGCAAGACTGTTTTTAAAAAGCTTATTAGGAATGTTATTTTTTCGTTACCAGAGAATATGTAACATATATGACGTAAAATATATCACTACCGTAGAGTTATAAATGTGCTGAAATATAGCATTTTTTTTTTTGTTATAAATGGAATTTCATATTGTTTTGTCGAGGACGAAACTATCGATAATTCATACTTAATCTTAGGTACCATCACGTTTTAACTGAAAATATTATTGACCACAGTCATCAGATATCTCGCTCCCCCCATACTGCTTACAGATACTGGCCCTAGCAGATCAGAATGTACCAGCTCCAGCAGACGTGAAGCGCGCTTCGCCTGTCCAACGGGGAATGGCAGCGCAGTCTGCTTTCCCTGAAGGCAGCACGCACACGCAGTTACTTCAGTTTCAAAGCCATCATCCTGAAACATAAGCGGGTCATTCTTCTTTTTAACCTACATGACGTTAAAATTTTTACTCATATTTCAAAAAAAAAAACATAACGCTTTCTAGTCAAATCTTATATGTTTTGTGATAGCTTATTGTCTATTATATCTGAAAAAGTGGTTGGCCGAGAAGCTTACATTTTTTTGTAAGATTTTCAAGGCCTCAAAGATGAATTGGGCTAATAATTGTACACCTCCGTCACAATATCTTTTATTTTTTTGTATCTAATAGAATAGTTTAACTCAAATAACTTGCAAATTATTTATTTCAATAATAATCAAATGGTAATTTTAGAAAACTTACACAGCAATACCTGTGTATAATAATAATAATAATAAAATAACTTTATTCATTAAACAACTACTTACAAATTAACATCTCTTTCTGGTCTTTACATTTTTAGTAGAAATATGTGGGTAACTTAATAATATTATCTAATACATCTTTAGCTAGCACTTGTTACTATTATGTAGTTGTTACGTTACATTCGAAGAATATAATGATGTCCTTTACTCCCCGTACTAGTTAAAAACTGTATCACGGTGGAGTAAGAATCGTCATCCATAGTCTCAAAATATCATATTTATTTTGTGAGAAGAACACAGTACCAGTGATGAGCGCTAGAATCAAACTATAATATATAACAAACGTAATAAGTAGTAACTTAAAATAAAATTGAGGGTGAAACTCAATAATCCTCAGGTTCACCGTATGCTGTTGAGTTAAGCTTGCACCTGGTATCCATATCGTAGCATGGGAACGAGGTGCAAACTCAACTCAATCAATAATGAGCGTTATCTTAGTTCTAAGACGTAAACATGTAGTATATGTAAAAAGTACAGATGGTTTTTTATGTCTTATAATGGAAATCATAATATGTATTTAATTTTACATGAGGGATTCCTAGTTTATTTGAAAATGAGTCTTAGTAGACAAATATACGTGTGTTAGTGAGGGAGTAAGTGTGAGTGTGTGTGTATCAAGCCATTTATTTTATGAGTTTTTCAGCGTCTTCATAGGTAATTGAATTTAGATAAGTGTTTAATGTTTTTTTACATTGATAGAAACTGAGGTCCCGCAATTTTATGCACTTACTAACGCGATTGTAGAGTAAGGGGCCGAGATATTTTTGAAATTTACGAGAAAAAGCTAGCTTTGATTTGGGGATAGTATAGACTAGGTCAAGTCTGCGGCGCGATGAGCAGTGGTCAGGGTGTTTATGATGCTGCACTAATATTATGGATTTAATAAAAAGCTGTCGCACTGTAAGTACTGACATACCTATCTTGATATAGTTGTTGTGTCGGATATCTAAAACTTCTAAATGACAGAACTTTAAGTACGGCGCGCTGGGCACGTTCAAGTGGCAGTAACGTAGTTTTGGCAGAACCTCCACATGCACTGATGCAGTAAGTTGTAATTGATTGACAAAGAGCATAATATATCGTAGTTAACAACTTCCTGTCACAAACATGTCTAAGGTTTTTGAATACATAGATTAATTTTCTGACCCTTCTTGTTACATTTGCGATATGATTATGCCAATTGAGGTTTTTATCCAGTTCAACACCTAAGTATCTGATAGTATCTGTAATTCCTATTGAGACACACGTGCAGTCAGACAATCTAGAGCAGTAATGTGCTTTTACCATGACTGAATCAGAAGGTGGTTGGGTATTGTTTCGCACACTAAACGTTATGAACTTTGTTTTTGCCAAGTTTAACGTAAGAAGATTAAAGTCCAGCCACTCAATCACACGATTAAAACCCTCCTGAGTAGTCTTACCCAACTCATCCCAGGAACTATCCTGGAAAAGTAGAACGGTGTCATCAGCGAAGGCAACGACTTGTGAGGTTTTCAGCGAGAGGAGACAAAGATCATTGATATATATTAAAAATAGGGTTGGCCCGAGGACACTACCTTGCGGCACACCTAACAGGATGTCTTCTTCATTGCTAAGGTGTTCACCGACTCTAACAGACTGTTTTCGATTGGATAGATAGTCAGTCAGGAGTTGAAGTGGCGGGCCCCTTACACCTACACTCTCCAGCCTCTTGACGAGGATGGGAACAGAGACTGTATCGAAAGCTTTCTTAAGATCTAAAAAAAATACCAAGAACTTTTTTATTATTATCAATGTGGTCAACAATATATGAGGTAACATTTTTTACCGCGTCTTCAGTGGATCTCTGTTCTCTGAAGCCAAATTGATTAACCGATAGGATTCCATTTTTATCTAAATAAGTTTTGATTCTATTATTTATGAGTTTTTCTAATATTTTAGCTAGTGTAGGTAATAGTGAGATTGGTCTATAATTGGAGATACAGTCTCTGTCCCCAGATTTGAACACCGGAATCACGACCGATTTTTTTAACGCATCCGGAAACTTACCTTCTTGAAAGCAGAGGTTACAAATATAAGAAATCGGTTTGCTAAATAGATCAGCCCCCATTTTCAGAAAGTTAGATGAGATTCCGTCCCACCCAGTGGTAGCACTTGATTTAAGGCTGCGTATTATTTGGCTAACTTCTAGAGCATCAGTAGGCATCAGATACATTGAATTCGGTGAAGACACCGACACTTTCAATTCATCGACACGTTGTTGTTCACGTAAACCTGTTCTATTGATTATCTCACTAGCCAAGTCTTTGCCAATATTAGTAAAATATTCATTTATGTAATTTACAGAAGTTAGAGGGGTGGGTTTTAATTTCAGTAAATGCGCTGTGTTATCAGAATTCCTATTTATGTGGCAGACGTTTTTGATGATTTCCCATTGTTTTTTTAAGTTGTTAGCATTTGACAAAATTTGAGCTCTTTGATATGCCCCTTTAAGTCTATTGAGAATATTATTACAGGTATTACGATACCTCCGGTAAGTAATTTTTAAGATAGCGTTTTCGGGATCTCTCTTTAATTTTAAATGCAGATTGTCTCTATTCCTCATGCAGCGGATCAGACCTGGCGTGATCCACGGCTTGATATTAATTTCCCTACGAGACTTAGTTACATACGTGGTGTATTTATCCAAAGTGCAAGTTAAGTGTGATATAAATATATTAGTAGCTGAATTACAATCTCTATTCAAAAGCAGTTCAGTCCAGTTTACCTGTTCAAGTTCTTTAATTGTCGAAATATAATCAATTCTTTTTATTTTACGTAGGTTAGTGGAATTTTTCACTGGATATTTTGAGAGAGATAGCATTACACAAGAGTGATCTGTAGTAGTTATATCACATACTATTGTCGTAGCTGGGAGTTTGGTTTTAACGAAACAATGATCAAGACAATTATGATATCTTGTGGGTAGGATATGCGCTGGTAGAAGACCATTAAGTGTAAGCATGTCCAAATAATCGGATGAACGACGGATCTAGGTTTCCATCTTTGATATCGATGTTAATATCGCCCATAATTATTATATTTTGGAAAAGCTTGAGTTTTGTCAGTAGTAGGTTCAGCCCATTTACAAAAGTGTCAAGTTTTTTGAACGATGGAGGTCGATAAATAGACACAATGGCATACTCCGTATTCAGTGTAGTGACTAAGCAGTTTGCCTCAATGCATTCGGATGGTTCCGAAGTTTCAAATAACGAGCCGTCTCTAGTATAAACTACAATTCCGTCATTTTGGTTATAGTTCCGGGTGGTTGCAGAGCATTGATAATATTTAAGTTTAGGTAATATAATGTCATCATGTAACCAGCATTCGGTTAGTATAATGATTTCATAATTAATATTCAATCTTGTTAATAGCACTTGTAAATCATCAAAGTTACGATTTATGCTCCTAATATTCAATGTGAAACATTTGAGAGTGTTTTTTAACTTACCTAAGGCGCTTTTACATTGCTCAGGTACTTCTAACACCATTGACTTGCCGATATTGACACTCTCGTCAATATCGTTTGATATTAAATTGACATTAGGCATGATTAGGATTAGTCATTTTGGTGATAAGCAACAGTAGCAAATCAATGGTGAAGTCATGTACCAGAGCATTATGATCATTAATTTTACAAATGGCTGTCAGGTTTTGTGTGGATGGGTAGTGTAGAGTGTGATGTGCATTAAGTGTGTTTACTATAGGTGAGGATAATAATACTAAAAACAACATAAGAATTAAAATAGTAAAATGTAAATTTAACCTGATGTACAATTGTCGATTCACGAAGTCACAATTCCACTGTGTCTGAATCCACTGGACCTTCATTTTGAGTGATAGTAGTTTCTCTATTCCTGACGCGCGATTCAGCTGCGGGAGCCATCTTCAGGGATTGTACTTGTTGGGAAGAGTTAATATGGATGGCAGGAAAACCTTCCATATATTTAACGTACACGCGCCCCATCCAGGTCCAGCAGTGTTGATAGCCATGGTGCTTACGCAGGCCACGTGCAAGATAGTGGAGTTTTCTGGCTGCTGGTGTGAGTGATTCACCTATGTATACAGGGCATTTTTCTCCAGGCAGGTTCAAACATTTTGTGTTAAACTTGTCTTCTTTATTGGTCTTATTATATTGCTTAAGGGCTTTCAGAACTTGCGAGCTCATTCGAGCACTAGGGTACTCCACTATAATCACCTTGCTTTTGGTATTTTTGATGCGTTTGATTTGCGTGATATGCTCTGTAGGAACAGGAATCTCTAAACAGTTATGCACTTTTATAATGATTTCATCCAAATTTTCATTTTCAACTTCAGGTATATTTCTGATCTTGAGGGTGGCGAGTCGCTGGTTCCTCTGCATATCTTCCATTTGTTCCTCCAGCGCACTGATTCTGAGAAGAGCTTCGTTATGCCCGGCTGTCAAGTTGTCACATTTTAATTTTAAGTCATTATACAGTGTCGTCGTGTGGAGAAGGATTTTTTCAATATTTGAGTTCGTTTTTATTATCTCTTTGTTTTGCGCGTGCAGCTCATCAACAGACTCCTGGAGTTTCTTAGTCTGGATATGTTGGTTGGACTTCAGTTGATCCAACATTTCCCCAATTTCATCTTTAAAAGATAGTAAGTCTTGCATTTCCGGATTTGGTTTGCGTTTTCTGTTCGTGATATAGCTATTGGTTTCAGTATTAGTTGATAATTCAGGTTGAGATGCATATCTGTTGTCCGACGGTGAGCGACTCATACTTGAGTGTTTTATCGGTCAATTTCGCGTATACTATGCGGCGAGCGTACCTTTTGTACTGCAGTTGGCGATAAGCGAGCCGCTCGTTGTATTAGATGCTTCACAACTTTTATACAATTTTAGGCTATGTCACAAAACTCTTAAGGTTGAAATTGGTTTTATTGGTAATAGTTGATTTTAATATTTTTAAACGTTATTTTAACTTGAACATTGAGCGCACCCGTTCTCAACTAATGAGCGATGACGAATGAGTGAATATAATAATAAATATATATTTTTAATCTTATACCACTCTGCCACAATTGCACCTAGTTTGAAGTATATTTTTAGTATAATTCAATTTTAACCACTTTTAGCACAGAAATATTAATGTCGTAGATGATATTATAGTTGTAGTATTCTAAATATATTTTCTCTGAAATTGTACTATTCAAAACAAAATATAAAAATGGCTATATGCATTTTAAAACCAGGAGACATTGTCGTGACAGAGTGGTAGAGTATGTGACAGAGTTGTTATTCAATAAAATATCAGGTTGTATTTTGGAATAAAACTGGTTTTAAATGTATTTATTTAGAATCATTTATTACTTCTTTTTCTTTAGAATAATTAAATATTTAACAGTCTTCAGCTTTCTTAAAACTGAGATACTTACATACTAATAAAATCACATTGCAGAACCTTTGGAATGAGAGATCAGTATTATAGCATAATTAAATTATAAGACTTCTTCATTTCATTCATAATTTAAGAGCTTCGCTCTTGTCGGTGGAGTAATCGCCACTCTTCCCTATTTCTTGATAGTCTTTTGGTCTCCTGATACGACATAGTGCCCACTTTCTCTTTCACTTGACTAAAAGACGTAATTCTTGGTCTTCCTCTGCCTCTTTTCCCGTCCACTTTGCCTTCCAGGATGTTCACAGAGAAAGCATCATGTCGCATCAGGTGTCCAATCATCCGTCCTCTTCTATTTTGGATGGTTTTCAGTAAGCAACGGCCTTCCTTTACCATACTCAAAACCTCTTCATTGGTTTTCTTTTCCGTCCAGCTAATACTTTCCAATCGCCTCCAACACCACATCTCAAACGCTTCCAGCTTTTCTCTATCCCTTTGTGTCAGTGTCCACGTCTCACTACCATATAAAGCTATACTCCAAATCTTCTAACAACTAAATAAATATCACCATCACCAATACCAGTAGATCCACAACTGCGTCCTTATTCTGCAACACCAACTAATTCAGAAGTTTCTAGCTCAAGGGGGAGGAAGAGAGTGAAAAGAGATAGGACAAAGTTATACAGAGAGAATACTAGATTACAAGATAAAATAGAAGAATTAGAGAAGAAAGTTCGAAAATACAAGAAAAGATTGCACAGAAAATCCAAAAAAGAAACCAAGCAAAGATGAAAACAAGAGTAAGAATGAAAAGAAATATAGTGTCCTTTCCAATGCCAGCAAAGAACGATACCAAACTGTTAAAAGTGATAAAGAAAAACGCCTTTTCCAATCTTTACTTCAAACTCGCATTGCAAAAGAATCTGCCACAAAAAACTGATCTTGTCCAGAAAATCCTGTACTAGATCAGTTTTTTGTGGCAGAACGCTCTTATACCTAAAAGGTCTGTCTACACCTAAGATGTCTCTTACTAATTAAGTCTGCATTCTAGAATGAACAATAATAATGAATGATTAGTATGAGATACAGTACAGATCCTATAATTTTAACTAATTGTTGTATCCATACTAAAATGTTCCGAAGAAAACATAATACATTTCTTTTAGAAACATTGTTACCAGATGATGAAGGTAAAGAAGATGGTAATGCGGACTATTCCAGAACATTTGATTCAGATTTGACAAAGAATTTGTCAACAGTGAGTGCCCTATATATTTACACTGGAACTCCACCCCACGGTTACGGAAGCCAGGCCCCAAAAGTTGCTGAAACAGTTAATAGATCTGTGGAGTATAACCGTAAAGAAAACACCCAGAAGACCATAAATATAGGTGGAGTGGACATAGACAGATTGCAATGGGAGAAACAAGATGGGGATTTTCAATGGTAATAATCTACCCTCTGTTCATGATTTTTCAATCGTTCTGTAGAATTGAATTTGTTTACGTCTCGATTAGTTTCTTACACAGTGTACTTAGCTGGTGTATAGTTTAAAGTTTATAACTTCCGTAAGAACTGGTGATCTTGAGATTTGTTTAAACGATCCTAATGTTACTTTTAACCGTGGTGATCGCTATAGCCTAAAATATTTAAACTGGAGACACTAATACGATTAGGAAAAAATTAGGACACAAGAATTTGAAATTGAAGTTTGATTTTTATCATTCATGTTTCATAATCCCTTGGTAATCTAAAAGTTATCATACAAAGTAAAGCTTGTTATTTAAGTGCAAATAATGATTAGATTTAAATCTTTTCTTGTATCTACGTCGTGGATTAGATGTTGACATTAACGTATCCTAATTAAAGTGTAATTTTGCTAGATTGATTTGAATTTCCTTTTTTTTTATTGGATTTAAAGTTAGAATGACCGGCTTAAAAGATGCCCGAGGGGCAAGTACCCATTACGTTTCTAAATTCTGAGAATTCTGAATTGGTGGAGTCAGATTGGTAACTTTACCATGTTGGTAAGTGTCCTCTAGAGTCGCAGCTATGAAATCACAGGGCTGATTTCATGTCTCACATAAAACCACAGGGATGGTTATATGTCGAGGGACCACAGGGATGGTTGTATAGGCTACAGGGATAGCCGGACAAAGGAGGCACTTTATCCAATCCAATATTTTTAATTATTGTAAAAAGGAGTGATTTGTATTAATGGGTGTTTAGGGTCTAGTGTTATTGTTCCCTATACACTTAGGTGCGGGTAGCGTGATCAAGGATGTTGAATAATAGACAAAGTTAATCTGACTCAACTAGGTGTATTATATAAGACACAATTAAATTTCACAGTATGTTATGCGTTCTAAATACCGGGTGAGACTGGCGTTAGCGGGGCCCGTACCTAACGTGGTCGTGGCTTCGCTTAGTCAGCTCATATCGCAGTGCACTCGCACCGGGATATGAGCTGACGTTGCTAACTTGTCCCTACATCATTTCCCCCTTCAACAAAAAAAAATAATAATCTAAAACTTAACTATTACAGTGATCTCTCTTACGGGATCAAACTTAATAAACATTGCCAGTGTGGCGCTAGCCTTATACTCGCACTAACCCAAACAAAATAATCATGAGCGCTCAAATATCATGCAGGTGCGCTTTCCGCTGACGTCGCAAGACGCGCGACTGCCTGATATTTGCCTACACATTCTATGTACTGATAATTTATACTTTAAAAGAACAGAGTGATAAACAAGCATGAGATGCTTTATGTTTGACTACAATTTAATACAAAGATTGTTCATCTATTTATGATTTACTTTAAGTTACGAAATTAAATTTGAACAATAAACACAATTTAAACAATAAAGTAAGTTTGTTTTATTTTAGTACACTTCACTTCACTTTACTCACTTAATATATTACGGGTTGCTGTTTAGGTTGGGTTTGGACCTGTTCCCGTTGCACAACAACGGCTGTTGGTTGCACTTTAGCCACTGCTTTCTGTAGCCAACTTCGAATACATTGTCGACACTTGGTATATATAAAATGCAGTAAAAACAATACTAATACCACGGAGATAACCAGGAGAATAATTCCAAAATAGTTGAGCTTCGCGTCAACCTGTCCAGTGACACTATGGACCTCTGCTATCGCGATGTTGTTGTGTGAATTGTCCTCCTTGCTTTGTCCATAGCCCATCTTGGTTATAGTTCACAGTTACAATAGTAACCAAAAATAAAATAAAATGTATATGGTACGCTCTGCGCGTTGACTGTACACGATGCTTAAATTTTTAATATTGAAATTATACGACCTATTACACTTTTATATATTCTATATCTATGTCAGCATATTACGTGCAAATTTACATCTGTAACAATTCTGATTTATTAATGTCCAAAGTTCGTCTTACATTTTCATCTCAGCAATTCCTATCGTTACTTAGCTGCGACCTACTTAATACCTAATGTCAACCAGCCAGTACTGTTGCGATTATCTTATTGCGATGCTATACTATTTAATATAGCGTCATTAACCTGCTGTTTTTGACAAGAAATATACGCTATATTTTAAAACATAATTAATAAGAAAAATACAGTTAGTACCTACCTAAGCATTGTATATCCAGAAAAAAAAATAGTGTAAAAAAAAAAATGTAAATCCTGTCTGTAAATATCCTAATAATAATCGTCGATAAACCTTACAGGTTTTTTTATTGCTCGGCCACGTTTGGTGATACGTGGTTCATCGTTAGCTTTTCTTTCGATTTGCTTTAATCCGGTAGTACGCGGCGTCGCGCTAGTCTCGCTTTCGCTGCGCACGGTAGTGGAATCGCCTACCTTATCTCCTGAGCTCGCGCTAGACCCGATGTTATCATTCAACAAGTAAGCTGGCTTCAATCGATTTATTGAAATACGAGCTTGCCTGTTTGGATATTGAATTAAAAACACTTTATCGTCTCTTTCCAACACCTTGTAGGGTCCCATATAGGGTGGTTGTAACGATTTTCGGACCGTGTCATCCCTAATAAAAACGTATTCGCAAGATCGTAAATCTTTATGAACAAATAACGCTTGATTATTTCGCGAACCTACTGATTGTGGTTTGTATTGTTCTATCTTTTTGCGAATATTATCTACTAAGCTTGAAGGATCACTAGCTTCTGTAGTCTGAGTGGCAAAAAAATCTCCGGGCAGACGTAGTGTCCGTCCGAACAACATCTCGGCGGCGCTTATGCCGTTATCGCTGCGCCCTGCAGCGCGTAAACCAAGCATAACGGTGGGCAGTTCCTCCTCCCACGACCCGTCTTTTATTCTAGCCATGAGTGCAGCCTTAAGGCTGCGGTGAAACCTTTCGACCTTCGCATTGCTTTGTGGATGAAATGGTGTAGTCCTAATTCTATCTATACCTAATAACTTCATAAGCTCTCTGAAAAGATTGCTCTCAAACTGACGTCCCTGGTCCGTCGTGAGTCTGGTCGGACAACCATAACGCACAATCCATTCATTATATATTATTTTAGCTACAGTTTCAGCTGACATTTCCTCTATGGGAAAAGCTTCAGGCCAACTCGTGCGCCTATCTATTATAGTTACTAAATAGCGATTTCCACGCGGAGATGTCGGCATTGGGCCAACTAAATCCACGTGGATCTGTTCCATGCGATCGGCGTCCTCAAACGTACCTAACTTTGCAATCGTATGTCGACTGATCTTCGACTTTTGACATTGTATACATGCCTTTGCCCATTTTCCGACATCTCTGTTCATGCTAGGCCAGAAAAATTTATTTGAAACTAATCTACGAGTAGTACGCGTTCCGGGGTGACTTATTTCGTGAACACTTTTGAACGCTATCTGCCTAAACTTTTCTGTTAAGTACGGTCGCACCTCCTCTAATGAAATTTCGCAATAAACGGCTTTATTACAAGTCGGTATTGTTATTAATTTCAACTGAATATTACTGGTTTCGTCCGGTTGACCCGATTGCGTCATGTTTTTCAACCATTCGTCTTTTGCTTGGTCATCAGCGAGTTCCTCGTAATCTAGCACTGTGGGACAAACTATGGTCTCGATGCGAGACAACGTATCCGCGACGACGTTCTCTTTCCCACTTATGTGCCTGATATCTGTAGTGAATTCGCTGATGAACAAGAGTTGCCTCGCTCGCCGTGGCGTCTCGTTATTATTATCGGCTAACTTATCGAATGCGTGGCATAATGGTCTATGGTCTGTATACAATGTCAGTGGGCGGCCCTCGAATGATTTCCTGAAATGCTTTATTGAAAGATATGCCCCTAACAACTCGCGGTCATACGTCGAGTATTTTTTCTGAGCATCGCTTAACTTTTTTGAAAAAAAACCTAATGGCTCCCACTTATTGTTAACTAATTGCTGCAAAACCCCACCTACAGAACTATTTGACGCATCTGTCATAAGCGCCAATTGCGCGTCGATGCGGGGATGAGACAATGTAACGGCATCCTTAAGGCCTATTTTACACTGCTCAAACGCCTCTTCGGCCTCATTAGTCCATGCAATGGGTGTTTTATCGTTTTTCCTAACGTTGACAAGGTATCGTTCTAACTCTGACTGAATTTTTGCCGCCCTCGGTATGTGAGGGCGATAAAAATTCAGCATGCCTAAAAATCTCCTCAACTGATCGACGGTCGTCGGTTTCGGGTAGTTCACTATAGCCTGAACCTTTTCCTCTAGAGGTCTTATGCCTGCTGTGCTTACTTCATGACCCAGAAATTCTAATTTCGATTGCCCGAAACTGCATTTGCTCAAGTTGATTGTAATGCCAAACTGATCAAAACGTTGGAAAACTTGCCCTAGATGTCGCCTATGCTGCTCTTCCTTATCGCTCACTATGAGGACGTCGTCTAAATAGCAAAATAAAAAATCGAGACCTTCCAGAACCGTGTTATTCATAAATCTCTGGAAGGTTTGAGCAGCATTGCGTAGCCCGAAATTTAATTTTGGAAATTCGAATAGTCCAAACGGTGTGATTATGGCCGTTTTCTCTATGTCTCTTTCCGTTACATTTATGCAGTGATAGGCCCTGTTAATATCCAATTTTGAAAAAAATTGTTTTCCTGCCAAAATGTACGTGAAATCATGTAATCTAGGTATGGGATATCTGTCGGGTACCGTTATTGCATTTAATGCCCGATAATCTCCGCAAGGACGAATTTCGCCATTCTTTTTTGTTACTACGTGCAATGGGCTGGCCCAGGCGCTTTTAGACGGCCTGCAAATGCCCATCTCTTGCATTCGGCGAAATTCTTCCTTGACCTTAGCGTACCTGTCGGGTGGTAATGGTCGCGCTCGAGCATACACCGGCGGCCCTGTTGTCTCTATGTGATGTACCACATTATGCGCCGTCACTTCCTTAAAAGTAGACGGTTTTGTGATGCTCGGATACTGCGATAATAAACTACTATATGGATGGTTATTGTCAATGGTGTTGATGGTTGCCTGGTCAGTACTCACGATGGAAGTTATAATATTTATATTTGTTATACTGTCGATTAATCTTTGCTGACTTAAATCGACCAATAACTTGTGATAACTTAAAAAATCGGCTCCCAATATTGGCTGCTTGACATCGGCTAACACAAAACTCCACCTGAACGGTCTGCGTAATTTAAAATCTAATAACATTGATTTAACCCCATATGTTTTGATCTCGGTGCCATTAGCTGCAAAAAGTTTACAATCAAAACACTCACCAGAACGTTGTTTCTTACTTGCCGGTAGCACCGAGACGTTCGCACCAGTATCCACAAGAAAACGTAAACCAGAGTTCATGTCCGTTACACATAATCGACGGTATGGCGTAATAATAGCACAGGTTTCCGCCGGACCCTGTACTATTTCTACTAGTTTTCCGCTTTCTTATTGTTCCACGCACACGGTTCGCGACACTTGGTAGACCTGTCACCGAATCTGTAGTGATAGTAGCACAACCAGTCGGGATTTTTCGTTGCCTGGCCGCGCTGGTGACGTGATGTGCTCCTGCCCCTCGATGCTGAACGGCCTCTGCGCTGGTTCCATCCGTAGTCTCGTTGCCTTGGCCTTGAACGCTCCATCTCCGACAGCCGTACACTCAACTTCGCGATCTCTGCGATAATCAACGCGGCGTCGCTGCTGGGACCACTCGGCGAAATTTGGTGTGATGGTCCAGGTGTTGCTACCACTGCCGACACACCTGGGGCACTCTTGTGGCTTCCGACACATCATCGGCTATGCTGGCCAATGTGTCAAGGTCGGTCTCACGAGATGCTACTAACACTGCGCGTGTCGCTGTAGGTAAGTGATTTTGCCACATTATCCTTAACGTACCGTCGGGAAAACTGTCTTTAGCCAAGTTACGCATCTTGGCTAAGAGTTGCGACGGCTTTTGATCTCCTAAATCCATTTCCCCGAGTAGTTTTTCAATTTGGCGGTTCTTAGAATCTTCTAACATCGTCAACAGCTTGTTCTTTAGCTCCTGATATTTATTCGTGGCGGGCGGTTTTGTGAGGAAGTCTGTCAGCCGAAGAATTACTTCCTTCGGTAGCTTGGAAACCACCATGTCAAATTTTGCGTCGTCTCCGATCCGCTGTGGAGTTAGCACGGCCTCCGTCCGGATAAACCAGACTCGTGGCTGGTCGACCCAGAAGTCTGGAATTCTGTTCGATACCGAGATTGCCATGACCTCGGAGCTTTGCGGCACTGTTATGTCCTGTAACTGCAACTTCTGAGTAACACCCGTATTTTCTGTTCCGTCCGTCATTTCACTGTAGCACTATTTCTGTTTTACTTTTAACAACCGTCTACTTGACCAACGCTACTATTATTGTCCAACCGCGGGTCACCACTTTAGGGTCTAGTATTATTGTTCCCTATACACTTAGGTGCGGGTAGCGTGATCAAGGATGTTGAATAATAGACAAAGTTAATCTGACTCAACTAGGTGTATTATATAAGACACAATTAAATTTCACAGTATGTTATGCGTTCTAAATACCGGGTGAGACTGGCGTTAGCGGGGCCCGTACCTAACGTGGTCGTGGCTTCGCTTAGTCAGCTCATATCGCAGTGCACTCGCACCGGGATATGAGCTGACGTTGCTAACTTGTCCCTACAGGTGCTTGTTCTTGAACTATTGATTTGTATCAGATGTCTATCTTCTTTACATATGATGTAACATTTTATTTGTTGTGTAAGAAAACACCCAGAAGACCATAAATATAGGTGGAGTGGACATAGACAGATTGCAATGGGAGAAACAAGATGGGGATTGGAGAAATTCTATTGCATCACTGGCGGTCACTGAGTCCAACATTGTGAGGAAAGGTGTCTCGCTTATTTTCACTGCAATACAGATTTCTTTGAGCTCTTCAATCGGTATTTTTGCCACTTTCCCTTCATATATTAAGCAAGAAAGCAAATTTTTGAAAGAAGACATCCAAGGCTTTGAAAATCCTATTCCCGGCTCAATGTGATTTACAACCACTAGATTGTTATGTACTACTGCATGCTTCATTTGTATCGTCGTTTCCCCACTAGAGGGCAAAATGGGAAGGTACCGCTCCCTTGGGTCAAGCGAATTAATTATAATTTTTATTTGTTTTGTTAGAGGGATATTATCTTCCAAATATATCCCCATTTTTTCTCTTAATTCGGTCACTAATGCCGTTGGCAATTCTGGGTTTGGTATGGTGAAGTTAGGAAAAAACACTTCTTTTATTGCAGAATTCCTCAGGCTAGATGGTATTTCAACTATTGGGGTCCTGGTTCTAACCAGATTCCTTTGTAGCATTGGCTGTCCCCACTTGATTCTAGCTTCTGACCAATTTGATTTATCATAACTTTCCACTTGCTCATCAGAACTAGAGAAGAGGACGTCCGCGAACCTTTTCAATTTATCACTTGGCTCACAGCTTTGCTCAATCCACCAATCCAGCACCTGTAGTCTTGCTAGAACTCGATCATTCCTGTGAGAATCTTCAGTTTCTTCTCTCTTGTCATTCACCGCCATCATTGATCTGGGTACATTATACTTTCTTGCTTCTGGTCTAGACAGGGCCAGTGGGTATTTCTGGTTAAGGAGTATCATGGTAGTGGCCAAAGGATTCGGGTCCTTTGTACATTTTGAACTTCTTTCTATCAGTTTTGTGTGGTACATTTTCTTCGTTTTTATAATGTCCAAGCTTCTTTGAGGCAACTTTAAAATCATGTTTGCTGCCTTGAGTAGTATTGACTTGATCCCTTCATTTTCCTTGTTTTCCTCCATTTTCAATTAATTTAATAATAGGATCTGTTCAGACCATTGTCGCCGCCTCTCCCCTCGCCGCCTTCGGTACATACACAAGACCGATAAAGGGGGGAAACGGTGACATACGTATATATGTATATTCAGAATGCATCGCATACCTTTCATATCCAGTTAGAGGTTCCCTGTGTTCTGCCTATTCTTTTCCTACGGGTCAGAGGAACCGTCACTCTGCTTCGCGGGCGTTAGTTTGGCGGCTGTAACCGGCCTATAACGATCTGTGGGAAAATTAGCTCTATGAACATGGCTTCTCTACACAATCTACCTCTCACACTCAACTTGATATAATTACTGTACTCGTTTACTTGGGGTGACACATCTCGCAGGGTCGGAGGAGGAGTCCAGCTCAAACTTATGTAATTAGAGATATTCGCCGTCCGAAAACAGGAGTACCTCTACCTTCTATGAGAATGCGTGCCATGTCGAGCTAGTCGACTTAGGGGCCACTACATCTCAACACAGATATCCGTGTGCCTCTGCGAGATTGCGCTATACGGAAATAACGCATCTCGTATGGAGTACCTTTCCGCCCTTATGATAACGAGATGGTTTCTTACTATAACAACTTTAACAGCCTCCATGGCGCACCCGCCATGGCAAGCTAAAATCAATACAAAGTCAACTGTACAGAGAATCCATAAACCACTGTGAGCTTTCACCAAGAGAATTAAAATCACTTCATGTCGGGGACGGGTACGGATGGCCGGTGTGGTGTGTGGCACATTAGTTGAGCTATTCGACATAATTGTGGACGAGGAGGTAGTTCGAGCGAGATGAAACACTTCAGATACAATTAACTTGATTTATTCCTTATACAATGAAGCACAAAATAACAGTTCCTGGCACAGAGGTCTGTAAGCTAGGTTATCGAAGTCTCGAACAGAATAGTCTTTATTAAATTAACACTAGGCACATTGCGGGGTTATAACACTGACTCTAAACTTGGTATAGCACAACGAAACGGGACAGTTCCAAGGCAGTAGTGCACTCGATGGTGACCCAAAGTGAAGTGTGGTCGGCGTTTGCTGAGTGAACCGCCAAGACTGTCTAGCGCGCCAAAACAGGTTCAAGGGGGCGCTACTGTCGCCTTCCAATGACGCGCCGGCTTCGTTGAGCGTCCATACTCATGACCGTCTCCGATATATATAACCATCTTTGGATGGTCAGTTATTCCTGTACCAAAATTGGGTAGAATCCGTTCAGCCGTTTCGGCGTGATAAGAGGCCAAAGGAAATTATGAAAACAGTTGGCTCCAGACTGGCAATGGCCCTGTTCTAAGTAGTTACATCCATATCCATACTCATATTATGAATGCGAAAGTGTGTCTGTCTTTGTATAGTGTTTGTAAAGTGTGTTTGTCTGTGTATTTAAGCGAACACCGCCCACTTACAGGGTTTCAAAGTTCTAAAAAGTTATTCGATGCCATTCGCACAAGATACATTCAAAATAACGATAACACTTACCAGTCGGTGTCCATGGCTCGATTTCAGGCATGGCCATTCATTATGCATTGTTATTCGCACAGCGTTACTATCATAAGTATTTTTTTTTCGATATACACATGTTTTTTTCTATTTCTCTTCAACCAACGGCCAGGGGTCACGATTGACTTTTAGCCATTGTTCATCAGATCCTGAAAGAATTAAGAGAAAGGCTATTTTATTCTCTTAGTAAAATTCTCAATTTTGAGTAAAAACCGAAGTACTTTCTTTAAGAAAATCCTTAAGGTCCCCGTCTTATCCCACCTTAGGATTAGGTCCACCCTTTATACTAAGTATATGAATTGTCAATAAAGTTTAAAGTAAATAAATAAAGCTGCAGAAGAGCATACCGTGCGATTCATTTGTGGTTTCAGTTTCACTGTCGGAACACTCGGCACAAGATTCGGAGCTAAATTTTCGCTTTTGAGGAAGCACTCCGGATTTCCTTAACACCCTCATTTGATTATAATATCGGTCCACAAGTTTTCCCTTAGCAGGCACGGTGTTTTTGTGACCTAGTTCTACTCGGTACATAATAAGTTTCCTGGAATGGTAAAGTAAGTAAGTAAATTTATTATTATATTTTTATTTTGACGATCATGATGTGAATACTTATATTTTAGAAGTACGTGGTTGTCATACAATTATTGTTTCGTTGAATTATGGGGATTCAAATTAGCTTTTTGAAAAAAAAATATCATAAAATTTAAACAAGCTTATTTCGACGGCGTAGTAATGGCGGCGGTGGTCGTGGTCGTGGTTGACGTGGCGGTTGTGTGGTCCGCCGTGTCTCCCGTGACCGACGTCCGTGTGTTCGCCGTCGTGGAGTCCCCCTGCCCAGATCTCTCTCCCGGCGAGGTAGTCTCCGATCCTGCCAGTAGCGAGATCAGAGACCGACCCTTGCCTTGCGATCTTGTTACGGGCATGTTGAATTTTCTCTCTTGAATTTTCTTTCTTGAATTTTCTTTCTTGAATTTTCTTGATGAATTTTCTTGATGAATTTTTATTTCTTGAATTTTCTTTCTTGATTCGGCTTCCGAAGGACCATGATGTGCCTGACGCACCTATGACTGGTTTGTTTACGTTGGATTGACGGGCAGGGATTGTAGTAAAAAATGCTTCTTGTTGATCTTCAATACCGGGGGAGAGACGGGCAGGGATTTCTTCTTAGACTTGTAGCTTGCTCGATCGAATAATACCAGGCGCAATGTATCGCCTTATATTTCGATCCGTGCGGCCCCCTCTCCTACCGCACAACTTTATTATTATTAATTTTGTTTACATTGTACATTTGTGTCTTAAACACTAATTATTTCAACTTATTTCTATACAATAACAATCGTACCTTATACCTAACTATATTCTATCAAGATTCTAATTGGTAACTATCAAATAAACACTAGATTAGATCCTAATTTCGACTAGGATACGACCTGCGCGGGTGTCATCGGGGCGCGGGTGGGAGCGGGTGTCGGCTTCCCCGCCTCCCAACCTGTTTGATATACCTCCGCGCTACCTCCCCTCTGACACCCGTCAGTCTGCGGGATGCCGTCGTGCTGTTAGGATCTAATCTTATAACTTAGTACTTATCCAAGTACTAAGCTATTCTATGGGGGAATGAAACATAATCAGGGTAATTATTTATTTCCTTAACCTATCCTACTTAAACCTACGAGTTATTTATTTATTACAACTACTAAAGCATCATATATCTTATAAGCTAATAAACGACAACGAAACGTAATTTTATTGAACATAAATACCTACAAATTATAAAACAACAAAACATAAATTCTTCTTAATGCTGCCAGTGCGCGTGTGCCCCTTGTTGTTGTGGCCGGCGTGCACATATTTTTTTCTCTTCATTTTAAAATAAAAACAATAAAACGTCCATTATTCGTCTATTTTAAAATAGTTTTCATAGTAAGTATACAATCAATATTTTTTCATATTCGTCGGTATAAAAGATTGCCGCCTAGATGAAAATATTGACTTCATCAGACATGATATTGAACTTTTTTATAGTAATCGATAATATTCTATGATCACCTGTCTTAATATATTTATATATCGACATTTTTTTTTATCGATATCAAATCCCTATGAACGTGCCCCGAGTTATCACAGGTAAAATCAATAACGGCTGACTTTACTGTTCATGTTAATGATAATGAAATACAACAGTATATATACTCACTGTATTTGTATTAATTCGTTTTGTAAGTTTACCAGACCATTAGCAATTATCACACTTTCGTCTGTATATCTTAGGTGGCTGTGGTTTATAACCGAGTGAGGCTTCAAAAATCTAAATTCTCGAACCCTGCGTATCAAGCGCTTCAAGTGTATGCGGCTATGACTTTCCCCTGCAATAATTTTTTTTTGATGGGTGTTTCCTTTGCCGAAACACTCGGCGGACGAAGGAGAATCACATCTGTCCCTCAAAAGTGTTTCGATCCCCTTAAAACCTCAATCGGCTAAGACCACAACCCCTGGAGGAAGAATATCAACAAAACCACTATTTTCTGTAATGGCTTTGTCTGATATTCTTCCTCTATAACGTTTTGATACAATAAACCCATTTGGGCAACACGCGATTAGATATTTGATCGTATTGCAGGATTTATATCGCGACCATGTCGTAGCCTGGATCACGGCGTCCGACGGCTTCTCAATTTCTATTTCGAAGCAATCGATAATGCATTGCACATTGGCATATATCTGGCTTTGAATGACAGAGGCAATGTTTTTTTAATTCGGATTGGCTCCGGCAGGTAGATGAAGTCTTGTAAGTATGTAACTTCAAGTAATTCAACTATGCTTACTTGGCTTAGATTAAATTGATCACTAATTCTTTAGTGTCATTTAACTTTATTTTATAAAGTGCACATGTAATACGGGCAATTTATACTTTTTTGCTAAAAAATCGTTGTGGTATACATTTTGGGATTTTCCTTAATTAGACTTAAAAGGCAGTTCCATCCCGACAAATCCTTTTCAATTACATTTCCCTTATTGCTTGATGTAGAGGATGATGTAGAGCAAGAACATGTTGTTGTGGAAGACAATAGCTGGGGCATGGTTGGCATTGCCTTTGAAGCCACAGATGTTACTTTAACATTTGCTGTACCTACATCCAATGCTTCTCCCTGAAGGTTTTGTGAGAACTCCCTTATCCTTTTGAGCGCCAACCATTGAAATAATACGACGTGACTCAGCAATTAAGCAAAATAAAACTCCAAAAACAATAGTGATTGCAAAACAAGTTACCGATATTATAATTTGGTTCATTTTTGACTTTTAGATTAGCAGAATCACTACACAGTTGTTTTAAAATATAAATTTATAGAATTTCGGTTTTTTACTATACTAAAAACCCCTTAATGGGTCTGGCCGCGAAAAGTTGTACCATAACACATTGGAACATGTAACACAAATAACACACTAACACACTGGAAAGAGGCAGAAATTAGTAAAGATGGGTTTACATGATGGTATTTTTTATGGTAGCAGGTTTAGGGTAGTAGGTTAAAATAAAATATATCTTAAGTATTTATGCTTCTTTATTTATTTATTTTCAGCTATAAACACTTTGAAAACAAACATGACAATAAACATTTAAGAATCCTAAGTAGGAACATGATAACAATTGCAACAAAGTCGAAAAATGTTTTTAACATCTTTCCAAATAGCATTATTTTTATATCTACTATCTAATTTCAATTAAAGTATCAAATGACTAAAAAAATAAGTGACAATAAAGCTGAGTATTAGCATAACTCGTTATTAAAGAAAAAACAACAAAATAATAGAATTTAAATCTGGAAATGTAAGGAAAATACTAAATATTATTCAATAATAAAGTAAGTTTTCACTTAAAATAAATATCGTCACTATTATATTTAAGTAAATATTCTTTTGGGCATTGTTCATTTTGCAATAGATCTATTTTTCTTACAATAGAAACCATTGGCACAGTGTCGTAATCTTTTTTTTGGTATCACAAATTTTAATGTAGGCTTTTTGACCGTTTTTAAAAATGCTTGGTGGTCTTAGTGTCTTCACTTGTTTTTTCTTTATATTCATGTACTTTCGTTATCCATTCATACCATGAGACTATTTCATCTGGCATGAAATCATTAAATTCAACTTTTTTGTTCTTGCACACTACGCATTCACCGTACGCGCATTCTTTTGACCGTAGATCACAAACAAAGCAAGAAAGCAAGTCGTCTAATGATTGACTTTCGATCATTTTCATAGATCTTAAAACTTTAAGTTTCAATGATAAATTTTCATGCTTTATGCAGGCGCAGGTGTTGCGACTATTTGCTTTCGGAGATAAAACATAAAAAGGCCTGTACTTTTTAAATGTCGAGTATGACAATAAGCCACCTTCTGATTTATATTTTTTGTATAAATTCTTCAAACTGTTTAACAGATACCTTCTTTGCTTTTTATTCTTCTTCTGTACCTTGACTTCGTTCTTCCCGGCTGTGGCTCTAACATCGTCGCGCTCATAAAACTTCGTTAATTCATCTTGTAGCAAGAATTTTTTTAAATATGTGTCTTATCTTCCCTTTCAGTCCTATGTAACCAGCCAACTTAGTTTTTAGCTTGTATTGTTTGACTTTTTCACTATCAATTATAAGAGATTTTATCTTTAGTTTAGATTCAAAGTCCTTCGCATTTTAGTAGCCGGATTTTATCGAGTCTATAAAAACATTGTACTCTGTTAACTTTTTTTTACTTTTTCTTTGTCTACTGCTGATATGCTGGGCAAATTTTCATTCACAAAGATATCTACAGATTTTGTTATGGGAGTCATTACTTCTATTTTTTTTTTTTTTTTTTTTTTTTTAATGGCAACCGGTCACAGTTAAGCGACCATTACTGCCAATGTCTCGTTGCCAATCGCACTCGGCGACTAGATAGAGGATTGATACCACGTTGTACGGTGAGTTGATAAAATCGTGCTTTTTGTAAAGTGATAGCGATTTACAAAAAACCACACGGACTATCGGGCCTTGACCCAGGAAGGGCTATGTACGCTTCAAGTTGAATTCTTCATTAGCTATTCACACATTCGTTTGATCACTGCACAATACGCTATCAATACTACACATTGAACGACAAAAATGAATAAATAACGAACAACAAAACCTAAACGCATGCGGCCATCTTAAGTCACGGACCGGAAGTCTCGAGTCATTACTTACAAAAGTATTAAATTGTGCTGACACAAGAAACACAACGCAGTCCACGACATTTGACAGCAAACCTCTATAGTGTTGCCCTACTAAATAACTAGAGATAATGTTGCTAAGTTGACGCAAAAAAAACTACTATTGACAAATTAAGTGCGTTACGTTTGGAAAATTGTTTGGACACAAGAATTGAAAACACATTTTTATGACTAAATATTCATTTACGTTTGTTATTATTTAATTAATTAACTCATAATTTAACAACGAATACGCTGCACATAGTTTTATTTCCGCACTTTATTGCGTTAATTTTTTATGTGACTGACGTAGCTCACAAACTATTTATTTGATTTTCGCTATAACTATTACGATAATTTGTTTAAATTTTATTCTTTCGCCATGTAAGTATGTGTGTAAGATTCATATATAATTCAATAGTCTCGCAGTGTTTTCTACGAAAAAAAATATTATGAGACAATAAGATCAAGCTTCAATTCAAAAGTACAACTTTTCGCGGCCAGACCCTAATAACGTATTTCAATATCAAAATGTATTTGTAACTACCACTAAAATTTCTCAATACGCCACATCACTTGTTGGTGATGTCGTCATGCTTCGGACGCGACCTGCCGTTATGGGCGCTGAGAGCAGCGCAAATTACTAAAACGCTAGAGTTGGGAAAGTGTTCTAAGTAATAACTTTTCGTATCGATATATCGGAGACAAAATAAAACTGCATGCTCTTCCTTTTAAAAACGTAAAATAGGATAAACAGAGTAAATTAATTTTGGTAAACTGATCAGTACCTAACTTTATAGATAAAATAAAAGTTTCTAAAAAGCACAAATTACTTTAAAATTAATTAAATATTTCACCGTTTTTAGTCAACACCAACTGGGTCTAAATAGCTCGTATATCATATCTAATTAGATGCTTAAGTGAAATTTACCACCATGACTAAGTGCTATATAGGTGGCAAGAACCCTTATGCCACCAGTATAGAACCAAAAGGAGAAAAATTGCAGCCTATTTTTGGTGCTAAATAGAATCCATAAGAGATCTCACAATTACCTTAAGTGGCAATTAGAACTAAGGGTAAAAGTTATGCGCAGTGAACGAATGAAAACATTTCAGTTCGGTCAATGAGTGATAAATGAGTCGCCAAAATTATCTTTGAGTGGCGAGGCAACTGTCAAATTGTGTTTTATTAAAAGTAATACCTACGTGATCTGCCATATTCATTTTGGATTTATATGTCTGTTTGATGAGTGATTAAAACATTACGTTACAAGCATTGAAATAAGCACGAAATTCTTGCGAATTTTTTGTTACTGTGAAACTATAGTATGTTTTCTTTGTAAATTTCGACGCGCCTTTCATTTGATCAGGAATTTAAAAAAGAGAGTGCTAAATCAAATAAGGAATATATACTGATAAGAAATAAAACTGTTAAAAACCTGACCTAATGATTGTAGGTTACGTACAATGTTAAAGTAACATCGTCACAACTATCAAAAATCTGTGATTATGCGTGAGTGTGATAAAATTCTGGTTAAAATAATCAATTTTCATAGGCTTTCATTTGTAAACATGGCGAAACAAAAAAGATCCTACAGTGTTTATTTTCACTTATTTGTTCCTTATTTGGAACTATCAAGTCTAATAATCACTTATTTGTATCTTGCGAGTGGCAAAGCAGTGAATGCTATTACCAATAGTAATTATTTGCTCTTTTGTAGACTATTTAAACAAGCAAGACTATTAAATATATTTTGACAAGGCGCAAATAGGAACAATAATAGAACTTTTAGTTCGTTAGTGGTTTGAAATAAGTGAAAATAACTGATTTTGGTTCCAAGAACCTCCTATTGAGACCTATTTATGCGTTGGAGTGGCAATAAGGTACTTCTTAGGCCTTAAAGTTGCAATATTTTTTGGTTCCAAAAGAGCCGTAAAATTATCCCTTTAGCCACTATTGGTGATATAATTCGCTATTGTACTAGTCATTTGGAACTTTTAGTTCCAAATAAGGGTATGTTCCCACTTATATGTAAAAGTTGCTTATAAGTGATTTTAAGGCCTTATATAGCACTATTGCTTCTTATTGAGTGACAATTTGAACCTGCATGCAACAAGTAGCAAAATCGACTTTATCCCACCATAAGTAATAAAGTAGAAACAAAAAACGTTCGTATGCAACTACAAGTGATAGGATGAACTCATATACAGTTTTGAGTTGTGTTTAAAGCTATAAGTTGTATCAAACACTGTTAAACCACTCATTTAGAACTTAAAGCTATAAGATAAGCTGCAAAATTCACTAATGTGCTGCTTGAGCATGATCTATTTTAATTTGGATGATTTTGCGAACTTATCAAAGTATAAATATGTAGCAACCGCATACTAGTGTTAAATTAAGCAAACGTGAGAAACTTCATCCTGTACTCGATTGAAGTTATTCAATGTTGATTTTAACTTTTTGAACTCTTAGAGACTGTATACATCTCTAAGAAACAGCTTAGTGTAGTATGACACTCAGAGACTTTATACATCTCTGAGGAAATTAAATAATTTTAAAATATTTCATTGCATGTTATGACGCCTAGAGACCATATACATCTCTAAGAAATTTAGGTTTAATAATTATTTTCTAAATTATTCACGTTGACGCCTAGAGACCTTATACATCTCTATGGAATTAAATTAATTAAGTAATTATATTTTATTGCATGTTGTGACACCCAGAGACTTTATACATCTCTGGGTATATTTAATATTTAAAACTTATTAAATTTTTATTTTAATGTTCCTACTTAACATTGATTTGTAGTATCTACGAGTAACATCTCCATTACGTGTACCAGTGTAATTAGTTATAACACAAATGTATCATGTAATTGTTTTAAGTATTATTTACGAAAAAATGACTTACTGTTGAGTTTCTTTCGGCTTTCTTCTCAACAGCGGTCTCCTCTTGCGAAATGCCGGTAGATTCACAATCTGACTTGTAAAAGTGCCCCTGTGGCCTACTTACTGAATAAATTATTTCATTTCATTTCATTTCATTTCATCAATCATCAATCTTAATAAAAGGTGTGAACCTAATTAAATCACATTCCATCATCAACAATTAGTAAACTTCTACACCTTATTGTCTACATAATCATAATTTTTTATACCTACAACTTAATAATCCGTATATGTATAACAAAGTGTATATAAGTAAAGTACAATCAAGAATCAACAATTAGTATTTTTTTATTCCTTATTGCCTATATAATCAGTATTTTATTCTACAACCTAATATGTACAAGTATAAGTAAACCACAATCAACAAATGTCTATAAGAACCTTATTTTCTACATAATCAGCCTTATTTCCTTAGGGTCCCGAGTTCCAAACACACCAAGCCGAAAATATGTGACCGAAGTGATTAATCATAATAGAAAAATAATAGTTCGCCGTGAGAAATATATATATTTTTATAAATTAGCTGGGATTGTCCTCCACCCAACAATGCAATAGGTGCTAGGTAGTGTAAAGCTTGTTTAATTGGGGTTAGGAGAACAATCCCGACCATTTAGTGGCGTCCTCAACGTATTGGAGCAACTTTTCTCCCGTTTCTTTTACCTGGCTGCGCCTAGCTTAAAACTTCTACAATAGCCCGATGCTCGATGAGGGTCGCCAAAACTACCCCAATCGAATTTGGCACCTGCCATCAACCCCAAAATACCCATTTGGGGTGGACTCTAAATTTTTGAACTCAGATACGATCTCCACCCGCAGATCACCCGCATTTTTTGGCCCGCAACAAATTGTCGCAGTTGAGCCAGCCACGCTCGGGCCTTAGCGGCCAATGCACTATTAATACCACGGTACTGCCAGCTAAGGACATAACAAAATAACGAATGTTGCTCGTCGTGCCGTGGTATTAAATAGCTAGTGGTCTCGTAGGCCTGCATGTACGAGACCCCAGGATGTGCGGCCAGCCTCTTGACTCCACTAAACGTCCCATGACTATTTAGTCATAAAATATTTTTTATATAATTTTAACTTTGATTCTGGGCCCGCAAATAATGTGCTAACTTTGTCAAGGGCTACTAGAATTGTAGAGTCCGGGAGTGCGGGATCTATGGTTGCACCCGTGTGCACCTGTACGAACTCAGGCCCGGGCCCGGGGCACTGTAATTACAGGCCGCATTTAGTCTTTCCAATACGACTTCTGGTTGGGCCTTGAGTCCGTGCTCGCAAATGTAAAAGGCCAATTGTGCAGAATTTTTTGGTGACATCAAAAAAAAATCTAGATGCCGCGCAAACAAGGCCTTGAAAGCCTCCCAGTCTGCCGACATTACTGCTATTTTTTTTTTTTTTTTTTCATTTATTTGGGTAAACAAACAATCATCACAATTGCGTTATACATATGCGTTTTAAAACAGTTTTTAAATATATGTGTGACCAACACCGTTCACCACTTATTAATATTACAATTTGATCGTTCTTAGCGATCGACGACCAGTGTGCACTACACAAGAGCACACACTGTATAAACATTTATATGCACATACATACGCGCACACACACACACACACGCACGCACGCACGCACGCACGCACGCACAGACACACACACACACACACACACACACACACACACACAAAATACATATATCGCACTAGGTTCTTACAATAATACAAAGTGACCTAAAGGTAGGTACAATTAGCATCACATCACCGATGCATTCAATTATATAACAATGGTCAACCGCACAGGTATCTTGATCTACGACAGTTAATTGAATGAATTGGAAATGTGCTTACATATTTATTCATTGTGAGAAAGTGCAACCATAATAAGTTTTTTATACTTGCTTATACTGTGACCAAAGATATCTATATGATTAAAGCGAGTGTTGTATGTATCAACTAGTCTGTGCAGAGGCGCGCGCGCACCGGCGTTCGTGCGGCAGCGGCCTGTCACAAACAGCCGGTGTGGGCGCGCTGAGCGTTGTTTACGTTGAGGGACCTTAAAACTTAGCTTGTTGTTAAGAGCAATGCAGTCGAAATGGTTATTACAAATACCATACAGTACCATAGCCTCGAGTAGTGAGCGCCTAGAACTTAGGTCTAATAGTCCATATTTGTTTAACAGCTGCGAGTACGACAATCTAGCATGGTAACATCGATAATGCATAGTATTAAGAAACTTCCTCTGTACAGATTCAAGAGCATCGGAATACTTTTTATAATAAGGATTCCAAACCGACACGGCGTGTTCCAATTGAGAGCGTATCAACGATTTAAACATGTGTAAATACGTTTTTGGGTTACGAAATTCAGTGCTTGAGCGCATGACAAAGCCGTACATTTTGAATGCTTTACTAATTATGGAACTAACATGAAGGTCGAGATGTAACTTAGAATCCAGTATTAGATCCCTTATCGACTGAACTATGTCTAGTTTAGCATTACAAAGGTAATAGGAGTTATTCAGTGTATTTCTTTTTTTAGTAAATTTAATTAGTTTAGATTTATCTAAATTTAATTTAAGTTTATTAGCAGAACAGTAATTTGTGAAGCGGTCTAAGTCCTGTTGAAATTGGTTACATTCATTGTCGTTACTTATTGTATGGTATATTTTTAAGTCATCTGCATAAAGTAGGATATTACAAAAGTGAAAACAGTTACTAATATCATTAATAAAGATTGTAAATAGTAGAGGACCCAAAATGGAGCCTTGTGGTACTCCTGAACTAACGGTGAAAGGAAAAGATTCGCAGTTCCTAATTGCAACTTTTTGCGTGCGATTTATAATGTAGGACTTAAGCCATCGCCAGAGGTTTCCCCGTATACCATTGAAAGCAAGTTTTTGCAATAAGATTTTGTGATCCACTCTGTCGAAGGCCTTCCGGAAATCAGTGTATACACTGTCTACTTGCTTGTTATTATCCATACTTTCAAATAAGTAAGTAGTATAGACAAGAAGATTTGTAGATGTTGATCGATGCTGTACGAATCCGTGTTGATGTGAAGTTATTTGACTATGTAGATGAGGGTATATCAGTGTATGCACTAACCTCTCGAATACCTTGGACAGAGTGGATAGAATTGATATAGGTCGGTAATTCTCGACTTTTTGCTTAGATCCGCCTTTGTGGACAGGAACTATTTTTGCAGTTTTCCATACAGAGGGAAAAACTCCTTCTTTCAGGCATCTATTATATAAAATTGCAAGTGGTACAGCTATAGTATCGAAGGTATTTTTGAGAAATGTAGGTGGAATATTGTCGGGGCCTTGACCTTTCGTTAAATCAAGTTGACGTAATTCTATCGAGATGTCGTTTTCCGTTACATGTAAAGTATGTAAGTTAATATTAGAAGTTAAGTCACAGTCGTCGAATTGAAAATCGTCGGATATTGCGGAAGGTTCATAAACTGATTGAAAAAATTCAGAGAACATATTACAAATCTCTATTGGGTTATTGGAAGTTATGTTGTTATATGATATATTATTAGGTATTTCAGATGAATGGCTCCGGTTACTAACATAACTCCAAAAATATTTTATGTTGTCGAGTATACTATTTTCAACTCGGTCTAGGTATTTCCTGTAACATTTGCTAGATTCCGTTTTAAAGCGACTTCTTAATATCGAGAATTCGTCATAGTCTATTAGATTTTGATACTTTTTCCACTTTACCCAAGCTCGATTTTTTTCATTAAATATGTGGACTAGTGCTGGTGAGAACCAACAGGGAAAATTCTTTGAGTGTGTTTTTTTATATGGGACACGCTGTTTTATTATAGTGTATATTCGTTCATAAAATAAAGACACTGCTTGTTCAGCTGGCAGGTCACTGAGGTACTCGGACCATGCAATTTGTTCAATATCTTTATTAATTTCACAATAGTTAGCTTTCTCAAAGCAGTGTTTATATTGTGACTTTGGAAATATGGTTTTATCAAGATTATTTTGAAACGGTACAATTAAATAGAAAGGAGGGTGGTGAGTGTCCGGGGGAACGAGGGGAACGGGAGCTAATGAACAGGTGCAATCGGTAATATTAGTAAGAAATAAATCTAGAATTTTACCTCGTAAATTTAAATAAGTATTATACTGTATGAGACTAAAAAAAGACATGAAATTAACAAGACTATTTTCTTTAGACGATATTAAGTGGGTTGTATTTATCGTCGAGTGATCCCCACACTCTTTCCATTCTAGTGACGAGTAATTGTAGTCACCGACTATGAAGTAACTCCCAATACCATCCTGCGATAGCAACGCACGAAGTTGATTAAAGTGACTTTCGTAAGTGGCGGCCGGTTGCTGTGGAGGGATGTACGCCGCGCTGATGATATGTTTATACCGCGAACCGATAAGCAATTCGACTATTACGTTATCAACAACAGGCGAGGGCGCGGGGCTGCCGGGCGGCACGGGCAGCGGCGCGCAGGTGGCGGCGCGGTGCTCGCGCAGCACCGCAACCAGCGCACCGCCGCCGACTCCGCGCCCGCTGCCCGCGCTGTCTCTGTCACTGCGAAATACTGCATACCGCGTATCTATAAATTCATTGTTCGCTATGTCTGGGCATAGCCAAGTCTCGGTTAATATAATAATATCATAGTTGTGAGAAAGAATGTTCATGAATAAAGTATTTAATTTAGTGCGAAGGCCCCGACAATTCTGATAGTAAACTGACAACTTACTATTCATTATTATATAAGAGTAAAATATAGACGTATTGACTGTATGTTGTGATAATTGCCATAATTACCATTTTGGGATGAAAAATAACAGTATAGTCCCCATAGCCATAGTCGATACATAATTGATTGCACATAAAAACTAACAATGTAAACAAAGCGCTCGTGTTAAACTCACTTATGTCAAATAACAGTGTTTCGTTTTGTGTTAGTAATAAATGGTTGATTATAGAATTATACAGCACATCCTTACTTTCTAAGTTATAGTAGCACAAATAAAAATGACACCATGCACGTTTAAATAGGTCAGGAGGAGTTCGAGGTCATTCTGTTTAGGTCCTGGACAGATCGTATGGCTAGTACTTGAGATGTATCGTCCTTACGCGTTAAGATAGTAGCGTGTCGTACCCAAACATGTTTGTAGTCTAGCCGCGAGGCGGTCTCACGAGTCTTTTTCAGTAGTAACTTATTTTTAAGCGTCAAGTGCTCATTCAAATAGATTTTTTGCTGTGGCCCAGATATCATAATTTGAGATGTGTTGATACCCTTCGCTATGCGGAATGCGGCTAAGATGTTGTCACGTAACATAACCGATGTGAAGCGCACTATGATGTTTTTAGGCAAGGTGGAGTCGGGGTCGGCACGAGGAACGCGATGAATTGAGATGATGTCGTTGGGTGGAATTGTAAATTTTATGGCTGTACCTATAGCATGGATTATAGCCATTAAATTTTCGCCGCGTTTTTCCGGTAGATTGCATATTTCTATGTTATTCATCCTGGCTTGCTGTTCCATTTTGTCTATGACATTTTCTAGTAACTGGATGCGATCGTTTTGGTCTTGGTAGACCGCCATTTTGGATTCTATAGCCAACAATCTATCTTCAAAAGAGTCTTGGCGCGAGCTTGTGAAGTCAAGGGATTGCTCCACGTTCGTAAGATTAGTTTTGACTTCAGATAATGTCTGATTAACGACCGTATTGTCACGGTTGAGCTTGTTAACATCAGACTTTATTTCTGTTAATGCTGCGGTAAACTTGGCGAGTTCTGAGGTGAGGCCGGAGGCCAGAGCCTTATTTATGGTTGTTGTGATATTGGACTGGAAGTCCGACAGCTTGCGGTCGATGATATCCTTGACTTCATCCGATATGTTTGTGAAGTTATCAAACTTTCTTTTGCGGCTTTCATTCATGGCTGCAAGTGAAAGATCTGGCTGTGATGAACATTTAAATTGTGATGATTGCAGCATCGTAGTGCAGGTAGATTCAACTAGTGCGGGCGATCCGATATCGGAGTCGATATGATGCGTTTGATCACCCGTCGCACTCATTAGTACAGTGAATGAGCGAGAGCGCGAGTTGATGTCGATGTGAAACAAATCACTAAGTACGAGTTCGAATCTAATTCACAATAACAACTGCAGACAGTTAGCAAAGAGTATGTAATTTCCTACGGAGAAGAGACGTAACTCCCTACAATATTGCAATCTAGAGGGCTTGTATGAAGCTAGATAAAGTATTGTACCAACATTGTAAAATGAATTGCACAGACTAAACAAATCTACTATCTACCATCTGTCACGGTGACGGGACAGTGCTGTTCGAGTTATCGATAGTACTCAAACGGTAAATGCACTAGGGATGTGTAAATTTTATCGATAATCGATAAAATAAATTGTATATATGCTAATAGCATTTTTCTTTCGGATTTTAATTTAATGCTGTTGTAAATAAAAGGACGAACATGATTCGGAAATATTATTTATTCATAAGCAAGGGTAACATTGAATACAACCAGAGAACATAGCAACAATGCATAAATTTATTTGTAAATGAAGTGGTGCCCGTAATTAAATACCTACACGCTAAATATTCCCCAGCTCGGCCAGTTTTAATGTTGTTGCAGATCTTTTTTTCTCTGATTTCAATCAAATTTAGTAAGCCGTATTTTACGCTGTCTTACAATTTTTTCTACACTGAGTTACACAAAAATAGAGTATTACATAAATTGGCCTATAGGCGAATTTTTATTCCGCTGTCGTTTTATTTATTTGTTATTTCGGGCTCCTCATTTTGTGCAAGTTTACGTACAAAATGCAAAGTTTAATTAAGAAATTTCCATACATTTTGTGTAGTATATAGTATGTATAATGTGTAGGATATAGTGTGAAATTGGGCTTACCGTGTTCAGAATAAACAACTTAACCAATTCACCGAATTTGATTGCAATCTGAGAAAAAAAGAAAAAGACAAAAAAGTAAAAATTGGCCCAGCTAACCGTGACAGTGTTCACGGTCTCTGGAGACAAATAACTAATGAATACATCATCTGTGAAAATTTCAACTGTATCACATTCACGGTTCATAAGATACAGTCTGGTGACAGACGGACGGACAGCGGAGTCTTAGTAAAAGGCATGTATTTAAATCGATATCTGTATATTCCCTTTTTTCGATCAAAATATTTGAGTTTAACCAAAAATACTGACTTGCACACTAATTATGCACACTAAATAATGCGAATTCAATATACTATTTAAAGGTATTTGCAAAACTGTTTTACTGGATATTAAAAAAAAACTAACCTAACCCGGCCGAGTCGGATCTTAGTGTGCAGTGCGGGGATAATTAGTGTGCAAGTCAGTATTTTTGGTGAAACTTTTAAATATATCCGATGTACGAACCATATTTTTGGTGTGAATTCGGTTAAAAAGGTCATCTCGTTTTGAATGATGTTTAAGTTTTTTTTGTAGGACATGTTCAGTTAATCAATTGTTTTTTTTGCACAGTATTCCTTTTACTGGTATGCATTCAGTTAATTAGTGGAGTTACCTAGTGTACTGAAAAATTATACAGTTGTGCAATTAAATATATCCCTTAGGGCCGATTGCACAATCACCAGATAAAACATATCTGTCAGATAAATGTTGGCTGTCACTTTTCTTTTATATGACGGGAGAAAAGGATAGCAATAATGTTAACTGGCAGATAAATTTATCTGGTGATTGAACAATCGGCCCTTAGTAAAATAGGGTCCCGTTTTTTACCCTAGGGGTAAAGAACCCATAAAAAGGAACTTACTCATGTTTTTTTTATTTGTTCTGATTTTTTTAAGAAATCAGCAACTCGTTCTTCTTCTATTGCAATTTTTTTATTAATTATGGCGCAATGTCTCCGAATCAGCAGTAACGCTAGCTTGACTACGATTAAATGGGTAATATCGCTGCGATGCTCATTGCACGTTATAAATGAGTTATTTGTGTGGGCCATAAACATTGTCACAGTTAGCTGGCGAATATTCAGCGTGTGTATAATGGGCACGACTTCTTTTTCAAATAAATTTATACATTGGTTAATACAATTGTATAGCTTTTTAGACGGATATGTCAAGGAGTCCTGTCTTTCCACCACTCGCGGAGTTTTATATATTCATACGACAAATCTGTTATATCACCAGGTTTTGTCGTTAGGGAGTCTTGGCAAGTATCACATTTTTTTATTTTTAGGACGCAATGTGCAATATATCCGCTGACATATACGACAGGCTGAATGTCTAAATCCAGGATATTGGATTCCAAGTCCTGCATGTGGAGTGTCAGCGTGTCCTCGTCCGGTAAACTAAGGACGGGAACGTATTCTTCGTCCATGATTATGTTTTCATTTTGTTGGTCTTTTGTCAATGTTTTGGGCGTCTGTGGAGTATGCGTGGTGGCCGTTTTATCAAATACGATATCGTGAAAATCTGTCAGAAGACTATTAGAGTCTCGCTGACAATTTGTTCCTCTACTTTGGGGAGCGGTCATTTTTGACACTACGGCGGTCTTTATGGCTGCAATAAATGATGCAACCGTAGGGTTCCTATTTGTTGGACTGTGCTGTCGTAAAACTCCGAACAAATTTTCCAACGCGTCTTGGTTCAGCTGTCGGAGATTTAAATACTTGAATCCAAGGCGCTGCCAATCAGTCCATATATCTCTTAATGAGCATAATGTTATTTTGTATCCTTCGATACACCTAACATTTTTGGCCGTTACACCCGTTCCCGGCTTTATGAAACTGACCGTTTCCAGCAATTTCCTACATTCGGCCCACATTCGAACATGGTCAGTTTTAGTAGACACGTTTTCTCTTTTTCCTTTTTTCACATCATCTGGACCTGAAGGTCCATTTGTGTAGTCGAATAGCCGATCAAGCTGGAGCACAACTCTAGCGGTTTGCTTAATTTCCTCAGTCTTGACCGGGTCTTGTTCCACAGGCGCAAGAAGCATAAGCACTGCGTATACTGTATTGCTAAGTATTTGTGCTGCATACTTCACTTTCATTTTGGCCCGATACTTGGGTTGAACATGAATTGGGCTTATTTTACTTAGATATAACAGGTTTCGGTTCCTTTCTTCAACTTTTATTAAATGTTCCCACTTTGCTGTGTCTCCACCTAATCTCATTTCACCATTATTCATGAAGTTGTTCCTAATTGACTTGAAGAGGTGGGGAACATCATATATAATGTATATTTTTTTGTCCCCAATAGTAAAATAGTTCTTCATTTCTGCTTCGTCTTTCTTTGTGCGCGACAAATCTTTTAAAATGTTAAGAGCACCAGTATTCGTTGGGCCTTGATCGCAGATTGTGCTAATGACATTGAACCCTGTTTCATTTACTGATTTTATAATGTCTTTTATCAGTGTTGCAAGCTTATGTGAAGACACTGTGCCTTTAACAAAATAAAAAGCTATGGGTTGCTTGTACTTTGTTTTCAACCCTTGCAACATAAAGACCAAAGCATGGTTTGCTTGTGCATGACTCCTCTCGCCGTTACCCATATCCGTAAAACCTTCAATTTTATCCGTGGTATTATTATGAATTAATCTGGGTTTCAAAGCAATCTCATCAAAAAGAAGACAGCAATGCTTGTCTTGAGCATTTTGGGGTAAATGTTTTTTTAAATGCTCCAAAGCGGGTCTACATAGCCCTGGTTCCATAGGTATTTTTTTTAAAATACTTGTCAATGTGCTTTCACTTGGCAAGGGCATTAAATATTTTAAATATCTATAAGCCTTTGGCGATCTTTTGAAAATCGCCAACAAGGAAATTTTTGATTTTGTTGTCCAACGACGGCCTCGGATTTTTCGTTTTTGATTTTTTATAACCATTGTTACAATGTCTTTTAACACCGTAGACTGTAATGAGTCGATGAGGGTGGCACTTTTTTTTAACGACCTTACAGTCGCCTTTGTCTTCTGTAATTGGTGTAGAAGTTCCCTTTCCCGGGGATTTAAATCTGTAAAACAAGAAAAACAAATCTTTAAAATAAGTCCAGCCGATCAATGCCATCAAGTCACCATTATAAATGGGCTAAGTATAGGAATATTTAAGGTAGGTACACGGAAAACGAACTGTTTGATGAAAGAAACGTGCAAGGTAATCGTGACAATACAGTAGGGCTTCGGTAAACCGGACTCCCTCTTGTTTGGTGATCTCTGTATCAGGACGGGCGATGAAATTTGTAGAGCGTTCACGGTAGACATTTTGCATTTGCGTACATCAAGGCGCCACCGAGTAAACATTAGAACTTAATGTTAAAAGATAACTTGCAGATTTTAGATGTGCTTGTGCAGGTGGGATGTATGGTGGGATACTGATTGTGACATAATATCTACTATAATCCGGACGCCTCAATAATCGCGTAGGGTCTTGTTTTTGCCTGTCCGGGCTAGCGAGGATTTCCCTACTCTATATCCATATATTATATCCTATTAGCTTATACAAATACATTTGCACCTATATACTATATTTATTCCTCTTTTTTTGGCAATTCCTACACTTTCCTAAATTAGTCATTGACGAGAGGGATGAGAACGAAGGGGTGAAATGGAGTTATTTCCATATGTGTCTCATATATTGCTGCATCTCTCACGTCCGTGACTAATTTAGGAAAAGTAACAGCCACATTAAACCGGCACTGGCCATATGTAATAGGGGACGCTGCACATGCGCTTTACGTAGTTATACTTATTGTAAACGTATCTTTACCCCGCTTTCATTTATTATAGGCTTCACAGACGATCGAATGGTCCGGCGGACCAATAGCGACGCTGCTATGTGTTGGATTGAGATAGTAATATACATCTCTCATTCTTACAGACGGCAGCGTCCCTCTAGGTCCGCCGGACTATTCGATCGTCTGTTAAGACTATTAGTTACACTTTTCGAACCGAGGTGGCGGACATTACGATGACGTCATAACTGAGATTGTCTCACGACAGTTTTAGGGACTACAGACCATATACCTAACAACAGACTAAAATTTAGGTCGCAAGTGAAGATTCAAATGAAGTATCGTTTCATTCATGTCAGTAACTCACTCACTCACTGACTAAAGGATAAACTAACTCACTACCTATATCAGTATATCTTTCGTTGGCAAACACTCACCACTCAATGTGAACTGAACCGAATGATGCTATTTGATATTATGAAGTTATACTTATAAAATAAATTAAAAACGTGAAATAATTTGATTTGTCGATTGTTTAGAGATGAAACACATTTTTCCAATAGCAACGTCATTGGTTTTAATTTTGTATACTCTCTTAATAATTCGTATGACGCATCATTCAAATAAATCACTGAACAAAATGAAAGAGATTAACAAAATTAGTAGGTATATATGATGGAGCAGTTTGTCTATAGATGCACTGAAAGAAATGAACGAAATGACTGATAGGTATTACTCGTATATATCGCGAGAGTTTAAGACTTTTTTATACTCGCAGACTTTAATCTGTCAATTATAATTTCACAGGCAAAATCACAATAACGCACTTTTTAATCCTGTAACAAAATTCTATACTCTATGGTACCGGCTACAGAACTTTAATGTTCATAAGACATCTCTCTACACAACTCTAATAATTTCAAAAAGAGAACATAAGCTTATTTGATGCTCACTGATTGGTTGAAATTACTTGTCAAAAAAATTCACCAATCACGAGGCACCCGCCATGGCCATCGCGATCATGTTTTTTTTTAATAGGTCAGTTTTAGTTGAACGAAAAAGGTTACATCAAAAATAAAAAATCATACTGGAGAATGACGATTAAAGTAAAAAATGTTTTTCTGAGTTTTGCTCGTATAAAAAGTATTGTATACAATAGTTACACAATTAGGTCTTAAAGTCTCGTACCTTACATAGGCCACTCGGCAAGCCTCGTGACCTAAACGCGGTACTCGACTTTAAGAACCTCCATTGTGCAACGATTGCATAAAATACTATAATCGTTATTCTTGATTTGCGCGGTTCTATAATGGGGTGGTAGCGATCCGGAGGGACTCTGTGATAGCTCCAACTGCCACTACACGTGTTTTATCATATATTATTCAATGTATTACGTACCTGCTTCTGATAATCTTATCTTCTTTGCGACATTTTCTGCTTGGATAAAGGCGCTGCTCGTAGACGGTATCCCAGGGTCTAGAATAAATACAACGTGTGCTTAAAACTATTACATAAATTTTACAACATAACATTACTCTGGAATACAGTATTTTATTACCATTTATGTTTAGTATGTTTGAAGTAGTCAGTGGCCGTTTTCGAGCTTTCTGTACAACTGGTACCGTACTGGTCCCGGGGTCAACTGCGACTGTAGCTGAAAATAAAAGTACAACTTTTTATAGTGTTGCTATTGTTGCTAATGTTGTTAACGCACGTCAGGTGATTACGTCGTCACGGACTCTGTTAGTTAGAGAATACAGGGTTGTACAGATCATTGTGAGCGTGTTGTAATGCAATGCTTAACTACTTTTGCTGCTGACTGTACATTCGTTAACAAAATAATCGAGTCCATCACACAAATATCTGCCGTTTACCGGTACCGCCGGCTCAGTAGGAAGCTACACTGCGTCAACCACGTCGTCAAAATTCATATTATTAACCTTCTGATCGCCCAACTTAATCCAGTGAATAAAGGAGTTTGACCTTACAAACGGTCCGGTAGTTTTGAATTTTTGATATTTTGTCTCTAACCATCCTGGTTAGAGAGTGTTTAAAATCCAAAATGCACAATTCCCCCTCCTCCGCGCCCGCCGCCATATTACTGCAGATTTTTGCTTAAACCTCCGTTAAGGAGCATTTTAGCTAGAAAAGAGCTTGGGTAATGTTGTAGAGGATTAAATTTACTATATAATTAACAATTAAAATTTTGTTTCAAGGACAGATAGTTACGGAGATATGCACATATAAAAAAAAAACGCAATTTCCAGCAATATATCAAGCTACTGGCTTATATCTTCGTTTAGGAGCATTTTAGCTAGAAAATTTCTTAGGCAATGTCGTAGAAAATTAAATTTACTATAATTTACTATTCAAATTTTGTTTCTAGGACAGATAATTACGAAGATATGTAAAAAGTCACATTTTCCGAAAATGCATGTAATAATAATAATAATGGACATGCGTTTTATAAATAATTATATTTCCTACATGTTTTAATTTGTCCTAGACTACCTAGTCCGTAACTGAATGACAGCGTTCTAAAGCCAGAATTTTGCAAAATTCCGGAAAATGCGACTTTCCCAGTTTTTTAAATGCATATCTAAAATAAAAATAAAAATGTTACGCATTTGTGAAACCTACGCGGCAGCACACGGGCTATTGTATAATGCTTCTAAGAGTGAAGTCATGCAATTTAAAGCAGGTAATAAAACCTACCGAATGGAACCGGTCACACTCTGTGGTTCCCCTTTAAAGAGAGTTGACAAGTTCAAGTATCTGGGACACTGGGTGACTGAAACGATGTCAGACGTCGAGGACATAGAGCGCGAGCGCCGCGCGCTGTGCGTCCGCTGTAACATGTTGGCGCGCAGATTCGCACGCTGTAGTGTAGAATTAAAGCTAACTTTATTTAAGGCTTTTTGTCAAACCTTCTACACGTGCGGTCTGTGGACTAACTTTACACAGCGGGCGTACAGCGCGCTACGCGTTCAATACAACGATGCGTTCAGGATTATGTTCGGGCTGCCACGGTATTGCAGTGCGTCGAAAATGTTCGCGGAGGCGCACACAGACTGCTTTTTTGCCATCATGAGGAAAAGGTGTGCGTCTCTCCTCAATAGAAGTCGTGGCAGCTCGAATAGTATCCTGAGCATGCTTGCCCACCGCTGGGACTCGCCGCTGTTGCAGCGTTAAGGCTGATTTAGACGATGCCAATTTTGAGACGCCTAAATTACGGCGCCTCGAAAAGGCACCGTATAAACACTTTCCGCGCCATTTTTTCGCCGCATGCCAGCGCTGGCGCGGAATAGAACACGAGCCTATTTTTTGGCGCCAGTGACCCCCCCTCCGCGTCTCTCGCTGCCACTAATGACTGGTACTGAAAAAAAGCACTGTGTAAACACGACTGGCGGCGAGATTTAGGCGGCTGAACATAGTCATTGTCTAAACGGTCGGAGGTGTGCTGTGCGGTAATCACTGGCGCCGTAATTTAGGCGTCTCAAAATTGGCATCGTCTAAATCAGCCTGTGCAGCTGCACGCGCCTGTAATACCGGCGCCCAGGCGCCTTTAATTTGATTTAGTTTAAGTTAGCTTAATTATAGTAATAATACTAACCATAGCCCTAAGTTTGTACCACTAACACTATGGATATAAAGTCCGAAATAAATGATTTGTATTTGTATTTGTAATCTCCGTAACTAACCGTCCTTGAAACAAAATTTGAAATGTAAATGATAGTAAATTTAATTCTCTACAACATTGCCCAAGCACTATTCTAGCAAAATGCTCCTAAACGAAGGTATAATCCAGAAGTTTGTTTTTGAGTTGGGAATTGTGCATTTTGCATTTAAACACTCACCAACCAATATTATTTCGGGATTTTTATGGTGAAACAGTTTCAACACCTTAATGAATGGGTCAATCAACTTTTTTTCTGTTGCTCGTTGCCGCGGCGACTCCTCGGTTATATTAACTAAAAACTTTGTAATTGCAACAGTTATATGCTCAATTGCTCATAACTTATGTAGAATATCTTCTGACAATAATAGTAATATAAATTATCAACACTTTTCTGAGAACTTATTTATTGAACCGGGTCTATTGCGATATTATGATTTACCTTCATTGCCTGACGTTTCAACAGGGTTTCACCTACCGTGTTCTCATAGACCCGGTTCAATAAATAAGTTTTAATTATGTGTCCAAACCGCGACAGTATAAAGTGTTATACTATTCTAAGAAGTTTAATCACAATTTTCCCTTGGTACACGGGACAGAAAAACACCAAGAAAGAAGATGATCCTTCCGAATATCGTCGTTTGTTACACAAGTGCAAACTTAACAGTCATTTGTCATTTTAAGTTATACCAATAGCGATGGGTTGATAGCGATCCGCCTTGCCGGGGCCGGGGGATCCCAACCAGATCTGAGATCGTTAAGAGTTACTGAACAGGAAGCACAAAAAATAACTATGAGAGGCAAGAGAAAGCAACCGGATGATGACTTCTCGACAAAAATTGAAAACTTCGAAACGAAGATTATGTCACTACTTACAACCATGGCAGACAATCAAAAAATGACAGAAGAAAAACAGAGTGAAAAATTGATTGCCATTGCGCAAGATGTTTCCCTTATAAGGGACCAAATTACTCAGATTAAAGTTACTACCGATAAGTTGGTGGTGGAGCAAGATAAAATGAAACAGGAACTTATTAACATCACTAACTTTAACATCAACACTGAAGAAAAGATTAAAACTATCGAAAACGACGTACAATCTCTCAAAAGATCGATACCTACACAGCCTTGCTCATCGATGACATGTGAAAGCGTGATCACGGAGATCCAAGAGCGATCGCAAAGAGAAAGAAATATTATAGTTAGCGGCATAAATGAAATTACCAGCAACAGTGCCGAGGAAAGACGTTGCCATGATTTAAATAAAATTAAAGAAGTGATACAATCTATTGTCCCTGAATGCCCTGCACCGCATAAAGTTATCCGATTAGGAAAATTTTCGGCCGAAAAAGCACGACCAATCAAAGTCTGCTTCACAAGTTCTGAAACAGCCAAATCCATTTTGCGAAATAAATCTCTAGTAAGCAATGACAACAAAAATATGAAAATATACTATGATCAAACACCATTCCAAATGAAGACAATGCAAAACCTGAAAGAGGAACTAAAACGGAGAACTGATGAAGGGGAAACAAATTTAACTATTAAATACGTCAGAGGGACTCCTAAAATTATTGAAGCTGCTCCAAAAAACTATCCAGAGGGGAATCAATTGGAGAGGAACCTGCTGCAGACGGAATAACTTATCAAGTAACAAAGACCTATGACAACTTAGTCAGAGATCACAAAGCATTAAAATTTTTGTATTCCAACATACGCAGCATTGTTAAACCCGGAAAACTGGATGAACTGAGATGTATAATAAAATCTATACCTAACAAGATACATGTAATTATATTAACCGAAACCTGGATAAAATCCGAAACAGAAGCAGAAAAAATACAACTGTCTAACTACACACACTATTATAATTATAGAAGCAACGGAAGAGGTGGAGGAGTTTCAATATTTGTTCACAATGATCTCAAACATAATTTTGTTCAAGGACTATGCAAAGATGACAACCACTACCTCTGGATACACTTGAACAAATTTTGTCTAGACGTCGGTGCCGTGTATAAGCCAGAAAGAACCAACGACGATGATTTCTTCGAGGCATACTCACAACAATTGCTTGCTCGCAAGCGAGTGCTCGTAATTGGTGATTTCAACTACAACTTACTCAAAAGGTCTCAACCAACTGTAGCCTACAAACGCATGCTTAAAGAAAATGGACTCAGAGTATTAAATAATATCGACAAAACTTTTTGCACCAGAGAAACCTCAAACACCAAGACAATACTCGACCACGTCTGCTCTGACATAAAAGACACCACATTTCATTTAGCTGTTATAGAATCTGTACTCTCCGACCATAAACAGATTTACCTTGAAATGCATAAATGTAATCCAAAAAAGAAGGAAAGAGTCCAGTACCAGGCAATAGAATATAATAAACTATATAATGAACTGGAAGAAATAAATGTCAATGGATGCGCAAATGAGTTAGAAACTCTAGAGAATACTATAAAAGAAGCAATTAAGAAAAGTAAGATAACAAAAACAAAAATTCTTAACCCGCCTAGATCCGATTGGATTAATAAGGACATTATAGAAGCAATAGACAAACGAAATCAACTGGGATATCAACACATCAGATCACCACACGACGAAACTGCAAAAGAAAATTACTTACTCGCAAGAAGATCAGTCCAAAACAACATACAAACTACTAAAAGTAATTACTATCAAAACCTCTTCGAAAAATGCACGAATAAACCCCTCAAAATGTGGCAACTAATTAAAGAGCTTAACAACAATACGAGAAAAACCTCCAACCCTCCTCAAAAAATCGAGACTGTTAATGGTACCATAACTGACGCTAAAGAGATATGTAATAACTTCAACTGTTTCTTTGCCGATGTAGGCTCTACTCTAGCGAATAACATACCTTCACAGTATCACGATATCTCATTAAATACAGAATCGCATGCAGTTTCAATTGAATTATCTGAATTCATGCCCACAACAACCGGTGAAGTCAGTAAAATAATTGATAAATTAAACTCTAATACTAGTACCGGTCTAGACGGAATCACATGCAAATCAATTAAATCGATTAAAAATCTCATTTTAGAACGCTTAACTAATTGCATAAACAGCTGCTTAGAAAAAGGTACCTTTCCAGATTCACTCAAAATTGCCAAAGTTAGTCCGATATTCAAATCCGGAAGCAAAACAGATGCAAGTAATTATCGCCCAATCTCGGTTCTCCCAGTTATTTCAAAAGTGATTGAAAAAATAATATACACTCGTCTAGAACAATATCTAAACTCCATTAATTTTTTGTCCGAGAAACAGTATGGCTTCCGTCCCAAATCGAATACTCTCTCCGCCTGTGTAGATCTAATAACAAACTTAAAAAGTAACATTGACAAAAAAAAACTAGCCTTGGGTATATTTATTGACTTGAGAAAAGCTTTTGATACTATAAGTCACACACTACTTCTAAAAAAGTTATACTCAATTGGAATAAGAGGTACTGCAGGCAAAATGCTCGAATCTTATCTTGCAAACAGGTATCAAATTGTGAAAATTGGCAATGATGAAAGTATACCAGCAAAGATAACATATGGGGTCCCCCAGGGCTCCATCTTAGGACCCTTGCTTTTCTTAATTTATATAAATAGTATAACCGATTTAAACCTACATGGAACTATATCTCTATATGCCGACGACACTAGTTTATTTTACTTTGGCAGTGAAATAACATCCATAGTAGAACATGCACAAGATGATTTAAACACTCTTCAAGAATGGTTCAAGGAAAATTTGCTCACTATAAACATATCCAAGACCAATTACATTGTATTCAGCGCTAAAAATAAAAAAGTCACTGATTTCCAACCACTTACCATAGACAATGAGCCGCTATCCAAAGTAAAGTCAGAAAAATACCTTGGACTTATTTTGGATAGTCGCTTATCATGGAAACCTCATATTGAGAAACTTCAGTCAAAGCTGTCATCTCTTATGGCAATGCTTAAAGGTACAATTCGATGTTTTCCTACACCTATTCGGTATACTATATACAATTCATTGGTCAAATCACACGTCGAATATTTAATAGAACTGTGGGGAAGTGCAGCCAAAGTAAACCTAAAACCGTTGCAAAGATCACAAAATAAACTAATAAAACTTCTCTTTAACTACAAATACCTGACACCAACGAAAAAAGTATATTCGGAAACACATCTGATGACCCTGTCTCAATTATACAAATATAACACATGTGTACTAGTGCGAAAAATCCTCTCTAAGCAAATTCATACACAAATATCATTTGTAATAAAATCAAATATAAGAAAACGGTTCCTGAGACGAGGTAACGATATACACCTCCCGACGCCTCGCACAAAATACTATGGCCAAAAAACAATAACGTATGAGGGTGCCCAATTATATAATAAACTACCTAATTCGTTAAAGGAAACAAAATCATTCCGTGTGTATAAACAGAAACTTAAAATGCATGTCTTACGCGATTACTCTGAATTCGTATAAATTATCAAAAAAAAAAAAAACAATAAAAGAAATCATTCATAAACAAATATACTTAATGCATAAATATCTAATATAAACATACTCAAACAAATGTTTCACATATTGTTTCTTAATTATTTAAAAATAAAAATAAAACTTATTAATAGTACCTACTTAAAACATAAATTTAATTAAATATTATAGATAGAAAAAAAAACATTTTTAAAAACAAATAACCCAATATATAATAGAAAACAATGAAACAACTCGCAAAATAGTCTGATTGCTATCACATTGTTGGTCGCCTTGAGCGGCATAGCAATAATAAGGCGATACGTAATAAAACCCTACAACTTATGAGTGCAGCGGTCAGCGTATTGATAAGCAACTGGAATATTTTATCTAGGCACCCACTTTGTTGTTTAATATTTTTTGTCTTGGTTACCTTATGTTGTATTATTTGCGATTCGTACACTTAGTTAAGTATTTAGTTAATGATGTGCATGTATTTCTCTAGTTAAGTGAATTGTATTCTTTTAGAGAAATAAATTCTTAAACCACCATAAGTTACTAAATAAACAGCATTATATTAGTGCTATTTAGGCGAAGCGGTGGTAGCCTAGTGGTTAGGGCGTGCGACTTTCAATCCGGAGGTCGCGGGTTCGAACCCGGCCCGTACCAATGAGTTTTTCGGAACTTATGTACAGAATGTCATTTGATATTTACTACCACTCGCTTTTCGGTGAAGGAAAACATCGTGAGGAAACCACCTAAGCCCAATAAGGCCTAGTTTCCCCTCTGGGTTGGAAGGTCAGATTGGCAGTCGCTTGCGTAAAAACTAGTGCCTACGCCACATCTTGGGATTTAGGTAGCCGACCCCGATTGAGAATTTATTCTCAAAAAATGGGACAAAGGCTAGGAGAATGATGATGATGATATTAGTGCTATTTAGATGCCGTGAGAGTTTCCATTAACATTGCTTTTGATTCGTTATTAAACTGACATATAAGAATCTAGGGTCCATTTTGCAGCATCTTGTTAACTGCACCGGTGATTCTTGAGTAACATGATCATCTTCTTTCAACATCAATTAAAAATAATCCAAATTATTTAATTACCAAGTATGTCTTGCGTAGTGGTAGTTGCAAGCGGTGTTTTACTGGTGGAGGCCACAGACTCTACAGCTGTTACATCTATTGAGCAGAGAGGTGCTGGAGCTAAAACCATAAAAAACACTTTCAATCAAAAATTATTGTCTACTGCGGAAGCATAATCATCTTGAACTTTCAGTTTCTAACAGGTGAGTTAGACGCGAACCCGACATAAAAAGTGAATATACTCTTAAACATACCTGAGAATAGAATATGTCTCAAACTTAATTGAGTAAAAAGTAATCCTATAAACACCTTTTTTTTAGATGTATTTCTATGAATGTATACACTCTATTGTACACAAAACAAATATTACATGTACAAAGGCGAAGTTGGAAGGAGAAACGAGATGTGATTGAATTATAAAACAAACACACTAAATAAATACATAATAATAGATGTCCCGCTGTTCCAATTTCAAAGTTGGTCAAAATGTCATTCCATCCAATAGATTGGGTCCTAATTTTAATAATAATTGATTTATTCAACAGAGTTTGGCCCGTAATTGTTAGTAATATTTAGGGTTTATAAAATAAGTGTTAGTGAACATTAAAAAAAATATATATATAATAATAATAATAGAACATTGTATTGTGTAGGACGGCCTCCCGCCAGGTGGACCGACGACCTAAAAAGAGTGGCGGGAAGCGGTTGAATGCGGAAAGCTGAGGACCGGGTATGGTGGCGCGAACTGGGGAGGCCTATGTCCAGCAGTGGACGACTCCAGGCTGATGATGATGATGATGATGATGATGAATAGAACATTGGTACATAATTATCTAGTAGCGATCATGACACAGGAAAAATGCCGCATGATTGGACGTGAGTCATACCGGCCCGCTACAGTAGCTAAGATTGGGTTGGAGCTGGTCCGCACTTTGCAAAGCAATGAGGCAATACTGTAGCGTATTATGGCTTATTATACCTAGTCATCATTGCGAGCTTGCGTAAACATGCCTGATGCGCTGCAGAAACAGGCCAGCTCCTACAGCAACCTCTATAGATGCGCAGGGAAATAAGTCTTTATGAAATAAACAACTTATACTAAGGTATTTCCTGATTTTCAATAGAATTTAACCAGGGACCGCTTTTTCTAATTCATATTATTTTGTAACAATGGTAGTATCCAATAGTTATTGATTCTAATAATATCATTCATTGTAATTTTATTTAGAATTACAAAAAGGCGTCACCGAACATTCCTAAAAAAATATTTTTATTTATTTTTAACATGATCATCACTGATTAAATATCATGTATAGCCAATTAATGCTCCAGATTGCTTACTCACCTAATTTAGTCTGTGACGTCTGTGTAGCGACAGGTGCAAGCAGTGTTTTGCTGGTGGAAGCCACGGACTCTAAAGCTGTGACATCCATTGAGCAGGTGGGTGCTAGGGATAAAAGCATAAAAAAGTGTATGTAGCTCTGGCCAATATTTTATTATTACATTCTAACACAAGAAGGAAAATGATAATTTCTATTTAAAATATTACAATAATAAAAGAAATATAATAGAGAACATTTCTTTAAACCACGGTAGTGCAAACAATCTACAGCCCAGGTAGGCAGTTACCGCAGCCTATTAACTCTTCCAAGGGGATTCGCAGGCATGTAGAAGACCCTTTAAAAATATCGGCAAAACCTCAGCTGTTAGTGTGTCAGTATGTATTGGTCTAGGCTTAGACAGGACCAGAAGGACTCAGGTGGTTCTCCACATGCCCGGCCTATACTAGTATATATCCAGTCTTACACTATATGGAGCAAATCGGACCAACTTCCCACAGGCCTATCACATGCAATTATAGTGCATCAAGCTGGTCTGAAGAAATCCATCTATTTTGTGTTGTTATTATCTTGGCAAGTAATTGATGGATGACTGAGTAAAAAAGTAAAATTACAGTCTCAGTCAAAATGAGTTTCTATCAAGAATAGGATTGCTTTTTTCTATTATATGTAGAGTTCATATAGCCACCTTCCCGCTCCATCATCAGGTCAGCCCCATGGTACCATATTATTAAATTGGCATCAGTTAAGTAAGTATGGAAAATTTCAGCTCAATCGGTTGATGTTATCTGCTTCAAAATTGAGTTGCAAGATTCCACCAGAACAAACATACTTACCCGCGCGCACCAACAAGGACAGCACTAAACGTTGGCCGCCGTGTTGATACTTTAATGTTCTGCCGTACCATATCGTTGGTGCACGCGGGTCGCTTTACATGCTCCGTCTAGTGGGGGTTGTCTGTGAACTAAAGGCATAATGATAATTACTTAGCAAAAATAAAATAAAGTGTTACCTTGTTTTTTTCGTCCAATGTGCAAAGGAAACCCTTCGAGAAGTTCATCATCAAGTGGCGGCATTGTTAACTGAAGAGTGGGTACTGCATTTTTCTTTAATCTTGTTTTCGTTTTTGTAAACTGCCGATTTGCAAAATGCCTGCCACAAACATATCGTAGATCATGCAGTTTTTCTATTGGTAGATGTGCCAAGTCCTCCTTGCCCACTACTTTTACCCACTGCTTACATCTGAAATACGATCAACTTAATCAATTGTGGCATTCCATCCATGGCCGGCAAGAGTAGATAACATAAAAAAACAGAGAATTAGCAATGAAACTTACACGTGCTCGAGTAAGGGAAACCTTGCGAAGAATACTTTGCCACTGCAGCGTTTTTCTTGTATACCACAAATTTCACAGTTTCTATGGCCACGATTCATTTTAGCTTTTTGATAGTCTTGTCTCAAAACGCCGCGACTAAATAACTTAACTAATAGAGTCCTGTCTCAAAACACTATAACTAAATAACAATGCGAAGTCAAAGTCACTTAACTAGTAGTCTTGTCTCAAAACACTGTAGCTAAATAACAATGCGAAATCACTTAACTAGTAGAGTCCTGTCTCAAAACACTGTTCTAATATAACAACGTGAAGATAATGCGGAGGAAAAACACTTTCAAACTCAACGCAAATAAATAGTAAGCAAAACAAACATATCGCAAAACGACAACACAGTACGTACGACATTCTGTCTTGTAAATTTCGTTAGAAGGGTTGCCACCTATAATTTACAAAAGCTTCCATAACTTTCGTTTACTACGTTATATATTTTTATCGTGATGTCTTTGTGTTAATTTTTTGACTTATAATTATTATTTATATTGATTTTAAATGTTCCAGTTATTATAATGCTACATTTTTTAAAGACAAAGTGCAAAAGAAAACTCCCAGAGGCATACTTATTTTACACATGGTAACAGATTCGTTAATTTGGTAATGTTGGTACGACACAAGATGCAACTTCATACAGGCTTTTTTTTGTATTGAGTTGAGAGCCACTGACAGTTAGATTCCACAACCGAATGTAATCACTACACTGTTCACTTAAGAGTCACTTTGTATTATTAAGGATTTTATGAATTTAATTTTTGTGTAGATTTTGCGAGTGCAGTTATTAAAACGCGTCTTACTGCTTCGAACGATCGCTGAGGAAAAATTTTATACTATGTAGTGACTAGAAGGCAACTTCGTACGTGTAATTTTTTTATGCCAACTATGGATGTCCAGCACTCCCTGTACCGAAAATGGTTAAAATTAAAAGTTTCGTGATGCTAGGACAAAGGAAATTATAAAAACAGATGGCGCCTGGTCGACCCGCGCCTTTTTGTGCGACGACGCACAAAGTCGGCTCACCACGAGCCCGTTGCCTCACCCCGGGTATAAAATGTGCCAAAGTCTTGCTCGGAGCAGTCTGGCATCTTAGGCGTCAGTGGCAGGACATCCTTCACTTCACCGCTGCAGGCAACTGTCTCGCTTACTCCAACCTCACCGGAACATTCCGACTCATACTCTGGCTCCTCTTTTATGATTGGTACTACTTCAGGCTCAATCTCGATGCATACTGCAAGACAAAGACAAGCAAATCTTATTAAAACTTTCGTGATACATTTAATTATTGTATTAAGCAGTTTACACTCATGTGAAATTGTCAGGTACTGGACATCATTCAAACTCGTATAGAGCTCCATCAAAGACTCCTACAGAGGCACAGTAACTTGTCACTGTTTTTTTATAAATACATGGCCCATCTATAAAAGAGAGCTAGGTTGTTATGATATGTTTGATATGTTCTTATTTTCTAATACTTCATATACTCTTGCAGTTTGTATGGGTTATTAACTTATAGTGTTTTTTTTTATTGTTACAGTGGAGTTTTTAATAAGGCGAACTAACTTGACAGTTTGTTTCACTTGCTAGTGTTGTTAATATCGATATTTAACAAACCAGTTCATACCAGATGTTTAGTTAAACAGCATTAAAAAAAGTATGTAATGTTTACTTTTTTAATGCTGTTTAACTAAACCTCTGATTCACAAATTTTGCATAATTGTGTTTGAAATCAAACTAACGAAAGAAATGGATCGATTTTCGTTTACTAGAGACGAACTCGGAGGTGGTGAGGGTCCTCCTCATGACGGGCTATGAGGGCGACCAACAGGATCCAGTGGATTACCGAAAGGTTTTCTATGATTCCCTCATAGTAGCCGCACTTCTTGAGTTGCCGCCTAGGACAGCCACAAGAAAGAATTGCGGAAAGGCCGTTTCCGATTAAGGGAAGAAAATATGCCCTTTCGTGATAATGGACAGATTTTTTTTTCTACAGTCAGTTACGTCTAGTAGAGTAACTGTGTCAAGTTTGGTTGAAAAATTCTTTGCGGTTCCGCAGAAAAAAAATAAAAACGGAAATAATGAAATATGGATTTTCTCCAAAACTATTTAACTTTAATGTACTATTATTTTTCCATTCTGTAAAGCTTAGTCAAGTTCATGTTTTAAGTGAAAATGGTATCTCTATATCTAACGATTATGTAAAAAATAGGTTAGTCAAAATTTTAATATTTATATTTTTTTACTTTTGTGAGAGATACCACCCTAAATGACATTTCTAAATAAGCCTTAGTTAACGTCCTGTAACACATATTAATTTGATGGATAAAATCGGAAAGCAACTGTGTCAAAATGAAATAAATAACTGGGCTGGAATTAATAACTATTTAATTAGTAAACTACTCTAACACTGCTAAATAACCAAAACATAATATCCTCTTTATAAATAAACAAGATTTGACAGTTACAGTGACATTTGCTAGAAAATGTCACCTTTTTAGTTACGTAATGAAAAAAAATACACTTATTCTAATCCTCATCGCTATCTTCATTGACAGTAACGTGAATTCCGTGATTCAAAAAAAAAGTTAAAAGGCATTTGGTTCCGAACTATCCAGCCTCAAGTGAATCATTGTCCTTGGATTGACCATATTTTATTTAGTAGAAATAAACTTAAAACTGCTCTCAGGTTGCGATCTGGTCACATTCCATCTAAATTGTTCTCATTTTTGATGAAAAAAGTTCCTTCACCACTGTGCGATGATTGTGGAGTGGTTGAAGATGTTCTACATAAATTGATGGAGTGTATTCGGTACGATCCGGTGAGATCCAAATATTTTAATAATAATTCCCGTGAAGTCGGTCTTGTGAACAGCATTTTGGCTTCACCCATATCGGACGACGCTGAAATGCTGTACAATCTAGCCGATTTAGCGTTAGTTGTTCCTAAGTGATTTATTTGTTTCCTTTTTGTATTTTGTTTGTAAACTGTTTTTACGGGGCGATGTGGTCGCTTAGCGACAAAGCCCTTTCAATAAAAAAAAAAAAAAAAGTCCGCTTAAAGTTTCAGCAGGCCGAACGATTTTGGACGAGTATCGTGCGTGCGATAAATAATAAACAATAGCAACAATGTGTGAACAACACCCTACTGTTCGCATTCCGTTGGCACATCCACAATAATGCCGCCTTATGGATCCAACACCAATGCTGTTTGGGAAATATTCGATAAAGCATCTGTAAATATTTTTTGAAATATGGCGAGATTGGACTTTCAGTTTCAGTACACTGAAAAAAAAGGTTTGTTAAATGTAACTGCATTTTCGTCTACCTATAACTTAAAAAAAGTGACTACAAAACTATGGTAATATATTACCAAAATCAGTTGAGTTATTTTTTTAACCCATCAATTGTGTTGTATATTATTTCACAATATTAGCTATATCTTGTGAAAAGGTTTGTTTATTTTAAGTAATATTTTTTTAACATATAGACATACCGTATGCTGACAACAGATTAACTGTTTGTCTAAACCTTACTGTATTTTCAACTTACTTTAGTGAATTGATGTATTGTACCTAACCAAGCCGTTCAGTAATGACTAAAATAGCTTTCTCATTATATGTAATCAAATAAAAATGTTGTTATACCCGAATCGTTCAATAAGTTATAACAAAGTGCTTTATCTGCAAGTAACCAAACAATTAGGTTATATGGCATAATTACTTTGTTCCTATACAGAAAAACTTTTTTGTTACTTATTACTAAATTGTTTCATTAGCTTTAACAATGTGCTTTGTCTGCATGTAACCAAACGAATAGGTTATGCGGTAAAATTACTTTGTCTATATACAGCTAAACTTTTCAGTTACTTATAACCAAAACCTTTGTAGGCTAGGCACTAGGCGGCCAGTGAGATCTAGCTGTTGTTCATAAATATTGAATATCGCACGCACCTAACGACATCGGGAGGGTTATATTCTATGACATACTAAAGCAGTTCAGTTAAGGTTGACAGAAAGGGATAGAGCTATAGCAGTTATACGTCTTTGTCCCTTTCTCTCAAACCAAACTGAACTGCTTCAGTATGTCATATAGTAAACCCCCTGATTTCGTTAGATGCGTGCGATATTCAATATTTATGAACGACAGCTAGATCTCACTGGCCGCCTAGTGCCTAGCCTACAAAGGTTTTGGTTATAAGTACCTAACTGAAAAGTTTTGCTGTCATAGATCTCACTGGCCGCCTAGCGCGTATGTAGCCTAAATAAGGCTGAGATATTTCTATACAGGATCGCAATAGATCTCATCGTAAACTAAACGTTTCATAATTGTAGTCATGGCTGGCATATTATGATCGAAGAAAAAAGGAGAAGATGAGACCTACTGACCCATTACCTATTAGGTACTTAACCCTTAAATGCATACGGTATCGAAAATGTACCACAATTTATTTCTTACTAATAATTGACTTAAATAACTTGAAATAAACCGTCCAAAAAAATAAAAGTCCAAGTGTCAATTGGCATTTTCAAAGTTACATTTGGCGTTTACTTGATTTCGACGTACGTTAGTTCAGTAGCATATTTTTGATACTTGCTTCTAAGGGTTAAAAGAGGTTGTTACTTTAAGAAAATGAACAAAAAAGATTTCGTGTATTTTTAACATAATTTTATTATAGTGATAATCAGTCTATACATTATAATTACTATCTTTAATTTTAATATTAATTCTTGAATGTTAATGTATTAAAAATAGTATAAGTACCAACTACTCTTGCAATGTTTAGCCTCTTATTATTTTAAGTAGACGTTTTGTTAGGTTGTTACAGGAGTCGGACTAATCATCGCAAAACAAGACTTAAGAAAAAAAATAACGGAAATACTCAATAACTTTTGGCCAATTTTGGGTTTCATTTATAAATATTATTTCTTGAATTGTTATCATCACTACCTGATTGTAAATTACCTATTGTGTTATTAACATCAACCAACAATGCTCGATTTTCATTATCTGAATTACAGATGTGAAACTTGTTCAAATGTTTAGCAAAAGTATTCTTTAAATAAAATGATCGATCACAACCTTCGTCTATACAATGGTAAACTGAAAAATTATGTTTGTTATGAGCTACAACAAAATGTTTGAACAAGTTTCGTACATTACAACATTTTTCAAAACATAAAAAACATGTAATCATGTTCAAAATTGTTTCCTATTGCACTTCTAATCCAAGGTCAGTAAATAGAGTTCGAACAGTAGTAAATACTTTGTCGTATTTAGTATTTAAATTAAATACAGCTTTTTGAAGAAATTGCCACACGTGGTTGGATTCTTGAGGATACTCTGCATTTAATACGAATATAATTTTGAAACATGCATCAACAGATTTCACAATGTTTGTCATCTCATATCGTAAATGGTTCAGAATTATGTACCTTGCAGTTATCTCCTTTAATGAGGGACCCACTAAAATTATAAATGGTTGTAACGTCAAACCTAATTCTTGCAGCTTTGTCTTACGCCGTTGAATGGTCTCGTCTATCTCAGCTGCACTCTTCAAATGACAAATAAAACCTTCCAGAACTTCATGTTTTGAAGGTGTCCATTGTTTTTTTGTCTTAGTTTTGACTTTAACCATGGAAGTCGTCATTAAAAATGGCAATGACATAAATGCCACCGTGTTGAGGACCTCGTCAGTATCTGCAACAGAAGTACGTGCTTATTATAAATTACTTGCGACGCGATGGGTGCGCAGGTAACGATGGCCATAAACAATTTTGAAATATTAATATAATATAACACGTGTTCTCTCGACAAAGAAAAGTACGTGTTTTTAATCTCGTACCAAACGGCAACAAAGTATTTAAGGCAAAATAACAGATTGACGATTTAACACCTCGGAACATCCTGTTGGTTAATTAATGCATGGTAATTACTGTAAGAGCATTCCTAAGACCACTCTCTACTCAGGATTTCGGTCTTTGTGGAGAGGGTAAGAAGACTTTCAATATAATGTTATATTACATACACGCTCGCACACACTTACACAAACAGACAGACACACAGACAGGTAAACAGACATACAGACACGAACACACGCAAACACACATATAAACAGACAGACACACAGTCACACACAGACAGAGACACACCAGACACACACACAGACAGACAGACACAGTCACACACAGACACGCACGCGCACACAGACAGAGAGACACACAAGACACACAGTCACACACAGACCCGCACACAGATACAAGACACACACAGAAGACACAGACTGACACACACACGCACGCACGCACGCACACACACACACGCACACACACAACATCGCTATAACAACTTATGATGTTGATATTAATGTTGTAAGTATGCATCTAGTGAGTATGTATATGTGTTTTTAAATATATATTTATGTGAACTTACCATCGTTTTCTAAATAGCTTAAAATTTCTTTTAAACTTGTATCTTATCGTTTACGGCAGTATTCTATTATTTTTGGTCTAATCACAAACCAGTTCTCGTACAACTTGTTATCATACAGAGGATACAAACTTTTGAAATCCTTCAAAAGCTGAAAAATAATAATTTAATATATATTTAATAATATCTTGGAGTTCATTAACATGAAATACTTAATTATGCATTTTATATTTAAATACACCATTTCTGGACAGTTGTGTAAAAAATTAAAACATTTAATAAGAAAAAAAACTTTAATATAATAAATTAATTAATTGTAAATACACATTCACATAAAATTAATAATAATAATTAAAACTAATTATTCTAGGACCCATTCCTAAAGGTTCCCGACTCAAATAAAATGTTTTGGAAATATGGAGACAGTCTTACACAAATTGACTTCCTCCCATACTATCCCATTAGTCTAATACTAAGCTAGGCTTGTACTATGGGTACGAGACAATGATAAACATACTTATATAGAGAAATAAACATAAACTTGAAACACAGAAAATAGCCTAGACTCAGGAACAAATACTCATGCTCATAACACAAAAATCTTTCCTTACCAGGATTTGAACCCGGGACCGCTAGCTTTGTAAGCAGGGAAGCTTAAATAAATATAATGCAAAACAAATAACTTACCAACAAGACACCACCAGGCTGGTTTAGGGGCTTATATTTTTTTAAGTAGTCATCTACTGTCATTTCCGTTGTTAATTCGGTCAATCTCTCTTTACCTTCATTCGAAGATTGTAGTATTTTAAACAATTCCTGAAATAATAAATTAGGTTAGTACTTATTTGAGTTTTTTAAAGGACTAATCGTGTATTTCCTTTTGCAGCTGACTGTACCTGCTAATGTCATATTATTAAGAACAAAAAAAAATCACAAGTGCGAGTCCGACTTGCGCATGAAGGGTTCCGTACCATAAAACAAGTTTGTTGTATGGGAGGCTCCTTAAATATTTATTTTATTTTTAGTATTTGTTGTTATAGCGGCAATAGAAATACATCATCTGTGAAAATTTCAACTGTCTAGCTATCACCGTTCTTGAGATACAGCCTGGTGACAGACGGACGGACGGACAGCGAAGTCTCAGTAATAGGGTCCCGTTTTTACCCTTTGGGTACGGAACCCTAAGAAGATACTTAACAATATTGTTCACAAAATACCTAGGTAAGGATTTAGTGACTTACACATAATGTGTCATGTACATCTGGTTCCAATTCAAATGGTTGCAGCACATATGTCGTCACTGAGCCCTGTGCCGAAGTAGAAGGTTGATCAGAGATCTGGAAAATAAATTTAAGTAGAAATTAGTCTTCATTTCTTTCTTTATCATAGAATAATATATTGTTATTATGAATATGAATTGAGTATGGGTGTTACCGCTACAAGTGTTTTTCAATGCCTATTAATTTATAGACCACTTTACGGTATTTGAATAATCTCAAAATACGTAAAAATTATATGAGATCCTGATGAAACAAGAAAAAACAAGGAACTAAGTTCAACATTTTGAGTTCGATAACTTATGTGTAGCTTATTTTATGAGCATTTGTCGGGTGGGAAAGTCCATTTTATTAAAATATTAAATACTAATAATACCATTCAATAACCCATAAAATATAAGCCTAGTGTTATGATACCGATTCGATAAACGCAAGTTTTAATATAGCTTCAGCACAAAGTTCTTATTTCCCCAATGCTTGTAGGCTTTAGTATGGCGCGTTTTTTGGGAAAGTCCAAAAATGTGCTATTAACATTGCTGTATCTTGGGGAGTTTTTATGAGATTGAAGTCGTTTTTTCACCAATATTTCTATTACTGAGAGGTCGGTCTATAATAATATCCGCTTGCTTTGTAATTGATAACATGACAACGACGAACACGTGTAAAAAAAATATTAACTTACAGCCATTGTTCCGCCACCATTTTCGGATGCAGTCAAAGTTCTTACCAATTGAATTTCTTCGTTTAATTTTGCCCTATGGCCAATTATGGGTATTAATTCTTTTAAATCGCTCTCGGAAAGCATTTGCAAGGTTTCCATGTCAATAGCTTGTTCTAAAAAAATATGCGAGAAATCAGTAATTAAAATAAAAGCTACATTTCATGCACAATTTCACGCGAAGGTGAATATAAAAAAGAATTAGATAAGTGCTTAGTTTCTTACCTTTAAATTGATTAATGTAGATGTCTAGGCCCCATTCTCGTAGATAGTCTTCGAGAGGGTCTGGCGGCGACGGATTCCCCACATCCATTTTACTAAATGTTAAACGCTTTACATACATACAAGTAGGTAAAATAGTGACACTGAATCTATAATTTACTTAACAATTAACTTTAAGTAAGAAATATTTGAATTACTTATTTAAAAGGCGTAACGTAACGTAGAACTGCCGACGTTTGTACGCGGACGCGGCCGGCCGAACAGGAATGAACGAGTTTGCGAAGCGGGAAACCGGCCGGCGACGCGTGCGCAGGGCTGCCAACAGTGCCAACAGATATTTTACCATTAGTCAGCCGCGAGTCCCAAATTATACAAAATTGGTTGTCAGAATACAAAAAGTGATGAAAATTATTAAATTGCATGAATGTACGTCACACATTTCTTTAAATGCGTAGATTAAAATTCTACTCAATTTAGAGCCTGCCCCAAGGATGTTAGGGCAAATTTTTATTTTGTTGTCGATTTTTTTTTCTCAGGTTTCGATAAAATTTGGTGATTGTATTAAGCGGACGGCCCGACATGTTTCGAATTCGTATGGAGCACTCGTATGGGGTGCTTGCAAAAAATGTATAGATTATTTTTTCGCCGCCCCTGCGCCATCGGCGCGCGCAATTAGAGCGGAGCGTCGATCCAAGAATCAGTGACGAGGTTGCCGCGGCGGTGTACGGGCAGCCGTCCCTGATGAAGAGCTCCATACGAGTTCGAAACATGTCAGGCCGTTCCTGTCAATTTCACGTGAGTGTAAACCGCTTAATTGGAGCGGAGCGAGCGAAGCTCCCATGGATCGACTCGATTGGACTTCGTAACAATGCGCAGATCTCAGCGAGTTCTCAACCGATTTTAGAAATTTTTGTTTTAAAATGCACAAATTAAATTTCGCTAGGTCGTGACGAAGAGAAAATTTCGAAAAAAAAAAGAAAAACTCCGCTCCAATCTATGGTGCAAGTTTAGCCGGTGGCTGACTCTGCATCGACCTAGTACAATAATTAAATATGTCTCACGAAAGTTGTTGGTAAAGGCTTCTTCTGACCATGGTAGCCCAATCTCACGATATATGTCCTACAAATTTTTCTCCATTGAGTTACGCAAAACGTATGACAGAAATTGACTTATGGGACCATTTTTATTTTGCTGTCGAATTATTTATTTTGCATTTCGAGCTCCTCATTTTCAACTAAATTTTAGTACAAAATACGAAATGTTGTAAAAAAATATCCATACTATTTTTGTAACTCAATGGAAAATTTTGTAGGACATATCGTGAAATTGGGCCTACCTTGTTCAGCATACGCAACTTTACCAACTGACCAAATTTTATTGATTTCTGAGTAAAAAACAAAATACACAACAAAATAAAGATCTGCCCATTACTCAAATTCTTTATATGGCAACAATTTTACCTAATAAGCAAGCTGTCAAATTATAAGTATAGCCCGACATGTTGCGATTGGACCTTGGGATAGTGGCGCTAAATACAGCTTTCATGTTCAGAGCCCAAATTTCCCAGACACTCCAGACAGCCTTTAGATTTATAGTCATTGGTAAATAAACTGATACCACAAAAAAATATTGCAACATTTTCAAATGTATCGCTGTTATTTCGTGATCTGACTTCACTGGTCAGACTCGGATATTCTCGGAATAAAATTGAGTTTTCTGGATCAAAATAATTCATGTATCCAATTATACGAGATGGTCCAGGATACAGCGCTACAAAAAAGAGTAGAAAATAAAAAGAGTAAAAAATCGCCACTTCCTTCGCAACTGCCACATTTTTGACGTAGTGCTTGAACATGGTAACAATTTTCATACAAAATTGTTTTACCCAGTTTTGAAATACATTTCAAATGGTTAATAATGATCTTACTAGCTCTAAAAAAAATATCTTGTATTTTTGTGAAAGCTAGAAAGCTAATTTTATCAATTGAAAATTGGAAATTTCATGAACAGTCAAAAACGCCGTCCGCCATTTTTGCCTTTTGCTAATCTGTGGCGTGACGTAGAATTACCTGTAAATATTCGAAATTCGACCGTCGTATAGTGCCATTCCGCTCACTCCAATATACTTTGACAGGAGATCGAGAAGGACGGCACTATTCGAAGTCGTCAAAGTAGACTTTCAGTTTTGTTTACATGACCGATGACGTGACTATCATAAGCGAACATGGCGGACAGCGTTTTAAGCATTTCAAAATACAGATTAAAAACCATATTTTCAAATTCAATTTTTTCAGCCATCTTTCACTTTTATGAATTGAAAAATATATATTTAGGTTTCCTTTGCTAAATACTATACGGAATAAACATTAGTTTATTACAATTTGACTTGAGTCAACTAGCCTATTCCTTTTTCATCCATTTTCTACTCTTTGGTGTCGCACTGTACATCAGCGGTTCAATTACACCGTTTTATTGTATCCAATTATACAATCTGGCAAGTGGCAGCCCTAGCGCGGTGAAGCAGGAAGGGGTTCCGTTGCGAGCGGGGGGTAAGCGTTCGGTTACACGTAAGCAAAGGTTTCATCTATACACTAATCTTCGTTTGGTTAGACGTTGCATTAAGTTGTGGTTAGATAATGCTAATGTTTTGCTAAAGTTGCTCAACCGTAGGTTGGTTCTACTTACCAAACAAAGCAGGTTGTATGTAACAAAAAATAGTCTAAAATAGTTAATCAATGTTGAGCAATATAATAAAAGAGACTTATGTTATTGCTAGCCATCGCATTTGTCTCGAAGTTTGAACTTGGATTTTGTTACATATTTTCAATGATAACGCTTGAAATTAGATCAATGGGTTTATTTACCTATAACCACTTGGGTTTGTTTACTGTTTTATTGTTACACACAAACAAGCATTTGATTGCGAATAGCCCAACCTAAAATAACATTAACTGTTTTATTGCACATAGACAAACCAGAATGTTAAATCAAATTAACTTTAATAACGCCTTATCGAATTATGGTTATTGATGAAATAAGCGAAGTAGTTAGGTTAAATATTTTTTTCAGTGTATATTAAAATTTTCCTTCACATATTCCAAATTCAACGAACCATCTTCATTAAGTATTTCTGATAGATACGAAATCGCTACTTATATCATTGCGAGGTGATATAATGATGTAGGTTTCTTTCTTAATATTTTTTTGATTGCATTCGCTTTAGAATTCATTTTGTAAAGACGAGTTATCTTTCTAATGTCCCTGAAATGTCATGTTATATTTAAAAAAAACAATTCATCTTTATTACTGTCATAATATGTATTTTAATTTCGATAGAAAGAGGATTATTGCGTGGCGAAAAAAGAATAGTTTGTAATTACAATTTCAAGATAATGAAGTTATACCCGAAAAGTCTTTTAAATTCCATTTTACAGTTAGTGTCCGATTAACACCTTTAAATTGATAATCTGGTTAAGTAAAGCTTATATACCAAATAGCAAAAATGATTAATATATACATAGTTTTTATGTTATTACAAAAATAATGACATTTTCAATAACAATAAAAGGCAAATGTCACTAACTGTCAAATCTTGTTAATTTGTAAAGAGGATGTATGCTTTGGTTATTTGGAAGTGTTAGAATAGCTTACTAATAAAATGTAATAAAATCCAACCCAGTTATTTATTTCATTTTGACACAGTTGCTTTCCGATTTTATCCATCAAATTAATATGTGTTACAGGACGTTAACTAAGGCTTATTTAGAAATGTCATTTAGAGTGGTATCTCTCACAAAAGTAAAAAAATATATATAGTAAAATTTTGACTTACCTATTTTTTACATAATCGTTAGATATAGAGATACCATTTTCACTTAAAACATGAACTTGACTAAGCTTTACAGAATGGAAAAATAATAGTACATTAATGTTAAATAGTTTTGGAGAAAATCCATATTTCATTATTTCCGTTTTTATTTTTTTTCTGCGGAACCGCAAAGAATTTTTCAACCAAACTTGACACAGTTACTCTACTAGACGTAACTGACTGTAGAAAAAAAAACCAAGTCTTAATATTAAAGGGCATTTTTGCTTCCCTTAATCGGAAACGGCCTTTGTTTTGGTCTAACCCCAATCAAACAATAGCAGTAATGTCGGCAGACTGGGAGGCTTTCAAGGCCTTGTTTGCGCGGCATCTAGAAAAATTATTGATGTCACCAAAAAATTCCGCACAATTGGCCTTCTTTTACATTTGCGAGCACGGACTCAAGGCCCAACCAGAAGTCGTACTGGAAAGACTAAATGCGGCCTGTAATTTCAGTGCCCCGGGCCTTGAGTCCGTGCTCGCAAATGTAAAAGGCCAATTGTGCAGAATTTTTTGGTGACATCAAAAAAAATTCTAGATGCCGCGCAAACAAGGCCTTGAAAGCCTCCCAGTCTGCCGACATTACTGCTATTTTTTGATTGGGGTTAGACCCAAACAAATTTTCGCAATTCTTTCTTGTGGCTGTCCTAGGCGGCAACTCAAGAAGTGCGGCTATTACGACGGAATCATAGAAAACTTTCGGTAATCCACTGGATCCTGTTGGTCGCCCTCATAGCCCGTCATGAGGAGGGCCCTCACCACCTCCGAGTTCGTCTCTAGTAAACGAAAATCGATCCATTTCTTTCGATCAATGCCGGAAATGCTTTTATGCCGGTCGCGAATAGCATCCAGCATCTTTACATTTCGGCATTGATCGAAAAATCGATCGCCTCCGTAAATTAGAGCCCGAACTCCAGGCTCAAAATGGTCGAGGCCCCTTCCAACCACGGCATATGAGTCAATATCTATATGTCGATATTGACTGCTGCCACATCATTTATTGGCACAACTACCGGCATTTGTAGAACACAAAAAAAAATCAACAACAATAAAAACCTATCTAAAATTAAACCTAGTTAGACTAAAAACTAAACCTAACTAAAAACTAAACCAAATTACAAATTATTTACAAGGACAGAAAAAATAAAGAAAGCTAGAAGAAGCAACAATCAAAGGAAAAAATGGGGAAAAAGGCAGAACCAAAAATATACGGACAGAATTTATGGGAAAACTAAAAAAAAATGAGAATAAAGAATTTAACCTGAAAAGCAACGAGAAAAAAAAGAGGAAATTAATGTGAACAAATCGATACCAAGCGCTCCAAGAACAAACGAACAATGACGGATTGCCAAGGAATAAACCTTTTGGTTCGCCACCTATAAGGTAACCTTGGCAATTCGTCATTGTTCGTTTGTTCTCGGAGTGCTTGGTATCGATTTGTTCACATTAATTTCCTCTTTTTTTTCTCGTTACTTTTCAGGTTAAACTCTTTATTCTCATTTTTTTTTTGTTTTTTGCTTCTGCCTTTTTCCCCATTTTTTCCTTTGATTGTTGCTTCTTCTAGCTTTCTTTATTTTTTTCTGTCCTTGTAAATAATTTGTAATTAGGTTTAGTTTTTAGTTAGGTTTAATTTTTAGTTAGGTAGTCTAATTAGGTTTAATTTTAGATTTTTATTGTTGATTTTTTTTTGTGTTCTAAGAATGCCGGTAGTTGTGCCAATAAATGATGTGGCAGCAGTCAATATCGACATAGATATTGACTCATATGCCGTGGTTGGGAGGAGCCTCGACCATTTTGAGCCTGGAGTTCGGGCTCTAATTTGAGGCGATCGATTTTTCGATCAATGCCGAAATGTAAAGATGCTGGATGCTATTCGCGACCGGCATAAAAGCATTTCCGGCATTGATCGAAAGAAATGGATCGATTTTCGTTTACTAGAGACGAACTCGGAGGTGGTGAGGGTCCTCCTCATGACGGGCTATGAGGGCGACCAACAGGATCCAGTGGATTACCGAAAGGTTTTCTATGATTCCCTCATAGTAGCCGCACTTCTTGAGTTGCCGCCTAGGACAGCCACAAGAAAGAATTGCGGAAATTTGTTTTGGTCTAACCCCAATCAAACAATAGCAGTAATGTCGGCAGACTGGGAGGCTTTCAAGGCCTTGTTTGCGCGGCATCTAGAAAAATTATTGATGTCACCAAAAAATTCCGCACAATTGGCCTTCTTTTACATTTGCGAGCACGGACTCAAGGCCCAACCAGAAGTCGTACTGGAAAGACTAAATGCGGCCTGTAATTTCAGTGCCCCGGGCCTTGAGTTCGTGCAGGTGCACACGGGTGCAACCATAGATCCCGCACTCCCGGACTCTACAATTCTAGTGCCCTTGACAAAGTTTGCACATTATTTGCGGGCCCAGAATCAAAGTTAAAATTATATAAAAAATATTTTATGACTAGTCATGGGACGTTTAGTGGAATCAAGAGGCCGGCCGCACATCCTGGGGTCTCGTACATGCAGGCCTATTACGAGACCACTAGCCATTTAATACCACGGCACGACGAGCAACATTCGTTATTTGGTTATGTCCTTAGCCGGCAGTACCGTGGTATTAATAGTGCATTAGCCGCTAAGGCCCGAGCGTGGCTGGCTCAACTGCGACAATTTGTTGCGGGCCAAAAAAATGCGGGTGATCTGCGGGTGGAGATCGTATCTGAGTTCAAAAATTTAGAGTCCATCCCAAATGGGTATTTTGAGGTGGATGGCAGGGTGCCAAATTCGATTGGGGTACGTAGTTTTGGCGACCCTCATCGAGCATCGGGCTATTGTAGAAGTTTTAAGCTTGCGCAGCCACGTAAAAGAAACCGGAGAAAAGTTGCTCCAATACGTTGAGGACGCCACCAAAATGGTCGGGATTGTTCTCCAAACCCCAATTAAACAAGCTTTACACTACCGAGCACCTATTGCATTGTTGGGTGGAGGACAATCCCAGCTAATTTATAAAAATACTAGCATTAACCCGCGGCTTCGCCCGCGTTCCTATACAATAAACATTATCCTACGGGAACGATGCTCTTTTTTTTCAGGATAAAAAGTGGGCTATTTGTTAAAGTTAGGGTATAATCTGCTTATCCCTCATGCATATCCGTCTAGCCGTTTTATTGTTGAAAAGTTTGAATGCATTTATTACGGCTGCAGGAGGTTTCCCGATGACTACTCCAGTCTCGCCGCGCCACCCGCACTGGCCTTGACGACAATCGAAATGGCACCAAATACAAATTTAAACATCTATTAGGATAACGGGACTCATTCCATACCTCAAAAGCAAAAATAAATCCCTTATAGGATCACTTGTAGCTGTCTGTGAGTCCGTCTGTTACAACCGATTTGCTGCAAAACTACTGCACCGATTGAATTGCAATTAGGCACAAATGCTTTCAAGAATTTTCATGTCCACAAATGTCCCAAAAAAACATGAAAATGACACCCATATTCATATCACCCACAATCATAACGTCATCGCACCGCCACAGGGGAATGGTATTTCACGTCCGCTACGTTGAGTTTTAAAATAATTGTTGTACCCGTAATCAGCGACCTGATAAATAATTAAAATAATACCCATGTTGATTTTCAGACTTTGTCAACACATTTCCCCCTTTTAGGGCTTCAATGCTTGAAAGGCCTGAAAAGCGTGTTTACTCATATTCTTAGAAATACTCCTGTGAAGTTTCGAATAAAATAGTCTAATCTTGTTTCCCCATACAAACTTTGGATCTCTATTTCACCCCCTTTAGAAAAATCGTTTATTAGTGCGCCCCTATACCCTATAAGGAACCTACGTTCTAAATTTAGACTCTTTAGAATCAGCGGTTTGGGCTGTGCGTTTAAAAACGACACCCATATGTTTAGACATATTTAGACATTTCTACCCCATCGCACCCTAACATGAGAGATGGTATTACACGTCCGCCATGTTGAATTTTAAAATCGTTCTTTTTTTAGTATTCAGCGACCCGATAATCCATAGAAACCAACTCTTCCCTCTTCCCCTTCCGGGATACAGGGTACCAAGTTATCTAATCTTGTTTCCCCATACAAACTTTGAATCCCCATTTCACCCCCATGTGAATTAAAAAAAAAACCTTTCTTAGTGCACCCCTACACCTTATAAGGAACCTACGTGCCAAATTTGGACTCTCTAGAACCAGCGGTTTATTATTTAGACATTTCAACCCCATTTCACCTCAACAGGGGAGATGGTAATTCACGTCCGCCACGTTGGATTTTAAAATCGTTGCGGTTTTCGTAATCAGCGACCCGATAAACCATAAAAACAATACCCATATTGATTTTCAGACTTTGTCACCACATTTCTCCCTTTTAGGGGTTGAATTTTCAAAAAACCTGAAACACGTGTTTACTCATTTATCGTTAGAAATACCCCTGTGAAGTTTCAAATAAAATAATAATAACCAATCTTATTTCCCCATACAAACTTTGGAACCCCATTTCACCCCTTTAGGGGGTGAGTTTTGAAAAATCCTTTCTTAGCGGATGCCTACGTCATAACATCTACCTGCATGCCAAATTTCAGCCCGATCCGTCCAGTGGTTTGGGCTGTGCGTTGATAGATCACTATGTCAGTCAGTCAGTCAGTCACCTTTAGAATTGTAGAGTCCGGGAGTGCGGGATCTATGGTTGCACCCGTGTGCACCTGTACGAACTCAGGCCCGGGGCACTGTAATTACAGGCCGCATTTAGTCTTTCCAATACGACTTCTGGTTGGGCCTTGACTTGAGTCCGTGCTCGCAATGTAAAAGAAGGCCAATTGTGCGGAATTTTTTGGTGACATCAAAAAAAATTCTAGATGCCGCGCAAACAAGGCCTTGAAAGCCTCCCAGTCTGCCGACATTACTGCTATTTTTTGATTGGGGTTAGACCCAAACAAATTTCCGCAATTCTTTCTTGTGGCTGTCCTAGGCGGCAACTCAAGAAGTGCAGCTACTACGACGGAATCATAGAAAACCTTTCGGTAATCCACTGGATCCTGTTGGTCACCCTCATAGCCCGTCATGAGGAGGGCCCTCACCACCTCCGAGTTCGTCTCTAGTAAACGAAAATCGATCCATTTCTTTCGATCAATGCCGGAAATGCTTTTATGCCGGTCGCGAATAGCATCCAGCATCTTTACATTTCGGCATTGATCGAAAAATCGATCGCCTCCGTAAATTAGAGCCCGAACTCCAGGCTCAAAATGGTCGAGACTCCTCCCAACCACGGCATATGAGTCAATATCTATGTCGATATTGACTGCTGCCACATCATTTATTGGCACAACTACCGGCACTCTTAGAACACAACAAAAAATCAACAACAATAAAAACCTATCTAAAATTAAACCTAATTAGACTACCTAACTAAAAACTAAACCTAACTAAAAACTAAACCTAATTACAAATTATTTACAAGGACAGAAAAAAATAAAGAAAGCTAGAAGAAGCAACAATCAAAGGAAAAAATGGGGAAAAAGGTAGAAGCAAAAATATACGGACAGAATTTATGGGAAAATTAAAAAAAAATGAGAATAAAGAATTTAACCTGAAAAGCAACGAGAAAAAAAAGAGGAAATTAATGTGAACAAATCGATACCAAGCACTCCGAGAACAAACGAACAATGACGAATTGCCAAGGAATAAACCTTTTGGTTCGCCACGGATATTTTTTATTTTTTCAATTTTGTTTTAAATCCTGACCAGATATATATGAGGAAGCGCCATATTGCGGAATTTCACTGGAACTAATTTCTTACACTGGCAATGATTTCATGATGGTTTGTCAATAATGTCAATGTCATTCGTGGTGGTTTCTTTAAAATACAAACATTTAAAAATATCCAAAGAAAATGCCGAAAACCATTCACAGTCGTGAACGTAATACTATAAATAAAGTGTACACGTGTTTACTACACGAAAAACAGTCAGGAAAAGAGTGCATTCCATTATATGATATTACGTTTATTTTACGAAGTTAACATGGGAGAACTGACAGGTATTTAAACTATATAAAGTCATTATAGTGTGGTTGCGATTGGTTGCAAAATTGTTGCCATATAAATCTTATAAATAGCGCCCTCTTGACAATCCTCATATATTTCTGGTCAGTGCCGGATTAAGTCAGCGCGGGGCCTGTAGCAAATCATACCAAGGGGTTTGACTTCAATATAGAGTACCACTTTTTATGTTTTACAACAAAAGCGAACTTAACAATTTTATTGGTTTATAATATGTATATGTATTAGTTTACCTCGACGTTGCGGACGTGTCACTACCAGAAATCGTAATTTTGGTAGTCGTACCATCGCTTTGAGCAAATTGCTACCCCTAGCATTTTGCTTAAAACTTCGAGGCGAATAAATAAATCGTGCAATATTTGTCCTTCGCACTTTCAGGTAGCAAACTTAACTTCTAACATTTTACCAAAATAAGAACAGTATGTAGGTAGTCAAGGAAATTTAAACACGTACCTTTTTCGCTTGCTTGTACAATACTTGGATAATGACAGCAGCAAGTGATGAAAAGGCAAATCTGGTGAAAGATTTTGGAACCAATAAGAGATCAGAATGACAATTGACAGTTGTGCATCTAGTACAACTAGGCTTCGCGACTCTTGTCGCGCCACATAGCATTGTCACTCTCTCACAGCATTGCGAAGAAAGAGATAGGTAATATTTCTCGCGAGTCACAGTTGTGCGAGGTGCTGGAGACGAAGAAAAAATAAGGAGTTAGAAGTGGTGGTGGCTATGATACCCAACATAATTGGCGAGACCAAAGAACACGACTCCGCTGGCTGGGTCACCTGGAGACATTGGCGTATCTAAGAATATTTTTAGGGTGGGGGTCCTCGCCTTGGTCTATGACATGAAGCTACGAATTTCTATCGGTAATCCATCATCATGGGGTAGGCATACGGGGTAGGTACCATATTGGGTTAACCATACCTTGTCAGTGCCGGATTAAGCCAGCGCGGGGCCTGTAGCAAATCATACCAAGGGGCCCTTAGACTGTTTTAGGTTTAGTACTTATCGAGTTTATGGTATTATAAACAAACTTTCTTGATTTAATTTGGGTAAATTTATAAATAATGCTGTTGATATCGACTTCTCGGAGTAAATCATATGAGAGACAAATAAATGCGCAAAGCAATTTCAACGTTCGGGAAACAAGATTGTAAAGAATTACCTATTTACATTTATCAACAGCTTGTAAACCTGCATTTCCAAAGCCTCATGATTCCTGCTGTTAATAATACTAGCTACATCAGAATTGAGCATTGCAGCGAACTGCACTAATTCGTCGCCCGGACTGTCCTCTAATCCAAATCATCTGCGGAAGCACTTACTTATGGTTGCAGATTTTTTTAAATTTTCTTCTGGTGAATGAGATTTTAGTCTCGGAATATTCCGAAAATGCCAGCAATTTTATGATAACTGTTCATACGTTTACCTAGAGATTGGTAGTCAATATAACCTTTTTCAAATCGGACGGGTTATTACGACTAGCACGGAGAAAATATTAAGGAATTCTCCGTTTTGTTTAGCAGTATTGCCAACTTGCGTGTAGCAGCAGATAGAAAAATAAAATTATAGTTGAACATTTTGATTATTTTTCATGCAAATATTTTCTTCTTAATAATTGTGACTAAATCTAATATTTTTTTATGGTCAGAAAACGTTGGTACGCGGGGCCCTAAAATGCGCGGGGCCCGCAGCATTTGCTACTCTTGCTTCGTGGCTAATCCGGCACTGGTACGAGTACTCTCTAATGGACAGGCAATGCAACCGAATACCCGAAGGTGTTCAAAAACAAACAGTCTGTCTGGACCAAACCTCCTCAGGCACCTGTCCCGCCAACGCTGCAGTGGGGCACCTACTTTTCAAATAAATAGCTGACATCACAGCCTCACCCCAGAAGCAGTTACACAAACCGGAATGTATCAGCATGCACCGGGCCTTCTCCATGACAGTCTGGTTAAGTCGCTCTGCGACACCATTGAGTAAAGTACGGTATAGTCAGCTGATGAGTAATACCTTCCTTAGCCAGGAAATACTTAAAATCATTACCACAATACTCACCGCCATTATCAGAACGCAGGCACACACAAGTGATATCCCCTTTAGTTCAAAATTCTTGAAATGGATAAACTTAGCCAGAACCTCTGACTTACTTTTCAACAAATATCCAAAACTTTTCCTAGAATAGTCATCTGTAAAGGTTAATAAGTACCTTCCACCTCCCCAACTGGTCTCCTTGACAGGGCCGAACACGTCGCTATGTACCAGCTCCAGGCTGGCTCGCACGACTCGATGTTGCCTTCGGGTACGCCGTGGTACAACGCATTCGGGTACAACGCATTCAAACTATGAGTCAACTTTGCAGTCTGTGCTTCCTGCACTTTATGTAGGACAGCCATCGACTGCTCCTTTGCAGTGATACCATTTTCAATCTATTCACCCTTACTAAGACTGGCAGACAAAACGGGCTTTCCTTTAATATCACAGCTTTCATAAACAACACATCCATTATTATTAAATACAACCACTAGACCTCTCAAAGCTTACTTACTGAAAGCAAATTTTCACTCAACTGCGGAACATACAATACATCCTTTAAATATGTAATTAATTTATTATTACTACCATTCATGTCAATGTTTACTTGAATATCTCCAACACCAGAACTTTCTAATTTTGTTCTCCTATCAGCACAGGGAATAATTGTTTTAGTATTTTTCACATTAGCCATTAACTTAAAGTCTTTACACATATGAGCCGACGAACCACTATCCACTATTAAAGTTGTGTTTTCCACGGTTGTAGCCAAAAATTAAGAAGCGAAGACAGTCTGCTCTCCCTTTCCTTTTGATCTCGTTTCAATTTGTAACAGCGGGACTTCATATGGCCCGCCTTCTTGCAATAATGGCAGATAATCCTCTTCTTATTATTAACATATATATTTCCTGCGACGAGAGCACTGGTTGAACCTCCAGGCTTGTCAACATTGTTGGAGCTAGCACGACGGACCTCCTCTTGAATTAAACGGGCACGCACAAGTTCAGATGAGAGCGCATTTGTAATAGAAGCCGTCTCCAAGGCCGATACTAAGGTATTGAATTCCTGAGGGAGCCCGGACAACAAAAATCTCTGCATCCTCGATCACTTTTTCAATATCCGCTAATTGCTGTTGAAGTGTAAAAACTTTTGCCGCCGTCATGCTATCAGAATGGTTGTAGTCCACAAGATGTAGTTCCCGCAGTAAATAAGCTCACCCTTCTAAACAATCCTTTGTCTTCAAAAACAGCTTTTAGCTTGTCCCAAGCCTCTTTTGCAGAATGTAAACCATATAACAGCTGATAAAGTGAGGGTTTCAAACTGAGTGAGATACGCGCAAGCGCTTTTGATATCTTGGTGGTGTCTGTCTCGCTGCCATTCACGCAATCCCAAACCTTCTAGTCTTAAGGCGTTTTTCATAGCAAATTTCCATGAATTATAATTTGACACGCCGTCTAATTTTTAAATATTAATCCCTCCTCCAAATACATACGTAGAAGACGTACGAGCAGTATTTTGTTCATCTCCGCCTACTGACATAGTGAATGTAAGGTTATGTTCAATTTTAGGTTATAAATGTCACAATGCAAATTCTATGCAATTTTCTGTAGGCAAGTCGACCTCTCAATTTTCTTATGTTAAACACATACCCCGATAACTGGGCGGATAACCTGATGTAGTGACGTGATTAGCAGAGCAGGCAAGTCCTGACGTGCGAGTGGAACCTGGTGAAGCAGCTGGTGTTGTCGACAGGAATGAAACAAACGTATTCAGGAGGGATTTACGTTATGTATAGTCCAAAATACATAGTAACATATAAATCCGTTCAGGACATAATAAATTCATAATTATTAGTACAAACGCGTGACATCTTGGCAAGCGTGATCCAAGGAAGGAAGTTGTAGAGACCACAGATAACAGACATTAAGTATGTCGAGTCACAGATTACAGAAGTAGACATAAACAATATACAATAAGAATGCATTACACGTTCCAACAAATCATACAACGTACGTTTAGTTACTAGCAAATGAGCATTTGTCACAGTTTTGACAAATGCTCACTTTCCTTTCAATACCGTACCACTCGTACCAGTAAGACAGATGACGCTGAGCAACAAGTGACTAGTGAAGTTGCGGCAAGGTACTTATGCTAGTCCCGCACTAGAATATTATTCGATCAATATTATATTTTAAGGAGAAAATAAAAACTCGTATCAATCACTTATTTTTTAATTACGTCAACCACTTCGTCCCAAAACTCCTCCAATCGTTCTTCCGGAACCCGGTTAATCAAATATCGGAAAGCCACTGCCCGCATATTATACTTGCACCCACATGGCGCGAGCGCGTGGTCTGTCGGGGACGTTGAAGTTCTCTGGCCATGTGTATCTAGAAAGAGAATATTTTTTCTTATTCATATTAGGTACACAGTACACAGACACATGGGTAATGGATGAAATTTAGAAAACAAGTTTTTTTTTTAAGTAGAGATAACCCCCCTCAAGCCTAAAAAAATGGGCAAGTGCGAGTCCGACTCGCGCATGAAAGGTTCTGTACCATAATCTATAACAAGTTTGTTGTATGGGAGCCCCCCTTAAATATTTATTTTATTTTATTTTTAGTATTTATTTATTTATTTAATCTTTATTGCACAAAAGAAAGAACTTATCGTACAAAAGGCGGACTTAATGCCATAGGGCATTCTCTACCAGTCAACCATTGGGCTAAGCAGATCATTTGTGGGCGGTGTAACTAAATTAAAACAATTTCAAAAGATATATACTTAGATAAATACATATTCCTATAGGATATACACACAATATATATATATATATATATATACATATAAATAAATACAGATGAACAAAGTAATCAGATAAGCTATGAGTTCACATTTCTGCCAACAAATAGATGACATAAAGCTTTTTTGAAAGCAAACTTGTTCGGGACTTGCTTGATTTTGAAGGGAAGGCGGTTCCAAAGGCGAGACACTTGGACGGTAAAGGATTTCGACATAAAACTAGTTCGGTGATATGGGATAGAAAGAGATAAATTGCCATCAGAAGAGCGAAATTGACGGTTAAGAGTTACACCATAATAGTGAAAGAAGTTTCTAAGATATTCGGGAGAGTTCGGGTCCTTGAGAATAGAATAAAGAGTGAGTGCAAAGCATGCGAATTTCACGTCGTTGACGGATAGGAAACCAGCCAAGCTGAGAACGAAGCTGAGAAGTATTTGTTGTTATAGCGGCAATAGAAATACATCATCTGTGAAAATTTCAACTGTCTACCTATCACCGTTCTTGAGATACAGCCTGGTGACAGACGGACGGACAGCGAAGTCTCAGTAATATAATAGGGTCCCGTTTTTACCCTTTGGGTACGGAACGCTAAAAAAGTAACAGATTTTTTTGTAACTTATAATCCTTTTTTTTCGCTATACGTGCCGTATCACATCATTAGGAACGCAAAACAGGAACCTAACCCTGGTGGTACATTTTTCGACTTAGCCGGAGGCTGCCGTTCTCATGCCTTATAATATAAATTGCAATTACTAATCTACTTTAACTGTTTATTATTTTTTTATAATTTCAACCAAACTTATCACCAGCAGTTAAGGTCCCGTTGAGAATGTCACGGTGTCCGTACAAGCACGTACAGAGCAGGAAGATAAATTTTCACCTTTTTATGGTTCCGTACCTCAAGGATAAAAACGGGACCCTATTACTAGCCTCCGCTGTCCGTCCGTCTGTCCATCTGTCACGAGGCTGTATCTCAATAACCGTGATAGACAGGTGAAATTTTCACAGATGATGTATTTCTGTTACCGCTATAACAACAATTACCTACAGAAAACAAAAAAGTAAAAAATACTTACTTAGTTGTACGGAACCCTCGATGTCCGAGCCCGCTGGCCCGGCTTTTTTTAAGCTATAGAAAATCAGTTATTCCTTTTTAAGAATGAGAGGGGTTATTGCTACTTATAAACAAAAAAAATGAGATTTTTTAAAAATTAATCCATTGCCCAATGGCCAATAATGGGAATGGTAATCAAGTTCATAGATGTCGATCCGGTCAAACTGACAAAAATATTTTAGTACCTATATACCAACCTATGTATTACACATTGATCCATAACGTGTTAAGATAATAAAAAAAAAAATACCTTAACAACATTACACAAATCGATCTAGTCCCAAATTAAGCTTAAGAAGGCTTGTGTTATGGGTACTAGACGACGATATACATACTTATATGGATAAATATATACTTAAATACATAGAACAACTATGACCCAAGCACAAATATTCGAGTTCATCACACAAATATTTGCCCTGGCCGGGATTCGAACCCGGGACCGCTGGCTCAGTAAGGCAGGTGCCTACAAACTGCGCCAACCTTGTCGTCAAAATAATATATCTATCTTTCAACTACGGACGTTCACTGTTGGAGTATGACATCAAATTACCTACTTTACATACCTGCACAATCGGTTTGGCCAATTTCCTCTTCTTAAAATTGGCCAATATGGGAGGCGAGCCTGGGCGATCATCCATGACATCATTATTTCCTTGATTAGCCTATAAACGATGAAATTTAATGACTAATAAGGAATAACATTATCTCATTATGCATTAACCATGTAGGTAATTGATTACAATTTACATTAAAACAGTAATATAAAGAGGAAAAACTTACCAATGCGATGCGAGGTTTTGTGATACGCGATAAAAAAAAGATGAAACGAAACTAAAATTATATTAAATGAATTGGCGAACTAGCAACTAGCTCAACTAGCCGAGTGATCAAGTCCGCATTCAAGGTTGAAGAAATAATTTCTCCGAATTAGCGATTTAAGAGCATGCAGTTTTGCCAGAATTAGACGAAAATAGCGTATCTTTCGACTAATTTTTATGAACATTGTCAAGTTATAGTTGTTGGATGAAATCTCTTAGTTACTGGAGACGAGAATTGACGAAATAAGACAAGATGACGAGATTGATGAGGAATCGAAGGAATTCCTCGAATATATTGGCTACAACTATGGCGATTTCGGTTTATTACAGTATTTCAAGCATTTACACTGGAAAATCACCATTTGGCGAAGAGAAACTAATGGTGAAGACGCAAGCCGTTACTACTGAGGGCTCAACCAGTGATTTACTTGCAATATATCCGATAGCAAAGAGAATATAACACTACGTTAAGAAGGGGTGGAACTTAGAACATCGTATTTAATCTGAAAACCGTGCATTGATAGCCAACTTAAAATAGACATAGGTCAGAGGTACCAACATAACCAACCAAATCTACAATCTGTCAAACAGCTAGTGATTTTTAAAGTTGAATGTAATAAATATCGATAGTAGTGATGTGGTGCATTTTTATCGATATCGACAATTTCCCCGTACAGGGGCTCTTAAAAGTAAAATGTATATTACAACGATTTGTGTGTGTTAAATGACTTAATATTTGCCAATATTGGTATAAAGGTTGTCACACTCCGATATTGTCACAAATTTGAATACCTGCAGATGACTAAATACAACAACTTTAATTTATTAAGATTATTATTATTATCCTTTGGCGTTATTGGTAAAAAATATTAAAATAGGGTATTAGACTATAATATATGTTAAAATAAAATAATTTACACTTTCACTAAATCCAGCTTTCGCAATTACACGGAAAACCAAAGCATTTAAGTAATTGTTATTAGTATAGGTATCTACGTTTTTATAATAAACAAAAACTAAAAAAAAGGAAGTAGTGTGATCAATAAAACTTGCACTCTAATACCATATCACAAAACCAAAAATATTTTAATTTATTACTATGTAACCATAACCTGCAGTGGGGTTAACAAGACCAAATTGCCCTTATCGTGGCGGAGTGTCCTAAGAGGCACTTTCCAGGACAGTTGAAGGACCTGTACGAGCTCATAGCCGATCGCTATTAAACCTAGGTATAGACTCATGGAGATACATTTTAGTTAATTTTAATTAAATATTTTAAAACATTAATGTAGATGTGAAAACGAACATCCACTGACATGCATGATGTGCACTGGTGCCGGCAGACCGACATATTTAGCATCAGGGAGTTATCCTATCCAGTCATCGTAATCCATATCCGACATGGTTACCCGATATGTCGTGACCTCCCGTAATATTAGTAGGACTGAAATTTTACTGTTGGCGTCAACCCTGTGCGTCGCTTGGCGATGTGCGCTCGCTAGATGGAGTCTTTGGCATAAACGGTAGTCATCTATTTATAGCATAGTTACCTATATTAACAGCCCGCCATTTGTTCTGCTCTTTTACTGATGTGTTTTATTTTTTCTTAGGTATCGGCTAATCCGATTAATCTTATGGCACTGGCGCCTAATTAATAAATAAATGACTTAGGCGGCCAAATATCCTATCTAAAATTGGGTGAGAGCATGTACCTATACCAAAATGTGTCGCAATGAGCGATAAATAGCATTTTACATAGCTCAGATATTTTCCTTTCATACAGTCTTGGTATAACATCAGCTTCAAATACGCCAACAGCTGTCTCAATTAGTTTACAAAGCTCAATCGTTGGGTAGGTGAGCGAATTCTTATCGGCGAACCATTTACGTAACTGAATATACCCGTATCTGTCAGATTCTTGCTTTTCTTGATAATTTTCAATCAATAACCTTCGACAGCTTGCACAGTTAATATTTTTAAACGTTGAAGCTAAGTAGCCACAGACATAAACCAGCGTTTGGTATTTTATATCAGAAAAATCCGTTTCTTCGTGAATTTCTTGTTCACAATCGCCATCATGTATACCAACTGATGTATCTGGCAATTAGGCTTTGCTGTAACCGCTACATCGTCAGGTGCATCAAGTACATCAGCAAAATTAGTCAGCAATTTTCGATGGTCGTTCTCACAGTTGCCTTTACTGTGCGGTGCAGTCATTCCTGACGCCACCGATGCTTTTAATGCCGCTGTAAACGCCGAACAAGTTGGGTTGCGATTCGTAAAAAAAATTCTAAGCCATCCTGGTTCAACGACCGTAAATTTAGATACCGTAATCCCTGGTGGCGCAGCTCGTTCCAAACATCCTTTAACGTTTCGAGTGACATCCGCATCCCTTCTATAAATTTCAAATTGTTAGCTGTGGTGCCATCTCTTTTAAATCCATTCCTAACTTCAGGGTGGTTCGTTCTTGCGGTCCTGTCCAGATATCCTGTGAGGAGCGACATATTCCAAGAAGATAAGACGATTGTACCAGGCATTTTATATACAGAAATTGGGAGAAATAGAGAATTAATTACTCAACTAAAAAACATATCTAAACTACAGAATGAAGATGAGGAGATAAAAGGCATTATAAATGAAATAGACACGGTAGATTTATTAGATAAAAGGGGAAGAATAGCACAAAGATGTAGAATAAGGGAAGGAATACTGGTGTATAAACCAGATTCTCAACAAGAAGTAATATACCTACCAGAAGTGTTGGTAGATGAAGTAATCAAACAAATACATTTGGAAATGGGACATCAAGGAGCATATAAAGTGATCAAATATGTCAAGGATCGATTCTATCGAATGGGCATTGCGAAACGAGTTAAGAAAATCGTCAAAACGTGTCATGAGTGTCAGATGACAAAAATGAATAATAAGTCATATGTGGGACCTTGCCGGTCAATTATCACAGAAAACATACGAGATATAGCTATGACCGACCTATATGGACCACTACCCACGGGAAAATATGGATTGAATTATATATTAATAGTAAGTACAAGACTCCTTTAGTAAGTTTTCTAAATTTTATGCGCTCAGAAAAGCTAACACTAAGGCTTTAATTGGGAAACTGAAGCAATTTTTCGATATAATCAAACCAAAAGCCATCCTTTCGGACCAAGGATCACAATATATAGCGAAACAATGGAAAAGGTTTATGGAACAAGAAGGAGTGAGAACTATTTACACAACTGTAAGAAATCCTCGACCCAATGGAGTGGAACGGAAGAAAGAATTAGGAAGAATGTTCAGGACATATTGCGGACAAAAACATAGTAGCTGGGTAGATAAATTACCTAAATTGGAAGAGTTATATAACAATACACATCATGAAAGTACTGGATTTTCACCCTGTGAAATATTATATGGCAAAAACGCTCGGATATCATTTGACAAGGTTATTGGACATAAAACGCAGCTAAATATAAATAAAGTCAGAAAATTAGCCCAAGAAAATTTAAGGAAAACCGCCAAGGCCAGACAAGAGAGATTCAATAATAAACACAGATTAATACATTATCAGATTGGAGATTTAGTAAAAATCAGGAAATTGAACAAATCTGATGCAGAAAATAAGATAACTAAGAAGTTTTCAGCCATTTATGAAGGGCCGTACGTAGTAGCCGCTATTCCATACCCAAATGTATATATTTTAACTAATCCAGAGACCAATGAGATTCGAGGGAAGTTTAATACCATACATTTGTCCCGTTTTTATAAATAACAAAAGGAATTAACAAGGCGAAAGAAGAATTGTTGAACATAAATAAAGCTCTTAAAGTTGTGATTAGTAATTATTTTTATATAATAAAAGTTGTGATTAGAAAAGATGATTTTATTTACCATCAATTATAATTATAGACCCCAGTATTATGAAAAAGGAAAGAATTATGTTCTTTCCTTGGCCGTTCAAGAGCATTAGTAATCGAATCTAAGGGAAAAACTATGATACAGGACAACTGAAAGGTCATTAAACATGGGAGAACATCAAAGCTAGTTGAGAAACTAGCATTGATATTAATAAAAAGAAAAAAAAAAGAAAAAATATATATATTAATTTATGGAAGAAAATCCTCAGGTGAAGTCCAGGGCATTACTGAAAAGAGAAAAAAAAAACACACATTAGATACTTCTAGTAAAACCCTTTCAAATAAATCCAAAAACAGATATACACTCAAATTCTAAGTGTATGATAGGAATCTGAAAAATGAGATGATCTACCATTTACCAAAGGCACATAAAAGGGGACGACATAAACACACACAATTAGTTCCCAGGAAAAGCAGGAGTTACATACACGGTTGAGGACGAGTAACAATAAGGAAATAAAAAGGAAGGATATTAGGCACCACTCACCAAGTAGAAAAAGGGAGGAAGCGCTAGGGCGTCACAATTATCTGTAGGCAAAAGCATTGGATAAGGAAAAGAAGCTAAGTTAATCTCACACACAAATAGAAATATTACTGTTTAATTGCTTTAATTCATATGGAAGATATAACCTGATATTATCACCCATAACACTCCCATTACTGGACATAGGCCTTCCCCTAAAAACGACCCAATAACCAGTCATGCATCATCCATAACAAGCATTAGAATCTTACACAAAGCAATTAAATAGTAATAATAAAAAAAAAAGAAAAGAAACACTTACTTCATCGGTATAGTAACACAAGACTTGCACCCCGGGGGGTACAAGTAATGTTATGGTGGGGACCGGAGCAGGCATTGTTGGGGCAGGAACTGGAGAAACAGATGGAGGGGTATGAAGGGGGGTGGAGTGAGACATGGGGTATAACTGATCGTATGCCGGAGGAGGCCCGGATTGAGGACAAGTACACCACAGTGGACGGGGATTTATGTCAGGGACAGGGGACAGGGACAGGGTGGAGCTGGTTTGTGCCTCCGGGGTGGGGGGCGAGCTGAATGAGATATCTTCCAATAAAGACGCATCGAGGGACGGTGGATTTACCGCGCGAGCCTGGAAAAAAAAAAGAACTATACTGGGTGGTAATGGTAAGGAATAAACTATTGGAATTCGGCTGGAGAAGTATTAGAAAGCGGTAGATTTACCGCGCGAGCCTGAAAAGGAGAGAAAGAAAGATCTTAATATTGGGGAAACAGGGACATAAAAAGAAAGCACTATATTGAGCGGCAAAAGGAGAATAAGGAAAATACTCACAATATTGGACGAATCCCGCAGGAGGGAATCAAAGAAGTCAGCCATTCTGCTGCTTCGGCCACTATTTGCATCAGTAGACTGAAAAAAAAGGGGAAATAGAGTTAATCATTTATACAACAACAAAAGAAACCCACCATTGAGCTATATATAAAAGGGATTCCTTACTCCCAAGGAGATGTCCATAATAAATTGTTGTTTCGAGAGTAGTACTGTGTAGTACGATCTGTTGGTGTGGCGGGAATACTTTGTACTGACGCAGAGACGCCACGCCAAATTAACGGTCATGAAAAAAAAAAAAAGAGACAGAGAGGAGAGATAAAAAGGAAACGGGAGACCCTGTCTGATCAAATTGGTCCAACAGGGAGCACAACAGGAAAATTGGTGACAAACAATTTGATCAGATCAGTATCAAATCTAAACTTCAGATTTGGTTGTATTGACGTTGTTAAACAAATATTAATGGGTATAATAAAATAAATTCGACCTCTTCGAATTTATTGGGTAAGGCAACAATTGATTAATGCACAGAAAGAGATAGAAGATTTTTTTTTTTACAACCAAAGTTGTAAACTTAAATACATTTGGTCAACTACGAGAATGTTGGGGGCAGGAAAATGAGGTTCACAATTACACAGGGAATCTAGGGGTTTCAATTTAGAGAATTTGCGTTTGTAATTTTGCCAATACGCAGAGGGCAGAGCTGTACCAGACCCAGCGCATCGTCAACATTCTCTCCTGAAACTGCTTCATAAAAATATCTCCATACAATCCTGTTGGGATCTTCAATACTTATGATAAGGCTCCATTTTGTATTAAATTCTAAAGTCTATGGTTAAAATTCCATTTCTTGTTCAAATTAAGGTTATGTTTTGTAATAAATATCTCATTTTTCATTTAACTGCAACTCTTGGTTCTTCCGAATTTAAACATACATTATATAGGAAGCCTTCTTGGCTTTATTGGCCGGCAGCACAGGAATTGTGAATCTTATGAATGGATCTTGGATAAATTCCTTTGTCGGCGACTCATTAAATTTATATGATGTTGTAAAAGCGTTCTTCATATTCATTGCTTAATACTGAAATGTAAACAACATATGGATTAGAACTTGTCTGTTAAGGCATCATTAATTGTAACACATAATCATATAAATATATAACAAGATAGCATTTAGTTATTACTTGTAAAAGCAGAGATGTAAGAAATATAGGAGAACCAATGATTAGATTTGCTTAGGTACAGAAGTTAGGTTATCCAATATAGTTATCGGAAAAATGGTTAGGTTATGCCATAGGAAGGATAGTGGATACTTACCAGGCAAATCTTTTATTCAAACAAGATAAGATATATTGGAATTCTATTAAATTAACTCAGATTTCTTTACAATTATAAAGAAGTATAGACAACAGTGTTTACATTCGTATCTTTTTAATATTCTATAATTTTTGGATCATTTGGGGTAGCCAGGGTTTAGCAATACATTGAGCAAAATGATTGTCGTACTGACAGAATTAAGTAAAAATATAATTTATGTAAACAATTTTAATAGAGAGTACAATTAATGCTAGTATTTATTGAATGATTGTGGTTGTTGAGAATAAGATCATAAAGCAAAGCAGAGTTTTCCGCACATAAACAATATCTAAGATAGTCTATGGAATATAGAATTTCGATGTTATAAAAGGTATCTCAAACATTTTTATTTCAATGGAAAATATTAAAGATTAGATTTAGAATGTAATATTAATCATAAGATATACCCTGATTTAAGCTTTATTTATGGGAATAAGATTTATAATTTATAGTTCTAGTCAACCAAATTGGAAAATGCTAAGTCAGCGGTTTTAAACCTGTCTTGGTGACTGATTTGATGACGTGGAACCAATTTCCCGCGAAAATCGAAAAATAGCCACGTAGATGGAATTATTAAAAAGTTAGGAAACGGGTATAAAAGGCCATACATTGGGATGGGGATGCATTCAGTCTTCAGCAGCGAACAGTACAGGACCTCTCCAGGGACCCCGGGTAAGTCATCTAAGAGTTTAGGCCTGATCCTTGCCGGTGTTAACGAAAGCCTAAACTCTACCTTTCTCTTCTAAGGGAATAAGCCTGATCCTTGCTGGTGTTAACGAAAGCTTATTCTCCTACTTTCTCTACTTTTCTCTTCTAAGAGTTTAGGCCTGATCCTTGCCGGTGTTAACGAAAGCCTAAACTCTACCTTTCTCTTCTAAGGGAATAAGCCTGATCCTTGCTGGTGTTAACGAAAGCTTATTCTCTTACCTTCTCTACTTATCTCTTCTAAAATTTAAGCCTGATCCTTGCTGGTGTTAACGAAAGTATTATTGGGCTTTATTTACTTAGAATCTTTCCAATAATACCTGATCCTAACATGGTGCCAACGAAAGTATTATTGGATTTTATTCCTTATGTATTTACTTAGAATCCTTCCAATAATACCTGATCCTAAATGGTGCCAACGAAAGTATTATTGGGTTTTATTCCTTATGTATTTACTTAGAATCTTTCCAATAATACCTGATCCTAACATGGTGACAACGAAAGTATTATTGGGTTTTATTCCTTATGTATTTACTTAGGAGGGAAGATTTTAAACCAACCGGTGAAAATGACCAATCTCCTCTTCTAAGAAGGCAACTTTATCTCTGTCGGCTGAAAGACTAAACCTCACAGTTGATGTCTATCAGTCTGGACTTAGAATCTTTGCAGAAAGACAAACGTATTTCTTGCAAAAGAAAATATGTTAGTCTGGACATAGTTTCCAAATCAATTAGAAGCCAGGAGATTAACTTCCCATTGCCTTGTCTTGCTATGCGAATTGTTTACTAATGCATTAATTTCTTTTGTATTGTGTTGTGCCCTATTATATGAGTTCATTCTGTTTTATGTGTTCATATCAGACTGCGTTTAATTCTGAGTTCGTCACAAAAGAATAAGTAAAAACAGACTGCTAATTGATAATATATTTGTTCGGAATTTATTCTTGAAATTTCTATGTTTAGTTGTGAGGACGGAATTGGATACGGACTGATATCTCTCATGTGCTTATTTCGGTTAATATTTTACTAACGTACCTTGTTCTCCTTGTGTGTCCATTCCAGAGTTGCGTTTGGGATTTATGAGACCATTTCATAGTTTAAAGAAATACCAACTGATGTGTCGTTTATGTATTTTAACTTAGTCATATGTCGGAGCAAAGTTATGTACATAGATTGTTTAAATGTAGACTACTAATATTTATGTCATTGAGTTTGAGTATTGGGATTTTGATATGTACATAACTTTCATCCTAAGTGGTCGAAGTAACCTTTTAGGACTATTTCAACCCTACCCATGGGATAACTTTGATTATTTGGAATTTAACTTTTACCTGGCCTAAGCAGTAAGGACTACTGCAATAATGACACTCCAATAGCCACGCGCGGTAACTAAGTAGACTTTTGATTGCTATTAGGTCAGAAACTCTGCGCTTCTTTTACTTGAACAACCAGGAATAGATTTCAGCTTGGGATTAATGCAGTCAGGTTCATGGTGCCATCTCACTATTACTTCGTCAAAAGCACTGTTAACGCAACCCCTGAATGCATTTAAACCCAAGTATCTACAACTGGATTGGAGTTAATCATCTTAGGACAGATGGTCCACGTGGAGTTTCTGCTAATTATTAAACTAGTGGAACCTGGCGGGTTCATGGGGAATTGCAGCAACAAAATACTATTAAAACCAATTAAATTGGGAGACTCTACGCTATCTGTTAAATACGTAGATAACCAAAGGAAGGCATCTGCTTGTGTTAAATGTGGTCGGAATCCACAGCGCATTTTACAACTACCCTATTTCGCCGAAAACGCTGTTAACACAAAACTCCGATCACATTTAACTTCAGGTCACTTCAACTGGTTTTGAACTAAATATAATCAGTCTTATGGACTTAGTGGAGTCTCTCGGGGTCTGGCGGGTTCATAGGGAATTGCAATGAAATAAAACTATTAAAGACAATTCTTTGGAGACTCTATGTTTTATATTTAAATATCCATATGAAAGTTTAATCTGTGTTCAATGTAATTGGGCTAAGGCGCGTTCCCTAACTATAACATGTGAAAAGCGTCTTTGACACAGCAAGCGTCCGTATGAGCGGATTAGCTTTTAGGAGCTCAATTACATATACCACAGAACTTCAATTGGACCTTAACTTAACTATCTAGAGTCTATTGTTGCTATATGGAGTCTCTTAAAGAGTGAACTTTCCTCCTTCGGCTATACTAAGGCTTTGGCATGTCATTGTGTATCGGTCTGGGGAGTAGTATCTTTATGATATTAATGAAAATTACATGAAGACAATAAATACTGAAAGGTTACTATTGTACTCTTCGTGAAATGCATTTCATGTTAGGAGATAAGTTAAGCTAACTGTAATGGCATTAGGCAGAGCCTTTAACGGCAATTCATAATTTATTGATCCTAAGGATATTTATTTTGGTATATTGTTTCAACACTTAGAATGTAGTACAATTTTTACATCGAAAGAGATTGAATACTCTTTACAGCAATTATTTGCAGAAACCACAAATTAAACAAACATTTATTTAATTGTTCCAAAAATTTCTTTCGGCAGTTCTTTCTCCTCAGCAAGCCTTATAGTGAACTGCTGGTAAAGATAAATAAAATAAACTAATTAAAGCCCTTCTGGCACAAAAATAAACGCATAAAATCTTACTACAATCAAACGAAGATTCAATATATATACTTTATTAACCTATAAGTTGTTTCATTATAATCCTATTCCTCTACTTTTAGTTGCCCTACATCTAGCTAGCCAAGTGTATCTATTCCCAATATTAACCACTTAACTGCTTCAAGACCCTGTCTATGTAGTAGAATAAATGCGGATTTAATAACTAGTTACAGTCGACTGGTTGGTAGTGGACGGAGAGTTAACATTCATCTCAGGCTAATTATTTAGTTCACAAATCCCTAATCTTCCTATCTCCTTACCCATTACTCGTATATGTAAATGGACTTAAGCTGTCTCTTAGTTCAACTTAAAGAACCAGAGTTACTATGCATTAACGTATACAAGGGTCCTAACCGCTAGAAGATCACGCCTTGGCCATTAAAGAAAGAGAAACCATATTATTATGAATTAAAAGATATAAAAATCTTTTATAGGGGAGGGGTTTTGTACAATACCATCTTTTATACAACACCTCTGGGCCATTCGACCCCTCCTATCGGCAAACTCATTATCTTTAATTCCCTCCCGTATTACTTTAATCTCCTCGTCTTCCCCTTGTAATCGGGACAAATCCCTGAACCTCTCTAACAGCTCTACATTTCGGCCTACTTCCGTATAAAGTATGCCAGGGACTTGCACCTTTTCTTCTTGGAAAATCTCACTCTGAGGAGGATATCTAGACAATATGTCAGCCCCAATATTATCCCTACACTTAATGTGCTCGATTTCATACTGGAATTGTTCCAAATAGTTTATCCACCTAGTTACCCGAGCATTATACAACTTCCAATTTTTCACAAAAGTTAAAGCCTGTCTCGGTGTGATCGGTCTGTATATAAACTTTAGATCCCCTTAGATAGGTCTCAAACTTCTTTAGACAGCAAATCACCGCGTAAAATTCCTTTTCAGTTACTGAAAGTTGAGCCCCTCTCAACGAAGTACTATAAAACCCTAACACCCTAGACTTTCCCTCATTGTCTAACTGGTATAATACCCCTGCCAATCCTATGCCAGAACTGTCCGTCTGAAGATAGTATGGTTTACTGAAATCAGGATGTTGCAATTCTATTTCCCTCATAAAAAGTGTTTTTACTCGTTCAAATGCTTCTTGCTCTTTTAAACCCCATCTCCAACTAGTCCCCTTCTTTAATAAGTTGCATAAAGAGATGATATGAGTATTATAATTCGGAATGAACCTGCGATAAAAATTACACAGTCCTAGAAACGCTCTCACGTGTTTGATCTTCCGCGGCGTCGGGAAATCTTGTATGGCTTGTAATTTTGCAGGATCGGTCCAAAGAGTATGTAACTACGTTTTAAGAGACGGGAGTGCCTTACAAAAAACGTGAACTCGCATTAGTATGAAACGGGGGCGAAAACATACTGCCAATATGAAGCCGCAAACAATATCAGTGTCAGTGTCAATTCATGACATAATGCCAACATCAAGAACAAAATAGGGATGTCACATGTTACAGAAATTATCGAAATATCGATATCGGTATTTAAAAAAAATGGTTCAGGCGGGGTTCGCATTCGCACCCGCGTCTCCAACGGCTTTCCGGTAATTTAAATCATTAAATATTTCGCTTCAATGTAAACATTTGGTTTACTTTAGGTTAATGACTTCATAAAAAAAAACAAAAGTGTGCAAATAATTTTATTTCGTTCAAACTTTGCTTGGCTTGCTGATAAACATAGACGAAAAAAGCCGTTTCATCACTCCAGTCTGTGCTCCAGGTTGGAAGTTCTGCAACACAAATAATACAGGCTAAACAGAAAATTACAGAGTAAAAATGTATCTGTTTGTCCAGATGAAACCGTACCATTCATAGTCCATTGAAGATTTTTCGCAAAATATTTCTGTGACCATAATCTAACTCAAACTGGCATAAAAAGTAGTGATAATAATTTCTTATCCTTTCATCTGAGACGGCTTTAACAGCTGTATTCAAGTGCACACTTTTGTATAAGTACACATACCAATAGGCTTTTGCTTGAAGAAAGATATTCCGTATTTACCCAGGTATTATTCACTTCAAATGAAAATTATCGATAAAACTTACATACAGCACTATTGTTTACATACGTATAAGGGTATGTATTATTTTACCCGAAATATACCAAGTTTTCAATGAAACTTACGATTAACATGGTTATAACACTAACACGCAGTAATTAATTATATTTTTTACTTACCGATCTTCGTCCGGTGGAAATCTTGCCATGAATAGTCTTTTTTGACCGTCTCCATTCGACACGTTTTCATTCTGCATATTTCGCACTTTTTCTTTTTCAATCCACTCATTTTTGCAATTGTGATTGTCTTGTGTACCTTCTAGACGACCACTACACCCAAAGAATGCAAATTATGAGATTATTTGAGAAATTTGAAAAGATCGCAGAACCTTGACAGAACCAGACTACACATCAAAAGAGAAACGTCAACTAACATGGCATGGCGGACAAAAATGGCGGCTGAAGTACAACCCGCCTAAATTCGACTGTCGCCAATTATCTAATGCTTTGTAGGTTTCAACGTTCTTTCAAACTTAGATAGGTAAAAAATTCGCCTCCGTTTCATATAGCCGTTGTCGATCGTTTTTTACCTTGAGAGTTGCGCGAGGCTGGATCGGTCCTGAGTCCCGTGGTACTTATTACAAACCCCAACATTTTTACTTCCTTACACAAAAAATCACATTTAGCCAAATTACAAGTTAACCCAGCGGCGCTCAACTTTTCTAGTATCACATCTATATGGTCTAAATGTTCATCCAAAGTTCCGGTAGTAATAATAGCCAAATCGTCAAGATAATTTACGCAAAACTCCCGTACCTCATGGCCTAGGATGACATCCATTGCTCTACTAAATGACCCAACGGATGTCTTTAATCCTTGCGGCAAAACATTATAGACATAAGACTTTCCATTGAAACTAAACCCGGTATACTTCCTGCTTTCTTCTGAGATGGGAATTTGGAAATAGGCATTATTCAGGTCTATTACGCTAATAAAATTCGCCCCATGAAAGGAATTTATCACATCTAATTGGAGTGGTGGTTTCTCAGTTTCAGCTACCATATGTTTATTTATTTCTCGTGCGTCTAACAAAACCCGCAAGGTCCGATCCTTTTTTAACGTGAACGTCAAAGGACTACAATAAGGTGTTGAGGCTCGACTAATAATGCCCTGAGTCTCCATTTCACGTAATTTTTCTTCTATCTTTTCTCGATACGCATATGGCACCGGGTAAGTTTTCTTTACAATAGGAGTATTATCCTCCATGACTATCTTATGCTGATAACAATTAGCCCTCCCTAATTGGTCACTGAACAAACTTTGATGCCTGTTCAAGATATCTCGAAACTTACTTCGTTCCCTTCCGTTAAGAGATATCCCAATTTTGTATGTGAAAGGCCCTTTTTCCAAAACCTCACTGGTTGCCACTTCAGTTTCTACCAGCTCGGCTTCCCCATCCAATTTATGGTATTTAACCCAAATGGGCTTCCCGTCGAATTGGAAAGTAAACCCCCCTGTTTTCTGTTTAAGCTGCATAACTACTTGATTTTCCTTCATCCAATCAAACCCCAATATTAATGGCAAACTAAGTCCAGGTACTACTAAAAAATCAATGTCCACAATTATGTCATGAAATTTCACCGGCAGTAACACTATAAATTTGATATCTTTACTTTTATGTCCGGCCGCAGTTTTGATTTGGAATGGTTTCACCGGCATTTTTGGTATATTGACGTGTTTAGAACTCAAGACTATTCCATAAATCCTCTGATATGCAAGTAATATCCGACCCCGTATCCACCAACCCTATTATTTCGTAATCAAAAACCTGTACAGCCACTTCAGACCTAAATTCCCCAACTTCAGCTTGATATGAGTCTATTTCTTCAAATACTGACGTAACTAATTGTTTATCTACCATTGACCGCAAAATCTCTTCACTTTTATGATGCATAGTTTCAATCAACTCACCTTCTTTATAACCTAACCAACCCTATTCTATTCCTGTATATACGTCCTATCTGTATGGGTGACCGCAATCCCTTTTAACATAATTTCTAAAGATTTGACCCCTACGTCGGGAGCTGATTCGGGGTACTTTTCTTCAGCGTCCATTAGTTTTCCGGATCCACCACTGTCACCTCCGCTACCTTTTTAGACGCCTTTGCAGTCTCCTCTTCCGAAGCTTGCGTCATCTTGGGCCTCTTCCAATTCTGATAACCTTGATGATACTCTCGTCTTCTTTTCTCTCCTGCTCTCGCGTTCGTCTCATTATTACTCTCAGTGCTTTTGGGACGATTTTCTGGCTTATTGACATCGTCCATTGCTCGCGAAAACTCCGCCGTGTCTATAATCGTCGAAATTTTCGCGGTGATAAAAGCTAACTGCACATAACGCAGAAAATGTCTTATCACATCACCTACTATCTGAGCCTCGGGTATAGCATAGTTTGCAGGAAATACGTAAGCATTGAAGGCGCTTCCAAATGACTCCACCTCCCATGAACTATGTTTCTTCTTAGTTCATTTTGTTCATGAGTTCCCCAGTAAGTTAGCAGAAAATCAGCCTTGAAATCAGCTACACTAGTCCATCTTTCCTTATAAATTCTGGCCCGATCTCGGGCATCGTCTACTAAACATTCTTGTATGGTTTCAAGTTCTGTCCCGTCCTTGGCTGCTTTTCGCAAATAGGTCTCTAAATCCTCGAGGAAGGTCACAGGATGAGTCTTGATCCCTTTTCCGAATTTAGGTTTCTCCAAATTCACATTTTTCACATTATAAGTAATGTTCTTCATTTCTTCAGCCGTCACCGAGGTGGTAGTAGTAGCGTTATGCATGTTACTCGCTGTAGCAGCCACCTCTTGCGTTCGCAAGCTTGCGCCTAGGTTCATGGATTCTAGTTCTTTCGTTACTTGTGACACACCTTCTGGATTAATGGCTTCCTCCGCCCTTGGTCGTTCCATCATGGTATGATTATTGGTAGGTGTTAAACCCGGGCCCCGTTCCTCCCGTCAACACCCTGTGAGACTCCTCGTGCATTTCGACATCTACTAGCATTCCTCTGGTCCCTCCCGGACTATTATTCTGCGCTAATACCGAAGGGTTTGATCGAGTGCTTATCGTCTGCATTTCGGTACGTAGTAATCCCAATTTCCGAGCCATCCTATTCTCTGACCTTTTCAATATATTCAGTAATACCCCTACGCTATTTGTTTTAGGTTTAGACCTAGCAGCCACTAATTTTGCTTGACTTGTGCTTTGGACTTCCGAAGTCGCTTCTGTCGTTGCCGAGTTAGGGTTTTTCCTTTTAGGCCTCACCATTGTGACTCCGAGACTTGTTTACGATTTTTGGCCTGCAATAAACGCCTATTGTTAATTAAGTATCAACGCCCGCATCCCTAAATATGCTACCCTCAATACCTATACTCGGTATAACTGATACCTATTCAATTTGATAGGTGCTTCTTAGACTTCCCTTACTTTATTAAGACCTCACTTAGTCATGATCCCTTCTTATTCCCTAATCAACATACTACAACGATCCGCTTCAACATTCAATTCGCTAATTTTAATTTTTTATATTTATTTATGATGCATAAACTTTCCTCCTTGTGTATTATAGATGTTACTTAATACTAATTCAATCAGTAAGACTCCATCTATCTATGTTTGACTAAATCCCAGTCTCCGAACCTCTTAATAAAATTTTCTTACTCAACCAGTCTTTTCCCATGATTTTCAGGCTCCTGTTCTTTGTGAATTGTCAAGAATGATGAACTAAGTGGTCATGCAATCCCCTCTGAAGACTCTAAATGGCATAAATATCCCACTATATAATGTAAGTTATTTTTTTTTTAACAATTATTTTTACTTATATACTTATTTACTCAAAATTTGGTTTAAATTGTACTCTTTGAGGCATATGGGTAATTGTAATATGATATAACAATTAAAACAAAAATACATATTTAATTCTACCTATTCTGGTCCAGCTCTCATCCAAAGTTTAATCTTAATATATGGTTCATGCGGTTGAAATTGGCTTAGTCCCATACTAAGCAAATACAGCCCCATGGCTCCTAATGGAAATAATTGTAAAATAAATACTATAATATTTAAATAATAACCATGATCCAGAACCAATTACTCAAATTTATCTCCCAACTCTTGTCCTAGTTGGAGTTTGGTCTCAAAACACTTCCCTCAGCTGTACCAGCCCTACATTAACTTCTAGGCCTCCTTGAAAGTACTATTTCTTCTAAAAATTAATTCAAAATATCAAAGCTTAAGCATACTATCTAGACAAAATCCCCATTAAGTTTCTAATATTCATTTTCCTATCCTATTATATAGTATAACATAGTTCCTATAAAATTCCTTTTATAAATCAACTAGTTACTGTTAATATATTCTTATCTTATAACTCATAGGTTTCCCTATTAGGTTGCCTAACTCCTATTGGTTTTCTTTAGCCTGAAAGGAATTTCCCTAATATATTTAGAAATTTTCCTGACTTTTCTTATGAATATTTTCTTGTAATTATTTTAATTTTCTTTATCAATTCCCTTTCCAGAATGTCATGAAAAATCCTTTCTGCTGAGTGTTACCTGAGCTGCTGGCTGAAAAGCTTAAAGCATTGTACTGAAATTCATGAAGTAGAGGTATCTCTTTAATTTTAATTTAATAATACTGTCTGTTAAAATATATTAAAATAATCTAATAACTTATTGTTACTTGTAGCGCCACGTAGTGGCCATATTTGTTGTTTGTACCATATGTTCCTAATCTGTGGTTATAATTAAAAAGTTAGTCTCATTGCAACAGCTATTGTGTTTTATTAGGTTATTGGTCCAGAGCGCTTTTAAATTAAAATATTTAGTTAGTTTTGTCAAAATGTCGACGGAAAGTTATATAGTTAATGTGCCGAAACTCAAGGGACGCGAAAACTATGATGATTGGGCGTTCGCGGTGAAAATTTTTCTGTTGCTGGAAGGAATTGATATCGACAACATAGCGGCGGATTTGAGTGAAGCAGAACAAAAGAAGGCTAAAGCGAAGCTCGTGATGACAATCGATCCTACGTTGTACGTGCACATCAAGAACGAGAACACAGTTTCTACATTGTGGCTCAAGTTGAAACAGTTATTTGAAGATACGGGATTTACTCGGAAGATAAATTTACTTTGGACATTAATATCTATACGTCTTGATAATTGTGAATCGATGACAAATTATGTGTCTCAAGTGGTGGAAACAGCGCAACGTTTAAAAGGAACGGGTTTTGAAATCAATGACGAGTGGATAGGTTCATTGCTGTTAGCCGGACTTCCAGAAAAATTCTCGCCAATGATAATGGCGATTGAACATTCAGGTTTGACCGTTAGTACAGACGTGATAAAAACGAAGTTGCTTGATATGACTTCTGAGGTTGGTAGTAGTGGAGCAGAATCTGCGTTTTGGTCGCACCATAGATCGAAACCTGGCAACACTCTACACGTTAAGTCAAAACCTTCAACGACAAATGTCAACAAAGCGTCTACTGGTACGAAGCAAATAAAATGCTACAATTGTAAGAAAATCGGCTACTTCAAGAACCAGTGTACTGAATTAATAAAAAGGAAAGAAGCAGGTGCATTCAGCGTAGCCTTTTTAAATGGAGAATTCAGCACAGAAGACTGGTATATCGACTCGGGGGCAAGTTTTCATATGACGGCAAACCAAGAAAGCCTATTGCAAACACGACACGGACAAGAGACTAAAGAAATAGTTGTTGCTAATAAAATGACTATGCCAGTTATGTGTTGCGGCGATGCACAGATTACGACAGTGGTGCATAATTCTCAGTTTGACATTCCAGTGCGAAATATTTTGTGCATTCCAAATCTCACGACAAATCTGTTGTCAGTTAGCCAGTTGATAGCAAACGGAAATATTGTTACATTTAAGAAGGATGCTTGTCATATCCGTAATCGACAGAATGTGCTAATAGGAATAGCTAATTTAATAAATGGAGTGTACAAATTAAACACTGTGAAAGAAGAGAAAGTGTTAGCGGCGGCAGTAGCTCCGACAGCAGTGGCACCGGCGACATCGTCGGCGGCGGCACCGAAACCGGCGGCGACGGCACCGACAGCGGCGGCGGCGGCACCGACGGCCGTGGCAGCACATGCCAGAGATGCTAGGAGGTGGCATAGAAGACTGGGACACATCAATAGCAGTGACCTAGAGAAAATGAAGAATGGCGCTGTGGAGGGTGTGTCATATAAGGATAAGGCAGAAATTCAGAAATCTAACTGTGAAGTCTGTTGTGAGGGAAAACAGGCTCGCCTACCCTTTCCATCTGGTAACCATAGGAGTGAAACACTGCTGGAGGTGGTACACTCGGATTTATGTGGACCTATGGAGACAAAATCACTTGGTCAAGCAAGATATTTTCTACTTTTTGTGGATGATGCCAGTCGTATGACATTTGTTTATTTATTAAAAGAAAAAAACCAAGTGTTACGGTATTTCAAAGAGTACCAGAAAATAGTAGAGAACCAAACAGGAAATAAAATAAAGGTACTCCGGACAGACCAAGGAGGAGAATTTTGTTCACAACAGATGGAAGAACATTTAAAAATAATCCATCAGAAGACAAATCCCTACAGTCCTGAACAAAATGGTCTTTGTGAACGCTTTAACAGAACAATAGTTGAGCGTGCCAGGTGCTTACTCTTTTAAGCTGGACTAAACAAAAGTTTTTGGGCTGAAGCGGTCAACACAGCAGTTTACCTGAAAAACAGGTCGCCGGCCTCAGGCTTAGAACAGATGACACCATTTCAGAAATGGACAGGAAAGAAACCGGATATGAGTCACATCAGAGTATTTGGGAGTCCTGTGATGGTGCATGTACCCAAAAACAGAAGACAAAAGTGGGATAAAAAGGCCATGAAGTTGATTTTGGTGGGTTATCCAGAAAATATAAAGGGATACAGATTGTACAACCCAGACACAAAGCAGATTACTACGAGCAGAGATGTAACTGTCCTGGAAAAAGAAGAGAAGGAAACAGATTATGCTCAGATAGTAGTGCAGGAGGTAGTGCCAGACAGAACAAGAAATGAAGAAGAGGACGACGAGTCAGTGGAGGAAGAAACTGAAGAAGAAAGGACTCTTCTAGATGAAAATGATCCGACCTTTGTCTGTGATGAATCCAGCTCAGGCCTATCCTCATCAGATGACTCATATCGCACTTTAGGTGAAGAAGAGAATACAGACGAAGCTCCCATACTAGTCAGCAAGCGTGTCAGAAAGCCAGTAGAACGGTATGGTTTTACAAACCTATGTGTGACAGAAGAGCAGATGTCCTGTGATGCAGAAATCACCTATGAGGAAGCGATGAATGGGCCAGAGAAAGAGATGTGGAAGAAGGCAATGATGGAAGAGCTGAAGGCTTTCGACGAAAATCAAGCATGGGAGATGGTGGATGAAAAAGAAGCAGACAGAGTAGTACAGTGCAAGTGGGTGATTAAGAAAAAATATGAAAGTGATAACAAAGTGCGTTATAGAGCTCGGTTAGTGGCTAAGGGCTTCACCCAGAAAGAAGGAGTGGACTATATACACAGACTTATTCACCAGCAGGTATTCAACGTTGAGAATGTTATTTGCTTTAAGTGTAAAAATGAATTTTGAAATAACCCATCTTGATGTCACTACGGCATTCTTGAATGGCTATCTTGATGAAAATGTATACATGCAAGTTCCACCAAACTTAGAATGTAGTAAGAATACTGTCCTTAAATTAAAACGTGCAATATATGGACTAAAACAATCTGCCAGGGCATGGAATAAGAGAGTAGATGACTGTTTGTTGGAACTTGGTTATGTAAAGTCAAAACTCGAGCCATGCTTGTACAGTAAGAAAAAAGATAATGAGCAGATAATAATAACTGTGTTTGTAGATGATTTTTTCATCTTCTCTAATAGTAATGCTATAACAGAGGAGTTGAAAAAGAATTTGATGTCAAATTTTAAAATTAAAGACTTGGGTCAGGTAAAAAGATGTTTAGGTATGAGAGTCAAAACTTATGAAAATGGCAGTATATCCTTAGACCAAGAGCAATTTGTCAGTCATATATTAAACAAATTTAATATGTCAAATTGTAATACTGTTGATACACCGATAGAGAACAATTTAAAATGTATGGTTGTCTGGAAGAGATCGCTCTTTAGCGATAAGACCGCCTATTGTCTACCATTTGTAAATTAAGGTTTCAATTGTAAAAAAAAAAATCTTGTTGGTGTGCAATAAAGAATTGTTGTATTTTATTGTATTGTAAAATTAGAAAAATCTGAGAATGTTGTAGATTCACAATATCCTTATCAGCAGCTTATAGGTAGCCTAATGTATCTCTCTGTACTCACCCGACCAGATATTAGTTACAGCGTTAGTTATCTGAGTCAATTTAATAATTGTTATGGAACCGCTCATTGGAAACACGCTAAAAGAATATTAAAATATTTGCAAAAGACAAAATCATTTGGGTTGATGTTCACAAATGATAGTTGTAATTTAGAAGGGTTTGTTGATTCCGATTGGGGATCAAATACCATTGATAGGAAATCCTATACAGGATTTTGCTTTAAGCTATCAGGCACTGTAATATCATATGAATGTAAGAAACAACCGACAGTGGCCCTATCTAGTACAGAAGCGGAGTACATGGCAATTTCTGAGGCATGTAAGGAGGCAATTTATTTAAAAATTTGCTTTCAGAAATTGTCAGTTGTGACTATATCATTACCCTGTATAATGATAATCAAGGTGCTCAGAAGTTGACAGACAATCCTTTGTTTCATAAAAGGACAAAGCACATTGATGTGCGTCACCATTTTGTTAGGGAAGCTGTTGCTAACAAACTTGTGAAAATAGTTCATCTGCCAACATCTGAAATGCCTGCTGACCTATTAACAAAAGGATTAAGCAGTGTAAAGCATAACTATTTTGTTAATAAGTTGGGTATTCAAAGCGTTGTATGATAAGCTTTGTTAAATTGTTTTTTTTTTGTTTTTTATGTTTATGAAGCTTAGATTATTTTAATAAGTGGAAGTGTTAAAATATATTAAAATAATCTAATAACTTATTGTTACTTGTAGCGCCACCTAGTGGCCATATTTGTTGTTTGTACCATATGTTCCTAGTCTGTGGTTATAATTAAAAAGTTAGTCTCATTGCAACAGCTATTGTGTTTTATTACTGTCTTGATCGTTACAGAGCTCACGCAGATCCTTCGGTACCAGATCTTTCCAGCGGTACTTTGGCCGACCGACCGGACGACGCCCCGTCGGTCGCCCAAGGTATGCTCTCTTCACCTGCCGATCCTCTCCCATTCGCTCAAGGTGGCCGAGACAGCGAAGACGATGGGCCTTGGTCTCACCAATGATATTCGGTTCGGCTACCAGTTCCTGTATTTCGGCATTTTTGAGGATCCTCCAATTACCATCGTCCGTTTTGACCGGTCCCAGAATTTTTCTGAACACCTTGCGCTCCGCTACTAAAAGACTTTATATTGTATGTACCTATATTAGGTACCTAATCATGTGAACAAATCCTCATTTAATTGTACAAATTTAGTCTTTTCTTCTGTAACCAAAGCATCTATTTTTCTGATTAAATTAAAATTAAGACATTCTGGCAAGTCCAACACTGGTTGTACAGGCATATCTACTACACAAAGATGTACAGGCATATCTACAACACAGCCATTTATCCCTCTCACAACACAATTTAGCTCTATACTTCCAACGGTCCATTATATACTACCAGCACAGTGGATTCCCCTAGTTTACGTTCTCCTATGTTTATTTGCTTAAGCAACTTAAGTGGTAAGGTATTGCAATCTGCACCAGAGTCCAATTTAAATTTAATATTAAGTCCCTCAACACTTATAATTTCATTCCACTGTAATTCTGTAATCACAACTACTTACTGAGTCCACTACAAACTCTTCAGAACTACTACAGTCACTGTCATTCTTGTATTGCTTGATTCCATCTACTTATTTATTAAATCTTCTCTGTGACTGCGATCTTTCTTCATTTTTTTTATGTCATAGGGGGCAAACAATAATAAAAAATAATATAATCTAAATACCAAAACCTCATTAAGGGAATCATTTGCAAAATCCGGTATTCTAACGTTTGCTTCTCAGTATATTTTTGAAAATTTATTGTATGTACATAAAAACAAACATCTATTTAAGAAAAAATGCGACATTCACGACATAAATATAAGAACCAAAAACAATCTAGTACCCGCTAGAAGTAGACTCCGTAGAATAAGTAAATCATACGTTGGGCAATGTACACTTTATTATAATAAAGTCCCAATGCATATGCAAACTTTGCCTGTTCATAAATTTAAATTAGCGATTAAAAATAAATTATGCCAAAAAGAATACTATACTATAAGTGACTATAACAATGATGTAAACCAATGGAACTAAAATTGATAAATTATATTGTATAATTAATTATTATTAACCATTTGTTGTGATCGTAAATTGTATTTATTTTCTTATGTTTGACATCATAAAGTGATTGTAATAATCCTACTATGAAATAAACGAAATTGAAAATTGAAATAGCATACGTATCGCCTGATGGAAAGCGATTACTGTCGCCCATAAACACCTGCAACACCAGAGGAGTCGCAAGTGTTTGCCTACCCGGAGGACGAAGATAGAATGCCTCTATGCTAGTAATTTCACCGGCTATCTTACCCCCACACCGGAACACAACAATGCGAACATTGCTGTTTGGCGGTGGGTTAGTAGGCAAGACGGTAGTAACAATCCGGACGGACCATGCACGAGGCCCTCCCAATGAGCAAAAAAGTCGTGTAAGGAATCATTTACTCAGCCGAGTAACAGCTGAATTAATGTTTCCAAATCACTCAATAGTGGTATAGTAGTGATTAATACGACTGTTCAGTAATTTTCACTAAATAGTGCTATAAAGAGGTCGAATAAACGTTTTTAGCACCATACTATAGCACCTTACACAATATCTTGAAAAAAGCGGAATAAACGTTATCAAATTACTTTATGTCAGTATTGTGTGCTATAAAAGTAGTATAACAGTCATGAAATAGCTAATTCGCAACGATGGTCGCTTTTATATCACCATTATTCGACATTCTTGTTTTGTGTCCATAAATGTGCTGTAAAAGTAATCTATTTACTAAAAAGCGTCGTGTTGCTTTAACTGCACGCTTATGTCACTAGTCCTATAAACTTGTGTGGATTGCCTTTATTGCACTTTAAGTGTATTCAGTAATTCTTATACCCACTTTACTCAGCTAAGAGTGGCCTAAAAGAGGCCCGAAAATCATTTACAGCGCGTATCGTCCATTTTATTGTATTAACCGCATTTAGTATACTTAAAAGTGAAAATGGATAAAAACCAATGGAAAAAGCTAAAGAGAAGTGGTGCTTTTCGTAGGAAAGTTAAAAAAACCCTTGATGAGATGAAAAAATCTATTCCATTCTCCAATGCCAACTTACCGTCAATGACTGGGTCAAGTGCGAACTCTGTTAATATTTTGGGTGATTCCGTAGCTTCAAGTTCCACAAGTAACAACGAGACGGATCGAAATTTCCATAAAATACCTGAGCCAAGTACCAGCCTAGCAGATGTGGCAAGTGATAAAAATGACAATGAATCAGTAAATGTGTCTGATAATTCAAATTCAGATAGCGATTGCAGTGAAGTTAGTTCGGATTCAGAAAACAGTGACAGTTCTGGAAACGATATTGTTTATGATAACAATACTGCCGTCCTACGTTAAAAGGTCGTATCTTTGTATGGATTTCATAGTCAGATACGGCTTTTTACCGTAGCACGGCAGAATAATTTCCAGTTTGATTTGAAAGAATGGGCCATTAAATTTAATATTTCTCATAACGCAGTACGAGAATTGGCTACTATTTTAAATAAAAAAATACCACATATTCTTCCTAAAGATCCAAGAACTTTTATGAAAACCGATACTAAGGAAATAATCTTAATTCCTGTGGGCTCTGGTAATTACTGGCATAAAGGATTAACGGCATCTTTGAGAGAAATTTTGGGACGTGTGAATATAATGTATAATACAATATCTGTACTCATAAACATTGATGGACTGCCAGTCTATAAAAGCTCCAATCACCAATTTTGGCCTATATTATGTAAAATTGTGGAAATTGATGTACCTCCATTGATAATTGGAATATATGAAGGTCATGAAAAACCTTCCGACCTAGACAGTTTTTTAGGACCGTTTGTAACTGAAATGCTAGAACTTCAAAATAATTTGACAATAATAAATAATGGAGAAGAAAAAGTTTATCGCCTCAAATTAAAGGCATTTGTTTGCGATTCTCCAGCTCGTGCAATGATTAAAGGTAAGTGAACCTTTATCCGGGTGAATCCTTTTAACATATCTTATGACGGTGTTGGACGACGCTTTTGGCTCGGTTTGTAAACACCTGCCTACTGAGCCGGAGGTCCCGGGTTCGAATTCGAATCCATCGAAGGCATTAAGTCCGCCATTTGTACTTTTTTTTGTATTGTGCAATAAAGTTTAAATAAATAAAAATAAATAAATCCCGGCTAGGGCAAATATTTGTGTGATGAACTCGTTTATTTGTGCTTGGGTCATGGTTGTTCTATGTATTTAAGTATATATTTTTATCTATATAAGTACGTATATCGTCGTCTAGTACCCATAACACAACCTCATCAACATCAACCATAACCTTCTTGAGCTTAATTTGGGACTAGATCGATTTGTGTGAGGTTGTCCGATATTTATTTATTTATTTCGTATTTATTTATATAATATTTAAAAGTAATTCTTTGATTTTGTCCTAAACCTTCCTAAATAAAAGGTGTCTCGCCTTTGGAACCGCCTTCCCCTCAAAATCAAGCAAGTCCCGAATAAGTGTGCTTTCAAAAAAGCTTTACGTGATCTATTTGTTGCCAGAAATGTGAACTCATAGCTTATCTGATTACTTTGTTCATCTGTATTTATATATATATATATATATATATATATTGTGTGTATGTCCCATAGAAATATGTATTTATCTAAGTATATATATCTTTTGAAATTGTTTTAATTTAGTTGCACCGCCCACAAATTATCTGCTTAGTCCAATGGTTGACTAGTAGAGAATGCCCTATGGCATTAAGTCCGCCTATTGTACGATAAGTTCTCTCTGTTTTGCAATAAATATTAAATAAATAAATAAAAAAATCCTAAAATTTCATGTTATTTTTCGCCCTCCTGCATATTTTTTAATTTAAAATTTCACAAATGATTTTAAATCATGTCATATGAGGCAATATAATTATTTAAGACAACAATACTAGACTAACTAACTTTTTTCAATCCCTTTGAACCAGTTAATAATCATTGTAAGTAATTAAACAAGTTTTCAATAATATTTCCAGGAGTTACAAACTTCAATGGCAAGCATGGGTGTATGAAATGTACTACTGTCGGAGAGTATTCTCACAACTCACACACCGTAATTTTCCCGAAAATCTCATGTCCACCCAGGAACGATAAGGATTTTCGTGACAAGAGGTATGGTGAACATCATAAGAAAGACTCGCCACTATTGAAACTTAAAATTGATATGGTAGAGGACTTCAGACTCACTTCATCTCATTGATTTAGGAGTAATGAAACGCTTGCTAATGAGATGGAGAGACGGTAAATTTGGCAAATATACTACCAAGTGGAGAGCAAGAGATATTGAGATTGTTTCGGATTTTCTAAGGAACTGTCATAAGCCTAAGGAAATACACCGAGCCATAAGACCAATAGAAGTACTTTCTCACTGGAAAGGGTCTGAGTATCGCAGTTTTTTGTATTACCTTAGCTTCATCATATTAAAACATGCATTAAGTGATGAAGCTTATCATCATTTCCTAATTTTTTTCTGTGCAATCACAATATGCTCCAGTGAAAAATATTTTCATATTTTAGAGGTAGCTGACAAACTACTACATGCGTTTATTAAAAAAAATTACTTATTCTACGGCAAAGACTATATTACCAGCAATATTCACAATTTGTGCCATATTGTACACGAAGTAAAGAAGTTTGGTAAATTACAAGACTACAACGCATATCCGTTCGAAAACAAATTATTTACAATAAAACAATTAATAAGACATGGCCGACGACCGCTTGCGCAGGTTGCTAGGCGCTTAAGTGAAAGACAAGATTTTGAATTTCATAACTTAGATAGTAATAAAGTTATATACCCATACGTTAAAGTAAGCACTCGCAATAATTTAAAATATGTGCATCTAAAGGATTTTGTATTATCGACACAGAAAAACGACAAATGGTTTTTGAGTAGTGAAAACCATATTGTTGAAATTGAAAATATGATTGAAGACCATAGTAATCCAGATAAAATACAATTGTACGGAAAGCAAATTTTAAATGTGGATGATGTATTTGAAACTCCGATCAAATCATCAGTATTGAACATATTTAAATGTTACGAGGATAACATAAGTAAATCGTCAGTTCGTATGTATAATTTAAATCAAGTCAAATGCAAATTATTTTCTGTAACTTACCAGTCAGTGATGTATTTTACGCCTTTGCTCCACACATTGTAACTAAAATTAGGAAAAGTATGTAATACTTTGTGTCAACGTGCGTGTGTCAGAATGAGGAGCCACAGGTCATACTTTACGTTGCAAATACTTCTCAACCATTGCTTTCCAAAGTAGCTTCCACGGTGATTTGCAATAATTCAATATTATAAAATCTCAACTAAATCAAATAAACTTTCATTCTTATCCCAGATCAGGCGGGCGAACTTGACTTTTTCACGCTCGAATTTAAACAAATTCACTACCAAAATAATAGCACCCAGAGGTTAGTCACCATTTGCACTGAATTAATACAATAAATACCGACGATTTTAAATTACTGTCGCTTATATTTCTTAAAAGCATGTATTTAAATCGATATCTGTATATTCCCTTTTTTCGATCAAAATATTTGAAAGTTTCACCAAAAATACTGACTTGCACACTAATTATGCACACTAAATAATGCGAATTCAATATACTATTTAAAGTACTAAAGTTTTAGTTGGTACCTAATAAGGAGGTTCAGCTACTGGATAACGCTTATTAAATAAGAATATGTGAAATTTTACGCCTATTTAATATTGTTGTAACTTGCCTGCGTGCGCCCCTAGAATAAAAATAAAGACACATTGCATAGACATGCAGAAGAAGAAATCCATCTAAAAGCGCAACTCAGGAATCTAATAAATAAATTGCGCCTAAGCGGAAATAACACCAATAGCCTGGCCATTCTTATTAGAATAACAGTGAGCGCAAGATAAATAAAAACAGAACAACCCATTCATCACAACGTTCTGGTTGAATGGATCTAGAATTACAAATGACCTGTGTGGTGTATACATTAAACGCGATGGTAGCACTCGGAACGGGGAGCGGTGGGGCGGGGCGTCACTGGCGAACCGACCGCCACCGAGCGAGGTTACGTGTGCGCACCAGAGCAGACTGAAATATTGGTGTTTCATTGTTTACCCTGTACGGCCCAAAAAGGAGGACAATCACACGTGGCGACGAGCCATCAAGTAAGTGAATTCACTCCTCAAAATAAAATGTAACGTAAAAAGGGGAAAACTGCCCCTAGAAAAAACACAAATCGTTGACAAGGAAAGAGGTACACAAAGAACGAACCCCAGACGCGTAAAACAAGTTTGATTATAGTTAATCCATGTGAATGTTATAGTTTTCTGTATTTTTTTTAGGGTATTTAATTACTTATTTCAACAATAAATTAAGTACTACTTAAACGTAGATTACTACTGCATGTTTGGTACGGACACTTTAGTAATCTTCATAATAACTAAAGGTACTTATAAACAACATAAGTAACAGTAATTACATTGAACGTTAAAACTACATACAGTCATGATAGATTACCGGCTACCAACCGTCATTTTGTTGCATTATTAACGCGGGTATAGCTAACTTTGTCTGGCCGGCCGGCCGGCCACAGTATACGAGTATTCACTGTGCGTTACGAATTACGATCGACTACGGAGTTCATAGACGAAGTCCACGCCATGGTAAATTCGTAGCTGACATAATGGTAATAAAATAAAGTCCGTACATAATTGTAGGCTGTTATGGAATACTCACTGTTGTAAGTGATAATAACCGTGTCATGTCATGGTTCATTTTTCAAGTGAATACACCCGTCAATCTTGTCTCATAAGTATGGCATGAATATCAATACTAAATGTGTTCTTTCCTCCTTGTCAGCGCAAATAAACAAAACAAGAAAAAAAATAAAAAAAAAATAAAAGTCGTAACAGGGATTACAAAATGGTTAAACCCCGAAGGTGGTAAATACCTATATGGAGCATCGTAATATTTCAGTACTACTATGGAACATACAAATGTATATGCATAATATATTTGTTTAGATATATGTAAATGTGCCTTTTACTATCCCGAAGGTGGATAAAGGATTACAATAATCATAACAAAAGTACATTTTAGTATCCCGAAGGTGGATAAAAGATACATAAGGGATTGCAACAATGATGTTAAAGGTACATTTTAGCATCCCGAAGGTGGATAATATTATATGTTGTACCTAAATAAATATAATAATAACCGAAGGTCGTTACTTAAGAAACAGGTATTGGACTGGCGTAGACAAACTAAAATTAACATCTCCGCATATAAAATATATCAGTTAATATGTACGCATACAGATACGCCGAACTTTTGACTCAGCGGAATGATTTAATTGAAATTATGCTACATAATATTATTAAGTACAAGGTTTATCTGTATTGTATGAAATAAGGTCATGATGTGTAGGTAACAAACCAAATCAAATCAAACCTAGCCAAATCTAATCTAATCTAGTCAAATCTAATCTAATCTAATGAAATCGAATCTAATCTAATTTAGTGTAACCTAATCTAATCTAATTCCGTAAACTCGTTCGTATTATAATTAGTTTCCGTGTGCTAAATTAAATATTACTTTTAAATATAAATCTGATTGAATATAAAGTCATGATGTGTTGTAACAAACCAAATCAAATCAAATCTAGCCAAACCGATTCAAATCGAGTCAAATCCAGTCAAATCTATTCTGATATAGCCTAATCTAATCTAATCTAATCTAATCTAATCTAATCTAATCTAATCTATTCTAATCTAATGAAATCTAATCTAATCTAATTCCGTAAACTCGTTCGTATTATAATTAGTTTCCGTGTGCTAAATTAAATATTACTTTTAGATGTTTGAAAAAAAAAAAGAAAAAAAAGAATGTACATAAGGGGATTTTATTTCCAAGCCGAACTTGGTTGTTTCAGGTTGCCCCAAAATGTCAGTCCAATTACCTCCAATTGAAATATTGGATTGCGATGGCGATCCTGTGTCCCTGGGTTTACGCTGGGAAAAATGGAAGAGAAGCTTGGAAATATACCTTTTTGCGTCAAGTATTGATGCACCACGTAAAAAGAGGGCTACTTTGCTTCATATGGGAGGCGCTACATTCCAAGATATATATTTTAATATTCCGGGTGCCCATGTTGAAGAGGCTGATATAACGGAAACACTGGATGTTTACGAAACGGCTATCACAAAACTGGATGAATACTTTTCACCAAAGCAAAGTAAAGTGTATGAGAGGCATCGTTTCCGGCTATTAAAACAGGAGCAAAATGAAAAATTTGAGAAGTTTCTCGTTAGACTACGCCAACAAGGCAGGAAATGTAGATTTACCAATGAGGACGAAAATCTGATTGATCAAATTACAGAAAAGTGTAGTTCGGTTGAATTAAAGAAAAAAATACTAACGTTGGGTGATACTGCAACTCTCGATAAAATAATAGCTGAAGCAAACGCTTTAGAATCTGTCCAACGGCAACTTACTGACTTTAAAGGGATGCCACAAATGCAGTCTAATGTGAACAGAATCGAGCCCAAACGGAATATCAACTCGAATTCTGGTTGTACTCGCTGTGGTATTAATAAACACAATAGTAATAGCTTTTCTTGCCCGGCGCGAAATAAAACTTGCCTAAAATGTGGATTTTTAGGCCATTATTCAGCATTATGTAGAACTAGATTAAACAAACGCAAATTGGTTGATACAAAATCGAAGGATACACCTGACAAAAAGTTTAAAAGAGACACATCACACTCTCAACAATCCCAGAGTTCCAGAGAAACTCCGAAGAAAACTGAAAACGAAATAAAGAGTAGTAAAAAAACAGCGATCAACTATATATTTTACCTCGACGCAGACACTACGATACAGTGTAAAATTGGCGGCGTTGAGACTGAAATGCTCATTGATTCAGGGAGTAGCTCAAACATCGTAAGTGATAAAACGTGGGTACGTCTTAAGAACGATGGTATTGAGGTCACAAATCAAATAGCAAATCCTGAAAAAATCTTTATGGCATACGGCAGCACTACCCCACTTACGGTTCTGGGTTCATTTGAGGCAGAGATTATGATCGGAGCAGAAAAGAAAGAGGATACGTTTTATGTGATTAAGGATGGTACTCGTGATCTTTTAGGCAAAACTACAGCGATAGCTCTTAAAGTATTACAGCTTGGCCTTAACATTAACACGGTGAGTCAGGAAGCTTTCCCAAAGTTCAAAGACATAAAGCTGGATATCTCCATTGACAAAAATGTTACCCCAGTCACACAACCATTGCGAAGGATACCGGTTCCATTAGAAGAAAAAGTGAACAAAAAGATTGATGAACTGGTCAAGCTAGACATTATTGAACCGGTAGATAAACCTTCGAAATGGATATCCCCATTAGTCCCGGTGTTAAAAAGCAATGGAGATGTCCGACTTTGTGTAGATATGCGCTCAGCAAATAAAGCAATTTTAAGAGAGCACTACCCACTTCCCACAATGGATCAACTCCTCCCAAAATTTCGAGGAGCAAGTGTGTTCTCGAAACTAGATATTAAAGAGGCATTTCATCAAATAGAAATTAGCGAAGAAAGTCGAGATATTACTACATTTGTTTCGGGAAAAGGTCTGTTCCGCTACAAACGATTATTGTTTGGGATTACGAGTGCCCCTGAACTGTTCCAGAAAACTCTGGAACGAATTTTACTGCCCTGCGAGGGGACACTAAATTTCATCGACGACATTATCGTTTTTGGCAAGGATGAAACTGAACATGAGGCACGGTTAAAACATGTTATGAATGTGCTTAAAAGTAACAATGTCCTACTAAATGAACGGAAATGCATCTTTAATGTCAAACGTGTTCAATTTTTGGGGCATGATTTGTCTTCTGAAGGGATAAAGCCACTAAATTCCTATGTCAGTGGCATAGAATCGTTCAGGGAGCCCACAAATATTGAGGAGATTCAGAGTTTTCTTGGATTAGTGAATTACGTTAATAAGTGGATTCCGAACCTTGCAACCCTGACAGAACCAATTAGGAGACTATTAACATTAAAAGTTGGGAAGAAGACAAATATTTCGGAATACTGGACAACAGATCAAAAAGAGGCTTTTCAATCCCTAAAAGTCAGTCTAAAAAATATTATAAGTTTAGGGTATTATAATCCAGACGACAAAACTCAGGTAATGGCAGATGCCAGCCCGGTAGGTTTAGGAGCTGTATTGGTCCAACATGATTCCAAGGGGCCCCGAATCATTGCTTTTGGTAATAGAAGTCCTTCAATTGCTCAAAGGTTAACTGGAAGAGATCCCTAATAGGGATAAGTTCGCCTTTGTACATATTTCATTTGTTATCAATGTATTTATAACCAGTTGTTGTGTACAATAAAGCGTTTACATACATACATACAGAAGTTTGACTGATACAGAAAAACGCTACTGTCAAACAGAAAAGGAAGCCCTTGCTTTAGTCTGGGCAGTTGAACATTTTCACATGTATTTATATGGGAGAAACAGTTTTGATCTTATAACAGACCATAAACCCCTTGAAGTCATATTTGGACCAAGAGCAAAGACATGTGCGAGAATTGAACGCTGGGTGCTTAGGCTGCAAACGTACAATTTCAAAGTTATTTATCAGCCTGGAAAGACGAATATAGCTGATCCCTTTTCCCGTCTTTGTCAACCCATACAATCAGCGCCATCAGATGACGATTATCAGATTAATCAAATAGTCGAATATGCACGACCTCAAGCCATCCCTTTACAAATACTAATACAGTCTTCTCAGTCCGATGAACAAATACAACTGGTGAAGGTGGCATTAGCCACTGACATTTGGGACCCCCGGATAAACAACTTTCGGGTTTTTAAACCAGAACTGTGGGTACATGATGATATTCTCCTGAGAGGAGATAAGATCGTTATACCTCTCGAGTTGAGAAAAGCTGTGCTAGAAGCTGCTCATGAAGGCCATCCGGGCATCGTAGCTATGAAGGGGCGGTTACGTACAAAGGTGTGGTGGCCCATGATAGACAAAGACGCAGAGGCAAAAGTTAAAAGTTGCAGAGGTTGCACACTAGTCTCGAGTGGCAACCCTCCACCACCACTCAAGAGACACGCACTTCCAGAAGAAGCCTGGCAGGAGGTGGCAATAGACTTCTTGGGACCTTTACCTTCTGGGCATTATTTATTTGTAATAATTGATTATTACAGTAGATACAAAGAAATTAAAGTGATGAAGTCTATAACTGCAAAAGATACTATAGATGTACTGTCTGAAATGTTCTCTAGATTAGGTTTTCCTCTGTCTATAACTGCAGACAATGGTAGGCAATTCACAAGTAGTGAATTTCAAAAATTTTGTACGGAAGCGAACATTCAAGTTAGGTTTACAACCCCCTATTCTCCTCAAGAAAACGGGGAAGTGGAACGACAAAATAGGGACATTCTAAAAAGACTCCGCATAAGTCAGAGTTTAAAGTCGGATTGGAAACGTGATCTTTTAGATTACCTCATGATGTACAACGGTACCCCACATAATACAACGGGTAAGACACCATCAGAATTATTTTTTCGCAGGAAATTTCGAGATAAAATACCGGAAGTAACAAGGATGCGAAGTGGATTCGATTTAGAGATGAGAGACCAGGATACTATAATGAAAGGGAAAGGAAAAGATCGAGAAGATTTAAAAAGAAAAGCTGTAGATAATGAAATAGGAATAGGTGAGAAAGTGTATGTAAAAAACTTAATCAAGGAAAATAAACTAACAGCGACATTCAATGCAACGCCCCATACAGTAGTGGATTCTAAAGGAAATGACTATAGTGTGATTAACGATGAAACGGGACAGGAATATCGAAGAAATGTCATACATCTAAAAAAAGTAGAAGGATCATGGAAAGTGTGTGGAACACAGGAGGAGGAAATTAATGGGGATGACAGTAGTGAAAGTGATAACAGCGAAGTAGAAAATCATAACTAGATTGAAATCCTTTTGTTTTATATCCATTGTGTGATTTAATGAATATCGGTAAATGTAAGATACACTTAGTTGCTAGTTATAAAAGAGTATACCGAGGTAGACAATTACACAGCTGATTTTGTAAAATATAAGGGAGGTGTGGTGTATACATTAAACGCGATGGTAGCACTCGGAACGGGGAGCGGTGGGGCGGGGCGTCACTGGCGAACCGACCGCCACCGAGCGAGGTTACGTGTGCGCACCAGAGCAGACTGAAATATTGGTGTTTCATTGTTTACCCTGTACGGCCCAAAAAGGAGGACATCACAACCTGAAACGGTTTCTCCAACTCACAAAGCACAAGCTAAAAAATTCCACCCTTATCTCAAGACGATTTTAACGCGCACACATCGGGTATAAAAATGCAAGAACGCGACGTGGCCTTCACCAATTAGAGAAAAACACATTCCATCCAAACAACAACGGTAATAACGTGGGGATACAGACTTAATAAGAACAGAGGAATTCCAATTAGATATCATTACCTAAATTTCGTCATAATGAAAACATCAGCGAAGAGAACTTCATCCAACAACAAGACCGAGACAAACAAAACCGTGACGGCGAAAATACGTTTCAGAATATTTCTACCACAAGACCATGACATATTGCAAGATATAAGCACAAAAAAGATACACCGAAATATCGTCATAAGAAAAACATCAGCGAAGAGAACTTCACGCAACACAAACATAACCGCGACGACGAAAAGACGTATCAGAATATTACACTGCACGCTGCAAGAGACAACCACAAAGAAAAAAAAGAAATACAAAAATATCGTCAGAATGAAAACAAAAACACGATTTTAACGCGCACACATCGGGAGTAAAGATGCATGAACGCGACGTGGCCTTCACCAATTAGAGAAAACCACATTCCATCCAAACAACAACGGTAATAACGTGGATATACAGACTTAATAACAACAGAGGAATTCCAATTAGACAACACCCGTACCAGTAGCAAAAGTCGTAAATAAGCCAAATAATGATCATAAGCAACCTTATCCAACAAAAAGACCAACACAAACAGAACCGCGATATCAGAGATATACCGAAATATCGTCATAATGAAAACATCAGCGAAGAGAACTTCACCCTAAATACCTAAAATAAAGCTGAGTAGCACGGAGAAAACCGGTACGGTACGAACAAATTAATCTCAAAGAACGCAAGTGCAATATGAAACTATAATGAAACCAGCAGAAGGAATGCAGGATAACCTTTAGAGGACAGGAGAGGCAGAGACCAACCCGTCGAGAAAGATAAAAATCAACTCTGATTTCTACATAAGCTCAAGACAAGCTAACGAACATGAAACATGGTTATTCCAACGTCGAAGTAAGCGACGACGACCCGAGAGTTCTAGGACCGGAGCCCACACACATGGATAAAACGCCTCCCTAGCTCATATTTATTGCTGCCTAAGGCATAAAGATAAAAAAATTAGCCATCGAAGCTGCACTTGAAAAACCCCGCTGTACAACGATATTCAGTATGTAGAATAAGAACCTTTCAGAGTGGTTAGAACTTGCGTCAGATAAGAATTATATCACGACGGAAAAAAAAAACATCAACTAGAAGATACCGGCAGGGAAACAAAATATGAGAAATAGAACAATCCGGAAACGTTATCTCCTCCAACATGCCTACGGTGAATACGAACACGACACGCAAAGACGCCAACGAGAGCACGCGACAATTCACCAACGCTCATCCCCGATGCTCTACCCCACCTCACCTAACTTCCAATATTGGCTCAAGGTTGCATAATCGGCTGATTGTGCTGCCCTCCTAACGTAAAGTGCAATAACTAGATTCAAGATACTTTCGAGAAAAACGCGGTTAAAGATTTTAAAATTGTTTTGATGATATCTCCATTATTACGCGTCCTATTGACTTGAAACTTTGACCAAAAAGTAGATAATATTATTTAGCTAATTTGTACATTCTTTTTTATTATTTATTTATTTGTTTATATTGTAAAAAATGAGCAAATGCACTTTTACTTAGGATGTTCCAATACATGCATGATACAATTACAAACCATAACTGCAATAAGTAGACTAATTATTGCATTTATAGTAAGTAAAGCAAGATATTACCATTATGTGTAGCAATTAGAGTATGTTCGCTGTACTGTATGCTCGAGTCTTAAGCACAATAACTAGTTTACTTATTGCAATTTTAATTAGTAATGTTTATTTTTTATTAAGTGTATGTATGAAATAAATTTACAATAAAACAAAAGATTAGAAAAAAGACATTTATTTTTAGAGTAGCTTTGGAAATACTTATCAGTTTTTCGTATCTCTATCTACAATTATGGTAGTCATTAAAAATTCTAAAAAACACAAAATATTTAGTCTTCAAAATCACATTTACTTATAACCTAATGTTTACCAACATTTTTGTTTATTTAAAAACCATTATTAAAAAATTCTAAAAAACACAAAATATTTAGTCTTCAAAATCACATTTACTTATAACCTAATGTTTACCAACATTTTTGTTTATTTAAAAACCATATTTGTACTGTAATTATTATTATTATTTATTTATTTAAATACATAGCAGGCTTACAGTTTTCACCAAGCGCCTACAATGCTAGACTTCACAATACATAAACCTTTAAACAATAAGCACTACAAACTAATGACATAACAATTTTTAGAAGGTACAAACATAACATTTTTATTTATTTTTAGAAGTAATAGTTGCACATTGCACTTATAATCTGGTAATTATGTGTTTTTCAGACCAACAAATTAATAAAGTTTTCAAACTTGTGTGGCATGATACCTTTGTGTGTGGTGTTCAAAACTCACAACTCTCCCCTCCCCTCCACCTGACGCTACACCCCCCCTCGCAGTGAAATGTGTCCCTTTTATCGGTTTTATCACATTTTCTCGAAAACTATAATAGATACAAAAAAAATGTCAAAAGTAAAAATAATCCTCATTAAATTGTAAACAAAAATGTCCTATATCTTATTTTGATAGGCTTGACGGTTTTCAAGCTGTAGCTAGTTAAAAAACTAAAATGAAATTTTTCATCAGATTAACGACAATATAGTCATTATTTATTGGAATGAAGTAAATAAAAAGCTGTAGGTGGAATCGTTACAACCATTTTAATATTACAAAAGTCTAAATAGGAAAATAAAAACATTAATCAATAGTCCCTTCATCTTGCTCAAGCTCTTTGCAATCTTGATTTTTATTAAAACAGCTTAGACCCCGGCAACTATTACACATTGTTGTGCAGCGCAGGCCAATTTTAACGCAACCGCATCTTTTTCCGCAGCCTTGCTTACAAGCACACGATATCAATTTAAGTATTGAAGCCGGAGCTGGTGATTGTTTTGTGGGTATAGGATTCAAGAAAGCGTCGGTTTTTGTCCAGCCCCATTCTTCTGGATTTAATATATTACCCAGCCATGCTTGAACTTGTAAATAGACCCGCCTTGAATGCTGATGTGCCGCAGATGAGGTAGGCGGCAGTTTTGATAGTAGCACTGCGCTTTTTGCTTGCCCAACAAGTTTATTGAAAAATATAAATCTGTGTTCATCAAGGCTATTTTCTGATGGCTTCGCGCCGTATAACGCTAGAATGAACTTTTCGCCAGCAGTATCGATTTGCTCATGAGTGGCGTTTTTGTTGTTGAAGATGCCTATAAGGTCCTGCAGATCTTTTCTTTTGTTGAATAACTGAACAGCTTGTATCTTGCCTTTTCCAAAAAATGAAGATGTTGTATCACATCCAGTCATTGCGTGAAGGAAGAGAATAGAGTCTTTGCATCTTTGAACCAATCCTGCATCAGAAAGACTTGAACTGTACAGTCTGCTTTTAACTGTACCTTGGCTCTCTTTCAATAGGTAAATATTTTGTTCAGCGGGAGTCAAAGCTAGTGCAAGAACCAAAAGATCGACATCTTGCCCAACAACCACGACATTTTTATTCCTTACAGACTCTTCAATTGCCGTTTGAATGATGAGAACATCTGCATCATCATTAGCCAATACTGTAGATATTCCTTCGTTCTTAAATCTGTTGGCCAGTTGAGCAATTAGTCTTTGTTTATTACTCAAATTACTCAACAGACTTTGTTTCGGTTGGGAAAGTTGTGTTCTTTCATTAAACTCAATCTCAGGGCATTTGTTGTTGATAATACGTCTCATTCTTTCATTACTCTTTGTGCTTGCGGAGTTATCGGCATATCCATCAAATACCACAGTAGCATTTACTCCGTAATGCTTCCGAATATAACATACGTAAGCGGAGTAAATGTCTGAAAACGTGCCTTCCGATGGCCACATAACTCGATGAAGAAGAGAACCACCATCTAAGACAAAATATTTGTTATCTTCACCGAATGTAGGCTCGTCAGCGTTGTTGAAAATCTTATATAACATAGATTTTTGTGTTTTCCTCATTTGACCAGTTTCTTCAAACAATGACAAAGGAACTGTTGCAAGTTCGTGGGAAAAACAGATTTGCAGTTCTTTTGGCGTATGGACGGTGCAAATGATCCTTTGAAATAACTGCGTGGAGTCAACGTTCTCTAAGTGTGGACCTGTTTTATCTGATTTTGAATTTGCTAGTGTTTTGATCATGTTCGTTCTTTTTAATTTGAGATCTCCAAATTTCTTTCCGTCTTGCACAGCTTTGCTGAGAATGTCCTCACCAACACGTTTTGCCTCAAAACTATTAACGCTTTCATTCGCAACTGTTCCACTTCCAAGAGAAACAAGGTTAGGGGTTTGTGACCAAGGCGAATGGGTTTTCAGCCATTGGACAAATTTTTGATGATCACTTTTGTCCTTTTGTATCCGTGATTCTCTCAATTCTTCATGTTGATTAGAACTTGAAGATCTAACCCCGCAGTAATCCTCAATAGACTCGGAAACAAATTGAGCTATGGGCAAGCCTGCTATCCATTTATTGAGAACGCTCTCATTGAATCCTCTTCCATGGCATATGCCGCCAACACTCTTCATGTTTTTCATCAAAGTCTGTTCGATTGTCATATCAGACCACACACCACACCAGTGTTTTTCAGAACGCCTTATAGTGAAAAAACCTTTCTCTGTAAATTTTTTATATTCTTCAGAAGTCATTCTGTCTTGTAGTGTATCCATGTCCTGTAAATATATCTGACAGGCCTTTGCGTATTGAAAATGTGCAGTAGCATGGAAAATAGGAAGCATTGCTCTTACACAATCCAAATGCAGCTCCCAGTTACCTGTACGCTCTGCCTGAATGAAATGTAGGACGATTATTACTAGCTCGCAGTACTGCAACCACAGTTTTGAGGTTTTTCCGATGTCTTGTAAATGTAAACATTTATTTTTAAGATCTTGTTTCAGTCTTTCTATAGTTTCATTGTTTTCCAGAGAATCATATGTAAGATCGCCACTAAGAAGTTGTTTAATATACAACTTGTCTTCATCGCTTATTTCCATTTCTTCGAAAATTAGTGTTGTGATGGCACATAATGTCAAACAGTGCGCTCGTATTGCTCTTGCATATGCATGACCTGAAACAATTTATACAGTTTTACATTTTTGTTTCCGCAAAAAAGCTATATGCTATTTCAAAAAACTATTTCATGAACATTATAGGCAGTATTTTAGTCTCATAAAGAGTTTGAATTTGAGTGCATCCAAATCATATTAAATAAAATAAAGAAAAACTAAATCAATTACCTACCTGAAGTCATATGAATGATTGATGCAGAAGCATATACTGTAGACCATAGCTCGGAAAGTCCGCTTCCTGCCATTATAACGCCAATAGATCCCAGGAAGGACATTAATAAATGGAAACCTCCCAATCTGGCAACCACATTCGATAATGTACCATCAGGCTTATTGCTATCAATAGCCAAAATCTCTTTAGCTTTCATATATAGGGGGAGGTCGAATGTAACGAAGCATATTTGCTGGTCACTTTTTCTGGTCTCTTCTGCAGCATGGCTTAATACTGTGAACACAGTGCTTCGATCTGTTGGAGGTTGGTTTACAAAAGGCAAGGCTAAAACTTTCGATGTCTCATAAGGTTTCATAGCAGTCAATTTTTCCATAAATCCTTGCCATCCTGAATGTCTGGGTACTTCGAGGAAGTGTCCAAAAACCCATGTTAAGTCTTGGTTGGAAAATTTTGCAATTTCCTCAAAAATGCCTGCCTTGTAAACATTTTTCAAAATCAGTAGATCCAGGCTCCGATCACGCGGTTGAAAAGTCAAAGTTGGGATTTTTTGGGCTGTTGAAAGTTCTTCAGCGGTAGGCATTGTACTTTTTTTAATTGTATGTGGTTTTACAGCGTTTCCAGGTGTTACGCACTTTATTCCGCCCATAGAATGGAAAGTTCCTTTTCCTGTCATAGTAGCTGTATTAAAGTCTGCATTGTCAAAGACATATTGTGTAAATGCTTCTTCATCAATTGCCGGTTTCCAAGACTGTACTGTTGATGATTCGAAGAGTGCGACATCTCTGTAGCTACAACAATATCCCAAATTGCCGACAACATTCACAAGATTTTTTGAACCTACTTTTCGGTATATATACACTCCAAGTCCTAATTGTATCGGCGAAATGAAAGAACGGGGTCTCGTTGCAGATATAATAGAATGAGCTATAGCCGTACATTTTTTCTCAGTATTTTCGGGTCGTGTTTTTCGGTGTGTAATTATTATCTCAAGAAAACTTTTCATTGATTCTGGAACCATATCGTCAACATCCATCATGAAGTTGGAAACATCCGGATACGTATTAGAGTAAGCAGTTGCTCTAATGTCTTGAAGCACAATTAAAGCAGCCATTTTAACAATTCTCCTTCTTTCTTCTTCGTCAGTGTTCGCTTGGTTTTTGTGCCAATCTGCTAACTTTATATCACACCCCCGAAAACAAACTACCAAAGAGTTATTACTCGTAGTTGTAAATACTACCTGGTCTCCATATTGCTCAGTTATCTTTTTTTTTAAATTAGTCATACTCATTGAAGTGTCCTCAGGTAAATAACTGGTAACCTTTTCCATTAGATCGAGCATCGAAAATTGGCATTCTTCGGAAGATTCAATAAACTGAAAAAGTTTATCTAATGCCTTGGCAAAGTTTTCATCTTTCGGTCGACCCACAGTACTACTTTGTGGTGTATTTGTTGCAAATTTGGAATAACACTCCCTGTGATAGCGTGCCTCTTCTGCTACCAAACAAAGTACGCTTTGAATTCGAAAAGAAACTTCCTCGCCCCAGGATTCATTTCTAGCGGCCGCTTTTTCTAATAAGGTCTTCTTTAAATTTAACGAGCAGACCTGGTGAATTTCTTTACGTTTTTCTACTTTTTTCTTTTTTTCGGCAATAATGTCACACTCTTCAGCACATAGCAAACATTTTTTTTTAAAATCAAATGATGTTTTTGATCGCAACTGTATTTCTGGTAAGTTTTCTCTATTAGAAACATTGTCTTTCTCAATATTCCTATCTCTCGTATACTCCCTCCTGCATTTTGTATGTACTGTCACATTTGACAAGTTCTCAAGACTTACATGTTTTCCATCATGTCGTCGTTTGCTCGCGCTTTTTAATGTTGACAGTCCTTTTTCAACTTTGACAGTTTCACCAGTACTTAACGGTAAACTGCATAGAAGACAGTTTTTATCAGAATATGACATGTTTAAATCAGGAACTTCGCTAAAACGAATATTCGAATCACACTTATAAAACGCATCACGTAACCTTACGACGCTCGCGGGAACGCCGGCGTTCCCAGCGCGCGTGAGTCACCCGTGAGCGCGTTCTCGGGTCGGGTGTCGACAGAATACCACAACACGCACGTCTAATCGCAACGATGGCTAGCGGCGAACAGGCCGAGCGGCGGGCGGGGGGAACAACACCAAGCGTGGCCGCTCTGTATACAATACGTAGTAGTCAGAGTAATAATCATATATCGCTCTCGCTCTATCTTGCGAATGGGACGCATATTTATTGATGCCCTGGCAACGTCGCGTGCGTCTTCCTACAAGCCATTCTATACAGTTCCCGCCATAATAAAATTCATCACTGTAGGTTTAGGTACATACTCAGAAGTTTTTAATGAGTCGAGAAATATTATAAGGTAATGAGATTAATGACAGCTTATTTTGCCGACCAGCTATTGATTTAAGTCCTGCGCTTTCTTTTATTTATTTTATAGATTGATTTAAGAAGGAATTGAGCAGGCAACGTATTTTTTTTTTGCTTTAGTCTGTTTTACCAAAATTGAACTAGCTATACCTCGAATACCATAAAGCCTATATAAATATGGCTTTAACCTTTTTTGTTGCCCATTTGATGAAGATTATTTTTGTCTTTAACGCTTTGTCCGTATATGTAACCGTTTTCGAGGAAAGGTGAAAAAACCGATAAAAGGGACACATTTCACTACGAGGGGGGGTGTAGCGTCAGGTGGAGGGGAGGGGAGAGTTGTGAGTTTTGAACACCACACCCAAAGGTGTCATGCCACACAAGTTTCAAAACTTTATTAATTTGTTTGTCTTTCCCATACATTGATTACATAGAATTACTGGACTATTATTTTAGCGAGCAGCGCATGCCAGCTGTCGGCAAACAGGTCGGCATCTTGCTCCAGTACCAGCTCGTTGAGCAGCGCGGGTGCTCGTGCGCCGGGCGCGTTGTTACCTCGGCGCGTGCGCATCCCCGCCGCCGCCCGCTCCGGCGCAGCGAACAGTGGGCGGCGGCGGCGGCCCGCGCGCCCGTATTGCTCAGGGACGAATAAACGGATATTTTCTAAGGCTATCGGGTTATCGATTTTTCCTCGTAACAAAAGACAGTAATGCGCGGCGAGATGGAGTTTCCGTCTATAATTGAGAGTGTCGAGCCCGACCATGCCCGCCACAAAAAGTGATGGAAATAAAAATGGATAATATCCATACTGTTTCTTATAAATGTGACGCGCAAACTTTCGCTGGACTCTTTCGAGCATGAGTTTGTAAGTCTCCTCGACAGGATCCCATATTACAGAGTTAAACTCCAACTTACTACGTACGTATGCGTTGTACAATATAATTGGAACAGTCGTGCTGGTAAATTGTGGTGCCATACGCATTACAAAACCTAGCGTTTTGTTCGCGCTTTTTACTACTGAGCGAATGTGGCTATGGAAATCTAACTTAACATCAAGCTCGAGACCCAAATCACGGATATTCTGGACGCGAACAATAGCCTCGTTGTCGAGGTGATATGTAAATTCCAGAGGATATTTGCTTCTACTAAAGGTAATGATTTTACATTTCTTCCCATTTAAATACAGTCTATTGGTTAGGCTCCAATTCAAAACGGCATCTATGTTGCGCTGCAGCACATCACAATCATCAGTTGTATCAATGGCATAGAACAGCTTTAAATCATCAGCGAACAGCAGGCACTTGACACCGCTGACCACCGCAGGCAAGTCATTGATCATCACCAAAAATAGGGTGGGTCCAAGCGTACTTCCTTGGCTCACTCCAGATCTGGTGAAATACTCGTTCGATCGATAGCGCGACAACTGTACAAACTGTCTCCGATCCTTTAAATAGCTTGCGAATAGATTCAGCAAATTCGGAGAAAACCCAAACATAGATAACTTATTCAGAAGTATATCGTTATCGACTAGGTCGAATGCCTTCTGGAAATCAAAGTAGGCAGCGTCCACCTGCCGGGATTGGTCCATATGGAGAAGTGCATAGTCTACAAAGTTGATATTATTAGTAGTGGTGGTAATACTTGACTCACAGCCGTAATTACAACAGTAATACCTTGTATCACATTGTTTACTTATAATATAAGATAAAATTAAAGTTTTATTCTAAAAAGTATATACAATATGTTATATCTCACTAATAAGGCACTATTTGAGATCTTAAGGTACTTTTTGAGATCAGTTTTTATTATTTTAACTACAATTTAATCTGTATTTGTTGCTTGAGTATTTCCTGGCAAGTTTATCCAGAAATGCCGCCTTGTCTCAGGCATCAATGGCACTAACTTTTTAATTATATTTTGTTTCTGACCTTTTGTCATTCCTCTTGGAGTAGTTTTGACAGAAAGATTTTGAAAACGTTTATTTTTTTTAATTTTCACTTGTAGAAAATCTAGTTCTTTCCACTCATCATCCGTATGGTTTTTTTTATATTTCATATTATATTCCCCTCTTTCTGCCTTTACTGACATAATGTCGTGTAGATAGACTCTTGGGGTCATGTTTCTAAGTTTATGCTGGGAGGAATAATCTTCATAATTGAAAAAATCTGTTACCTGCATTATTTTAACAGTATTTTTTTTCGAGTTGGACATTTTTACGGCATCTACGAAGTCGTCCATGTCATACACCTTTCCTTTTTTTTTTAAGGCCATTTCCACCTGATGGTGGAAATGGTCTGCCGACATGATGTATGTCCTGGTTCGAAAAACTTCATTGTTATGGAATTTGCAGCCACAAGATCGCTGTTCACTATGTTTATAAGGAAACACATTAGTGCCCAATTTTTGTTTTGGGCCGAACAGTTATCAACCCACAGGACAAAGTGTTTGGCGTCACGATAATGTGTGAAAAACGATCTATATGCGGATATTATGTCTTCTTGGCGTCGTCCAGAGACTGTTTCATTGCAAAGTACAGCATATGGTACATTTGGACCACTGCCACTACTGCCAAGTGGAACGAAGCTTTCGTTAAACGCTACTATACGAGGGCAAAAGATGGCAGACTTAAACTGGTCCATTCTAGGAAGCTGTATCACTTTTTCCAAATCCACAGAAACGTAAATGCACTGTACGTCGGTAGAAGCTTGGTCCTTATCTTTTTGGTATTCTTGACGGGATTCTGTGTAACGTCGTTTATGTAGTTCATAATCTATAATTTGAACGCAGGTTTCACAGTCTACTTGAGAACACCCTTGATGTGATTTGAATAAAGCACACTCCTCACACTCTTCATTACCAAGATGAGCAAATGAGATATTGAGATCCTTGACGACTTTGCGATATGTCTCGAATGATACTGTTATATCAGGATTAATTTCCATGAAACATTGATGCATTAGCGTGATATTTAGATCGCTAGGCAGATATTGCCTTTTGGGAGCATGCTCACGACGGTAATGAGAAATCATTGGATTAAAACTCTCAATATGTTCTTTAATAATGTCTTTGTCGATAACATCTGTGCGTTGATAGCTTCCCCGTTTATCTTTCTGATCGTCAATTTCTTTGCCGAGTGCGGTATAAATGTGCCTGCTATTTTGAGCATTGTATCCTAGCGTCGTCAAAAAAAATGTTCGACATACTTCCATTTTTTTACGATCATCGGTGTAAAGATAATAATAGTAAGAGACTCCTCGGTTTTTTTTCTTTTTATCGTTCTCTGTTGTCCGTGTCTTAACATTCCGTGATTCTACGTGGCCTTTAATAAACAGTCCCCTTGATTCCCAAGACAAATTTATATATCTATCATGTATTTGTTTTCTCAAATCTTCTTTAAAGTTTATTGTGCACTTTTTACGACAGTTTTCTGTGCATGGCGGTTTTAATGCCAACTTCTCATCAGCGGCTTCTTTTTTCTGCCTTTTTCGGCCAGAAAGTGGCTCATCATACCTACGCCTCTTCCTTGGCAAACCCAATTTAGTAAGTCCTTTATCACTCACAGATGATGATGTCTCGGTATTGTCTTTTTCACTAGCAGGCTCCACACAATCAGTATCATCCATTTGAATCATATTCATATCATGAACTCCACTTTGCACTATTTGAACATCATCACTAGTACCATGGGACGATTCTCTTCTCTCATTCTCTTCATGTATCTCAGCATTAACTATTATATTAAATTCCCTTGTTTTATTGCAAATCTTTGATGAATTTGAGTCAGTTTCTACGGGGTTAGTGTTACATTCTTGCATCTCTTCAACTCCATCACCGGTTTCATCAAAAGTTTCAAAGCTTTTTTTATAGGTGTTATTATGTATTTCAGCATTAACAGTGACAGTAACAGGTACTGTTTCATTGAAGTCGTGCGATGAATCTGAGTCATAATCTGCTGATTTAGGGTCATAATCCTTATCTCTGACACTATCGTCGGAGTTTTCAAATAAATCAGTGGTGTCACATCTGTCGTCGTCAGAAGATGGAAGGTTCTCGTAACATATCAAAGATTGACGAGTAGATGGCATCGTGTCTTCATGAACAAGGTTATTAAAAGATGATAGGTCAAGATCTTGAACTATTTCAAATGAATTGCAGTATTCATTTTGATTTTCAAATATTGTTGGGAATTTTTTATAGTCAAGAGGGCGTGACCAAATTTCATTAAGATCTGTTAGGATTGGACTTTTTTGTGTAGCTGGTTTATAAACAGAACTACTTAAAGAATTTTGAATTTTGGTTGTCGAATTAGCCGGCTTCACACTTGTAAGTAACTCTGAAGTTTTTGTATTTGAAATAGCTAAAGCCATAATTTTGTCTTTTCTGGACATTGTGTTGTTAACCTGAAAACAAAACTCTAGGTTAATTATTTGAAACTATATATTATGCACATACCTTTACTCTATACCAAAGAGACTTTGAAATAATGAAAACAAATAAAATCATGTGACTCGGACTTTAATATACTAATGGCATGCACCCCTAAAATTCTTCCTTCTAGCATTGGTGCCAGTAATAAGCCGTTTTTTAACATCACTAGGATAGATATCTAGATTACACTCAAAATACCAGGCACATTCACATGCTAGGTACTCGGAAAATAAAATCACGACTAAAAAAAAGAACCGATTTCAGAAAAAAACAGATTACCTTTGTATCATCTTTTGAAGTCGGTGCCAAATCTTTAATAATTAAGTACCATTTTAGTATTAACTTACGAGTATTTTACTTCAAAAGGTGATTCAAATGTAATCTGTGCATAAACGGGTTACTTTTGGCCTTTCAGTTTGTGTTGACGTGGACAAACATACATATATACGGGCCAAACTTAGAATACCTCTTTTTTGAAGTCGGTTAAAATACCAAACCTTCTAATTGTAACAAATACTTTTTTGAAAACCGCTTCAAAATCGATTTACCGTATAATCGCGGACTAACATACATACCATACATACTTACAAGTCAAACTAAGAACCTCTTTTTTTTTAACTCGGTTAAAAAAGAAGGAATAGGATAGAGGATGCGACACTGACATGAAACGAAGCTATTAATTTAATGATTCTCAAAAGACAACCTGCCAAGTAAATGACTTATAGGTAACTAGCTGTGCCCCGCGGTGTTACCCGCTCATCCCACGGGAACACTAAATTTATTCGGGATGAAAAGTATCCTATGTCCTTTCCCGGGTCTCAAACTATCTCCATACCAAATTTCATCTAAATCGGTTCAGCGGTTTAAGCGTGAAGAGGTAACAGACAGACAGACAGACAGACACTTTCGCATTTATAATATTAGTATGGAAGTATGGATTAATAATTAATCAAAAGAAAACCGACACTATTAACTCTCAAAAAAGGAGGATTACGATGTTCATAGCTTTGTGAACGTTGCCGTAATGTAGAAGCTTAAACTATATGTATTTTAGCCAAATCACGTCAAAAGTATTTAGTTTGAGCTTAATAAATAAATCGAAGGCAGGATGCAACGCATAAAAAAGATTTAGTTGGTGACAAAATGACATAGATTAAATGATTTACATTAATAGTAAACCTTATTTTATGTTATCTTAAGTTAATACAAATAAACACGTAACTTACCACACCAAATTCGTCGCGAAACACGTGCAATCGACCGATGGCACCAACACCGCGCCCGCGAGCGCGACTGAATGGTCCTCGCGGCACAAAAGTCAACTTACACCACACCCCTCACCCCGCAGTGAGGTCTTTTACTATGCATAAATGCGATAACTTGGAATCATATTGCAATGTGTTTGGTATAACTGTACTGTATTTGGTCTATCGTCCTAAGCATAAATGCAATAACTTGTTTCATCGCCTTATTAATAAGGTTTTTATTAGAGAAAAAACAACATAAAATTAAAAGTATATAACTAAACCTTAACAAACTTAAAACATGATCTAATTAAACCTAACTTAAATTATTGGGACCTAAACTATATGTACATATATCCCCTATGTCGCTACCATTAGGTAGGGTGCCCATAAGGCTGGCCGCGTTACCTCGCTGGATGGCAATACCAATGCGTTGGGCGAGGAACGAGCCAGCCCTACGATCACCGGAGGACCGGATAAGTAAGTAACTAAGCTTTTTGAAAAGCTTAGTTGCTTCCGGTCCCCACGGTCCTAAGGTCTCCACGGCAAACGCCGCAAATACGTAGCTATCACCGAGAGCTGCGTACTTGCGGCGCTTGGCTGTCTCTGCCGCAGCAGCCGCTCCACCTGCCCTCAACGACGTCGTGCCCAAATGGGACGGCGCTAGGGTATCCACACATGTGGAGTCCCATATTAATGGCCGTCCCTGTTGCCAGGGCACGAGGGTCATTCCGTCGGGCCTCTTGCCATCGTCACGCGACAGGCCATTTGGCTCTAAAGTGGCCGGCACGCTGACGCTGACCAGGGCCCGGCGAATGATGTCGTTGAGGCAGGAGTGGCGGGACAGTCTACCAGCACTCTTTGAACATGAGAGTCCGTGGTGGGCCAACCGAGTGACGAGTGTACCACAATGGCAGCGGTGCGGTTCTACGATATTCGCCCCGAGACGCAGGCCTACGACAGATCGGAAAGAGTTTGGATCCAGGAGGTTCCCGTAATTGGCCGAGGGGTACGCGTGTAGCCAATAACCCGATTCCCTCTCGGAGATTGCCAGAAAGCGGGCCTTTTCGGAAGCTGATGTGCATGTTTCCAAAATGTGCTCATGCACCCGCCGGCAGATCGGTTGATCCCACATTTTTTGAAGGTTCGGACTACACGGGATGTCATTACCTGGGCAGGCCATTTTCCATGCGTCCCTGGCCTCGGACAAACCAGCCACCTCACAACCACTATCACATAGTGATGGATTTAGTATTTTTCCAGTGAGAGGTAGCGTGCTATGCACCGAGGACAGGAACGCCGGTAATGCGACGCTGGAAATTTGTCGTATTCCGAGACCACCGAACCTTACAGGCAGAGATGCGATCAAAAACATCCTGCTATCAATTTTGATGTTGATAATTTTTTCAATTTGATTCCAAATAATATTGTCGAGTTTTTCACAGTAATTTCGAAGTTTCCAAAAGGGGCTACACCGCATAGCATATGTGAATTTAGGGACAAAATGACAGTACCGAATAATAAATATAGCCATATGGGGATTAATTTTCAGAAGGCGGTCCGAAAATGTATGGAAATGATCTATTTTTTTGTCAATAAAATCTGGAAAGGCCTCGTCAAATATTGGCGCACCTAGGAGCTGGAGAGAGTGTTTGGATAGAATTTTGATACCCGGACAGATATTTTGAAAATTACGTACGGTGTCTGAACCTCGGATTGTGTCAACATATAATTCGCACTTGTTATAATTTAGTTCTAAACCAATGGATTCAAATTTAGATCTAATATTTATGAAATCGTTCAGGACAGAATCCGAGTCGCCTCCTAGGGTACCATCGTCCAAGTACCAGGTGTTGAATTTTGACGTAAGTTCAGTGATGCTCGGGTGAATGGCCAAGCTAAAGATGGCCGGCCCAAGCGGGTCTCCTTGTTGACAGCCAACAGAGGATAGAATTGTATTGTTTTTGAATTTTAGATGAGAAGGAGAGCTGTAGCATTGCCATACGTATGGATAAATGTTTGGGATGCTCTTGAGGACCTCGCTGAGCATGACGCTTCTATGGACAGAGTTGAAGGCATTTTTAACGTCTAGCTTTAGGAGTGTTACATTATTCGAGTTTTTGAGAAATGTGCGACAGGCGTGGACAGCGGCTTCGCAGCCTCCTTTGCTGCCAAATCCTAGTTGAGTAGGCTGAAATTTTGATTCTAAAACTGGAAGTATATGTCTACAACAAATTTTGGAAGCCAAACGTCTGAAAGTTGATCCTATAGCAATAGGCCTCACGCTGCCATCTTTTTTAGAAAGGGCGCAAAGGCTAGCACCATATAGCGTTTGCGTTACATGCTCATCGACTTTACCACTAAGCATCAGGTTTACTAGCCGAGTGATGCTGGCTAGCAGCTCACTTCCGTGGCTCCCTGATGTGTGTGTTAGGAGGTCCTTCAAGTGTTGAGGAGTGATCCCGTCCAAACCACCAGCCGAACCGTTGTTGAATGACATGATTGCCGCAAGAATGGCGTCTTCTGACGCAACAAGTCCGGGCAGTGCGGTGTCTAGAGGGGCAGGAAGCTCAGGTGTTAGGGGAGCTGGTGGATGCTTACTCTCGAGAGCTGACAAGGTGTCCGGGGAATCTGGGGCCGATGTATCGCTGGAGAAGAGAATGCGGGCAGCGCCACGGAGGTCACCATCGTTAATTTTAGTTTCTACTTTTTTGAATATGTTGCGTGAGGGTGAGGGCGCGCAAGAGGGAGACAGAGAAATGGGGTGAGAGCAATTATGTTTGATTTTACTGGTTAATGTTTGCAATTTGGAGGATGCGCTATGATCGACGTGTAGGATGTGATAAGAGAATGTAAGTAATTTTTCCCAAGCGCATGGTGTATTTAAAGAGACACAGTCGTCGATCGCTTTTACAAGGCATTTGGCGACAGTCACTCTCGCCCCCCTAGGGATTCTCTTTAAAATGGGTATAGATTCTTTTAGTGAGCTTAATTTATCAGACAGAAAGGGGGGTTGGAGAGCGGATGCCGCGGGAGAGTGAGGGGTAGATGGCAAATGTTGTGCTGGTTGACTACGGCTACATGGTTGGTGTGATTTACCGATATGGATATTCAAACCTCTTCTTCCTTTTAGCAATTTAGTGGTTGGGCAGTGGGGGCATTGTAAAAATTCCTCCAGCGACACATCACCTCGGGGATTTGGCATTAGTCTCGGGGCACTGGGAGACTTAAGCGAAACTTAATCAACAACAACAAAAAAACACAAAAAATATATAAAAACACAATAAATTATATAAACAGTTTTTCTTTTGACGTATGTCACAGGTAGGACCGCGGCCGCTGCGCCGTCGCGGCCCGCGGCGGATACTGGGCCTTTTGCTTCCCACCGAATGGTTAAGTTTAGTGCTGCGCTGCGTTGCGTCTATGGAGGCTCTTGCACGGAATATCGCTTAACGTAGAAAGGGCTTAGGACGTCCCAAGGCTTGACTTGTTGACATATGACGTGTCAAGTTGCATTGTTTATTTTTATGAATGCAAATTAAAATAAATCTTCGGCATTATTTGATAAAAATAACAGTTTATTCAATCAGAAAATAGATATAGCCGTTAGACTGAGAATAATCACGAAACCGAAACAATTCCTGATAGGAAATAATTATTTAAATTAAAATTTGTCGTGGCTATGACATTGTTCGGCAATCAAACTCTTCACTCAATAAGTAAACTATGAATAATAATTAAGACAATCCTTAACATAAGTGTAATAACTTTACTTATTGCGTTTAAAACAAGTCATTGAGCATAAACTTGTAATGAATTCTACCAAGCATAAGAGCGACAACTATACTTATTACACTTTTAACTAGTAATGTGCTAAAGCAAATTATTGACCCTACCAATTATAATGATAATAACTATACTTGTTTCAGTTATTGTAAGTAATTGATGTCAAACTATTTTATGAATCCTACTTATTAAAAATGCAATATCAAAACTTATTACGGATATTGTTAGTAATGTTGCTTAATAGTATTACCAATCCAAACATAACTAGAGTTATGTCGTTCTTTATAAGTAAATCACCAGTCATTGCCTTAGATATCGCAGTTTTGATTAATAAAAAAGATGTTTACAGAATAGATACCTTAAAACTGTCTAAGAAGAGAATATAGAACTCGTCGTGCTCTTTACGAATATGTATATAACTCAATTTGACCCAAAACTCGAGTTATTGCACTTTACGTTAGGAGGGCAGTGTGGTCGACCGGTTGCGGCTAGTCGGCCCTCCTATCCCATCCCAGAGCGTGTCCCTCCTTATAAATCTGTGCCCCCTGGTGTATCCGGCTTGTCCGGGTCAGGCTACGACCTGGCTGGGTGTGGTGCCTATGTTCATGTTCATGTTCAACTTGCCTGCGCACTCGCATAAAAAGCAATAAAAGCTTACTAAAATTAATTATTTTATTAAGCATTTATTGCTTTTAGTCATATTATTATTTAATATAAGCGCCATGTATGCACCGTACATAAAAAAGTAATTGTCAAATTTTCACTTGGGTTTATTTTTTTACATTTATTTTACTTATTTCTTTCACTTTTTGAACAACTTAAGTCATATTAAAATACTTAAACGGGTTTACTCACGTCGTAGTCGTTAGTCGTCTACGACGTGAACAACTTAAGTCATATTAAAATACTTAAACGGGTTTACTCACGTCGTAGTCGTTAGTCGTCTACGACGTGAGTAAACCCGTTTAAGTATTTTAATATGTCTGAGACTCACGATAGTTTTCTATGTAAAATAACTTAAGTCATGCATGAAGTTAAATAATTGTTTGAACTAATACATGTTTTTTAAAGGGTTCTAATTTTCACACTAGTCGAATTTAAGCAAATAGTTTATATGACGTTTTAGTTTCTCACTAATATATGATCAGGCATACACTGTTAAAATCTGTCGCGTTACTCAAAACCACCGTGTTAACCGTGTATAAGCTGAACCTCCTTATCACCACTCTAATGTACCGGTAACCAGTGATCGGAATTTGTGATCTCTGGACTACTCTCTGGTTGAAATACTTTATTTTCTGTTACCATTAGATGTTACTTTTCATTAAATATTAGTTGAAGATTCTAAATGTCTGAATTAAGATGAATACTAATAATAAATAGTTTATATTATTTACTTAGATTTAATAAATACTAGACGGAACTGGTGTTTGATAAAATATTAATATCCTGCCTGTTTTGCCATATTAAGTTGTTAGTTTGTTATCTAGTTTATGAAAGATCTACTTAATACAAAGACAATAAACATTAATTTAATTTTCACCCAGAATATGTATAATTACGGTACGTTACAGTGTGGTTTTTTATATCTAATTTAGATTAGTAGGTAGTTAGCAACTTCGACTGTAAATTAATTTAAGTACACACTGTATGTATACTACTGGACATGTTCCTAGTTCCCTTCCTGATTGGAGCTCAAGTATGTGATGAAATTGTTTAATTTAGTATTTTTTCTACTCCAGTACTTTTTTCTGTCATTTATATAGTTACTAACTCTAATATAAGGACATAAATTATGAAAGTCTGTAAAAGTCTATACTCTACTGCCCAAAAAAACACTGCGAAACGATGTTATAATGTCGCCAAAAAAGCATCACTTAATACCACAGATTGCAAGATAAACAGCTGCATTCACAAAATTTGCAATTTAAAAAAAAAACTTATTGTACTAAGGCATTGCTGACAACTTAAAAAAAAGTTTTATCTTCAGTTCATGGGTGTGTAGTATAGTGAACGAATACCTTTATGTATAAGTTCATATTTTTTGACAGATGTTTAGTATAGTGACCGTATACCTTTATGTATAAGTCCATATTTTTTTGACAGATGGACGTCAATAAAAAAAAGTTTGTCGGAGACTATTTTTTTTTTTAATTTTGTTGATTTCGAGCGGGAACATATAATTATTTTCTTTGTTGTTTATTTGCATTTTATTTATGAAATGTCGAGTCGTAGAAAAACTATTGTATGCAACGTTGTATAAGTAGGTCAAAAAACGCTCGTGGCATCTTTCTTACGATGTTCGCTGCGCTCACATCGTAACCCATGCCACTCGCGTTTTTTGCCCCCTCTTATACAACGGTTGCATAAAATACTATTGTCTAATAAGGCTCTAAGCACTAATAATAATAATCATATATCGTCTGTTGAGAACCAAAACTCACTAAGTAACAAATACCTCCTTAAAACAAAGCGTCTCAGTATCAATCTACAAACTAAATACGAGGTTTTGAAGAGCACTGATAGATTTTTTTTGTGAGTTTTGGTTGTCACTAGGCGATATGACATATATGACATGTTCCATTAACATGATCAAATAGAGTGTTTCAAACATACTTATAGTCTTTCAGAGGCGTAGCGTCAAACATAACATTGTTGAAGCCAGAGTAGATTTAGCTTTTAAAGTAGTAGAATACACAAATTGTTGGCAAGCCGATTGAAATGCGGTTCTATGGACGCGGCGTCCAAATATGACGACTCCGGCGTTGAACGGGTTAATTGTATGATACTTGTTGATTAATCTTTTAATGTGTATTTTTTTATGCTAGCGTGAAATAAAAAATGCAAATAAAAAAAATGTTTTATTTATGTTCATTGCCATTCTTAACTACAAACATACAATTAGTTAGGAATATTAGAAACTGGTCTTCAGTAACCACACCATAAAATGTATCTAATTCACGTCATGCTCCCCAGCAGCGCCACCATAGCTTTTTTGAATATAAATATATAGGAAAATATCTACATAATGTCTATAAAATTCTACACTAGTTTAAAAAATATCTATATCGCTAGTTTCGATGTGAGCTTCATTTTATTGTGGCGCTGCTGTAGAGCATACTTCACAGCAGCGCCACCATCAAATGTCGACTCCTGTATATCGTAAAGACACGTATTGGGCATCAAATAATTCTATAACAATTCTATACCGACCTAGCATATGAAATCCTTCAAACTTTTGTGTATGGTAATTTTACAGCGCCTGACTTAAAAATCTAGGCAAAGTGTAGAAATAATTGCTCGCACTCAGGCGTTTGTACACGTACGTACTATTTTATATGTATCCTTTAGTGTTAGACTTAGAATATTAGGTATTTATTTTTCCTTGTTTACTTAAATGTAGTTAACAGACAGTTATATTTCATGTTATTGCACAATTTAAACATAACTATTTGGAGTAGTATACATTATCAATTTACACATTGAATTGAGAGTAACGTAAATAAGTCCAACGAACCGTCTGGCCCATACGGTATCAAGAAATTAAGTTTATGTCTTCATGATAAAATATAATTAAACTTAATTCCTTACCGTATAGGCCGGACAGACCGTTAAACTTATTTACGGTACTTTATGAAACGGCCAAGCCATACTTTTGAAGCCAAGGTGTAGGATTAGTAAACTCAGGGCTTAGGGGCTTGGCTTTTCGAGGGATCTGACTACTTTTTTTACAGCGAAAGCGTTATGAGCATGTGAGTCTTGGCCGCCAATTTTACATGAAATGTTTTTGGTGGGATCTCATTTCTTTTTGTAAGGTATTTTTTAATTGTGCTGAAGTGTTTCTAGGTTTCTTTCTGTAGGTAAGTAGTAATAATAATTGTGTATTTAAGAAATATTAACGTTTAGCCCCATATATATACCTATACACTTTTATCCCCCATTATGGAAAGCCCATACAAACTTTCATCCCCTTATTTTAAGGGTGGGGGGTGATTTTCTAAAAATCCTAGAACGTGTATTTTATTTATAACAATGAGCCCAATAGGTATGCATTTTTAGACCTCTAGTATCAAAATTTGCGAAAGTCTCATACAAACTTTCATCCCCTAGTTTAAGGGGTTGGGGGGTAAAAGTTCCAAGTTTCAGAATTATTCTATTGTTTGTGTACTAAACCTAGCTTACATACCAAATTTCAGCTTTCTAGGTCATCGGGAAGTACCCCAGAGGTTTTGATACGTCAGTGAGTGAGTGGCAAAATCGGCGTATTTTAGGTACCAATTAAACCTAAAGTATAAAAGCTAGATCAATGAAATTTAGTACATTTCATATGTTCCCTAATTGCATCTTAACCTGTAAATTTGGTTGCTCTGGTATTAACTGGGACGAAACTATGAGGGTTTTAAAATGAGACGAAACGTTTCGAGAAAAGGTAGGTAGTGCCCCGCCTCTTTTTTTTTCGTCTTGGCGGGGGCACTACCGTACCCCCAGATTTCATGTTATTGCACAATTTAAACATAACTATTTGGAGTAGTATACATTATCAATTTACACATTGAAACCCATTTTTAAAGTGAGTTAGAGGGTAGTTGTTACGAAGAATAAAAATAGACATTCACATCAGGTGCTAAAACACATTTACGAGTAGATAAGTTTAGTGCACTGTGTAAAAAGAAAATGAAGCGTGGCAAGAGACTGTCTGTGTGTTTGGAAGAGCAAAAATCCACATCAGGTGCTAAAACACATTTACGAGTAGATAAGTTTAGTGCACTGTGTAAAAAAAAATGAAGCGTGGCAAGAGACTGTCTGTGTGTTTGGAAGAGCAAAAATCCACATCAGGTGCTAAAACACATTTACGAGTAGATAAGTTTAGTGCACTGTGTAAAAAAAAATGAAGCGTGGCAAGAGACTGTCTGTGTGTTTGGAAGAGCAAAAATCTGCTTTTTTGCAATATGAAGAACATTTTAAAAGTTCTGAATTACCTCGTTCATGTAATGCTGTGTATAAAAATATAAGTAAGACGTTATGTGCACGTATGTCGCCGCGCGCTTTGTATTTTTCGGCTAAAGCGAATTTCAAATTTTTTTTTGAAAATTCCAATAACAGTACAGAAGAGGAATGCAGTGTTACGAGTAACAGTCTTAGTGCCAGTGACATTGACAGCGGTAGTGATAGTTTACATAGCGGCAGAAATGATTCTGAATCGACTGATGAAAGCGGAAAGGATCTAATTCAATTTGAAATAAGTTTAAATGATTGGCAAAGTATCTGCCCTCAAATTTATTGTGAAAGTCGTAACGACAATAAAAAACCAACAGTCCAAAATCATACTAAATGTAGAATGCCAAATAATAAATGGACGGATATAATGAGAGAACACATATGGAAAAATACCTCAAATATGTGTTCATGGGTTTTTAAAAATAATATAGCTACTGACGATTATTCAGTAAAAATTCAAGGATATTGCAAAGAATGCAATGGTAAAACAACGATTCGTAGCAAAAAACAAGGTGATTCCGTACTTGTTAATTGTTCAATGATAAATGTGGATGTACAATTGGTTCATGAACCAAAAAAAAATAGAATCACAAAATTTAGGAAAGACCGATTGGCTGCTCAACTAGAAAACCAATATCCAATCGTTGTGCGAAATCAAATTTTAAATCTTACGCTTGATGATGATGCCACTAAGGAGCCACCATTTGTACCCAGTCTCAAATGCTTACAAAATATAAAAAGCAAAACAAATACATCGAAATACTTTCATAAGATAGTAGTGCTGGCCTTATGGATTATGACATGTATGCCACCTTATCATATGATTATACGTGATATTCATTTAAATCCATTCTTTGTATATTATTGGACCGAATCGCAACGATTGTTTTATGAATTTTTTTCACGATTGCACTATGCAGCAATAAGTCTAGATGCTACAGGTTCCTTATTCAAGAAATTAAGGCCACCCACAAATTTACCCAACATGCAGTACAAAAATAAACATTTATTTTTATACATTGCCGTGCTTAAGCTTAAAGATACATCCGTTCCCATAACTCAAATGATATCGGCGAGTCAAACAATGGAGACTATATATCTGTGGCTAAAAACATGGATTAATGCTAATATGGTTAAACCTAAAGAAGTAATTACGGACGATTCTAGTGCCTTAATAGGAGCATGCGTGAAAGCTTTCACACAATTTAACACAACTAAGGAATATATCAAACATTGTTTTTGTGTCCTGGAAGGTAAAACCAAAATAATTTCAACATCTTTTTTACGACTAGATACATCCCATTTTGTAAAGTGCTTGTATGGACTCCAGTGTTTCAAGTTAACAGACATACGGGTAAAAAAAAATTATGTTAAATTGTTATTATATTTAAAGAAATCCACTGATTTTGGCGAGATCAAGGAAATCATTAATAAAATAATAACTGTGGCACTTAATAGATTTGATCGGTATACAGAAGACGGTGAAAAAACGACGTGTGAAATTGCAAAGGAGTCGTTGCTAAGAAACCTACAGAATTTTGAAACTGATTTAACCGATGACGTTGAAACATCAAGCACTCAAGAATCTATAATGGAAGAATATGTGATTTTTAGTGACGAAGACAATGTTACTTCTTTTTGCTGGTTTGATACGCTAGTGACGAAAGAAAAGTTATATGCTGATCTCTGCAAAGGTACAATGTACGAAAACGTGTATTATCTTCCAAATTTAATAGACACATTATGAAAACTTTTCATCAGGCTCCCGCTTTGGACCAATATAATGTTGCCTTTTTACAAAGAAACAAACGACGCCGCCAGTAGCAGTAATATAGAAAGTTACTTCAAGAATATTAAAAAACTTTTGCTGAACACTAGGAGTGGTCGTCTACGAGTAGATGAGTTTATTGTGAGACACACAGATTATTTATCGGGTGAAATTAAATCGGTACAGTGCTCTTACGCTGGCGATGCATCACAAAATTTTGAAAATATTAAAATTAAAAACCTGGATGTAACTATAATGAAATCTAAAGATAATGAATCAAGCTTTAGAAAAGAATCGGAATTTCAAGACATGCCTATTTATGAAGAAAACTGGAAAAACAAAACTCACGAGGATTATAAAATACCTTTGATACAACAAATTAAACCGAAATGCAACAAAAAATATGTACAGTTATTACCTAATGGTAACATAAGTCGCACAAATATCAAAGACTTGATAGTGCAAAACACCTGTGCTTTTGATGAAGTGGTACAATCGTTCTCGGTCGCTTATAATAACTACGAAAGCGTTAAAATATTACTAGAATCACAAAACTCATCATTTTCAACACTGGTTAAAGCTGTGTCGAATGAAAAGATTGCTGTAGATGTTTTGAGATTGAGAGCCGAAATTTTGACAAATAACTTTAAAACGGAAAAATATAGTAATAAATGCAAGTTGTGGATTGTAGCTGCAACGTAACAAGGATATTTGAGAGTGTATTGTTGAATGAATATTACAGCGCAAAACATGTAAAGAAATGTACTAGTTGTGATTACAGAACGGACAGAATTTGTCCTATATTGCCACTCGATATTAGGATTTTAGCAGAAGATGGCCTGACAGGATTAGAAAAATCTGCAAATTCGATGTTAATTGAGAAAGCAAACCCATCGTCTACACACCGATGTAAAGAACAAATGGGATTACAGAAAAATATACATTAAGTGATTTAATCGTATTTGAAATTTCCGATAGTGTATCTATCAATGATGTACCAAACACTATCCATATGATCCAGAATAAAAGTTACTGCGTTGTATCTGCCATAGAATATATCCCAGGAGTGCCAGGAGGTCTGGGTCATTATAAAGCACATTGCAAGAGTGGCTCCAAATGGTACACTTATGATGATCTCTCACAAAAAGTTACGAAAACAAATAATAAAAACCGTATGCAAATACATGTACTTATCTACGCGAAAATTTAACTACACCTACTACATATTTTATAATCAACTGTATTATCAAAAAAGTGCTCAGTGAAAGTTATATTTCCCGCACTAGTGCTTCTTACTTTTCCCGAGGCGAAAACACCCCGCGCCTACCCCGCTGACGGCCGCGCCTTCCCGGGGGAGCCATCCTGCCGGGCCTTCGTCATCAACATATCAATATTGAACGATGTGAATTTTTTTGATTTTTTTTTTAATAAGATTGACTATGATTGTAAAGTAACTTGAAAGTGACCAATTTTTGTCTTGTAATTTTTTCATAACAGTATAAAAAATGTACTATTTCGACCGACAAAAAAACTGAGGAGTTGGTCAAGTTAAAGCGTTTTTTCTATGTTTATTCCTTTCTTCGAGCGCAGTTATCTTGTATGGGAGCCCCCCTTAAATATTTATTTTATTTTTAGTATTTGTTGTTATAGCGGCAATAGAAATACATCATCTGCGAAAATGTCAGCTGTCTAGCTATCACGATTGATGAGATACAACCTGGTGACAGACGGACGGACGGACGGACGGACGGACTGACGGACGGACGGACAGCGAAGTCTTAGTAATAGGGTCCCGTTTTAAAAAAATTACATGGCATGGTTTGGAACACCCTGTTTATTCATACTAAGTACTTGGGTGAGTACTAATAGTAAAAATAAGTTCAGTACTAATAACCGTGTGAGTACTAATAGTAAAAAGTTCAAAAATGTTATAATTAGGTTGTTTGGATTTGGTACAAAACTAGGTCAAAGTAAGACTACTAACCCTTGTTCTATAGAGTACAAGGATTAAATTCGAATAACGAAAAATCTTCGTTCTTCTAATACTAATCCATATTACTTTGAGTTAAAGTGCCCATGTCGAGTACTGGCTCCGCGTCAGGCTCTAGTATAAGTAAAATTTCTTTTTCTTGAGCTAATCGACTTAGCTTTGTACCCGATGAACAATAGTCATTATCTGTATTGTTAACTGTGGCCACAACTGCCACTTCGAAATGTAAGGCGTTATAAGTCCAAATTGCTTAGGATGACCAACATCTGTGTTCTCATTGCTTAAGAGTAAACCTTATTTCGTTTGAATTAAAGACCAATTTAGTGTAAAAGTAATTTGCACTTATAACGCCTTACATTTCGTAATGGCAGTTGTGGCCACAGTTAACAGTACAGATACTGACTATTGTTCATCGGGTACAAAGCTAAGTGGATTCGCCCAAGAAAAATATTTTTTACTATACTTAACTATAATCATAACGATTGCAAGCTAGAGTGCGTGAGCTGTAAAAAGAACCTTCGGGTTTTATTGCTATCCTGCTCTTTCATTAGGCTACATGTAATAAAACCCGAAGAGTATTGTTACTGTTCACGCGCTGTATTGTATTGAGAAATAATAAATCCGGCCGCAATTTTATTTTTTGGCCACTTGGTCGAACTTCTCATTTAATAACTAAGCATCGGGAATATGAGATAGCCTCTAATAAACTAATTCATCTTCTTTACAACGCCATCTAAAAATGTTAAAGAAAGCATCAAGTCATAATCAACAATTATTATTACTTGTCCCTCTGATTTATACATTGCCATCTAATTTACTAACTCAGCCACGGAATTTGCAACTCATCATCATTTTTCGTTTTACAGCTTCAATACAAGCTCCTCAAAAATTATATATTCGAGCTTCAATAGACAGCATCATATATTATAACTTAACATCTAAAATAATACTTCATATTCTTTTATCATAAAATATTCTATTCTATTCTATTTTTTAAAAATGGCAACCGGTCACAGTTAAGCGACCATTACTGCCAATGTCTCGTTGCCAATCGCACTAGGCGACTAGATAGAGGATTGATACCACGTTGTACGGTGAGTTGAAAAAATCGTGCTTTTTGTAAAGTGATAGCGATTTACAAAAAACCACGCGGACTATCGGGCCTTGACCCAGGAAGGGCTATGAACGCTTCAAGTTGAATTCTTCATTAGCTATTCACTCATACGTTAGATCACTGCACAATACGCTATCAATACTACACATTGAACCACTAAAATGAATAAATAATGGACAACTAAACTTAAACGCATGCGGCCATCTTGGGACACGAACCGGAAGCCTATCATAAAATAGCCACTGTAGGAACGATTTGGCGCGAGTGCGCGCCATGACAGCCACGGCCATTTGCACCAATCAGAGAGCGTCATTCGATTCTTGTACCGACCGACCCGCCCGTGTTTGTTTATTGTCATTCGTTCGTTCATATTGCAATAGGTTCATCTGCGTTCTCTCTAATCTAGTTCTAAGGCAGGTCCGACTTGGCTTAGGTTAGGTACGACGACGAGCGAAGCGAGGAGGAGTGTTAGGTTCAACTGCGATCCTTAAAAAAAAAAACATATTTCATAACGGTACGTAACCCATTAATCTAGTTCTAAGGCAGGTCCGACTTGGCTTAGGTTAGTTACGACGACGAGCGAAGCGAGGAGGAGTGTTAGGTTGAACTGCGACCCTAACCTAAAATGAGATTTAAGTGTTTTGTTTTGTTCTCTCCTCAATATATATATATACTAGCTTTTGCCCGCGACTACGTCCGCGTGGAACTTGGAAATATGGAAGCAACCTCGTACAACACGATAGATATCCGCCTAATCACCTTAATTAATAAAAGGGATTATTAAGAGCGCCTAAGCAAATGTAAGAGCAATTGTGCTTTTGGTCTAAAAATTACATTTTCGACAGGGTCATCAATGTCATCTTGAATTACTTACTCACTTTAAAATCTTTTTAGGGATAATTTCAAGGATGAAAACTATCCTATGTCCTTCCTCGGATCTTAAACTATTTCCATGCCAAATTTCATCAAAATCGATTCAGCGGTTTAAGCGTGAAGAGGTAACAGACAGACAGACAGACAGACAGACAGACACACTTTCACATTTATAATATTAGTATGGATGTAATAATAGTGGCTTTAATATACTATTTGATGACAATTTTAGGTAAATTTTACGATCGATTAATGTAGGATGACTTACATTTTAAACATACTAAGTTATAAAATTAGAAGCTAATAGAGTTACTATTTTGGTGTCATATAATAATATTTTAGAAGTTTGCTATTTGAATGCATGCCTCAAATTTAGATGCTAAAAAATAATCACCATGCTAAGTTACCTACAATTACAGTGGCTTACAAAGAAGATAACTAGTGGCTGAGATATTATTATTCAGACGCGCGTTGGTTGTGGCTGACTTAGTAATTTAGAAGGTAACTTATATTTTCTGAGGCGAATAATGCCATTAAAAAGAAGCCTGTTTAAATAGTACCCTATTGTATTTAGTAGGTAAGTAGTGAAAAAAAAACAATTCAATTGAAAAGAATTTATTGATTCATTCTAACCATCAATATCACAATCACTTTAGAAAAGATTACGCAGAACTGCAACAATGGGACCCAACAACGCGACTTTCACGAGTCTGATTATGTCTATGGCGTGACTTCTGTCAAACTCTGTCAGATTATCGTCTGCTTCTGATATTTCAGACCAGTCTTGGCCTGGTCGAAGATGGAAACTGCAAGCTCGGGTTCCGGGCGAAATATAAAGGTTGAGTTTCAATAACAATCCCGCCCGCAATGAATCAGGAATCACCAATGGTACCAAAGGGCATCCGCCAAATATACAGCTGGACTGGTTTTCTGGCGTTCTTGTTAATTCTGAAATAGCACGTTCACCATTGTGTTCATCTTCATCTCTTTGGGGCGGTGGACCTATTTCTCCATTAATTTCAAAGTTGGAACCGTTTTGAAACGACATACTTATTTGCTTTAAATGGCAAAACAGAAAACTCTTCTGGCTGTTATTTTTCAATTCTATTTAACCTCGTAACACTCTAGCGTTGTCACTGCTCGCTTCACTAGATATAATTAAAATAATTTTCGATCCCTACTACCCTCCAAGTTTGGCTTTTAATCCGTAACATAACCGAAGGTATTTTTACCATAACGCATGAGAGTTAAAATATACTTTGGTAGCACAAAATGTTGCCTAGGCTTTTAAGTCAGGCGCTGTAAAATTATCATTCACAAAAATGTTGAAGGACCATGTGTCCGTATATTCAATATAAAATGAGGGATTTCATATGCTAGGTCGGTATAGAATTGTTATAGAATTATTTGATGCCCAATACGTGTCTTTACGATATACAGGAGTCGACATTTGATGGTGGCGCTGCTGTGAAGTATGCTCTACAGCAGCGCCACAATAAAATGAAGCTCACATCGAAACTAGCGATATAGATATTTTTTAAACTAGTGTAGAATTTTATAGACATTATGTAGATATTTTCCTATATATTTATATTCAAAAAAGCGGTGGCGCTGCTGGGGAGCATGACGTTCTAATTCTAGTTCTCAAAAACTTTCATCAAGAGTGATAATGGTAGGGTGGCGAATACGATAGCCATACTTTGCATTTACTTTTGTGCTAATCATAGAGTTGCTTCCACAACAATAGTCAAATAATTTACACGGTTACTTTAAACAGTTAACAATTATTCACGCATATCCTACTGAATTTAGTTAAGGAGGGTAATTTTTGACTTTCGAACGCTGTGAAAGGGATTTTATTAACTCTGTCGGAAACGACGTGTTTCTATTTAAGAAAGGGATATATTTAAATGCACATCCGTATACTTTTTCAGTACACTAGGTAGCTCCACTAATTAACTGAATGCATACCGGAAAAACGTCGGGTGGTGGAGGCGTGCACTCACGTATACGGTTCCTTCTAGAACCAGAATTATTGTTCGACATTTTTTTTTATATTTTTTTTTTTTTAGAAAGTGGGAACACGCGAGACAATCCCACTTCTGATTTTAGATTTTAAATAAAACTGTTATCAAAATAATAAAAATATAATTGAAATTAGAAACAAAAGAAAAGGGGCGAGTGGTATCGAGATGAGTGCGCGCCGCCGGGTGACGAAATGCCCCGCGTCACAGGGCAGCGGTGCCTTATATGGGCTGCTCCGGGCTGGCAGGCGGGGTGTAGGTTGGAGAAGCTGCTGCCGCTAATAATACCATATTTACCTTGTCGATGTTTACTGTCACACAGTGGCGGCCTTACCCATTGCGAGGCTCCGGGCGGCAGGACTTTGCGAGGCCCTTTGGCCTTCGTGAAAAGTAGGAGATGCGAAAGTAGGGCTGGTCTGATTGTTTGGTTTAGGCATTTGTCATGTTTGAGGAGAAATGCTATTTACACAAATAAATAAAATTTGAGTTTTAAAATATTTTACATTGCAAGATTTACTAAATTAACTAATACAAAGATGATAAATTTTAAAATTGACGTCTGCTGCTTTTCCTAACACTGAAATCTTTAACTAAAGCACAATAATCTAACGAATGAGCTACGTCATTTTCGATTGAAAGAAGGGCTGAAAGCCGATTTTGTGTCATCGAATCCCTCAAATTTAATATTCTTTAAGACTGCGCCGAGCGTTTACACCATAGAGCGCGGGGAATGTGTATTTAGATAGGCGCGCGGCCGCCATAGTAAAAATGTATGGAGACTTAAAAGCACTTTTTGATAAATCTGGACCTTTAATACCAAACAATAATTGAAATATTTGATGCGGACTAATTGTAATGTAAACATTCATCTTTTTTTTTTAACTAAAAATCAGAATAGATTTCCATTGTTAAAGTATAAAAAAACACTTAACGCCAGCTTACGATTTTACAATTTTCGTCCAACTGTACTTAGTTTTCTAGGGTAAAATATGAATAATCTTATAATTTTTCCACGGTGAGGTTGTTAACACATTCTTCGAAGTGCTATTTATATAGTTTAGAAGTGGATTAAACAACTAGTGTTGACGTTGTCTATTTAACGGCAACTGCCTATTTTTCACATTTCGCTCGGTGCAGTCTTAATAATTTTACGATCCAAATGAAACACGGGTAATAGAAGAGCAGAACCGACCCAAGTGCTATACGATAAAAAAAAACGATCTTCAAGTATTTCGAGGCGCGATATTCAAGTACCTAATACATTAAAGATTTTTTCAAATATGATTTGAATTAATTATTTAGTTAACTAACTTTATTTTAATTTACCGTTATAACCTTAATAAATTATTAAGGATCAAAATCGAAAGTTTGAAATAAAAAAATCTAGTTAAACAAATCTTTTTTATTTTTATTGGCTTGAGTCTTCGGTTGTAGCGCGAGGCCCCTGCAAGAGCGAGGCCCCGGGCGAATGCCCCGTTCGCCACCCCCTAAGGCCGCCACTGCTGTCACATATATTTGTCAGGCAGCTAATAGTAGAGTTGCTAAGCCGCGAAATTGTGCGCATCGGGTTACAAGCATGAAATTTCTACCACACATAGAACGTTCCGGGGTGATTATTTTCAGATGTGGAGGGAAGTCAGATTCGTCCCCTGTGTGGTGGGAGAGCGGGGTGAAGAGGAGCTTTTTCTTTTTTTTATTGCTTTTCTTGTGCGACATCGTTTTCGTGTAAAATAGATATCAGCTATTAATTTTTCATGTTATTTAAGAATAGTTTTATATAAAAACTTGGGTTTATTGCCGAAAAGGTAAAAATCACAACAAGTTTTTTTTATTCAGAACGATAAATTAGTTATCTATTCTGAATATTTACAATGTAAAAAAATATAACTAAACAGCAAATTTAATGTTGTTTTTAAAAATGTATACATATTGGGCACATCTGATACAAAAAGTACCTTGAAAAAAATGTTGATGTTAAGCCTAGCCTGCGTGTTCTAGTACATTTTGCTAAGTCGCGAAATTGTGTACATCGGGATACAACCACCAAATTTCTACCACAGATAGAATATTCTGCGGTGATTATTTTCAGATGTAGAAGGAAGTCAGATTCGTCTCCTGTGCGGCGGGAAAGCGGGGTGAATAGGACAAAGGAGTCCTCTTTTTCTTTTTATATTACTGATCAGGTAACGCTAGTAGGACTTGTGTCGTATCGTTTTCGTGTAAAACAGATATCAAGAATTCATTTTTCATGTTATTTATTCATAACACCATATAAAAATATGGTTGTATTTCCGAAATTGTAAAAATCACAACAAGTTTTTTTTATTCAGGGAGATAAATTAGTTATATTTCCTGAATATTTACAACTAAAAAAAATATTGCAAAATAGCAAATTTAATCTTGTTTCTAAAAATATATAAATATTGGGCACTCTTCATACAAACAGTAACTTAAATAAATGTTGAGATTAGCCCGCGTGCTCGTGATACATTAGCAAAAAAAAAATTGTTTTAATTACATTAATTTGTTTTTCTAGGACGTACATAGTAAATATTTTATGTAAAAGCATGTTAATAATCATTATTTAATGTATTTAATGAAGCGAAATAGGATGCGTTCGGAGATTTACGTTGGTTACGCCGACGTAAATATATATTTTCAGCTACTGTTTGTATGAGAAGTGCCCAACATTAATATATTTTTAGAAACCAGATTAAATGAACTTTTTAAAATAATAATAATAATTTGAAAATGTTCACGAAATTGAACTAATTTACCTCACTGAATAAAAAAACTTGTTGTGATTTTTACCTTTTCGGCCATTACACCCATATTTTTATATAGAACTATACGAAAATAACATAAAAAATGAATTTCTGATATTTGTTTTACACGGAAACGATACCAAACACGTCCTGGTAGACTTAACTGACCAGCAATAAAGAAAGAAAAGAGGGATACTTGGCCGTATTCACTCCGCTCTCCCGCCTCACAGGGGACGAATCTGACTTCCCTCCACATCTGAAAATAATCACCGTGGAACACTCTATCTGTGGTAGAAATTTCATGCTTGTAACCCGATGCGCACAATTATGTTAGAAAACAGCGGCTTAGCAACTCTACTATAATATGTAAACACGTTTGAACAACACACAGATAGCGAATTAAAGCAAATAATTACAGGATTAAACGAACTTACCTTAAGTGAAGTTCTATACTGATTATATGAAGTACTTAGTCCGAGGTATAATTACTATGTAGTACTTTTCTTGCTTGCAATATATGTCGCTAATTTTAAAGTCTAAAAACAAACATAAAAAACACAGCACCTAGCAACATTAGTTATAGATGTCATTAAGTTCAGAGTAAAATATATAGAAGAGGGTAGGGAGGGAGGGAAGCTCTACCTCGGACTAAGTACTTCATATAATCAGGATAGAACTTCACTTAAGGTAAGTTCGTTTAATCCTGTAATTATATTCGTACTTAGTAATTCAGTGAATAAAGGATTTTGAAATAATGAAATAATGAAATAATGAACTTTATTCTGCAAGTAGGCCACAAGGGCACTTTTACATGTCTGAGTCTACCGGCATTTCACAAGAGGAGACCACTGTTGAGAAGAAACGCCGAAAGAAACTCAACAGTCAGTCATTTTTTCAGAAAGCAAAAGTACTTAACTATTACAATGATATGAACTTAACTATACGTAGTTCTACAAGAAAACATATTAAAAGTGTATTTTAAGACATAAGTGAGGAAAAGTGTAAGAATAAAATAGAAACTACAAGAAAGCCTGACGGTTTATCACAATTTATGTACGTTTGATATGCTTTCTTATTAGAACTGTGTCCCTTAAACTAGTTAGGTACAATCTAAGAAGGAGTCAGCTACGCGGTTTCTGGTTCAGGCCATGCATTTTTGTCTGTCAGATAGTCCTCTACTGTATAATATGCTTTTGACATTAGAGATTTTTTTAAATAATTTTTGAGAGATGGAAAGGCTAATTTTAAAACATGATCAGGTAACTTGTTATAAAAATGAATACATTGGCCTAAAAATGATTTACTTACTTTACGAACACGAAACTTTCTAATAGCAATTTTATTTTTATTTCTAGTGTTAAAACTGTGGACATCGGAATTTTTTGTAAATGAATGTAGGTTTCTAATAACATACATAATATTCTCATAAATATATTGGGACGCTACAGTTAAGATGTTTATATCTTTGAAAATGTCTCTTAAGGAGTCACGAGAATTTAGGTTATATATAGAACGAATGGCTCTTTTTTGTAGCACAAATATAGTCTGAATGTCAGCTGCTTTGCCCCAAACCAGAATACCATATGACATGACACTATGAAAATAACTATGATAAACTAAGCGAGCTGTATCAACATTACTCAATTGTCTGATTTTCCTAACGGCGTACGCCGCTGAGCTTAATTTACCTGCAAGCACTGCTATATGTAGACCCCATTGCAAATTACTGTCCAATGTTATACCTAAGAACAATGCTTTATTCACTATTTCTAAACATTCACCATTTAGTAATATAGTAGAATCTACCGCCGTAACATTCGGTAAAGCAAATCTAACACATTTAGTCTTCTTGGCATTTAATAGAAGATTATTAGTAGTAAACCAGTTAAGTACTTTCTCTAGTGTGCCATTAATTTCCGCATAGTTGGTTGATTTCCGGTGAACCTTAAAAATTAATGATGTATCGTCAGCAAATAGTACTATATTACAAAGATTATCTACTATAGATGGTAAGTCATTTATATAAACCAAAAATAGAAATGGACCTAAAATAGAGCCCTGTGGCACTCCTAGCTTAACTATAGCTCCATTGGACTGGGTTCCATTTACATCCACTGTTTGCATTCTATCACTGAGATATGAAGACATAAGGCTTAAAGCATTTGAAGACAGACCATAATGTTCTAATTTCAAAATGAGTGTTCCAGGATGAACGCAGTCGAATGCCTTAGAAAGGTCGCAGAAGATCCCAATTGCATCACAAGATTCCTCCCAGCTGTCATAAATGTGTTTAATAAGTACAGATGCTGCATCAGTCGTGGAACGTCCCCTTGTGAAACCGAACTGTTTACTAGAGAGTAATTTATTTCTATTGAAGTGTCCTAGTAGATCTTTCAACATTAATTTTTCGAAAACTTTACTTAAAACAGGTAGTATAGATATTGGACGGAAATTAGTCAGATCACTCAAATCACCCGATTTAAAAAGAGGTATGACTTTACTAATTTTCATAAGATTTGGGAAAACTCCCTCTGCTATGCAACTATTGTAAATCAAAGCTAGGTAAGGCGCAATTGAATCTATGATATGATTAATTATTTTTACTGATGCTCCCCATAAATCCTCTGTTTTCTTTAAATTGAGTGATTTAAATGTTTTAATAACATCTACTGTATTTACTGGACTAAATTGAAATTCAACATCACATTTCTTACAATTAGCACAAAGTAAGGTATGGGCTTCGGACGCAGATGATTTTAAACATTTTGTGGTATTAACTGCAATGTTGGAAAAATAATCCTCGAATGCCGAGGCAACATCATGATTTGACATAGTCTGCCCGTTTTCACTGACAATGTTGACTTGGCAATTGCGAGTTTTGGATTTACCAGTTTCTCTGTTAATAACATTCCAAATAGTTTTTACTTTGTTGTCCGACATTTTGACTTTAGAACTAATATAATTTGCTCTTGCGGCTATGCACACTTGCTTAAACAATTTTGAATAGTTCTTAACATAGTTTAAAAAATCTGCGTCCTTGTTCACTTCCTTCTCTGCATACAGTTCATAAAGCCTGGTTCTGCTTCTATGAATACCTACAGTAGCCCATTCACTAAACTTTGTTTTTGTAGTCGACCCAGAAATAGTTTTCTTTTTGAAATGTGTATTAAATTGATCCATTATTATGCCAAATAAATCTTTGTAAGTACTATTTAAGTCATTACATGAAAGAGGTAACATACAAAGATCATTATGAATTTCATTTTTGAATGATTCCAAACGATAACTAGTTATGGGTCTGCATGTTATAGTTTGTGGTTGTAGTGTTTCCTGTAAAGTGTTAGGAAAAGAAGCTTTCTGCCCTCTATGATCTGAATTAAAACACTTAAATATTTCCTTTTCTAAGTAATACCCTTGACCTTACAAACGGTCCTGTAGTTTTGAATTTTTGATATGTTGTCTAGGATGGTTAGTCAGTGTTTAAAATGCAAAATGCACAATTCCCCCCCCCCTCCGCGCCCGCCACCATATTGAAAAAACCGGCACTGTCTTCATATTTTTGCTCATATCTTCCTTTAGTAGCATTTTAGCTAGAAGAAAGCTTCGACAATGTTATAGAGAGTTAAATTTACTACATTCTCCATTTTATATTTTTTTTCTAGGACAGATAGTTACAGAGATATCCACATTTAAAAAAACGTAAAAAATCGCAATTACCTACTGAAAAACAAACTTCTGGATTATATCTTCGTTTAGGAGCATTTTAGCTAGAACAGTGCTTGAGCAATTTTGTAGAGAATTAAATTTACTATAATTTACATTTCAAATTTTGTTTCAAGGACAGATAATTACGGAGATATGTAAAAAATAAAGTCACATTTTCCGAGAATGTATGTAAAAATGGACATGAGTTTCATAAGCAATTATATTTCCTACATGTTTTAATTTGTCCTAGACTAGTCCGTAACTGAATGACAGCGTTCTAAACCAAGAATTTTGAGAAATTTTCGGAAAATTCGAAATTTCCTGTTTTTTAAAGTGTAAAATATAGTAAATTTAATTCTCTACAACATTGCTCAAGCTTTGTTGTAGCTAAAATGCTCCTAAACGAAGATATAATCCAGAAGTTGTTTTTCAGTAGGAAATTGCGATTTTTTACGTTTTTTTAAATGTGGATATCTCCGTAACTATCTGTCCTAGAAAAAAAAAAATGGAGAATGTAGTAAATTTAACTTTCTATAACATTGTCGAAGCTTTCTTCTAGCTAAAATGCTCCTAAAGGAAGATATGAGCAAAAATATGAAGAAAGTGCCGGTTTTTTCAATATGGCGGCGGGCGCGGAGGGGGGGGGGAATTGTGCATTTTGCATTTTAAACACTGACTAACCATCCTAAACAACATATCAAAAATTCAAAACTACCGGACCGTTTGTAAGGTCACACATAGTACTTTAGTCTCTATTCACCGTGTTATAGCCCGAGGTATAATTACTATGTAAATGTTTAGAGACATCCAAGGCAATATACATCTTTATATTATTATACTTTATAATATTATAAAGGCGAAAGCTTGTGAGCGTGATTGTAACTTCTTCACGTTCATATAGGGGGCTCAATTCTGATAAAATATGATTGATATGGAGAATGGCGGTAGCTGGTCCTCCGGACCAACACATAGTCCACTTTTCATCTGGAAAATATTAGTGTTCACCGCGCGTTAAAACCGCGGGACGGAGCTAAAATGTACATTGAAGATTCTTTAGTACACACATTACAAGAATAATATGCCTACTAATTGACTTTATTTTAATAGTAACCGATTAATTATGAGATTAATCTAACTTAGCAGGTAACTGCAAGGTTGCAGAATAAAGCAATGAAACCATACTTTAACACTTTCGACACCAACAACCCGGAGGCCGGGCGCTCGTAAACTTTGTTCAGATGCCGGCCAACCCGGTAGCCGGGGTTGATGCTTTAAAAGTCGGCTCGGCCGGTTTCTGGGATATGTCTTACTTTTTTGTCTGGTTGCAAAAGTGTTAACCATATGGTTCCATATCCACTTGAGTTTACTTACTCCATATGAAAGACCATGTTAACCCGTTGCGGGACAGTACGCCTATAGGCGTTTGATCTAAAGGTTTAACAGCAGTTAATGTACAGTAGTCTCCATCAACGTATATGAACGTATATGAGGAATATGTTTTCAAAAATACTAATAATAAATAACATTATCCTAGTTCTAAGAACAGGTTTTGTAAACTGTGTTTACTGTTTATCATCATGAGTTAGAGACCTTTTACAGTTATCCACGAAGGTGTGGGACTTTGATTATCAGCCTACAACTTGTATTATTTTAACTACTAAGTATGAATATTTGTTATAAAAACATTTTAACGATTTCACTAATTTTTATAATGTGACGACTAATCTGCATACTTGCAGAGGCTTGTTTAATAGTAATTTTAAAGAGATTTGTTAATGAGACATTTTGCTATCACAATGTTTGAGATAATACAGCTAAGCAGGTACTTGGTTGGATATATCTAAGGGTTGCTATTCAAATAAGATAACCTCAAATTTGGCGGGTACAAGACATTGATGTCTTGCAATAGATAGAAATACTGTCTGTAGCAAGTTTTATATTTGTTCTAATATGAAAGTATTTGTATTCTTTGAACTATAATAATTACTGTCTCACGTTTTTTGGTATAATCATTTTGATTTTCTCAATAGATCTGTATGAGTTATAGAAAAACTTATGCAGAAATACCTTATGCAGCTGACTTCATATTATATGTTCTTATATTAAGTGTTTGTATTCTTTGACCTAAACTTATTAATGTCTTTTGTAAGCACTAGTGTCATATGTGAGCCATCCAAAGGATCTATTATTAAAACATTTTTTAGAACTACATCAGGGTACCAAACCTGATCATATTTGGGTTTGATAGGATGTAACTTGAAAACACCTTAGAAAAGGTGTCTTATCTGATTATCTGTAGATATTTAAGTACTTACTTGGGATTACCAATTATAAAATAGTGCTAAGTACATAAAAACAAATTTGACATAATGTAGAAACGATAAATATTATGGGAATTATTAAGTGTATCATGTTCATCATACACATGGATCACATCACTGACTTATTTCGGGCGGGACAATGCTGCGTCAGCTCATTTCATAGTGCGAGTGCACTTGAATATGAGTCAACGCAGCATATAGCCCGAGCGGGCGAGACGAGGGACGCAGGGGAAAGGTTGGTCGGTTCCCAAGCTTTCGGCGTTACTTCGATCCGGACCATTGTAATTATAACTTGTGCCTTGTGAATAATATAAGTGTAAAAGGTTCATATAGTTTTATTCAATTGCCGTCACCCCTACAATTGGTGACCCGCCGACAAAAAATACAAGTAATTATAATATAATTGGAGTCGATTATGGCACAAAATGGAGCGCCGCCGGTTTTTGTGAAAGTGGCGCAACAAGCACCGCAAGCAGTACAAGGTCAGTCACAACAAGCACCGCAAGCAGTACAAGGTCAAGCACAACAAACACCACAAGTGCCACAAGAAGTGCCACAGGCACAACAAGTGGAAGTTATGGCTTTGTCAGTATCCAGCCGAATACCGGATTTCTGGACGGATCAGCCAAGGGTGTGGTTCATCAGGGCCACAGACCACCCCTACTAGACGGAGCATGTAAGGCACATGTAAGGCGACCCGTGCGCACCAACGATATGGTACGGCAAAACATTAAAGTACCAACACGGCGGCCACCGTTTAGTTGCGTCCATGTTTATGAGGTCTCTCTACACCACTTAAAAGTACAATTTACCATGTTATTTATTTAATTTCTTTTTTCGTTGACGTACGCATGGATCATAAACAAGGACGCAACTAAATGGTGGCCGCCGTGTTCATACTTTAATGTTCTGCCGTACCATATCGTTGGTGCGCGCGGGTCGCCTTACATGCTCCGTCTAGTGGGGGTTGTCTGTGATCAGGGCGGAGGCCGTATTAACACCGCAGCGAGTCGGGGATGAACAAAAATTTGACATGGTGGTCTCCAAACTGCCCAAAGAAGTGATACTGAGGTTGACAGATTTTTTGACCAACCCGCCAGCAGCACAAAAATATGAGACCTTGAAAAATAAATTGCTCAACATGCTCGAAGATTCAAAAAATAGACAGATCGAGAAACTGCTAGGAGAGTTGGACTTGGGCGACCAAAAGCCCTCCCAATTGCTCCAGCAGATGAGGAACATGGCGAAAGATAATTTTCCCGAAGATACGCTGAGAATCATGTGGCAGAACCGGTTGCCAACAACAGTGCGAGCGGTACTAAGTGCATCCAGAGAGGTGAATCTGGAAACCCTCGCCAGTATAGCAGACGACGTGGCCGAAGCTACTAGGAGCCGTCATGTGGCGGAAGTGGCGACACATCGCACCACTTCGGCAGGAGAGCCGGACTCAAGGCCACGCGATACCTCCGCGCTGATACTGGCGGAGATAGCCAAACTCAGCGTCAGAATGGGCGAAATGGAACGCGGAAGAGCCTACCAGCAACGTTACAGCAGGGCACGTAACTCCAGGTCCGCGTCCAGAGGGCGCAGCAGCTCACGCGGTCGTCAGCAAGGAAGGAAACCCGATTGGCTTTGTTTCTACCACTATCGGTATCGCGAAAAAGCTGCGAAGTGTATCCAGCCGTGCGCCTGGGAGAAGTCGGGAAACCAGTAAACATAGTACAGGAGCCGCCGGAAATCTGTACTATGTCAAAAGGTCGCCGGTTACGAGTGATGGATTATAATAGTGGTTGAAACTTTTTAGTGGATACGGGAGCAGACATTTCGGTGATTCCCGCAGTTAAAAAAAATCGCGCCGTGTGTTCGAATTACAAACTTTTCGCCGCGAATGGTACCCAAATACAGACTTATGGTGTAAGGTCAATGGTGTTGGACTTGAAACTTCGTCGACCGTACCGTTGGGACTTCGTGTTAGCGGACGTGAATCAACCGATATTAGGCGCGGATTTCTTAAGTGCTCACAGACTATTAGTGAACCTTAATGAACGAAAATTAGTCGACCAAGTAACGGATCTGGGAGTATCAGCAGTTATGGTGAGTAGTAATCAACCTTCCATTTATACTGTCAATGAGAACCATCCGTACTATAATTTATTATCTGAATTTCCGAACATCACGAAACCTGCATCATTTAAGGAAATCCCGGAACACAATGTCGTTCACCATATTGAAACAACAGGTCCTCCGGTCTACGCTCGTGCAAGGCCGTTGCCGCCTGACAGATTAAAAAAGGTTAAAGACGAATTTAAACTAATGCAGGAACTAGGAATATGCAGACCATCCAAAAGTGCGTGGGCGAGCCCTTTACATGTCGTGACGAAAAAGAATGGCGATATCCGACCTTGTGGGGACTATCGCATGCTTAATGCAGTTACTAAACCCGATCGGTATCCGATACCGAGGCTGCATGACTTTACGTACAATTTAGCTAATAAAACGATATTTTCAAAGTTAGACATAAATAGGGCATACCATTGCATTAGCGTAGCCAAAGAGGACATTGAAAAAACAGCAATAATTACCCCATTTGGTTTATTTGATTTTTTGAAAATGGGATTTGGGATGCGGAACAGCGCGCAGACATTCCAGCGCTTCATGAACAACACGGTTTTAGAAGGCCTGGACTTCCTTTTTTGTTACCTGGACGATATCCTTATCGCGAGCGACACAGAGTCACAGCATAAGGAGCATCTAAGGTCGGTATTTGAGAGGTTCGAGAAATTCGGAATTACGATTAATTTAGCCAAGTGTAGCTTAGGACAAACGAAGCTCAGTTTTCTAGGTCACGAAGTCTCTAAAGAGGGCATTAGACCGTTAGACGAAAAAGTCAAGGCCATAGTAGATTTTCCGAAGCCACGAACAGTAGAACAATTGCGCAGGTTCTTAGGGATGATTAATTTTTACCGTCCGCATATACCTAACGCCGCTAGTATTCAGTCAGAGCTAGATAAATACTTAGGTAACACAAAAAAGCACGACAAGACGCCGGTAGCATGGACCGTCAAAGCTGAAGAAAGTTTTGAGCAGTGTAAGGCCAGCCTTCAAAAAGCCGCGACACTGTCGCATCCGCGGGCGGATACGGCTTTGGCCTTGATGACTGACGCGTCTGATACCTGTGCCGGTAGTGTTTTGCAACAGCGTATCAATAATAATTGGCAGCCTTTAGGATTTTATTCAAAAAAGTTTACTAAAACGCAGCAACAGTATAGCACGTACGACCGTGAACTTTTATCTATACATATAAACAGACAAGTCCTGACTGACTGACTGACTGACTGACTGACTGACTCACTCATCAAGGTAGAGCCGAAACTACCGAACCTAGGAACTTCAAATTTCTGGAATAGATCAAGTATACGATGCAAGCAAGCACTAAGAGGGGATTTTTGAAAATTCATCCCTTAAGGGTGTCAAATCGGGGTTGAAAAATTGTATGGAACTTACGTAATTTTTGAGTAAGAGTAATAAAACTTTGTGCATAGATTTTCGGTCCAAAAATAAGAAAACTAATTTCAGGATTTTTGAAAACTCATCCTTTAAAGGGGTTAAATAGGAGGTGAAAGTTTGTATGAGGAACTTGGAATTCTTTGAGTAAGAGTGATAATATTCCGTGTACAGCTCTTTCTATACAAAAAAAGAAAACAAGTTTCAGCGTTTTTCGAAATTCATCCCCGAAAGGGGTTAAATGCACAGTGAAACTTTGTAAGGAAAACGTAGTCTGTTTGAGTAAGGAGTGCATTATTTTGCGTGTAGACTGATCATTAAAAACTAAAAATATATATTTTAGCGTTTAAAAAAAAAAACCCTAAAGGGGTAAAGAGGGAGGTGAAAGTTTCTATGAAGAGCTTGGGATTTTTTGAGTAGGGAATATTTCGTGCACAGGTTCTTATTTGCAACGTAAGAAAACGAGTTTCAGCATTTTTGGAAATTCATCTCCGAGAGGGGTTAAATGGACAGTAAAACTTTCTTGAGAAACGTGGCTCTTTTGAGTACCTACGGGTTGCATTCTTTTGCGTGTACTCTTCACCAAAAACGTTGAATATTGATTTCAGCGTTTTTGAAAGTTCAACCCCCAATGGGGTAAAGTGGGAGGTGAAAATTTTGTATAAAAGAGCTTGGGATTCTTTGAGTAGGAATGGTAATATTTTGTGTATAGGTTCTTCTATGCAAAGTAAGAAGACAAGTTTCAGCATTTTTAGAAATTCATCCCCCAAAGGGGTTAAATGGACAGTGAAACTGTATTTGATAAAACGAGCTTTTTTGAGGAAGAGGTGCATTATCTTGTGTATACACTGATCATCAAAAACTAAGTAACATATAATTCAGCGTTTTTAAAATTCAACCCCTAATGGGGTAAAGAGGGAGGTGAGTTTCAACAAAGACCTTGAGGTTCTTTGAGTAAAAATAGTAACATTACGTATGTTTCAGCATTTTTGGGAATTCATCCCTGAAAGGGGTTAAATGAAAATGGAACTTTGTATGAGGAACGGGCCGTTTTTGAGTAAGAGGTGCACTATTTTGCGTGGAGACTCTTCATCATAAACTGAGAATATTGGTTTCAGCGTTTTTGAAAATTCAACCCCTAATGGGATACGCTGAGAGGTGACAGTTTGTATAAAGAGCTTGGAATTTTTTGAGTAAGTGATAATTGAGAAAATTAATTTGTTTTTTGGGAAATTCATCTCCAAAATGGGTCTAATGGGAGGCGAAAGTTTGGATGAGAAAAGATGAGATTCTTTTCGTAAGTCAGGTCATATTCCGTGTGTTAAAATACTACTTTCAGAATTTTTTGGAATGTACCTCTATTGTCTGAGTAAAGGGGGAAGACGAAAGTTCATGTAAGGAATATTTTCGTGTATAAACTCTGCATTCATTTTTGGAAGAGATAACTCTCCTGGAGTGGTTAGAAACTTTATATGCTAAACATAGGATTGAGTGACAAAACATCGTGTAAAAAAATGCATTGTTAGGGTTCCGTACCTCAAAAGGAAGAAACGCAACCCTCAAAGGATCACTTGGTTGTCTGTCCGTCTATCGAATAAAATGGAAATGAAAACCATATAAGTACTCAGAACTATAGTCCTTTGAAGTTGTTAAAAAAACAAATTTCTAAGTTATAACGTAAAAAAAGATCCGGCTGTTTACCTATGCCACAACAAACGTCGATACTCTCAAGGGAATCCAAAATTATAGGGCACTTAGATATTTTCAGTTGAACTAAAACTATGAATTTGGCAAGTAATACCGTGTCTTACTTAGAAGTACCTACTTATAGGGAGTAATCTGAAACTGTACATTTCTAATTAAATAAAAAAAGTAGTCTATATTTAAAGTACGTAAAACAGTTTTCCAACGGTAATGTGAAGTTTGCCAATGAGTACATTTTATCTTTTCCTTAGTAATGTGCAGTGTTTTCATAGTTCGTAAGGAACCCTCTGTGCGCGAGTCCAACTGATTTAAACGTTAGAGGAAATTCCTATCCTTAAGGAGATTAAACTTTTGACTATGATTTTGTTCGGTTCATCGGAAATTGGATTGTCCCATGTGTGTACCACGACGTGATCTAGAAATATATAAATCTGCTACCCAAAAAATTATGTATGCGCGCAGATTTCTATTAGTTGTATTATTTTAAGAAACAATAAAACGCGTAGAAATTTACACAGATGTTTCTAGACCCTGTGCGAGCGAAGCCGCGGGCAAAAGCTAGTCTATCTATATGGCAGTAGTGCATTTTCGCAAAACTTTTGAAGGTCGACCGCTGACAATATATACGGACCATAAAGCTTTGTGTTTTGCGTTTCAGAAATTAGGAAACAATGATAAGGAGTTACCTAGACGTACGCGTCAGTTACTCTTTATCAGCGAGTTTACGACAGATATTAGGCATATAAACGGTCAGGAAAACGTAGTTGCCGACACATTATCTCGAATTGAAACAATAAGTTGTCCCACAATAATTGATTACGAGCAGCTCGCGAACGAGCAGGCTAGCGACGATTACATACTGCGCGCAACGCAAAATATTGGGGGTCGCGCGGCAGAGAGCAAAACCGTTTTTAAATCAATTTTAATACCATCTTGTAATAAATTTATTTTTTGCGAAATGTCTACACCGGAAGCGAGACCTTATTTACCGGAGAGTTTTCGACGACAAGCCTTTGATAGTGTACATAACTTAAGTTACCCTGGAATTCGCTCTACCAGGAAATTAGTTAAGAAAAGATTTTTCTGGCCGAAGTTAGAGAAAGATGTAGGGGCGTGGGCGAAGGCCTGTATACATTGTCAGCGATCGAAAATCAACAGACATACGATATCGAAAATAGGTTCGTTCGAGGATGCAGAAAGGTTCCATCACATCCATGTAGATTTAGTGGGCGCGCTGCCTACGTCTCCACAGGGATACAAATACCTCGTAACGATTATCGACAGAGGATCAAGATGGCCAGAAGCTTTTCCGATAACCGACATAACCGCGGAAGTTGTAGCGAAAACCATCTTCGAAGGATGGATAGTACGTTATGGTTGTCCACTGAGATTGACTACGGATCAGGGTAGGCAATTGGAAAGTAGTTTATTCAAAGAGCTTATGAAATTGTTAGGCGTAAACAAACTTAGAACTACGGCTTACAACCCGAAAGCGAACGGTAGAGTAGAGAGGTTTCACAGATCGTTGAAAGCCGCACTAATGGCGCGAATGCAGAATAATAGCTCTTGGATAGACGAACTACCAATGGTAATGTTAGGGTTACGGGCTGCAGGTAGATCCGACAACGGAGTGAGCCCGGCGGAGACGACATTCGGACAGGCACTACGGTTACCAGGAGACTTTTTCAATAGTCCAAGTAAACCGGAACCCGCCGAGATAATGTCGGACTATGTTAAAAACATTCGTGAAACTATAGGTAAATTAAAACCCGTCTCTACTAGTTCTCGTAATAATCAAACTTTATTTATACATCCTGACCTACATTCGTGCGAGTACGTATTTATAAGAAATGATACAGTACGCAAATCACTCCACCTTACGATGGACCATTTAAGGTATTGGAAAGAGGACCTAAAGTATATTTAGTTGAGATAGGAAATAGGCAGGTAAGAGTTTCAATAGATAGACTGAAACCAGCTTATGTGTTGAATACGAGTGACGATGGTACAAGTACAAGCGTCACGCCGGCGGACAACACGAAGCAGCAGACAGACAGTACAGGTAACGCAGACCCGGTACCTGCAGTACCACAACAACAACCACAACAACGTGTTACTAGAAGTGGGCGCGTTGTTAAGAAACCCGTAACTTTTAGGGATACATTTAATTACTAAGGTAAGTTAATAGTTAGCGTAGGTAAATTTCTTAGATATATAAACGTAATTGGTTCTCATAGACTTAAATGGAATGTTAATTATTACCGTTGATTAGAATTAATATTGTTTTAAGTTAAGTTGTTTTATGTTTATGTTTATGAGCGATAGCGTATTTGCAACAGCGTTTAACTTGTACCACGCGTAAAACTTACCTTGCAATATGAACACCATTGGTGATAACGCTTACTTCAACAATAGGTACGAGCGATGTTTTATATTGTTGAATTGAATGAAATATTATTAAGTTGACATAGTTAAATAGCATAACGAATCATTATTGAGCTGGACCGAAGTTCAGAAAATAATGAGACGTAGCAATAAGTTACTTATTTAAGAAATTGTTTGTTCATATAATTATTATTTTATTACCTACTAAAGAAGCAAGTACACATAGCTACTATTTGAAATTTTAATTGTTTTTACTCTGTCAAAAGTGTAATCTACATAATGGGCTGGGGACAGAGTAAAGAGGAAGAAAAAGAATCCCATAACACTATTGCTATTGCCCAGGTGAAGAGCCTTTCAGGGCAAGTTGAATCCAAACTTAATTATGTTGGAATAGCACTCATTGTGATATGTGCTATATTGAGCATTTTGTTATTGTACGTCATCCGACGTAAATGTAAGGATTATACGCAGTCCTGGGTGCGGCGAGCAATGGACAAGGCCTCCCCACCGCTCGCCACAGTCAGAGTCCAGCGAGAACACCTGCAACCGCAGGCAGTCCCGGTGAACACCCAACAGGTTGTTTATTAGATAGTAAGTGTAATAAATAAAACATGTGTATTAATTGTAATTCTATTTATTTAGAGTCACATTCATGTTTTATACTCAAACTCTTATTAGTGCATAATAAACTGATATCAATTGTTTTACAGTAACTTCGTCACGTAAGCTCCTAAGTGCATAGCAAGCTGAGCTGATACTACTTTCCAATGACTTTAATTCCTCCCTCCAGTTAAGATCACGGTCAATGTGCACACCAAGAAACTTAACACAATGACTGGTGTCTATGTCAGATCCCTCCAAGTTCACATGCAAAGACTCTTTGTTCTTAGATGTTGTTCTGAATAATATAACCTGTGTTTTATCCGTATTCAAGGATAAGTTATTACTTTTAAACCACGTTTGAAACTGCTTAAGAACTGCGTTGACTTTATTATTCAGATGTTCTCTATTGGTCGAGGAAATTATTGCAATTGTGTCATCTGCAAAGACTACTACTCCAACATCGCTAAATTGGTGACGAATGTAATCTATTAGGTCATTTACAAACATTACGAACAGAATTGGTCCTAGAATCGATCTTTGTGGTACTCCTCTACAGATCTTCACTAATCTGAACCTGTGTACTTTTTGACAACCATCTTCAACTGATTTTATCTCGACAAGCATTTTCCTACTCCCTAGATATGAAGTTAAGAGCGCCAGAACCTTACCCCTTACACCATAATGTTCTAGCTTATGCAGGAGTATTTCATAATCGACCATATCGAAAGCAGATGTCAAGTCAAGAAACAACCAGCTACCTTAAATTTATTATTTAAATTCATGACCACATCATTAAGAAGCATTTCGATTGCGTCGTTAGTACCTATATTCTTTTGGTATTCGTATTGTCTCTTGTTAATAATATTATTATCCTCCAAATGCCGGATAAGTCGAATTTTAATTATTTTTTCAAAAATCTTAGATAATACTGATAAGAGTGAAATTGGTCTATAATTATTTGGATCACTCGTTAAGCCTTTTTTATGTCGGCACAACCTTGGCTACTTTTAACTGTTCCGGGAAAATACTTTCCTCGTAGCAATTATTAAAAAAGATTGACAATGGTACAGCTATTATCAATATTGTCTTTGATTATCGATATTGGGAGTTCATCAGTGCCAGTTGATCTCTTTGTCTCCATTTTTTTAACAATTGAAATAATTTCAGTAGGTGTTACGTAATCCCACGACAATTCAGCAGACACAGGTGTGGTACATTCTTGCATAATATTATGTACCTGATTTACGTTTCCTATTGGATTAGGGCATTTATTCTTGTTAAAGTGAGATGAGAATATTTCAACAATATCCTGCTTTTTGACTATAATTTTATTGTTTATCTTTAGAAGTATATCCTGAAGTGCATTGGGAGCTTTTTTATTCCGATGCTTATTAACTACCTTCCAAATAGCTTTAGCAGCGTTCTTCTATCTATCTACAGCTGCCTGAACAGCCATTTTTTTTTAACACCTGATGACTTTTCTGTAAAGTTTAATATAATTATTTTTGTATGTTATGACTGACTCATGATTGGTTGCTAAATTGGCGTTCACTAAACAACGCTTTGTTTTGCTTGATATTTTTAGTCCTTTTGTTATCCATTTTATCCTATTCGTCTTATTTACCTTATCCTTACCTTTTTGTAGCGAAAACTCTTTTTAAAATAATCATAGAAAACCTTTAGAAATCCATTTATACCTAAGTTTCCCCATTTAGTACCAATGATTTTCTTTCTAAAAGTGTCATTATTTTTTTCGCAAAAATCTCTTTGTCTTACTACTATGTACGTATCATATTTATTGGATTGCTTTATATCAGTGAAATTTACATTGCAAAATAACCCCGCATGTCCATCTGATAAACCATTTTTTTCTATTTTAAGGTTCTGTACATACATTCCTCAGGGAGATTTGTTAGAAAATTATCGAGACATGATTCGGCGTTGCCACAGCTATATGTGGCGGTAGAGATTAAAGTCCTAAAATGATAGCACTTTAACAAGTTCATGAATCGAGTTCTTTGTTCGTTATCCTTTAGTAAATCGACATTAAAATTTCCACAGATAATACAATCTTTGTCAAAGAAATGTTCAAGTAGTAATCCCAACTGTTCCATGAAATGATCAAAAAAGTTCTTATCATCATTCCGATAAACACAACATATATTCAAATTCGACTTTTTGTCTTTCATACCACACACTTCAAAGTATTTTAATTTGTACATTTTTTTGCAAATTTCCAATTCTTCAAAAGTACATCCGGTTTGTCCAAGTATCAGACTACCTACTCTTATCATATTACTCCTAGTTTTGGATGAGATTACAGCATAGTCCGTCAGTGAAAAAATATCAATGTTTACCTTATTTAAAAAGTGTTCCGTTATACATGCATAAGTATCATGTAAGTGAATGTTTTTATTCTTATGAGAAATAAAATTCTTGAACCTGAAGTAGGCTGGGTGTCCTTAAGATTCTCGAAATATAAATCAAATTTTTTTTTGGGCATTATCCCTCAGACGTTTTGATGAAAAATGCCTACAATATATGGTACATTTCCTTCAGAACTTGAAAGAGGAGGAGCAGTCTCCACGTCAGTATCACTTTGATTACGGACGAAAAAATGTGATTTTCTCATCTAAAGCATTGATTAAATTAGCGACATCTTGAAATATGACTCTCATTCCATATTTATTTATATGCCCAGAATATTTATTAAACATACTAAAGTCATATAATAGATTCAGGTTACAATCAAATGTATGTGCATATTGGTATTTAGACACATCAAGGTATAATAAATGATTAAAAGCCTCTATTCTTTTGCTGTACATGTTGGCATAAATACCGTTTTTAAATATGGGAACACTTAAAATAACGTTTGTATAAGTTATTTCTTGCAAACTATTCCTAATAAAAGTTATTAAACTTTTGTAGTTTTGCGACACTCTGAAATCCTCCTCGCCAATGAATATCAGACAATAATCGTTCATGGTAAAATCGGTTAATTTATTGCTTAGATTATTTAACAGGTGTTTGACTGTAATGTCTCCCCGCCCCGCCCTACTAAACTAAACCTCCTGGTCCTACTCCGCCTTCACCTCTCCTCACTAAACTCTACTCCTACAACGAAGCCCTAAGGAAACCCTTCAACAACTACCTAGCCTTCCAGAACCTACAACTAAACAAACCTAAATATGAAAGGATCTTTATAACAATTGAGCTGAACTTTTCTTAATAACTAATGGCCAAAATGTGATCAGTATAACCTTTGTGATTCGTCTAGATTGTATAGGACCCAACGTTGCTGTAGTAACTCAGTTTCTTTTAAGAGATATTTAACCGTGGTGAGCCGTTAAGTGCCTCCAAACCTATACTGTGCTGTGCTATACTACTATGTATTTTTGTTAATTGAACTAAATAAATGTGTATTCTATTATTTATTTAATGCTAGCTTCTTCTATCATACTGCTACCTTGGTTCTTTATATACTAATTAAATTTCTAACTTAACTTAATGTTATCTATCCTCAAAATATAAACTTAATGTTTCCTATGTAGCTTATCCTTCAAAAATATCTACAGTTCCTATAGCATGATTCAGTATGGGATATTATACTCTTATTAAAAATTATTTAATTCTATATGAAATATAAAACTCATCCAGTCCATAGTTAGGTATAGATGTACTAGATTACTCTATGTAACAATAAAGATCAATATATGAATCAAAACCAAATATTATTAGAATTCTGAGATGAAAGATAATTTAGTTCTTGAAATTGCATATCTGTGTTCCAAAATGTTTAGTAGACAAGTACTTATGTACAATATGAAACTACACTTCATAACTAATCTATAAATAGATTGAAGTTACTGAAACTATAAGATTTTATTACAAATTTAATGAATCTTAAGTTTTCATGTTCGACAAAATTGAATGTTGAGAACCGATAGTTTTTATCCACTGGCCACACAACCAGTTAGTTCATTTTTATTCCGTGGCGCTTCGAGCGCGCGCGCTGTCGCCGGCGGACGCTGCCGGCGCCATTACTATTAACGTAACGGTTCTGAGACATTATAACCTCCGTGGTTTTGGGCGATTTTTTGGAAGTTTTACGCTTTAACGGAAAGTGTTGAGATACGGCACAATTCCTTGTACGGTGGGCTGCTTCGGGCGCCCCAAGGATTGTTATTTAGAGTGATATAAGGACTACTACAGTGTGAACTGTGTTTGGTGTTTTGCTGACGAGATCGGAGCGGCGGCGGCGCAGACCGGGACGTCGTTTATGGTTGCAAGTAAAACATACATACACTTTACACAAAACAGAAACACATACTTGCAGCCGGGAAGAGATTCGGCTGAACTCCAGGTTAGCAACATAGCTTAAGTTAGGTTTAAGTACTTAGGGCGCGTATCGCGTCCCATTGTTTCGCGCTAGGCAAGATTGCTATGATAATTTTCCATCATATGGGCCCGTGGGAAATTCAATTTGTGTCTGGCGGAAACATTGAATAATTTTGTTATTATAATTTAATCTGGAAAGATGGTATACATCCTTTAAATAAGTTATAGTAGGACAATTCAAAATGGATTCTAGACCTATACAATAAGTCGTTATAGTCATCACAATTAAGAACTAGCAAATACTAGATTATAGTACAATGCAGAAAGTATCTCAAGGTGTATAAAAAAAATATAAATTTGTTGGTAGAAAATCCTCTACCCCCCTAAGTGCACGGAGAATGTCACTGAACGCTTTACCTATCTATTCCTGATAAGCAAATCGAATTAAAGCGTTCAGCTAGAGGATGGGGATCTCCGCACCTAGTTTAAGCTATCAAACCACGTTGAGATATTTCTGCAACCTTGCATGATTTCCTAGCCTAAGACAAGGTGTCAGAGGATCCATCTTTTGGGAAGCCTTTTTGCTCCGGCTTCTTTAAAGTTAACTACACAAAGGCCTACTCTAAAAATTAAGTCACCTACCTATTTAACTAGTAATGGTTGAAAAGACTATGACAAATCAGAAAGATGAAGTTATAATTGTATTTGTAAGAAGTCTAGTACACTACTCTTTCCTAGTAAGTAAGTACCCTTCTAATGAATTGTAGAACTTGGTTTTTTGTTTGACCATACTCGTAAATGTCATACATCTTTGAAATTATGAAGACTATTGTGTCCATTCGAAGTATCTTTCAACTCTCGACTGACTTATTCTGACAAAGGAAATTCTTCTACGCCTCTGTGATATAAATTAATAAAGTTCTGAGACCCGAGGTGTAAATACAAGAACAAACAACTTTCATTATTGTTGCTTTAAATGTCCTTGGCCATTCCTAGCAGTTAACACTTCAGACACCAGATCCAACAATAGGAATGATTTGTTTTCCATTTCTAGACATACAAATCCACAATAGTTTCCTTGTCAAAAATTATAACAAAATTTAAAATTATTTCTGTTCATTGAAAGGGCGAATGTCATCTGCCAGCTGATTCGACTTATCTTTAGTGTTGCCATTTTAACACTACAGTTGTCTGTTATAAGTACATTACTTTACCAAATTTTAAATCATAATCGGTAAGAGAAATTAACTAATTGTTTCTACAAACATCGATGTTAAATTAAAGGTTCTAAATATCTGATTGGTCTAAATAACAGGTTTCTCTATTCCCATTCTTTATAAACTGTTACAAGATTGAGTTTTTCTCTACTGACATCCCGAGTCATAAACACTAATAAAACAGTAGGTCAGCCTCTGCATTTACTATACCTGTCGAGATTAAAATGCACATGACGAGATCATGTGAATCGCTACAATCGCCCCCCTGCGAAAGTTTGAAGTGGATTGACATCGTCAAATAACGTAGAACTTCGCATTCCCTTATTAAATTGTAAAAACACTTAAAAAATATATATATAAGACAAATTATTCTTAAAGCAAATATCATTTTGTGATAATTTCGGATATTCTAAATGCGTCAGTATTCGTACCCTTAAGTGTGTGTGTATTTAAACCAATACTTGGAAAGTCACTCGTGTATTAAATCAGAATTCAAACCATAGAATAATATCATTGAATCGTGAATATATATTTCTCCAAATCTCGACCACATCGTAAGAAATGTTTGGTTGTGAGTCAAACAAGCCCTATTAGCTCGGTTTTGCCTAAACACCTCAAACTTGACCTGCCCATTGCTCAGCCTCATTTGCGAATTCACATTGTACGAATTCTTCAATGAATTGACAAAACTCTCCTCAGACAACATAGCAAGATCTTTGGTACAGATACTTTCATCCTTACTTCAATTCATTAACTGATTTCGATTTCAAATTCTTCTCCAAAATCACATGCGACTCTCGTTTCTCGGTGCTGTACAAAACCCTCCCTCTCTAAAAAGAATTTTTATATCTTTTTAATTCATAATAATATGGTTTCTACTTCTCTAATGGCCAAGGCGTGATCTTCTAGTGGTTAGGACCCCTTATATACGTTAATGCATCGTAACCCTGATTCTTTAAGTTGACTAAGAGTTAGCTCAAGTCCATTTACATATAATGGGTAATGGAGTTAGAAAGATTAGGGTTTTGTGAACTAAGTAATTAGCCTGAGATGAGTGCTGTCCTCCCGTCAACTACCAACCAATCGACTGTAATTAGTTATTAAACCCTACAACCTCCATACTTATTCTACTACATAAACAGGTCCTTGAAGCAGTAGAGTGATTGATAGTGGGATTAGGAACACTTAGCTAGCTTAAGATGTAGGGCTTCTAAAATTAAAGGAATAGGATTATAATGAAACAAATGATAGGTTAATAAAGTATGTATATTGAATCTTTGTATGATTGTATTAAGATTTAATGCGTTTTATTTTTGCCAGTCAGGCCTGAATTGTAATTTAATAATTTTGTGCCAGAAGGGTTTAAATTAGTTTATTTTATTTAACTTTACCAACGGTTCACTATAAGGCTTACTGTAAGGGGAAGAACCGTCAAGAAACCCCCCAGACTGCCTTAATACAAATTATATTTTTGAACAATTAAGCAAATGAATTATTACAAATATGAATTGCCATCATAGGCTCTGCCTATACCTAAACGATTAGCTTAACTTATCTCCAACCATGAAATGCATTTCACTAGAGCACAATAGTAACCTTTCAGTATATATTGTCGTCTTGTAATCCTTCATTAATATCATAAAAATACTTCTTCCTAGCCCTATACATACTGACACGCCAAAGCCTTAATATAGCCAGGGGAAGAAAGTTCACTATTTAAGAGACTCCATATAGCAACAATAGGCTTTAAGTTAAGGTCCAATTGAAGTCCTGTGGTATATGCAATTAAGCCCCTAAAACCGAACCGCTTATACGGAACGATTGCTGTGTTAAAGCGCTCTTCACATATTATAGTTAGGGGAAGCGCCTTGGCCCAATTCCATCGTCCACAGGTCTAACTTTCATATGGATGTACAAGTATTAAAAGCATAGAGTCCCTTAAAGAGTTAATTTTAATAGTTTTATTTCACAGTAATTCCCTATGATCCTGCCAGACTCCGTGAGACTCTACAAGTCCATAAGACTGATTATTTTTAGTTCAGAACCAGTCGAAGTGACCTGAAGTTAAATGTGATCAGAGGTTTGTGTTAACAGCGTTTTCGACGAAATAGGGTAGTTGTAAGTTGCGCTGCGGATTCTGACCACATCTACACAAACAGATGCCTTCCTTTGGTTATTTACGTATTTAACAGATAGCGTAGAGTCTCCCTAATGAATTGATTTTAATAGTATTTTGTCGCTGCAAATCCCCAAGAACCCGCCAGGTTCCACTAGTTTAATAATTAGCAGAAACTCCACATGGTCCATCTGACCTAAGATATTTAGCTCTAATCCAGTTGTAGATACTTGGAATTAAATGCATTCAGGGGTTGTGTTAATAGCGCCTTTGACGAAGTAGTTGTGGGATTGCGCTATGAAACCTGACTGCATTAATCCCGAGCTGAAATCTATCTCTGGCTGTTTTAATATTAATCAAAAGCGTGGAGTTTCTGACCTATCAGCAATCAAAAGTCTACTTAGTTAGCGCGCGTGGCTATTGGAGTGTCATTATTGCAGTAGTCCTACTGCTAAGGTCAGGTGAAAGTTGAATTCCAAATAATCAAAGTTATCCCTTGGGTAGGGTTGAAATAGTCCTAAAAGGTTACTTAGACCATTTTGGAAGAAAGTTATGTACATATCAAAATCCCAATATTCAAACTTGATGACATATATTTTAGTAGTCTACATTTAAACAATCTATGTACATAACTTTGCCCCGACATATAACTAAGTTAAAATACATAAACGACACATCAGTTGGTATTTCTTTAACTATGAAATGATCACATAAATCCCATACGCAACTCGGGTATGGACACACCAGGAGAACAAGGTACATTAGTAAGATATTAACGGAAATAAGCACATGAGAGATATCAGTCCGTATCCAATTCCGTCCTCACAACTAAAACATAGAATTTCAACAATAAATTCCGAAACTAATATTATCAATTAGCAGTCTATTTTAACTTAATCTTTGTGACGAACTCTGAATTAAACGCAGTCTGATATGAACACATAAAACAGAATGAACATTTATAAAAGGCACAACACAATACAAAAGAAATAAATGTATTAGTAAACAGTTCGCATAGCAAGACAAGGCAATGGAAGTTTTAATCTCCCCTTCTAAGCAAATACATAAGGAATAACGCCTTCCCAAGCAGCACATTAGTGAATTTTGCAGCTTATCTTATAGCTTTAAGTTCTAAATGAGTGGTTTAACAGTGTTTGATACAACTTATAGCTTTAAACACAACTCAAAACTGTATATGAGTTCATCCTATCACTTGTAGTTGCATAGGAGCGTTTTTTGTTTCTACTTTATTACTTATGGTGGGATAAAGTCGATTTTGATACTTAAAGTTGCATGCAGGTTCAAATTGTCACTCAATAAGAAGCAATAGTGCTATATAAGGCCTTAAAATCACTTCTAAGCAACTTTTACATATAAGTGGGAACATACCCTTATTTGGAACTAAAAGTTCCAAATGACTAGTACAATAGCAAATTATATCACCAATAGTGGCTAAAGGGATAATTTTACGGCTCTTTTGGAACCAAAAAATATTGCAACTTTAAGGCCTAAGAAGTACCTTATTGCCACTCCAACGCATAAATAGGTCTCAGTAGGAGGTTCTTGGAACCAAAAGCAGTTATTTTCACTTATTTCAAACCACTAACGAACTAAAAGTTCTATTATTGTTCCTATTTGCGCCTTGTCAAAATATATTTAATAGTCTTGCTTGTTTAATAGTCTACAAAAGAGCAAATAATTACTATTGGTAATATCATTCACTGCTTTGCCACTCGCAAGATACAAATAAGTGATTATTAGACTTGATAGTTCCAAATAAGGAACAAATAAGTGAAAAAATAATTTTTAACAAAAAAAAGAACCGACTTCAGTAAAACTAAAAAACCAAAAATAACCCATTCAAGTACAGATTACATTTGACTCACCCTTCGAAGTCGATCCCAAACCACTCAGTTCTTATATTTATAGTTATATTATAGTTTACGCGAGGTTTGGCACCGACTTCGAAGGGTGAGTCAAATGTAATCTGTACTTGAATGGGTTATTTTTGGTTTTTTAGTTTTACTGAAGTCGGTTCTTTTTTTTGTTAAAAATTATTTTTTTTTTTTTGCTTTTTAGTGGTTCTAGTGGCCATCTGTGGTGTTCATCATCAGTTTACTTACATCAAATCCTATTTACTGAATGTAAATTCTTGACTTTATTAATAAATTACCGAAAGCGCCGTACATGTCCCTATAACATTTGAAGAGTTCCCTCGATTTCTCCAAGATTCCATCATCAGATTCTGACTGAGTGCCAACGGGACCAACTCGGAGTTATACCCTTTCGATTAAAAAAAAAAAATTGAAAATCGGTTCACGGTTCTCGGAGATATCGAGTAACATACACACAAAAAAAAAAAAAAAAACCTTTTTTTGAAGTCGGTTAAAAATAAACACTGTAGGATCTTTTTTGTTTCGCCATGTTTACAAATGGAAGCCTATGAAAATTAATTATTTTAACCAGAATTTTATCACACTCACGCATAATCACAGACTTTTGATAGTTGTGACGATGTTACTTTAACTTTGTACGTAACCTACAATCATTAGGTCAGGTTTTTAACAGTTTTATTTCTTATCAGTATCTATTCCTTATTTAATTTAGCACTCTCTTTTTTAATATTCCTGATCAAATGAAGGGCGCGTCGAAATTTACAAAGAAAACATACTATAGTTTCACAGTAAAAAAAAAATCGCAAGAATTTCGTGCTTATTTCAATGCTTGTATAACGTAAAGTTTTAATCACAATCAAACAGACATATAAATCCAAAATGAATATGGCAGATCACGTATTACTTTTAATAAAACACAATTTGACAGTTGCCTCGCCACTCAAAGATAATTTTGGCGACTCATTTATCACTCATTGACCGAACTGAAATGTTTTCATTCGTTCACTGCGCATAACTTTCACCCATAGTTCTAATTACCACTTAAGGTAATTGTGAGATCTCTTATGGATTCTATTTAGCACCAAAAATAGGCTGCAATTTTTCTCCTTTTGGTTCTATACTGGTGGCATAAGGGTTCTTGCCACCTATATAGCACTTAGTCATGGTGGTAAATTTCACTTAAGCATCTAATTAGATATGATATACGAGCTATTTAGACCCAGTTGTGCTACTTGGGTTGTTATCACCGTTCGGTATTCCCGGCATTATCCTAAGTAAATAAAAGCCAATAATATCTTGTTGTCACCGTTGGGTATTCCCGATATTATTGGAGTAAATGAATAAATAGATAAAGAATAACGCCTTGTTATCACCGTTCGGTATTCCCGGCATTATCCTAAGTAAATAAAAGCCAATAATATCTTGTTGTCACCGTTCGGTATTCCCGATATTATTGGAGAGATTTCTTACCCAAGATCCTGGAGAGAGTTCCTGTACTGTTCACTGCTGATGACTGAATGCTCTCCCATCCCAATGTATGGCCTTTTATACCCATTTCCTAACTTTTTAATAATTGAATCTACGTGGCTATTTCCTGATTTTCGCGGGAATTCAGTTCCACGTAAGCAAAACAGTCTCAAGCCAATTTAAAACCGCCGACTTAATATATTCCAATTTGATTGACTAGAACTTTAAATTATAAATCTTATACCCATAAATGAAGCTTAAATCAGGGTATATTTTATGATTAATATTACATTCTAAATCTAATCTTTAATATTTTCCATTGAAGTAAAATGTTTGAGATACTTTTTATATCACCGAAATTCTATATTCCATAGACTATCTTAGATATTGTTTATGTGCGCTAAACTCTGCTTTGCTTTATGATTATTGCCCAATGTTTTCCTTCAATATTTGCAGTCAATCCTCCATACTTTAAAAATATTTCTTATTCTCAACAACCACATTCATTTAATAAATACTAGCATTAATTGTACTCTCTATTAAAATTGTTTATCTAATTTAAATTTTACTTAATTCTGTCAGTACGACAATCATTATGCTCAATATATTGCTAAATCCTGGCTACCCCGAATTGACCCAAGGATTATAGAATATTAAAAAGATACGAATGTTGTAAACAAAGTAAAGAAATCTCTTGTGTTATTTTTAATAAGATTCCAATATATCTAACCTTGTTTGTATAATTGCAAATAAAATATTTGCCCGGTAAGTAAATACTAAAACCTTTTTCTATGCCACAGCCTAAACATTTTTCGACAATTGTATTGCATAACCTAACTTCTGTACCTAAGCAAACTAATCATTGGTTTTCCTATATTTCCTATATCTCTGCTCTTACAAGTAATAAATAGATGCTATCTTGTTACGTATTTATATGATTCTGTGATATAATTAATGATGCCTTAATAGACAAGCTCTAATCCATATGTTGTTTACATTTCAGTATTAAGCAATGAATATGAAGAACGCTTTTACAACATCATATGAAATGAGTCGCCGACAAAGGAAATTATCCAAGATCCATTCATAAGAATCACAATTCCTGTGCTGCCGGCCAATAAAGCCAAGAAGGCTTCCTATATAACGTGTGTTTAAATTCGGAAGATCCAAGAGTTGCAGCTAAATGAAAAATGAGATATTTATTACAAAACATAACCTTACTTTGAACAAGAAGTGGATTTTTGACCATAAACTTTAGAGTTTAATACAAAATGGAGTCTGTCTCAAGCTTTGAGTATTCCAATGACGATTTTTTTATGAAGCAGCTTCAGGATGAGAATGTTGACGAGGAGCTGGGTTTGGTACAGCTCTGCCCCCTGCGTATTGAAATTTTGCATAGGTCTATGCAAAATTACAAACGCAAATTCTCTAAATTGAAACCCCTAGATTCCCCGTGTAATTGTGAACCTCATTTTTCCTGCCCCCAACATTCTCGTAGTTAACCAAATTCATTTATGTTAATAACTTTGGTTGAAAAAAAAAAACTTCTATCTCTTTCTGTGCATTAATCAATTGTTGCCTTACCCAATAAATTCGAAGAGGTCGAATTTATTTTATTATATCCATTAATATGTGTTTAACAGTGTCAATACAACCAAATCTGAAGTTTAGATTTGATACTGATCTGATCAAATTGTTTGTCACCAATTTTCCTGTTGTGCTCTTTGTTGGACCAATTTGATCAGCTGTCAGGGTCTCCCGTTTCCTTTTTATCTCCCCTCTCTCTCTCTCTTTTTTTTCATGACCGTTAATTTGGCGTGGCGTCACTGTGCCAGTATAAAGCATTCCCGCCACCCCAACAGTTCGCTTTTCTTAAAATAACTACTAATGGATATGGATACCTCCATGGAAGTAAGTAATCCTTTTTTTTTTATGAATAGCTTATTGGTGGGTTTCTTTTGTTGTTGTTTAAATGATTAACTCTCTCTCGTTTTTTTTCCAGTCTACTGATGCTAATAATAGCCGCAACAGCAGGATGGCTGATTTCTTCGATTCCCTCCTAAGGGACTCTTCCGATATTGTGAGTATTTTTCTTATTCTCCTTTTGCCGCTTAATATAGTCCTTTCCTTTTATGTCCATGTTTCCCCAATATTAAGACCTTTCTTTCTCTTCCTTTCAGGCTCGCGCGGTAAACCTACCACCCTCTCCTGATGCAACAATGGATGAGCCTGTATTTAGTGCCCCCCCCCCCGATTCCGATCCCCGCCCCTTGTGGTGTACCTGTCCCCAATCCGCCCCCCCCCCCCCCCCGCTTATGATCAACTATACCCCCTCCCCCCATTTACCACTCTACCCCCTTGAATTCACCTCCTCCTCCCGTTTCCCCGGTCCCGACTCCTTCTGTTCCGGTGGCGCCTGCTACAGTACCTACTATAACATTGTTTGTACCCCCCGGGGTGCAAATTCTGTGTTATTACACAAATGAAGTAAGTGTTTCGCTGTTTTTACTTTTATTGTTATTTAATTGCTTTGTATAAGATCCTAATGCTGGATGTGGGTGCTGCATGACTGGTTATTGTGTCGCTTTAGAAGAAGGCCTATGTCCAGCGATGGAAATGTTATGGTTGATAATATCAGATTCCATTTGTTATATCACCTAAATGAATCAAAGCAATTAATCAACAATATTTTCATGTGTGTGAGAGATTAACTTAGTTTTTTTTTCTCTTTTTTCTTATTTAACGCTTTTGCCTACAGATACTTGAAACACCCTAGTGCTTCCTCCCCTTTACTTGGTAAGTGGTACCTAATATCCTTCCTTTTATTTCCTTTTTGTTACTCGTCCTCATTGGTGTATGTGACTCCTGCTTTTCCTGGGAACTAATTGTGTGTGTTATGTTGTCCCCTTTTATGTGCCTTTTGGTAACAGGTTATATATTTTTTTTTCAGATTACTAATATACATTTAAAATTTTAGTGTATATTTGTTTTTGGATTTACTTGAAAGGGTTTTACCAGAAGTATCTAATGTGTTTTTTTTTTTTTCAGTATTGCCCTGGACTTTGCCGGAGGATTTTCTTTTATAAATTAATATATTTTTTCTTCTCTTTTTTTTTCTTTTTATTAATATCAATGCTAGTTTCTCAACTAGCTTTGATGTTTCCCCATGTTTAATGACCTTTCAGTTGTCTTGTATCATAGGTTTTCCCTTAGATTCAATTACTAAAACTTTTGAACGGCCAAGGATAGAACATAATTCTTTCCTTTTCCATAATACTGGGGTCTATAATTATAATTGATGGTAAATAAAATTATCTATTCTAATCACAACTTTTATTATAATAAAATTAATGACTAATCACAACTTTAATAAGCTTCACTTATTTATGTTCAATAATTCTTCTGTTGACTTGTTGCTTCCTTTTGTTATTTATAATAACGGGACAAATGTATAGTATTAAACTTTCCTCGAATCTCATTGGTTTTGGGATTAGTTAAAATATACACATTTGGGTATGGAATTGCGGCTACTACGTATGGCCCTTCATAAATAGCTGAAAACTTCTTAGTTATCTTATGTTCTGCATCAGATTTGTTTAATTTCCTAATTTTTACTAAATCACCGATCTGATATTGTATTAATCTGTATTTATTATTGAATCTCTCTTGTCTGGCCTTGGCGGTTCTCCTTAAATTTTCTTGGGCCAATTTTCTGACTTTATTTATATCTAGCTGCGTGCCATCTTATGTGGTGGCAATAGGTTCATCATTACAAAGTAAGAAAATTAAATTGAAGGTGATAACTACAAAATTTGCATGCAAGCCCAATCCACGAAATTTTGTCACTCTTACTCAGAGGATCCCACGTTTTTGTTACAAAGTTTGACCGGTTTAGGAGATAAATTTCCAAAAATGAATCCAAATTTTATATATGAAAATATCACTCAACTTTCATCTGTCCCCCTTAGACAATACATTTAAAAAAATGTTGAAAAAAGTTAGTGAATATACACGGAATATGAGCAGTCTTACGCAAAAAATACCACTTTTTTCATCCATACTTTCGCCTCCCAATAAACCCATTTTGGAGTTGGATTTCCAAAGAGGCTTAGGTTTATTTTCTCAGTTTTAAATGTTCTACAAAAATACCTGTATACATAATTATGATTCATATTCCTACATTGAAACGTAAAAAAAAATAATAATTTCAGTACCTATTTTTATTAACTGAGAATACTGATTTCAACGTTATCGGAAATTTCTATCTTTAAGGGATTAAACGGAAAACCAAGGTTTGTATGAAAAGTAAGAGTAAGACTCGAGTAACAGCGCAAATTTCAACGTTTTTTTAAATAAAAAAAATCATGTAATACTTAAGTTTTTAGTCTCCATAAGGTATCTTATTATCACAACGCACCTAGATTATTTCCAAAAAATTAGAGTAGGGACTACGACTGTCAATATAGTAGAGGTACGACGAAGACAGAACAATTAACAACATTTTGATGGGAACATGGGATGTTACTGTCTTCATTTTTCCAATAGTTGGTCACAAAAATGTATCCCTTATAATATCGCGTTCTTTACTACAGTAAGTAAATTCATTTTCGAGACCCAAATTGAGCCATATACTGATATATTACGAACAATAACAGATGCATTATTTTTCTTTGCTTTTTATTGATGGCACTTATGTCCAATAACTTTGTCCAATGTCATCCGTGCATTTCTGCCATATAATATTTCACAGGGTGAAAATCCAGTACTTTCATGATGGGTATTGTTATACAACTTTTCCAACTCAGGTAATTTATCCACCCAGCTACTATGTTTTTGTCCACAATATGTCCTGAACATTCTTCCTAATTCTCTGTTTAGCCGCTCCACTCCATTGGGTCGAGGATTTCTTACAGTTGTGTATATAGTTCTCACTCCTTCTTGTTCCATAAACCTTTTCCATTGTTTCGCTATATATTGTGATCCTTGGTCCGAAAGGATAGCTTTTGGTTTGATTATATCGAAAAATTGCTTCAGTTTCCCAATTAAAGCCTTAGTGTTAGCTTTTCTGAGCGCATAAAATTTAGAAAACTTACTAAAGGAGTCTTGTACTATCAATATATAATTCATTCCATATTTTCCCGTGGGTAGTGGACCATATAAGTCGGTCATAGCTATATCTCCTATGTTTTCTGTGATAATTGATCTGCAAGGTCCCACATATGACTTATTATTTATCTTTGTCATCTGACACTCATGACATGTTTTGACGATTTTCTTAACTCGTTTCGCAATGCCCATTCGATAGAATCGATCCTTGACATATTTGATCACTTTATATGCCTCCCTGATGTCCCATTTCCAAATGTATTTGTTTAATTACCTCATCTACCAACACTTCTGGTAGATATATTACTTCTTGCTGAGAATCTGGTTTATACACCAGTATTCCTTCCCTTATTCTACATCTTTGCGCTATTCTTCCCCTTTTATCTAATAGATCTACCGTTTCTAACTCATTTATTATGCCTTTAATCTCCTCATCTTCTTTCTGTAGTTTAGATATGCTTTTCAGTCGAGTAATTAATTCTCTATTTCTTCCAATTTCTGTATATAAAATGCCTGGCATAATTGTCTTATCTTCTTGGAATATGTCGCTCCTAACGGGATATCTGGACAGAATGTCAGCTCCTATATTTTCCTTCCCCTTAATGTGATCTATTTGGTAATCGAATTGTTCCAAATAATTTATCCACCTGGTTACTCTAGCGTTATATAATTTCCAATTCTTTACAAAAATTAACGCTTTGTGATCAGTCTGTATGTGTACTTTTGAACCCCTTAAGTATGTTTCAAATTTCTTCAAACAACAAATAACTGCATAAAATTCTTTTTCTGTTGTTGACCAGTTGAGTTGTGCTCCTCTCAAGGACGTGCTGTAGAATCCTAATATTTTTGGCTTCCCTAATTGTCCTTGCTGATACAGAACTCCTGCTAGACCTATTCCTGAACTATCGGTTTGTAAATAATATGGTTTACTGAAGTCGGGATGCTGTAATTCTATTTCCTGTACGAATAAGGTCTTTATGCATTGGAACGCGTTTTGTTCCTTTTCTTTCCATTGCCACTTTACTCCTTTCTTTAATAATTGGCATAATGGTTGTATATAATCGTTATATTTAGGTATAAATCTCCGATAGAAATTACATAATCCCAAAAAGGCCCTTACTTGTTTAATTTTTTTTGGTATTGGGAATTCCTGTATGGCCTGTAATTTTGATGGATCCGTCAGCAATCCTGTTGTGGAGATGATGAATCCCAACATCTTTATCTCTTTACACAAAAACTCACACTTGGCTAGATTACAAGTTACTCCTGCCTTATTCAACTTTCCCAAAATTATATCAATATGGATTAAATGTTGTTCTAAGGAGCCTGTTGTGATAATTGCCAGATCATCTAAATAGTTAACACAAAATTCTCGTACTTCATGCCCTAATATTATATCCATTGCTCTACTGAAAGATCCAACCGATGTTTTGAGTCCTTGTGGTAAAACATTGTACACATATGACTTCCCATTAAAACTAAATCCTGTGTACTTTTTGCTCTCTGTTGATATTGGAATTTGGAAATAAGCATTATTCAAGTCAATTACACTTATGTAATTTGCTCCATGGAATGAATTTATTACATCTAACTGTAATGGGGGTTTTTCTGTTTCCGCTATCATATGTTTGTTAATTTCTCTGGCATCCAATAGAACTCGTATCGTCTTATCCTTTTTCAAAGTGAACGTTAAAGGGCTGCAATAGGGTGTGGAAGCTCGACTAATTATTCCTTGCATTTCCATTTCTCGCAACTTCAACTCAATTTTTTCTCGATAAGCATAAGGTACTGGGTATGTTTTCTTCACCACAGGTGTATTACTTTCCATGATAATCTCATGCTGGTAACAATTAACTCTTCCTAACTCTTCCTTGAATAATTTGTTATATATGTATATATATGCTTTATGATTATTGCCCAATGTTTTCCTTCAATATTTGCAGTCAATCCTCCATACTTTAAAAATATTTCTTATTCTCAACAACCACATTCATTTAATAAATACTAGCATTAATTGTACTCTCTATTAAAATTGTTTATCTAATTTAAATTTTACTTAATTCTGTCAGTACGACAATCATTATGCTCAATATATTGCTAAATCCTGGCTACCCCGAATTGACCCAAGGATTATAGAATATTAAAAAGATACGAATGTTGTAAACAAAGTAAAGAAATCTCTTGTGTTATTTTTAATAAGATTCCAATATATCTAACCTTGTTTGTATAATTGCAAATAAAATATTTGCCCGGTAAGTAAATACTAAAACCTTTTTCTATGCCACAGCCTAAACATTTTTCGACAATTGTATTGCATAACCTAACTTCTGTACCTAAGCAAACTAATCATTGGTTTTCCTATATTTCCTATATCTCTGCTCTTACAAGTAATAAATAGATGCTATCTTGTTACGTATTTATATGATTCTGTGATATAATTAATGATGCCTTAATAGACAAGCTCTAATCCATATGTTGTTTACATTTCAGTATTAAGCAATGAATATGAAGAACGCTTTTACAACATCATATGAAATGAGTCGCCGACAAAGGAAATTATCCAAGATCCATTCATAAGAATCACAATTCCTGTGCTGCCGGCCAATAAAGCCAAGAAGGCTTCCTATATAACGTGTGTTTAAATTCGGAAGATCCAAGAGTTGCAGCTAAATGAAAAATGAGATATTTATTACAAAACATAACCTTACTTTGAACAAGAAGTGGATTTTTGACCATAAACTTTAGAGTTTAATACAAAATGGAGTCTGTCTCAAGCTTTGAGTATTCCAATGACGATTTTTTTATGAAGCAGCTTCAGGATGAGAATGTTGACGAGGAGCTGGGTTTGGTACAGCTCTGCCCCCTGCGTATTGAAATTTTGCATAGGTCTATGCAAAATTACAAACGCAAATTCTCTAAATTGAAACCCCTAGATTCCCCGTGTAATTGTGAACCTCATTTTTTCTGCCCCCAACATTCTCGTAGTTAACCAAATTCATTTATGTTAATAACTTTGGTTGAAAAAAAAAAAACTTCTATCTCTTTCTGTGCATTAATCAATTGTTGCCTTACCCAATAAATTCGAAGAGGTCGAATTTATTTTATTATATCCATTAATATGTGTTTAACAGTGTCAATACAACCAAATCTGAAGTTTAGATTTGATACTGATCTGATCAAATTGTTTGTCACCAATTTTCCTGTTGTGCTCTTTGTTGGACCAATTTGATCAGCTGTCAGGGTCTCCCGTTTCCTTTTTATCTCCCCTCTCTCTCTCTCTTTTTTTTCATGACCGTTAATTTGGCGTGGCGTCACTGTGCCAGTATAAAGCATTCCCGCCACCCCAACAGTTCGCTTTTCTTAAAATAACTACTAATGGATATGGATACCTCCATGGAAGTAAGTAATCCTTTTTTTTTTATGAATAGCTTATTGGTGGGTTTCTTTTGTTGTTGTTTAAATGATTAACTCTCTCTCGTTTTTTTTCCAGTCTACTGATGCTAATAATAGCCGCAACAGCAGGATGGCTGATTTCTTCGATTCCCTCCTAAGGGACTCTTCCGATATTGTGAGTATTTTTCTTATTCTCCTTTTGCCGCTTAATATAGTCCTTTCCTTTTATGTCCATGTTTCCCCAATATTAAGACCTTTCTTTCTCTTCCTTTCAGGCTCGCGCGGTAAACCTACCACCCTCTCCTGATGCAACAATGGATGAGCCTGTATTTAGTGCCCCCCCCACTCCATCTCTTCACTCCGAGTCCACCCTGTCCCTGTCCCCCCCCCCCCCCCCCGATTCCGATCCCCGCCCCTTGTGGTAGACCTGTCCCCAATCCCCCCCCGCTTATGATCAACTATACCCCCCTCCCCCCATTTACCACTCTACCCCCTTGAATTCACCTCCTCCTCCCGTTTCCCCGGTCCCGACTCCTTCTGTTCCGGTGGCGCCTGCTACAGTACCTACTATAACATTGTTTGTACCCCCCGGGGTGCAAATTCTGTGTTATTACACAAATGAAGTAAGTGTTTCGCTGTTTTTACTTTTATTGTTATTTAATTGCTTTGTATAAGATCCTAATGCTGGATGTGGGTGATGCATGACTGGTTATTGTGTCGCTTTAGAAGAAGGCCTATGTCCAGCGATGGAAATGTTATGGTTGATAATATCAGATTCCATTTGTTATATCACCTATATGAATCAAAGCAATTAATCAACAATATTTTCATGTGTGTGAGAGATTAACTTAGTTTTTTTTTCTCTTTTTTCTTATTTAACGCTTTTGCCTACAGATACTTGAAACACCCTAGTGCTTCCTCCCCTTTACTTGGTAAGTGGTACCTAATATCCTTCCTTTTATTTCCTTTTTGTTACTCGTCCTCATTGGTGTATGTGACTCCTGCTTTTCCTGGGAACTAATTGTGTGTGTTATGTTGTCCCCTTTTATGTGCCTTTTGGTAACAGGTTATATATTTTTTTTTCAGATTACTAATATACATTTAAAATTTTAGTGTATATTTGTTTTTGGATTTACTTGAAAGGGTTTTACCAGAAGTATCTAATGTGTTTTTTTTTTTTTCAGTATTGCCCTGGACTTTGCCGGAGGATTTTCTTTTATAAATTAATATATTTTTTCTTCTCTTTTTTTTTCTTTTTATTAATATCAATGCTAGTTTCTCAACTAGCTTTGATGTTTCCCCATGTTTAATGACCTTTCAGTTGTCTTGTATCATAGGTTTTCCCTTAGATTCAATTACTAAAACTTTTGAACGGCCAAGGATAGAACATAATTCTTTCCTTTTCCATAATACTGGGGTCTATAATTATAATTGATGGTAAATAAAATTATCTATTCTAATCACAACTTTTATTATAATAAAATTAATGACTAATCACAACTTTAATAAGCTTCACTTATTTATGTTCAATAATTCTTCTGTTGACTTGTTGCTTCCTTTTGTTATTTATAATAACGGGACAAATGTATAGTATTAAACTTTCCTCGAATCTCATTGGTTTTGGGATTAGTTAAAATATACACATTTGGGTATGGAATTGCGGCTACTACGTATGGCCCTTCATAAATAGCTGAAAACTTCTTAGTTATCTTATGTTCTGCATCAGATTTGTTTAATTTCCTAATTTTTACTAAATCACCGATCTGATATTGTATTAATCTGTATTTATTATTGAATCTCTCTTGTCTGGCCTTGGCGGTTCTCCTTAAATTTTCTTGGGCCAATTTTCTGACTTTATTTATATCTAGCTGCGTGCCATCTTATGTGGTGGCAATAGGTTCATCATTACAAAGTAAGAAAATTAAATTGAAGGTGATAACTACAAAATTTGCATGCAAGCCCAATCCACGAAATTTTGTCACTCTTACTCAGAGGATCCCACGTTTTTGTTACAAAGTTTGACCGGTTTAGGAGATAAATTTCCAAAAATGAATCCAAATTTTATATATGAAAATATCACTCAACTTTCATCTGTCCCCCTTAGACAATACATTTAAAAAAATGTTGAAAAAAGTTAGTGAATATACACGGAATATGAGCAGTCTTACGCAAAAAATACCACTTTTTTCATCCATACTTTCGCCTCCCAATAAACCCATTTTGGAGTTGGATTTCCAAAGAGGCTTAGGTTTATTTTCTCAGTTTTAAATGTTCTACAAAAATACCTGTATACATAATTATGATTCATATTCCTACATTGAAACGTAAAAAAAAATAATAATTTCAGTACCTATTTTTATTAACTGAGAATACTGATTTCAACGTTATCGGAAATTTCTATCTTTAAGGGATTAAACGGAAAACCAAGGTTTGTATGAAAAGTAAGAGTAAGACTCGAGTAACAGCGCAAATTTCAACGTTTTTTTAAATAAAAAAAATCATGTAATACTTAAGTTTTTAGTCTCCATAAGGTATCTTATTATCACAACGCACCTAGATTATTTCCAAAAAATTAGAGTAGGGACTACGACTGTCAATATAGTAGAGGTACGACGAAGACAGAACAATTAACAACATTTTGATGGGAACATGGGATGTTACTGTCTTCATTTTTCCAATAGTTGGTCACAAAAATGTATCCCTTATAATATCGCGTTCTTTACTACAGTAAGTAAATTCATTTTCGAGACCCAAATTGAGCCATATACTGATATATTACGAACAATAACAGATGCATTATTTTTCTTTGCTTTTTATTGATGGCACTTATGTCCAATAACTTTGTCCAATGTCATCCGTGCATTTCTGCCATATAATATTTCACAGGGTGAAAATCCAGTACTTTCATGATGGGTATTGTTATACAACTTTTCCAACTCAGGTAATTTATCCACCCAGCTACTATGTTTTTGTCCACAATATGTCCTGAACATTCTTCCTAATTCTCTGTTTAGCCGCTCCACTCCATTGGGTCGAGGATTTCTTACAGTTGTGTATATAGTTCTCACTCCTTCTTGTTCCATAAACCTTTTCCATTGTTTCGCTATATATTGTGATCCTTGGTCCGAAAGGATAGCTTTTGGTTTGATTATATCGAAAAATTGCTTCAGTTTCCCAATTAAAGCCTTAGTGTTAGCTTTTCTGAGCGCATAAAATTTAGAAAACTTACTAAAGGAGTCTTGTACTATCAATATATAATTCATTCCATATTTTCCCGTGGGTAGTGGACCATATAAGTCGGTCATAGCTATATCTCCTATGTTTTCTGTGATAATTGATCTGCAAGGTCCCACATATGACTTATTATTTATCTTTGTCATCTGACACTCATGACATGTTTTGACGATTTTCTTAACTCGTTTCGCAATGCCCATTCGATAGAATCGATCCTTGACATATTTGATCACTTTATATGCCTCCCTGATGTCCCATTTCCAAATGTATTTGTTTAATTACCTCATCTACCAACACTTCTGGTAGATATATTACTTCTTGCTGAGAATCTGGTTTATACACCAGTATTCCTTCCCTTATTCTACATCTTTGCGCTATTCTTCCCCTTTTATCTAATAGATCTACCGTTTCTAACTCATTTATTATGCCTTTAATCTCCTCATCTTCTTTCTGTAGTTTAGATATGCTTTTCAGTCGAGTAATTAATTCTCTATTTCTTCCAATTTCTGTATATAAAATGCCTGGCATAATTGTCTTATCTTCTTGGAATATGTCGCTCCTAACGGGATATCTGGACAGAATGTCAGCTCCTATATTTTCCTTCCCCTTAATGTGATCTATTTGGTAATCGAATTGTTCCAAATAATTTATCCACCTGGTTACTCTAGCGTTATATAATTTCCAATTCTTCACAAAAATTAACGCTTTGTGATCAGTCTGTATGTGTACTTTTGAACCCCTTAAGTATGTTTCAAATTTCTTCAAACAACAAATAACTGCATAAAATTATTTTTCTGTTGTTGACCAGTTGAGTTGTGCTCCTCTCAAGGACGTGCTGTAGAATCCTAATATTTTTGGCTTCCCTAATTGTCCTTGCTGATACAGAACTCCTGCTAGACCTATTCCTGAACTATCGGTTTGTAAATAATATGGTTTACTGAAGTCGGGATGCTGTAATTCTATTTCCTGTACGAATAAGGTCTTTATGCATTGGAACGCGTTTTGTTCCTTTTCTTTCCATTGCCACTTTACTCCTTTCTTTAATAATTGGCATAATGGTTGTATATAATCGTTATACTTAGGTATAAATCTCCGATAGAAATTACATAATCCCAAAAAGGCCCTTACTTGTTTAATTTTTTTTGGTATTGGGAATTCCTGTATGGCCTGTAATTTTGATGGATCCGTCAGCAATCCTGTTGTGGAGATGATGAATCCCAACATCTTTATCTCTTTACACAAAAACTCACACTTGGCTAGATTACAAGTTACTCCTGCCTTATTCAACTTTCCCAAAATTATATCAATATGGATTAAATGTTGTTCTAAGGAGCCTGTTGTGATAATTGCCAGATCATCTAAATAGTTAACACAAAATTCTCGTACTTCATGCCCTAATATTATATCCATTGCTCTACTGAAAGATCCAACCGATGTTTTGAGTCCTTGTGGTAAAACATTGTACACATATGACTTCCCATTAAAACTAAATCCTGTGTACTTTTTGCTCTCTGTTGATATTGGAATTTGGAAATAAGCATTATTCAAGTCAATTACACTTATGTAATTTGCTCCATGGAATGAATTTATTACATCTAACTGTAATGGGGGTTTTTCTGTTTCCGCTATCATATGTTTGTTAATTTCTCTGGCATCCAATAGAACTCGTATCGTCTTATCCTTTTTCAAAGTGAACGTTAAAGGGCTGCAATAGGGTGTGGAAGCTCGACTAATTATTCCTTGCATTTCCATTTCTCGCAACTTCAACTCAATTTTTTCTCGATAAGCATAAGGTACTGGGTATGTTTTCTTCACCACAGGTGTATTACTTTCCATGATAATCTCATGCTGGTAACAATTAACTCTTCCTAACTCTTCCTTGAATAATTTGTTATGTTTGGCTAGGATGACTTGTAACTTTTCCTTCTCTTCTTCTTTCAGTGTTATTCCTATCTTGTAATCAAAGGAGCCCTTCTTTTCGTTTAAGATTACACTTTGTGCTTCCAGCGCTGGTTCAGTTTCTGCTTCCCGAAATTTTATCCATATTAATTCATCCTTCAATCGGATTCTAATTCCTCCTTCCTTAAGTCCCAATTTTATAATGACTTGGTGTTCCTTCATCCAGTCAAATCCCAATATTAAGGGTAAACTTAATCCTGGAATTATCAAGAAGTCTATATCCACCTGGACTCCTTGTATTATGACCGGTATTAAGGCTATCATTCTTATTTCCTTACTTTTGTGTCCTGAGGCTGTTTTTATCTGCATCGGTTTAATCGGCATTATGGGTATCTTTGGTTGTTGTTCTTTAATATACCCCCATAATTCCTCCGAGATACAAGTGACATCTGATCCTGTATCTAACAATCCTATTATTTCATTATCAAAGATGAACACCTGTATTTCTGACCTGAAATTTCCAAGTTCTGTTTGTTTGGAATCGTTTTCTTCAAAAACTGATCTAACTTCAATTTGCTGGAATTCTTTTTGTTCAGATTTCAATTCCAACAATTCTATCAATGCTTTATCAATTTTATTTTCGCTGAATCCTAACCCATCTTTATTGATCTGTCCCATATCAGACCTTAGTGGCACCATTATCCCCAATCTATTTTTCCCTAGTGTTTGGCCTGGTGTCCATCCTTGTTTTAACATTATTTTTAAAGAACTGACCCCTGTTTCATAGGCTGACTTGGGGTCCTTTTCGTCAGCTGCTAACAGTTTTCCTGTTCTATGACTTCGACTTCGACCGAGTTATTCTGCACATTGGGCCCCCCTTTCCTAATTCGCTGTTGAGTTTCTTCTGGTCTTTTCCAATTCTGGTATCTTTGTTGATAGTCTCCTTTTCCCTTCTCAATTGGTTTGGTATTATTTGTGTTAGGAGTTTCCTTTTCCCGGAGTCCTTGTTTGTTGACATTATCCATTGATCTCAAAAACTCCGCCGTTCCAATAATTGTTGTCAGTTTAGTGGTGATAAACGCTTGTTGTATATTTTTTGGAAAATGACGGAGGACATCTGAGACTAGCTGTGCCTCCGGTATGGTCAGGCTATCCCCACGCGTTTCGACCGCGCGAAACATTCCGATCTCTAAGTAGCTCCCCGGCGGGACAAAACGTCAGTGGGCTGCCACGCCTCGCGGCGAGCGGACGGCGTACAGTTAACGTTTCCCGCGCAACCTGTGCTGTACGATGTTGAAAAATAAAAGTCGGACATATTGTTTTTGTGGCAACAAAGACGGTTGAAAATGATTTCATTTGTTCCAGAACACATTAAACTCTCCGGAATAAAAGATTTGGTTTAAGAATTAACGTTTACTGGGGCACTATTGACGCGTAACTATTAAAGTCTGGGTATTTCTCTAAAAATCTTTATGGGGCGCCTAGCTTTTTTTCGAAATAATTGTGTTGGTTTGATTCCATGCTGTGTTGTTATTATTATTACTGAAGGTTTAGTTATACAATCAATAAGTAAAATATTTAAAGATTCACTCTATGATACATTATATTTTAGAAACACGATTACTTGTAGTTTCCTCGATAGTTTTTTTTAAAGCTACCTCAAAAATGCAACATAAACCCCTAGTATGTCATAAATACTGCAGGGAAAGTTATCAGTTTTTTTAATAATAACATAACGAGATGTTATCTATAATGTATACGTCTTACATTTTCAAAATCTGTATTATTTTAATAATTAAACCGAAAAAACATGATTTCTGCGCTCCCAGCAGAGATGGGCATAAGTTAATTTTTAATCTCGATTAACGATTAAAATTGACGATTAGTTAATCTAATCGTACGAGTTCCGATTGATTTAATCTCGATGAAGTTAATTGTTGATTAATTTTTAGCGATTAAATTTTTAATCGATTAATTAATTCGATTAACTTTCTCTTGATTAATATTAAGGAAAAAAAAAAGACTTTTTGTAAGTCTTTACAAGTCCCTGCCTAGAACATCTTAGAGTACCGCACTATAAAAACCATCTCGTATTACTGTAACAAGAGGGAAGAGGGAAGAGCGGAGAGCGGAGAACGGCGAGTGGAGAGCGGAGAAAGGCGTGCGGAAAGCGGAGAGTGGCGTGCGGAGAGCGGAGAGTGGCGTGCGGAAAGCGGTGTGCGGAGAGCGGAGTGCGGCGTGCGGAGAGCGGAGAGTGGCGTGTGGAGAGTGGGCAGAGGCGTGCGGAGAGCGGAGAGTGGCGTGCGGAGAGCGGAGAGTGGCTTGCGGATAACGGAGAGCGGCGTGCGGAGAGCGGTGAGCGGCGTGCGGAGAGCGGTGAGCGGCGTGCGGAGAGCGGTAAGCAGAGAAGCGGAAAGAGGGAACGGTCGGATGCAAAGGTAACCGAACTGACTACCGAGGTGACTGAACTAGACTGGTTGACCAAACGAGCGAAGGCACGAGAAAAAGCTAGCGGTTACATAACGGAGGCAACCCTAGCGCACATTCCAATGACGTTGCGTCACCCGCGGGAGGGGGCATAGATAGCGGTGGCAACGCCTGCCGTCCAAACAAGTGGTGTATCTGTTACGTAGTAACTTGTATATAATCTGTGGTATGGTATAATTTAACATCTTCGCTCTTCCTATTATTCGAAGAAAATAGGTTAACATCGAGGGTGTTTCCGACTCCTTCCATGTGCCTTGTACTATATTGCGCCGTAATTCATTTTGCTCGTGGGTGCCCCAATAGGTTGATAAGAAATAAGATTTAAAATCCGCCACAGTAACCCATCGTTCCTTGTATACCCGTGCCCATTCACGGACATCCTCTTCTAAACACTCCTGAATCAATTCTATGTCCGTTCCTTCTTTTGATGCCCTCTTCAAATAATTATCTAGATCTTCTAAAAAGGTGACTGGATGAATTTTCTTATCCTTCCCAAACTTTGGCTTTTCTAAATTTACATTTTTTACATTATAAATCACCGTTTTGCGCTCATTTGTTTGTAATTCCATTTCGCCTTGTGTTTTTAAACTTGAATTCCTTGCCTCCTCTTCGTTCTGGTGTTCACATCCTTTGGAATTCTCCGTTAAATCCCTTTGACTAATCTCTAATACTGGTGGCTCCGCGGTGGATTGTGTTATAGCATTATTGGAGGCGAGTCCACTTCGTTGTTGTGGTGAATTATTATTATTGGTCCGCTCATTGGAACTTTCTAAAATCTCCATGGTTCTTGAATCTTCTCCTGTACTCAACTCCGCTCTATTTCCCAGGGTCTGTAGCGTTCGTATTTCTGACCTCATAACACTTAATTCCTTAGTTATTTTGCTTTCTGTCTTCTTTAATAAACTCAACAGGACTCCCATTTTTTTTCTCTTTGGCCTTAGTTTTGTTGCTAACGCTCTAGCTCTCCCGCTGATTACGGGACTTTTCACGGTCGTCTTAGTCTCTTCCGAAGTTTTAACCATTTTACTAGTCTAAAACATAGTTTTAATTTCATTATATGTATATAAATATATTTTCTCTTTTTTTTTTCCATAGTAAGATGTGCCTTCCCTTTTATTACGATTTTAAATAATCAATAGCTATTAAAGATTCCTTTACTTAACAATGGAAAATATCCTAAATTGAATATTCTTATTTAACTATCGATTTAATAATCGACATCAATAATCGATTACTTTTAAAGTTGCGTTCTTACTTGTCTATACTGTCTCCTGTCATTTAACTCCTAGACATATTTTATATAATACTCAATTGTATTTTTGGACCCTGATCACCCCATAAATTTTTATACCAGTGTTATTTCTCCTAATTAAGAGGTAGCATTGTACTTTGAGTGATTTTAATGTCTAAATTCAATTAATTCTCCTATTATCCGAATGAACATTTGTTTTGATTAGCATAAAACGTGTGGGGTTGTTTATAAAGTGATTTAAAGTTAAGACTATAACTGAATAATTAACCGTTAAATATTATGTGTTATTATGTGAATAGAATATGAGTTTCAATTATTATTCCTATCTTAAGGTGTATGGATGATAGAACAAAGGTTATGTCATCAAACTAACCTACAAATTGTTGTGACTTGATGACAATCCTCATATTTATATTGACTAAACCCGGAGCCTATAATGTACAAGGTAAGCACTTTTCTCCTTTTATTTCGTTATAGACTAACATTCTGGTTACAAACATTTATTTTATGCAAAAGAAATATTACATTTTGCTTTATGAATATTTCACTATAAAAACAATTATAGTCGCTTATTCGTGAGCATCTAAAACCTAGTTGTTACTAATGTAACTAAATAATAAGCTTGACAACCTATAAGTAAACAGATTACAACTATGTATGAATAAATCACTAACAGACAATAAAGACATGTTGTTTTTACATTGGAATACAAGGAGTACCCACTTGGTTTTATTTTTAGATTTAGTTTTACTGTGAATTTATAATACTCACATTGTACATAATATTATTTATTGCCCCAGGAGAAGTAATATCAATACATTATATAACATTGAAGGTGAACTACTGGCAAATTAGAATTTTATTGTCACCGCCTACTAGTTCTAAAATGTTAAATGAAATATTGAAAAGTGATAATTTAACTGTAAAGTGTCTGTTGATACTTGATGTATAGAAAGAAAATGGACAAAAATAGTGTAAACAATATACTTGTTAACAACTAATTTGTCTTGGCTTTGGACATAACCCATATAAAATGATTATTTATTCACATTTGCCTTTTATTTTTCAGATTCGAATGGTGAGAGAAAATATAACAAACAACAATTACACATTCAATACATGTCAAGATTTTTCTCTCAAGAACTATTCATGGTACCTAAGTCAAATTTAATTAGAACTACTAATAACAATGTTGATATATAAATAAGCTTATGTACACATATTGATATATAAATAAAGAGTTCCTGTCTGCCCCCTAACTTCATGACAAATGATAATTGCTAAACAAAATTTAATATTCTCCCTTCTGTTTACAGCGAGAACCGAGATGGAAGATAAGAACTTTAAAATTTGAAAGGGAGATTTCCAACAGGTAAATATTTTAACTTATTTAACCTATTTTCACCAATATCTTTGTGTCTGTCTTGTCTGTCTATGATAGATTTTACTCAAAAATAATTTTCCTTTTGAACAATAGTTTTAAATCTTTGTATTAATACATTGAAAATATATAACAACTGATCTGTTGAAGTTGTTTTTGTTTATCACTTGTTTTTTTTTTCAATAATTATTATTAGCTAAATTTTTAATCCCTAGAAATACATTTAATGAACTTGTTTGAACTTTATTATTAACTTGTTTATTTATTTTAACTTGTTTGAATATAAATTATATAAGACTGCCCCCCAAATCTTAATCTTTTGCCCATATATGGAATTATATGCATGATCTGCCCCCCATGTGATCAATCCTTTGACCGCCAAGCCCTTGAAAGGTGTCAATGTTAATATATTACAACTAAAACCACCATGAACTTCAAAAGTTCCCTGTTAACTTTCCCTGTTATATTTGTGTCATAGTGAACAACCCCAATACCTGGCGTTCAAAAGGCTGATCTGAAAGCAATGTTGAAAAATAGTTTCCATAATTATAAAAGGTATCTATTATAGTGGACCAGTACTTCAAAGTGCATAAAAAGTATTAACACAAAATTTACACCTTGATTTTTATTTTTTTCAGCGGAAGATAAATCCAGGGCCAAGCGGGGACTACACTGGAAGTGTGAAAATTAATCGAATCCCTGCGAAGCTATGAAGAGCCAGTCACTAGTCAACAAAATAGCTTTTAAACTTAAATTAAGTAATGCATGCATTAGTGGGAAAATTATAACACAATTTTACTTATATGGACTCAAGCTATTCTCTCAGAAAACCTCCATTTTCACGAACAGCAAACTGTGACCTAAAAAAGGTCACTTAGAAACCATATTGTTTCCCCCTGCCCCTGATAAATACCCCTAATTTATCCTGGTCACGGCACCAAACTGTACAAAACCCTCCCTCTCTAAAAATAATTTTTATATCTTTTTAATTCATAATAATATGGTTTCTACTTCTCTAATGGCCAAGGCGTGATCTTCTAGTGGTTAGGACCCCTTATATACGTTAATGCATCGTAACCCTGATTCTTTAAGTTGACTAAGAGTTAGCTCAAGTCCATTTACATATAATGGGTAATGGAGTTAGAAAGATTAGGGTTTTGTGAACTAAGTAATTAGCCTGAGATGAGTGCTGTCCTCCCGTCAACTACCAACCAATCGACTGTAATTAGTTATTAAACCCTACAACCTCCATACTTATTCTACTACATAAACAGGTCCTTGAAGCAGTAGAGTGATTGATAGTGGGATTAGGAACACTTAGCTAGCTTAAGATGTAGGGCTTCTAAAATTAAAGGAATAGGATTATAATGAAACAAATGATAGGTTAATAAAGTATGTATATTGAATCTTTGTATGATTGTATTAAGATTTAATGCGTTTTATTTTTGCCAGTCAGGCCTGAATTGTAATTTAATAATTTTGTGCCAGAAGAGTTTAAATTAGTTTATTTTATTTAACTTTACCAACGGTTCATTATAAGGCTTACTGTAAGGGGAAGAACCGTCAAGAAACCCCCCAGACTGCCTTAATACAAATTATATTTTTGAACAATTAAGCAAATGAATTATTACAAATATGAATTGCCATCATAGGCTCTGCCTATACCTAAACGATTAGCTTAACTTATCTCCAACCATGAAATGCATTTCACTAGAGCACAATAGTAACCTTTCAGTATATATTGTCGTCTTGTAATCCTTCATTAATATCATAAAAATACTTCTTCCTAGCCCTATACATACTGACACGCCAAAGCCTTAATATAGCCAGGGGAAGAAAGTTCACTATTTAAGAGACTCCATATAGCAACAATAGGCTTTAAGTTAAGGTCCAATTGAAGTCCTGTGGTATATGCAATTAAGCCCCTAAAACCGAACCGCTTATACGGAACGATTGCTGTGTTAAAGCGCTCTTCACATATTATAGTTAGGGGAAGCGCCTTGGCCCAATTCCATCGTCCACAGGTCTAACTTTCATATGGATGTACAAGTATTAAAAGCATAGAGTCCCTTAAAGAGTTAATTTTAATAGTTTTATCTCACAGTAATTCCTATGATCCTGCCAGACTCCGTGAGACTCTACAAGTCCATAAGACTGATTATTTTTAGTTCAGAACCAGTCGAAGTGACCTGAAGTTAAATGTGATCAGAGGTTTGTGTTAACAGCGTTTTCGACGAAATAGGGTAGTTGTAAGTTGCGCAGCGGATTCTGACCACATCTACACAAACAGATGCCTTCCTTTGGTTATTTACGTAAGTATTTTGTCGCTGCAAATCCCCAAGAACCCGCCAGGTTCCACTAGTTTAATAATTAGCAGAAACTCCACATGGTCCATCTGACCTAAGATATTTAGCTCTAATCCAGTTGTAGATACTTGGAATTAAATGCATTCAGGGGTTGTGTTAATAGCGCCTTTGACGAAGTAGTTGTGGGATTGCGCTATGAAACCTGACTGCATTAATCCCGAGCTGAAATCTATCTCTGGCTGTTTTAATATTAATCAAAAGCGTGGAGTTTCTGACCTATCAGCAATCAAAAGTCTACTTAGTTAGCGCGCGTGGCTATTGGAGTGTCATTATTGCAGTAGTCCTACTGCTAAGGTCAGGTGAAAGTTGAATTCCAAATAATCAAAGTTATCCCTTGGGTAGGGTTGAAATAGTCCTAAAAGGTTACTTAGACCATTTTGGAAGAAAGTTATGTACATATCAAAATCCCAATATTCAAACTTGATGACATATATATTAGTAGTCTACATTTAAACAATCTATGTACATAACTTTGCCCCGACATATAACTAAGTTAAAATACATAAACGACACATCAGTTGGTATTTCTTTAACTATGAAATGATCACATAAATCCCATACGCAACTCGGGTATGGACACACCAGGAGAACAAGGTACATTAGTAAGATATTAACGGAAATAAGCACATGAGAGATATCAGTCCGTATCCAATTCCGTCCTCACAACTAAAACATAGAATTTCAACAATAAATTCCGAAACTAATATTATCAATTAGCAGTCTATTTTAACTTAATCTTTGTGACGAACTCTGAATTAAACGCAGTCTGATATGAACACATAAAACAGAATGAACATTTATAAAAGGCACAACACAATACAAAAGAAATAAATGTATTAGTAAACAGTTCGCATAGCAAGACAAGGCAATGGAAGTTTTAATCTCCCCTTCTAAGCAAATACATAAGGAATAACGCCTTGTTATCACCGTTCGGTATTCCCGGCATTATCCTAAGTAAATAAAAGCCCATAATAATATCTTGTTGTCACCGTTCGGTATTCCCGATATTATTGGAGTAAATGAATAAATGTGTCAGTGCATCTGGAAAGGTACCTTGTTTGAGGTATTGAGTTATGCATAGTTCCAAAAAGTAGATTAAATTTGCTATCAACACAAAAAAGAATAATGACTGTAGGTGGAACCACTATTTTTATATAAATTTTTGAATTTTCGACTTGCGAAATGCACAAGTTGAGAAAATTGCATTTAAAGTTTATAGTGACAAAAAACACACTTCTACTTCGAAGTTACATAGTGAAGGGTATAATCATAATCTTTGAATGTTAAAGAATTATAATAAAGGTGAATTGTCTAAAAACACATGTTAATTATTCTGATTTCTTAGGTTGAACATGCCAGGGTGGAAGAAACACGAAAGTGTTAATTATACCCAATTCATAAAATAACGAGGTTAAAACTGTTAGTTTCTCATCATAGTTACATATTCTATGGCCTTTTGGGACAATTGAGTGAAAGAAAACTCCATAATCATAAAGAAATTTAATAATTACCGCATTTTTAACAGTTACAAAAAAGATCACTTATTATATTAAAAACCAACAAAATAGTTTGTATATTCATGCTATATCACAAGATCAAATGGTATTTAGCGTGTTGTACCACAATGGTATAATAGAAATGGTGTTAAAGCAGTTTTTTTTAACAATAAAGTTTAGTGACTCGGTCGAAACTTTTGTATGGAAACGGAACTAGGGTACCTTGTCACGACATTTACTAAACTTTAGTAACTTAAACTCGAAGATCACTATTTTAGTACCTATAATGCAAGAAATATCTGTAACAAAATGTTATTTAGGATAATTATAGCGGAAATCAATGTATTCTTATTTATAAAAACTTCTGTTTTAGTCGTGTAAGACATCAAGTTTAGCATTTTACTAAACTGGGTACCTTGTCACGCTAAGTCATTATCTTACATAAATGGAGTAAATAGAAAAAATAACTCAATTGTGTACATAACTGCACCTAATAATTTATGATTTATCAGTCTTTCAATCAATATTACTAATTATATACGTCAAACAACTAAAATCACAGCTCAATTTTTCATTGACTAAATTCGAGATCAACAAATTAATTATTATTAATATAGAAACAACTCATGACGCGACCTTGGTATGGTTTTAGTAGGAGAAATATACCTAATCGGTATTTTCCCTCAATCTATCCTCAGCATGGTCGCGTCACGACACACGATAGTGAAGGTGCAATTCTGTGTCGATATCGATGAAATAGGCTTGGTGAAATATTCCGGGAATGTTTATTTAAATCAAAATACTTTGGTTTAGTACAAAATTAAACAAAACAGTAAAAGTAATGTCTGTAATAATAGAATTATTGGATTTTTTTAATATAGCGCAAATTCTCAGAGAATTCCACCAAACCTAATTTATTTAAATCTTCCTTAAAATAATTAGTATATAATTTACCGTTACCTAATTTTCAATTACCAATTTTTTTTGATTGGTTATTTTTCATTGAGTTGTTATGAAATTAAATTATCTACTTGAAAGTCAAAAATCAATCTGTCCGCGATACCTATATACCGTAATGCTATTTTCTACATGGCCTCGTGAGACGTTGACCTGCGAAAATCTTACTAGAGGAATACTTAAACCTTTATTCAGCTTCTCGGACTTCATCGGCCGCTCTTTTTTTACAAAAATATTTATCTTTTCTTTTCTGGTTTCTGTGGCCCATTTCACCGCAGTAGCTACACTTAGGCGTTTTTCTTTTTCGTGAAGTTGGCTCTTGCCCTTCTGGTCTAGTCAAGTTCGATGAGGTAGGCAAATCGATACGTCCAACCGGGGCAGTTTCTGATACAGATACATTTCTTTCAGAATCCGCAATTTGCAAAGGATCAACCATATCCCTCGCTGTCACTAGTCTTAAGGGTTCAGGACATAGCACGTTTTGAGCTTCAAGCGCGACATATGGACGTATTTTCTGAAACAAGTACTGCTGTCGCTCAAACGTCAAACGTGTTGGTGGAACCACGGGTGGACTCGTTATTTCGGTGAATGCATTGGTGTCGTCGAAAACCTTGATATTCTGCTTACTATCATCATCGAAAGATTTCGTGCATTGTAAAAGCCCAGGATAATAATTTGATGTCTTGAAGTGGCTGTAAGAAAGCAAATTTGGTACGGTTTGTGGAGATTGTCCTTTAAAGAAATCAGCCCAATTGTATGATTGCACATGAATCTCATCACCAGTTTCATTTCCGACCACAACAGCTGTTATTGTGTCAGAATTGTGGCATGCTGCTACTGCACACTCGCACAGATCTTTAATCGTGTTTGAGTTGGAGAGACGGAATTTTTTTTTAAATAAGCCGAAATACAAATCGGGTGCAAATTTTGTGTGCCCTACAGGCAAAAACGAAAGTTGGAATGAATGGTGCTTCCCGGTCAATGTACGCCATAATGCGTATTGCATCATGAAATTGTTCTTGTTTTGCCCGCAGCAGTTATCTGCATGACAAATTACGTCGGTTTCTCCAAGTGCGAAATTATTGAAAAAGTGATCGACCAACGAAATAACAGTGTTCGCTCCTTTTCCTGTATTACATGCTTCTGGAATAATATACAAAACAAATTGTTTCAGAGGTTCTGCGGCAATGCCAAATAGTCCCACTTTATAGCCAGTCAAGAAATAAATAGGGCCAACTTGTTGTGAACTGTGCGGTAAATGTACCTGTTGGGCAAAATCAAAGGAGTAGTGCATCGTTCCTGGCCTCGAACATGGTTGATTTTGTCCCAATTTATGGTTTCTAAATGTTTCTGCAGAATTTTCAATCGATTGCTTATAATATGCACGTTCAGCTTGAACCATATTTATATGCAGAGCAGATTTTTCGATTAGTGCTTGCTTTTCTTGTTCGTCTAAGCATTGCATTTTACCTAATGAGGTAATATTTTTTTGGCATTTATTACACAAGTCTGTCCGAGGCTTTTGGACAACGATGTTAGGAACGAATTCCGTCCACAAATTATACCAAGTCCGTAAGCCCACGGCATCTTTTTCGGACAACTTGGCCGCATCTTGGTACTTTCCGAATACATGTCGTTTGTTCATAGAACTTGGTAAAATCATTAGATCTGTATTGTGATGAAATGGAACTCGACCTGGCAAAACTAAAGCATTTTGTTCTGCAAAAGATTTTATAAACAAAACCGCGTCAATCTTTTGCTGAGCAGCCATTGCTGTCACTCGATTGTGAGATATTGTAGATGTAAAGTTTCCTGCACCAAATTTATTAAGTATGTTTTTGAATTTTTTTATTCCCAATGCATTTACGAATCTAAAGAAATTCTTGCAAACGGAAACGCCCTGAAAATGAAATTTTGTAGAAGACCTTGTTCGTTTCTTTGGTTTCTGGCGTATTGTATTCGTTAAAGGTCCTCGTCGTGTCAAAGCATTAATAGCACCCAAAGCGAACAGGTTTAAATGGTTTTGACCTAAATCACATTTAGTGTCCATTGATTTTGCTTCTAGTCGAGACCTTAGGACGTCTTCATGAACGAATTTTTCGTGACACGATTTTTCACAGCCGCAGCCATTTACAACCATATCTTCCTCTACATCCTCTAAAAGAAATTGAATATTTTCATCGGTAGAGAAAATATCACGAGGGGCTCTATCACAATCACTATTATCTGAATAACTGGCGTCCACTTCGGAAGCACTTCGAACATACTTTAAGTATTCCTCTTCAAAAGACTTTAAATCCGCGTTTGAGCAAAGTCCATAATCACTTTTTGATATATTCTGAGAAAGTAGATCTAAAACAATGAAATAAAAAAAAATTGTAAGTAAAACCAGAATCAAACATACTTATACTAGGTGATTATATAATTATTCGTCTTCGCCATACATTCTTTTCAAGTTTTTCTTGATCCTTTGTTGTAACAATTGCTTGGGATCTTTATATTTTGTGTTCTTAGCATTATCTACAGTACTAGATCCAAATGACATTTGATCTTTAATTTTTTTTACTTCGTTAAAAATTGCAACATAGGCAGTACAACGATAATTTTCCGGCAAACACTCTAATTCATATAGCACTATTCTTGCCATATCTTCGTTCCGGGGGTCTAAAATGTCACGATTGCGATAATAGTTTATGTTAGGTAAGTCGCGAGTCGAATATTCTAAAGTATTAACGCAATTATTATCGAGACCTCCCATTGTAAATTGTATGTCCACCTCTCGCGTTTGAGTGCATTTATCTTCTGAAAAGATCGAAATATAAAATTTATACTTAAATTTATCCTTTATTGCACAAAATACGATAATATTATTGCACACACGGTGGAATTCACTTCAAAAATATTTTAATAATTTACTTCCGTACCAAGGAAATTATTAAAAAATAAAATGAAATCCACTTCTACATCACCACAGCTCGGAATAAGTAGTGCAAATTTACCTAAAGTTTGCAGGAGGACGTAACTTTGAGTGGTTACAATAACCGAAAAATATTTTTTTTTATTTTTAACCTTTTGAGCGCCACAGTCGGCTGTGGCCGTCAACAAAAAATCGTGCCCCTGACGCCACGTCGGCCACAGCCGTCCAAATTTCAATGATCAAAAACTTTGTAATTCTAACCGCTACAAGTATTTTTCAATCCCTGTTCAGTGGCGTTCCCTAGCCTCAGTGGCACGGTAAATTGCTAGACCGCTTGGCGGTCAATAGGTTAATGATCGCGGGATTTTCCGATTCGATTCCTACTAATAATAGTGATAATCTAACAATAACAGATGATTCATATCGATAATTTGCTGATGCCCTGCACTACACTTTTTCGATTGCTCCGTGTGTAGGTACTAAGTAGACACAAGTACACAACATCGCACTCAACCGAGTCCTCTGGTTGGCGGCGGCATCGCTACTCGCCCTAACTCTGGTTATGCTTACTGGTTGGACCTACCTACACATAGCGTTTTACGTGGTCGGTACTTATAAAGTTATAAATGAAACAGGTAGGCATGTACCTACAACTACGATTATAAGTACGTTCAAGTCTATGACTAAATGGGTTGGTAGGATTACCTATTTAGCCCCCTTTATGTATTAGATTAGGCAGTGTAAATGTAACAGTATAAATTCATATTACCTGTCTCTTTTGGTGTTCCTGTTGTCCGAGCTTGTAAACTTGTCGGCTGGGAAGATACTTCGTCAGTAAATAGTATTTCACTTTCCTCCATAATGTTTCTATCAATGATGCCTGAAATTAGGACCATTACCTATAATCGTTATTTCTCGACAATAATCATAAATAATACAAATCGGAGAACGTTCTCGAGAAAGTACCTACAACTTGCACCTACGTAAAAACAAAAACAACCAAACGTAGTAGGTACTTACCTTGGTAGTATTTTTCTATGACGTCTCAATTCACAACAATTTCACTACCTATTTGAGAGACACGAGTTTGCGTAGGTATGAACGTAGCGAGTCAAAATAACATGTCCCTTGTCTACACAACGGCAGCCGACTGCAGACTAATATCGCGCACGGCGCGCGGCGCACGAGTCGCGTCACATTCCCCTTCCCCGCCCATCCCCCGGCCCCTCGGCACCTTTACCTTCAGCACCTTTCCAGCCTCTGATCTAAGTAATGGCAAACGTATTAAACTAAAATAAATAGTTATTTCATACAAGAGTCATGCAAGTAGAATGTTTTCTTATAAAAAACATTAAGTATTTTTTTTTGTTCAAAAAATTATTTTGCTATAGACCGATCCTATACCTTATCTTAGAAAGAGGTAGTTGACTACCCGCGATGGAAATATTGACAAAATTATTCAAAATTTAAAGGCTTTTAAGACATGGCGTGACAAGGTACCCTGAGTACTAAACTTTATAGTCGGAGAAATATACTAAAAAAACATAATTTTACTGATATTCTTGTACACACGTGTTCCTTAGGATGTAAATAACCCAATTATAACACAAACCCATTTTGGCACTTTTTCACCCGCTTCCACAAAAACTCATGTAACTCTGTAACTAAATGTCGTGACTAGGTACCTTTCCATGTGCACTGACACAAATAGATAAAGAATAACGCCTTGTTATCACCGTTCGGTATTCCCGGCATTATCCTAAGTAAATAAAAGCCAATAATATCTTGTTGTCACCGTTCGGTATTCCCGATATTATTGGAGAGATTTCTTACCCAAGATCCTGGAGAGAGTTCCTGTACTGTTCACTGCTGATGACTGAATGCTCTCCCATCCCAATGTATGGCCTTTTATACCCATTTCCTAACTTTTTAATAATTGAATCTACGTGGCTATTTCCTGATTTTCGCGGGAATTCAGTTCCACGTAAGCAAAACAGTCTCAAGCCAATTTAAAACCGCCGACTTAATATATTCCAATTTGATTGACTAGAACTTTAAATTATAAATCTTATACCCATAAATGAAGCTTAAATCAGGGTATATTTTATGATTAATATTACATTCTAAATCTAATCTTTAATATTTTCCATTGAAATAAAATGTTTGAGATAGGGGAGAGGCGTACAAAATGGCATAGGCGGGTAAAATGGCACACTTCCGTTTCTCCGAAACCACAAACATACTAGTTCTCGCAATGGCCGCTAGAGAGCCGCTTAGTAACAGGTCGTAACCTGTGAAGACGCTAGTCGCGTCCGATGGGCCGTGTGGTGCGGGCGGATGTTTGTATAATTTTGGCAGTCACAAGTTTTACGTAGATGGATTTTGTGTCTTGGTAAAAGTAAGTACTTTTTTACGTTATTTTGTTTCTAATAGTATTAATTTATTGTAATATTACTAAACAACGTCGAGAATGTATTGAAATCTTAAAACTCTATTTAGATTTTTAGTTATTTTTTTATAATGTTGGAGGTTATGAAGTGGACAAAATGGCATACACCTTGTTCGGGTAAAATAGCATACTATGTCATTTGACCCACCTTTTTTCTTTATCCAGATAATCGAATATCATGCCTCGAAACTATTCAAGAAAAACGGACCGACAAGGTTGGGATAAAACCTCCATGGAAAAGGCTATTAAAGCTGTAAAGAATAATGAAATGGGGTGGCTATTGGCTTCAAAAGTGTTTAACGTCCCACAATCGACTCTTAGAAGACATGCACTTGAACAAAATAAAGTCCTAATTCCAACTGCAAAAGGTATGTATAATTAATTCGTTAATATTTCTATAACTTTTGCACTTTGAACCAGGATTAGAGCAAATTTAATTACTTATCTTGTACTTTCAGGTATGGGTAGGTATAGGAGTGTCTTCACATATGAGATGGAACGAGAGCTGGTAGAACATATTAAATTACTAGAAACGAGATTGTTTGGATTCACAAGAAAGGAAGTTTTGGAATTGGCCTACCAGTTCGCAGTTGTTAATAATATTCCTCATAATTTCAACAATGAAAAAAAGATGGCAGGCAAAGAATGGTTGGCAGGGTTTCGACAACGACACCCAGACATATCCTTGAGGAAACCTGAAGCGACTTCAGCTGCAAGAGCCCAAGCCTTCAACAAGCCTCAGGTAGCACTGTTTTTTAACACTTATCAAGACATTATTCAGAGCAATAACATTTCTCCGCATAGGCTCTACAACGTCGATGAGTCAGCTTTATCAACAGTCCAGAGACCTCAAAAAGTCTTCGCTACTACTGGGCGTAAGCAGGTTGGGGCTTTGACTAGTGCTGAAAAGGGGTCTCATGTGACAGTTGTTTGTTGCATGAGTGCAAATGGGCATTTTATCCCGCCATGCTTAATTTTTCCTAGAAAAAACATGAAACAAGAGTTGATAGACGAAGCACCAATTGGTACTTCTGGCGTCGCGCAGGATTCAGGTTGGATGACAACAGCTGTATTTTATAAATGGTTGGTGCACTTTCAAGCCCATGTAAAAGCAAGCCTTGATGACAAAGTGCTCTTGTTAGTTGATGGCCATATCAGTCATAAAGGTATAGAAAGCTTAACATTCGCAAAAGAGCATGGAATCATTATGGTGTGCTTTCCACCTCACTGCACGCATCGCATGCAACCATTAGACGTGTCTTTCTATGGCCCTCTAAAGACTTACTTCAATCAAGAACTGACCACTTGGTTAAAGAGCCATCCAGGCAGAGTTGTTACTCACTTGCAAATAGGTGCAGTATTCAACAAAGCTTATGGCAAAGCAGCAACAGTCCAAACTGCAGTCAATGGATTTCAAAAAACCGGTCTCTGGCCTGTTGATCCAAACATATTTCCAGACTATTTGTTTGAGCCTGCTGAAACAACAGACATGCCTATGCAAGAAGATCGAATAGAGACTGAAGAAAATTCAATGGCAGCAGAAAACCCATGTACACCCCCACCAGGTCCATCTCAGGTAGAAGCAGGCACTACATCGTCGCCAATAATTGCAAACACATCAGCCGCAGACAAGCCAAGACCATTCTCAGCAGCCCAATCTGGAAACATAGCTACTGCTATACCTGCGACACTCACATCAACTAACTTGATACTCCAAGACATGAATATCAATGTTCCAGTCAGCGTCCTATCTCCAGTGCCCAAAGGAATATATGTGGCTGGACAAGGTAAAAGAAAACCACGCAAGAAGCCAACAGTATTGTTGTTAACTTCAACGCCAAATATAGAAGAGGCCAAAGCAAAATCTGCTCCGCCACCTGTTCCAAAGAAAAACACGGGGAAGGTCACAAAAGCTTTGAGCTTTACTTCCGTGGCAAAGGCAAAACCTGTTTCAAATAAGAAGACCAGAAAGGTTACAAAAGCTTTGAATCTTAGTTCGGACAGTGAAAATTCCGTGGCAAAGGCAAAACCTGTTTCAAATAAGAAGACCAGAAAGGTTACAAAAGCTTTGAATCTTAGTTCCGACAGTGAAAATGATTCATCTTTTTTACAAGCTGAAGCTGGTGATGATGAAGACTGTCCTTGCATTTATTGCAACGACCTCTACTCCAGGTCTAAGCCAAAAGAGGTCTGGCTAAAGTGTTTGACTTGTAAAAAATGGGCTCATGCATCATGTGCAGATGTTCCGAAAAAGACAAAGCGTTTTACGTGTGAACTCTGCAAGTAGGTAACCGACTGATTTTCGGTACAAATTTGGTATGCCATTTTGTCCACACCACGTGTGTCATTTTACCCGCCTAGGGCGGACAAAACGGATTTTGTTCAAGTTTTTTTTTTCTTTTTGTAATTCTATTGTTTTTGTTTTAAGTTGATTGATCTCTATAATTTTAACTAGGTAATGAACCAAAGAATACACAGGTACCCTAAGTGTTAAATATTTCTAATAAATAAAGATTTGCTGACTGATTTTATAACTAGTGTGTCATTTTGTACGCCTCTCCCCTACTTTTTATATCACCGAAATTCTATATTCCATAGACTATCTTAGATATTGTTTATGTGCGCTAAACTCTGCTTTGCTTTATGATTATTGCCCAATGTTTTCCTTCAATATTTGCAGTCAATCCTCCATACTTTAAAAATATTTCTTATTCTCAACAACCACATTCATTTAATAAATACTAGCATTAATTGTACTCTCTATTAAAATTGTTTATCTAATTTAAATTTTACTTAATTCTGTCAGTACGACAATCATTATGCTCAATATATTGCTAAATCCTGGCTACCCCGAATTGACCCAAGGATTATAGAATATTAAAAAGATACGAATGTTGTAAACAAAGTAAAGAAATCTCTTGTGTTATTTTTAATAAGATTCCAATATATCTAACCTTGTTTGTATAATTGCAAATAAAATATTTGCCCGGTAAGTAAATACTAAAACCTTTTTCTATGCCACAGCCTAAACATTTTTCGACAATTGTATTGCATAACCTAACTTCTGTACCTAAGCAAACTAATCATTGGTTTTCCTATATTTCCTATATCTCTGCTCTTACAAGTAATAAATAGATGCTATCTTGTTACGTATTTATATGATTCTGTGATATAATTAATGATGCCTAGACAAGCTCTAATCCATATGTTGTTTACATTTCAGTATTAAGCAATGAATATGAAGAACGCTTTTACAACATCATATGAAATGAGTCGCCGACAAAGGAAATTATCCAAGATCCATTCATAAGAATCACAATTCCTGTGCTGCCGGCCAATAAAGCCAAGAAGGCTTCCTATATAACGTGTGTTTAAATTCGGAAGATCCAAGAGTTGCAGCTAAATGAGAAATGAGATATTTATTACAAAACATAACCTTACTTTGAACAAGAAGTGGATTTTTGACCATAAACTTTAGAGTTTAATACAAAATGGAGTCTGTCTCAAGCTTTGAGTATTCCAATGACGATTTTTTTATGAAGCAGCTTCAGGATGAGAATGTTGACGAGGTGCTGGGTTTGGTACAGTGCGTGTATCACATCAAAAATAAACAAGCCAATTTCAGCTCTATAATCATACAATTGTGTTTTTTTTTGTAAGACTATAGACTTACTAGTCGAATTGTGAAATAATGTTTCATTTCAAAATTATGCTCAAACATATTATTATACCAGAAGTTCATACAAATATACCAATTTAGTTTTATCCTGCCTTTACGGATAAACCAAATCACAATTCTTTTTATTTAAAAATATACATATTTGTATAGAATCTTTTTATCGATTCTATATTTTTTATGTGGTAATACCACTTAATTATTTATAAAAATAAAAATATACAGTTGGCCAATCTATTCGTTGACATGGGTGTGTGTGAAACCTGCACGTTCCTGCTCGTGCTCGATGAAGGTTAGTCCGTAGGCACTGTAGAGTATTGTTTCGCACAAACTACCGCACATCGGTCTTAAATCGAAACTTCGATTTACTAAGCCTAACTTCTAAGTATGTGCAAACCAATTGATGTCTTTAGAAAATACTCCCGTTCGTACCTCTAAAGATGGAAAACCCCCCCTTTTTGGATCCGAATACTTTCGAACTTAGCTTGAATACATACAGGCAACATCCAACTCAAAAGGTTCATTCCTATCATATCTTTCATTCATCGCAGGTTCATACTTCGCGCACTAAATCCCTCTCATACATCGCACTAACAGGCTCCTACATTCATTTTTCCGCATCGACTTAGTCAGAAGAACATCACCCATTTTGTATTCAAAATTCATACTACTCTACCTTTCTAAAATATCCCAAGTTCCCCTTTACTTCTTACATCAAAATCAAAATAAAGACTCTCTAATATAGAAATTAAAATTGTCCATCCACTTCACACATTTGGTTTTTTTTTTTATTGTCTAATAAACCACGTAATTATTTTGTCCACCTGGTTCAATTCACCTCTAACTACCCTTTTGAAACTTATCGAATTTCAACTTATTAAAGAAACTCAAAATACGTTTTAATGGAAACTATCCATTACGTAAAACATACGATCGAATACACTACTAGTGACCTCTAGTGAAATTTGCGTACAAGCACATTCGAACCTCAACTTACAATACTTATACTGCGATACAACTTATACTATGACATCAATATTGCCTTTTAAAAAATTTCGTCTGCAATCGATTCCTCAATCGATCTTATTTCAATATCCCTATTGAATATTAGATTTTGATTGATAAATTACTGAAATACTTGTACGTTGTCTAATTAAATAATATATACATTTATATTTGACTATTCTCTATAAATGCTACGTAAATCTTACGAACTAGGTAAGTGAATATATACCTTAATAAAAGTCTATTATTTATGCCGTCTTATTTCTTTAACCTGATAACACTGTCGTCAAACATTTTCATACTACCGCGCAATCCGTCCGTACACCATGAATCCGTTTGAAAAGATACTATTGTGGATCCTCCACTTGATTTCCGGCGACAGTTTCTTGCAGACCGCTTTTTGTTTCGATCGCTTCAATTTACCACACACCCCATCTATCTAAAAATCAAGTTACTGGAAGAATTAACACGCGAATCGAATTTTTGGCGGAATAAAAAACTTCCATGTCTGGTTGAAAGCCTACGGCGCTTTAAGCTTATTAAGTACCTAACACATCATGCACCTAACCTTCCTATGTATGAACACCCATATCACATAGTCACTCTCCGCCCCCGAGTAATACTAGACTATAACATCATTAAGGGAGATTCACAGGCCAATACCAATACACGTATCTAACTTGAAAGAGACTGGATTGGATGGCATGAACTATACTCGGATGCCTCTAAGTTGTCCCCACAGGGGTGTGTGGGAGTGGGGACTTTTCATTCACAATATAACATAGTTCAGAAAGCTAAATGTCCTCCGGAGTCATCCGTATTTACCGGGGAATGCTTCGGGATCCTAAAATGCTTAGAGTATATCCTACTGGCTAAGCTAAATCGCTCTATAGTCTTCTCTGATTCCCGTAGCTCCCTAGAAGCCCTACTCTCCAATCCTTTTTCAGCCAAACTCCACAACCCTCTGGTGTTTTTAATCAAAGTAGCTCTCAACGAACGACCGAAGAGGGCGCCACCGATAACAACTTAGTAAAAACGATCTCTCTACTTTAATTTAAAATCTGAAATATAAATAAGTGACCAGGCAGTGTTTAAAGCTATCATATCGATAAAAATAACCATGATTAACGAAAGAAGTGTAAATATCAGTGACATTAACTACAAATAGTGCTAAAAAATACCAAATATGTGATCCCTGTATAACGGTCGGTGAATTTGGTGAATAAATATTCCAGAACTGTGAGTGAAACCCAACAAAGTGAAAATAAGTCTAACGTGCTGTAAATACCAAGGTCTACAAACTGAATCTGACCTATAATTAATACGATAGATTCAATTAGAATATACTTTTAATACGAAATATTCAATCTCGGTGATCAATGCCATCTATCGAAGTACCTTAGTAATCAATACTGCTAATCTATAAGCCCCAAGTGTGAGCGAGACCGCAAGAGGTCCGAAAGATCCGTGTGCGCTAAATAGATAAGTAATTAGCGTAAGCCCCGCCTCCTCGCAGCTGAACTTTGCCGTAGATTTAGGCCTACTTTTACATACGAAATAATAACACGGCAATAATAAACAGAAATGGATTGCCTAGCGTGTCATACAGCCATTGAAACTCACATTGAATCATTAGCATGCGTCACCTGCAAAGGAACCTACCACTATAAGTGTTTTAATATCACAGCAACCGATTTTAAAAACAAATACAACGATTACAGGCGCAGCTGGCGCTGTCCGTCCTGCACGAATGTTACTACAAGACGTAAAAATGATGATGATACTCCAGTACGTAAACAGCATGACATTACGGTACTGGACGACACAAATATGTCAGTAGACGATCTATTTCACGACAGATCGAACCAAAGTCTACCAGACGACACTCAACCTACTCAGCAGGGAATACAGAGCTCTCATAGTATTACCTTAGAACAAATCGGTACTTTATTGGATGCGAAACTGAAAAATAACAATGGCTCAATTATTAGTGACATTAAATTATTAATACATACTGAGATTAATGCCGCAATTAGTCAACTTAAAAACGAGTTCACGCAAAACAACTGCATAATTGTAAATCGCCAAGAATCCCTGAAAAAACAAATACAGGATACATGCACCAAACTAAACTCATTTGAACAGGAAAATCAAAAACTCAAAGACCAGTTACGTGACTTACAATTTCGTCTAGACCAAACAACTCCTGATAACAAGAACGATAACACCAAGAAATTTATTATCTACGGATTGGATGAATTCTACGGTGAAAACGAGTCTACTATCTGTACCCGGCTGAATAACATGTTTCAAGACATATTAAATATTAACATAAACGGTTTTATTGAAAGCGTTAAAAGAGTAGGTAAAAGAAGCAACCGTCGCCCCCTCGTTGTCGAGTTGCTCAGTAAACGAATGAAAAATTATGTCGTCAGCAATGCGAGATTTTTCAAAAATACTGGATATGCGATCTCAGAGGTACTAGATCAACAAGCTCTTAAAAAAAGGCAACAGTTGAGGGATTGCCTTCGCAGCGCACGTGAAAGCGGAAAACATGCTGTAATCCGCAACAACCGATTATTTATAAATGGATCAGAATTCGTACCGACGCCGTTGTCACCAACAATGTCAGCCGCGTCCTCCAACATAAGCAGCACCCAACAAACCGTAACCCTACAATCGCTGCCGGACGGGACAAACAGCCAAGGACACGACAATGTTACTGTCAACAACACAGGCGCCGCCACCAGCGAAACGAACCCTCTTTTTCGTGTATAAAAACATATTTTTACTTCACCAAAATATTAATGGCCTTATAAATAAGAGTGACATGTTAAGCGTTCACCTACAAGACCTTATGGAAACCGGTAGGCCCGTGGATGTTATCTGTATAACGGAACATAACATGAAGTCGGGTGACGAGGTACATTTTGCATTGTCTAATTATAAGTTAGCAACATATTATTCACGTGAAAATAGGAACGGAGGCTCTTGTATATTAGTGAGAAACATCCACAAATATGTAATTTTACAAGATATAATTAATTTATCTATCTCAAATATTATTGAATGTTCGGGTATTGAGCTGTTAGAACATAAGATCATTATTATTTGTGTATACAGAGTTCCTATTTGTAAGCTATCAGCAATTGAGTTATTTCTAAGTAAATTATATTGTATTCTTACTAAAATCTGTCACAAAAACAAAAAGGTATTTCTATGCGGTGACTTTAATATAGATATTTTAAAAATTACCAAACAGTCAAATCTGTTTAAGGCACTCATATATAGTTTTAATCTTAAAATAAGCATATTGGAGCCGACACGTCTAAGCAGTAAAACCTGTATTGACAATATTATACACAACGTACCCGGTAGCAAAGCAGAGGTAATAGAATTTGCTATATCAGACCACACAGCGCAACTAATGAAATGTCCCGTCAAAAAGACATGTAGCCTATCCCACTGGTACATTATGAAGAGGGATTATAGTTCCGCAAATATCACTAAATTCGTTCAATGTTTACAAAAATTAAATTTTAATGGAGTATATATGTCGGATGATCCTAACGATGCATTTAATTCCTTCTCGAATGACTTTGAATTATTTTATAACTTATGCTTTCCATACAAAAAAATTAAACTGACTACCCACAGTAACCCAAGGTGGATCTCTAAGGGTATAAAAAAATGTTGCAAGCGGAAACGAGACCTACTCTGGAAGTATAGACATCAACCAAGTTGCGGAAATAAAAATCATTTAAAAAAATACTCTCAAAGGCTTAAAAAAATCATCCAGCTAACACAAAAATCACAAAATGACCATTACGTAAACACATCATCGAACAAGTCCAAAGCAACCTGGCATATAATTAATAATCCAAAAACTAGGCAGCCAAAAGAAACCATTTCAAAAATATCAATACAGGGCCAAATAATTACTAACCCCAGAGAGTTGGCTCAAACATTTAATAATCATTTCATCGACCAAATTAAAGTAAACGACATACCACAACTAAATAATCAAATTCAAAAAAGTCATAATTTAAATTATAATAGCCGTAATAATAATGATAAAGATAATTCTACTTTTAATAATGATAAAGATAATTCTACTTTTAAAAATGATAAAGATAATTCTACTTTTAAAAATACACTGACATATAATACACCTAATTCACTATTTATGAAGCCAACTTGTCCTGATGACATCCGCTTGATTATTAATTCCTAAAAAATACAAATAGTACAGGTATCGATGGGATAGCCACAAAGATTATAAAAGCCGTCGCACACCTAATAACATTCCCTCTCACATATATTATAAACTTGTGTTTAGAAAAAGGTATCTATCCAGATAGACTTAAAGTATCTATCATCAAACCTCTGTACAAAAAAGGCGACAAAGAAGAAGTTAATAATTATCGACCTCTTGCTTTGATACCGATTTTTTCAAAAATCATTGAGAAAGTTATTTATAACAATTTATATTCATTCTTCGATAAATACGAACTTTTTGCAAACGAACAAAAAGGATTTCGTAAAAACAAAACAATAAATATGGCCATATTTGATCTTCTACAAAAAATAATAGTAAATTTGGATAAAAAAATACCAGTCTGTGCAATTTATATGGACATGACGAAGGCATTCGATTACGTGGATCATAATGTATTGCTTAAAAAGCTTTACAGATATGGGATACGCGGGAATACTTACAACTTAATCGAATCATACCTAAAACATAGAACGCAGATTACCGAAATAAATAGAATATGCCTTAAATCGAAAACAGAAATCACGTACTCGTCTGACTCCCGAGAAGTGGCATACGGAGTTCCGCAAGGAAGCGTCCTAGGCCCTTTATTATTCCTTATGTATATTAATGACCTTCCACAAGCCGTGAACTACCCTATGGTACTTTTTGCTGACGACAGCACAGTAATTGTCACGGGAGAAAAACTAGATACATACCAGGAAAATATTAACAAATCACTTGAACTAGTAATTGAATGGATGAATAACAACAATCTAAAAATCAATACTTCGAAAACAAAAATTATGAATTTTAGGCAAAAATTAAATAAAGCTCCAAATTTACTTGTGACATATAAAGACGAAATAATTGAAGAAACTGACAGTACACAATTTTTAGGATTACACTTAGACCATAAGTTAACATGGAGGAATCAAACTGATGTAATATGTAAGAAGCTAAGCCAATTTTCTTATGCCTTATACAATCTCAGAAAAGTTGCTAACAAATCCACAGTTCTTACAGCATATCATGCCTATGTAACGTCTACATTGAGGTATGGTGTTATGTTTTGGGGGAACTCTGTCGGAAAAGAAATGGCATTCAGGGGGCAAAAAAAGTGTATTAGGGCCGTATGTGGTATAAGACCCCCGGAATCGTGTAAACCCTTATTTATAAAACTAAAAATATTGACCCTACCATGCTTATACATTTATGAAGTCGCATTATATGTAAGAGTCAACTCTAATCAATTCCCTAGTTTTAATAGTGTACGTCAAAGAGGCAAAATAAATACTAGACCATCTAAAACCGCATTGTTAGCGAAAAGTGTATTTGGTATGGCACCTAAAATTTACAATAGCCTGCCTGCAAACGTATTGGATAAAGATGACTTAAGACAATTTAAAAAGACATTGTTTGATTTCCTGGTTCAGAAAGCGTATTATTCAATTCAAGAATATTTTGATGATAAAATAGTTTTAGTGAAGTAACAAATAATGACCTACCTGAATAATAATCATTGTTGAATTTATGTCGTGTGATAACTTATGTATGCCTTACTTTAATTTTTACTTTTATTTTTATTATATTTAATCTAATTCAAGGGATATAATATAAACCTATTTCTATTTCTAATTTGTATGCCACATGGCGAAGCATAGTGATACTATTATTTATTAATGTAACACCCTTTGTACCTATGTCTTACAAATGAATAAATGATTATGATTATGATTATAATGTAACAATAATGGCTATGAAGTAGTCTTGGCCTGGATCCCAAGCCACTCAGGTATTTCTGGTAATGAAAAGGCGGACAAGACTGCTAGGGAAGAACTATGTCCACGATCTTTTATCCCTTCCCAAGAAATACCTATTAAATTCTTGGAGTTCGCGGTGGAAGTCCTCTAATAAAGTTAAAGGGAATAAATATGCACAGATTCAGCCGAATATTCCCAGAAAGGTCTGGTTCGCTAAAGTTAATCTTAGTAAAATGGTGACTTCCTCTATAATACGCATTAGAATTGGACATTGCAGTTGTCCCGTTCACTTAACTAAACTCAGGATACAGGATTCCTCGATCTGTGAATGCGGTTTGGATGAGGGAGATTTAAACCATATATTTTTATCCTGCCCCCTTCTCGACCACACAAACCTTTATTTTGGGCTGTTGTCTTAAAAAATTCCACTACCTACCCATATGCCCACTCTGTTGGTATTTGACCCAGCTATTTACATATTTCTTGCAAACTTCTTAGTTATTAATAAAATTGAAATGTAGGTAGATTTTATTTACTTAGTTTAATATTCTTAACTCGTGTATCGTTTGAATAACCACTAATTTGATGTATAGTTGTGCGTGTTGTTAGCTAAGAATATTTACTAACTTGGGTTTTTATTTTCAGCTCTGATCTGATTTTACGGCATTTACCGCGAATCCGTATTTTATTTATTCTTAAAATCGACGTGACGCTGGCAGAAATGTCAAAAGACAATTGCCATCAATAAAAAAAAAAGATACTATTGGATTTTCCCATCCTTTGGGATAAGAGTGATTTTAATTATAACGACAGAACCATTCGGAAATTAGCAAAAACAGAGTTATTAAGGTTGTGCAACCTAGAGTCAAAAATCTTATTAACTCCGAAAGATATTGAACGCAAACTAAATAGTTTCAAAATGAAACAATATCGCCAAAGAAAAATTGTAAGTATAATTCCCTTCTTCTATTTTTAATGTCATCTTAAATGATTTGAACACATTCAAATGCAACCAGTTTATTTAAATCATATAAAAAGGAAAATGTAGTCAGTTTCATCTACCCTCATGTACTTATAAAAAGTACAGTATTTGTAATGGGTGTTTCTTCCCTCCCCTTTTGATAAGAAAACACCTATAACTATTAATTTAATAATTTCCCCTTTTTTTTTCAGCAATTAACCAAACCATTGGTACCACGCTCTGAGCCTATACCGCTCCCACCTGACCTTAACAATATCCCATCCCCACTATTAATCCCGACGTCTTCGCCGTTTAGCTTTTCCCCATCAATGTTGCTGAACGTGGAACCTGTAAGATTTTATTATTATTATTATTCCTTTATTTATTTCGTATCTTAGGTTAGGTTTTTACAATATATGTATATAAAAAGTAAAATACAATAAAGAAATTACAAAATATATAAACACATTATAAAAAACCTAACCTAGGGTGCCGCCGGCAGCGGGGCAGGGCCCAGGCTACCGGTGGTTAGGGCTGCAGAGAGAGGAACCTCCTGACAATGCGCGCCGTGTCCAGGAGTACCGCTTTCTGTATCTGGCCCTTGATCCAGCCATCTAGCGAGAGTCTCTTAAGATGTTTGTCGAGACTCTTCGCTATAAGACCGTTCGCCGAAACGACTATCGGGACAATGATCGTCGAGTCAACATCCCACATGGCGGTCACCTATAACATTATTATTTTCAAAGGGGTTGTATTTCTCAGCTCTGGGCATTATTATTATTATTATTATTATTTGTTTCTCGTTATTGAGTCTCGGGCTCATACGTCCCGGTCTTTTGGAAGGCTTGCGTGGGGATATGGATCCAACACCTAGAGGCCCCTTGGAGAAATTTGCTGTGGCTGTAGCCCTGCTGGGACCCGTTCCTGATCATATCAATAAGATGATACATCCATGAACAGGTCCCAGCAGGTGATTGTACCTGTGAACTAGTTTTAAAATAAAGATACGTAATGTGAAGGAACGGGTTTGCATGTGTGCCGTTTGACCTCTAGTCGCCATTGCATTACCCTAGCGCATACACGCACACTGTTCGCTCATATTTTGGCAAATTTTGGATTCAAATCTCTGTGTTCTTATTTCCCGCACCACGTACCTTCGACACCATTCTAGAATTCACGATATTCAGTCTGGAAAAACGGTTACTTGCCCATTTAACCCATGTAGTTTATCAACTTTTACTAGTGTGCCATCATTAAAAAGTCACGTGTATCGCAACCATTCGCATTCTATTTCGGATATGATCAACCGAGATGTAAACCCTACTACTAGTACTGGCCAGCAGCGATATTCAAGATTTTACTATATCTAACGAATTAGAACTCGAGCCTAATCTTCATAACGATACGGAGTTATTATCTATGAAGCCATTACTGTTACTTTTACTTAAATTAGAGACACCAAATGTTCTTTCTCAAGATGCTATTCAGAGTGTAATTGAAGGTTATGCAGATGTCCATGAAAGTTCTTTGAAAAATATTAAAAACGAATGTTTATCTTTGCTTGATACATATCCAGATTCCAAAAAGCTGTTGAGAAACATGTATTCAATTTGAATTACGAGGAAAGTATGAATGGCAAATGGCCTAAAAAGTTGTCAAGCAAGTACTTAAGATTTGAACTATACTCGGAAATGTTTAATGTATGTAATCACTTTGTATGTAATCACTTTATTGTACACAAAAACAATTCACAAAACTTCAAAAAATAAAAATAAAACATGTACAAAGGCGAACTTATCCCTATAAGGGATCTCTTCCAGTTAACCTTTGAGCAAATGAGAAAATAATGGGATATCCAAGAAGATAGACAAACGAACAAGTTAGTATGCACAGATACACTAAGGACTAATGTCTTAATATAATAAAATATGTGTAATTCCTAAATATAATACATATAGATATAATTACATATATATCATAATATAAATAAATATCATATATATGAAGTAATCACTCTTATCAATTAACTTCGACGAGATCAGGGATCTAAAAGCCATAACTTTTTTAAGTTCTACTTAAGCGATGCCACGGATTGTGACTGCCTCACGGATACCGGCAACGCGTTCCAAGTAAGTGCGCGATTTACTGGGCGGAAAGGCAAGAGCGAGATTGACACTCGAACGCAGGCGGTGTGCACTGCCAGACGCCATATAGTTAAATCTTTCGGAGAGGTAGAGAGGTGAAGCAGGGTTGAATAATACATTGTAGAGCAATGACAGGAATGCACATCTCTACGACGGCGAATCGGAAGCCAGCCGAGCTGTGCACGGTAATGAGAGACATGATCAAACTTTCTTAGACCAAAAATAAATCTTATGCACACATTTTGAAGACGCTCAAGCTTGTCAAGCAGCTCTTCCTTAAGGTCCAGGAAAGCAATGTCACCATAGTCAAGAAGAGGAAGCAAAAGCGAACGTGCGAGAGAAATTTTTGTGTGAAATGGTAGGAAGTTCTGCAGACGCCTCAGAGAATGAAGTGACGCAAATAATCTCCTGCTAATCTCGGATATGTGCGCTGACCACGACAGTGTCTGATCCATAATGATGCCCAGATTTTTAACAGTTGAGGCGAGGGGTATTGTTATACCATCAAAAAGTATATCTGGTAGCAACTGGTCTGATATTTTGGTAACAAAGTGGGGACTTCCAATGACAATCGCCTGCGATTTCTTTGCATTAATTTTTAACCCGTAATTAGATGCCCACACACGAATGGATTCTAAATCTCCATTGATTGTATCAACCAACGAAGGAAATTCTTCTATGCTAGCTGAAGCATAAATTTGTAAGTCATCCGCATAAAGATGATAATTGGACTTCAGTGACCTTGTAATGCCATCAATAAAAATTGAGAAAAGAAGTGGCGAGAGCACACCTCCCTGCGGGACACCAGCGGAAAGGTCACACCACTCAGAGACCTGGTCGTCAACTCTAACACGCTGGCGCCTTCCGAAAAGGTACTCCCTGAACCACGCTAAGGCGGCATGAGATAAATTAAGCGTCTGAAGGATTCCTAAAAGAATATCATAATCTACAGTATTGAAGGCACTGCTGAAGTCCAATAAAACTAGAATAGTGAGTTTTTTGTTTTCGATATTAAAGCGAATGTCATCGGTAACTTTAACCAAAGCTGTGGAGGTGCTATGCCCAGGACGGAAACCAGATTGGAAAGGATTTAACAAATTGTTCCTGTTGAGGTGTGATAGGAGGCGACGATTGACGAAATGCTCTATAATTTTGGACAATACGGGGAGAATAGATATTGGACGGTATTGGGACAAGTTGGATGGATTAGAGGTTTTGGGAAGTGGGATAACCTGAGCATATTTCCAAATAGAGGGAATGGAGCCAGAGGTAAAGGAATAATTGATGATGTCCGAGAGGATGGGAGCGATATGGTCTGCCACGCGCATGAGCATATCCAAGCTAAGCCTATCTTCACCGATAGCCTTCGTCTTAATAGTTTTGAGAATTGCAAGAACTACTTGTGGCGAAATGCTACCCAGCTCAAAGGTAGGTGAGTCAGGGTGTTGGGTATTAGCAAGAGAAGAAAGAGTAAGTTGTTTAACACAAGTATCTAGAGTAACCGGGGACGTACTGAAGTGTTGATTAGCGGCGTCTAGATCAAGAACACCGGCAGAACATTGTGAAGCTTTGCCCTTTAATATTGTGTTACCAATTTCTATAATGTTAGACAGAAATAACTTTCACAAGAAGTGTTCTTTACAATATGTACCAATCATAGACAGTATAAGAACGTTGTTTGCAGATAAGACATTTCTTGAACAATTTCAAAATCCAAAAGAGAAAGTAAATGACGTTTTCACAGATATTACATGTGGCTCAAAAAGTTGTAATAGCGATTTTCTAAAGAATCCAAACACATTGAAAATAATATTGTATCAAGATGCTTTTGAAGTTTGTAATCCATTGGGGTCATCAAAGATTAAACAAAAAATCTAGGAGTTTACATGACGGTGGCAAATATTTCTCCTTACAATAGGGGGTGATTCTCCGAGACCCTAATTTTCGATGTCTGGGGGCTTATTTCACTGAAAACTTTAGTTTAAAAGGCTGTTTTTTTTTCAGAGATACTTTATATCTGTAGTCGACAGGTCATCGATCAGTTTTAGTAAAAGCTCATTCTAGTTTTTAAAAAATATATCTGTTATTCTTACGACTCTGTCGTGTCCGTTCTCCATTTTTCTCAAAACATGTGATGACTACTTCAATTCAGTCAACTTAACGAATATTTTGATTGACTACATGTATACATGTATACATTATTAGTTATTATATTACTAAAATTTAACAAGTATTTTTTTATCTATAATATTGTATTTAAAATTTAGGAAATAAAATGTGTCCGCGACAATATTCTTATTTATCTGGCGCGGGTTTTATTCGCCTGTATCGTAAACGTATTGAAGATTGTAGACAAACTTGCCCCGCGGGCAGTAAATCAGTCGCGCTCGGAACGTGTACGAAGTGGACGTGTCGGCTGTTGCACGTGGCTCCGGAGTTACGAAGGTAAGTACGAGTATCTTATTCCTCTGTCCGTGGTTCAGGTACCATTCTTATTACTCTGTTATTTTTTTTTTTAGATATGTATAAGTGTTAAAAATTTACTATTTTGCTTAATTAACTGCTTTACGTACTATCTATTCATATTATTAACGACAGCTGCGTTGTATATACACATTATGAATCATTGGCTTTTTTCGATAAATTCTTATTCCTCTGTCCCTTATTCCTATGGCTTTTTGGACAATGGAATAAGAATTTCCCAAGTTTTTCTTGTTTTTCTTAACTGAGTTTTAAAAAGAAGAGTAGGTTATCAAGTGATTTCCTATGTTTTAGAGTACCTTAATAAAAAAACGGAACTTTGACTCGTATATCTGTTCGTCTTTCTGTCACACTATTTTTTGACAAATCTGTAGTGTAAATTTATAAACGTTAGCGTCTACAGAAAAAAACGCGTACATAGAAAATTAATAAAGGTTTTGCACACAATGTGTCAAAACGACAGAAAAGGTATTTAAAAATGTCTGATACTACTGAGCATAAAAAATTGACTTTTTAAATTATAAAACAAACCATGTCAAAAACAGATTGCTATGCTTTTTCTATGAAAAGTAAATATTTGACTGTTATTTAGTACTTACATTTTTATAATAGTGCCTAAGTAGGTACATACTAGTAAAGTAACAGTTTTCTAAGCTTTGACGCTGGCAAAATAAAAGCCCTATTCTTAGTTCGTATAATCATTTAAATAAATAATTATAAATGCACAATATACCTACAAAATATTATAAATTGAAAACAAAATGACATTAATATTTTTCTGTCAAGTCAAACCTCGAATACTATTATATTAACCGCTATTCAGATCGCAATTTTCTATTGTAGGTTGCCAAAATGCCGCGAAAAGCGCGGCGGCGCGCAGACGAAGAAAGAAAAGAGCAAAAAAGAGTGGCGTAGCGCGTCTGGAAAGAATTTATAACTCAAAAAAAAAACGTTACCTTACCGAAAGTTTGCAAAATTTGCATATGAAATCAGTTCAATCATGCAGCTCCGAATCTCGAATAAGCTACAGTTGTTTTTGCAGGCTGCCACCGTTTTGGACTATTATACCAAATGTCTAAATCCGGGAAACGTGCTTATGTAAAGATCACGAAAATATAGAACTGGCAGTTACAGCCCTTAGGAAAAATAATCTAATCTCTGAAAAAAATACAAGCCAAGTTTTGCAATCTTTATGTTGTGATCCTGGAAATGTCAGTTGTTTATCTAGAAAGTGCGACTCATGTAAAAACCGAGATTTACATTACGGAGAATTCGACAATTCCAAAGAAACACATTACTGGATTTGGAACAAAGTAAAAAAAACCTACATGAAAGATGGGATAGAGAAAAACACCATACAAATTATAAAACAAAAAGTAACAGCCTATCCTAAAGAAATGATAGAACATTTCCAGAAGCTGTTGACGCCTTTTATGAAACACTGTGGGAATATTACAAATCAATATAGTTACATTAAGGCATTGAAAGCAAATTTAAAATCTGAAGAATGCATCATTCACTGCGATTTTAGTGAAAACTATAACACTAAATACGCGTCGGAAATTCAATCATTCCATTTCGGTAGTTCAAGACAACAGATAACACTACACACCACAGTCATTTATTATCTTAAATATGGTGAATTTGCTAAACAGTCATTTGCTACACTCAGTAAATGTTTACGACATGACTGTGTTGTCCGTTAGTGTATGTTTACGAATAATTTTTCATTCATTCATTCATTCATTCATTCATTCATTCATTCATGATGCTGTAGCAGTGTGGGAACACCTATTGCCACTACTGATTTTTTTGGAAAACGAAGTGCCAGAAATTACTCCTATTCACTTCGTTTCGGATTCACCATCGGCCCAGTACAGAAATCGTAAAATGTTTTATATAATGGCAAAGCTGCACTGGTACTTTCAAAGTTTACGTTTAGTCGTATGGAATTATACTGAAAAAGGCCATGGTAAAGGAGCACCTGACGGTGTGGGAGGAACTCTTAAACGGACGGCTGATCAAATTGTCGCTAGAGGGAACGATATAGCCAACATAGATGATCTACTTAAACACCTCAGAGACAATATTTAGGTACTTTGTTTATTTTTAAGAGCCATAACTATGTAAGTTTATTTAATTTTTATTAAGCGTCCGATTTATACGAACCGGTGACGTTCCTATGTATCCTTATAATGACTAAAACTGATTATGATAACGTTATGAATTATGACATCACTATTGCCTTTAAAAAATTTTCGTCTGCAATCGATTCCTCAATCGATCTTAACTTAATATCCCTATTGAATATTAGATTTTGATTGATAAATTACTGAAATACTTGTACGTTGTCTAATTAAATAATATATAAATATATATTTAACTATTCTCTATAAATGCTACGTAAAATTTTACGAACTAGGTAAGTGAATATATACCTTAATAAAAGTCTACTATTTATGCCATCTTATTTCTTTATCCTGATAACACTGTCGTCAAACATTTTCATATTGCCGCGCAATCCGTCCGTACACCATGAATCCGTTTGAAAAGGCTTTATTAAAATTTCCCATACTTTGGGACAAAGGAAACTTGAATCATAATGATAATAAACTACGGAAAATCGCGAAAGCTGAATTACTAAAGCTATGTAATTTGCAATCTGACATAGTTTAAACTCCGGTCGACATTCAGCGCAAACTTGATAGTTTCAGAAAGAAACAACTGCGCCAAAGCAAAAGGGTAAGTAATAGTATAATTCCCTTTCCTGTTTTTAATGCTATCTTGAATTATTGGAATACTAGCGACCCGCCCCGCCTTCGCACGGGTGCAATGCTGATAAATTATGCATGTATATTATACATATAAACCTTCCTCTTGAATCACTCTATCTATTAAAAAAACCGCATCAAAATCCGTTGCGTAGTTTTAAAGATTTAAGCATACAAAGGGACATATGGACAGAGAAAGTGACTTTGTTTTATACTATGTAGTGATGTTCAAATCATATATAAAAAGAAAATGTAGTCAGTTTCATATACCCTCATGTACTTATAAAAAGTACAGTATTTGTAATATGTGTTTCTTCCCTCCCCTTTTGATAAGAAAATACCTATAATTATTAATTTATTTATTTCCCCCTTTTTTTAGCAATTAACCAAACCATTGGTACCACGCTCTGAGTCTATACCGTACCGCTCCCACCTGATCTTAACAATATCCCATCCCCACTATTCATCTCGACGTCTTCGCCGTTTAGCTGTTCCCCATCAATGTTGCCGAACGTAGGACCTGTAAGATTTTATTATTATTATTATTCCTTTATTTATTTCATATCTTAGGTTAGGTTTTTACAATATATGTATATAAAAAGTAAAATACAATAAAGAAATTACAAAATATATAAACACATTATAAGATTTTTTTATAAATAATGACACAAAGGTAAATTAAGAAAGAAAAATTGAATGCGATCTACTACAATCGAATCGAATCGTGTAAAACGCACATCCTAGGGTATGGCTAATGCGCAATAAGCATTTCAAAAACATATATGACGCAGAGGGCGCTCCAGTAGCGTAAAGGATTAAGGGATGGAAGATTTGGTGTGATTGACGTAGCGATCGGATAGCTCAGTTGGGAGAGCAATGCGCCGGAAACGCAGAGGTCGCGGGTTCAAACCCCGCTTCGATTGTAGTAGATCGCATTCAATTTTTCTTTCTTAATTTACCTTTGTGTCATTATTTATAAAAATAAAAATGTGGTATTACCACATAAAAAATATAGAATCGATAAAAAGATTCTATACAAACATTATAAGAAACCTAACCTAGGGTGCCGCCGGCAGCGGGGCAGGGCCCAGGCTACCGGTGGTTAGGGCTGCAGAGAGAGGAACCTCCTGACAATGCGCGCCGTGTCCAGGAGTACCGCCTTCGCCTTATTATTATTATTTTTTATTTTTATGAATTAAGAACAAAATTTTACATCTTCTTAGAAATTCAAAATGATGTTAATCCCTTATAATTCATTTCAGTTTAGTCCAGACACCGTTGACACCGACCATCCCATTGTATGCTAATCATTTTCTCATTATACCTTTAGTATCACTAACCAATATCATTAATTAATAATTATTATAAATTCTTAACCCTCTTCCTTTTATTTATTTAAATTACTGGTCGTAATATAATAACTTGTGTTCTACCTTAATAGCTCCAGCCCGAAGCCCCAGCACCCCATACTGATAGCATAAACAATGAAGAACAGGCCTTGCCTGCTAATTTGGTGAAATAGTAAGGTTCACTTGTAAATTTATACTCATATATACCCATTTACAAGTATTTACTTTCTTTCTTTTTGGTTTTTATTCAACTATCGGTTTTTTTTATTTTATTTTTTTCTTATATCTAATTTCAGGGTTCTCTGTTTGATGACTTGGAAGGTGAGTCCAACCTTCTGAGATGACACCATGGTTTCTCCTAATAAGGACATTAATTTATGATTTTATTATATTTTCTTTTGATACATCTCATGCTTGCCATATCACCTTGGTCTTTATTGAAATTCTTTGGTGATGATATTGTTTTAAATTTAAATATTATTAATACCCCTTTTTTTTCAGATCAAAATCTACCTCTTTCTTACTCCAACTGAAAATGGGCTGATATGATTACTTACTTCCAAAATTTGATTGAATGATGTAAGTATACATACACACACATACATATACATAAAAAAAAGTTTTGGGGTGTTGCGAAAAATGCCGCCGTTACCCCTCCAAATTATGATCAACTACCCTTTGATGTCACATATTTCCAAATTAGAATTATATTCAACTAGCTGTGTGTGGAACACTACATTTATTCGGGATGAAAAGTATCCTATGTCCTTCCCCGGGACTGAAACTATCTCTATACCAAATTTCATCTAAATCGGTTCAGCGGTTTAAGCGTGAAGAGGTAACAGACAGACAGACAGACAGACAGACAGACAGACAGACAGACAGACAGACACACTTTCGCATTTATAATATTAGTATGGATTTACTAATTTTAGTCTCTCCCTTTTTATATTGGGGGAATTATTTAATAATTTAACTTTAAAATGACTCCCAAGTTAGTTGATTTAACATAGGCATTTTCCCTTGCCTTCGTTTTTTTTTTAGACCCTCCAAACCTTCTTGTTTCCCTTCACATAAACTAGTCTTTATTAAAACAATAGGAATAGCTATTATATTTATTAAATTAACCTGACTTATTCTATCAATTGAACGTAAATGGAAGCAAAATTTAAAATCAATTTTATTTTGAGGTAAAACCATACCCGCGTTGCCTACAACCTTCTATTTTTAGAAAAAGAAAAAATATATTTCTTTGGCATTTCACTCTCCTGTTTTTTTTTTTTTGTGTGTACTCTAACAATAAGTGTTTTAATGTGTTTTTTTTTCAGGATTAATTAAATTGCTCAAGAGCATAAATGAACTAACATATCTATGAAACATGAAGACTATGTAGATTAAATTAAACTAGGTAAGTTTTAATCTGCTATTATAACTGCTTAGATTACACCCTTAATCAGTAGCGTGCACAGGTTTTTCGGCTAGCGTAGGCAGTAAAGAAGAAATGGTAAAAAAAAAACATACCCGATTGTACTTCTATCTTTCTCCTCTGCAAATCCAGTATCGTCTTCAAGCTAGAAAATAACAAACACGGGAAATAAAACAACCTACTTTTGTGCGAACAGCCAGTCAACCACTTAAAAGTATCGTAATGTCTAATGTGAAATTTCCGTGTTACATTCCCAGTTTTTTTTTGTTGCAAATCCGGCACTCCGGCATGCATCTTCCTTTTTGAAGAACATTTAACTTTGACGCGAAAGGTAATTGCCCAAAATTACCGCTTGCTATTTGGTTTAAGCACACAGGCCAGCACACGAAAAATCCATTTTGATAAATCACACGCATCAATGGAACTAAAAATCACTTCCGATTTTGATTTTAAAATGCTAAATCACACAACACAACACTTATCACTTGTATTTTCACTTTACAATTCAAAACAAACGCGCCTGTCAAACCAAAACAAACAACTAATTAAAAACCGGCCAAGTGCGAGTCGGACTCGCGCACCGAGGGTTCCGTACAAACACTTTCCATCCCTAGGTGGTTAAGTTAAGTTTGCACCTGGTATGTATAGCGCCCCATATAAATTAGGTGCAAAGTTAGGTATTAATAGGTATTAAAAAAAAACTACTTACTAGATCTCGTTCAAAACAATTTTCGTTGGTAGTTTTTATAGTAATGTACATCATATGTTTTTTTTAGATTTTTCATTTTCTTATTTTAGAAGTTAGAGGGGGGGGGGGGGCAACTTTTTTCCACTTTGGAAGCGTTGTCACGCAAACTATTCGGTTTAGAAAAAAAATGTTTTAGAAACCTCGATATCATTTTTGAAGACCTATCCATAGATACCCCACACGTATGTGTTTGATGAAAAAAAAATTTTTGAGTTTCTGTTCTAAGTATGGGGAGCCCCCAACATTTATTATTATTTTTTTATTTTTGCATCAAAATCTTAATGCGGTTCACAGAATACATCTACCTACCAAGTTTCAACAGTATAGCTCTTATAGTTTCGGAAAAAAATGGCTGTGACATACGGACGGACAGACAGACAGACATGACGAATCTATAAGGGTTCCGTTTTTTGCCATTTGGCTACGGAACCCTAAAAACATGGCCGGCGGCACAGGGGCGACAAGGGCCTATCGGTGTAAATCGGCGGCGGTGATCTTGTAATGCCGCGTCTACGCGTAGGGTTGGCGGTTTAGCTACCGCGGCACAATGAAATAATAATAATTACTTAATGAAAGATGTTTATTTATTTAAGGTTTAAAATATATTCAGTATAATAGTGTTGACATATGTTATATTATAAATTGCTTACTTTTATATATTTTCTGTTTTTGCGACTTACTTTAAACATTTTATTATTCTCTTTAATTACGGCGAAGATTCGAAATCGTACGAACAGTTTTTTCAAAAAATCTAATGGGAAGCATTCACAAGGCATATCAAAAGTTATATGCTGCATCTCGGCCAACAAACTGATTTCTATACGTACATACATACGTTGAATTTCCAATCAACCTGTATACTAAAATCCAAGTCAATCCGACCGCTGAAAGCGGGTGAAGTTCGACTTGCAAGACCTAAACAAACAAACTAACCTACAAACATTCCAAATTAAATGGAAACTTAAGAATAACCAAAATAGACAACCTAATTTATCATTTAATTACAGTACCTAAAGTTATGTACCTACCTATTAATATAAAAGTATGTAAAGTCAAAATTATTGGTACTTACATATAAAATTATTCATTTCACTTACCTTTTTGGGTCGGTAGGTAGACGAAAAAAACCTTTTTTCTTTGTGGCCTTTGGTATTATTGCCACAGCCATAGACACAGCAATATGAACCTCTAGCAGCCATAATAGTTTTGTTTGCGCGGCCGGTACATCGAAAAGTATGAAAACGAATACGACGCGGCGCGAGCGAACAATGTGAATTGATTCGAGCAGAGACGGCGGCGGCCCTTTGAGTCGTCGAGCCGGGCTCGACTTTCCCCACCTCGCGCGACTCGCCCCACGACACGCACACATAGCCGCGAGTTCTGTTACTGCACACAAGTGTCAGTGTCGTTTCTTTTTACGTTAGTATATATATTCTTTTACGGCGGACTAACTAGAAAAAGACGCTAAATTGGTTTACATTCTTATTAGATACGTAATCCTAGCGAAAAATCCCTTCCAAATTTGGCCGCGTAAAATCAGACCGAAACAGGTGAATCGAATGGGTTGCGAGAAAGAGATATAAATACATTCGTAAAAAGATATCGTAGCAAATACATTGCGTGCTGAGCGTCGGCGTATAATCGTGTAAGCATTACTAAATAAGCAATGGATTAAGTTTATTTCCATTCTGCCGAACGATATCTTGTACACCCCAACGTATCGTCCTCCAGGCCGGCGGTCGGAGTTGAGGTCATTTTTGTATGAATTTTTACGCGTGTCGCTGTGTGGGTTCTGTAAGCATGCGTTTGTATCTTATAGCGTTCAAGGCGGACTTTTGCAAAAGTACGTTTTACGTTAACCACGTTCGGCGCGTGACATGACGGGAATGTGGCGAATTTATTTTTCTATTGTGCCAATTGTTATAGTGACAAAACTGTTATTGGCTTTATTATCAAGTTAAAGGAAAACAGAATGTTGTGTGTATTAATTTGTTAGGGTAGGCAGTGCCTTTGCGCCTATATGGAGTGCACGCCACTGCCCTTAATGTTGAAACAAATGGATAATAAAATCTCCTAACAATGTTAACGCATCTCTTTTTTTTCTTTTATTATTATTTGTTTTTATTATTTATTATTGTATGAGACTGTACTATATTTTACTCCAATCAATAAATGCAAAATAGATCTTCTACCTTTGTTTTGTAATTAGTAACGTTAAACTAACTTGATTCAATATTTTTTTTTATTTTATGTTCCAGATTTTTGACTATCAAGGCGAGCCCAGAACGAACTCTTGAGTCCAAGTCTCGTGAACCAATTAATATTACGAAGTTAGCTTGAAGATTAATCTATTTAGACATAAGAACACAAAACTGATTCTGTGATTATACTAAGTCATTGATAAATGTGCCTCACTAAGTATATACTTAAAAGATTAATATTGTAGCTATATAAGCCTTATACGAAGATTAACATTGTAGCTAGAGTCATGTTTATCGGATCCTATTCCAAACCATTTCCTACATTGAACTAAAGCATATAAATAAATTCACGCCCCCCCAATTACTAAGACTTTAGTATCCTCATAGTCTATCCTTAATTTCATAACTAATTTTTCAACACAACTTAAACTGAAGTAGATAAAATCTCCACAAACTCATATTTCTGTAGTCAAGAACAATGACATCTCTATTTTACATCACTTAATCAATTTCCTACAACATTCCGACTTATACCTATATTAAAATTAAATTTATTTGAATAATTCATTCCATCTCGGTTTCATTATACTGATACAGATATAACACCTGTCACTTGTCAAATCAACCTGCCCGAAGACGTTTTGTTCACTCAGCCTGGCTTACGCTTTTGATGTAAAAATGAATTGTGCGATAAGTTTCTGTTTGAAAGCCTTAGTTCGTGACTATCGGCATAGAGCAATTCTCCCTTAATGGTTACAATTACCCATTTATCTAGTTTCAAAGTTGTAGTGGCAAGAGAATTTAGTTAGTCGCTCCACATTAGACGGCTTAATTTTCGACCCATGGTTTAACACTACTGATGATTTAATGTAACAGTTTCTAAACTAAAATGTAATATTTAACATTATCTACATCAAAATAATTTATAACATTACCTTTTTGAATTATTTCTGCTATGGAATACTTATTGTGTCGTTTATGTAACGGGGAAGCACTGTATTTCATTGTAAAAAGTTATAGTATATAACTTCAATTATTTGTATTGTTCATTTTTGTTATTGTAACTATTGTAAGACAATAAATTAATCGTTTTACTTTGTTTTTTATTTCAGTCTGTATGGTTTAAGGTTGGCTGCAAGGAAATACTAAAGAATCTGTTCAAATAGTGATTTCACTCTCTAGAAGGTTCAAATTGTATTACCAGTTTATTAATTCTAGTCAGCCACCTCAGGATACCTTATTAATTATGTGGGCTCAGTTGACCATGAAGGGTATAAATTACTAGTTTCGGTGTGCATTATTATAACGATAAATTTAATGTTACATGTTAAAAGAATCAACGTTGTCGTTATGTGAAGACTAAATAAAAAATAGTCGAAAAATCTTACTAATACGATAACAATAAGCCTGATTCTTTTATATGTTGCAATACACTCGCAAAATGTAATATATTTGATACCTATGACATAACGTTACTACGCATTCGCTACCGCTAGCCAGACGTTGACCTTATTAACTGAAACTAGATTTAAGAGGGGAATCACTGTATTTCATTGTAAAAAAGGTGTTATAATATATAACTTCAGATTTTTTTATATTGTTAATATCAATTATTGTATGACAATAAATCAATTTATTGTCATACAATAATTGATATTAACAACTATTTTTACTTTGTTTTTCTGTAGACGTAAAGGTCATACTGTGGATGTCTGTAGGATACGATTGGCCCAAGTGGAAAAACTCAGTACAAGCTCTGTGACAAGCACCTCCGATACGCCACAACTGCCACAAGCCGAGAAAAGCACTGTTGTGTCCAAGCCTGTAATCACGTGCTACGGTTGCGGCGCTCCTGGCGTTTTTCGCAGTAACTGCGCTACGTGCAAGATGGAGGATAGCCCACCAAAAACAGTACATTTTTATACTTACTGTCCGACGGTTCAAAATGTTGCCAAGGTACCTACAATCGAAATACAATTCGACGGGAAGGAAGGACACGCTCATTTCGACACAGCCGCTAGGACCAGCATAGCAGGAAGTAAATTATATACTTTAATGAAGCAAGCTGGAATCACTGGTACCCCATACAAGACAAAGGTCAGTTGCCGATGGATCGACCAAGTGGATGGAGCTATTGTCGGTAACTGTCGAAATCACAATGGGAGACAGAGTACTACCAATAAACTTTACGGTATTCCCAGACGCAGACACTCGTACACTATTAGGCATAGATTTCCTACAAACCAACGGCGTTATATTAGATTTGGGACAAAGGGTGTGGTTTTTCACGGATAACCCCGATAAAAAATATAACTTCCTGCGTACACAAAATGATATGACAAGTTACCTGTGTAAAGAAAATTGATTTTAAACAACCAACAGAAGAAGCAATTCGTGAAGAAGAGCCATTGTCCGATTTTTTGGCATGGGCATCAAACTTACGGATGATTTCACCAATCCTGGACACTCCACCGCACCTAATTGAAGACGAAGAGCCGTTCGACTGGAAACTCATTAAATTGGATACTCCGCCTCCGCCGATTCATCCCCGTGAACTGCGTGGGATTAAAGAAACTCATCCTGAGGATCCTAGAATAAATTATTTGCCAATAAATCCATTGAAATTGTATTCTGTTGATATTTCCTTACAACCCATGACGCCACATACGATGCTGAAAAAAAAAACAATTTATCGAACTACTACATGAATTTCAAGATATTTTCAATGCACTGCCTACACCTTTTGCCGAACATAAGATTGAAACCAGTAACCATAAGCCGATAGCTTTAAAACCATACAGACTTTCGCCTATAAGGCAAGAACAATTAAAAGTAAAATTGGATGAAATGTTAAAAAACTAACATAATTGAAGAATGTGAAAGTCCCTGGGCAGCCCCAGTGGTGTTAGTACCTAAACAAGACTCAGATATCAGTGTGTATAGGCCATGATGGGGCTGCCACGATACTGTAGTGCTTCAGGAATGTTCGTTGAGGCAAACGTAGACACTTTCCAGGCCATCATACGCAAACGAATCGCATCCCTGTGGCGCCGTGTCCGTGGCAGCCGCAATAGCCTCGTAGCCATTATAGCTGATAGGGTAGAAGGGCCATTGTTTGAGCATTGGACGAAAGTCCACTTGGGATCCGCTCTAGATTAATGTTAAAATAATTAATTATTGTAGTGACATTACTAACATAGATATAAGTTCTTCTATTATTATTTTATTTTATTTTTTTACTAACAATTTAATATGGATTGTATTATCTGAAATAAAGAATTATTATTATTATAGACTATAGGAAATTGAATGCTATCACTACTCCTGATCGATATCCATTGCCTCGCATGGACGATTTGCTACAGCAAGCCAAAGCAATGCCATATATGACTACAATTGATTTACAATCTGGTTATTGGCAAATTAAAATAGATGGAAGTGACCAAAACAAGTCTAGTTTCGTCACTGCGTTTGGAACGTATAGGTTTAAACGGATGCCCTTTGGTTTAAGAAATGCTCCGAGTACGTTTCAAAGACTGATGGATAAATTCTGCCGCGAACTCTAAGCAGAATCGGTGTTTGCTTACCTTGATGATCTAATCTATCGATCGGCTACTTTTAAACAACATCTTGAAGATTTGCGAGAAATATTTACACGGTTGAGATACTACAAACTAAGAGCAAACAAAAACAAGTGCAAAATATTTGGGACACATAATCACACCTGAGGGCATAAAAGCAGATCCTGATAAGACTAAAGCCATCAGTGAATTGCCAGCACCCAGAACACTGAAACAATTGATATCATTTCTGCAAACAGCTTCTTGGTATCGCCGATTCATCCGTAACTTTGCAGAAGTAGCAAGACTCTTAACAAATCTAACGAAAAAGAACATAACATGGACATGGGAGCATCCCCAAGAGAACATTCCAGACCTTAAAAAAAGCTTTAACCACAGCACCTGCACAATTAGATAGTAACTTACCATACATTATCAAAACAGATTCGAGCAATTATGCTATTGGTGCAGCCTTACTGAAGGGGGAGGGCGACAACGAACATCCCATTGAATATGCGAGTAGGCTTTTTACACCGGCTGAACGAAATTACGCAGTTACCGAGAAAGAAGCTTAAGCAATTGTATGGGCAGTATCCAAGTTTAGAGGTTACATAGAAGGCACAAAATTTCTAACAATTACGGATCATCAGCCGTTGAAGTGGCTGTTAAATCTGAAATCACCTACTGGACAGTTACAACCGTATGAGTTTGAAATTAAATATACGCCAGGAAGAACAAATGCCTTAGCTGATAGTCTATCACGTCCACCTTGCGAAGATGTATTTCATGTTGTGTTGTATATTCCTTGATGTTGGAGGTGTGCAATAAAGAGTATTTGTATTTGTATTTGTATCACACTGAGCCATGTGAAATCTGTCACCTTGAACTTGATCTTCCAAGGCGAGGAGAGAAAAATATTCGAGAGAGATGAACAAATAAAAGACAAAAACCTTAAATTCATCATCCAAGCTCTAGAAGAAAACATGGAATCCGAAAACTATATTCAATCATCAAAGAGGCTACCTTATACATAAAGGAATACTTTATCGTTTTACTCCAGATCAAGACGACGATAATGCTAAATTAGTAGTACCACATCATGAAATACCCAATGTACTGAAACATTTTCATGATACAAGTGGTCATTATGGAATAGATATAACTACTAAACGAATAGAGATTTTTTTTTGGAAAGGTCTAAGAAAAGATGTCATCAAGTATGTAAAAAGTTGCTTAGAATGCCAACGATACAAACCATCTAATCAGAAACCAGCAGGATTATACCAGTCGACAGCAAATAACCGGCGCTTTGAGGTGTTGTCAATAGATTTATTTGGACCTCTACCCAAAGTCCCAAAAAATTAACAATGGATATTTATTGTTGAAGACACTGCGTCACGACGGGTAGAATTATTTGCACTAAGCGAAGCAACAGCACAACAGTGTGCAATTACGTTACTAAATGAAGTATTATTGCGCAAAATAACAAGCGACAATGGAACACAGTTTATATCAGCTGTTATGCAGCAATTGACATTTTGCTTGGATATCCCACAAATTTTGAGTCCTGTGTACCATCCGGAACCTAATGTTGTAGAAAGGAAAAACAGAGATTTAAAGACCCAAATTGGCATCATGGTTAAAGATAAGGCTCGTACCCTAAAAGTAGCAAGCAACAATAACCAAGAACCACTGCGTTTTCGTTTTCATGGACTGATGGTGAGTACTTGTGCATAATATCTCATTGTCCATACATCCAGGTTGTACCGTTTATTTACCGGCGAGTATATATGTATATATGCTCGATCCAGACCGTACGCCGTTGCATCATCATCCGTACGCAGTACATAGTGGTAGAAATTATGTGATCTGACTATGAGTGCACGTCAACATATATTTAACTTATTTCTTTAGGTACCTTACGTGTGCATAGAAAATCAAAAATATGTTCTAGTATCAAACTATAATTCCTACTACACAAAGTGTGACCAGCCGCAGATTTTGTAAATTTTCCCGCCAAAACTTTAAGTAATATTTCATTTGCCACTAATAATAATAACAATAACCAGTAATACACTTAATGTGGTTTGTAACGTCGCTGAGAGACGCGTTTACCATGATTGACGCCGCGGCTAATGCGTTGCATCATTTTCAAAAACCGCGTTCGTTTGCGTACACAGCATTTAATCAGAGCACAGGCTTTACAGCAGCGTATTTGACATTTGGCAGGGAAATGAGGACTTCTTATGAAATAGCACATAACTTAAGTGAAATAGTTGAATCGGAGAACTTCATATCAGAATTCACACCACAGTTACGCAATTTAGCAAAAGATTTGAACATAGCAAAAGAAAACATTGAAACACACAAATTAAAAAGCTATCACTCAAAACAAAAACTGAAGAAATATATTCATCCAATTTTAGAGAGATTAGGTATGGTGTGCCACAAGGAAGTGTATTAGGCCCATTACTCTTTCTTATCTACATTAATGATATTCCTAAAGCCATAGAGCACCCAATGGTTTTATTTGCTGATGACAGTACAGTCATATTCACTGGACGGAACAAAGAAACATATGAATCAGACATTAACAACACATTAGAATCAATAATAGCATGGTTAACGAATAACAACTTAAAAATAAATTTAGATAAAACTAATATCATGACATTTAGACAAAGGCTTAAACCTATTAATTTAAGTATAGTTTTTAAGGGACATAATATAACTGAAACCGACATAACAAAATTTTTAGGGCTTAATTTAGATAACAAATTGACATGGAACTACCAGATTGACCTTATATGTAAGAAGTTAAGTAAATTCTCATATGCTCTGTACAATTTGAGAAAGATTGTTAATCAGTCAACTGTGTTAACTGCATATCATGCCTATGTTACGTCCACTTTAAGGTATGGAATCATGTTCTGGGGAAATTCACCAAGAAGAGATAACGCATTTATAGCCCAAAAGAAGTGCGTTAGGTCAGTATGTGGTCTTAAACCAACTGATTCATGCAAACCACATTTTATAGAATTAAAAATACTAACACTACCTAGTTTATATATATATGAAATAGCTATTTTTGTAATTACTAACCATAATCTATTTAATAAGTTTAGAAGTCAACGGCTTCAAAATAAAATCAGGGCGCAACCGAGTAACACAGCACTATTGCAAAAAAGTGTACTTGGAATGGCGCATATAGTATTTTATGCAATCGTTGCACAATGGAGGTTCTTAAATTCGAGTACCGCGTTTAGGTCACGAGGCTTGCCGAGTGGCCTATGTAAGGTACGAGACTTTAAGACCTAATTGTGTAACTATTGCATACAATACTTTTTATACGAGCAAAACTCAGAAAAACATTTTTTTTACTTTAATCGTCATTCTCCAATATGATTAATTATTTTTGATGTAACCTTTTTCGTTCAACTAAAACTGACCTATTAAAAAAAAACATGATCGCGATGGCCATGGCGGGTTCCTCGTGATTGGTGAATTTATTTGACAAGTAATTTCAACCAATCAGTGAACATCAAATAAGCTTATGTTCTCTTTTTGAAATTATTAGAGTTGTGTAGAGAGATGTCTTATGAATATTAAAGTTATGTAGCGGGTACCATAGAGTATAGAATTTTGTTACAGGCTTAAAAAGTGCGTTATTGTGATTTTGTCTGTGAAATTATAATTGACAGATTAAAGTCTGCGAGTATAAAAAGATATTTAACAAACTGCCACAATCAATAGTAGCTAAAAAGGAAAATGTTATTGACTTTAAAAGGAATTTGAAATTATTTCTTATAGACAAAGCGTATTACTCTGTAACGGAATTTTTGACTGACATCATTGAATAATAATTAATTTGACATAAGTACTCAATTTTTCTTGTTATTATATTTTTATTTTCTTTTATCGTGATTTCTAAGTTAAGTTCTTAAGTTAATGATTGATTATGATTTAGATCTAGATAATGTAAACTTTTTATATAATGCACGCTGCATGTACGCCAGGCATGTACGTCTACATTATATTTTAATTTGTATGCCCAATGGCACCACATAGTGGTACAATATATCTTGTAACATCAAATTTTACCTATGTTGGACAATAAATATTTTGATTTGATTTGAAACAATGCAAGATAATAATAGAGTCAAGTCAAATCAGAAACGAAGGCCGGATCCCGGTTATGTTATGGGAGATCTATTTCTGGTGGAGACTCACCCAATAAGTCGCCAAGACAGTGGATTTAAAATTGGGAGTTCAATCTACGAGATTGCTAATTGAGACGAATCTTATAAACCCATTGGCAAATATCACACATCTGCTATAACTCGTTTCAAAAACCGAGATAATCAAAACCCAGAACCAATTATACCAATAAGACAAAGAGGCCGACCTAAGAAGAAGCAATCTGTTCCAGTTCCTGGTACTCTTACGGGACGTCAAGGAGTACCAGAGGGGGAGAATGAAGCGACATAACAAATAGCATTAACGCAAAAGGCGCGCGGGCTCGAATACTTTCCTGCTCGCACACTCACTACCTATCTCGCTCTACATACCAACCGCCCGAGCGCAGACGAAGCTGCACGAAGCGGTCACTGGAGCGTATATAAGCGCACGCGCCGCCCGATCATTCATCTCCCGAACCAAGAAAGCCCCGGGCGCCGATTCGATCCCCAACGCGGCATTGCGTCACTTGCCACAGCACACCATCGTGGCAGTGACGCGCCTGTACAATGGGATCATGCGCTCGGGCCACTTTCCACAGATATGGAAGCTAGGGAGGGTAATTATGTTACCCAAGCCCGGAAAGGAAAGAAGAAAAGAAGACCGGAGAGTTACCGGCCGATAACTCTGCTCAGCACCCTCTCCAAAGTGTTCGAGAAGCTTCTTCTGGGAAAACTTCTCCCGCATATTGAACCCAGGCCAGAGCAGTTCGGCTTCAGGGCCGAGCACTCGACCACACTGCAGCTCACACGCGTACTGCATTTCTTAGCAAACGCAATGAACAAGAAGCACCAGGCAGTGGCGGTGATGCTGGATATGGAGAAGGCGTTCGACAGAGTATGGCACGAGGGGTTGCTATACAAACTGTCGAACGCCCCAGCCCCACGCCGCATCGTTGATGTCATCAAATCGTTCCTGACCGGGCGGAGGTTCCAGGTGGCCGTGGATCAGGCCCTATCCACAGAACGCCCGATCAGAGCAGGAGTCCCGCAAGGCAGCTGTCTTTCGCCGGCGTGCTACTCAGTTTACACGAACGACATCCCGGTGGTGGGGGATGTCCAGCTGGGACTGTTCGCTGACGACGCTGCCTACTACACTGCATCAATCAGCGCAGCCCAGACGCACGCAACAAGATGCAAGCCCAACTAGACGTCCTGCCAGGATGGCTGGGGGACTGGCGGCTGTCAGTAAACGTCGCCAAAACTCAAGCCATCATGACAGGGAAGAAGCGGACGCCACCCCCACTCCGGATGTCTAACCAAGACGTGGAGTGGCAACATAAGGTGAGGTACCTGGGGGTGACCCCCGGGGGTGACCCTAGACCGGGGGCACAATGAAGCAGCACGTGGCGGAGGTGGTGACCAGAACGAGATCCGCCAGAACCGCACTGAGACTGCTATTGACGAGCAACCTTCCGATCCGCACGAAGCTGGGGATCTACAAAACGTATGTGAGAGCCAGGCTCACATACGCGGCGCCAGCGTGGTATGCCCTAACGGCTACCTCCAATCGCAACAAGCTGAGATCGCAAGAAAACCTGGCCCTAAGAGTCATTACAAAATCCCCACGCTTCGTGAGGAATGGCCATCTCCAGCAGGCGCTGAGATGGGAGCCACTAGACGCATTTATCGGAAGGTTGGCTGCGTCAATGTTCCGAAGAGCCGACGAGTCCCGCCACACACTGCTGCAGGGGATCGCGCCACTCCACGCCCGACCACCTGACGCACGCTCAAGGCCGCTGCCCAGAGAGCTGATCCCGACCAGAGACTGACCACAGGACAGTCCCAAAATGAAGCCGCAAGAACACTAGAAGAGAATGATTAAATTGGGGTTATCATTCCCCCACAACGCCCTCGAAGAGCGTTAATACGCCAAGAAGGCAATAGAAACCCTCAGGTCGCCATAAAACGACAGACAGCCCGGCCCGTAGTTACGGGCCGCGAACAGAGACTGCCTAAGTGTGCAAGGCACAGAAAAGGCCACCCCACACTCCAGAACAGAGTGTGAGAAGACAGCAAACTCGAAATCGATCATTCATTCTTTCGCTAGCGGTCTAGCTTGAGAGACGGCCTCAGCTAATCTCAAGTGACACCAATGTGGGTACGGGGTGACTAGTATAAATAACAGACCAAAACAGAAAATCGCTCATTTAAAATAAAATAAAATAAAAAAATAAAAAAGCCTTTTATTTCTTGCAACGTACAAGTTTACAGTTTTAAATATACATTATGCAAGATTTGAAATATATTGAGAAAGAATAAATTATTATTAAGTTCTATGTACATATATATATATTTTTTATATATTATGCAAGAACCCCACTTATTTGCGGGTGAAGGCCTCCTCCAGAGATGCCCAATACTCTCTATCCTGGGCTTCGTGTATCCAATTTTTGCCAGCTGTTTCAATGATCTCGTCTGCCCACCTGGTTTTAGGCCGTCCTCTCTTTCTTTTACCATTTGGGCCTGGCCATGACGTCAGTCGCGATGTCCAGCGGTTATCGCTTAACCTGGCTACGTCGCTCATTTGCCACGCGCAAAATTTCGACATCACTACTGAATTCTCTCCTACCAAATATTTGAAATATTATTACATATGTCCTAAAATTTAATATTTGTTCAAATTAACTAATTACTTTATCTATCCTTGTAAGTCCCAGAAAGTAGTTTTTGTTCCTTCAATTGTGTTTGTAGTGGTTTTTGTTTTTGGTATTAGGCCTGTGGGACTGGGGAGGTTACAATGGAAGTTATTAGTAATTTCCGTATGGATTTTGAGTGGGTTAAAAGAGACATTTCTTTTTACAGGGCATCACGGAGGCGAGGCGGCACTACCAGCTACACCTGCACGGCAGCAGCATGCGGGGCGACCTTCAACGTGCGAAACGGCGTGCTGGGACCACTTCGCGGACAACACGACCACGACGAGGAACCCTGGATTCCTAACAGGTATAAGCTCATCATAATTGTATGCATGTACTTAGCTCTAGTCTAGACTAAGACCTAGCCTGTTTCTTAAGTTTCCTGAATAAACCTTCTGAACAGTCTTCTTGACTTGTCATTCACCCAAGACGAGATTTTCAAGGATCACAAGCGGATAATTATATATTCTACAAATAAACTCATGGATTTTTTGTGTAGATCTACATTTTGGATTCTTGATGGAACATTGAAAGTTGCCCCTAGACAATTTTTGCAATTGTATACCATACATGGAAATGTGATGAGTCACCGGAAAACCACTGTACCGCTTTTATTCGCATTATGCGCGCATAAAGACAAAAACACCTATAATAAATTATTTAAATTCATAGTTGAATATAGTAATGATCATGATTTGATATTATCAGTGCAACATTACATAATGGACTTCGAATTATCGACAATTCAATGTGCTAGGCAAATATTTCATGACATAAAATTAAATGGTTGTCACTTCCACTTAGCACAGATAATTTATCAGCGAATACAATCAAATGGCCAAAGTACCTAATACGGAAAGAAAATATACGTTTTGCTCTGGAAATGAAGTCTTTACTGGCTTTGTCATTTTTGGACCTAACCGAAATTCCCGATTATTTCAAGGAATGGAAAGAAACTATTTTACCAGAAAGTGTGCCCATTGCCGAGTGGTTCGTAGAAAACTACATTTCTGGGACAAATACTAAGCCTCCTCGCTTCCAACCATCGTTCTGAAGTATTCTGGATGTTCACAATGCTAGTTTTTCCCGAACACAAAACTTTGCTGAAGCCTGGCACAACCGCATAAACACAATAATGAGCAAAATACATCCCGGGTTTTAATTTTTCAGCGCAGAAATTATGAAGGAAATACAGATGGTGTTGATACAAATTGATGCAATTCTCAACGGTAAACCCGAAATTACGAAAAGAAAAAAGTGCGTAAAACGCACAAATAAACTTAATGAAATACTGTCAGCCAAAAAGAATACACAAAAGAAGAGTTTTTGCGTGCTTTGGCATCAAATTTATATTTACATTAAGTATACGTACAATCAGAAAATATATCAATAATATATAAGTTTTCTCTATATAGCTGCTTACTGATTAAGTATAGGTACATGAAATGCATGAGGATGAGAGTATTCTGTAATACTTAATAAATACTATTGTTATTGTAATATTCGTGTGTTTTCATTTGAAATAATCTTAACCTAACTATTTATTTACTTTGATACAGTCGGGTTCTGGCGCCTCGCCGGCCGCTGCCGCGGTACGCTCGCTCCGCTCGCTCGGCTCGCGCATGCTATGATATCTCTGAACAAGTAAAAGTGTCTTGATTTTAGCGCCATCAGTTGGATACTTATGTAAAACATTCGACACAACACTGCTTCTGCCATAATGTCGTCCAGATGGGTCTATAGACAAAGTACAAGAAAAACAACAAGTTCCGAAGAACAGCATTATTACCCAAGATATAATTGGTATATCTTAGAAAAAAAACAGTCCTTTTTATACGAACAATTTATTATTTGCGGTGATTTCATTGTTAGCCTTTTGAGTTGGCAACTATGAAGATTTTATTATTACTCTACTTACTCTACTTACAATGCTGGCAACTTTTGTTGTCTGTTTGTCATCCAAGTAACAAGTAATTTTTTCAAAAATTAATTTGAGTGTGTATTTTGTGTGTTTAATTACCTCATCGCACGAAAATATGCTGCGTACCACAGTGTACAACTACTTTAAAAGATGGTAAGTAATTAAAACACTAAACAAATATCGGAAAACCTCCTTTTTAACAAAAAAATACCTTCGTCCACTAAACGAAGTTATGAATGTTATATTATAAGTGGACCAACTAGTCGTAAGTTCTTTAAAACAATAAAAGAAGGTTTTTCCAAATCGGTTACAATTTTAAAATCAAACCTACCGTCTAACGGAGGACCGGCTCCATTTTTCGACGTCGGTTGATAAGTGGCACAAGGCGCAATCCACCTTACTTTACTAATATTATAAATGCGAAAGTGTCTATATCTGTCCGTTATTAGGTTATTACCTCTTAACGCTTAAACCACTGAACAGATTTAGATGAAATCTGGTATTCCTCACTGAAGAGGCCTTATTCCTTTTTTTTTTCATATTATGACAAAAAAAAATGATAATTTCAACCAACTTTTTGGAGTGAATAATACTTTTCCCTGAGTTCTAGGTAATAACTTATTCGTTACCCGGAAATTTCATACATGGGATTTCCTTGTTATCGAACTACACATTTTATTTATAGCAAAAATTATTGATAAAATTCCTAGGCTAATACATAATTCTGTAACTATGGACTGTAAATAAATGTGGGATAGATGGTTGTTCTATACTGAACAGAGCAGTGTTGTATTCAGTCAGACACATCATTTAGATAAAGTACTATATACCTAATAAAGTAATAAGATCAACATATGACCTATGTATTGTGTTTCTATTTGGGCTAAAACTATCTTGCTTTAACAAAAGTAAATTTCATCAATGATTGAGGCTGAATAATTGAATAAAAAATATATATTATAAGTATATTATAGCTAGTAAATATCAGCTCCATAGCTCTCTAACGGCTTATTATTATAACTCTCATAGCTCTCTAACGGCTTATTATTATAAGCCGTTAGAGAGCTATGAATCAGTATGTTAGTCAATTAGTAATAGTAAAAGAAATACAAATCAAACTAGAAATCAAACTTATTTTACAAGCTTTTATTTAACTTGCATTGTATGTATGTATGTATGTTAGTATGTTTGTTCGGGTGGAATCTTGCAACTCAATTTCAACAACGAGCTGAGATTTTGCATACTTACTTAACTTTGATGACCATACAAGAATATGGTACCATGGGGCTGATCTGATGATGGAGCCGGAAGGTGGCCATAGGAACTCTATAATAGAAAAAGCAACCCTACCTAGTTTGGGCTCTTTAGAATCGTCTCAGTGAGCATTTGATGGATATCCAAAGAAAAGTACAGTCGGCTTTAAAAGCTTGTCACTAAAATGAAATTTTTGACAGAAACTTATTTGTCATATTAATCCATTAAGTCTTGTCTTTACAAGGTTATGGCCTATACTTGCCTCAAATGGATAATACTTTTGCCGTTAGTTAAGTATACAAGAAACAAGTATTATGATTATTAAGTGCATAATTTGCAGCTGTATCACTGAATATGAGCACATGCTTAGCATAATCACTTCACTACTGGTGTCAGTTTACAATTCTAGTAACCATGGTGCTAACTGACAACTAAGATCATACTACCCTACTTCTGCAGACAAACCCATTGTCTATTGGCGTATTCTTCCACCATTATGCAAGTGACCCTAATATTTTCATACTTATAACAAAGTTAGGAAGTAAAATATTTGGTATGTTAATCCATATTCCATATTTTATAACTCTGTTTTTGTAATTATTATCTGATCTAAGAAGTTGTTTTTAAATAACTACAAAGTCAGGTATAAAAATTCACTGACAAAAAAAATGTAATTAAATAGTATGGGTGTGAACAAAGGTATCAATTTCATACAAAAGTGACTCAGCTATCTTATTTGCACCAGTGAATAATCTGTAGGTATTTGTTGTTGTATAACTGTAATTGTTAATTATTGTTTATCTTAATAATTTATATCTTTCAGGTATAACTATGCATAATTTCCCAAATCCTGGCCCAGGTAGATTTGATGAAATTGAAAGATTATGAAAATTGGAGGAGACATTGTTGGCGAAGACAATTTGTACATTTACAAAAATAGACGTGTATGCCACCATCATTTTAAAGCACAATATACATTTCCGAATAACAGGTTGACACGGCTGGCGATACCAACACTTCATATACCAGGTATATTACAAAATTGGGTATATCACACCCAAGCGACACTTAAGTCACACTTAACCCTTAAATGCATGAATTAAAAAAAACACAATATTATAAAATATTATTTTATTTCAAATAAATGTTTCTTGTTTTCAACCAGAAATTCATTTTTGTATATGTAAGCTGCATCTTACACCATGCATTTAAGGGTTAAGTAAGTGTGGTGTGTTGAAGACAGATTTTCTTTTCTGAAAGTTCAGAGAAGAAAATCTGTCCTAATGTTGTTATACCATTTCATTTTTTATATTGCTAGTACTTATATTATGTCATCATTATATTATTAGAGAAATGTTATATCAACAAAAACAGCATATATAGGTATCTAAAGTTGTTGTCTAACATTATACACCCTATAAAAATGGTCACTAATTTCACAATGTCCAGTTGTCCAGATTTCTGGCTGTTCTCACCCACAGGTCTCATTTCTACTCTAATTCTAATGTTTTTACAAGCTTGTATTTAACTTGCAATGCATAATGTAAAGTTTAGAAGGTACAAATACTTTTGTGTCCTCGTAACAATTACGCTTTACGAAGCAACTACTGAATAAGATAACATTAATACATTTTCAGGTGCACATGCTGGGCCACACCCAAGTCAATACACTGAAGCATTTGAAGTGTTGGAGAGCGGGGCTAAACGTGCCAGGGGTAAGTTGTTCTGTTGCAAATGAATACAAGTAAACAATGGAGCGATCCGTTTGATGTTTGTCACGAAAAGTTAAGCCAATGTGCCGATGCAAAAGCCGTTTTAGTTGCTTACATCATTGTAGAATGGTAATTATGGGGAAAATATCAAAATCGACGACACAACTAAACCCACTAAATAATTGAATTTTCACTTTTATATACTGTTGAATAAAGTATCCCCATGTTTCGACAAACAGTAAAACACTCTTTTAAAGTGTGTGAACGGAGTTTTTAATCTTCAGGGGATAAGTTAAAAGAAAAGCTAGAATTTTTATCGACGGCGCAATCAGCCCCATGGTTATATTTGTTTCGTTCCGACCGATCTCATCCGATCTCATAACGATTTCTGGTAAGAAAACTGTTTACTGTTGCACAAAATAATATCACTATTCAAATACCTAAATAATCAGTTTCCAATATAGAGCAGATGTCATTTGATATTGGCTTGTGTTTAAACGCCTACCAAATATGTTGATAAATTACTTCCAATAAATTCTTAATACTTGCCAAAACGGATGAATGCTCACCAAATAGTGTCACAAACTATTGTATAAATAAAGCTAATATTTCTTTTTCTTACATGCTATAAAAATATGTCAACACCGTTAAAGTTAATTTCAGACCAAATGATCTATATTATTGTTAAATGGATGTCACCAATATTTTATATTATTACTTCCATTTTAGTCATTTTTGCTGAGGCAAAAAACTAACTGTTGACCGTGAAATTTTTTGTTATACCAAACATATTACTACTCACCCCAAACACAAGTAACTTGTTTATCGCTTTACGCATTCGATTAATATATGATATAGCACTTAAATAAATATTCGCTACTATTTAAATGCTCACCAAAATGGCTTTTATACCCTAAAACTAATAAATATTAATAATAAATTGTGTATTGCAGAGACACTGTCCTTGAGTGCCGTAAATAAAAAATTAAAGTCAGCCTGCCGTCGTCGTACCTAACCTAAGCCAAGTCGGACCTGCCTTAAGGTGAAATAGGTAATGTTAGTAAATCGTAAGCCAAGTCGGACCTGCGCGGCTCGCCTGGCCGCGGGCCTGCCGGCCTGTGCGTCGCTTGATTGGGGCGGGGGGCGGGTTGCGGCAACAAACCCATTTTCAACAGCAACAAATCCATTTTAGGAAGCAAAAAGATATACGGACTCAACGTAAAATTATTCTGGTGTATGTATATTTAAAGATTTTGGAATACAAAATGATTTAGTGTAGGGAGCTCTGTATAGAGTGGGTTTAATTTATATGGAAGTAATTCATTTTACTTGGAATTTAGTTTTAGGGTATAAAAGCCATTTTGGTGGGCGTTTAAATAGTAGCGTTAGATATTTACTACTCGCTTTTCGGTGAGCCCAATAAGGCCTAGTTTCCCCTCTGGGTTGGAAGGTCTGATAAATAAATAAATATTAAGGGACAATCATACACAAATCGACATAGTCCCAAACTAAGCAAAGCTTGTACTATGGGTACTAGACGACGATATACATAATATCAGGGATCGATACCGTTATCCGAATACTGGTTAATATTGTTCGATAACTGTTAAAAATTTCGTTTGTTGAAATAACGTTTCCTTAGAGTAACGTTTAAAAAAGCAACAAAATAATTTCGATTATCGTTATTCAAGAAAAACGAATGTATAACGTTACGTTGAACAGTATTAACCGGTATTACTCAGTTTCGCTGCGCGTTTTCCTTTGTAGGCGCCGACGCATCGCTATCTTGTTTACGCATAAGGATATTTTGTATATTTGTCTCTGTTTGACTCGTGCCGGCCGGCTAAGGCGGTTAAGGATTGTTTGTTTATTGTTATTGTGGTAGAGACTTTTGCATTACGATAATTCCGGCGCGATCACTTAAGGTGCTATTTCCCAGTAGACGCCGAACTCGCTCACTTTTTAATGAGTCGTAAACCTATTAAACAGTGGTTAAAGATTATGAAAAAAATATATGTCATATTTAAGCATCTTGCAATTATAAAATCGCTTTCGACAACATGACTAGTAAAACCCTAAGTACCTAAGTTTTAAATTTTCCCATGTCATGCTAACGTAAACAAAATGGCGGATGTAAAAGCGTTACGCCTGCCAGTAAAATTCAAATACCGCAAAAATATCGCTCTTATATTATATAATTGTTTGTTTCTGTGTAAACAAAAAATAAATGATCTGACATGTCACATGAATTTTTCAATTCAAAATGTCGGACATGTTTCATAGCTTATTTTAAGTAAAAATTACGAGTTACGTAGTTTAAGACTTTATTTAAAAAGCAAGAAATTGTTCCTTGCTTCCGTTTGTATATGAATCCTGTAGTCAGATTTTTTAATTATTTTTAAGGATCCTCGGGATGCCGATTACGAGAAAGACATCCATTTTGAAATCCAAGATGGCGGACATTATTTTTTCTTAAAAATCAATATGGGTGTCATTTCCAAGGTTCCTCGGGGTTCCGATTACGAAAATAACATCCATTTTGAAATCCAAGATGGCGGACATACATTTTTCTTAAAAATCGATATGGGTGTCATCTCCAAGGTTCCTCGGGGTTCCGATTACGAAAATGACATCCATTTTAAAATCCAAGATGGCGGACATTATTTTTTCTTAAAAATCGATATGGTTGTCATCTCCAAGGTTCCTCGGGGTTACGATTACGAAAATGACATCCATTTTGAAATCCAAGATGGCGGACATACATTTTTCTTAAAAATCGATATGGGTGTCATCTCCAAGGTTCCTCGGGGTTCCGATTACGAAAATGACATCCATTTTGAAATCCAAGATGGCGGACATTATTTTTTCTTAAAAATCGATATGGGTGTCATCTCCAAGGTTCCTCGGGGTTACGATTACGAAAATGACATCCATTTTGAAATCCAAGATGGCGGACATTATTTTTTCTTAAAAATCGATATGGGTGTCATCTCCAAGGTTCCTCGGGGTTCCGATTACGAAAATAACATCCATTTTGAAATCCAAGATGGCGGACATACATTTTTCTTAAAAATCGATATGGGTGTCATCTCCAAGGTTCCTCGGGGTTCCGATTACGAAAATGACATCCATTTTGAAATCCAAGATGGCGGACATTATTTTTTCTTAAAAATCGATATGGGTGTCATCTCCAAGGTTCCTCGGGGTTACGATTACGGAAATGACATCCATTTTGAAATCCAAGATGATGGACATATTTTTTTCTTAAAAACTGATATTGGTGCCATTTCTCAAAATTATATCTCCGCCAGTTTTAAATCTAATTTTTTATTTTGAAATGTACACCCCCCGAAAAACCCAGAAAACTACATCCGACGATTTAAAAAAAAATTACGTCCACTATCTTTACTTCCAAAATGGATGCCATCTTTGAAATTTACACCCCCTGAAACCTAGAAAACGACACTCATGTCAACTTTTTCAAAAAAGTGACGTCCGCCATCTTTATTTCCAAAATGGATTCATACATGAACCCTAAAAACAATACCCTCCTTTTTTGAGCAGTTGCGTAAGTCTGTGACAACCCTTGGTAGGTACGGCGGCCTTGAGCGGTGTCGGCACTTACGCAAACATCAAAGGCGTCGGCCCACTATTACTTTTTACACCTTGTTTTCTTATACCATGCTACCAGTGAAGTAGTTTAATGGGTTAGAACCAAACTGCTACCAGTAATAGTCAGTAAAATTTTATCCTGCTTTATGTCAACTAAATACTATGAGAATAGATTTCTGCGGAATGCATAATCGGACATGCAAATATTATTCATAGCAAATTGATGCAACATCTGGGGGCACGGTAGTGCCCCCGCCAAGACGAGCAAAAAAGAAGCGGGGCACTACCTACCTTTTCTCGAACCGTTTCGTCTAATTTTCAAACCCTCATAGCTTTGGCCCAGTTAACACCAGAGCGCCCAAATTCACAGGTTAAGATGATAAAATGTACTGAATTTCATTGATCTAGCTTTTATACTTTAGGTTTTATTGGTACCTTAAATTCGCCGATTTTGCCACACATATATACACTTATACACTGACGTATCAAAACCTCTCGGGTATTTCCCGATGACCTAGAAAGCTGAAATTTGGTAGGTAAGTTATTTTTAGTACACATACAATAGAATAATTCTGAAACTTGGAACTTTTACCCCCCAACCCCTTAAACTAGGGGATGAAAGTTTGTATGAGACTTTCGCAAATTTTGATACTAGAGGTCTGAAAATTTATACCTATTGGGACTCATTGTTATAAATAAAATACACATTCTAGGATTTTTAGAAATTCACCCCCCACCCTTAAAATAAGGGGATGAAAGTTTGTATGGGCTTTCCATAATGGGGGATAAAAGTGTACATACAGGGTGTACTTTTTCAATTGCTTTAACTTTAAGGGGTAATTCTTTACGTCTTATTGAGTCAATTTCTCAAAGAAACCAAGTTCCTAACTCGCACCGTTTTCAATTTATTTAATATTCAAATTTAATCACTAATCTCAGTTTAACCAGTGTAAAATCTTCTTATAACCAAAGACTATTATCTGCTGGTTCGTATGTAAAGAGTTTTCAGTGTTCCTTATGTACGACAAGGTCTAAATCAATAAGTTCTTTTTTATTTTGCTCTCACTTGACTCGCATGTGTCACGTCAAATTGACAATAGTAATTTATTATTGTTGTTATTTACTTAATTTTTAATGAAATAATTGTGTTCACTTGCTTTGTGATGCCACGGATAAATTATACGGCCGAAGAAGAAGCCAATATGCACTTTGTTTACGGTTTCTGCAATGGATATGCGGCGGAAGCAGCAAGGGAGTACCGACGTCGATATCCCAATAAGAACTTGCATAATTTGGATTATTTCGATGATATTCCATTGGAAACACTGCGGACACACTGGATCCAGCATGACGAAGCACCCGCACATTTTGCTGGCCGTTTTAGACAATATTTGGATGTGCACTTTGCTGGGCGTTGGATTAGACACGCGGCAGTCAAACTCTTGCGTGGCCCGCCATGCAGATCTCCGGACCGAACACCCTTAGACTTTAATGTCTGGGGTACTTTAAAAGAAAAGTCTACTCCAAACCTGTGGCTTCGAGGGAAGACCTACTGCAACGAATTCAGGAAGAAGCCGATGCCATGCGTGCCACTCCTGTCAAACTAAATCGCGAGATACGATTTCGGTTGAATATTTGTTTAGAAAATAATGGCGGGCACTTTGAAAACAAGTTGTAGTAAATTATTATTTTGGTTTAAATAAAAAATATTGAGTGTTAAATACTGATGAGGAGATCATTTTATTTTATTAGGCCAATATTGTTTATGTAATTAAATGTTTATACTTAAACTTAATTAGTTTCATTTGTGACCATATGGTATAGTAGTATGGTATACCCGAAAGAATTTAAATAAAGTGAATTAAAATTAAAATGGATTGAACACATCGCAAAAATTGTTCTGAAATAAAAAATAAGCACAAAAAATTTAACTTTCACTGCCAATGAACAAAAATAAATACAAAAAGAAAATTCTTTACCGGGGTTTGAACCCAAGACCATCCACACGCATTCCACCTAGCTAAAGTTTTTAACGAGCTCTCAATTCTGTCATCGATGAAGTTTTATCAGTGACGTTAAAATGACAACAAGTTGACTCTAACTATTGCCTAACTCAAAAGGACCTTTTACAATAGCCACCAATTAAATAATTAATTACTTTGTATGGGATACCAAAAAAAAAATATTTTTCGAATATCATTAAACGGTTTAAGGGATGAGTTTACGTTAATGTTCCAAGCACTATGTCGAAGTTAAAGCAATTGTATAAAAACACGTTGTATATGGGGCTAAACGTAAGTATTTCTTAAATACACAATTATTATTACTACTTAGAAACGCTTCAGCGCAAAAAAAATAAAAAACCTATAAATTAAAAATTACCATAAAAAACATTTCGTGTAAAAGTGGCGGCCAAGACTCACAGGCTCATAACGCTTTCGCTGTAAAAAAAATTGTCAGATCCCTCGAAAAGCCAAACCCATAAGCCCTGAGTTTACTAATCCTACATACAATGTGTACTAATTTTACATATGGAATCCATTTTGGAAATAAGAAGGCGGACGTCACTTTTTTGAAAAATTTGACATGTGTCGTTTTCTAGGTTTCTGGGGGTGTAAATTTCAAAGATGGCACTCATTTTGGAAGTAAAGATGGTGGACGTAATTTTTTTTAAAAATCGTCATGGATGTCGTTTTCTGGGTTTTTCGGGGGGTGTACATTTCAAAATAAAAAATTAGATTTAAAACTGGCGGAGATATATTTTTGAGAAATGGCACCAATATCGGTTTTTAAGAAAAATTTATGTCCACCATCTTTGATTTCAAAATCACAAAATGGACGTCATTTTCGTATCCGAAACCCCGAGGAACCTCGGAGATGACACCCATATCGATTTTTAAGAAAAAATAATGTCCGCCATCTTGGATTTCAAAATGGATGTCATTTTCGTAATCGGAACCCCGAGGAACCTTGGAGATGACACCCATATCGATTTTTAAGAAAAAATAATGTCCGCCATCTTGGATTTCAAAATGGATGTCATTTTCGTAATCGGAACCCCGAGGAACCTTGGAGATGACACCCATATCGATTTTTAAGAAAAAATTATGTCTGCCATCTTGGATTTCAAAATGGATGTCATTTTCGTAATCAGAACCCCGAGGAACCTTGGAGATGACACCCATATCGATTTTTAAGAAAAAATAATGTCCGCCATCTTGGATTTCAAAATTGATGTCATTTTCGTAATCGGAACCCCGAGGAACCTTGGAGATGACACCCATATCGATTTTTAAGAAAAAATTATGTCTGCCATCTTGGATTTCAAAATGGATGTCATTTTCGTAATCAGAACCCCGAGGAACCTTGGAGATGACACCCATATCGATTTTTAAGAAAAAATAATGTCCGCCATCTTGGATTTCAAAATTGATGTCATTTTCGTAATCGGAACCCCGAGGAACCTTGGAGATGACACCCATATCGATTTTTAAGAAAAAATAATGTCCGCCATCTTGGATTTCTAAATGGATGTCATTTTCGTAATCGGAACCCTGAGGAACCTTGGAGATGACACCCATATCGATTTTTAAGAAAAAATAATGTCCGCCATCTTGGATTTCAAAATGGATGTCATTTTCGTAATCGGAACCCCGAGGAACTTTGGAGATGACACCCATAGTCATTTTCGTAATCGGAACCCCGAGGAACCTTGGAGATGACACCCATATCGATTTTTAAGAAAAAATAATGTCCGCCATCTTGGATTTCAAAATGGATGTCATTTTCGTAATCGGAACCCCGAGGAACCTTGGAGATGACACCCATATCGATTTTTAAGAAAAAATAATGTCCGCCATCTTGGATTTCAAAATGGATCTCATTTTCGTAATCGGAACCCCGAGGAACTTTGGAGATGACACCCATATCGATTTTTAAGAAAAATTTATGTCCACCATCTTTGATTTCAAAATCACAAAATGGACGTCATTTTCGTATCCGGAACCCCGAGGAACCTCGGAGATGACACCCATATCGATTTTTAAGAAAAAATAATGTCCGCCATCTTGGATTTCAAAATGGATGTCATTTTCGTAATCGGAACCCCGAGGAACCTTGGAAATGACACCCATATCGATTTTTAAGAAAAAATAATGTCCGCCATCTTGGATTTCAAAATGGATGTCATTTTCGTAATCGGAACCCCGAGGAACCTTGGAAATGACACCCATATCGATTTTTAAGAAAAAATAATGTCCGCCATCTTGGATTTCAAACTGGATGTCTTTCTCTTAATCGGCATCCCGAGGACCCTTAAAAATAATTAAACAATCTGACTACAGGATTCAAATGTAATCTAATACACATGAATGCAGACAAACATATGGGTCAAACTGAGATCCTCTTTTTTAAGTCGAATTACGTTAATCTTCTCCTAAGTGTAACAAATTCTTTTCTGAAAACCGCATCAAAATCGGTTCAGCCAAACGGCAGATAATCGCGGACAAACATAAATACTTATATACTTAGATATATACATACATTACTCTTTTTTTAACTTACAAGACAAAAACGCACACCAAACCACATGAACTGCGGAAAATCAATTCAAATCACTGCTGCGCTGCGACTACCGCGACGCGAGTCAAATGCGAGTGACATATAAACAAAATCGTACGTAAAATCAAAATCGCAACACAGAACGACTCATTCTATCTCTGTCAAACTCAAATTAAACGCTTAATTTTGTTAAACAGAAACGGAATTTGCTAAATAACGGTATTATGTGAATAACGTTATAATACCGGTAAACGAAACCACTACCAATATTCATTTTGGTTTAGCGTCACGTGACCAATAACGGTAATACAAAAATAACGGTATCCGATCCCTGCATAATATATAAATACATATATAGATAACATCCATGACCCAAGAACAAATATTTTGCACAAATATTTGCCCCGGCCGGGATTCGAACCCGGGACCGCCGACTCAGTAGGCAGGTGTCTACCAACCGAGCCAAACGCGTCGTCAAATCAGCCGCTTGCGTGATGGCAGTCGCTTGCGTAAAAACTAGTGCCTACGCCACATCTTGGGATTTAGGTAGCCGACCCCGATTGAGAATTCACTCTCTACAAAGATATGGGACAAAGGCTAGGAGGATGATGATGATGATAAAGGCGCCGCCTTGCTAGTATAGCGCCATCTGTTGCGCATAATACTTTGTCCTCTCATCACGCCGAAACGGCTGAACAAATTTTAACCATTTTTAGGGTTCCCGTAGTCAACTAGGAACCCTTATAGTTTCGCCATGTCCGTCTGTCTGTCCGCGGCTTAGCTCCGTGATCATTAGTACTAGAAAGATGAAATTTGGTATGAGTATGTGTATGTATCACGCCGACAAAACGGTAAAATAAAAACTAAAAGGGTTTTTACAGGGATGGCTGGCCATCCCCAGATGATTATAGGATACCTTTTAGACATTTCGAATAATTGACAACATAGGAATGCAGGCGCCTATTTCTTATCGGCATTTTTTTTTTGAGATTCCGTCATTTGCCTTACTGAGAGCAGCATAGTTAATATCGACGTTTTTTTTTAATTTATAATGCTCTTATATTAAGTATTTTATGGTTAGGTTCGGAAACGACATACTGCCAACCACCACTGAAATCACAAAAAGAAGGGGATCTGCTCAACCAAACTACATCAAGCACCGTAGCCTCAACGTCGAAAACTCCTGATGATAGAGAAACCTGGAACCTGGAGAAACAACGATAAAAGGTATGTAAATTCATATACACGTTTAAAAGTTCTTATACTAACAATGTTTTGTCCCAATTGGGGTTACATTAGTGTGCATCTTAATACTATGCATTTCAAATCCATTCTATCCATACAAAATCAATGCAAAAGTAACGTTACATCAATGCAAAAGTAACGTCTTGTCTACCTGTTATGTTATTATGTCCCTTAACCCAGGGAAAAATGGTGATAAAATTTCTTAGAAAAATGTTGATAAATTTATGAAACATGTAATGTCTCATTTTTTAATGTGGGTACACCACAATTTTTATTTAAACCATTAATATAAAGATCAAAGCGTAAAGAAAAATTTCAAAAGGAGCTACCTGGTGGAAAAGACTGGGAATCGAACCCAGTACCTCTGGATTACCGGTAGCTAGGGTAGCGAAGTGGTTAACACGCTGGACCGCGCTTTAAGCTTTGATCTTTGTATTAATGGTTTAAAATGTTGATAAATTAAAAAACTCAAAAGTAGAATATGTATAATGAATAATGATTTAGTAATTTATATCATTTCAGCAGCAAGACAAGGCATGTAAAGCCCATGTCCAAAGTCGAGAGGGAGTTAAGGACACTCTAGCCGAGACCAAAGTGGCTCTAAAAAAATGCCGAAAAAATTATGAAAACTACAGCGATAGAAATTCTTAGTAAAAAAATGTCACCGGCAGCAAAAAGCTTTTTTACAATACAAGTCAGCCAATTTGGGAAAAAAGCAAGGGGACGGAGGTTTACATTAGATAAAAAAAGAATTGGCCTTATCTTTATATAAGCCGTGCCCAAAAGCGTATAGACTGCTTAGCAAGATTTGCATTTTACCAAAACGCAGCACATTAGATAAAGTCCTAAAAAAGTCAATTTGTATCGAGGCATTAATGAGATATGCAACGTCTGTCCAACCAAACATCAAAGGATCTGCTCAATTATCTTTGATGAAATGTCAATAGCACCCCATGTCGCATTTGACAAGAATAGTGACATAATCACGGGGTTTGTTGATAATGGCGAGGACAGGCAAAAGAAGTTTTGCGATCATGTACTCGTCTTTATGGTGAGAGGGGTGATTAAAAAATTCAAGCAACCGGTTGCTTTTTCATTTTGCAAGGGAAGTACCAAAAGTATGGATTTAAAAAAACAACTCGAAGTTGTCACAACCCATGTAATGAAAACTGGACTGCAAGTTGTAGCCACTGTAAGCGACCAAGGTGCCAGTAACATGGCAGCATTAAACGAGCTAATGAGACAGACACGTGTACGTTATGTGAAAGAAAAAAAAAGTATATAAAGGTGGTTTCTTCGAAGTAGATAGTAAGAAAATATATGTTATAATAATATATGTATGATCCACCTCTTATTATGAAAGGAATTAGAAATAATTTGATAACAAAAGATTTAGAATATAAATAATGGGAGGAAAACTGAGGTGAGCCACATAGGCACACCTTGAAGCCCTATACCGAAGGGGACCACGGTATAAGGGTGTGAAACTTATAAACAAATGGACTGCACTGCACGTGTTTCCATATGTGATACCAAAGATGAGAGTCAAATATTGCACACAGATGTTTAGCCAAAACGTTGGTGCCACCATGGGGTATATGGCAGGTTTGTAATTTTTCCAAAATATTTAATTACTTTATTACCAAACATTACGTTTTTATTTTCTGGCAGCTTTATTTGTTATTGAAGAAGTCTTGAATTATATACTTATTTGGGCTAGCATGGACAGCCACGACTGCGACCGGTGGCAGCGGTAAGCGGCGAGCGGCAAAAACAACATCATACCGATTTATGAACCGCCACGCGTTCACTGCTAACGGACATGCCACGACTTCGGTCTTAGCGGCGAGCGGCACCGTGCGCGGCGGTTCGTGGCGCGCTTCACACGGAATGATTTTGTTTTTGCCGCTCGGTACTCACCACTCTCGCGATCGTTGTTCGCGCAAATTCATGGGCCGGGCCGTAACATTACATTGGATTATTATATAATCTATTCTTGTTTATATACCTACCTTTTTTTTATTCCAGATATCGGGAAGCTGCCCAAGGAGAGCGCAGACACAGCCGATATACTGCTATTTTTTGACGAGTTGTTCGACTGGTAGTTTTAGCAAACCTGTTAATGGTAAAATTTATCGGTGCGCCGTCACCCCACGTTCTCCACACCACAAATTGTGGCATAAATCTTTGCCGATTTTAATTAAGTGGCAGTGGGTTCACACATTGCTTGTAGAACCGCTGGCCGTTGGGGCAGAGAGGTTCTTGAGTGGCGACCGCGGACCGGAATACGCAGCGTGGGAAGGGCCCCTATAATGGAGACCGACGACCGGGTTAGGATAGCGGGCAGAAATTGGACGAGGGCGGCGCAATACTGATCGGTGTGGAGAACTTTGGGGAGACCTTTGTCCAGCAGTAGACGATATGATGATTTGTTATCAAACTTGGAAACACATGTGCATTTTTAGCTTTGCAGTTATTTTATATTCTAAATTTTGTTAGAGAATTCTATCTGATTACTATGATGTGAGGTAGTTCGTACAAAACATTTTTTACTTACATAATTTTCACTTGCAAATCACATAAGCTTTATTGCAGTCATATTACTGGCGCATTGCCAATTATTAGGCTACAACTTGTACACCCCTCTTCATTAGATTTGGTTTTTACAACTTTGATTTCTTGTTCAAGTCCATACTTTTAGTACTTGCTTTACAATTTTTTTTTGTTTTCAAATAATTTCTCTCATCATACATACGAGGACGATTACAAATTTATTTTTCCTACCCTCGCCGTTATAGACAAAACCCGTGGTGATGTTACTATTCATGTCTAATGTAAGGTGGAGTGTTATTGAGGAAACTCAAAGATAATTGAGCAATCCTTTGATGATTGGGTTGGTAGTCATGGCATTGCATTCTCTTTTTAAAAATTTCGGAAACTATGTCATTAATGCCTGGAAGCCAATTTATTTTTTAGGATTTTGTCTTAAGTGTTTGTGTTTTTGCAAAATGTAAATTTTGTTTAGTAGTCTGTTACAGATTTGGACATCGGCTTATACACTGACAAGGCCAAACAATTTCATTCAATGAAAACCTCCGACCCCTTTATTTTTTTCCAAATTGCAGCCATGTTGCTAGCGTCTTGGCATAATGTAACACACAATTAGTCTTTCGACCGCCTGTCGACAAATTTTATGCGTTTAAAGGTGATTTCTGATGATTTTATCATAAATTGTTTGACCATGACTTTTAATATAACAACTTTACAACTTTAAAATTACTTAAAACCTAAATTATTAACCTTTCAAATGAAAAGGATAAGGCCTTAATTTAAATTTCTTACCTGAGGTTTATATAAAAACGTGTAAGTATAAAATAATTGTCCAACTTGATTTTGGACAACTGTAAATCATAAGATGTAAACTAAATGTTGCTTTAATAATAAATAATTTGTTATTCAATTTTGTTTCTAATGCTATGATTATGGTTGTGTAATGTGTAGTTGATTATATATGTATACTTAGTATTTTATTGTGAAAAGGAAACACACTGTAAGTGGTTCACAAATCATAGATTTATGTGTTTTTTATTACGATCTGCAGAGGAGGTCGATTTGGTTGAACCCGCTATATAACTTTGAACCTCTTATAACCTCTTGTACGGCAATGTTTTTTTTTTCTTTTAGGTTCTGAAACACATATCTTTAGATAATCACTTTTTACAAAAATTACCTATTTCAATGAGAAGAAATTGTTTTTTTCCGAAATCGTCGTTTATTAACAAACATTAATACCTACATATTTATTAAAACAACTAAATTGAAGTCGGTTGAACAGCAAGCAATCGTGTTTTTAGAATGTTTTTACTTTACTACCAGTCTAAATATTGTATAATTGTACCCGTGATAGTGGAATCACCCGTACCTATAATAAAATTAATGCATTTGTGATTCATAATATAATAAATATGTAGAAAATAATTACAAATTAAGTTGTTTTTATTATTGAATCACGTTCGGTTGACGAATTGGGGCAGGTACTTAATTATCTAGCTTTCTCAATTTTTTTTGTATATTCATGACTGAAAATAATGAAATTGTGAATTTGAAGTAAAGTTTCATTTCATCATCTGTAGAATTTTATAAATCGATCCAGCCGTCGTCGAGTAATCGACGAACTGAGAACCTCTTCCTTTTTTGGAAGTCTGGTAAAAAATAAATACCAAAAATATGTCTGCGTCATGGATCCGCAAAGAGCCCGTCTCTTCTGAATTTAATATACCCCATATACGTCATTCTTATTACTAAATCTTATAACTAGCAATTTTATTTCAATAATATGTTTTAATCGTTTCTGAAAATATATAGATAATGACGAAATATGAAAATAATATTAACGCAATCGAGTATACCTACCTATATATGCAGTCGCTGCTTTTCCTAGCTATAGATATGTATACACCAACTTAGTTACAAAAGTGTCCGCTCCGTGGCGCTTTAGTCTGGACCAAAATGTACGTGAAGTTGGCTATCTATTCCCAGTAATACACTCTAATCTATGGGCTCGCGCGCTGTTGTGGTCTCAGTTCTAACCTAACCCATTAATCTACTTTCATGGTAGCAGTCCGGTTCTGACCTGGCCTAACATGCCTCGACCGACATTTAAGAAGTCCAACGTTTGGACATTTTTTAACGCGTCGGAGGATAAAAAACGGTGGAGTGCAAGCTATGCAAAAAAAAACATTCGTCAATCACAAAAATACCAGCAATTTTAAAGAGCATTTAAAAAGAGTGCACCCGATACAGCTGGCAGGCGAAGAAGATGTACGAGCTGGTGCATCGGAACCAACGCCGACGGCACGAACAATCCTAGCTAACCCTGCCAGCGATGCCGAAGCCGCCCAACCAAACCTGGCACCAGGTCCCAGTCGGTCTGTGGACCGTCGGTCAGGCCACCGTCGTTGGTTCGGGTGAAGCCGGTCTTTTACGATGTCCACCAGCAAAACACATCAGGCAGCTGCGGCTTTGCGCTAGCCAGGCTGCGGGTGACCTCTCGGCCGAGCAGAGTAAAGAGTTGGACGACGCACTGGTGACAATGGTTGTCATGGACTACCAGACTCTGTCCATTGTCGAAGACAAGGGGTTTACGATGTTTGTGAAAAAATTAAACCCACGATACCAGTTGCCTTCTCGTAAGACTCTCTCGGAGAAGTTGTTGCCGGAATCTTATGAAAAGAAAAGATCGGAGTTTGTCACGCAGCTGCAAGGTGTGGATATAGTATCCCTAACGGCGGACTACTGGAAGACGCTTGACAATCAAACTTTTTTAAGTTTAACGGCACTCTATATATATGGCAATAAACTAGCCTCTACTACATTGGCAGCTGCAGAGGTGAAGGTGTCACACACAGACACCAATACAGCCTCTTTATTTTATTTCTATAGGTGGTCACTGTGGTAACCGACAGCGCAGCAAACATGAAGAAGGCGGTGCCCACCCCCGTGCGTCGCGCACACGTTAAACCTCACCGTCAACGACGTAATCGCAGCTGATGTGTAGCTCATGGATCTCTTGGGAAAATTTCGGGGCATCGTCACGCACTTCAAGCAGAGTTATGTGGCGGCATATAAACTTAAGGAGAAGCAAGCAGAGCTCAATGTTGTTGCTGAACTTTGCTAAACCACGATACAGCAACGCGAGGGAATTCTAGCTACACCATATTGGAACGATTAGCAGAACTTCAGCAATCCCTCTGCTTGGCTCCTCTCCTTGAATTGGAGAGAACACCCGATAGTTTCACTACCGGTGGATAGGCCACAATTAAAGACATAATGCCTATTCTGAAGCCATTCGATATCTAACATCATACCATTGATCCGAGGGCTGCGTTTCCCTCTAAGGATGGCTTTACCAATAACTGGCATATGTTTGAGGTTGCGCAACAACCTGCAACCTCAGCGATTATGTTGGACGAAGATTGGGGTGCCTCGAAACGAACAAAACTGTCCAAGGAGACTTTTTTAGAACACAGATTTGAAAAACTGGTTTTGGGCAAGAAGATCACGCCGCGAATATCCAACAATGGGTCATCGACGAATTGACCGGACTAGAGGCCGAATCATTCACGGAACGTGAGAATCCTCTTGCCCAAAATCAGACGCAGCCTGATGGAGAAATAAACATCTGGTCTCATTTTGACCTCAAGACGCTTGAACAAAGGCATCATACGACGCCTAATAATAATAACACTGCTTTAGTAATGGTCAGGCAGTACGTCGAGTTGCCTCTGCTCGATTTGATGTGTGGCCATTAGCTCAGATTCTTCATTGAATTTGTCTGGCGTACATGCCGCTAGTGTAACACCCGACATGATCACATTTTTTGGACCAATTCAGAAAATTTGTGTTTTTTTCGAGTTCTACCTTCAGATGGGAAACTTTAAAGAAATATTTAAAAGAAACACGCCGACACTAGATGGTCTTTTAAAGCTAGAGCCGTAAAAGCTTTAAATATGCAACTGCCCCAAATCTAGTGCGTACGATTTTAACTACTAACGAATATAACGTAGAAACAATAGCTAGATCAAAAAGCATTATGGGTCTAATACTAATAAAATAAAGTAGGCATAGAATTGCTCCACCTATAATATCTAAAAAAACAAGGCCGCAGTTATAGAAGCTCGCACAGGGCGCAAAAAAGGCTATTTACGGCACTGCCTGCCCCAGAAAAAATAATGAGCCTAAAAGAAGAAGCGCCCACTCTGTTCGATGCTACTGGTTGTTAGAGATTTAAAGGGCGCTATAATTCAATTAAAAGTCACAAATAGTTTATTTCCAGTCTTTCACATGATTTCTGCAGTTCACGATCCAACACAATAATCAAAATGTTAAATGATTTTATAGTGTTTTGTCCCACTCAGGCATGTCTTTCAGGGGTTATAACCGAAGCGACGCCATTTTGTCGTCTCAGTCATCGTTCGTTCCTCTTGCTTCTCCGAAGCTCTATGCTTCTGTGTGTGAAGAGTCGAGTGAAGTGCAAGTATTGGACTCAGATGAGCCGCTTGTCACGGCCTCCTCTTCAACGCCGTCTTCTTGTAGTGCGCGAGTGATGGACTCAATGGAGCCGCTAGTGCCTACTCCGCGAGTGCAAGTGTTGGACTCTTATGAGCCACTTGTGCTCTCGCGATCGTCGGTTCTCGACGATCCGGTTGCTGGTTCAAGTGGAATGGCCGTTTTTGGGTCATCTGGCAGGTGAGTATTGTTACATTTTATGTTAATTTTAATCTGTTAGTTGGTATTTTTAAATAATTTTCTTGATTATAAAGGTGTATTGATAGATGATAATTGTATAAGTTTAAAAATGTTGAAATAATCCAATTTTATAAATTTTGCGGGGCGCTCAAAGTAGAATCTGTCCTGCACTCAAACTACCATGTATTTTAATCACATTTTTCTTTGTTTTAGATCAGATGAACCAGTTGCTGGTCCCAGTGGAGATGAAGCTGGCTCCGATTCTGATGAAGAATTTGCTCCGGCTGCTACATTGACTGGGTCATCGGGCAGGCGAGTCCATACCATATCCCTGCAGCGATATTATAGTGAGTTGTGATATATTTAATTTAAATGTTGATTTGTCAGTTGTTAATTTCAGTGTGTCATTTCAGTTTTATCGACCCCCCTGCAGCTGGCATGTATTTTAATCACATTTTTATTTGTTTTAGCTCCATATGGAATTGGAGGAAAGTTTTTGCTGTCCTGGGTACACAGGAGCAGGAGCATCCGGTTTGCGGGGGAGAGGGGCATGTTGCCGACGGACAAAATGTGCGCGTACTATAAAAATGGCGCTGACATTGGAGGCTGGCCAGTTGGGAAAATTTAGGTGCCGAAAAAGTAAATGCCGCACCAAATCAGTGTCTCGTGCCAGTGGGACCTGGTTCGAAGATGCGCGTTTGACACTGGTAGAAATATTTCATATTATGTACGCCTTTTGTGCAGCTGTACAGTGAAAATCCAGCCTACCAAGGTTTACGATTATTGCCAAAACTGACGGAGAGCCATGCAAATCTTATCGTGGTAGCAGTCCGTGGTAATAAAATTAAGTAAACTTAAAACAGTGTTTCAAAATTCCAACAGCAAATTACAAGCCACGCCTTGGCTCAAGCCAATGGCGGCGAAAAATGATATAAATATTGAGATATTCAACGGAACAGATTACAATGACTGGAAGATACGTATGTTGACATTTTTACAATATAAAAAAAGCAACTACATATTTCATTACCGTCCGATTATTGGAAATCGCTCAACAACAAATGTTATTTAAGATTGACGACGCACTACATCCACGATTTTGAAATATAAATAACTACTATTGCGACTACGGATGTCATCGTATCACACAGGGGTGCCATACTGCCGCCGTTATTCAGAAAATATGTAATGATTGGCACGTGTCCGACAAAATAGTCCCTGTCGTAACTGATAATGCGGCCAATATGAGGAAAGCCACTGCAGAAGACCTGCAAAAGCACCATCACCCGTGTATTGCGCATACGGTAAACTTAACTGTTAACGACGTAGCAATTACTGACAAGCAGTTGACAGATCTTTTGGCAAACTGTCGAAATTTGGTGACGTATTTTAAGCAAAGTTCTGTCGCTGCCTACAAACTACGTGAGAAACAGTCGGAACTTGATCTTCAGCAGCTGGTGTTGAAGCAAGACGTTGCCTCTCGTTGGAATTCTTCGTACATTATGCTGGAGCGATTGACGACCGTGCAGCCAGCTCTTTGTAGACGTGGGCGTTATTTCACGTCACTAGTTACAGTAACTAGTTACGCGACATGTAACCGAATCACTACTTTCGCGTCAAATAACAAGTAGTGATTTTTGTAAATGCGTTATTTTATTATACTGCTATCTGTGAGTCGAGTAATCGAGCGAGAGAGAGCTCACCTTCTGCACCGGCCACAGCCAGCCGAGCGAGCGAGATGTAGAACGCGCGCGTGCCGTCGCCGTCCCGGCCAGCCGAGCGAGCGGGATGGTGATCGCGCGCGAATCGAGTTTTGCAAACAATCACAGTAGCAGAATAAAAATAACCAGTTACAAAAATCACTAGTTATGAAACAGGTGACGCGCGACCGAGTCACTGGTTTCGTTACGTTTCTTGAAAACGACGTAACGACCCACGTCTAGTAGCTCTTTGCTTGGCCCTAATGAAGCTCGATCGGGCACAGGAGTTCTTGAGTTGCAACGGGTGGTCCACAGTCAAGGGTACCATACCAATTTTAAGACCATTCTTAGAGCTTGAGAGCTATCCGGAGAAATATACGTCACGATGTCAATGATAGTAGTACCTCTATCCCGTGGACTGCGTCATAGCCTGAGGATCATCTGTCACATGACTGACATAGGTGCACGGCTTCGAAACATCCTGCTCGACTATGTGACTCGGCGGTTGGGATGACAACAAAATGCTTTTGGTCAAGAGCTGCTTTTGGCTAATGCACAAAATGCCCAGCAGTGGGTAATCGATGAATGAACTCGATAAGAGTTTAAATAGGATTGAAACGGTCGACAATTATCCTCTTGTCCAAACCCAGTCAGTCAAACGGTCGTAATGAATTGACCAATATATTACGTCAATTTGGTCACATTATGATCAGAGGGTGTCTGAACAGAGTCATCAAATGACGCCTAACAACCTGTCCCATAGTATTGGTTAGGCAATATGTTGAGATGCCTCTTTTGAATCGCAGCAGATCCGCTTCAATTTTGGCAGGACCGTTTCCTGGCTTCTTTCAGATGGCGGAAAAATATTTCTCAATTCCCGCATCCCCTGTGTTTTCAGAAATGCTTTTTTGGAATGCTGGTTACGTATTGACAGAGCGACGCGCCGACTGTCATCATATAAATTAGATAAAATAACCTTAAACAACAATATTTAGATACTAGAGTATAATGAGATAATGTTATTCCTTATTAGTTAATGAATCAATTAAATCGTGTTTATGCTAACCAAGGATATGACAATGATGATCGGCCAGGCTCGCCTTCCATATTGGCCAATTTTAAGAAGAGGAAATTGGCGATCCCGATAGTGCAGGTATGTAAAGTAAATAAGCTTGTGTCCACTAAGAATAAATCGGATGGATTGGCGTTTCTAATGATCGATTATGATAGAAACAAAATATCTAATTATAAAAAATATTAATTATAAAAAAATTATTTTAAGGAAAAATATCTATGAAAATACGCATTCAGTCTCGTGACATTAAACACCAATCAAAAGCCGTGACGTCACGCACGACGGAAAAAGCATGTGGCTAAGACGGGCAAGAGATTATTGGTGGAGCTAGAGGAGGCAGCCAAATGGCAGAGGCTTGTCACCAAGCCAATGATAGACAAGGTTTTCGCTCTGGATAACCTCTATTTTTGGCAGGACGGCCGCAGTCGCTACGATTCGGTAGTCCAACGGTTCCTTGTTGAAAAACAAGAGGAGAACGTCCGAGCGGTTGCCTACCGCGATCTTGCTCCAACTGCCAGCTGCATCGACAACATACATAATATCTATAAAAAATATCTGCCTTTCCTCCACTTTGCGTACTATCGCCCAACGATACGGGTTCACACTATCTGTAGGCACAATTTTATGTATTCATGCATCGCGTAATAAGTAAAGAGGCTTGTTTTTTTGGTTGTCTTGACCAGACCTAAAAATCTCAACATCTGTTGACCATCGACGTCAGTCTATTAGGCTAGTAAGTGATGGAACTCAACTATTCCATCACTTGCATCTGAAGAGGTGTCGTGAATGTTTCGCAAATATGAATTTATCAGAGTTGGAGAGGGGCAGAATTGTGTCAATGTGGGAACGAGGCCATGCCAAGGAAGGTGAGTTGCATCACTTGCATCTGAAGCGGCTTCGTGAAACAACGATATCGTGCTAAGTGCTAACTGCCTGTGCCTACCATTTATTTTTTATTTTGGGGTCAGTTTTATTCTACAAATATGAATTTATCAGAGTTGGAGAGGGGCAGAATTGTGTCAATGTGGAAACGAGGCCTTGTCAAGGAAGTTGAGTTGCATCACTTGCATCTGAAGCGGCTACGTGAAACAACGCTATCGCTAAGTGCTAACTGCCTGTGCCTACCATTTTTTGGGTCCGTTTTAATCTGCAAATATGAATTTATATTTATTATTTATCACTTGCATCTGAAGCGGTTTCGTGAAACAACGCTATCGTGCTAAGTGCTAACTGCCTGTGCCGATCATTTCTTTTTTATTTTGGGGTCCGTTTTATTCTGCAAATATTAATTTATCAGGGTTGGAGAGGGGCAGAATTGTGTCAATGTGGGGACGAGGCCATGCCAAAGAGGAAATGGCAGGAGAGTTAAATGTGTCGGCAAGTTAATAACAATAACACTAAATGGGGAAGGACCAAATTATTGGCCAGATTTTTAACTCACTCAATTAAATTTTCTATGAAAGTTACGACCAGTAACAGAATCTCTAACGATAAAAAGTGTAACTGAGTCCATAGCAGCTAGAAAAACTTAAACATCTATTAGACTATATAATATACCACGTAAAGAGGAATCTCGTTACATTAACGATTATAATCCAGCAATCTTTCTCGCTTGGAACGGCAACATGGACTTGCAGTATGTAGGGGGAAAAACAGCTGTATTAAATTATTATATCACTATATATACAACTAAAGGAGAAAAAAGTCATGCAGTAGACACTTTTGACAATATAAATTCTACGAAATGTCTTGCTAGTAGGCTTTTCAATGCTCCGAGCTCTCAGTAACAGAGAATGTGGTGCGCTTGAAGCGAGTGATACACTGTTGGGCATATCTCTATATATGGTACCGATCTGCAGACGACAATCCGATGGCTCGATATAAATATATATCGCAACCGAAGAGTAAAAGCTAAAAAGGAAATAAACCAACTTGAAACAGATTCTACTGATATCTTTTTCGAATCTTGGGTCGATAATTACTATCCTCAACGTCCTCAAGACTTAGAGAATATGAATTTATAAGATTTTGCTCGATGGTTGGACAGTACAGATATATAAATTATTAACAAATAAATATTTAAAGAAACGACAACGACCATATTTAATAAATCACTTTACCTATGATGTGAATATGCTCCCAGGAAAATACTACTTTTCACTCTTGCTAATGTTTTATCAATGGAGAGATTTAGCAGTACTGAAGTCTGGTCAAAGTACTTACACTGAAGCCTTAAATTTTAAAAGATCATCATATTAAGGACGGACTTGATTACGGAGAAATGCAGACAGAATTCTCGAATAACATAGAAAGAGTGTTCGAAATGATTGAAGAAAAAATAGCGGAAATTGAGAGAGATCGACAGGAAGATAATCACGAAGATGATGGTCTAGAGAATCCACTAGATTTCTTACCTGTTGAAGCTGTGAATGCAATGGAAGATTTCAGAAATGCTAAAGATTTGGTATCAGACGATGAGCTCGACCGAATGATAGGTCTAAATGTCGACCAAAAACGTATTTTCGATAAAAGGAGAATGGGCAGACTGGGACCACCCTCCAATAGCAATAAGATATATATCGTTGGAAAGGTATTTTCAATTGGAACAACAATTGTTATGGCAGCTTTGTTGTTACAACTGTCCGTTCGGATTTATAAGACTAATAAGTCTGAAAAAAACCCAAAAATAATTTTATACTACCTAAGTATATTAAAACTCATGTAAGTACTTTGGCCTCGTATATACGAGGGCTGATTGAAAAGTTCGCGGCCTGACCTTTCTAATTTTAAAATATGGCTTCCATCATAGTTAATGATGATTTCGCCAATTTCAAGTTTGCTCGTAGAGCATGCCGTTGTTCGGTGAGGTTTTGCTTTTTGTAAAGTGATAGCGATTTACAAAAAACCACGCGGACTATCGGGCCTTGACTCAGGAAGGGCTATGAACGCTTCAAGTTGAATTCTTCATTAGCTATTCACTCCTACGTTAGATCACTGCACAATACGCTATCAATACTACACATTGAACAACGAAAATGAATAAATAATGCACAATGAAACTTAAACGCATGCGGCCATCTTAAGTCACGAACCGGAAGTCCGGCCTGACCTTTAAAAAAAAAAACTTTTTAAATTTTTTCTGCCGCCATTTTGAACTGTCATTATTCAGTTGTCATCCCGCGAAATTTCAATTGTCAGACATTATTTAAAATAAAATTTACGTCTGATTTAAAAATACGAGTCAACAGATTTTTCAAAATGGACAATTTGGAGCAACGTGCTGTGATTAAATATCTTCATAAAAAAGCATAGACACCGAAACAAATTTTTGAAGATATGCTGTGTACATTGGGGCAATCTTGTCCATCATATACGACGGTAAAAAAGTGGGCAGCTGAATTCAAGCGGGGACGAGTCAGTATCGCAGATGACCCTCGCCCCGGGAGACCAACCACAGCGACCAATCCACATAATGTGGCGATTATATGCCAGATGATAATAAAAGACCGACGGTTAAAAGTACGAGAAATAGCTGATATCGTAGGCATCGCCTATGAAAGAACTCAAAACATTATAATCAATGAATTAGGCTTTTCAAAGGTGTCGGCCAGATGGGTTCCGAAGCTCCTTTCAGTGGAACAAAAAATCACTCGTCTAACAATTTCACGCGACTGTCTCGACCTGTATGAAGCTGACCCTCAAGACTTTTTGGACAGATATGTTACTATGGATGAGACATGGGTCCACCACTACACGCCCGAGACTAAACAGCAATCAAAGCAGTGGGTTCGTGCTGGATCTCCGCCTCCCAAAAAGGCGAAGGCCATTTTGTCGGCGAATAAAGTCATGGCATCAGTCTTCTGGGACGCAAAGGGAGTAATAATGGTTGACTATCTCCACAAAGGTACCACTATTAACTCGGATTACTATTGCGACCTTTTACGCCGATTACGAGAGGATTTGAAAGTAAAAAGACCTGGATTGTTGACAAAAAAAGTTCTCTTTCACCAGGACAATGCACGTGTGCACACGTCAATAAAATCGATGGCAGAAATTCACAACTGTGGGTTTGAATTATTGCCCTATTCGCCTGATTTGGCACCATCGGACTTCCATCTATTTCCAAACTTAAAAAAACACATGGGCGGTAAGATTTTTTTTACCAACGACGAGGTCCAAGCTGAAGTGGACACCTATTTTGAAGGCCTGGAGGAAAGTTTTTTCAAAAGTGGTGTAATGGCTTTGAAATTCAGATGGAATAAGTGCAAAGAACTCGACGGGGACTACGTAGAGAAATAAAAATATTAAATAAAATCTTTGGATTTGATTTCATAGTTAGCCGTGAAATTTCCAATCACCCCTCGTACATTGTTACAGGGGTCTGACAGCTTAGTTCCTAATTTTGCGGAGTAGCGCTGTCAAACTCGAATTCAGGGCGGTTTTGTTAGATTATTTTATAATGTTGGCAATATTTTTTCATCTAGATCAATACAGTAGTGCCAACATAATTGTGATTGGTCTTTACTTTATACGTTTACTGTCAGCTGAAAAATATGCCCTTCAATAAAAACACATTAGTCAATCTGAACGCTGATCTTATTTCTCCTTAGATTTCTATTAAATAAAAGTTTTCACTTAGAATATTTTCTGTCTCCATACTTAAGGAGTTTACAGAAATTAGTGTATAAATATTACTCTATGCCCGAATTTTTCAATTTGACAAGTCGTTGCACATGTCCGACCTAAGTGTCCGACTGTACACGGTTGTTTTCAAATTGTTTGTAAACGTTGAGCGCCGGCCGGCTTTCTTGCGTCCTCCTCCCGTCTTGGTTGTGTTAAGTTCCTCGAATAGTTCCCTCCTCCTCAGTCTACAATTCAATTTCATCGATCCATACAATCAACAATGTATGTGTAGTAAGTATGGAATATTCCACACAGAGCTATGGCGCCATTAAAATGCGTTGTTGACGGTTGTGGTTCTACTAGTGCCACTGAGAAAGTATTTTGTATGTCCATGATCCATAATTTACGGAATTTGTGGACGTCCTTTCTTGTTCCTGTTAACCCATCATTACTTGGCTTAACAAAAAGTCAATTAGTATCGAAACGGGTGTGCAAAAGAATGTTGACGAAACGCAAGTTGATTCTCAAGGTGTAAGAATTCCCTATTCTTATCCTTGCTTATTCACGGAAAAGGAAATATTTCACGGAGTACCCCTTATCCGAAGGTAAGTATTTTTTTTATGTGTTATGCTTGTATTACATACTTATCTTCATGTTATTAATTCTGATTTTCAACAATGCAAATTTACTTAGTACCTAACGAGTCCAATACAACGAATAACGTGGTAATTACAATATGTGCTTGTGTAAAAATATATTTTAAGGAAAAATATCTATCAAAATACGCATTCAGTCTCGTGACATTAAACACCAATCAAAAGCCGTGACGTCACGCACGACGGAAAAAGCATGTGGCTAAGACGGGCAAGAGATTATTGGTGGCGCTGGAGAAGGCAGCCAAAAGGCAGAGGCTTGTCACCAAGCCAAAGATAGACAATAGAAAACATTCTCTATTGTTGGCAGGAGGACAACCCCAGCCGCTACGAGTCGGTAGTGCAACGGCTCATTGTTAAAAAACAAAAGGAGAGCGGTCGCCTACCGCGACCTTGTTCCAAACTGCCAGCTCCATCGACAACATAAATAATGCCAATAAAAAACATCTGAAGCGGCTTCGTGAAACAACGCTATCGTGCTAAGTGCTAACTGCCTGTGCCGATCATTTCTTTTTTATTTTGGGGCCCGCTTTATTCTGCAAATATGAATTTATCAGAGATGGAGAGGGACAGAATTGAGTAAATGTGGGGACGAGGCCATGTCAAACAGGAAATTGCAAGAGAGTTAAATGTGTCGGTAAGTTAATAACAATAACTCTTACACTAATGGGTGAGGACCAAAAAAATTAATGGCCAGATTATAACTCACTCAATTAAATTTTCTATTAAAGTTTTCTGCTGTGTAAATTAACCAATTCTATGGTTATGTTTTGTATCACAACGGAACTTTTCCACTTATTCTGTTTGTATGGCTAACTATCGACTAACCAGGCTAACTACTGGTAATGGCAAGAATTTGGTCCTTACCCTAGAATATACGAGTAATTTTGTAGTGGTTGTGTAAAATTTAAGTCACTAATGAGCCTAAATTATTCTATAATTTCTGTAGGCTAACTGCAAAAAATTGCGACAGAGAAAAGCCTCTGTAGCTGGTAAAAAAAAAAACATTTCATCGAAAGGTAAGTAAAAACAACTTTTGAGGTCATGAGTAATAAATTCTTTCTTATATCGTTTTTCTCTTTATTAATTGAACGCATTTTGTTCTAGATTGGAGGCTTATGACCGAAATTTCAATTTTGGCGCAGACATCGGTCCTAGCGAGGATCCCAAGTATGAGTGTCCGCCTGTTTCATGCTTCAAGGATATAAACGCGGGTTCACCGATTCCTCCTTTAAATTCAGGCATACTTTGAAAGATTCAACGCACAGCCTAAAGGAAAGGCTATGTACGAGGCTGGATGCCTATTAACGGCGCGGTATGCTTTGGTGGACAGTGCTTATACTTACTTTCAAGGCCAGTGTAAAGCCCAAATGAAGAAAGTGACCTATTTAATTAACGTGAAAATTTCGTAGAAAGGAAGATCAAACCAATTGTGAGTGTGCCGGTAGTGGCACTCAAGCACACTGCAAGCATGTGTCCATTCTGTTATGCGCAGTAGAAGACATGGTCAGAACAAAAACAATAATTGTACATCAAGTTTCTACACAGTAACTTATGACATTCAAGATACCTAATAAAGTATTTTATAGGTATCCCATTCAAGCTCAAAATTTACCTACAAGTAAAAATAGGAAAAGAAACATCAACTATAATCCACTAAACAGAAAATGTCACGGATAATTACACGAAGATTATGTTCACAACTTCGAGACATCAGAATTCTCCGAATTTAAATGATTTAAATAATGCCAAACAAATTTTAAAATTTTTAAAAGGTTCAACAGACAAAGGTATTCACTTTTCTGAAGGTGATAAAGTGCTCCGAGGATATTGTGATTCTGATTTCGCTGGGGATCCAGACACTAGACGAAGTACTTCTGGTTTCGTGATTTGGCTAAACGGTGGACCAGTGGCATGGAGCTCCAAGAAACAATCAGTTGTCGCGCTGAGCAGTACAGAAGCAGAGTTTATAGCGGCAGCAGAATGCTGTAAAGAATTACTGTTCGTAAGAGACTTAATTCATGAAATAACAGGTGAAAAGTTAGAAATTGAAATGAAGGTTGACAACCAATCCGCTATTTGGCTAATGAAGAAAGGCATCATGAGCAAAAGAAGTAAACACATAGATGTAAAATATTATTATCTAAAGGAGAAAATTGATGAGAATCAGATTACTGATTACTGTTAAATATTGTCCAACAGGATCACAACTGGCAGATATATTAACAAAAAGTCTACCACCTATAAAGTTCGAAAAGTGTCAGCGAAGATTAGTGTTTTAGTGGCAGAAGTTTATGAAATGTGTATATTTGTGGGCATAAGTGAACTTAAATATTTCTTTCGGCTTAGTGTAGGGGCTTAGTCAGGTTTAAGGGGGTGTTTAAATAATGATTCACTTAAGGGGGTGTGAGGTGAATAATCATATATACCTATGTAAATGAATCATTATTTAGTTAAAAGTAAAAGCAACAACGGAGACCTTAAACAATTTTAATCACTTTTACACAATTTTTCTAAATGAGCCTTACGTATTTTTTCTATTATATATAAATTAATTTGATTGTATTTGTTTCTTATATATTGTATATTGTTTGTTATTTAGGTTTTTCTGGTTAGTGTGAATTGGTGGTGTGAGTATGAGTTGTTGTATGTTGTAGGTTAATGAGTTTAACAAATTGAAGTATCGAGTGGGAGGAGAAGATAAAGATTTAAATGTTTACTGTAATTTAATGAAATGAGATGTGGAGTGGAGAATATAAAGGTTGAAATATTTATTGTAGTTTAGTGAAATGAGTCGAGTGGGAGAATATGAAGTTTAATTTTTTTTTTTTTTTACTAGCCTATATTTGTGTCCCACTGCTGGGCAAAGGCCTCCCTTTTCTTGCGCCACTCGTCTCTATTGGCTGCATGCTCCCTCCACTCGTTATTAAATGCATCCAGGTCATCCCGCCATCTTCTTTTCGGTCTGCCTCTGCTCCGGTAACCTTGCGGTATCCAGTCGGTGATTATTCTAGCCCATCGTTCCGGATGCATGCGGCAGACATGTCCAGCCCAGTCCCACTTCAGCTTTGCGGTCTTGGCACCAACGTCTACAACGCGTGTTTTGGAACGCAGTTCGGTGTTTCTTATACGGTCTTGTCTACGAACACCTAATATGCTGCGTTCCATCGCTCTCTGACAAACTTTGAGCCTGGTCTTTTGAGCCTCAGTCAATGACCAAACTTGTGCTCCGTAGGTTAGAACGGGAAGAATACATATATCGACGAGTTTTCGTTTTAGCGAGAGAGGAAGGTTGCCCTTCATTAGTGCTTTCATGGACCAGAAGCTCTTCCAGGCGTGGTCGATACGTCTATTGATTTCCTTGCTCTGCCTGTTTTCGAAGGAAGCTATCTGGCCCAAGTAGACGTACTCGTCGACATATTGTATTTCTTGCCCATCCACCTCGACCCTACGTTTTGTTCTGTTGGTCATCAAGTTTAAATATTTATTGTAATTTAATGAGATAAGGAGTCGAGTGGGAGAATATGAAGTTAAATATTTATTGTAGTTTAATGAAGTGAGGAGTCGAGTGGGAGAATATGAAGTTTAAATATTAATTGTAGTTTAATGAGATGAAGTATCGAGTTGGAGAATTTGAAGGTTGTTAAAGGAAAGGCTGGGAAGGGATTTTTTAAATACTTATTGTAGTTTTTAATAAATGAAGTGTCGAGTGGAGTATATATAGATATAGAAGTTGACTTAAATATTGAAGTTGTTTATTGAAGTTTTGAGTGGAAGAATATGAAGTTCAATATTGTGCATTGATGGAGAGTCTAGTGGTCAATTATAATAATGATGTATTGTTATGTATTTTTTATCGAATTTTAATATGAGTATGTACTGAGATGAATGTCGATGAATATTATAACAAAGTTTGGGTTAAGGTATTTTCAGGATTAAGATGTAAAAAATTATAATTGTGTAGAGGAGTTATGGAAATTATACCAATTTATTATATGTATACAGGGTGTCTCTAAAGATGGAAATTAAGAAATAAGTTGAGTAGTTTAGATAGACAGGGTGTTTCAAAATTTGTGAATATACAGGTTGATTGTAGAATAGTGAGTCGATTGAGAGGGTGTGTCAACTATGGTCCATGCACAATGCCCATACTACAAACCACCAAACCGGCCAAGCCATATGCCATAGAGTGGGATCACAGTAATTATTCTGGTCATAATGACAAGGAAGTGATGCTTGAGCGGTTGTTGCTGAAAAATATGACACATTATCAAATTCCCAGCATCGAGCTAGCAACAAAAGTGCAAGATAAGTCACAGGAATGGCACAATCTCCGTTCTTGTAGACTTACTGCTAGCATGTTCCATGTGGTTTACCATGTTCAAGCAGGAGAGGATAACTTGATTCAAAAAATTATGAACCCCAGGGCCATTATTACCAGAGCTATTATACATGGAAACATTCACGAGAGCACTGCCGTAAGCAAATATGAGGAATGTTTTGGATTGAGTGTGGAAAAACTGGACTGCATATTTCAGAACAGTTTCCGTTCTTAGCAGCTTAGCCTGATGAGCTTCTAGAAGAGACAGTCATAGAAGTGAAATGTCCATATGCTGCTAGGTACATGCCTGTAAATACTCTTACAGTTCCATACATTAACTATATCTTCGTAGTTCCATATTTCGCGCTATCGTTTTGCTGTAATCGTATATCGTGTGTGTCAATAAACTGAATAATCAAGAATAGTTGTTTTATATTTTCAACCTTCTGAGATAGTACACACGCTAAGAATAATACATGGGAAAAAGTGAGCGCCGAAATGAAGATCTGGTACTTAAGTACCTAATGGAAAATCTTAAAAGAGTTTTTTGATCTTTGATCTAAGATGTATGCTTTAGACGTTCAAAACAGTGGTACTCGTATTATATCCAAAGCTAAAGGAATAAATAAGTGTCTTACCAAAAAAAATACCCTTAGCGACTATAAAGTTGTTTATTTGAAAGACATACACAACGCGCTCAAATATTACGATTCCGATCAATAAAACATGTTTTATATTGGAAATGTGCATTTAAAGCTTCTTCCGAAGATTCTCCTAGAACAAGATTTTTTGAAACGCCTAGCATCCAGTTTATTAAAAAAAACTGATCAAAGAGCTCAGTTACGCCGGTTGGAGACTAAGTCGAGAAGTAACAAACTCAACAATCCAGAATTTTTCCGAAGTGAAGTATCCAAGACATTAGCAACTATGCGACTTAGGAGGAAAGAAGAAAAATAAGTGGACAAAAAAGGAGAAGCATTTCTGCATGTCTTTGTTTTACAACTCATCACCAACATATATTTTTTTAAGAAGACAAGGTATCGTTCTCGCGGCTCCATCTACAATTAGAACTTGGCTGGCAAAGTCAAAATTCGTCTCTGGTTTATGTAACAAAGTTTTCCACCAAAAGTTCGAACACAAATCAATCAAAGAAAATACTTGTCGTCTGTTTTGACGAAATGTCAATGACTGATTTAAGCTACAATAATAAAAGATATGATCTTATTGAAGGTAACGAAGAATTAGGTGAAGGTCGTCACACTAATAAAATGGCGAAATATGCTTTAGTGTTCATGGCGAGGGGCTTATACCTACATTGGAAATATCCTGTTGCTTCTTTTTTATCACATGGTAAAAGGTTATTTAGAAGAGCCCCGTATAGAGGAAATACCAAACCTATCCTATCCTATATCCCATATTTATTATTTACTTAATTTCAATTTCATGGTTTGAAGAAGCACCGATTGAGGGAACCCAAAAAAGTTACGAAAAATGAAATATGTGACTCTTAAAGTTTCATAAAAGCGGCCGGAGCAGCCGAATGGCTGATTTTTTTAATTCCTTCCTGCGGGATTCGTCTGACATTGTGAGTAACCTTTCCTCCTCTTTCTGGAATTAATTTGAGTCTAATTAAAGGGATCCTTACTACCAGACTTGCGTTTAATAGAACAAAGTTTCCAATTCTTTATACCTTGCCGCCCAGTATAGTTCTCTCTTTTTATGTCCATGTTTCCCCAAAGTTAAGGTTTTCCCTCCCTTTTTTTTCAGGCTCGCGCGGTAAATCTACCACCCTCCTCTGACGCCTCAGTGGATGAAGAATCTTCTGTCAGCATGCCCCCCACTCCATCGTTACATACCGGCGCCTCAGCGGATGAAGAATTTTCTGTCAGCATGCCCCCCACTCCATCGTTACATACCTCTTCTACCCTGTCCCTGTCCCCCTTTACCGACACTAATCCCCGCCCATTATGGTGCACCTGTCCACAATCTGGCCCCCCACCGGCCTATGATCAGCTTTACCCTCCCCCTTTATTTCACTCCACACCCCTAAACTCCCCTCCTCCTGTTTCCCCGGTCCCTTCTTCCTCTGCTCCGGCGACGGCTCCTACAGTTACTATTGTTGTGTCCCCGGGGGTGCAAATCTTTTGTTTCTACCGAAGTGTGTTTTTTTTTATTAATTAATTGCTTTGTGTACAATCCTAATGCTGGATGCGGATGATGCATGGCCGGTCATGGTGGTGTTCTATGGGGAAGGCCTATGTCCAGCAATGGACGTCTTTTGGTTGATGATAAGATTCTAATCGTTATATCACCCATATGATTCATCAAAGCAATTAAATAGTAATACTTTCCTCTGTGTGCGAGACTAACTTAGCTTTTCTCCTTTCCTTATCTAATGCTTTTGCCCACAGATGCCTAGAGACACCCTAGAGCTTCCTCTCCCCCCTTTTTGTTTTACTTGGTGAGTGGTGACTAATGTCCTTCCTTTTTTCCCTTTATTTACTTGTCCTCGTTTGCGTATGTAACTCCTGCTTTTCCTGGGAACCATTTATGTGTGTTATGTTGTCCTCTCTTTCAATTATGTGCCATCGGTTTGGTAGTAGATCATCTTATACTCAGAATTTGAGTGTATATTTATGGTTTCAGGTCTCGGATTTAATTGAAAGGATTTTACCAGAAGTATCTTATGAATGTTTTGTTTTTTTTTTCAGAACGGCTGAACTACGCCTGGGCTCATTTAAATTTAATAAATTACCATTTTGAATATCTGTTGTTTTTTTTATTATTATTTTTATTAATAATAATATCAATGCTAGCTTCACAACTAGTTTTGATATTTTCTCATGATTAGTGACCACTCAGTTGCCCTGTACCAAGATTTTACCTCTAAATTTAATGACAGGTAGATTCAACTACTAAAGCACTTGAGTGGCCAGGAATCTATCTCTTTCTGTGCATCAATCAATTGTTGCCTTAAACAATAAATTCGATGAGGTCGAATTTATTTTATTATACCCATTAATATTAAATTTGTTTAACAGCGTCAATACAACCAGATCTGAAGTTAGATTTGATACTGATCTGATCAAATTGTTTGTCACCATTTTTTCTGATTCGTTGTTTCAGTCCTACTTGTTAGTTGACAATATAAAAGATCAGCAGGTGTCCCGTTTTTAACTTATATTGCATCTCTTGTATTCCATGGTTGTATTTCGTTATGTTTTGATTGCTTAATTCATCTACCTCTTTGTTGGACCAATTTGATCAGTTGACAGGGTTCCCCGTTTCCTCTTTATCTCTCCTCTCTCTCTCTCTCCTTTTCCATGACCGTTATTTTGGCATGGCGTCACTGCGTCACTACAAGGCATTCCTGCAACATCAAACGACCGCAATTCTATTCTCGAACAACGAAATTAGGAAACAGCGACTACTCATTTTAAAATTATGGATATTTCCATGCAAGTAAGTAATCCCTTATGGTGGATTTGTTTTGTTGTCGTATAAATGATTAACTCTCTTCCCCCTTTTTTTCAGTCTATTGATGCAAATAGTGGCCGAAGTAGTAGAATGGCCGACTTCTTCGACTCTATCCTGCGGGACTCATCCGATATTGTAAGTATTTTTCTTATTCCCCTCTTGCCGCTCAATATAGTTCTTTCTTTTTATGTCCATGTTTCCCCAATATTAAGATCTTCCTTTCTCTCCTTTTCCGCGCGCGACAGTGGATGGATTTTTAGTCAGCGCACCCCCCACTCCATCACTACATACTGATTCTACCCTGTCGCTGTCCCCCCCTCCTGACACTAATCCCCGCCCATTGTGGTGTACCTGTCCCCAGTCTGGCCCCCCACCAGCCTATGACCAACTCTACCCTCCCCCTGTTTTCCATTCCACCCCCCTAAATTCTCCTCCTCCACCTGTTTCCCCGGTCCCGTCTTCCTCTGCTCCAGTGACGCCTGCTCCGGTCCCTACAATAACTCTATTTGTACCCCCCGGGGTGCAAATCCTATGTTATTATACTAACGAAGTAAGTGTTTCGTTTTTTTTTATTATTATTATTATTATTTAATTGCCTTGTATAAGATCCTAATGCTGGATGTGGGTGATGCATGGCTGGTTATTGTGTCACTTTAGGGGAAAGCCTATGTTCAGCAATGGAAGTGTTATGGTTGATAATATCAGATTCTATTTGCTATATCACCCATATGAATCATCAAAGCAATTAAACAGTAATATTTCCATTTGTGTGTGAGATTAACTTAGCTTTTCTCTTTTCCTTATCTAATGCTTTTGCCTACAGATACTTGAGACACCCTAGCGCTTCCTCCCCTTTTGTTCTACTTGGTGAGTGGTGCCTAATATCCTTCCTTTTTTATTTCCCTTTTGTTACTCGTCCTCATTTGTGTATATAACTCCTGCTTTTCCTGGGAACAAATTGTGTGTGTTATGTCGTCCCCTTTTATGTGCCTTTGGCTTGGTAAAAGGTAGATCATCTTATTTTCAGATTACTAACATACACTTAGAATTTGAGTGTACCAGAAGTATCTCATGTGCTTTTTTTTTTCTTTCCAGTACTGCTTTGGACTTCACCTGGGGTTTTTCTTTAATAAATTAATATATATATATATATTTTCTTTTTTATTAATATCAATGCTAGTTTCTCAACTAGCTTTGATGTTTTCCCAGGTTTAATGACCTTTGAGTTGTCTTGTATCATGGTTTTTCCTCTAGATTCAATTACTAAAGCTCTTGAGCGGCCAAGGATAGAACATAATTCTTTCCTTTTTCATAATCCTGGGGTCTATAATTATAATTGTTGGTAAATAAAATCATCTTTTCTTATCACAACTTTTATTATAATAAAAATAATTACTAATCACAACTTTAATGAGCTTCACTTATTTATGTTCAACAATTCTTCTTTTGCCTTGTTAATTCCTTTTGTTATTTATAATAACGGGACAAATGTATAGTATTAAACTTCCCTCGAATCTCATTGGTTTCTGGATTAGTAAAAATATATACATTTGGGTATGGAATTGCGGCTACTACGTACGGCCCTTCATAAATGGCTGAAAACTTCTTAGTTATCTTATGTTCTGCATCACATTTGTTCAATTTCCTGAATTTTACTAGATCACCAATCTGATAATGTATTAATCTGTATTTATTATTGAATCTCTCTTGCCTGGCCTTGGCGGTTTTCCTTAAATTTTCTTGGGCTAATTTTCTGACTTTATTTATATCTAGCTGCGTTTTATGTCCAATAACTTTGTCAAATGTTATCCGAGCGTTTTTGCCATATAATATTTCACAGGGTGAAAATCCAGTACTTTCACGATGTGTATTGTTATATAACTCTTCTAATTTAGGTAATTTATCCACCCAGCTACTATGTTATTGTCCGCAATATGTCCTGAACATTCTTCCTAATTCTCTGTTTAACCGTTCCACTCCATTGGGTCGAGGATTTCTTACAGTTGTGTAAATAGTTCTCACTCCTTCTTGTTCCATAAACCTTTTCCATTGTTTCGCTATATATTGTGATCCTTGGTCCGAAAGGATGGCTTTTGGTTTGATTATATTGAAAAATTGCTTCAGTTTCCCAATTAAAGCCTTAGTGTTAGCTTTTCTGAGCGCATAAAATTTAGAAAACTTACTAAAGGAGTCTTGTACTATTAATATATAATTCATTCCATATTTTCCCGTGGGTAGTGGTCCATAAAGGTCGGTCATAGCTATATCCCCAATGTTTTCTGTGATAATTGATCTGCAAGGTCCCACATATGACTTATCTTTGTCATCTGACACTCATGACACGTTTTGACGATTTTCTTAACTCGTTTCGCAATGCCCATTCGATAGAATCGATTCTTGACATATTTGATCATTTTATATGCTCCCCGATGTCCCATTTCCAAATGTATTTGTTTGATTACCTCATCTACCAACACTTCTGGTAGGTATATTACTTCTTGTTGAGAATCTGGTTTATACACCAGTATTCCTTCCCTTATTCTACATCTTTGTGCTATTCTTCCCCTTTTATCTAATAGATCTACCGTTTCTAATTCATTTATAATGCCTTTTATCTCCTCATCTTCATTCTGTAGTTTAGATATGTTTTTCAGTTGAGTAATTAATTCTCTATTTCTCCCAATTTCTGTATATAAAATGCCTGGCATAATGGTCTTATCTTCTTGGAATATGTCGCTCATCACAGGATATCTGGACAGAATGTCAGCTCCTATATTTTCTTTCCCTCTAATGTGAACTATTTGGTCATCAAATTGTTCCAAATAATTTATCCACCTGGTTACTCTAGCGTTATATAATTTCCAATTCTTTACAAAAATTAATGCTTTGTGATCAGTTTGTATGTGTACTTTTGAACCCCTTAAGTATGTTTCAAATTTTTTCAGACAACAAATAACTGCATAAAATTCTTTCTCTGTTGTTGACCAGTTGAGTTGTGCACCTCTCAAGGACGTGCTGTAGAATCCCAATATTTTTGGCTTTCCTATTTGCCCTTGCTGATACAGAACTTCAGCTAGACCTATTCCTGAACTATCGGTTTGTAAATAATATGGTTTACTGAAGTCAGGATGCTGCAATTCTATTTCCTGAACGAATAAGGATTTTATGCATTGAAACGCGTTTCGTTCCATTTCTTTCTATTGCCACTTTACTCCTTTCTTTAATAATTGGCATAATGGTTGTATATAATCGTTATATTTGGGTATAAATCTCCGATAGAAATTACATAACCCCAAAAAGGCCCTTACTTGTTTAATTTTTTTTTTGTATTGGGAATTCCTGTATGGCCTGTAATTTTGATGGATCCGTCCGTAATCCTGTTGTGGAGATGATGAATCCCAACATCTTTATTTCTTTACACAAAAACTCACACTTGGCTAGATTACAAGTTACTCCTGCCTTATTCAACTTTCCCAAAATTATATCAATATGGATTAAATGTTGTTCTAAAGAGCCTGTTGTGATAATTGCCAGATCATCTAAATAGTTAACACAAAATTCCCGTACTTCATGCCCTAATATTATATCCATTGCTCTACTGAAAGATCCAACCGACGTTTTGAGTCCTTGTGGTAAAACATTGTATACATATGACTTCCCATTAAAACTAAATCCTGCGTACTTTTTGCTCTCTGTTGATATTGGGATTTGAAAATAAGCATTATTCAAATCAATTACACTTATGTAATTTGCTCCATGGAAATAATTTATTACATCTAACTGTAATGGGGGTTTTCTGTTTCCGCTATCATATGTTTGTTAATTTCTCTGGCATCTAATAGAACTCGTATCGTCTTATCCTTTTTCAAAGTGAATGTTAAACGGCTGCAATAGGGTGTGGAAGCTCGACTAATTATTCCTTGCATTTCCATTTCCCGCAACTTCAACTCAATTTTTTCTCGATAAGCATAAGGTACTGGGTATGTTTTCTTCACCACAGGTGTATTACTTTCCATGATAATAACTAACTGTTAACAATTAACTCTTCCTTAAATAACTTGTTATGTTTGGCTAGGATGACTTGTAACTTTTCCTTCTCTTCTTCCTTTAGGGTTATTCCTATCTTGTAATCAATGGAGCCCTTCTTTTCGTTTAAGACTACATTTTGTGCTTCTAGCGCTGGTTCGGTTTCTGCTTCCCGAAATTTTATCCATACTAACTCATCCTTCAATCGAACTTAATTCCTCCTTCCTTAGGTCCTCACCTTATAATGACTTGGTGTTCCTTCATCCAGTCAAATCCCAATATTAGGGGTAAACTTAATCCTGGAATTATCAAGAAGTCTATATCCACTTGGACTCCTTGCATTATGACTGGTATTAAGGCAATCATTCTTATTTCTTTACTCTTGTGTCCTGAGGCTGTTTTTATCTGCATCGGTTTAATTGGCATTATGGGTATTTTAGGTTGTTGTTCTTTAAAATGCCCCCATAATTCCTCCGAGATGCACGTGACATCTGATCCTGTATCTAATAATCCTATTATTTCATTATCAAAAATGAGTACCTGTATTTCTGATCTGAAGTTTCCAAGTTCTGTTTGTTTGGAATCGTTTTCTTCAAAAACTGATCTAACCTCAGTTTGCTGGAATTCTTTTTGTTCAGATTTTAATTCCAACAATTCTATCAATGCTTTATCAATTTTATTTTCGCTGAATCCTAACCCATCTTTATTAATCTGTCCCATATCAGACCTTAGTGGTACCATTAACCCCAATCTATTTTTCCCTAATGGTTGGCCTGGTGTCCAACCTTGTTTTAACATTTTTAAAGAATTGACCCCTGTTTCGTAGGCTGACTTGGGGTCCTTTTCGTCAGCTGCTAACAGTTTTCCGGTTCTATGACTTCGATTTCGACCGAGTTATTCTGCACATTGGGCCCCCCTTTCCTAACTCGCTGTTGGGTTTCTTCAAAAATTACTTAAAGTAATTATAATTTATAACATATTATTGCTACTGTTATACAAATTTAAGAGGGCATACGCATTATCAGCATATCTATTTTCCTATATCACTGCTAATTTTTCTATACTATTCCATACCATAGGTTTACGTTCAGTAATGGTAACTAGGGCTTCGGATAAATGAAGTCCAAACATAACGTAACCAGGTTATACAAATCAAGGTTTCGTTGTTGATGGAAGAAACTTTGATTCTACTTCAGCTCGACGGTAATGTGACTTATATGTAGGGATCTTCTTAATAAAATCAATTACTTGCATCCTTTTTTCTCCTGATAGTTTATTATGTCCACCTTGCGGTTTTCCTCTGTTGTCTAATAAATCACCACGGGCGTTCACTTTTTTAAGAGCCGTATTAATGCGACATGACGATACATGGTAAGTACTTTTGAATATTTCTTTACAAACAATCCTGTTATTAAGCATGTATTCCCTTGAAAAACTCTTTTTCTTCGAAGTGGTAGCCCTGGATCTCTCTATCGGTTTTTCTGTTATTTTAGAAGCTAAGTAAGCGTTTTGTGCATTATACGAGCCTAATTCCCAAAATCGATTAAATTCTCTTTTCCTCGACGACGGAGAAATGTTTTTGTGGCATTTTTTTGTACATTTACATTTGTAATCAATAAATTCCCGAGGTAATTTTAAGTTGCCTTTATAATCGTAAAAACTTTTATTGCCGTTTCTATTTTGTTTGTTTGTCTCTCTGTTACACTCGGAAAATTTTCGTTTGCGACCCCTTTTTGGACGGCCTTTATTAGTAGTAACAGTTTCTTGATCATTTTCGGAGTCTGATACGTCTGATATATCTTCTAAGCCACTTTCATTTGCAATGCGACGAAAGGTCCCAGTTCTTTCATCTAGGACATATAGCGTATTTCTCCGTTTTGGTGAAGGAGAATAAGTTGGATCATTATCACTATCTAGATTGAAATCATCAATTTCCTGGTCCCAAGAAGATGAAGAAGGCTCTTGGAATCTTAAGTGTTGAAATTGTGGGCTTGAATTATCATTCAACAATAGGTTGCAATTTGAACTTACACTTGGTATATCATTTGAAGCAACGGAGTTTAGATTATTAGGATCTTGCTGGTCCTTATTTCTATCATAAAGACTCGATATTGAGGAAATGTGACTAGGCAGATCGACAGATGGAATATCGAGATAGCGTTTTACAATTGAACTTTGAACACTTATGTTGGAGTTTGGAGCTGTTTCCAAATTGCTAGGCGATTTTGAATTGTCGTTATAGTCCGTTAAAATTCTTGATACTTGTGTTTTTATTGGTGTACATGTCAAACTATCGGGTACATAGGCATCACTCGAATCAGAGTCTTTATTTTCTATTTGGCTATTTTCACAGCACTTAAGATCTACCATAGTTCTTTTTATTTCCAAGTCATCTTTATCATTGGCACAATCATTACAATCCGATGGGTGTTGAGCGGTTGAAGAAACTTCAGGAGAGCTCACAACGACTGACTGCATATTTAAAGCACGTTTGACTACTGCACTTTCGTGACATAAGTAATTAGGACTGGGTGATTCGCAACATCTCATTGCATTTGAAGTTTTGCTTTGCTTGATTAAACTTTTCGGCACTATAACATTTGTTGGCGAAACATTAACACTGTCCGGTATAACATCTTCACTGGATTCATCATCATAACTTATGGCTTCAAATAACTGTCTCACTTTTTCAGGATCACCTTCAATGTTTGGACATGGACTTTCCACATTTTCGTAATCATTGTAAACATCAAACACCGGAGATGCGCTTTTTAAGGCTAAACCTACTAATTTACGCCCACGCTCCATAATTTTATACTATTTAACGTAATTATTCACTAAGATTGGTATTATTAACGCACACTCACATTTTACCACACCGTTCGACCAACAACTAAGAAATGACAAAAACAAAGTCAGTGCGGACACTGCGAAAATATTAGGGAAAACGACCAAATGTGGGGTAGAACGAAAAAACAAAAATTGCTTAAAGTGACTAACTGTCTGGTCGTTTTAAGCAGATTTAAGAAGCGGGTTAGCTAATACTTTTGTTTATTGTCAAATCCGACTAATTTACGGACTGTAGATTGGCTGTGTTCTGCAGATCAAAAATATAGTCCTTTAACGGCCAAAATAGACTATATCAGGTACTTTGGCTGATTTCTACATTTTAGGACACTTTTTTTCGTCATTGGTCGTTATATACATATTCTCTAATTCTGTAGAATGACGTGCTAAAAATTAGTCGGTTTCACCAGAATGTAGTTTAAAAAATCTAGTTTAGAATAGCATTGTTAACTCATTTTCCGAAAAAGTGGCATTGGTCGCTTTCTGTATAACTATGGTCAATTGATACTTTAATTCGAACCCATAAGTTCGCATTTCAGTACGAAGCAAAGAACACAATGAATGCATATACAACGATTTCATGTTTACAACGAGTTGTCAACAAGGGAAATTGTCCAAGACCCATTCATAAGAGATACAATTTATGTACTGCAGAAAAGTCAAGAAAGCTCCCCATACGATATATGTTCTAATCAAAAGAACCACAGGTTGCAGTAATGAGAAATTTGTCAGCTGAACGAGGAATGGAGTTCCAACCATAACCTTTAGAGTTTACTACAAAATAGAGTCTGTCTCAAGCATTGAGTATTCCAATGAAGATATTTTATGAAGCAGCTTCTGGATAGGATGTTAATGCTGTGCTGGGTCTGGTACACGCCTCCCAAACACGTAAAAAAAAAATTCAGTCGTCGCCTCCCGGCTGGAAATTTGTCAACGTATAGCAAAACCAATTTCTAAAAGATAAAAAATCGTCAGCTGGTTGTAGCGCGGTGGAAAATACGCCAGCTGGTCACTCGAACATGTATAAATAAAAATTCAGTCATCGCCTCCCGGCTGAAAATGTTATCAGATGAAAGTTTATATGCTATTGATAGCAAATCAACTTGTCAGCTGGCTGTATCGCGGTTGAAAGATCGTCAGCTGGTACTCTGAAGTGTATAACGCGGAGCAGAGTTTAACCCTTCAGAGCATCAGCTACATATTTTACGAAATGAATAATTATATTAATAAAGAAAAAACTGTTGTTTAATTTACTATTTTTACGTTTATCAGCTATTCTTCTCCTTTATCTTGCTTGCATTTCTAAGTTAGTTTGTTTTAATTGACTTGTTTCAAAATTGGCATTAATATTATCGTGACAATATTTTCTTATTTAAGTATTTACGTATTTAAAAAATGTAAGACAGCTTGCCATTTACATTTGAATTTATTATAACAAGCAGATTAGAACAAAATGGCTTGTTAGGTAAGTAATACAAAAATAGGTAACGCACGTAAAAAGGGCCTGGCGAGATTGACAGGGCTCTTTTAAGCGCGTTTGCTTACATTTTATAGACATCGACGATAGTATAAGTTTAAAAAAAAATTTTTTTTTTTAATTTCAGCTGTTTATTTCACTAAATTATTTTTGTTTTACAAAGCTTAGAGAAAATCTTTGACTTATTAAGATTATATTACTAAGCCTAAGCATACCACTGGGTATAGGCTCATACCTATTCCTAGTAATATGTACTCAGAATCCTAAATACACCTATGTATATTTATGATTCTATATTTTTATTACTTAACATGTTTTTGACAATGTTTAATCTGCCCTGGCTTATTTAAGTTATTTATGATACCATCCATGACATGAGTGGGGAATCCATTCAGTGTATGAGGTAACAGGTTTGTCCATACTCTTTTACCATATACAGTATGTAACAGAACGAAAGGCAAAGAAAGAGACCCACCAATGTTTAGGCCATAAGTATGACTATGGTGCCTGGCTTATGGAAAATTTGCATCTTTTTACAGCAGTAGTACTGCAGTAGTGAAAAATAAACCATTATTTTATAACATCCTGTATTAATTATTTACAATCTTATCAATCACAACTAATAAAATGACATAAGTGCCATAAATGCCAGCTGATAATACCAGTAACCAATATCCAATACCTGATGCTCTTCCTCTCTCACGTGAAGTCGTTGACGCCCTCCTCGATTAATTGGTACCGGTGCGTTGTTATTTCGTAAACAGATAATCGCATTGACGATCACACGGGCATTGTTGGGTTGCCTTCTCTCTCCGCGCATAGACGAAGAGCGGCATTCCCGATACTCCTACTTTCTTCGTAAACAAGGATCATATACACAAATTCCTCCACAGAAAAGTTTAAAGGCATTATCAGTATTTTTCAGTTAAATTTCTATCTAGATTTTATCTGACACACGAACGTCAAACCTCGACTTGAAGTTTAAATTTAAAGAAAAAAGTCCAAAAAAGTGATTTAACCTAAACTCTTTCAAAATAATAATTACAATGTGACAAATCTAAAATGTCAAAGTGAACTGAAGTGAACTACAATGTTATGCGAATTCCCTGTAATACCTAAATAATTTATGTTCTAAATGATGATTACAGTAAGTGGTTAGTGTTTCTTACAAGGCATATGTGGTAGTGCGGTCATAGTTGAAATTGCAGTAATCTGATATGATGATTAGTTTGTTTACGTTAATAAACTGACGTCTTAGTTTCTACAGGATGTTATGAGAATCTTTAACCGACTGCAAATAAGAGGACCTAAAGTCATGTTGAGATTGAGCAAATTTACAAAAACTACTGAAATTTAATACTATGAGTATGCTATTACAACATACTCCACTTAACCATCAACCAGCTTTCAGCTTTGCTTTTCGTTCTGATACAGACTGTATGTTAGTGCTCCTCGGAACTATAAAGTGTTTACTATCCTCCAGTCTTCTCAGTCTGGTAGGTCTCTCATACCTGGTTAAATCTCCCACCCTGTCTTTATATTCTAGTATTACAGCTAATTTCACTTTATCATATATATTTAAAACTCTACAGTGACTGAACACGTTGTCATAGTTGTTTCTGTACTTATGTTTAATTTTCAGTGGCACGATGGCTTTAAGGAGCTTAATTTGCAGGTTATATAAACGTTGCAGGTACGTTTTGAACGTTCTGCCGTAGCTAGATAAACCACAGTTAATGACAGAATCCACCATGGCCATGTAAAAGAGTCGAAGAGTATTATAAGGCATCTTATTTTTAATTATGCTAATGTTGCAGAGAATTGCTCGTAGCTTATTACATACATAAGTTAAGATTTGTAGATGGCGCTTCAAAATTGTCTGCATCGAAAAATCACGAGAGGGCTCTCTTTACCAGACTATTATTTATCTGTGACTCTAGTATAAATAACAGACCAAAACAGAAAATCGCTCATTTGCCACGCGCAAAATTTCGACATCACTACTGAATTCTCTCCTACCAAATATTTGAAATATTATTACATATTATCCTAAAATTTAACATTTGTTCAAATTAACTAATTACTTTATCTATCCTTCTAAGTCCCAGAAAGTAGTTTTTGTTCGTTCAATTGTGTTTGTAGTGGTTTTTGTTTTTGGTATTAGGCCTGTGGGACTCGGGAGGTTACAATGGAAGTTATTAGTAATTTCCGTATGGATTTTGAGTGGGTTAAAAGAGACATTTATTTTTACAGGGCATCACGGAGGCGAGGCGGCACTACCAGCTACACCTGCACGGCAGCAGCATGCGGGGCGACCTTCAACGTGCGAAACGGCGTGCTGGGACCAGTTCGCGGACAACACGACCACGACGAGGAACCCTGGATTCCTAACAGGTATAGCAGATTTGAGGCCAAGAAGAGCCGTCTGATCCACGGTGCGGATAATAAAAAGATGTGGATGCGTGACGAATTATTACGTATTTCCCACTAAAGTAAATTCAATATTATTTTTTCAGGAACCAAATGTATCAAAATATAAAACGACGCTGTCGAGAAGAGGCCACCGCGTTAATGACGATACACTTGGAGGATGCGGCAAGGTATGCATATATTTTTATGGTACATTCGATTTAGCCAGACAATGCGTTAAAAAACCGGCCAAGTGCGAGTCTGACTCGCGCACCGAGGGTTCCATACAAACTTTTACTTATCCCATCTTAATTGGCCGGGTCGAGTTAAGTTTACACCTGAAATGTATGGCGCCGCATACAAACGAGGTGCAAACTTAACGCAATCGAGTTCTCCAAATATGACGGTTGAAAATGAGTATATTTTTTATGATGTAATTACAAATGTATAGTTTTCAGATTTATCTCAGCACTTGTAGTATGTGACGATATTACTTGCCAAATTTCATAGTTCTAGGTCAACGGGAAGTACCCTATCAATTTGATTGCCTTGAGAGTGTCGAAATGTACGTTTTTTGCGACGTAAACGGCCGTATCTTTTTTTAACGTAAACGTCGAAGTTTGATTTTTTCACAGCTTCAAGGGACCGTAGACTTGAGTATATGGTTTAAATTTTAACTTGATACCTCTACGTGTTCTTGAGATAAAGGGTCTTGGCAGACAGACGGACGGACGGACGGACGGACGGACGGACAGACGGACAACAAAGTGGTTCCGTTTTTTCCGATTGAGGTACGGAACCCTAAAAACCAGCCAAATGCGTGTGGGGCCACGAATAGTGAAGTATTTACATAGTTACCTTTTAGGAACCTTCTAAAAAGTTCTATTTATATTTACAATAGCATTCCCAGTTACATAAAAAGTAATAAAATATGTGTAATTAATAAAATTTAATATATTAATACCTAGTGGTATAAACGTACGTATTGTTTTTTCTTTGTATTTGAGGTGTGCAATAAAGAGTATTTGTATTGTATGGTATAAATGTGGTTTCAAAGACTGCATGTATGTCTAGGTTTAACTTCAGTTTGGGTATTGCAAGGTGAATGTTTCATGTATTAATGATTGTTTCAGATATCCAGACGCCGCTCCTCATTTACTGTACGATAATATCGTGCCGTCAATGCGTAAGTGGAGGCGCGCTAACCAGCCACCAGTGCCGAGAACAATGGCCGAATGCGCAACAGCCCTGGAGAATCACGGCCAGTTTTCCAGGCTGTATATAGGCACAGTGGAAGCCGCAGGCGGGGGCCAAGCTGTGATACTAGGCCCGCCAGGGTACCTAGAAATCCTGGCGGCAGCGGACACCATACTCGCCGATGGAACTTTTAAAACTGTGCCTGCTGGTTTGCGCGCCAGCCAAATTGTAACTGTGCATTGCACAATCAATGGGCATTATTACCACCCTTTAGTGGCCCTGATGGAACACCGCCAGCGACCACTTTACGTGGCGGTGTTCCAGAGAGTGGGAGCTCGCGGGCAACCCTCGCCCCGAGCACATCGTGACGGACTATGAGCCGGCCCTGCAGGGAGCACTAGGGCAGGTGTGGGGCATTCCCACAGTGGGATGTTATTTCCACTACACACAGGTAATTCAGAGATAACTTTTATTATTTTTCTTCAAATCTTTTTTTGTAAAATAAGTTATGGCCAAATATTATTAAATTAATTATTATTATTAGTAAAGCAGGCAGGCAGTTGCAGTAACTGATAATGTCTGCATTCAGCATGCATCATCTTAACAAAGATTTCAGTGTTGAGTAGAATTTGCATTGTGCTTGTCCAACTTATTCTTAAATTAGTAATAGGTACATTATATTCCAGTCTCTGATCAAACAGGCTACTCTTAATATACTACTTCAGTTGTTACCAAATAAGTGCCTAATATGTAGCTGGTAAATTAATAAAATCAGTGAATGAGGTTACCTAGCTAATAGAATATATAATAATAATAATAATAATATAAGCCTTTTATTCAGATATTTGTTTACATCTTATTTTTATATTTTTTGTATTTTACATTGATGTAGTATCTGTCTGCCACTTGGCAAAGGCCTCCTCTAACCCTCTCCATTCCCCTTTACTTCTTGCCAGTCTGGTCCATAGCCGTCCGGCATTCCTTATTATTTCGTCCTCCCATGTTATTCTCTGCCTCCCTCTTCTCCTGTTTCTTCCTCTTGGGTACCACCATACAATCCGTTTGCTCCATTTCTCTCTATTTCTGATCAGATGCCCTGTCCACTTCCATTTAAGCGTTTTTACCTTTACTCCTACATCTTGCACTCCTGTTTTTTCTCTAATCTTTTCGTTCCTCACCTTGTCTTTCAGTGTAACGCCTAACATGCTTCTCTCCATTTGGCATACTTGAAGTTTATTCATGTTATTTTTGGTGAGCGCCCAAGTTTGACTTCCATAAGTCAGCACAGGCAGAACGCAGGCATTGAACAGTTTTCGTTTGGTAGATAGCCTTATCTCTTTGTTTTTCATGACTTCTTTTAGCGTCCAATACCTCTTCCATGCGTTTGTAGTTCTCCTGTCAATTTCTTTTTCCATCTGGTTATGCATAGATATTACTTGGCCTAGATATATATACTCTTCTACATACTCTATAATTTCCTGGTTTACTTCTATGTGTATCTGCAAGGAATTGGTCATCACTTTCGTCTTTTCTGTGTTCATCTTTAGTCCCATTTTCTCGCCCTCCCTTACTAGCTCTATAAGCATGTTCTGTAGATCTTCTGCTGTATTTGCTATTAGGACCAGGTCATCAGCAAAGCGCAGGTGGGTTAGGATGGTACCGTCTATCTTGAATCCATACTTTGTGTTGGTTTCCCAGTTCAGGTTCCTGAATATTGCCTCAAGCACAGCAGAAAACAATTTTGGTGAGAGTGGGTCGCCCTGCCGCACTCCTCTGTTTATTTTAAATGTTTCGCCTGTATTTTCTAATTGTATTCTAGCTTTGCTCTCCTGATATATAGTTCTTATTATTGTTATCTATTTCGTTTCCACACCCTGGTCTTCTAAGGCCTCCCAGATTTTAGTGTGTATGAGTGAATCAAATGCCTTGCTATAGTCTACAAAGGCGGTGTATACTGGCACTTGGTACTCGTTGCATTTCTCGATAAGTTGTCGGATGGTGAATATATGGTCTAGCACTGAAAAATCCCGTCTAAACCCGGCTTGCTCTTCCGGTTGGTTTTCATCAAGTATGTTGGTTATTCTGTTTAGTATTACTTTTGCAAATACTTTGTATACATTTGACGTTAAACTGATTGGCCTGTAGTTGTTTATATCATATTGGTTGCCTTTTTTGAACAATAATATTATGTTTGAAGTCGTCCACTGAGTAGGAATTACTTCTTCTTGTAGAATATCATTGAAAAGTGATGTTAAGATCGGTGTTATGGCACTTTGTGACGCTGTTAAAATTTCATTGGATATGTTGTCTGGTCCGGGTGATTTCTCCTTCTTTTGCGTGACAATTGCTCTTTCTACTTCAGCCTCTAGTATTGTAGGTACATCATCGCTTAGTCTTGGGCTTATTATTGGCTGCGGTTGTTCTTGGTCTTCGCTTCCATATAGGTTTTTATAGAATGTCGTTGCTATATCTAGTATGTCTGGCCTTCTCGTTTCGTGATTGTTATCGGTATTGTTTTTGTTAAGTTTAATCATCCAATCTTTCTTGTTTTCTAGTTCTTTCCATGCTTTCTTTATTCCTCCAGTTTTACTAACACGTTCTTCAATGATGGTATCCCTATATGCTTTTCTATCGCTCCTTAGACCTGTTTGGATTTGTTTGCTTATTTGGGCTATCTGACTTCTGTCTTCTTTTCTTTTATTGGTTTTGCTTATTAAGGCTGCTCTTTCTTCCATTAGTGTTTGTGTATGCTGTGATACGTATGTTCCATTTCTGCATGAGCTCGATTGAACAATGTTTTGTGTTATTAATTTGATTTTCCCTTCCCATAGATCATACTTTTCTTGGATGCTTTTGTTTGACGTTTCTGTGTAATAGTTGCTTAATGCTTGCTTAGTGTCTTTAGTGATTTGTTCCTGGATGCTGCCAAATAGTTTTGGATATTTAGGGTTAGTTGCCGGTCTTGGCCTCTTATGCGGTTTTGTTCTTAGGCTAGCCCTTACCATCCTGGTTAGTGTTAAAATTTATATTGTTGATTACGCTTGTATCTGTAAACTGTTTTGGTTGGTTGGATAGGATATAATCTATTTCATTTTTTACTGCCCCGTCTGGGGACATCCAAGTCCATTTCCGGGATTTCCTTTTCTTAAAACTGCTGTTAAGAACTGTCAAATCGTGTTCAAAGGCAAAGTTGATAAGCTTGCTTCCATTTTTGTTTCTTTTTCCTTCTGCAAACTTCCCTAGAATTTTTCCTTCTCCATGCCTCCTCGATCCTATTTGTGCGTTTAAATCTCCCATTACTATAACGTGGTTGTTAGCATATTTGTGTACAGTACTGTTGAGGCTGTTGTAAAAAGTTTCAATATCTTCTTTGCTGGATCTTTCGGTGGGGGAGTACACCTGAACAATAGTCCATTCCTTAGTATACTCAGGCATGCTTATATTAAGAACTACAATTCGGTCTGATATCCCAATTATTTCTTTTATATTGTTCTTTAAATGTTTCTTGATGAGAAACCCAACACCATACTGGCCTGGTGTTTCTCCCTTATGGTACATTATGAAATCATTAAATTCTTCTATGGCTTCACCTTGCCGTCTCATCTCGCTTAGCCCGAGAATATCCCATTTTACAGCTTTTAGGGCCATAGTGAGTTCTTTGAGCCTTTCGGTAGTCCTGAGAGTTAAGACATTGTAAGTTGCAATGTAAATAGTAGACGTTTTCGTTTTTCCTTTTAGTTTAGAATCAGATTGATGTTGAGGTTGAGATGGTGTTAGAGGGTTGCGGTCTTCATCGCCCCCCACGGTGACCAACCGGCTTGGGGTGCTTTTGTGTTGCTTCATTGTTGTATGATTTTTGTTTGGGTTCCTGATGTCGATGGCATCTGGTAGTTTTTTGGAGTTTTATCCTTGTTATTATTTGGCTCCGTAGTTGAACTGGTCTTCTCTGCGCTAGTTGAGTTGGTGTCGCTCTGTTGGCCGTCTGAGGTGCAAGTGTCGTCGCTGTAAGATGGTTTTTGTCTCAGATATTGGAATGAGTTAACCCTGGGAGTATTAGATCCCTCCGGCTTATGTATCTTGCCTGTGTTGGCCCCATTTTGTGTATTTTCTTTTGGGGATGATGACTCCGACCTTCTTCTTTTTTCATTGCTCTTTTTCTTTTCTTTAGTAACCACCTTTCCGTTCCTTATGGAAGCAAAGTAACCTGCATCTTTTGCCTGCTGTAGTTCAGTTTGTAACTGTTTCCTTTTTTCTAGTGTTTCCTTTGTATAGTCTTGCGTTATGTATGTGTTGTCACTCAATTTCTTTTTGTTTCGTAGAATTTCGTATTTCTTTAGCGCGGTTGTTGTGGTGAGCAGAATGGGTCCCTTTTTCCCTTCCTCCGTTTTTTTCCCAAGTCTATATACTTTATCTATATCGTTCTCTGTGATCTTAACGCCTATATTTGTAAGTAATTGTATACAGTTGTTTAGCAGTGCTAGCGGGTTCTGTTCCGTTTCTTGGATGCCATGAATAAGTAGGTTATTTCTTTTCGATGACATTTCTAAACTACTAATTTTTGTGTTTAGTTTCTCGATCTGTGATTTTAAAATATTATTTTCCTCGATCAGCGGTTTAATTTTTTCATCCACTGCTTCCATTATGCTGGTTGATACATTCTCTGTTATAATTGCAGTTTGCTTGACCATGTCCTCTTTCAGCATTGAATATAATAGTGACATGTCAGAAGGCAATCTGTCAGCCATCTTTAGTGCAGTAACCAAACGCTGCCGTTTATTCGATTTCCGAACGTATGGACACTTGTTAGGTTGGTAGTCGTGGTGATTGTCTATGACTCGATGTTTTGCTTTGGATAGCTGTCAAATCACTTAACCTCTAATGATTTGCAGAATTTTGTTTTTTGTTTTCACAATATTTCACCGTAATTTTACGTCACTGTGTGTATGCTGTGTTTATTCCACTCCACGTTCACATTGAGAGCAAATTTGGCTAAAACTATTCACTTTCTTAGCCGAATCTTAATTTAATTAACAGAGCACTTGACAGTACGTGATTATCGTTATGACACCGGAACCGGAATTAGAATATACATGTTCATAAATTTCAGGCATTAATCCGGAAGGCCAAGGGGCTTCATATCTCTGTGAGGCCCAACAGCCCGGGGCTAAGGCTGGTGCGCCTGTACTGCGCGCTGGCGCTCCTGCCCCCCCCTGAGCGCATCTCGGCCGCGCCGCAGGAGCTGCCTCGCGCGGCGCGTGGGGAACGTCTGCCGTTCAACGCAGACTTCCACTCATACTTCGTGGATTTCTGGATGGTTCAAGTAAGTAATTTTTTTTACTGATGCTTAGTTCTTTTTTTTAGGGTTCCGTACCCAAAGGGTGAAAACGGGACCCTATTACTAAGACTTCGCTGTCCGTCCGTCCATCCGTCCGTCTGTCTGTTTGTCACCAGGCTGTATCTCATCAACCGTGATAGCTAGAGAGTTGAAATTTTCACAGATGATGCATTTCTGTTGCCGCTATAACAACAAATACTAAAAAATAGAATAAAATAAATATTTAAGGGGGCTCCCATACAACAAACGTGATTTTTTTTGCCGTTTTTATAGATAATGGTACGGAACCCTTCGTGCGCGAGTCCGACTCGCACTTGTTTTTAACTACCGACCAAAAAAGAGGGGTGTTATAAGTTGTGTCTGTCTGTGTATCTGTCGGTGGTATCGTAGCTCCCAAACGAATGAACCGATTGTCGTTTAGTTTTTTTTGTGTCATAAATAATTTTATCCCAAGTATTCTTAGCTTTGCCTGATGAAAATCGGAGCAGTCGTCTCCAAGATATTCAGCTTAATTAGTGGAACAAGTGACAAGATCTCAGCCAATATTGAAGCTAGGAACTCCAAATTTAGATTTAGGTGTATAATTTGTTAATACGTGCGAAGCCGAGGCGGGTCGCTAGTCGCTAGTATTCACTAAATGCTAACACAAGTATTAATTTAATTCATAATTACTTACGCTTACTTTGTCTTTAACAGCACTACTATTGGGTACTTTATGTTACTACTAGACCATTCTAAAGGTTTCATCATTCGCATTCTCGGGACATGCATGGGAGGCCCGGCACCCAACGTGTGGTCCTTTACACGTAAGAAATATTCTTAGATACAAGTATAAGTAGCTATTAGAAGTCCAGTAGCATTCTCCGTTATCAGTTTCTCTTCCCAATATGGGATCATTAAGTTTTCCAGAGGTACGCTATTTGAACTCAGAATCTACAAATAGTTTATTTTTAGGACGTATAGTTTTTTAAATATCATTTTTTAAAACCTCGATGTGACGTTTGATTAAATGGCTGTATGCAGCATTACTTTAGACTGTATGGAATTAGTAAGGAAAATTAAAAAAGTAGTCGTGACATTGACAGTTCTTTTTTTTTTTTTGGATTGGATTAGATATTGATGGTAATAAATAAATAAAAGAGGTTTAAGAAATAGACCCCGACATGGAGTTGGCAGAACAACGCATGGTGGAGAATTACGAGGCGAAGCTGAGGCGTTTACTTCTCACTTCGGGAAAGCGCACCAGTGCGCAAGGCCTTTTAGGCTTTGCTTACAAATGTGGCAGACGCGACTAAAACGTGTACCGACATAATAACTGTAGCTCGTGCCACGCGCGAAAATTTTGCTCACAAGGAAAACCTTTGCTCTGCAGCCTCTACCAGGACGAAAATTCCAACAATGCAAATTTGCCATTGACCAATTGGAAATGGAATCGTCACAAACATTTAAAGACGCTGACAGCGCCAACGCAGAAAATCTGAAACTCGGACTGACGAGTAGGGCTTATTCCACCAAATTTCCATAATGCCTTATTCATTAATCTCCCTAAATTTCAAATTACCATGGACTCATAATATCTAAAAATCAAACTGCCTCATTCCTAAAATGTACAAATGTCACAATGACTTCGACCTAAAATTTCTTATGTTCTAAATGCCTCAGTCTCGAAATGTACATTTCCTTAAAATGCCGAATTACAGATACGACCAAATTTCAAAATATCTTAAATTGAAAACTCCAGAATAGCAAAATGTCATAGGTTCAAAATGCCTAATTTTTTTTTTTCAATTTAATGAGGAAAGCTTTTATATGCGCTTATAAAACTTTAGATTTTTAGCAGCTTTTATTTAATTTTATCTGTCTGATTTGTACAATCAAATATTCGAAGTACACGACCCGAGAACAGTCAATAAAATTAAATACATTAGAAGCATAGGTACAAATGATTTGTACAAAATACACACGAACAATAACACAAAAGTTGGGGTACGTTTTTAGATAGAAAATGGTCATATTTGCTTCTTGGAAACGGTTGCACGGATTTGGACGAAATTTGGTAGGCATATAGATGTAGTTTATCTTCCGATGAGATGATGATGATGATGATTGATGTAAATCAGTGTTATTACAGAGCGCAGATCTGTCGCCTAGATATAATCTTAATATTGATACTTCATCGTAAGTGGCCAGTACTAAAGAAGATAGTAAAGAAAATTTTACACGAAGGTTATCTATTTGAAATTTAGGTATTCTGGCACTTGGTTGTTTTGAACATACGGTATTCTGCGATAAAGGTGTTGTGATATTTGTCTATTATGAGACTGAGACATTTTAAAATTCAGTCATATTAGGTTTATGGTACAATGAAAAAAAAGTTAGGCATTCTGAAATTTAGGTATTTTGACAATAAGTCATTGTGAGTTCTAGGAGTATTGGTAAAAGGAAAAAATGAAATCAAGACGTAATGAGCCCAACTCGGACTGACGCCCACTATCAGTGTCGCGAATTCCGATCGCGGCTTCCGAAGTTAGTAAAACATTCGTTTTTCGACGGCTGTAATGGCGACAGAAGAGTCGCCGGGGAATATTCCTCAAGGCCTTGTTGCAAGTTCTGCGAAAAGAGTGGAATATTCCAGAAAAATTAAAGGAAAAGCGGTGAGGGCAGATATACATTTGTGACTATTCACCTGCGGCCATTAGAAGACACCGATAACCTTTTAAACGCACCAAAAATAAAAACAACTAATACCATCAATACACCAACTATATAGTCTATACGGAACTCCTAAAGATCAAACTTGTGCCAAATTGAGTTAACATGATCCTATAAGTTTCGGATAGACTATAAGTACATACCTCACAGCCAATCCTGATATTACACAGTACACAATCCTGATAGTGCACAGAAGGCCCAAGTGCAATGCAGTTAAGTGTGTAAAATTCAACAGAATTTAATTGACAATTTAGTGATTTTATTATATGCACTTTATTTACCTAGAAATAGTAGTTTCCAAAATTAAAGTAAGCCTATGTCACTCTTCGACTAAGTCTGCCAATCAGTTGCTTTGATGTTGTATTATAAGACAAAACAATAAACACACTTGAAATTATAAGGATAAGTACTCAGTTGGACTGCGGGTCGTTTGGTGGAAATAGTGGGTCCTTATTGGCTCTCATAAAAATTTTATTCCTATTTTTTATTTTACTACCGATTTTTATTCATAACAATCACTCTTCATAGTTTTTATTATCATACTTTTATTTTACTACCATCGGAAGTTATTTCTTAATAATGTTATTACAAAGAAATGTTAAAAATCACAATTTAATATAGGGGAGAAGTGGCACGAAAGAGCCAGGTTTTGAAAGAGCCACTTGTATTATTTTGGTAGTTTGAGTATAGATTTGGTTGGCAATATTATTTTTACGTGGCAACACTGATTTTCCGTCACCCACGAACATTTGACAGTTCACCAAAACTAACAGACGCCGGTACAAAAAGTCAGTTTTTGGAACTCAAAAGTAAGTTTTTTGCTTCATTTTATTGGTTTTTTGGTATTTTATAGTTAATAATCATAGGCAAATGGATTATAGATTCAGTTTATGCATATATTTGGCCTTGCAGCTTCATAAAAACTTAGCTGCAAACGCTTTCATATTGTCGTTATTTTGTAGGTTATATTTGTTTTTGGAACAAGTCGTGAAGTGAAAGAGCCCGGTGAATGGGCAATGAAAAAGCCGGCTCTCATAACTGGCTCTTTCATTACCCTGAAATTGTTTTTTGTCAATAAAATAACATAATACTATAAACGCACATTTTTATTTATTTATTGATTTAATTTTTATAGCACAAAAGAAAACTTATCGTACAAACGGCGGACTTATTGCCATGAGGCATTCTCTACCAGTCAACCTTTGGGCCGAGCAGATAAATTGTGGGCGGTGCAACTAACTCAAACAAGTTTAAATAAACAAATGCGTAGATAAATACATATAATTTTTTTACATATTATTTAATTATTTGCTTCAGATATTGCATTATGGAGAACGCTGCCGCTGGTCCAAAAAAGCGAAAAAGACCCGAAAGATCTGATGAAATTTTAGAAAAAAATCAGTCTATAAATAAAACTGCACTTGCCTTAAATATAATATATGAAGGGCTTATTTAGCAAAATTAGTTTCTGGTGAATTTCCTTATAAACACTGCCTTAATATAGGAAATAAACGTATTTTTACATCTGACCAGGAGAACATGCTTGCGGATTATTTAAAGACTGCTCCTCTTGACTAGACATCAAACTAAGAAACTGGCATTTGATTATGCCAAGGCCAATGATATTTGCCCAGATAAATGGAAAGAAGCGGAAACTCCTAGTGATGATTGGCTCAAAGGTTTTATGAGCAGACACAAAGATTTAAGTGTGAGAAAACCTGAAAGCACTTCTCTATCCCGTGCAACAAGCTTTAACAAAAGAAATACAGGAATGTTTTTTGAGAAAGTAAGCACTGTTTTACGCAAATACAATTTTCCTCCCCATATGATTTTTAACGCCGACGAAGCAGGCTGCAGCACAGTCACCAATCCTCCTAAAGTCATAGCTGAAAAAGGTTCCAAGCAAATTGGGCAAGTTACTTCAGCTGAACGAGGAACATTGGTGACAACTCTGTTCTTTATTAATGCTGCTGGTGGTTTTTTACCGCCCATTTTTGTGTTTCCTAGAGTAAACTACAAGGATATTATGCTGAGTAATGGTCCGTCTGGAGCTCTAGGCTTGGCTCAAGCTTCTGGATGGATGACCGAGGACTGTTTTGTTAAAGCACTTGAACACTTTGTGATGCATATAAAGCCATCAAAGGAGAACCCAGCATGGATATTAATGGACAATCACAGCTCTCATGTGAATCTCAGAGTGGTTGAATTTGCCAGACAAAACTCAATCATCATAGTCACATTTTCACCGCATTGCAGCCATAAACTGCAACTACTAGATGTCACAGTATATGGGCCTTTCAAAACTAGATACCGCATTGCCATGAACGAATGGATGTTATCGAACCCAGGTAAAACGGTGACTATTTATCAAGTTGGGCAATTCGTAAGGGATTCTGTCAGCTTTTAGTCCTCAGAATATAACACAAGGATTTTTAAAAACAGGAATTTATCCCTTGAATTCGTACATATTTAATGAGGAAGAATTTTTATCTTCATTGTCACTGATAGACCGGATCCATCCCAGTCAAATGAAGCTAACGAGTTGAACTTGGAGGACGAAAATATTGAAGCTAACTTAAGATCAACACCTTCTACAAACGCACTTGAAGCTGGCGAAGAAAATGATAGAACTGACCAGAATATCAGGCCATCTCCCCGTGTAACATCTACTCCTATAGTTGATGCGATCCCGTGTTCTTCTGGGCAACAAACAATTTCACCGGCAATGATAAGACCATTCTCTAAAGCAGGCCCAAGACAAATCTGCCATAGTAACTGATACTCCTGAAAAAAAAAATAGATTTGGAGAGAAAGAAGGTAATGCAAAGAAAAACAAAAATATTGTTAAGAAAATGACTACCAAACAATCGATAAAACTCTTAATAGAAATTCAAGAAAAAAAACCGGTACATTCCCCTTTTCAAGATGACTCATCTGATTCATCCGACTCTATCGTATTAGCTGAAGTAAAAAAAAAAGGTTCGGGGCAAAAATAACTCCAAAACAAATACAAACAACGATGATTGCACAGTTTGTAGCAAATCATATGAAAACAGTGACCAAGATTGGTTTCAATGCAAAATTTGTTTTGGTTGGGCTCATGAATCTTGTTGCATTAAGGGGCAACTGATTTTTTTTTTGTTAGAAATGTTTCTAATTTTGATAAATAATGTGATATATTCCATGTTCCTAACAGTCTGATTTTTATATTTAATGAACAGATAGATATTATTTATAGAGTTTGTCTGTAACCTTTGATCCTGCACCGACAACATATTTCTGTTTAACCCAGTGGTTGACTGGTAGAGAATGCCTAAAGGCATTAAGTCCGCCATTTGTACTTTTACTTATGTATTTTGTGCAATAAAGTTTAAATAAATAAATTATTTAAGCTCAAAGTTAGCAATATAATTTTTGAAGTTCATGAGGATTGATGTATGTTTTGATAGAAGATATTATTTTTTATTTTAAACTGTTGTTAATTAAAAAAATCCGCCTATATGATAGGTTATATAGTAGGTATATGATATGACTGATTAATATGATAAGATTAAAGCGCTTGTAAGGATTAGGTAGGTACTCAAAATGACTGATATAATTTAAAAAAAAACCTATTTTTTTTGGTACTAATTACTTAAAAAGTATGTTATAATTGTATTTGAGTTTTTTTCATGTCGCATTTATTGTAGGTTTTCAATAATTTTCATAATATGAAAAGGTATCGAGAAAAATTGAAAAACGATCCTGATAGATTAGAAAGGGTAAAAAAAAACATGCTGATTACGTCAAGTCAAAAAGTAAAAAAATTCAAGACCTCACCGTAGAAGAACAAGAAAAAATTCGAAAGCAATGGAGATCTCAGAAAAGAAAGCAGAAAGATAGGAAAAAAAATGTTGAAATTCAGGGGAAAAAGATTTGAAGAAAAAATCGAAAAGAAAGAACCGTAATAATAGAAGGTTACTAAAAAACTACAACGCCGCAACGGAAAAAATAGAAAAGTTACAAAGAGCTATCTATGTCTATAGAAAAAAGCTGTATCTTCAAAGGAAAGAAACGGAACAAAAGATTCAAAAGCTTGAGGAACAAGTATTAAAGCTTAAAGCAAGAGGAGAAATTCTAGAAACAACGATAAAATCGGCGTATCAAAAAACTCAAAATTATAAAGAACAAAGGACTTTCAAGAAAATGGTTGAGGACCCTAAGAAAATAGTAAAGAAAGCATATGTCAAGAAATTATTAGGACTTAAAGGACTGCCAAGAATGAAAACGACAAGCCCAAAGATAAATATTGTGAGAAAAGAAATCGAAGAATTCTACCTGCGTAATGATGTCAGCCGAATGACTGCTGGGAAGAAGGAATGTCGTACATTCAACAAAAAAAAGGAGCAAATACGCTACCTTATTGATACTGTCTCCGAATTGCACAGCCTCTACAAAAAACAAGGTGGAAAATACAGCCTCTCCACGTTCTACAAGTACAAACCTTATTATGTCATTTCCCCTAATGTACAGAATAGGGAGACATGCTTATGTATCAAACACTCTGTTATATTCCGGGATAGTTCAGGATAACGGGAAGCACTACGGGAGGGCACACAGAAACACGGCGTATATGTTCGGTTGTTTACGAGGGGCAAACCGAAATGATCGGGAATTTAAAAAACTATGTGCACTATATACATAAATTATATTTTATTGTTTTTCGAAGTATTCTCCGTTACATTCAATGCACTTTTGCATTCTTTTAAACCAGTCATTAAAACAATAATTCCAGTTTGAAGTAGGCATTGCCAAAATGGCCGATTTATAGGCTTCCACAGCGGCTTCTGGGTTCTCAAACCGCTGACCACGCAATAAATCTTTAATTCTAGGGAACGTAAAAAAATCATTTGGACTCAGGTCAGGGCTGTATGGAGGATGGGACATCAACTCAACGTTTTCGTCGTTCAAAAATTTAGTTGTTTTGTGGGCGGTGTGGGAGCTCGCATTGTCGTGGTGTAAGATGACGCGGCGTCTCGGGTTCCCTTGGCGAAGTTCGGCCAGCACCTCCGGCAAACAAACTGTGATATACCAATCAGCGGTAACGGTTCTTTGTTCTTCTAGAGGAATTGTGGCAACATGCCCCTTTTTTGAGACGAACGAAGCCACCATCTTCTTCGACACGCTTCGAGAACGCACAACTTTCGTTGGTTTGACCTCGTCATCGAAGACCCATACTGCCGACTGGTGCTTTCTTTCAGGCTCATAAGAATAAATCCAGGATTCGTCACCCGAGACCATATTATAAACGGCTTTTGACTTTCCTCCATTGTAGCATTTCAGAATAGATCGGCACCAATCAACACGAGCCGCCTTTTGCTCTTCAGACAAATTATGGGGTACCCATCGGGAAATCAATTTTCTGACACCCAATTCACCATGCAAAATAGTGTGAATTGCAGTCATTCCAATGCCTATGGTTGCCCGAATCTGCTCGTATGTCACATGTCTATCTTCTTTTAGTAGTTTTTCCACAGCCGCGATGTTTTCAGGCGAAACCGCCGTTTTCGGCCGACCTGATGAAGGTACGGTGCCAAGAGAGGCACGACCCCGTCGAAACTCAGCATACCACCGATATATTGTCGTCTGACTAGGTGCTTCAATGTCGTATATAGTAACAAGCTCATTGCGACATTCATCTGGAGATAAGCCACGACGAAAGTTATGGTAAATAATTGCACGAAAATTTTCACGCGTCAGCTCCATTTTGTTCATCGAGTTGTCAATTTAAAAATGGAATTAAAAAAATATATCGTTCTTTTTTTAAATTGTAAAAACGGCATCGTGATTGTAAGTCGCCAGTATGCATGTGACAAAAAAGGATTTAATGTAACTCAGTTTAAAGTACTCTATTCCCGATCATTTCGGTGTGCCCCTCGTATTCCAGACTGTCAAAGCCCCCACCCAATGACAAGTATCAACTTAGGTCTACCTACATTTACATACATTACACTCCTCCTCACTTAGTTAATACCAGCTTATTCTACTCTTAACTATTTATTCTAACATTACATCTCCACGGATGGCACCTACCTATTTCTTAATCTAAGTTGCTTTATCCTATATAATACACAATTCATCGTAACACCTATTATTGTACATTAACATCTATAAACGGGTTTATTCTGGGTTCTACATTTACGTAGTGGGCGAGACCGTTTGGGTACACGTGCGGTTGGCGACGACTGCGCAGAATCCGTCACCTCGGGTACTTCTTTTGCTGGTGTCGAAAAGAGTTCCTCATCCACCTCTTCCTAACTAGGTGGACGAGAGACCGTCTCCGTATCGCTCGCGGACCCTGGCTTAGCGCCCATTAAACAACCGATGGAATTCCTAGTCCTACGTCTTAATTGGTCGATATGTCTATGAATTTCGTTACCCGCCCCGTCTGTTACCTTATAGTCTGTATTTCCTAACGATTTAATGATCTGTCCTGGAAGCCATTTTTCACCCCTTAAAAATTGCCGGTACCAAACGTCTTCTCCTACCCCTAACCTTCTGACAGCCCCCCCGGCTGCCTTCGCTTGACGTTGTTGACTTTTTAACACTTTAGACCCTCTGTCTGGTTTTACTAGATCTAACCGCGTTCGCAACCGACGGCCCATAAGCAACATTGCCGGACTTTCTCCTGTTGAACAGTGCTCGGTATTTCTGTAGTATAATAAAAAAGTATTTATTGCACCTAGAATATCTTTCTTTTCAAAAACTGCTTTTTTAATAACGTTTTTCATAATTTTGACCGAATTTTCAGCCGCGCCATTCGACGAGGGGTGGTATGGAGCCGAAAACAAGTGTTCAACCCCATCGGTTGCTAGGAAACGCTCGAATTCCTGGCTCGTAAATGGCGGGCCGTTGTCACTGACAACCTGTTTAGGTACTCCCCACCTAGCCCATAACTCGCGTAATTTATCAATAGTGGAACTAGCGGCTGTGCTCGGTACCTGGAACGTTTCTACCCATTTAGACATAGCATCAACAACTACTAAATATATTTTCCCGTAGATTGGGCCCAGGAAATCTACATGTACGCGGGTCCATGGACGCCCAGGCCAGGGCCACGCGCGCGGCGTGTGCTGCGCGGGCGCCTCGGCCAGCGCGTTGCACACCCCACACGCGCGGCACTCCCCCTCCACCGCTTCATCGATCCCGGGCCACCACACATAACACCGCGCCAAACTTTTAGTTTTTACTATTCCCATGTGTGGTTCGTGTAAAATCTGTAAAATTTTATAACGGCAACTCTCCGGTACCACTACCCTATGCCCCCACATCACACAACCCAGTTCCTCATATAATTCTGATTTCCTGTTGAAGTAGGGTTTTAAATTGTCAATATCACATTTGCCCGGCCAACCGTCACGAATATAATTCAATACCCGAGCTAACATGGGGTCTGCCATAGTTTGTCTTTTTATCTGATTATAATCTAATAGTAGGGCATCTTGTGCAAAATGTAAATATGTTTGCTCAGGTATAACTTCATATGACTCGTTTGCTGCCTCAATACTATTCGGTAACCTAGATAGACTATCCGCGCAGTTATTGTTTGTACTCACATATTCAATGTCATAGTCATACGCCGCCAAAATAACGGCCCATCGTTGCATACGACTAGCTGTCATGGTAGGTATGCCTGTGCTGGGTCCGAAAATAGAAACCAAGGGCTTGTGGTCAGTGCGTGTCGTAAATTTACGGCCATATAAATATTGGTGAAACTTCTTTACGCAAAAAATTATTGCCAACGCCTCGCGATGAATTTGGGAGTAATTAGCTTCCGCGCTATTTAAGGTACGAGATGCGTACGCGACCGGCCGCTCTCCCCCCGGTCCCACCTGCGTCAGCACCACCCCCACCCCCCGCGGACTAGCATCTAGAGCTGGGCGTTTTTTTCTGTAACAGTTTCGAGAAACCGTTTCTTATAAAGAAACGGAGTAACAGTTTCTTGCCATAACTAAAAACAGTTTCTTTTAAAACCTGCTACTTGACGTAGACGGGACGAGACGTTACAAGAGAACACAGACTAAGTTTCGTCGCAAGAACAAATTTGCCAGAAACGAGTCATTTGCTACGGCGGAACGTAACGTAGCATAGACTGTGACTTTGGCAGTGTAGTGTCTGTGTGTGTGTGTGGCGTAGGTTAATACTTAATAGACCCGTCGCGCTTGTGTGCTGTGCGCAAAATAGGCGAGACAAAGATAGGCATCGCATCGCATGATGAATGAGCGGCACAAAGATAATACTCGGCTCGGCTACACGCGGTTTCGCGCTGTTGGCGCGGGCGTGCTTGAATGTTGGCTGAGTTGTAATGAGCTCTATTGCGACACTGTCAGGTTCAAATTTAAAAATATAATTTATCAGTTTTTATTTTTAATAGCGACGTTGGAAGAGTCGGAATGTATTCAAGGGCGGTCATTATACAAAGTAAAACTTATTACGATTAGTATTAGATTGATTTTACATAAACGCTTAGCAACGAGCTCGCGGGCCGCGAACAAATTATGTTTGTTTTGATTTGAAATTTCGTTTGCATTGCTTGCATTCGATGAGTTTTTGTTGAGTAAACATAACTTAATTGCGGGCTAAATATTAATTGTTGTATAAAAGTGTCTTGTATATAAATCATTGATGTAAATAAAAAAAAACTTTGTTAGTGTATATTAAAACTGGTAATGTGTAAATATAACTGTGTGTAAATAAATTGATTAAAACAAACTAGGTATATAATCGTACGTTTAGTGTTAGTGTTAAAATTGTGTAAATAGTAGTGTAAACATGTCGCAAAGGAAAAATTGTAGTGAAATCTGGGACTATTTCGAAAAACGAGAAAATGGGAAAGCTGAATGTAAAACTTGTCATGATATGTTCAGCTTCAAAACTACTACGGCAAACTTGAAAACTCATTTGAAGCGTAAGCACATATCGCTCTATAGTTCACTACAGTCTGTCGTGGATAACCAAAGCACTGCAACGAATAGCGGTAATCCAACAGTCGCGTCAACATCGGACTCTTCAACATCAGGACTCCCGTCGGCAGCAGTCCCGTTGACTTCGGGTGCTTCAACGTCAGGACAAGCGTCCACGTCTGCGTTACAGACACCAGCGGCGGTGGAGTTGATGCCTTCTTCAGGTTCTAGAACTGGCGAAGGCCAGCCGTCACAGCAGGATCAACAGATTTCACGCAAAAGAAAAGCACAAAATCGGATAGATAATTATACCAAATTAATTAATACCAAAAAAAATTTCTACGGAGCAAAAACGGTTAATTGATCGAGATGTGCTAGAGTTGTGCGTAGATGCATTTCACCCATTCAGTATTGTTGAAGAACGCTCCTTCCGTAAACTAATGAAGTGGATACCAGGATACGAACTACCATCTCGTAAAACTTTGTCTAACAAGCAATTAACCATGTTATACAATACAACAAAAGACGAAGTTGTACCAGAAGTAGCTGCGGGTTGTGATTCGCTGTGTATTACCTTCGATATGTGGACATCGCGCAGAACGGAACCCTATGTAGCTGTAACAGGGCATTTTATCAACAAAAACTTCGAATTTAAAACAATTTTATTAGACTGCTGCAGTTTCAGTGGACACCATACCGCGGAAAAAATATCAGAAAAAATATTAACCATCACCAACGAGTGGAACGTAACTAATAAAATAAATTTCACTGTAACTGACAACGCGAGCAATGTGTCTAACGCTGTAACGGAGCAATTACAATGGAAACACTATGGCTGTTACGCCCATAAATTGAACCTCATTCTGAGCGATGGGTTAAAAACGTTCGAAAATAGCCTATCGAAAGTTAAAAAAATTGTAGCCTTTTTAAAAAAAAGTGCTATTGGCATGGAAAAGCTTGTAGCGCAGCAGGTGCACAACAATAAAACACCAAAACGCCTGATTCAAGAGGTCGAAACTCGGTGGAACTCGACATATTATATGTTAAACCGCTTTACCGAGTTAAAGGAGGAAATAAAAATAACAATCGCCCTACTAAATAGGAACAATCTTCCCATTATATCGGAAGAGGAATGGGCAGCATTTGAACAGCTGTGCCGGATCCTTAGGCCATTCGAGGAGATTACGGCGACGATGAGTGGCGAAAAATACGTCACAGGTGGTGACGTAATAGTTGTCACTCGAATAATTAAGGAGACCTGCGAGGCATTCCTCATGGAGGAAAATATACCTGAGATGAGGACTTTCATAAGAGCCCTAGAGCACGACGTCGATGCCAGACTTGGCAATGTAGAGCGAAGTGGAACATTCGCGATTTGCACTTTCCTGGACCCCAGGTATAAGATGGCTGCTTTTTCTGATCAAGCAGAAGCCACCAAAACCAAACGCAGAGTCCAGGATAAGGTGCAGGAAATGATCTCCAAGCAGCGGCAGAATCACAGAAATGTTGAGCAAGTGAACCCTTCAACAAGTGATCAGGGCGTGGAAAGCGGAGCGTGGAGTGTATTTGACAGATTTATGGCGGATAAAATATCGTCGCAACAAGGCACACCATTGTCTAAAGCCATTAAAGAAGTTCAGATGTATGCTGACGACGACATTTTACTTCGGAGGGACAGCCATGGCAACTTCAACTGCCCAAGGAAATGGTGGCAGGCACACAGAAACCTCTATCCCAATTTGGCCGAAATTTATCGCACCAACTGCAACATTGTTGCCACGTCGGTTCCCTGTGAACGCATGTTTAGCAAAACAGGGCTAATTGTTTCAGACAGACGAGCCAGTCTGAAAACGGAAAAAGTTAAACAGCTGATGTTTTTAAATATAAACCTAAATCAAGATCGATTTAACACATAAAAAAACCGGAAAATTTGTACATATGTAAATATGTAAATAAATATGTACATACTGTAAATAGATACATACAATTAAATTTAAGTCAATCATGTATATAAAATCAACTTTTAAGTACGCCTGTAATAACTTTTACAGCCAGTCCTAAGCCTGGTTAAAGTACGAAGGAAAGTTTATTTTTCATGTTGGCTAAATTTTCTCTAAAGGCAAACAAAAACGATTCCTTTCAAAGGTAGTTTTACAATAGCTTACTAAACATTTTATGAAAAACTGCTTGTTGGTTTTTGATTTTGAAATAGCGTTACACCTTAGAGCATCGTTACACCTAGTAACTAATGAAACCATGCCGTAATAAAGAAACTGTTTTTTAAGTAACTGGTTTTCGAAACGGTTACTTGTCAAAAAGAAACGGTTACGTTACGTTTCATCGAAAACGCGTAACGACCCAGCTCTACTAGCATCGCATGTCGCTATGAGTCGCTTAGCCGGGTCGTAGTGTGCTAACACCTGCGCACTCGAGAGTAATCGCTTGACTTCATCAAAAGCTCGGTCCGACTCTGAGTTCCAAAACCATTCGACCCCTTTTCGTAACAAGCTATGCAAGGGAGACAATACTGTACTTAAATTTTTAATGAATCTACCAAAAAAATTTACAGTACCCAAAAACGATCTTAATTCGGATATGTTTTGAGGCTGATCCATTCTTAATATTGCATTTATTTTCGACATATCCGGTTTAATTCCATCCCTAGATACCACATAGCCAAGATAAGTGACCTCCTGTGCTAAGAACACACACTTACTCTTCTTTAACTTGAGTCCGTTGGCTACTAAGCGTTGAAACACCATTTCTAGGCTTGCAGATGTTCCTGTTTTGTTTTTCCGCCAATTATAACATCGTCTAAAAACACCTCAACATTTGGTATGTTTCCTAATAGATTAATCATTATCCGCTGGAATATACCTACGCTAGAGGATAAACCATATACCAGCCTGTTGTACATAAATAATCCCCGATGTGTGTTTACCACTGTATACTTTTTAGATTCGTCCAGTTCTATCTGATTATAAGCCTGTGAAAGGTCTATTTTGCTAAAATACCTACTGCCGTTCAGATTTACTAAAACATCTTCTATCTTAGGAAGTGGGTAACGATTGACCAATAAAGACGGGTTTAAAGTACCTTTATAATCCGCACAGATTCGAAGTGAGCCATCGGGTTTGTTAATGGGTACCAACGGAGACGCCCAGTCAGAGCAGTCGACGGGCTCGATGACGCCGGCGCGCAGCATGGCATCCAGCTCGGCGTCGACGCGCTCGGGCAGCGCGTACGGCAGCGGCCGCGCGCGGTGGAACACGGGCACGGCGCCCTCGCGCACGCGCAGCGTCGCCTTACCGCCCGTGAACCGACCCAGTCCGCCGCCAAACAACTCCTTATGCCTGTCGATTAGAACACCCAGTTCATCATTTAATTGTTTGTTTTCCTCGTTTAACACGAAATTACAATTAAATTTGGGCACCTCTATTTTTAATTCCGTAAGCCACTGTCTTCCCAGTAGGGAAGTCGTACCTCCGTCGATTATAAACAATTCCAGTTGTCTACTACGACCGTTTTAAGTGACCATCGGTTTTATTATGCCTAAGGGTTTGACCTTTGACCCGTCGTAGAATTTTAATACAGTGTTATGTTTTTCAATAGGTAATTGTTCAAAGTACTTATCGTAAGTAGCCTTACTAATACATGAAATGGCAGTACCCGTATCGATTTCCATTTTAATGCTACTATTTTCTACTTGTACACATAAACTTACAGGTTGGTAATCATTTAAACATAGATGATGCAGCTCCTCCTCGATGTCCCCGCCGTAGGTACTCCTCGCTTTGTCCGCGATCGGCCTCACCGAAGTAAAGGGCGGCACGCGCCGGACCCGCCGCCGCCGGTCGCGCGCGCCCGCGCCGCGCTGGTGCCGGCGCCCGGCAACCGCTGCCCCCTGCCCCCCAGTCTGGACAAACGCGCCGCAAGTGGCCCGTCTGCTGGCACCGACTACACACATAGTCTCGGAAACGACAGGTTGCACTATTATGGTTTCGCGCTCCACAAGCGTCGCACGACATGTCGTTTCCCCCGTTCGCCGCGCGGAACTGCCCCCGTGGTTGACCTTCGAGCGATCGCCCGCGCCCGTTTATTCCCGGTCGCCCGCGACTCGCTGGCCTGATGGCGTGTACTGCTCCTGAACTGGTTCCACTCGAACTCGACTCCGATTTCTGTTCTACCGTTGCGGCATCCCTTTCTGCCGCCTCTAAGGATGTTGCGAGCCTAATGGCCTGCGTGAAGGTCACGGTGTCCTCTTCCGCAAACAAACGTTGCCGTATGACATCACTGTATATACCACAAATAAATTGATCTCGGAGATCTTCATTAAGGTGGTCACCGAACTTGCAATTTTTAGAAAGTCGTTTCAACTCCGCTACGTACGTTGCTATGTTCTCGCCGACGTTCTGCCGCCTTTGTCTAAAACGATATCTTTCCGCCAATGCGGACGGTGCCGGTTGGAGATGTTGACGCATTAATTCGTCCACCCGCGTTATTGTGAGGTCCGCCGGTTTAGTTGGGCTTGCTAAGTTCTCCAATAACTCGTATGCCTCATCTCCCATCGTAGCTATCAGTATAGGTAGCTCCATTTCTAGTTCAACCTCGTTAACTTTGAAATACATATTTAAACGGTCATAATACGACGACCACACCCCGCTCTTTACATTAAATTCTTGCAGCGTTCCAATCGGCATTGTTACGAATTCCTTAAACCGCACGGCGTACACACGTAGGAACACTATCTCGTCGCCACTGTTATATTCCGGGATAGTTCAGGATAACGGGAAGCACTACGGGAGGGCACACAGAAACACGGCGTATATGTTCGGTTGTTTATTCCAGACTGTCAAAGCCCCCACCCAATGACAAGTATCAACTTAGGTCTACCTACATTTACATACATTACACACTCAAACAATGAAATGCTTTTAATGGCTATGAAAAAATACAAAATCCTGCAGAATTTCAGAACAGTAATGGACGTTGTTAAACACCTTTGTTGCGATACACGATCAAAAGAATGCATGTATGGGGAGTGTAACGCATGTAAAAATAAAACAATAAATTACATGGAAATGGATAATGCAGCAGAAGATAAAGTAGAGTGGAAACAGTGGGCTGTTGTCAATCACACGTACAGTAAAAAAGAAAAAAAATCTACAAAGGATGTTACTACAAAAAAAACTGTTAAATTGACTAAAGTTGGGTGCAAAAACGAGCTTGTGGCTGCTTTTGAAGAAAACTTAAAAGGATTCAAAATTCATCAATTTAACTGGTTACATCAGCAAAGCCAATATCAGAAGTGCATCAACGAGCTACAACCAAATGAGGCATTGATAATATGCGACTTCTCCGAAAATTACACTTGCAAAATGGGTGAAGAAGTCCAAGCACTACATTTTGGTGCTTCTAAAAACCAGATCACATTGCATACTGGTATGATCTACTGGCACAACAAGTCACAGTCGTTTTGCACTATATCCGATAATAATGCTCATGACCCTTCAGCAATTTGGGCTCATCTTTTGCCCGTAATAAAGGAAGCCAAAAAAATTGAACCACTGACTAAAGTCATACACTTCTTCTCGGACGGCCCTACTTCTCAGTACCGGCAGAAGAAGAATTTTCATCTGCTAAATTTATTTACAAAAAAAATGGGGCTTGACTATTCCACTTGGTCATTTTCTGAGGCCGGGCACGGTAAAGGTGTGGCAGACGGTATAGGCGGTTGTATAAAGAGGACGTTAGACCGTCAAGTTGCATATGGTAACGATATTGAGAACTGTTCACAAGCGATTGAAGAACTTTCTAAAAAAGTTAAATCTATAAAATTATTAGTAATTCCTAGTACTGATATTGAAAACATGAAAAAAAATACGCCAGAAAATTTGAAAACTATTATTGGTACAATGAAAATACACCAAGTTTCATCTTCTGGGATAAATGTAATTAATCACAGGGAACTCTCATGTTTTTGTGGCACTCAAAAGGGTTTTTGCCAATGTTTTAACCCTAAAAAACATGTAATTGGTCCACAGAATTTAAGTGATGAAGCCAATTTGACTCCTAATGTAGCAGCAATAAATGTTAATGCCGATCATGCGATGATATCTGTTAAGGCTGATATTCACAGCTACGCGAAATGCTCCAAATACGTCCGAAAACCGACGCGAGCAAGTTTAAAAGAAAACATGCACAACATCGATCTGTTACAATATGACGAAATTCAATCAGAAACCCCGAGTAACTCTAACGAGATCTCAGTTTCAAATATTAATAACAACTTTGACACTACTTCAAAGCACTCTTCGATTACTGTCGATAATATAACTGCCGAAATTATATTACCCCAGCAAAAAACATATAACCGTAATCGGAGCGTTGAATTGGTCAGTACTGCAAGTGAAAACACCAAAGGTGTGCCACTAAATAATTCTCATGAGTTGTTACCATACGACGACAGCTGTGCTGCAACAAGTTCAAAAAAAATTAAAATTCTAGGAGATGTAAATGTTACAAATAAAGTAATTAAGATAAAACAAGAAACTAAACAATTGCAATATAAATCACTTAAAACTGCGATCAAACGCACACTGCCTTGTAATAGATGCAATAAGCATTTTCTTTTTAACATAGGCATGTTCCAATGCTGTTCTTGTAAATTATTTTTCTGTAAAAAATGCAGTGGTAAAATAGATTCTAATGGCTATATTTGTGATATGTGTTCTAACAAAGCACAATAAACTAAGTTCCTAAATGATCTCGGTGTTAATATAAGGCTAAATGATTATAATTAGTACTTAAGGAGGTATACCATACACAGCTTATACCAAACATTCTATTGTGCCATTTTAAAATAAGATTGTTAGAAAAAGTTTTGATTTTATCTGTTTTACAAAGGATAATATATATAATATACGTATAAGTCATTGATTTATGTAAACAAAAGGGGAAGATATGGAACCAGGTGCTCGATCATGTGCCACTTGACGGCCCACTTTCAACTCAGTAATGTTTACTAGAACGTCACATCTTCCTCTTTTACTTGACGCTTTCTTATATAATTTAAATTAAGGTTTATTTTGGATTCATTGATCTCGATTCTCAATTCTAAATAGCATATTTTAAGTATAGTATATGGATGTATCTTTGTTACAATTCTAGAACTGAAGATGTAAATTTAGTTATAAAATTAGTATTTTCGTAATTTTATTAATTACGGACAATAAAAAACTTGTTTTGTTTTGTTTGGCTTAGCCAAATTAGGAACCATGAAGACGCTTCCATACTTTTTTGTTACGTTCCACTGAGAAATTGTCTCAGGTAATCCTAGACATAATATTAGGTTTTTGAAGACTATTGTTTACTTTATTCAACTTTTATAGTTGTTTAACATTAACTTTTATATTATCTTTACCTTGTGTAAAAGTTTCTATTTGATATTTCAGACAATTATCAAAGAAAAAGTGAAAACGAAGTGCCTCTTTTGAATATAGGGTCACTCAGTGGATATGTGATAGATATTTTGAGAAGATTTGTTTATGTTTTTCAAATGCTTGTTTTTGAATAATGACTATTTTGATACGATTTATCTTGTTAATAAGAGATTTCATAAATATATGGCTTTTTATATGGTCTTCATGCGTTTATTATTTCGTAACTCAGTGGATCACCCAACCCCAGAAACTCCGACTAAATTCCATTTTTTTCTTTTATCTTAGTAAAATGTTATTTAATCATATAGATTTTATGTATTTTAGTGTCTAATTAACTCAAAAGTAGTGTTATTTTGTTCAAATCTTGCAAAATATAATTGAAAACAATTTTTCGGAAATGGTACAACAAAATAAAAAATGGCCCAATTACGCGGTGTAATACGAACCGGCTCTTTCAATACCGAGTTGTGATGAAAGAGCCGAATGATACTTTTTTTTTAAATGCATATTTCGTAGATTTATGAATATTGTTTAAGATTTTTTTGTACCACATCTGAGCATGTAATGTGGTATAAATAAAGAATAATTTCTAAAAAAAATAACATTTTTTTCATTGTAGGTAGTATTTTTTCCTCCGTAATTTTACTTGATAACAGACAAAATTATCATAATTTTCCTATTAATAATGGCATTCATTAGAAAATATTTGAACTCATAATATTGTTTTTCATAATGGCAACATTATGGAAAGCATTCTTTTTTAAGGTAGTTTTGGACCAACATAGAATGTTGCGGGTATGCTTAGAAGGTGATTCGTGTTCTGTGTGCAGTGATTTTGTTATTGTAACGCATAGCAATGGACGATATTTACACTGTCTAGTTTACCATCAAACTTGAACATAAGACAGACAGTTTATCGTCAAAGAAATAAGCAATATAAATTTAAAGAACCAGACTCAATTGACTTTGAAATAAATCGTGATTTTATCACAATGAATGAAAATGAAGACATATTAATTAAGAAAATGTTCCATGATAAAAAAAAGAACAATAATATGTACATCAAAGAAATTACATTTCAGCCATTTATTTAGTTATGGATGGAACATTTAAAGTCGCGCCAACAATATTTAAACAAATATATACAATACACGGCTGTGTGAAACCTTTCCCATGGTAATTACATTATGTACAAACAAAGACAAAATCACGTACGATTCATTATTTTCAACATTGATTGAACCAGGGATCGGAACCGGTTTAAAAAAAACTGTTCAATTTTGTTCGTGAACCGTTCAAATGTTCGTTCATTTGTAAACCCGTATACTACAGTAACGTTTTCATAGAGAACGAATTTAATTCGATTATCGTTATTCAAGAAGAACAGAATTTAATATGTTCCGTGTAATTTTATTGAACTGGTAAATAAGATGACATTATGTGTCAAACAATTTACTTATCTATAATAGTCTCTTCCAAGGAATATAATACTCACAAGGAGAAGAACGCTAACTGCCATACAAGCAAATGCGACATACTCACACACGCACACCCGTACACGTATATAAGTCCTACAGCGCCTCAACGTCAGCCCAGTAAAAACTTAAAACCGGAACCGGAAATAGGTGTCATCAGTCAGAAAGTGACAGTTCAATATACGCGGGAAACTTGAATAATCAAAACAATAATATTGCTTTGTTAATCCGCGATATAATAACGTGCCAGTCAATTCGTGCTTACCTTTATATACTTATTTGTGTATTTCAGGGCTGCCAGATCGTATAATTGGATACAAAAACTGTATAATTGAACCGCTGATTGTATCCTCTTTGTATCCTGGACCGTCTTGTATAATTGGATACATCAATTATTTCAAGCTAAAAGGACCGTCTTGTATAATTGGATACATCAATTATTTCAAGCTAGAAAACTCTTAGCCGTCTACACACTTTTTGTATCCTGGCAATCATTTTTGTATAGTTTCAGACTTGTGGCTGAATAATGAAAAATACTCTACTGGCAGCCCTGGTGTATTTTAATGCATAATGGTGGGACCATTAAATGCATGATTGCATGAAAAAATACGATAAGTTGGCACTAATCGACATGTACATGTTATTATATCGCGGATTAGCAAAGCAATATTATTGTTTTAATTAATATGGATTTACGCAAAGTAAGCCTTATTTGTCCAAATACTTAACTGATATGTCAAGAAACCATTGTTAATAATAATAATGTCATACTTAACATCAGTAAGTTAAGTATTTGGAACTGCAGGTTTCCCTCACATCTCTGGAATTAACGTTCATTGTAATCATTCATTTGTATGTGAAATAAAACTAAATCAAGATGAAATCTACATTCTTTACTCAAAGAAAGAAGAATAATATGAGGTTTTGCAGATTATAAATTCCGATTGCACACCTTGAATACAGAATAAAATAATATACATCATGAGAAAAAATAAAATAACAAGCAAAACGTCCAGTATAACTTGGACACGCGACTCTTTTGTCGCGCGACAAATACTATCTGTAATTTTCCTTTCGATACCGTGCGAGATCGACAAGCGAAGTCGCAGCAAGATATGCTAGCCCTACAGAGGTAAACAACAGGCGGTATTATCGACTAGCGATCCCTTCTATGTAACATTATTTGCTGAGTATCTAACGCTTTTTAGGATATTGTGCACTTCTACATTTGATGATGAATCTATTTACGGGTCGATTGCAAAAAATTGTACATAGTTAAAAACTAAGTTAACAAAAAATCACGGTCGCTTCCTTTGTGTGACGAAAGTTAGTCATACAAAATGTATGGGTAACTTTTGTCACATAAAGGAATCAATTAAGTTTTATTTTGATTAAAGCCCTTAACTATGTACATTTTTTTTTTGCAATCGACCCTCTCCCTTTAATGAAATTATTGGGACAATATACCTGTTTATTGTCCCAATAATTTCATTAAACGTTTCGTGAGACATCTCTAATAATTATTCTTCGTTTCCGACAATTTTATCACGAGTTAAAATAAATTTACCAGCACATCAGCAAACATTATGATTTTGCTCCGAGATAACAGTAAACGAAATGCGATTTTGTGTCGAGCGAGAGCACAAAGTAACTTTTCTTTTTCAATATTTGGCCACGAATTGTCATTTCTCAGCCTTAGGTTAATTATAAAATTCGAATCATTCTAACTTCACAGCACTCATTTTTATATATAAAAGATAGTGATAAAAACATAAATCAATTCGATATTCATGTTTCGAATCCAATCTCGAATAAGAACACGTTCCAATACACCCGGCCAAAATTATTATTATTTTGATCTAATTCCTAATGACAACCGTGGTGGTTGTGAGAGACTGGTACGGCAGTGTTGGAATGTATAATTTTAATTATATTATATTGTTATTCCTTTTTATTAGCATTTATCTATTTTTTTATTTATAATATCATTGAAATCAGCAACAAAGACTATAATCATACCTACACTTGAATGGTTGAAAGAACAAGTATAAAAAAAACGAATTTGTTCTCGCTGTTGAGGTGATGAGGTTGTGTGTGCTACACGAGGGCAAAGTTTTTTGCATCTTGTGCTGTTGAGTCCCTCGTTACACATGGTTACACTAAGGATTCTTACTAAGGACTCAAAATCAGCACCAATGCAAAGCACTGCTATCGCATGACGTTACACCTATTTGTTGTGATAATGGGAAGAAAGAAATAATCCAAAATCTACTCCATGTTTTGTTATGACGAAACCACAAAAAAATCTAAATGTTTAATGGAAGGTTGCAATGTGGTTATAAAGGTAAGTCCAGAATAAAATCATATTACTTAGGCACTTAGTATTATCTATCAATTTGAAAGTACGCACCAGACATTACTGCCATTACTACAGCTCCCTTTGTGGGCCTTTTAGTGTTACATTTAATTCAACGGTTAATTTATTTCACAGGGAAATCATGCTGGCAATCTGTTACGTCATTTTTATGCTCAACATAAACTCAAACATGACGAAATAGTAAAGATGAACATGGAAGATAAAGAAAATCTTCCTTGTCGTTTATCGGACAACGCTGCAGCGGTAATGGAATTTTGTACTGATCTCGTCACTATACATGGTCGCCCGTTCAACATAGTTGAAGACGAAGCATTCAAAAATATACTTAAGTTAATTCCAAACATGAGTCAAAGGGAGACAAAGGCCATCAACGTAAAAAATATCAAAGAAAACATTCGCAAAAAAGCCTACGATGTCCGGCTCGAAATTAGTAAGCAGTTAAACACCAACTTAATTAGCCTGAAAGTTGACGTAGCGTCGGTCAAATTACGAAGGTTCCTGGGATTAAATGTGCAATACATTTTAGGTTTGTAATTTTATACAGGATGATTTTATAGTAATTTCTTTCCAGGCACTAAGTAGGCCATACTGAGCAACTTTGACTGGGATGGGACTAACTCCAAAATCATGATTTTTTTGACTGTTTCATACATTTCGGCCCATCGGATGTCGGCGTATTCTATATCTTTTATGTGATTTAGAAGGTTTTAGTTCCAAACTATTGTATTCGCCTTTATGTGTTTATAATCATAAACATGCAATTTATAGCCCCTGGTTACCTTATTCTACTCAGCAACTCCGCTCGTGTTGATATAGAAGGTCTTTTAGTATATTACATTATTTAGATGTTACCATGTCATTGTTACAGATGGCCGAATCAATCTCCGTAATTTAAGTGTAGTGGAGTTGCACGACAGAAATACTGCACAATACCTGAAAGAAAATGTTGTGATGACCTTAAGTCGTTACGGTATAAAGCCAATGCAAGTGTTGACCATCACAACCGACAATGGATCAAATATGTTGCGCATGGTCAACGAATTGAATGACACTGCAAGTATATTGACATCTGAATCTGATAATGAATCTATCGACGACATCGGCGATGCTGAGGCGAATGACAGAGACACAATAGAGCTTCAATTCGAAGATACTAATGAAAGAGTAAGAACCATTACTGGCATACGGTGTACAGCGCACTGTCTACAACTGGCAGTGAACGCGGCATGCCGAGAAATGAAATACTTTTTAGAACGATGCCGGCAGATTGTTAGAAAACTACGAACGCCCAATATGGCTTTAAAGCTAAAGGAAGAAAATTTACCACAAGCTGTCCTAGATACTCCGACCAGATGGGATTCCACGGCAGATATGCTTGAAAATTTAAACGCATTAAAAATATTCTGCGTTACGCACATGACCGTCGAAGCTGAGATTTGGACTCTATTGGCAGTATATTTGGAAATTCTTCTCCCATGCAGAATTCTATCTAAACGTCTCCAAACTGAACAGCTCACCTGCGGGGATTTTTATTTATCATGGATGCAGTGTAGACACCAGCTCAGCCAGATAGACGATGTATTTGCCCTCCGATTGGAAACATTCATGATTGACCGACAGGCCGTGCTTTTTGAAAATGACCATTTTTTGGCGGCCATTTATTTAGATCCAAGGGTCAACTCGATACTTAACACTGAACAAGCGAATACGGCAAGAACGATTCTGCTAGAGATATATAAGAGGATTGTAAAATTGAAGCAACACCAACAATCACCTCATTTAACCAATTCAACGCCGGGAACTTCCAATTCCAGTATTAGGGAGACAGAAACTATGAGGGCGTGTCAGAATTTTGAAGACTACTTACGCAATCAATTCGCCAACAATAACCGGCCAAATAACGATTCATCATTAGATGACGAAATCATTTACAAATTGATGACTTTTTCGCAGGAGCCAGTGCTATCGTCAAATTCTAATATTTTAGAATATTGGGCAGGCAGAGAGCACAGATCCATATTTATTTGCTTTGGCCAAGGTCGTATTAGCAACACCGCCTACAAGTGTCAGTGTTGAAAGACGCTTTTCATCATTGAAATTCGTGCTGAATAATTTAAGAATGCGATTAAATGACTCAATAATTGAGGACATTATGGTTGTGAGAAACAATCGTTTATATTCGAAATAGTACTTAATTAATAATTAAGCAACTGTCTTGTGTTAGTTATAAAATAAAAGGTACTTCTAAATGTCACATATATGCAGTTTAATTAACATAAAGGATTACTTCCCACATCGTGCTTGCAGCTTGAAGCTAGAGTATTTGCTTATTTGTATTTCTTTATATATTTTTTGTTCCTACATTTTAGGAGATAAACATATTGTTTTTATATTCCTAAATGACCCCATTTCTAAGCTCGGAATTAGAAATTCATAAAGCATCATGTTGATGTGTGTTATTTTATTAAAGTGCATATAGTCTTCACACATTTATGGCTCGTCTTGACTCAATAAGCATACACCTAAACATAAGAAATAATCTATAAATTAATAAAAATAAGTCAACATTACATAATTTTACTGTCATAAAGGCTTGTCGAGTGATCTATACATAAAGATTAAATAACAATACAATACAAGAACTTTTTATTGCACATCTTAAAACAAAGAGATATAGCATAATGGAAAAACAGCAGTAAACAAGAAATAGGTGTGTAGGTGGCGGGGAGGTATGTAGGTAAAAATCGATCTCTTCCATACAACACAACTGAAAGATTAAAATGCATAGAGTATTATTCGTTATCTACTCAGATAACCCATCTATTTTATATACAAATATTACAAATGAGAAAGAAGGATTCGATGTATCTCGGTCGTAGAAAACCGGTTAATTCTGTTCAACAGAAACGAAATCTGCTAAATAACGGTTTTGTTTCGTTTTGGGGTGTAGAGCCAAAACCGGTTTGAATGAAAATACCGGTATCCGATCCCTGGATTGAACACTGCGAATCATTAAATTTGACTTTGTCACCTAAGTACATATTGATGGATTTCGAAAAGGCGTCACAATTAAGCGCAAAAACTATATTTGAAAACACAATCATTAAAGGTTGCTACTATCACTTGGGCCAAATCATGTATAGGCAAGTGCAAAGGGTTTCAGAAATTATATGGAACAGACGAATCATTTTCGTCTGAAATTAAATGTAATAACTTGCGTACCTGTCGAGTGAAAACGTACATGTTTATTTTGATGCATGGATGCAAAATATCTCTTCCTACGCTAAAATTATTGCAGAATGGTTTCAAGAGAACTACGTATGGGGCACTAACTCTTCACCACCAAAATACGATCCAAGGATATGGAGTACGTTTGAACTAAATGAGGAAAACATGCCACGCACACAAAATAGTGCAGAACCCTGGCATAACCGCTTTCAAAATGTGGTTGGACAGCACAATGCCGGTTTCTATTTCTTGTCAAAAAAAAATGTGCTTGAAATAAAACATCAAACAGCTGAAATTGAGAAGCACCAGAATGGAGGTCCACCTGCCCAAAAGAAAAGAAAATATACTAATAAATCTAATCAAATAGAAAACGTACTGAAGAATAAGTCACAATACACCAATAAAAGTGATTTTTTAAAAGCGTTAGCCTCTAATATTAAGTTAATTTAAATTCCATATATCGGATGTATAATTATATCCTTATTTAACAAACCTTTATGTTCTATAAATGTTTTGCCTAATTTTCAATAAATATACAAAAAAATGTTTTTTTTTTTTTACCTTTATTATGAAACAAAACCACGGAAAGCAGTAAGTGAGGTTTCACACTTCAAATATCTTGGAAGTACTATACGGCATGATAACAACTTAGCTTCGGAAATACCTTCGCGCATTGCTAACGCCGCTGCCACTTTCGGACGACATAAAAAAACTGGACGCATACCACCTGAGGTGTCTAAGAACTATATTAAGAGAAGCTCTCCTAAAGTCGCCTTGCCTAAAGCTGTACTCTACTCAGTTGGCGGAAGGTATGCGGAAGCACGGCGGTCAGCACCTGCGGTTTAAGGACGTGCTCAAACGACATCTGAACGCTTGCGCTATCGATCCTACACGCTGGGAGGAGCTTGCTGCTCAAAGGTCATCATGGCGATCCACCATCTTTGAGCGTATCAAGTCGTTTGAGAAACACCGCCTCAAAATATTAGACACAAAACGCCAGCTTCGCAAAGAAAGACCGAGGCTCTCTTACACGTACACGTACAACTCGACAGACCAGCTCTACTGTCACACGTGTAAGAGAGTATTTAAAACTAAGTTTGGTCTAGCCAGCCATGTTAGAGCTCATAATAGGCGAAGTCCATAACGTTTTGTATGCTTGGGGTAGCCGTCATCGAAATCGATGAGGAGGACTATATATGAAACAAACCTAATCTAATCTATTACTTTCCTGGAAGTGGTTGGGTGGATTGTTCTTGTATATAAACAGTATGAATACAAGCAAAACTTTTTTCGGTACGCAAAAAACCTCGAAGGCCAGGCGGGAGCGAAGCGTAGCGACCTTCTAAACCAACCTGGCCACGTCGGATCTGCTCTGAAAGGTTTTGCTCGCTCGTTCAAATTTTGTAATCCAGTCTATTTTCCTGGTGGTGGTTAGGTGGGTTGTTCTTGTAGGTAAACAGTATGAATACAAGCAAGCCTTTTTTCGGTACGCAAAAAAAAACATCGAAGGCCAGGCATGAGCTCGCTACGCTTCGCTCCCGCCTGACCTTCTAACCTAACCCGGCCACGTCGGATCTGCTCTGAAAGGCTTTGGTTGAAAGGTTTTATGAGTTCTGATGATTATGAATTCTGATGATTATGAGTTGGATTAGTAGTGTAATAAAATATAATCTTATGAGTTCTGATGATTATGAGTTCCGATCGTTAGTAATAAAAAAAATATGAAGAGTGATCATTATGATATATAAAATAGTATGAGAAATATTTTCGGACTTCCGATAATAGGACTTGAAAAGTTATGTGAGAAAATACGCACCCGGAAATAGTACTTTAAAGTTTTTCTCGGGAGGAGATTATCAAGGAGGAGTAAGGAGGGACGATTGGGTCCCGCGATATCCGAGCAATCTGTGTCCAGCTGTCCGAGAGGTGAACCAAGCGCTCATCGACCCTACCATTGTGGGGCAACATGTTTTCTGCAGAACCGCGCCGAACGCTCCAATTCTTAGTGTAAGCGTCTGTGATGTCGAAGTCGGGCACGCCAAGTCCAACACGACTTTCAACCTTGTAGATTTTACCAGCAGTAGCCGCCGCCGCCACTGGTGTAGCTTTCTTAGCAGTTTCGATTGTGTGTTTCATTTATTTCTATTGCAATATATCTGATGAAAACAGATCTTTGGGAATGGGGGCAATGGTGGTAATCGTTTTGTGTGAAAACATCAAATTGAAGACTGGTGCCACCAATTTTTTATATTGTTCATGACGTTCCCCACACGTTCCTGTCAGTGTCAGGATCGGCTGTCTCCTTTCTACGCAAACATCTTCACGCTAAGAAGGATTCTTGATGCGCTTAACGCACCTGGTGCTGCCGACGCATTTAACCATTTCATGGATCACAACTGGACTGAAAATAAACGAAGGAAGGATCAAAAACGTGAATGACGTAATCCCCCGTGATTACGACCTCGATGCTAGTGCAGTGCGCGCACTAATGAACTTTACCGCGTCTAATTTACGCGACGTACCATTGTATACCGGACGAATCGGGCAAGTCGGTGAAGGAAGTCCAGATCAACTTATTGGAAGTACAGCACAGTAAGAATACCAACTTGGTATAGGCACCATTGACACGATTTGGAGCCGTACACCTGGACACGGCGCGCATCGTCAGGAGGTTCCTCTCTTTGCAGCCCTTAACACCGGTAGCCTAGGCCCTGCCCCGCTGCCGGCGGCTCCCTAGGTTAGTGATTTATTTATTGTATTTAACTTTTTATATACGTATATTGTAAAAAAACCTAGCTTATTTCGAGTAACGTTTACATAAGCTTAATTCAGCCATAGAGCGAGAATAAGTGGCAAGAATTAGATATATTTAAACAATAACGTTGGAACCAAGACAACTTCATAGTCTGACCTGTCACTAGAGACCACGACATGAATACAGCCGGGGACGTCTTCTTCCTCAGTGCAGGTATTAGGTATTTCGTGTATTTTTAGTACTTTCTATTTGGATAGTGACAGGGATTCATAATCAGTGTGGTGAGGTACGTGATCATCAAGCAAATCTGGTAGTTCGTCTTCTAGGCCTACGGCCTACGACCCTAATAATATTCAATCTGCTATTCCTGCCCAGCCCATACGTTTCTTCTGAAGTGATTGGTGATAGTGCTCTTTCGTGGCTCTTGGGTTCTCGAATGCGTAAACATTATCATTGCGCGTGTTCCGATCACCAGACCGAGTAAAAAATTATTCATCTGTCCACAAAATATTGCGCTCTGTAAAAGCCAGAAAACCAGTTCAGCGTTCCTTCCTCATTCAAAATATTGCCAGTCGTACCTTCTCGGGATGCTACTTTCGTGTCACAAATCGTCTCGCGCTATCAGCCGGTATGTAAATAATGATTCACGTTTTCGCGATCTTCGTCATCACTTCATCACTTTCATCAGTGTAGCGAATACTGAAATTACCAGTTTCATGTAAACTCTGAAAAGTGTTTACAAATAGTACGGGTATTGAGGGTTCTTCTTTTTCTATGTAGCCTCTTGCTAGCAAGCTTCACTAAAATTAAGATTGCCATCCCTATAAGATTCTATCATATCTAAGTATTCACGGCCAGTATAGACTGACTTTTTAATAAGTATATCGTGTAATCCCGATGTACCGTATGTTTGATATGATGTGGCGTCAACCTCCCAGCGTGCGACTTCCCGTCAAAAAAGGATTACTACAATACACATACCGATTTTATGGCAGGGTTACTTCCAGATTAAAAAAAACCTAAGAATCAATGCCAATTAAGGATTAATAATGCCAATGGAAGAGCATAGGCCGCATCATATCGAGTTATACCGAGATAACGATTTAAATGACGATCAAAATAATATCACAGATTATTGTATTCTACAATAGGTCAGTCTACACTGACCGCGAATACATGACATAAACTTACTGGTATAGCAATAATCTCAATGAAGCTTGCTATGTATGTTCTATATAGAAAGAGGCTATGTAGATGTAGGAACAACCCCTAATACCCGCAATATATTAAACACTTCAGCGTTTTCATGAAACTTGCAAATTTCAGGATTCGATCCGTTTTGACTGGACGCCATACCGATGAAGTGATGACGAAGTTTACGATGAGGAGAATCACTTCATGCTGATAAGCCGGCGTGTAAATAAAGTGATTTGCGATGCGCGAGACGATTTGTGATACGAAAGTAGAAGACCGACCAGAAGAAGTTGACAATACCATTAGAACTACGAAGTATTTACCATTGGCAATATTAATGAGGAAGGGACACGTGACTAAAAAATTGTTAAGTTTACGGCATGTTGCCACGTGACGCTGAACTGCAGAAACCTTTTGGCTTTTACAGGATAGGGAGCGCAATATTTTGTGGACAGATGAATCATTTTCTACCCGATCTGGCTATTACTTAACACGCGCAATGACCATGGCATTTGAGAACCCAAGAGCCAGAATAGCACTATCACCAATAGCTTCAGTAAAAACGTATGGGCTGGGCAGGAATAGTTGTAGTTGTGCATTGAGGAAACAGCGGAAACAGTTACTTGAGTTTCTTAGAAGGCGGACTATAAGATTTGTTTGATGAGTACGTGCCTCTTAACATCATGCCTAACAAAACTTAAGCACGACGGTCGTTATGTTCAACATAATAAAGATTGTATCTGGGGAATCTATGGAAACAATTATCTGTGGGGCTCTATTGTATGCAGAAGAGTTAAGGAATGTCCACCTAAAATAACGCTTAATCGAGTCATTTGACACGGTAAAAGGCGAAGAGACAGAGAAATAATGTGTCCAAAGCAGCACTTAACTATTATGGTATTATGGTTTTGACCATTCTTCGGTTCTGTTTTTTAATAGCTATCTTTCTAATCGTCACCAATTTGTGGAAATCAAAAAATCAAATGGCTCAGTCCTACGTTCTCAAACTCTTCCAGTCAATAGAGGTGTACCTCAAGGCTCTATACTCGGTCCCCTACTATTTATTATATATTCTTCCGATATTATACATTGCATAAAACATTGTAAATACCATTTATATGCTGACGATCTTCAATTGATGATACCATTTAACAACGACAATATTAACGAAGCCATCCAGAATATGAATAACGATCTTTCGAACGTTGCCCAGTGGTCCTGCAAAAATGCTCTTGTTTTAAATCCAGAAAAGTCTAAATACCTAGTACTTGGAAGTAAAAAACAAATATCTGTATTTTCTCTACACGATCATGAAGTCAAAATTAATAATGTTCCCATTGAGCGTGTGTATATTGCTCGAAATCTAGGTATCATGATGGATAGTCACCTACGTTTCGAAGAGCACGTGCTCAACACTGTCAGTAATTGTTTTTATAAGCTCAAGGTGTTATACAATATACGTCAATTTATTTCAATAGACCTTAGAATTAAACTCTGCGAATCTCTCATCCTCTCCAAATTTAATTATTGCGATACTGTTCTCGGTCCCTGTCTCTTCAAAAAAACTCAAAACTTAATTCAAAAGGTGCAAAATGCTTGTGCCCGTTTTTGTTTTTCCATCCCTCCACGTACATCAGTGTCACCTTACCTAACCAACGCGAAGCTGCTGAAAATGAAACAAAGACAACAACTTCACTTTGCCTGTCTTCTTTTCGGGGTCATTAAGTCCGGTAAACCATCTTATTTGCTATCCAAACTTATTTGGCGACAGCAGCAGAGAGTTGAGCGACAAAAAGCCAAATATAAACCGCTCATCATTCCCCGGTACAAATGTGCAGCATTTCGCGGTAGTTTCCGGTTCCAGGCTACTAAATGCTGGAATGACTTGCCGCCTCCTTTGAGGAAATGTGCCTCTAAATTTACTTTCCAGCGGAAACTACGAGCCTTGTTGTTGGCTAGCCAAGCCCTGGAATCTGGGACTGAGACTGAGGGACTGTGTAGTTTATAATTTCATATGCGGGATGTTTCATTATGCCTGGTCTGCTTTGTTTTTTTTTTTTGCTTTTTCTTGCCATACACACGCACTACACCTATATGTGGGTATACTATACTACTACTATTATTATCGCATGTACGTATATATTTTTGTTTTATAATGATATTATGATTATTTATATATTTGTTTGTTTTCTAACTGTCGCTGTGTTTTGTAGCGTTGCCTTGTTTTAAATCGGGCTCCCTGTTGGGCTTTGACAGAATAACAGCGTTGCAGTTTGCTTTGTTTGCGAATTGCAGCACCATGCTGAGTTAAAGCCTTTTTCTTTAACGCACACATTGCTGGACTTATTGTAAACATCTGTAATCCGCATACGATAATTAATTGAACACTGTTATGTCAATAATGTCCTGCCTGTGTGTGCTTTTATTGAAATAAACATTTTTCTTTCTTTCTTTCTTTCTTTCTTTCTAACTAGGCGCTCTTTTCCCAGTAGACGCCGAACTCACTCATTTTGGAATGAGTCGTAAACATATTAAGCAGTGTTTGAAGATTATGAAAAACATATTGTTCACGCGGACAGCGCGTGAGACACCGGCCAACCCTACGGCGAACGCGGGGAAAGGAGAGAGGCGCGGCGGGGGCGTGCCGCGGCGCGGCGGCGCCGGCCGCCCCACTCCAGAACACTAAAATCGACCGGCAGCGCGCGACAGCGCGCTCGCGCATACATTTATTATTTTAATCAATACACTTTTTTTATGTCCAGGATTGAGTTTAATTCAACATCCCCGGACAAGTTGGCGACCACGACAGGACCCGGTCTGCAAACAATGGCCGACGAAGTCTAGAAAAAAGAAGGAACCATCCGTGCCTGCACTAACGCACAGCGTCGTCGGGCGAGGCGATTACGGCGGCCATCTTCTCAACTCAACACTGAAGCACGCGGTCAGCGAACATCGAAGTCAGAAAATATTCCGGACAGCCATCGCTCCAGAAGTTTCTACATACTAAACAAAGGAAGTGAGCCCGTTCCGTAATTTCATATTCCCTTGCACCCCTTTTCGATTTGCTGTGAATAGTGTCGTGAGTCCTTGGTTTCTTAGCTTTCAAATTCAATACATTACATACTTACACTTAATAAAAGTGATACTTACAAATAATTTTCACGTAATCATAGTTTACGTAGAAGTACAAATACAAGTTTAGTTCGTTAAATCGCAAACAAACAGCTAAGACGCTTTGTTTACGCGAATATTTCGAATAGTTTTTTCATAATCGCAAGTATAGAAGTGATTACAAAGAAAATAAGTAGTTATTTTAGTTCAATCGTGGATAGGTACAGAGTTTTATAAGTGTTCATTCGAAATCTACCTATTTATGATTGCAAACATAAAATACAGTTTCGATTAGCTTACAAATAAGCGGTAAGTAATTACTAATAACGATTTCATTATTAATAAGTAAAGAATTCAAACTACAAAGTAATTGCCAATTTAGTTCGTTCCGTCCGTAGGTACAGAGTTGTTTAGAAGCTATCTTCCGAAATCTACCTACGAAAGTTTATGCAATTTATTAGTTGCAATTATTTAGTTATTTGTTAGACACATACGTGTATTACGGCCTCCGTAGCATAAAGTACGATATTTACTACGCAGTTTAGGTCAATTGATAAATAGTTACTTGTAATTCGTATTGCAAAGTGACATTATAAAGCCCGAGTAAGGGCACAGTATTTGTAGCTCAGTTACTACAATAGTTTCAGCTCCCCATTTGTCTTATAAATTCAAGAAGTGTCAAAATAAAATAAAAATTGTAGTTTTTGTGTTAATATTCAAGCAGTTTCTTGCCGGCCCATACCATTTTACTTTATTTAAGTATATTGAATATTGCATTGTGTTTCATCTAAGCATAAGTGGGTTTTTCTGGTCACAATAATTGCTATAGCTACATTTCAATTCATTTTCTTTTGTGTGTTTCAATTTGTTTTCTGTCGTTATTTTCCCTGCTGCCTGTACGCAACCATAGCATTTGCTTGAACCTTGGCACCGTGCATTCCAGGTGACCGTAGTACGTGGCCAGCGGCGCACTTCGTTGTCGCTGAGCGCCGAGTCCGGCTGTCGGGGCCTGTCGCTGCCCGCGGTCTCCTTGTGTTCTGCTTTCTTCGCTTCACTTCATGGGAATTTGGTTTGCTTGCACATCTTAACACTTTTCGTTCTTTGCTCTTGCGCTTAATATAACAGTTAAGTTAACATGATGCAGGCTCCAGGCAATGGTAGCGGGGCTGAGACTGACCGAGAGGAGCTGTCAATTTTAATACGCAAACGTGGCACAATAAAGGCCCGAGTAACGAAATTTAAGGAGTTTCTTTCTGTGTTTGAAAACATTGATAAAAAAGATATAACCACTAAACAAATAAGTGACATTAACTTGAGGTTAACAAAAATAAATCAGCTGTTTGCAGAATTTGAAACCGTTCAAACACAGATTGAAATTACAGATTCAGAAAATGATTTAGAGAAGCGTTTACATGAACGATTCGAGTTAGAGAATCAGTTCTTCTCGGTCATATCCAGCGCTGAGGATATGGTGTCAGCTTGTGAACGGCGACTTGAATGTGCTAATAGAAAGCAATCAATCGGAAGCCATTCGAGCAACCAAGGTATTAGTAACTTAAAGCTTCCGACTATTAAATTGCCAACCTTTGATGGGAATTACTCAAAATGGCTCGAATTCCGGGACACCTTCGAGTCGCTGATCCATGACAACGACACCATTCCCAACATAAGTAAATTTCATTACCTGAGATCCTCACTAGAGGGCGGCGCTGCTGTCACAATAAAATCAATCGAGTTCACAGCTGAAAATTATCCAGTAGCATGGGAGCTACTTTGCAAAAGATACAATAATAAGAATGTCTTAATAAATAATCACCTGAAATCATTTTTCAACCTAGAGCCTCTTAATAGGGAGTCTCATAGGGCGCTGAGGTTTATCATAGACCATGTATCAAAGAATCTGAGAGCCTTGAATACGCTAGGTGAACATACTGATAAGTGGGATACTCTTATAATTTATATCGTGACACAAAAATTAGATAATGTAACAAATACGAAGTGGGAAGAATATAAAGCCAACCTTGCAGAGTCTCCTAGTTTAGAAGACTTTTATCAATTTCTCAGAAATCGTGCGGACGTTCTGGAGACTGTGCAAGGAGGCGCAAAGGGTATTACAGTAAATAATCATCCCAAAAATGACAAGTTTAATCATAATAGGGACCAGAGACAGATCAAGTCCTTTTTTTCAGCAATGCCAAATAGATCTTGTTTCATGTGTAATCAGAACCACCGAATATTTGAATGTAAATTATTTGCAGAGATGACACCCGAGGCGAGGGAGGCTGAGGCATTCAAGCGCAAGCTGTGCCTCAACTGCCTTCGTCCCGGTCATTTGACTTCTCACTGCCGACTCAATTCCTGCAGGACCTGCAAACAAAAACATAACAGTTTACTATGTAAGGTAAACATTAATCATAAAAATAAACAATTAAATAATGAAGGTCAAAGTCAAGCTTGTAATAATATTGCACCAAGTACTAGCAACGAAAAAAATATGAACAACGTACCTAGTACCCCGTTAACGACTCTTACATCATCTCTGCGCGACAGTGAAGTCCTCTTGGGCACCGCAGTTGTCGATGTCGTTGACGATCGTGATAATAGTACTTACCCTGCACGAATTTTGTTGGACTGCGGGAGCCAAAGTTCTTTCGTCACCGAAGAGCTGAAAAGAAAACTTAAAATTAAAAGTAATGGATCTGCAGCCAGATGTGTCAGCGGACTTAATAATGCGACATCTTTGGTTTCCGATTCATGCACACTAAAAATAAAATCGAGAATTAATTCGTATTCGGCTAGCGTAAATTGTATGATAATTCCAAGCATTGCTGAAAACTTACCTAGTGTAGAGGTTAATCCAAATGATTTGAACTTACCCGACAATGCTCCGCTGGCTGACCCCGAGTTTTATAAGAGTGACAAAATTGATATTTTAATCGGCTCTGACATGATGTGGAGCATTGTAAAGGGTGGTTGTCAAATGCCAATAATAGGTGAAAGTGGAGCTGTGCTCATATATTCTAAATTTGGTTGGTTAGTGTCGGGGCCTGTGAGCCCAGCCACCTCATTCAAGCCAGCGAGCAAAATATTATGCAACTTTAGTCAAGAAATTAAGGATTCACTTTCTAAATTCTGGGAACTGGAAACCTTTGCCAGTCCAAATAAGATTTGTTCAACAGACGAGCAAATTTGTGAGGAATCGTTTAATAAAAATAAAGTCCGGTTAGACTCCGGCAGATTTCAAGTAACAATGCCATTGAAGGAGTCACCAGAGGTACTAGGGGATTCATTTACATTAGCTAAACGATGCTTTTTCAATTTAGAAAGGCGCTTTCGTAAGCAGCCAGAACTCAAAGAAATGTATAGTCAATTTATTGATGAATATGAGGCACTGGGCCACCTAACTGAAGTGGAGAAGCCACCTAATGGTAATTACCTGCCTCATCACGCCGTGCTTCGCGAGAAGAGCGAGACAACAAAACTCAGAGTTGTATTCAATGCGTCAGCGCGCACGACGACAGGCAAATCTTTAAACGACATTCAGTATGTTGGCCCAGTGGTGCAAAATGACCTGTTTTCCATTTTATTGAGATTCCGACAGCATAAGTATGTTTTGACGGCCGATATCGCTAAAATGTATCGCCAAGTAGCACTAGACGAATCTCAACGTCACTTACAATTAATATTATGGAGAAACGAGGACGTGCAACCTTTGCGAATACTGCAACTAAATACGGTGACGTACGGCACGGCCTCGGCATCATTCCTGGCTACCAGGTGCTTAACCCAGTTATCAAGGGAATGTACAGACCCAAAACTAGCAAATGTAATTAAAAATGACTTTTACTGTGACGACCTTATTACAGGTTGTGATGACGAGGCCGAGCTCAAGTATTTGCGTGACTCAGTGGTTGAAAAATTAGAAGAGGCTTGTTTTCCGTTGAGAAAATTTCGGACAAATGCTCCATCTATATTCGCGGACGACACCAGCTCAACCACAGGCGCCGCAAAGGAGTTAGCAGAAACAAATTCAAGTGTACAAAATCAGTCGTCGGTCCTGGGACTGAGTTGGTGTCCTCGGCAGGATAATCTTTATTTCACCATCGATGTTGAGACTCCATCAATATTCACAAAAAGAAATATTCTTGCAACAACGTGCAAAATATTCGACCCCGTAGGCTTATTAAGCGCTTGCACCATTGTGCCCAAGATGTTGTTGCAACGACTTTGGGAGTCTCAACTCGACTGGGACGATCCGGTGCCGTCAGATGTACATAAAGAGTGGAACAATTTTATATCAAACTTAAAGCAGATTCAGACAATAAAGATTCCACGCTTTGTGTTGCAAGACTCACCGGCATCAATTCAATTGCACTGCTTTGTAGATGCATCACAGAATGCATTTGCAACATGTATTTATATACGTTGTGTAGATAAGGCGGGCAATATATCAGTAAATCTACTATGCGCTAAGGCACGTGTGGCTCCTCTAAAACGAAGCACAATTCCGAGGCTCGAGCTCGCTGCAGCGTTACTCGGGGCTCAGTTGAGTGCGAAGGTATGTCAGTCACTCACGTGTAAATTCGATAAAAAATATTTTTGGAGCGATTCGACAATAGTACTAGCGTGGATAAAGAACACAAACCCCAGCAATCTCAAACAGTTTGTGTATAACAGAGTAAATGAAATACATGAGTTGACTGACAAATCTTCATGGAATCATGTTCCTACCGATGTAAATCCGTCGGACATCGCGACAAGGGGGGTCACTCCTGGCCAGCTGCAGGATGCCAAAATGTGGTTCAATGGACCAATATTTTTAACGAAATCCGAGACTGAATGGCCCAGCACTCAAATATGCGATATAGAAGTACCAGAATTAAAAGTATTAACATGTGTCACACTGCAGCAGCCGTCATTTGATTTTGAAAGGTTCTCTAAGTTCCATAAAATGATCCGTGTCGTAGCATATATGTTAAGGTTCATTTACAACTGTAAACAATTAAAAAAAGACTTGTATCGAAGTGGCAATCTGTCAAACGACGAATTAGATCTGTCTACTCTAACTCTAATCAGAGCGTGTCAACGAGATTCGTTTCCGGATGACTTACACTGTCTCCAAAATAACAAACCAGTTCAGCGTAAATCTAGAATATTATCACTTAACCCGTTCTTGGATCAACAGAACCTGATTAGAGTTGGAGGGCGGATTCAAGGTTCAGTATGCGAATATACTAAGAAACATCCCATTTTGTTGTGTTCAAAGCACAACTTTACAAAACTTGTATTTAAAGAAGAACACTTGAGTAATCTCCATTGTGGGCCTCAGCTCTTGTTAAATAGTGTAAGAGATCAATATTGGCCTATTGGCGGAAGGAACCTTGCGCGACAAACATTTAGGAAATGTATTGTCTGTATGCGTATTCAAGGCAGCTCAATTCAGCCCATGATGGGCAACTTGCCCCCTGCACGAGTTACACTCACATACTCGTTTATAACAACAGGAATGGATTTTGCAGGTCCGTTTTCAATCGCTAATCGCAAGGGCAGAGGATGCAAGTTGTCCAAGTGTTGGTTATGTTTATTTGTGTGCCTCAGCACCAAGGCTGTCCATTTAGAGGTCGTAAGTAGTTTAAGTACGGAAGCATTTCTCATGACCTTCCGCAGATTTATCTCACGTCGTGGTAGGCCTCATGATATTTACTGTGACAATGGTTCAAACTTCGTAGGAGCGAATAACGAGCTGGGTAGTGTGAAGGTTCTCCTTCACTGTTGGTGCTATATGGCCACCGACATAAAAATAAAGTTGTATATTGTATGTTTATATTTAGAATAAGACGCGTGACATCCGTCAGTAAAATAAAATGTAGTAGTTAGTCTTAGACTAGCCTTCGGGCAATAAACATCTTTACGAAGTACCTCTGCTCTATTAATTATTCCACCTCTGAAGTTATCCCCCCCGGCTGTCGCCACACTTGGTGGAGGCAGCAAACCCTATATTTAGAGTCACGCGAGTATTGAAAGTTTCCCCGCTCCCAACTAATTTTGTCCACAGATTCTCGGACCGCTGTGACAATTACGTACTGAAAGCTTACGATTGGCATAGGAGCCAGACAGGAGTGAAGCGCACCGTCTATATGCGCACGAAGCAAAACGAAGAATAAGTGCACATTTGTGGTATTGTATGTTATACAGGAGCGAATTCGACAGACGGGTGAAGTTGACGAATCATTGAATCACCCATTATCATTTTTCATCCCAAGCGATTATAATTTGTTTGTGCATTGTTTCGGACTCCACATAAAAATGGAGACGAGTACTTTTAATGGCTTTTCCGACGTTGGAGATTTTTAATTAATGGCCCAAGTGAGAAAATACGAATAAAATAATCACAAATGGCGGTTGCGGTTTAGTTGTTCGGGACCCGCATTACAGAATAGTATTAGACATCGTTTTAGGATGTTATTTTAAAGTTAAACAACGAATTCCCGTCGAGCCAAGAAATCATGTACAAGGATGTTATCATCGACGGCAAAAGTCGCAAGAATCATCATTAATTCGTTTCTTTACGCTTGAAGCACACGTTGTTGACATCAGACAAGCGATTGTCAGTGAAAATATGGTATTTTACCAGTGAGAAACATTCAGTTTCAGTGTTGTCAAATGATGTAACAAATGTTCTTAAAGAGTGGAAGCCTTCAAGTTCAGCCATTATCACTAATTATACAATATGTTGCTAGTAAAATTTTATTTGATTAATATGTGCTGTGCCGGACCGAGTGCTTATCAAGAAAGTGCAACATCAGGAACAGCGTGCCTGAGCGAGGAGGGCCGCTCAAGAACTGAAGAGCGACGCTGGACACCGTGGACGCCGATCGGAACGCTGCGCTTCTAACAGGCAATAATGATCCATAATATATAATTTGTAGTATATATGTTTATTAGGATGTAAATAATTGTCCCATAATAATTATGCTAGGTGTATGATAGTTCTAGATGTTACTAAGGTCCTACAAATAATCATTTTTCTGCTTGAATTATTACCATATAAGATAATACACCGATTGTCTCCATTGAATTATGTGGTGCAAAAACTCACTCCCAGTGGTCGTGCCAAGAATGTAATAATTCATATTAACAGATTAAAGAAATTCTTTAATCGTTAATCCCAATTAATATAAACAGTTCTATATATTTCTAGGGTGTAAATAATAAAACTATTATTTTTCAGAAATTTTTAATTCAGGCTGACTGTACAAGGATGCAATTGTATTTGTTGCATTTACAAGTGTCACTGTTGTAAATATAATTTAATTTATTTCCACAAGATATTAGCTGCATTTCTAAGTTATTACTATAGGAAGTTTAATTTATAATTTCCTGCACTATAAATTACTGCACTTTGAATTTATTGCATTTTCAGTACCTTTTACTTGAAATAATTTTAACTTATTGTTTCCTCAGACCACCAATATTTATTTATAATACTTTATTTCCAGCATTTTAATTTGTGTATGCTAATACATTTTTTTCTTTTCCATGTAATTCGACACTGCAAGGGCCGTTGCTGTCCCAGTTCCTTGGGATTTCAGCTGCTGGTGTGATTGAATGCCTCGCGCATTCGTCATCCAGGGGCGGCAGAGGTTCTGGCACGGGGTGCCAAGAACTTCATGCGGCCTGCATCGGGCCGATGCAGTCTGAAGATTTTGTATTGTTGTTTCTTTTGTCCTTATAATAAATAAATAATTTATTTAATTTTAACTAGGAGATAGGTAGGAATCTAAATAAAGGAATTTTTCGTATTTTTCGTTGATAACTAATTTTACGAATTGACGTTGACATTGCATTTGACAGGTCAATATGACGTGTCATGACATCGTCTATGGTCGTGAAATTAGTTATGAGGTAATTTTTTTTATCGGTAAAGGTTTGTACGGTACGGAATCTTGAAGCATAATTCATATGCTTCAGGATTCTAATATGAAAATAATTAAGGTACAGATTTCTGGGGCATATTTAATATATATGCGCCAGGATTCTAATATAAAGCTAGTGGTAGACGGGTATCACTATTTGTTAGTCCTGTATGGATGTTTGAAGCAAGTGTCATAGACAATGTTTTCAAGCATCTAATACAAGGGCAGTGATATACCGTGGTACAACTGTTTGGGGCATGCGACGTGTGTCATATGTCATACTCCAGGCAGTTAAGGTTAGAACATTCGTGATAATTAAGTCGAGTGTTGTGCCGGTGTTACACCAGGCGATTGAATTACTAAAGCCTGTCATTTTAAATTTTGTATCGAATGGTCTATGCTTTAATATATTAAGTCAGATGACTTTTGGGGACTAGTGAAGTTGGTGCCTTGCCTTTTTAGCAGGTTTTTGTCAAGGCGAAGCCAGTGTCAGTCAACATGTCAGATTACGTAACATGCCATAGGCTAGTGTCTGCTCATGTCCTGACCCTGGTTATCTCTTAGCAAGAGACCATCTGGGTATGAATGTATGGGTATCCCTGCATAGGTAGGGACCTCTTATATGTTAGGCAGGAGTAGTTTTGTTTAGTGTCTGTATAGTAAAACGAATGTCCCTCGTTTACCCCGAGACGGCGGGAAATGTGAAGGTTCTCCTTCACTGTTGGTGCTATATGGCCACCGACATAAAAATAAAGTTGTATATTGTATGTTTATATTTAGAATAAGACGCGTGACATCCGTCAGTAAAATAAAATGTAGTAGTTAGTCTTAGACTAGCCTTCGGGCAATAAACATCTTTACGAAGTACCTCTGCTCTATTAATTATTCCACCTCTGAAGTTATCCCCCCCGGCTGTCGCCACAGTAGGATGTTGCGAGCGAGCCAGAAAACCATGATTGAGGCCGCCCATGACAAGGGTATCAAATTTCACTTTGGTCCAGCGTATTCTCCCCATTTCAGTGGGATTAACGAGGCCGGCATTAAATCTGCAAAAACACATTTAAAACGTGTCGTAGGAAATTCAAATCTGACGTTTGAGGAGCTAACGACGCTATTCACACAAATCGAAGGAATCCTAAATTCCCGCCCATTAACTCCTTTAACGTCAGACCCATCTGATATGTCTCCTCTTGACTCCAGGGCACTTCCTGATAGGGCGGCCTCTGACCGCTTTACCAGAGCCACCTGTTACTACAAACTGTCCAAACAGATACCAGAGAATAGAACTGATGAGGCAGCACTTCTGGAGCAGATTCCATAAAGAATATTTAAGCGAGCTGCAACAGCGGACCAAGTGGCGAGTGAAGGGCCGCGAGCTGAAGGAGGGCGACCTCGTAGTCATCAAGGACGACCGCCTCCCGCCGATGCAGTGGCGCTTAGGGCGAGTCCACCAACTTTATCCAGGCACGGATGGCATAACCAGAGTAGCAGACTTCAGGACGGCGAAAGGCATTGTCAAGAGGGCAATCAACCGAGTCTGCCCACTGCCGCTGGACGAGACCGGCGACAGCAGCTCTATTGGAAGCCAGGGCTTCCAAGGCGGGGACCCTGTTCACGCGGACAGCGCGTGAGACACCGGCCAACCCTACGGCGAACGCGGGGAAAGGAGAGAGGCGCGGCGGGGGCGTGCCGCGGCGCGGCGGCGCCGGCCGACCCACTCCAGAATGCTAAAATCGACCGGCAGCGCGCGACAGCGCGCTCGCGCATACATTTATTATTTTAATCAATACACTTTTTTTATGTCCAGGATTGAGTTTAATTCAACATCCCCGGACACATATATATCATACTTAAGGATCTTGCAATTATAAAATCGTTTTCACCAACATGATTGGATAAATTTCGCTCGATAGAAAAGAATCCCAAAGTTACCTCTATTTGTAATATTTTTTCAGTGGCAAGGCTAAATACGAAGTTTTTTTACCCGTTTTTTGCTTAAATGTATGGATACTAACATTATCTAGGTAAATTCGCTAGGATTGTCTCGATACAATTATTTATTTAATCACTAGAACTAAAAAGCCGCTAAAAATCGTCGCGCGTTAGCGCTTGAAGAGCGTCAATTAGTTCCGCGCGACCACGGCCGGACAATATCGCTTTAAAGTGCGTCAACAATGGCGGTAACATGTCGAACCAACGGATTGATAAAATATTTTTCGAATAAATTAATTCGTCAAACGTCATACGCTGACGTAGGTCACGTATGCATGGGTTGCGGAGCGCGGCCCGCGAGTGTGCCTTCTCCCCTCCGAGTGTATTGTGTAAAACTAACCTCAGATGATGGCGATTCTACTACAAAGAGACTCCGCTGAGTGGCTTGGAATGGAATATGAAACTATTTAATTACGGCGTCGAACTTCGGTTCAGTCTGTAAACGAAAAACATCTACTAATAGCGCACCATTAGTAAAAAAATTGCTTTACAAAAAAAAACATTTCTCATGTCACATCCGTCCGTCACGGTATCAACCATGAGAGGCAGGCATTTCTGCAAATGGCACATCAACAATCAATAAAAATTGACACCTCTGGTCTACTTATTGACAAAGAATACCCTTTTATTGGAGCAACACCCGATGGTCTAGTTGGCAAAGATTGTGTTGTTGCCCGATAACTTCATCCAAGAAAGGAATTGACGTGGCTATTAAAGAAAATAGCATTCAAATATACAAATACGATAAAAAACCGATACAACAGTACTAAATAAACAATCTAATTGGCACTATCAGATACAAGGACAGCTTTACGTTACCGGAAGAAGTAAGTGCATACTTGGAATATGGTCAGAACAAAACCAGCCTATACCAATATTATTAGCATATTGCCAGAGACGACATGTTTTGGAAAACATATATGGAGAAAAAACTCGTTGATTTTTATTTGAAATGCCTATTGCCTGAAATAGTGGATCCGCGACACAGAGGCATTCCTATAAGAGACATCACTTTAAAAGATAAAGAAAATATACTACCAACAAGTACACAGCAACAACCTGATGGCAATCTCCCTGCTCAAAATCATTCAGTTCCTGCCTGTCCATCAACTTCACCATGTGTTCCCACGCAAGCTGGTATATGGAGACAGTTAGACTTCAGTGATTTTTAGCAAGTGAAAGACATGTACATGGACTATCGAATTTGTAAAACTTAGTCATGCTATGGTATCTCAGTAGCCAGCCTAGAATGAAATTTAGAAATTGATTTAAGCACCATCTAATCGTTCTATTCCAAAACCTCGACAGATTATTAAAAGTTCTCGTAACATACACTAGACAGCGCTGTACAATTTTCAGCTAATGTGGCTATAATAAAAATGTGGTTATTTAAGTAGAACACATAATAATATTTCTTTACTGTTTACCTACTTCTATTTATTATTTTCCTGGCATTTTTAACTGATTGCTCCTCAGTATTGAAAACAAAGCATTTTATCTTCAAAACTTAGATTTGTAAGACTGTGCAAATAAGTCAGTACAAATAATTAAACGCAGTATTTATATAAAAAACTAAGGCGGAATTTAAATCAAGACAATAATTTCATTTTTTTTTGTGTAATCTAATTACATAAATCAAAATGAGTTCAGCCGATTCTGATTCCGAAATAGACGGTATCAGTTTTATTCGTCCCATTAGCTTTTCGTTCAATTCTTATTTCGTCTCATTCTGCTTTCGTAACTCATTCTTGTTTCGTCGTGTTCGCTATCTGTCCCTATCTTTCTAATTCCAAATCAGTAACTTGTCTCATTCTTATTAAGTCTTATTCGTTGTTCGTCACCGTCTTCCTCGGACTCATTCTTCATTCTTCCTTTTAGATTTTCGTCTCATTCACTTATTTGCCTCAATTTTTCCGGAACGTTCGATGCTAGTCACATTTGTTATTAGTCTCTTTCGTTTTTAGTCCAATTCTAAGTTCGTTACTTTCGTTTTTCGTCACCATCGATATATTTTCTATCTTAGCGAATAAAACGTGTATCTTACGAGACGAGTAGCGAACGTACCCAAAAAAGACCAAGACGATTTGCCAGTAACGCCAAAATAAGAGAGAGACGAATAACGAATGTGACTAAAGATAAAGTGTGAATGAGACGAAAATCTAAAAGGATAACTAGATAGCAGTGTTAATGAAAACTCGATTTGTCATTTAGAGTCATTGATATCGGAACACAATATTGAGTACGTGAATTTGATGCGAAATTTGGGTCCACTCAGAAATTTGTGGTGTATGCGTTTCGAAGCAAAGCATAAAGTACTTAAAAGTATCGCTAATAATACTACATCAAGAAAAAATTTACCTTATACTTTAATGGTAAAAGATCAATTAAACGCAGCTAGTAGAATGCAAAGTGGAGAACAATTAAAGGCAAAAATCAAAATTGGAAAAATTGATAATTCTGCTATAATAAACTTGACAGACATTTTAAAATGTATCCCACCTAATATTTCTTTTGGTAGAAAAGTGGAATGGGTTGAATACAATGGCATTAAGTATGCTACTAATAATATAATTACCACAGCAACATCAATAGGCTATCAGTTTTACATTCTAAAGTATATACTTCATACGAAATCTGATGACACACAAGGGGTGTAGGGAGGGGTGAGTACGCTTAGGTACGCGACGCTAGGCTATTGGCACACCCCTCCAAGTGGTGTCTCATACACGTCCTCGTCGCCCCAGGATCTGCCGCCGAACGGAACTGGGGCGAACCCGCCTCATTTCGGGTCGTACACCCCGGAAATACCAAAGGTCGAATCGGGCGTCACTCTATTTACCATCTACCCCGGACATAAGGTAGCCAAGTATGAGAGGCCCAACCCCCCCAATCTAAGGTGTTAATCGTACGGGGGGGGGGGGGGTAGATAAAATTAAACTTGGCTTTATAACCTACATATCCGGATAGATAAAAGTTGTCCTTTAATTTTGCCAAATGTTCTCCATTTCTTCTTTGTATTTTTTTAAACCAATGGAAAATTGTATACGATCTCTTAATTTGTTATCGGGAATCAATATCACCAATGCTTATGGCCATATTGTTGAGCCATGATAAAAAATAAATAAAAAACCATATGTTTATATTGTTTCTTTATTTTATTTTTTAATCACGACGCATATTGTATAACTAATATCTACAATCATACTCTTGATACTACACAAGTTCAAGTTTTTGACATTTTAATTGAATTGTTTTATATTTCACTTCCACGACCAACAACCCGCCTGGTGGTGGGCGCTCGTAATTTTTACGTAGCTGTCGGCTAGCTCGCCTGGCGGATTGTACTATAAAAGCGTCCACCTGGCGGGCTCTATCGGCATCGGCGCCTGCTAGGTGGGCGCAACCCCACCTCAGACGCTGATAGAGCCCGCCAGGTGGGCGCTTTTGTAGTATAATTCGCCAGGCGAGCTGACGGCAACCTAGTAAAACTTACAAACGCCCACCAGGCGGGTTGTTGGTCGTGAAAGTGTCAATACTGAAATAAAAAAAAACTTTTAAATTTGGTACTGTGAAGGTTTGGACTTCACTCTTAGTGGTGTTGGCCACTGAGATAAAAATAAATACGTTTTAAATATGAGTACGGACACGTGACATCCGTCAATTGTAAAAAATGTATATTCATTCTTTAGCGGATCGTGGCTGAATAAACAACTAAAAGCCTCTCGCTGCATCTTTAATTAAGCTCCCTGAGCACACCTTCCCACAAATTGGTGGAGGTGCGGGGTAGAACTATGTGAGCTATGCCGTCTGAGATGTACTCACTAAGGTCTTCCTTCGCGGTAGCATTGTCACATGTTTCTTCGTGTTTGGTTTCCCCGTTCTCCACAGAACCGTTCTCTCCGTCGGTAGAGGGTTCCGTGGCTAGCGCGGCGGCCTCCTGCTGCTTTCTAAGTTCCTCAGCTTTATCGTCATCAATTTTCTTCATAACCTTCTCAGCTCTCCCCCACATATCGTCTCTCACCAGGTCCCGCATGTGACTGCGGTTGACAGCCTTCTTATAATACTCGTCCGCCCAGCTTGACGGTTGGTATGGCTCGTTCTGAGGAGACCGCACACTTCTAGACTTCTGACTGTCATCCATTTGCGACTTGACTGGAGACTGTTTAAACATTGAAACCGTCCCACAATCAAGTGGACTCATTTGCCCACTCGACGAAAGCACTGAAGATTTCTTTTTAAACATAGAGTTTGTCGTTACGTGGGAAATCAGACCAGAGCATCCGTTTCACGGTGTATTATCAGGAAGAATTACAGAAACAATGACTTTTGGCTTACTTAAAACGTTTGAATGGTATAATTTGTACTGCCATTTGAGCGGTGGTAATATAAAAGAGTTGCAGTATATCGCAGGATTAGTCAAGAAAGCTCAAGGCTCTCCATATATTAAGCGAGGTGATAATTCAGTAATAGATGAATCTAAACTATTCTATAATATACAAAATATTGTAGAATGTTGCCTAAATATCTGTGATCTACGCTTCTCGCTATTTGAAAGTAAATTTAAAGTATTTACCTCTATCGAGACTGGATTTGAAGAGCACGAGATAGATCTGGATTCAGTTCTAGATGAGATTGCGTTAAGGGTGGCTATATCGCCAAAAGTAATTTGTGGTGAAATTAAGAGATATCTTACTATGACAGGAGCGTACGCCGTAAAACAAGCAACATTTGACCACGGAGGCATTATGCCATCTGATAGAAAAACTACAAACTCTTTGGATAAGATCGAATTTAATGGACGAGAGTATTTCGCACCTTTTATGAATGCGACCGCGATGAGAAAATCTGAAGCTGAGGGAAAAGATACATTGAAACTTTACAAACTTCATAAACATCAAAATTTAATGGATGTATATATGCATGTATCCTTGATAAAAACAGCACCCTCTTCTTTCGTTAGAATAGGAGCTTTCTTTCACAGAGTTATGGCTATATCAGGATTTGGAAGAGCTCTAAATTTTTCTAGTTCCCCAAGAAGTGCAGAACCATTAGCCGAAGACAAACACGATATATCAGGTGCAATCAAAAATATATTAATAGATCTGGACGTCGGAGCTTTGAAATATGGCATTCATCCGCCTACTGAGGATAGGTGGATACCCACATGTATCGCCAGCTGGAAGTCAACTAGCGCTGGTGTTGCTGGCGTGAAAGCAGAGTTAATTGTTAATGGCAGAAAGAAGATAGTACGTATTTCGAAGAAGACCGCAGTTGGTGCCTTTCTGGGACCGAAAGCGTTTACACGGAAAATGTTGGGAAAAAAACGTCAAAAAAGAACCTAAAAGCGTTGGCTTTAGGGATGTGCCTTATAAGCCAACTAGAGCTATATATGTCATACCAATTTCAACACTTTGTGCGCAGATAGCAACGGTAGCGCATCTAGTTGACTTCGCGTCGACTAGAGGTAAAAATGAGGGACTCATATCGAAGAAGAAGAAGTTTATAAGTGATGCGCACGGTTGTACTCGCTGGCTCGACCACTGTCTTGTGACTGAGGCAGCGATGCAATCGGTCGTTGACACTAAGGTGCACTATGGCTCCAACTGGTCGGATCACTTAGCGTTGGAAATTAGCTGTAATATAGACGTGCTAAAGCTATTATGTGCTCAGATACCGAAAGCTCATAACAAGGTACTGTGGGTGTGGGGGCACAGGGATGCGGCACAAATTGAGAAATATCATGAGTTATGTAACGAGAGACTGAGAGATATAGACTTCCCTCAGGACCTATCCGAGTGTTGCGACGGTCTATGCAGCAACTCTGAGCATAGAATGGTTTTGGACAAGTTATATTTTGAAGTTATTAATGTACTGAAGTATGCGGCTGAGGAGAGCATCTTTAAGTCAAGGCTGAAATGGTGCCAGGATAACGCGGAGCAGATAAGGATGGATATTTTAGCCACGCGTCATGCAAAGAAGGATTTCGGGAATTTTTGGAAGCAAACCAATAAACTTAATCCTAGGCCGTGTACCCCTCTCAATGTGAATGGTCTCAGTGAGCCCACTGACATAGCTAATATGTTTAAAAATAGCTTTATGATGGAATCTCTGCACAGTGGCGCAAGCTCATGCCGGGCCGGGGGGTGGAGGAGCGCGAGGCCGTGCCGCTTACTAAGTTTGACGCGGTTGAGGTTTCTTCCGTCATACGCGGTATGACGAGAGGGAAATCTCCGGGGCACGACGGATTTAGTATTGAGCATCTAAAATACGCCGGTGCGCACTTGCCTCGCGTTCTTTCCATGTTTTACACCATGTGCGTGCGTCACTCGTATCTGCCGGGTGATTGTATGAAAACGGTCGTTGTGCCAGTAATAAAAGACAAAACTGGGGACTCCTCTGACAAGGCCAACTATAGACCCATATCATTAGCAACCACAGTGGCGAAGGTACTGGATAGTCTGCTTGATAGACAACTTGATAAACATATTAAGCTACACGACGCACAGTTCGGTTTTCGAGCTGGGCTGTCGACTGACACAGCGATTTTACGAGTATGTCTCAAGCAGACTGTGCGGTACTATACGGATAGGAAAACTCCTGTTTACGCATGTTTCCTCGACCTGTCGAGGGCTTTTGATTTGGTGTCGTACGAACTGTTATGGCATAAATTACGCACGGAAACGACCTTGCCAGAGGAATTAATTGGTGTTTTTGATTACTGGTACAAAAACCAATTAAATGTGGTAAAATGGGCTGACACATTTTCTGACGAATACAGATTGAGGTGTGGGGTCAGGCAAGGGGGTTTAACGTCTCCTCGGCTCTTCAACCTATATATGAATGCCCTCATAGGGGACCTCAGCGGTACTAGGGTTGGCTGTACCATTGCTGGAGACATGGTCAACAACATTAGCTACGCCGACGACATGGTGCTGCTGGGGCCTTCTGTGTGCGCAATCAGGAAATTGCTCGGTAAGTGTGAGGAGTACGCCGCGGCCCATGGGCTCAGGTATAATACGGCAAAAAGCGAGGTTCTTGTGTTCCAGCCACGAGAGCATAAAGTCGATACGGTACCTGAAATTGCGCTGTACGGTGTTCCGCTCAAGAGAACTGACAAGTTTAAGTACTTGGGTCACTGGGTCACGGAGTGCCTTTCAGATGACCTTGACATTGAGAGGGAGCGTAGGGCGTTGGCTGTCCGGGGGAATATTAGGGTGATCCTTAAAATTAAATAAGATTCTAACAATTTCAGTGCCGATCCTCTAACTCCATAGTGGTGTAGTTTCCTGATCAGTGTCTCATGATTAACGCAGTCGAAGGCCTTAGATAAATCACAGAAGATACCTAAAGCATCTCGTGATTCCTCCCAGGCATCGAAAATACATTTTACTAGCTCGACTCCAGCGTCGGATGTCGAGCGACCCCGCGTAAAACCAAATTGCTTGTTATGCATTAAATTGTTCAAATTAAAGTGTCTTAATAATTGAGACAAAATTAACTTTTCAAAAATTTTACTAATTGTTGGTAGTACAGATATTGGTCTAAAGTTATTGGGGTCAGAAGTACTGCCTGATTTAAATAAAGGAGTTATTTTACTATGTTTCATCAGATCAGGAAACTCACCGCAATCTACACTGTTATTGAATATAACTACTAAGTCAGGCGCTATGATATCTATATAGCGCGAAGCGGGATATGCTGTCATTCAACATCGACATTCAAAAATGGGAAAATGAGTCTAAAAACCGTGACTTGTGGAGAAAGACTCTGTGTGACGGTGTGGTCGCACATGATGAAGCCTGGTTTGCTTCTCTTTCTCATAAGCGTGACTTGAGACATCAACGCGCAGCTCTTCCACCTTCACCGACTGGCGCAACATTTTTATGTCAGATATGCGGCCGAGGCTGTCGCTCTCGAATCGGGCTATCGAGTCACGTTCGTAAGTGCCGCACTTTGATGGACGCTGCTTAAATCATCCTTTATGGATGAAAGAGGCCAATGATGATATCTATGAGGGATTTGACAGCATGGACGGAGACCCCCCAGAGGTCACTAGTTTTTTTGACATTAATCGATTTAAACGCCTTTACTACATCTGAGGTACTGATATGTTCAAAACTAAGGTCTCTACTACATTCTGGGACGTTATCTTTTAACAAAGTAACGGCTGATGAGGGTGATGAGTTTAAAAACTTTGTGGTGGACACTGGTATATCGGTGAAAAAGTTTTCAAATTCTGTTGCTACATCTAAACTAGAATCTATAATTTTACCATCAATATTTAATTTATGATCACTAATAGCATGCCTCGATTTACCAGTTTCCATATTAATTACTTTCCAGGTGGTTTTGATAATATCAGAACTTGTCTTGATTTTCTGGGATAAATAATTGCGTTTAGCAATATGACAATCAATTTTGAATTGCTTCGAATACTGTTTTACGTGTTCTTTAAATTCATCACTCGTATTAAACCGCCGCTCCTCAAGGCGTACAGTGCTTGTCTGCGTTTGTGTAAGTCCGCAGTAGCCCATTCACTAAATACTGGTGCACCGCCAGCCACGACCGATTTGGAAGTAAATATTGCATTATAATATTTCATAAAAGTTGCAAAGAATAAGTTATACATGTCGTTAGGACCCATGTCGGAAGACAAAAAGGGTAGCGCCTGAACTAGATTTTGTTTCATTCTTTCCACACGGTCCGTGGTTACCGGTACAAAAGTAATTTGATTTTTCACGATATTTTTCCTTAATATCTCAAACACAATCAATTGGCCTAAATGATCTGATTCCAGTTTACTAATTACACTATGCGTAGAAGGAAGAATATCAGTGAAAATATTATCAATACAGGTGGCGCTAGTAGCGGTCACTCTAGTAGGCTCCATAAATACGTGGTGTAGATGAAAAGATTTGAAAATATTCAACAATCTAATACTTATTGTTGAATTTTCCAAAATATTTACATTAAAGTCGCCGCATATAAGCAATTTCTTTCCAGAAAGAGATATCTTAAATAGAGCATACTCTATAATAACTTGAAAAACATCAAAATTACTTAAGGGCGGCCTATATACACAAACAACAATAAATTGCTCTAATTCTACTGCACTTAATTCTATGGTCCGTTCAACAGACAAGGATACAATGTCCTTACGTTCCTTAAATTTTAATTGATTATTTAAAATTATTAACGACCCACCATGTATGGAACTAAGTCTGGTGAACGAACTACCCACCTGGTGATTATTGAATTGGGGCATTATTTCATTACTAGTAAGCCAGTGCTCAGATATACATAGAATGTCAACATTACAACCATTTAAAAATAATTCTATCTGTAAATCTTTCCCTCTAATACATTGAATGTTTTGATGAACCAGGTGGATGTAATTTTTATTGCCAGAAAAGGAGTTCTCCTTTGTCTTCACACTTAGTTTAAATCATTACACAATACTACATCTGACTGCTCAATAGAAGCAGAGTGATGTACCAAATTCTTGGTAGAAATGTCAAGTAAATAGGATAGTGACAAAACTATTTGTCGTTTAAAATAATTGGAAAGGTAAAACTTACCTTTTGTCGAAAAATACATATTGCTAACATATTTGTTAGTGTCAATTATTCTAAACTTATCACTATATGTACACAGGTTATATAAGGCTAAATTTTAAATATATCTACTATCATTTTCAGATTGTGGTTTGTGACGTTTAGGGGTCGCTACTGAATGACAAAGTTTTTTTATTTTGTATTTTTTACGATGTTAGCATAAACCACTTAAAACATAAACATTCCATAACAATTAGAATAGTAACTTGAAAAGCACTTAAAGCGACGTATGCACACTTGTTAAATGCACCTCTTCCCTCCCTTTCCCCCTGGACACCCGCCACGGGTTCGTCACTCAGTACGTTCTGGTCGTTCAGAGAGCACACACGCGTCGCACTCGTTACTATTGCAAATTCGCGGTGAACGTGTAACATTCTATGAGGGATTTCTATAATTATAATGGCGTCTACTAGTAGTGGTGCAACATTTACAAGAAGTAAAACAAATGTGTGGTTAATCGGACAAATATCTCCAGTTCTAGCAGAAACAAAACTACCGTCAACCAAGCAAGTATTTTTCTACTACAAAATAGAAGGTAAAATGACAAATAATGCTGCCGCCGAATCAACTGCTCACGACGTCTTGACTTTATGGGAAAAAGCAAGCTTACCCACTCAAAAAAAAACAACATGTGAAAGCTAGTGTTAAAACATTTTAAGCAATGGCAATGTCTGAAAAAGAATAAAGAAAATAAATCTAAGCGGTCCGAGTCAGTTCAGCAAAAAGAAACAACATGGCAGAATGGGCTTGAAACACTTTTTGACGTAGCTCATGCCCGTGCATTGGATATTATCACAATCGAGGAAGATAAGCAGTTTTTGTTAGCTCAGAGACAAAATAGGTCCGGAAAGATTGGGCATATCAAAAGCAATGCGAATGCAAAACTTAAAACAACGAGAAGAGGAAAGTATTAGAAGATTGACTGAAAAATTTCCTCTGGCTTTTTTATCTTCATCTTCACCATCTATAATAGGCAGTAGCGATGATGAGAGGTTTGCCGTTTCACCTCGGCCAGGCCCTTCGAGCTCTGAAGCACCACCGGCGAAACAGGGCAAAAAAAATATAATAGATGGTCGCTTAGCCGTTAGTCTAGACGTCGCTAAAATGAGCGATAGGAAAGCTGCCATTCTTTTAACTTTGTGACTTTGGCTATTGAGTCTTGTTGTCTTTCTTCAATCTCATCATCACGATTGTCATTTAACTTCATGAAGTCCTCCGGCTTGCACAGCTTGAGGGGTCGTGAACTTCAGCACTCTGATTGTTCCGGGCTATGATGGACGCTATGGCCACGTTTCGCGCCCGACGCGGCTTGTTTGGAGCGGGATCTTTATTCTCCTTTGCTTTTGTATCTTTATTTTAGAGACAAAATTAATAGCTTTGTGATTTAACTGTGGTATCTGTATGATGGGACCAGCCCGATGATTCAACTAATCTCAATGGGTCCTGAAGGGATGATATCATCTGGAGCCTCTTCATCTTGCATCAGTTCCAGCATTTTCTTAATTCTGAACAAGTCAGGGCCCGCGCTGAAGTCGCCATCTGTGTCATTTAAAACCACTTCATCCGCTTTTAGTTAAAGATTCGCCGACTTTATTACGTATAGGGCTTGCAATCCGGATATCCGGATATTCGTTTTATCCGGATACCCGCGAATGTTTAAATCCGGATAATTAAAATAAAATAATTACTATAATATAATTAATATACCAAGCCGTAGAAAGTATCACAATAAAGGTGAAATACCTGAACAAGCTGGCTTTTTGAAAGGAAAAGGCACTAGAGAACAAATACTAACCATCAAACAACTGATTACTGAAGAAATCATTCCAATTTAACACCCCCTTGATCTTGTGTTTTATAGACTACTTGGCCTGTCGATCAACAAATCTTTAACAAAATTCATGGTCATAGATCGAACAAAGCCGCTAGAGCTCAGGGGGACGCGCGATCTCCAATATGAGGGCAGCTTTGTATACCTGGGCTCTACCAGAACGATGGCTCATGCGAATCAGATGTACGAATTACGAAAGCGGATTAGCGATATATCAATCTTACTAAAAACCTAGAGGGCTCTGGTGTTCTCGATCTTCACCTACGGTGCGAAAACCTGGACCCTCAAAAAGGCAGATAGATCTCGCATTGACGCATTAGAAATGTGGTGCAGGAGCGGAATGTTACCAGTTCCTTGGACAGCCCGCCGCACAAATATGTAAATTCTTCCAGAAGTGGGAGTCACCGTTAGGCTGTCGATAATCTTTCTCCGCAGGATCTTCGATCACCTAGCTAGTAGGCATGGGTAGTTCACGAATGAATGATTCAATTGAAGTAATTCAGTTCCTATCACTCTATCGTTCACTAGTTCAGTTCAAATTCATATATACTTCAATACTTCAGTAGTTCAGTTCGTGAATCCTATCGTTTACTTACTTACTCACTTCGAGAATGATGCGATGCCAAGTGTCCCGACTCCCGACCCGAAACTGAACCGAATGTAGCCGAGCGCGAACGAAGACGTGGCTTTGGCCGCGAACGCTCGCACAGCATCGGAATTACTACTCGCACTTACGCACTGTAGCGATATTCCGTTTCATTCTTACAATGGCTTGAACTAAGGCAAAAAACGGCAAGAGAAATAAAGCTGCTACTCATCGTACATTGCTCGGTATACTTCTTCACTAAAAAGTACAGGATCTTATCTTTGATATTAGCACGCAATGAATATCTAATGATAAGATTTCACGCATTCCGGCCACATTGTTAGGTCATGTTTCCAGAAATTAAAATTGGCGAAATTTTCAAATTGAAATGATTTCTAACGCAAGTAAATATAGCACTTTTTGGTTATTTTTTATTTTTTGTAATAATAAGTGATTTTAAGTGATAGTTTTCGGAAATTTGCTAGTTTATCTTTAGAAATTTACTTAGTTCTGAATTTGATGAGTATCGTATTGCATCGCACTAGGAACTTTCGTATATCAGTAAAACAGTGTTGTAATATTAAAACTGTAAATAATTATAAAATTAATAGTGTAAATAAAATAGCGTGTAAACTTTTGTGTAGTGTACAGAGTGTAAATATATATTGTAAAAAACTGTAACATAATTTATAGGTATAGGTACTAGGTGTAATTATTTCAATAAAATGTCGTCCAGGAAACGTAGTGCAGTCTGGAACCACTTTACTGAAGTGGATTCCAAAACAGCAAAGTGTTCGTATTGCTCAAACACGCTGTGTATTTCTGGCGGAAATGTGGGAAATTTAAATCGCCACTTAAAACACAAACACCCAACTGTGTCTTTAATACCGGAGAGACAACTTATGTCGCCTCTGCCTGCTGCTCCACAGTCAGAACCAGTAGCATCCGGATCTGGTCTACACCTGCCTCCTCACACTCCGCAGGAAAACTTGCAGCCACCCAAACCCGCTCAACCATCTATGAACGATTATTTTCAAAACACCAAACCCTTAGGACCTCGACGTTCGGAAAAGATCGATGAACAACTGATCAAAATGATCGCAGGTCAACATCCGTTTTCGATCGTGTGTAGTATGTAGCTTATGTCTACATTTAGTATTCAACAGTAACACAATAGTTTACTGTAGCATTATGCATATTGCTTGGATAAGCGTTAACCTTATTGTAAAAATGTATATAAGCTAATGTTTTAAGTAATTAAACGTTCACTACTATCTAGAGCTCGGCATATACTTTGTCTCACATAAACGTCCCTTCTCTACCACATCATTACATATATTACATGGCGATCCTGCACTAACGTTCCGAAGACGAACTTCTGAACCAGCCAGAACCTCAGAACCTCGCACCGGACGGTGCGGCGGGACACCGCACCGTCCGGGACACCAGCAACAGCGACAACGGCAGCCGTTGAACAACGTTAACCACCAGACTGACGATGCAGTCTCAAGAATGAAGATTTGAATTAACTTGAAAAAAGAAGAAAACAATTATGAAAGAAGCCATAAGAAGAAACAAGTCTCAAGAAAAGAAGAGCGTTGTCCAGGGTTATCCCGGCTCGCAAATCAAGAGGTGTCCAGGGTTATCCCGGCCCATCTCAAGAGGTGTCCAGGAAAATCCCGGCCCATGCTCGAGGGTGTCCAGGGTTAGCCCGGCCCGTCATCGCATCGCGCATCAGCAACGGCATCGTGCTCCACGTGCCTGCCAGCCGCCAGCGCATCAACGTCCCGCCATGCATCGCGCAACGTGACGAAACGTGATGACCTCAATATCGTTAGGCATTACTCCTACGTAAGCGTTGAATTAAGTGAATATTTTATTGTATAACTTATGTTTTCGGTTATAATTATTTTACATTTACGCACGATCTAATTTTATTATGTCTACTGATTTGCAAGATTTATATACTAAGTTGGAATATATAAGAGAATATTTAGTTAAACTTGGCCCTCAGAGGCGTCAAAAGGATATCGCATCTAAGAAATTAAAATGATATTTTTTATGATATATATATTTTTTTATTATTATAAAAATTAATTAGCTATACAGGTTAACGTCCAATTCATTAAAAAAAAATCTATTACATACATAAATTGTTAGATAACTTTCGTACATGAAATTGTTACCCGTGTCACTTAGCATTTCTAATTAATATTATTTTTTTGAAACCAGATATCATCACTTAAAATCATTATAATAATCGTCGCTAATAATTTTTTTTTAGATGCAAATGTCGTAAACAACTTACACATTTCGCAATTTCTGCGCGCACGGAAATGCATACGCCGCCGCGAAGTCCGCGCGTAAGCAAAAATTTTAAGTAGGTCACGCGTGTTCGCTGTCTACAAGTAAACTTTTAATTATTGGTGAATGTAATTTGATATTCACACTTAGAAATTTTATTGAACAATTATACTATAGCTAGTTATTGGATTGATCACCTAATAATTTAGTGACAGTTAATTGAGTTATATTTGCGTAGATATTTCTTTAATAAAAATAAATTTGTAATACATGACTTAATAATTAATAACTCAATTAAAACTAAATTATAAAAATAACAAGGTTCTAAAAACACCACTCCCTGTCATTTCTGGTCCAAAGGTTTAAGGTCCAATATTTCTTTCATAAAGTTTTACAATATGAAATTTTAATTTCAAATATATATTTTTTTTTACTCTCTCAGTACTTGGTAAGGTACGGTACATATTGATTAAGTATAAAGTTTGGGCGCTAGTCCTTCTTGTTTGCTCATGGTGTTCTGGACTATCGTGCCCTCCGTGAAAACAGTTGGAGACTTATTAAGTCTTAATGTATTTGCGACTCCGACTTACAGGCACATAGTACAATGAAATAATGAAATAATGAACTTTATTCTGCAAGTAGGCCACAAGGGCACTTTTACATGTCTGAGTCTACCGGCATTTCACAAGAGGAGACCACTGTTGAGAAGAAACGCCGAAAGAAACTCAACAGTCAGTCATTTTTTCAGAAAGCAAAAGTACTTAACTATTACAATGATATGAACTTAACTATACGTAGTTCTACAAGAAAACATATTAAAAGTGTATTTTAAGACATAAGTGAGGAAAAGTGTAAGAATAAAATAGAAACTACAAGAAAGCCTGACGGTTTATCACAATTTATGTACGTTTGATATGCTTTCTTATTAGAACTGTGTCCCTTAAACTAGTTAGGTACAATCTAAGAAGGAGTCAGCTACGCGGTTTCTGGTTCAGGCCATGCATTTTTGTCTGTCAGATAGTCCTCTACTGTATAATATGCTTTTGACATTAGAGATTTTTTTAAATAATTTTTGAGAGATGGAAAGGCTAATTTTAAAACATGATCAGGTAACTTGTTATAAAAATGAATACATTGGCCTAAAAATGATTTACTTACTTTACGAACACGAAACTTTCTAATAGCAATTTTATTTTTATTTCTAGTGTTAAAACTGTGGACATCGGAATTTTTTGTAAATGAATGTAGGTTTCTAATAACATACATAATATTCTCATAAATATATTGGGACGCTACAGTTAAGATGTTTATATCTTTGAAAATGTCTCTTAAGGAGTCACGAGAATTTAGGTTATATATAGAACGAATGGCTCTTTTTTGTAGCACAAATATAGTCTGAATGTCAGCTGCTTTGCCCCAAACCAGAATACCATATGACATGACACTATGAAAATAACTATGATAAACTAAGCGAGCTGTATCAACATTACTCAATTGTCTGATTTTCCTAACGGCGTACGCCGCTGAGCTTAATTTACCTGCAAGCACTGCTATATACATGTAGCCTGATATGCCATTTGGGTGACCATGCCCATGTTTTGAGTAAAGGGTGCGCGTGGACGCGTAGCCCATTGAGGATATTATATAGGGTGACCATGCCCTGGGTAGCCATTCCCGCGTTTATTATTTTTAGGAGCGAAGACTCCATTGATACGGCATTAGATATTTTATAGGGTAAATGTACCGATACCGTAATACCAGTACCTTATATGTGACTAATACACAACGTTAATGGCAAATTTTTATATTTTTTTTGAGAGAGATTATATGATAATAATAATACTAATAATTTTGTTGGAACAGACAGGAATTTTAATAAAAATAATTTTATCTTTAACTATAACATATTTCTTTTGAAACAGTGACACTGGGACATGACGATATTTTTTTTATGGGGTGACCAACTAATTTTTGATAAATTCTTTTAAAGTGTTTAAACTTAGTTATAAGTAGTTTACACAGTGGTCCCCATCTTCATTTCGAATTGAAAACAAGTAACATGCATTTTTTTTTATTTTTCTCCAGCACCCCGGGGGTGAAGGGATCTTACGGGGAAGCTGTAGTATGTAGCTTATGTCTACATTTAGTATTCAACAGTAACACAATAGTTTACTGTAGCATAATGCATATTGCTTGGATAAGCGTTAACCTTATTGTAAAAATGTATATAAGCTAATGTTTTAAGTAATTAAACGTTCACTACTATCTAGAGCTCGGCATATACTTTGTCTCACATAAACGTCCCTTCTCTACCACATCATTACATATATTACACGTGGATGAGCCTGAGTTCAAATCGTTTGTAGCCATGCTGTGCCCAGGTTATTCGCTGCCTACGCGCAAAACTCTTTCTGAGAGCTTGCTGCCAAAAATGTATAAGCGCGAAGTGGAGAAGGCGAAAATGAAATTGCAGGCTGGGCAAGCTGTGTGCCTAACAACGGATGGTTGGACATCGGACAACAATGACAGTTTCCTTGCGGTCACTGCGCATTACATTGCCAACTCGAAATTGGAATCTACGATGTTGGGATGTGTGGAATACGCCGAACGCCACACTGCAGCAAACCTGGCGGACTTTTAAAAAAAAGTGACCATAGAATGGGAAATAGAACATAAAGTTAACGCGGTGGCGAGTGACAATGCGGCTAACGTAACTGCTGCCATCAAAGTTGGCAATTGGCGCCATGTTCCTTGTTTCGCCCATTCCATTAACTTGTGCGTGCAAACTGCTTTAGCGGCGATCGCAGAAACTACCGGGCGCGTAAAGCAAGTAGTGGAGTTTTTTAAAAGAAACCCGCACGCGCAATCAAAATTAAAAGATATGCAACGGCAGTTGGACGCGCCTATGCTCAAATTAAAACAAGACGTGGTGACGAGGTGGAATTCCACGTACGAAATGTTCCGCCGCATACTTCTAATAAAAAACGCCGTCAATGCCACTTTAGGGGTAACCAGACCCGAATTAATATTAAATCATTATGACTGGCAGATTGTGGAAGCGGCGGTGCCCATACTGAAGATCTTCTCGGACGTAACAGTGGAGATCAGTGCCGAGAAAAACGTGACTCTCTCTAAAGTCATCCCGCTATGCTCTATTTTGATGGCAACCACCAAACGTCTCCTCGATGAGCAGCAGCCGACATTGGAGCTTACCATGATGGTAGAAATTTTACAGGGTGAGCTGGAAAGGCGGTTCAATTTTATAGAGCACTCTGAACTACAGGCAGAGGCGGCACTCTTGGATCCTCGCTTCAAAGATGTCGGATTCAGAGATCGAACGGCCGCAGAGAGAGCTTTGAACAACCTAAAGCAGCGAGTTGGTCGCCAGCGCCCACCACCAAACCCTCATCCTGACTCTGCCAACCAGCCGTCGACCTCAACCCAGCAGCCGGTACCAGCCGCTACGCAGACTGAAAAGACGTCATCGTTGTGGGCACAATTTGACCAAAAAGTGAAGAAGTTGACGCCAATGAACCCGACAGCCGCAGGTATAGTCGAGATCGAGAAAAATATGCAAAAACCGATGTTGTCTCGGACTAGTGATCCGTTCGCGTGGTGGCATGAACGCCGCTTTGTGTACCCTCTTCTGTACAATTTTATGATCAAGAGGCTGAATGTGGTCGCTACTTCTGTTCCGTGCGAACGCATATTTTCTAAAGCGGGTAATACGTTAACAGAACGGCGGAGACGTCTTACGACGAAAAAAGTGTCGCAACTTTTATTTATTAGCTGCAACACTTAAAACAGCTAAATATGTATATATAAACATTGTATATAAATGTAAATACTGTAAATTCAAATCACTGTACATATCACACATTTTTAAATACGCCAATCTAGGTTGACACTTATAAATTGTTATTAGGATGTTATTTAATTCATGCAAATGTATTAGTAACCAACTAATTAAATGTACGACAAAACGAATAAAGTCAATTTAGATTGTCAGTCCTAAGCCTGATCAAGTATGAAGGGAAATTTGTGATTGTACCAATAAAACGGGATGTATTTATATTTATGTATTCTCGCTATAATAATAATTTATATTTGATCAGTAATTGAAGGATAAGATTGACTTCACTGACTTGACTTGATTGACATCATAAATAATAACATTACGACATTCGGTTTAGTAGTTCCGTAAAAGAAACATGAAGGACTGATACGAAATACGAAGTATGATTGATAGATGGATCTGTTGAGCTACTGAACTAAATTGAACTAGTGAACTAAATGAGTGATATACTTCACAGTGAACGAAAGATGCATATCAATCTTTTCTTTTTAGTGACACATTTTGCACATGACTACTAGCTAGGAAAAAAATGACACCCTCGAAGTGCTCCTGGTGACAGGGAAAGTACAGGGAAGGCGACCATGAGGAAGAAGCTCTATGCGCTGGATAGACAGAATCAAAATCAAAGAAAATACGACTAAAAAGTAAATTAAACTGATAAGAGTATAGAAGCCGATTTTTCATGAACCCTGCTTCGAGATAACAGGTATGTATATTGGAGATTTTATTTTAATGTTCAGTAGGTATATATCGAGGGCTGACTGGTCAAACCCGATAAGTCGAAAAAATCTTGAATTTAAAGTAATTAACTATTCATACCTAACTTTACATGTTCTTTCTAGTGGTGAAAACAGATATCGTGATTTGTGCTTGTATAAACCTTTTTGGTTATGCCGTTACCCACTAAGTGCCTGATTTATTTTCTATGTGTTTTGGAAAAACCATATAAGTAGCAATAAAGGTGACTTTTTTTTACATAATCAAGCAAAAACTCTTTATCTTTACGTAAAGGCCTTTACCGTTAATATAATAAGCTCACATCGAATTTGATATATTTCGGTAAAAACAGTTATTTTTAGTAAACGGGTTTTAAAACATACATTATTCTAAATGTAATGTTTTTTTTTCATAGTAAAGACATTTATCAATAAGTATATGATTTCACCTTAAGAAAATATAAAACTTTTCACAGTCAAAACGAATTATAAGATTTTACTTCAAAAAACAAGCAACACTGTAGCAAAAAACCTTTAGGGGAAGGACCAAATAAGTAGTACTTGTAGTACTTGACCACAGAACGATAATCTCCGCGTGGTGTCGTCGCTGTCGCAAGACTCGCTGGTTCGGTTTGACGATCGTGCGCAGCGCTTTGTCGCGTTCGAAATAATTATCGAAAAATACGTTAAAGTTGGTTAATTACGATAGTGTAAGATTGTGAGAGTGAAAAACAGTACAATGAACCGATCTAGGATGTTGGTGAACTTAGCTCGCCATGGGAATCCGGAATCAGGTGAGTCGGAGTTACATACTTTGTTATCATCTTCATTATTATAACCTAAATTTTATTTTAAACAGAAAATAGGCGTTTTGAGAAGTGTTAATCTTGTCATTTGGGTTGTTTAAATGAACACACCGTTTTCCATAGTTACGTACCTATTGTAAGCAAAAAATACGTTAGTATATAATAATGATTACAATTTCTCTGCTTTGCCCTAAGGTTGACTGGTAGAGAATGCCTCATAGCATTATGTCCGCCTTTTGTACGTTAAGTTTTTCTTTCGTGCAATAAAGTTTAAATAAATAAATAAATGATAGTATTTAAAGTTTTTAGAAGTAAAACCCGATAAGTGTTGTTATTTTGTTTAGCCGATCATAATAAATTGACTTATCGTTGGATATTTTAAAGGTACAGTTAGGAATGATTCTGAGGAGAAGGCAGATACCGACAAAACTTCACATTTGGGACAAGAACTAAGTAAGTATTTATAGTCTAGATAGAAGAAAAACCTAATACTAAAATATAGAAAAATCGCTTGTTGTATTAGGTAAAACCCTATAAATCTCTTTAGCCTCCCAAAACGTGCACTTAATGGGTTTTATATCTATATTAAATACGTATCTTTTTGTTTTCATTTCAGGGTCATCACGGTTAAGTAGACATAACACTGACCGCAACTCTCAACGTTACAGAGATGGAGAATGTCATTGATAAGAGCGCGGTATTCTCTTCAGGTAAGTTTTATTTCATTACTTATTCTTAAGGTTTCTGGTGTCTTATAATAAATAAAAATTATGATGACTTTCTACATTGTCTTTACGGTTTAATTTCAGATCAGGTTTCAAGTAATCAAGCAATATCCTTTGACATGGAGACTTTTAGAGAGTTAGACGATGATGAGAACTTGTTTGGGAGTGACTATTCCAATTTAGACCCAGAGTATACGGACCCCAATGATAAAACCAAGGCTGAGCGAAACGGAAGTGACAGTGGCTCGGGATCGTCTTCCGATTCAGATAACTCAGACACTGAACATACTAATTCAAATATAGAAATGGTAACCCTTATTCTAGAAGACGTTTTGCAAAGAGTGTGGCTGTCAGTCAAACCTTCAAAACGCCACAGGAAAGCCAATCCTGTCGAGTGGAAAAAAAATATAAACAAAAAGAGAAAACTCGACGGACTTACTTATACTTCAAAGGATAAATTACAGCCTTCAAAAATACTTAAGCCTGTCGATTGTGGAAACTGTAAATTTAATTGCTTGCTGTTTGAGTTTTTTTTCTGAAGACGAGAGGCACAAGCTGTGTAGACATTTTTACAGGTTGTATTTCAAAAATAAGAAGAATTATATCCTGTCATGTATTACGGTTCAAGAAATAAAAACAAGAAAAGTGCAAAGGTCGACAGGGAAGAAAGAACGATCATTTAGCAAAAAATGTTACTTTGCTAAAAAATCTGAAAAGATTCAAGTTTGCCAAAAGTTTTTTACCTCCACGTGCATTTCCGTGGATGTGATTAGCGATGCGATTGCAAAATCTGACAGTCTCGGCATATACAACTCGGAAGATCAGAGAGGTAAAAAGGCACCTCCAAATAAGACAAACCGAAAAAAGACTTGTGTGGCGTATGCTGTAAATATGACAAGGCTGAGGGTGACGCAAAAGCTGCTTTAGAACTCGAATATCAGGATCACATAAATAGGAAAAATGTTATCTATTAGCTACTTATCAGAATGTCTTCCCACTAATATGACACAACTAACAATTTTTTCTGACAACTGCGGAGGGCAAAATCGGAACAGAAACATTGCAGCTCTTCTTTTATGGACCGTACAAAATCATGCACATCTAGACACGATTGAGCAAAAGTTTTTAGAAAGCGGATATACGCACATGGAAGTTGATTCCATGCATGCGGCCATAGAGAATGCGGCTAAAAACACTTCGTGAAATAGCGTATCAGATTGGAGACATATATTTAAACAAGCTAGAAGAAAACAGACCAAACAGGTTAATTTAGAAGAAGGAAAACGTAAATACGTAATAGAGAACTACAAAATAAAAGAATTTAAATACAATGAAATGAAAGACCTTACTAAACTGGCAGATGCTTTGCTGAAGTCAAAAATTAAGGACAATAACAATGAACAAATAAGGTGGTTAAAAATTAAAAGGATTAAATATGTAAAAGGTGAAAAGTACAAGATCTTCTTTAATTATGACTTGTCCGAAGATTTCCTATTCATGGACCTCTCGCCATCGAACACGACAACCAATACTCCAAAAACGCGAAAACTTTCACAATCTAATCTACCTTCTATTGCACAAAAGGAATACCCAGCAGAAATAGAATCGTTATACGACAGCCCTTTGCCGATTAGTATTGCTAAGAAAAAAGATTTGGAGAAAATGTACAAAAAAGGTATAATACCCGAAGAATTTCACCCGTGGATTCATGGATTGAAAACTGTTATAATGTAGAACCACCTTATTGTGATAGTTGCGATTCGGATTAATTTTAATGCTACTTTTAAGTTACAAAATGTTGACATAATTACTAATAAAACCAAATAATTCCCTAATGTTTAAAATTATTTGTAGGAAAAACCCCATAAGTCTCTCCCGGATGAAATTGAAACTGAAATAATTCATAAGAAGAACCATTCAGGTATGCTTATTAGTAATAAAATTGTAGTGCGATAACTATTGTATTCGTTTAACAAACTTCCATATGATGACAATCTAAGAAACCGCATCTGTGGGTCTTTAAACTTTCAACTTCAATTTTCTCGAAACTTACTTTTCGATACTTATTGGGTTTGACCGCTCAGCCCTCGATATTATCTTCTCGCTGTAAAGTTTAAATTGTGATTGCAAATGTCATTAGATTTTTAATACTATGATAAAAAATAAAACTACTCGTATTTTCCATTTATTTTTAAGAACTTGTCTTTTCTTTATTGGGGCCTTCCATTTGGAGCTGTCTAAGAATTTGCCTGGATCTACGATTTCTATAGGTGGAGAGGAGAAAAAGGCCAAAATAACCTCCAATATGGAAATTACATCGTTTGATACTGATCCAGGGCTGCCAGATCGTATATTTGGATACAAAATATGTATAATCGGGCGGTGCATTGTATCCACAACCATTCCGTATAATTGGATACAAAAAATTACGGCATGAAATGGAACGTTATTAATTCGCCTTTTGTTTTTTCGAAGTTGTATGCTCTGCTCTGTATAAGATTAACGTGGGATTAACAGATATGGAGATAAGATATTGCCAACTTAATAACTTAATGGAGTGCCATGTCGTGTATCTGGTTTTTTGTGATCGTTTGGGTGGGTTGAGGTTTCGGTAGTCTGTGGAGTTTCTTTCCTAAAGGTTGTCACATTGTTTTCTCAATTCTTATCTTGTTGATGTGTTATGTTTTTTTTTTCCTTTCTTGGCGCCTTCGCTTCGCATTGTAGAAATTTTTGAAGTCCTTCGCGAAATTCTCATTGAATTCTTATGTACTATGCTTGAAGATGAATGAAGAGACCTGTGAATAGGAACTAGCAAAGAAATACAGAGATAATATCGTGCAATAAACTTATTTTGCAACTGCGACACCAACAAACTAGTAAGTTTTAACTATGTTTATTACTTTCGAAAAAATACACAGCGGATTAAGTTTTTTCGTGTATTAAGCAATCTTTAACAAATTAACAATTAATTTCTCTCATATCAATAATGGCATGTGTGTGGCAAATGCATTTTCTTTTTGGTGTTTTGGGTTTTTTTGCATGTTTTAATGTTTGTTGCAGCATGTTTTAACAATGGATAAATTCGTTACCAAAAAAAGACCCGCTCCTGCATCTACATCCCCTAGACCTAGTACTTCTCAAGAAGCTTCATGTTCATCATTGCCATCCATAGCGGAAACAACAGCACCTAAAAAGAAAAAAGCGAAACTTTCTTTCAATGACAAATGGCTAGACGCAACTTTGTTTAAAAATTGGCTAGTTAAAACCATCGACGAACATGGAGCAGTTGTTGCAAAATGTAAATTTTGTAACATAGAGTTGGCCAGCCACAAGGCTGTACTTGAAAAACATGTAGCGAGCCAAAAACACCTGCAATTTGTATCTATCAGCAATACAAATAAAAAGATCAGTGTAGTTAGCAACCCAGAGACTAACATGGTAAAACGAGCTGAACTTAAGCTCGCTAGTATGCTTGCCGAGCACAATTTGCCCTTTACTTTGATGGACACCTTAGTACCATTAATGCAAAATATTTTTCCAGACTCTGATATAGCAAAAGGTTTGGCAATGGGCAGGACAAAGGCCACTGCAGTTGTTACTCAAATATTAGGGCCTGAATTTTCTACAGAGTTAGTAAATGATCTAAAAGACCCAGGAAGTTACTTTTCTTTGATTATGGATGAAACTACTGACACCATTTCACAGAAACAGTGTGCCAATACTGTGATACACTGTAATAAAGATTTTGAAATAAATACAGAATTTCTCGATATAATGGAAACAGAGTCTAGTACTGCAGAAAGCCTGTTTGAGCGATTGAAAGAATGTATAGAAAGCAAAAATATTCCTTTTTCCAACTTAGTGGGATTTTCAGCGGACACCACTAATTCAATGGTTGGTATACATAATTCAATCTTCTCTCGCCTAAAGGATGAATTACCTCATATAGCATGCATAAAATGCTCGTGCCACAGTATACATCTGGTGGCATCAAAAGCTTGTTTACATTTGCCCAGATCACTCGAAGATACTCTGCGTAACATAGGATCACATTTTTCCCGCAGCAACAAGCGTCAAAAAAAACTGGCCGAAATGCAACAATTTTTTGGTGTTGACATCCATAAAATACTGAGCCCTGCAAATACTAGGTGGTTGTCTCTTAAACAATGTGTTGATAGAGTCCTGGAGCAATTACCTGCACTGATCCCTTACTTCACTGAAGAGGTATTTGAAGACCCATCAAAAACTACGGATGAAATTTTATCAGTTCTGAAAAATGATCTAATGATCATATATCTTGAATTTCTGTCTTATTCACTGGAACTGCTGACAGATTTTAATAAATTGTTCCAATCAGAGAGTCCTCTTCTTCACCGCCTAAAGCCAGAAGTCCAGTCTTTATTAAAAACAATATATGCCAATTACATGAAATTTGAAGTTGCAAAATCGGACCCGTGGACTGTTAATCATCAGTATCCAGATAATTTCCTGCCACTGGATAAAATTTACATTGGGGTTCAAGCTACTGCATCTATTGCATCATTTTTAGAAAAACATCCTGGAGATTCGGCAGCAAAAGTAGAGATAGATAAAGTTAGAAAGGGTTGCCTCCAATTTTATATTGAAGTAGTGACTCAATTAAAAGCAAGGTTTCAATTTACTGATCCCATATTTCAGTTTATAAACATAGTTGACCCATGTCATGCTCAAGGTTATGAAGTAAAGGAACTTGGCGCCGTAATAAAACGCTTTCCGTATTTGTCATCAATTATTGACCACCAAAAATTGGATATGGAATGGAAGAAACATGCTCTTCTAGAACATGAAAGTTTAGGACTAGATAACAAACTTGCAGCAGAACAATACTGGAAAAAAGTATTCTCTCTGAATGATGGACATGGCAACAAAATGTTTCCTAATTTACAAGCGGTCATAGCTCTTTTACTGGTTTTGCCATTTTCGAATGCCTCTGTAGAGCGCACATTTAGCCACCTGAAGAAAATAAAAACTCAAGACAGAAATTGTTTGAAAACAGAAACAATTTCCGCTCTTATGAGTACTAAAAATGGTGTAGCAAAACACGGAGGATGCATAGCTTTTGAGCCAACGAAAACTATGATATATAAGAAAATTATTTACAAGAGAAATTAATCATATGCATGATGGTTGGGTTTTTGTGTCATGGGTCATGAAACTCAGAAATAACTGCTAACTTGGTAAGCTCAGAAGTAACCTAACTAAAACTAACTAACCACAATGCTTCCATTTTTCTTTTTGTGTGTGGCTTTCTTTTTTTTACAGACTTTACCAATGTCAATGTATATTTACTACTTACTAGAAAAGTAAAATTTGATTGATGAGTTGACGGACTATCTCAACGCCATTTTATCAATATTATTTTATTTCCAGATTTAAATTTTGCCACCATTGCAAAAATGTGATTACGATTATTTGAATGTGACCAGATCTAAAAAGAAGGTACAAATGAAAAATGTGAAATCAAAAAAATAAAACAGCATAGTGTACAACTGTACAGGTCAGTATGTTTATTTTAGAAAATTAAATCGATTTATAGAGAAGTTATGTATAATGCGATCAAATTTCGTATAATTGCAGATACACAATCGTATAGCCAAGATTTATTTACTGGCAGCCCTGTACTGATCTTGCAACACACGTCTCACAAGGGACAGAAGACGCCACTAAATGTAATGAGTGTCTCTCCCCAGGTCTCTTCTATCTTATGCACCATTACATGTTCGACGCTTCCACGCGATCGCGGTACTGCATCCCCCCATCTACAAGAGCTGGACAGATATATACACAAATATGCAAATACGGGCATTTATTTCAAGCTTGGAAGAGAATCCAAATAGGACCAGAGACCCATAGCTAAAGATAAACATAACTAAACCAGATTGGAATGGGTGGATGAGCACACACACTCACACCAGCGAACGTAGTCTTGCTAACTCATACGTTACTCAAGGGAACGGCAAATTAGGTTCATTCTTTATGCATCCCACTGACCCTCAAGAAGTTGAATCCTTGATTTTGCAGCTCGATAATCATAAGGCTCCAGGTATAGACAAGATAGACAATGCTTTTACTAAAAACATCAGAGAAGGTATAATAGAACCTTTGACGGCAATCTATAATTTAAGCTTCTCAACGGGGAAATTCCCCGATATCTGGAAAATTGCATCTGTTTGTCCAATATTCAAGGATGGTGCTAGACGAGATCCAGGTAACTATCGACCGATCTCACTACTCAGCTCGTTTTCAAAAATCTTAGAAAAGTTAGTAAATATTCGACTTGTGAAATATTTAGAAAGACACAAACTACTGTCGGACCGGCAAATAGGATTCAGGAAAGGAAGATCAACAGAAGAGGCAGTGCTTTTTCTGACTAAGTCAATAGCTAGCTGTTTAGATACAAATGAAGCTTGTATTGGAGTATTTTTGGACTTGGCTAAAGCATTTGACACTGTCTCCGTCCCGATACTTCTCAAAAAACTTAATGCGTCCGGCATCAGAGGCTTACCTCTGCAATGGTTTAAAAGTTACTTATCGGGGCGGCGTCAGTGTGTGAAAGTCGGCCAGCATGTGAGTGGAACGACGGAAGTTCATTTTGGGGTGCCACAGGGCAGTATACTTGGTCCCACCTTATTCATTTTATATATGAATGACCTCCATAGTTTACCACTGGAAAGAGCTGATGTGATTTGTTATGCAGATGACACTGCCATTATCTTTCGTGGAAAAAACTGGAAGGAGGCAGATATAATCACCGAACGGGGAATGTCTGTAGTCGCTAAATGGCTTCAACAAAATCTGTTAACCCTTAATACCACAAAAACAAAGTTCTTATGCTTCCACAAAACGCAAGCATCATCACCACCTGTAACGATGCAGAGGGTAAAGGTTCACTCGTGTGGTCAGAGTGACAGTGTGTGCTCGTGTAGTTACATATATAAAGCTGAGGTAGTAAAATATTTAGGAATCATGGTAGACCATAAGCTGAACTTTAAGATGCATATAGCAGTACTGTCCAATCGAATTAGGCGTATTGTCCACGTAATGAGATTACTTAGAAATACTGCGGATGTCAGTACGCTCAAAACGATATATTACGCACTGTGTCAGTCACTACTGACGTACTGTATATCCTGTTGGGGCAGCGCAAACAAGAGTGTCATGATCCAGGTTGAAAGAGCACAACGCGCTGTCCTTAAAACAATGCTTAAGAAACCTTTCCGTTATCCTACGAATTTGATATATAAAGAATGTGAAGTGCTCACTGTCCGTCAACTGTATTTGCTTAAGGTCGTCAGTGACAAACATAAAACTATCTCTGGTACAGAAGAGCATAGACAAATGCAAAACAGACGACTTTATCGAGTGCAGGTGCCGGTGGTGCGCACCGTCTTTGCAAAGCGATTCGACCCCTTTATTTCGTGCTATATTTATAATAAAATCAACAGACACTGTGACATTAAAGAGTGCTCATATTTCGATGCTAAGCAGCTTGTCAGGGAATGGTTGTCAAGCTTATCTTACGATGAGACAGAAAATGTAATTCAAATTCGAAGCAATTAAGGTTATTTAATTACTTAAGTAAAGTTTACAAAAAATACTATTTTAATTATTTTGTTTTCACCCAAGCCTGAATCTGAGACCTCACGGAGTGTACATGTATAGGATAACTATCATGCTGAACTTTAAATTTCAATTTATATATTAGTAGGTACTTACTTGTTTTTAGACAATAGGGTAGTTATAATATCTGTCAGCCGGCATAATCAAATTATTTGGAAATAACACTTGCTGATTTCCCGCGATACAGGTTCGCCTAGTGCGGGGGTCAAAGGTAATGCAATGCTGGTACTAACCTGCATTATGTTAACTGCATGCTAGAGATAAGCAATTTATTAAACTAGAATAGTTAAGTTAGGTTAAGTTCATATTTGTTAGTCATTGTAATTGCTTATCGTTTAAATAAATATATTTTCATTTTCATTTTTTCATTTTCACAGAGTAGCAATGAACGAGAAAACAAGAGAATGGTATAACAAGCTCAAAGACAAAATAACAAGTGATCGCCGATATGTATTGTCCAGCCCTGGCATGCTTATGTGCATGCTGAACGCAGCAAGTACAACAGTAGGGTTGTTGCCCATGAACTTTAATATGAAACGCAACGAGATGAAGGTTGTTTGTATGAGATCCAGCGACGACTCTACAACAAAGTACTTGTCTAATAGCGCTGATTCGAACATCAAATGTGTGATCAAAAACAAACAGAATCTCTCCCTACTAGGAATCAATTTGAGTCCTGACAAAACAATTTTCTTACCTGAAGGAATTGCTGAATACACTTCATGGTAAATTGATGCGAAGTTTGTGTCTCAGTACGGCACAGAAGTACCTAGTATCCGTCCACAAGGGAAGAATCCTTATGATGATCTTTACGCCATTGCAAAAGGGACGTCTGCTTTTCTTCAGACACTTGTAATAAATCACCTTGGCGCAACAGCAAGATTGAGAGTTGGTATTGCGGCCTGTAAAAGAGTGTGGAGATTAAAAGAACACGGCACAAACTCTCGAGAAAATATATCCCCACAGGTACAACTTATAGAAGACGGAGGAGACAATTTGTGGAACTGTACTAATTGCCACCTCAACGAAATATCCATGAAAAACGATTAATTAAGACTGAGGAAGAGAGACGTTACATATATAAGATAATAAATCCTGAAAATCCGTTCTCAGAGTCAATAGGCGAAGAGATGACATACTCAAAGGAGCATGGTTGCCTTACCATTGATGTGGTTGAAACACCCAATTGCATATATCGCTACTGTAAAGCACTGTACTGTTTCTATGAAGTAAAGCATTCCGTGAAGTGTTTTCTATAAAAGAAGAGGATCCCGTGCACAACATTTATGATAAAATCAAAGATAACTAATCTTAACTTCAGGTGAAAATGTAAACAACAAGGATAAAAGTAATGTGGCAAAACTATTTAAGACTATCAACTGAGTGCCTCCTGTTCCAGCATGGAATAACCCGGCACTACGTGCACTTCAGCTCGTTTGTGGTGCGCGTGCCGCGGCCACTGCAGGGCACCATCGCAATTGCAGACTTCTAGCCGAAGGGTGTTGTGTTTCGGCAGTTCCGGGGCAATCTGCCGAATCCTGCACCAGATCAGATCATTTTAAATGTTAATTTGCTAAAATTATTTGGTCAATTTCTTACTGTTCAATTGTATATTTTGTGTATTATTATATGATATACAACCATATAATACTCATTTGTTGGACAGCAAAAATACGAAAATACCTATGTAAAAACTGAAATCAAACAACAACGAAACGAATACCTACGTCACACTTACAATAAAAAACTGGCCAAGAGCATGTCAGGCCACGCTCAGTGAAGACCCCTATCATTTTTGAACGACCTATTCAACGACACCCCACACACTAGTGTTGGAACAAAAAAAAAGTCACCCCACTTTAGGTGTACAAAATTTTTTTTTTTCGTTTTTATTTTACCGTTTTGTTGGCGTGATACATTCACATGCTCATACCAAATTTCATCTTTCCAGTACTAATGATCACGGAGCTAGGCCGCGGATGGACAGACAGACAGACGGACATGGCGAAACTATACGGGTTCCTAGTAGACTACGGAACCCTTAAAAAAGAGTAAAGCGGCACTAAAACTAAAATATCGTTCGTTAATGTTCGAAATTTTAATAAAATAATATTATCGAAATCGATGTTATTATTTAACAATTATAACATTTTTACAGATCAGAAATTTGTTCTAACAAAACAGCATATTTTTATCGTGGTCATAATGTACGGTTCTTGAACGCATCATGGAGGGTTTATGTTATTTGGATAGATAAAAAAAAACGACTATGGTATTCTAAATCAATTTCTAAAGTACAGTAGTGTTTACAGCTGCAGTGCGAAGAAACAAGGTGGCAGAGACAGCAACGGAATCTGAAATCACAGGTGTCATAACAAGCTGGTTTAGGTTTGCCAGGGACCGAAATGGCGGACGAGAGAACAGACGAACAAGATCAGATTAATAACAGGAGCTCTCCACGACTATATTCTGGACTATCTGCAAGAACAAAGAGGCGTTATCGAAATGCAATAAAAACAGAATTAAGAGGTAAATTAAGGATAGACGATAAAATAAATGTTACTTGTAAATAATCCAGAGACTAATCTATCTTTCTTCAATAAACGTCATAATAATAGTATCAGAAGATAATAGTGATGATTTAAATTTTGAAAAAATCACTTTCACGCATAATATTTATACATCTGGTAAAATTGAAAATTCAGATTTTAAGGACACTGATCTTACCAAATCTCTTATTTCGTGGTCTCACGAGCATAACGTTACCCATTCTGCAGTAGATGGTTTATTAAAGATTTAAGAGAGAGAGAGAGAGAGAGGGAGTCTTGAGACTGTAGCCAGTTTGTGACTGTCTATCGAGTCTTTTTGTCCTTCTTCAATTTCATCATCACGATTGTCATTTAACTTCACGAAGTCCTCCGGCTTGCACAGCTTGAGGGGCTCGTGAACTTCAGCACTCTGATTGTTCCGGGCTATGATGGCTGCTATGGCCACGTTTCGCGCTCGACGCGGCTTGTTTGGAGCGGGATCTTTATTCTCCTTTGCTTTATGTGTCTTTATTTTTGAGACAAAAGTAATAGCTTTGTGATTTAACTGTGGTATCTGTATGATGGGATCAGCCCGATGATTCAACTAATCTCAATGGGTCCTGAAGGGATGATATCATCTGGAGCCTCTTCATCTTGCATCAGTTCCCGCATTTTCTTAATTCTGAACAAGTCAGGGCCCGCGCTGAAGTCGCCATCTGTGTCATTTAAAACCACTTCATCCGCTTTGACCTAAAGATTCGCGGACTTTATTACGTACACCAAGGAACATTAGCGTTATAGAATGTATGGGGAGGTTCATACATTTATTTTGGACTTTTAGCCCATATAATAGAGAGAGCTAGTTGTGGCTTGATTCGTCAAAATTATCCTATAATTGATAGAAAAATGCGTCAAATGAATACTGATTTACTTTTATCTGTAAATAACCCTTAACATAGATGGCTTGCCAGTACATTCTAGTACAAATAAGTCATTCCGGCCCATTTTATGTGTGTTAGACCAGAGTAACAATACAAATCCCTTTATTGTTGGACTTTACTATGGCGAAACAAAGCCACAATAAGTAAATAGTTATCTAAAACCCTTTGTGGATGTATGTCTTGATTTGGAAAAAAATGGTATTAGGTACATTAAATGGAGAAAAATATGTAATTTCTTCCAAATTTTAATGACAATCAAATATTTTTATGTTTACCATTTGTTAATGCGACGCTAAGTCAGTAAATAGATTAAATAGGTATATTCTGGCGTACTTGAGCAAAAATAACGCCCCAGAAGCAAATTTATTTCATTTTGTTCAAAAGGGCAAATTCCTAAAAAGTTAAAATTCTTACAGTCTATTTGTCCTTGTTTGTCCAATTTAGTAAGCACGATTCTAAGTATGTCTTTTTAGTCAAAAAGTGCTATTATGTCATTAATTAAGTAACCTCAGTCACTATTTTGGATAACACACTGGCAATTTTACAAAAAAAACGTCCTATATTGAAAAAAAAAAAAAATTGCGAGAAAACAGCCAGTTCTGGCATTAAATGCCAATTTCGAGGTTTGGATTTTGTTTCCTAAATTGAACAAGTAAAGATAAATGGACCATACATAAAAATTGACTATTTTTAGAATGCTCATTACTTGTTATGTTTTCTATCCATAGGTATCTGTTAGATATCATGCATGAAGAGTAGTTGAGCATTATAAAAATGATATCTATTAAGGCCAAAGGAGTGAACACTAGCGCTACCTCTTATAAAGCGGCCACTTTACTTTTGGGCCCGTTTTTGGGGACAACTACATAACGAAAAAGTGTATACAGTAATTCCATTAATATTAGACGTGTTTTCTAACTAAGGGAACTTAGTATTGCAAATTCTGTGTTCCAATGTTGTGATTGTACTTATTGAAATTTATTTCCTATGTATATTAAACAACATCACATAGTGCAATATCGCGTAAATAACAGAGGTTTGAGGGTATAAATAATTATGTGAACTGGAAGTTTGCCATGCAGATGATGTTAACCCTAGATGGTTTATGGAAGTGCATCGATGGTGACGGTACTGATACTGATGCAACCTGCGACGGTCGTGCTTTGGCTCGCATTTGCCTATCGATAAAACCTAACCTATATCAATATGTGCGTAATGCTAAGACTGCTAAAGCGCAGTGGAAGCGTGCTGGGCCCATAACCTATTGTCAGAGTATAGGCGCGGGGGAATGACCGCACTACGGATTAAATCTGTCAAAATCTCCCATAGCAGCAAATATGGCTTAACATTATCTTCGCAATGTAATTTAATTATAATCTAAGTGCATCCGTGATATTTTAACCAAATATTGACTCTAGATGTTCTGTTAATATTAATGAATTAATATATAAACAAACATTGGCTGGATTTGCTGTTTAATTCACCTCCATGTGAGTATTACCAGATTAATCCGTAGTGCGGTCATTCCCCCGCGCCTTTACTCTGACGATATGATAAAAGGTAATACTACAATAAAACCAAAGGTTCTGCCGACATGAGCGACCAAATGACGGCATACTCTTCACCACTGCGTAAAACCTTGAAATGGTATAAAAAATTAGCCATCGAGCTAATTTTAAACACAGCTGTGGTTAACGCTATGATAATGTATACGGAAACCACACAAAATCAGATATCGATGGTAGATTACAAAATAAACTGGTACAGTATCTTACTAGTGCCGGAAAAACGAAGAGTGATCAAGAGCGAAACGAGGGAAATCATAGACCAAAGAGATTAAAACACGAATTCAAAAAAAAAAGCTAGGTCCTGTAAAAAGCTCCAGGCGATTTTGTGTTCAACGTTACAAAAATAATACGAAGATTATGCCCAGAAGCAAACACAAAACAAAGAAAACAAGTACTTATTGTGAGCAGTGTAATGAACATTATGGACGTAACATGGAAGACATGTTTTAATAAAATACACCGCCATAAATAATTAAACCTGTTTCTGCGACGGTCACTCTAGTGACCCCCACGGCGGTCTACGCAGCTACGCTAAAACATTTGTAAACCGTTACTGCGACGCCACGCCGGCCACGCTGCCGCCCACTCTAAGGCGGCGATACCGTACAATAAAAAAAAATAAGAAGATTTGCATGTATTGCCGCAATCCACCGAGAATGATTCCTTTAAAACTACTTAAATGAAATAGGTCACTTTGATTACATTTTAGTTGTTTGTTATTGTTTTTTAATGCATTATCATTTTATTTTAGCACTTTACGAATTACAATAACTTGCCTTTATGTAGTAGTTATGTATACTAAAAAGATTGCAAGGGAGTCATCGTTACGTATGACTCTAAAGGCCTTGTACTTATCAGTTCAAAGAAACTATAACTTTTTTTTTTGTGATAATAATAATAATAAAAAAATTGAAAGCAAAGACAGTTTACCTAGTGATGTGCACCATAATCATGGTAGTCAGTGTGAAGACTGTGTGACTTTAATTAATAAACAACAATAAAAAAAAAAAAAAAAAAAAAAAAAAAAAAAAAAAAAAAAAAAAGACGTTACTAGCAGTGGCAATGCAAGTACCACGAGTACTGCTACGAGTGATTATGAAGATAAATATTATGAATTTAGTAGGGTTAAGGCAGCAACAGTGGCTATAGCGACAACAGTGGCGCAATGGCCCTTGTTTCAAAAGTCTCATAGGTAGCTTTCCGTCTCTCTTACTCTTCGGAAGCCCTCCCGATATATACAGGTCACATCCAGTTTCTCTGCGTCAGCCATGTAACAAACCCGTTTTGCGAGTGTTTTTTTGTTTTGACGTAAGAAAAAGTGAGTTTTAAGGTAAATATACTGTTTATTTTTTCACAAACCTTTCGTCTTACCAATGGAGTTATATTTTTGCTAAGAAATAAACTTAATTGAGGTCATTTTGGCGTATACCGCGCTTCGATTTATGTAAAACCATCACACGTGGTATGAGTTAAACCCAAAATGGCCGTTTTGTACACAGTGGCTCAAATCACTTAAGTACACAGTGGTTCATGATCCACTGTGTACTATTGGTACTGGATAATGGTTAACAGACATTAATTTAGAAAATTTAGCGAGATGTAATATTTTTTGTTAATTTTCCCTTTTAGGATGGCTCGTCCAGTAGGTAAGGCCCAATGAAATAGACAAACCTACAACTGATGACATGAAAAAAAAAATGGTTTGAGCGTGAGAAATGCATCTAAATTTCAGGAATTCTTTTCACTGCACTGACTGAGACGTTATCATTTTAAGACTCGATATATTAATGTCGGCTAGGTTCGTTTACGCCAAATTATAGCGTTACCTAGTAAAATGTGCAATGAAGAGCAACAAGAATTTTTAAAAGATTATTTCAAATACTGTGCGTTACTGTTTTACGGATTGAGCACAAAGGAATTTCGAAAAATAACTTTATTATTTATTTTAAGGCCAAAGAAACATTTTTTATGATATTTTATGCAAGATACTAATTAAGTAATGGTAGTTACTTAGTTTATGTACAGTTATGCGTTGATTATTAACTAAGTCATAAAAAATAAGCTCGTTTAGTACATTTTGAATGTGTAAGACTGAAAAGTCACTTTCAGGCTGAAGTAGTCAAAAAAAGTTTTCTTTTCTGATGTGTAACTTATTGTTTGATTAAAACAAAAAAATAAAGACCGATACGAAGCAAAAAAATGCATTATTAGTTGAGTTATATTATAGATGATCCACTGTAAACTTGCCTGATTCACTGTAAACTGAGGGCCGATTCACTGTATCCCACCCACAGTACACAATGGCTCAAATGAGTTTTTTTTAGAAAATACTATATATTTTCCAAAATATTATCTTGTCGAGCTAAATCGATTGGAATAATCAATATATATTAGTTACACTATAACACGGATCCTTTCACATCTTTCCAACACTCACCCAAATCAAATTGAATCTCTGCAAAAAAAAGTGACCCACTGTTGCCGCCTTGACCCTATATCTTCTGAAACATGGAATTCCATTAAACCTCAAGACTATTTAGGGGGACGAAATGACCCTAAAAAACCCAACGTAACTACTCACTTGCGGCGATGTTTGACTCCACGTAAGTGGACCAATATTATGAGTGAATTAATTTGTAAGAATACTCCTTGCGAATGCGTTTGGATATTAAAAAAACATGACGTTCACGGGGGATCTGTGACTATTTACGGAACTTGTAAACAATGCCAAGCTACACTTAAAGTACATACAGAAGAAAAAAGTGACGCAGTGTAATGCAAATGCTACGTACGTACAGGAAATAAATCGGTTATACACAAGTCACAAAAGATAAGACTTACGTCATTCCGGAAAAATGAGTTAGCATCCGAGTTGAAACACGACTATCCGATTGTTGTAAGAAACAGAATTCTCAACAGTGAATTAAAAGGAAATGAAGTCCAAGAACCTTCGTACATACCAAGTCTGAAATCACTACAAAATATAAAAAATGAAATGTCATCATCGAAGCTAAAAGCACACCTAAACTTAGTGTTATCATGTATTGTGATGAAATAGTAAGTAACATAGGCCCGCTGTTAAATTCATACTTAAAGGGACATAACATAGTGTAATACCTTAAGCAATTGTTTGCCTTATGATATTAAAAACACATTCCCATGACATCATTACATCGAACACCGACGTTTTTTGAAAAGTATTTTTGGACCGATGAAACCAAATTTTCCCAAGGGATCACGAATTTTCACAACCTTCACCAGTGGGCTGATAAAAACAATAATCCACATTGGAAAAAGCAAGTCCTTCCAAAGAAGATTTTCCCTCAACTTGTGGGCTGGAATCATCGGCAGAGTCCTTAGTGGACCACATTTTTTGCCAGACAATTTAAAGGGCCCAAATTATTTGGAATTTCTGCAAAACGATTTGCCCGACCTTATTGACGAGGACCAGCTGCCCGGCGCTGTGACATTCCAGCACGACGGTAGCCCCGCCCATTACTCACTGGATGTAAGGGGACACCTCGACAACTGTTTCCCTGACAGTTGGATCGGCAGAGCCGGTCCAATCCCTTGGCCCGCTCGGTCACCCGATTTAACTCCGCTTGATTTTTTCGTCTGGGGCCGGGCTAAGGAGCTAGTTTATACAGAAATAGAAATTAATATCGTAGAAGAGTTGAGGGAAAGGATACAAGCAGCGTTCGAAACCATGAGGGAAGAAATGACTCTCAGTACAACCACTACGGAAATAAGACGACGGGCTCGTGCTTGTATTCGAAACGGCGGGTCACATTTTGAAAACGAGTGATGATTGTTTTTCTTATTTAGTGAAAATAAATAACTTACCTTTTATGATTTTGTTTGATTTTGTCATAAGTAAAATAAATTAAAATTTCCTCTTATTAGTTCAAGTAGCTTATTTTTAAAGAGAAAACGGCTTGAGTTATCTTTGTTCAACGCCGCCCGCTGCCCGCCGCTTTCCCCCTTTTTTTCATACCACCGAGCCTTTGCTCATTAAAATTGGATGTGGCAGTTTTGTCCAGTACCTACCCTTCACCCTTTAAAAACAAATCCAATGTCAAGTAAACGCTGACTTAGTATTCAGAACTAATGCTTTATTACAAAATCGTAATTAGATTGGTCACAAGTATCACAAGTAGAGTGAAACATTTTAGCTCTCTAGTTGGTTTAGGTGGCTTATTTTCAAAGATACAACAGCTAAAGTCGTGCTTGATAGCTTAAATAAAAAGGCATGTTTTTAAAATGGTTTGAATAACCAGGGTTATTTTAGTTTTTTTTTATCGTCCTAAGAAAACAATTAATTTTTTTTCATTACTTTTTTTTTTCATATCGCTGCAGTTTTTTTTTCTTTAGACACAGATGTTTCAAATTACTTTTATGGTGTACGATAGACATTGCACAATACAAAATGAAACAAAAGAAAAATCTTCTAACAGTAACAGAAGTAGTATTGTCGATTTAGTCTGAAATTTTGGAGTTTTCTCAGAAATACCTTGAATAAAGAAATAACTTAAATAAAAAAAAAACTATCACATTTCGCCTAACACATGTATGACTCAAAATGATCTAAATGGCCTAAACTATCACGTACTTTCGGCTTTGCATCCTGTTACCAAACATCCTGTATATGTCATAACAGAGCATAAAACGGACGATAGTGATACAATAATAAGACGTTTAAGTGGACTGTTTTGTAAAAAAAATAATCATAATAATCCTTCAACATATTTCAAATCAAATACTAAATGACAGTAATATTCATTCACAGACAACACTGCTTATTCTCATGGGAAACGGAAATGTGAACAAGAATAATTTAATTAAATCTTATGAACTTCTCTCCCGCCCTCGACAATTAAGAGAACTGAAAAGGCATGTTTTTAAAATGGTTTGAATAACCAGGGTTATTTTAGTTTTTTTATCGTCCTAAGAAAACACTTACTTTTTTTTTTCATTACTTTTTTTTTCAAATCGCTGTAGTTTTTTTTTCTTTAGACACAGATGTTTCAAATTACTTTTATGGTGTACGATAGACATTGCACAATACAAAATAAAACAAAAGAAAAATCTTCTAACAGTAACAGAAGTAGTATTGTCGATTTAGTCTGAAATTTTGGAGTTGTCTCAGAAATACCTTGAATAAAGAAATAACTTAAATAAAAAAAACTATCACATTTCGCCTAAGACATGTATGACTCAAAATTTTCTATATGGCCTAAACTATCACGTACTTTCGGCTTTGCATCCTGTTACCAAACATCCTGTATATGTCATAACAGAGCATAAAACGGACGATAGTGATACAATAATAAGACGTTTAAGTGGACTGTTTTGTAAAAAAAATAATCATAATAATCCTTCAACATATTTCAAATCAAATACTAAATGACAGTAATATTCATTCACAGACAACACTGCTTATTCTCATGGGAAACGGAAAAGTGAACAAGAATAATTTAATTAAATCTTATGAACTTCTCTCCCGCCCTCGACAATTAAGAGAACTGAAAAGGCATGTTTTTAAAATGGTTTGAATAACCAGGGTTATTTTAGTTTTTTTATCGTCCTAAGAAAACACTTACTTTTTTTTTTCATTACTTTTTTTTTCAAATCGCTGCAGTTTTTTTTTCTTTAGACACAGATGTTTCAAATTACTTTTATGGTGTACGATAGACATTGCACAATACAAAATAAAACAAAAGAAAAATCTTCTAACAGTAACAGAAGTAGTATTGTCGATTTAGTCTGAAATTTTGGAGTTGTCTCAGAAATACCTTGAATAAAGAAATAACTTAAATAAAAAAAACTATCACATTTCGCCTAAGACATGTATGACTCAAAATTTTCTATATGGCCTAAACTATCACGTACTTTCGGCTTTGCGTCCTGTTACCAAACACCCTGTATATATCATAACAGAGCATAAAACGGACGATAGTGATACAATAATAAGACGTTTAAGTGGACTGTTTTGTAAAAAAAATAATCATAATAATCCTTCAACATATTTCAAATCAAATTCTAAATGACAGTAATATTCATTCACAGACAACACTGCTTATTCTCATGGGAAACGGAAAAGTGAACAAGAATAATTTAATTAAATCTTATGAACTTCTCTCCCGCCCTCGACAATTAAGAGAACTGAAAAGGCATGTTTTTAAAATGGTTTGAATAACCAGGGTTATTTTAGTTTTTTTATCGTCCTAAGAAAACACTTAGTTTTTTTGTTTCATTACTTTTTTTTCAAATTGCTGCAGTTTTTTTTTGTTTAGACACAGATGTTTCAAATTACTTTTATGGTGTACGATAGACATTGCACAATACAAAATAAAACAAAAGAAAAATCTTCTAACAGTAACAGAAGTAGTAGTGTCGATTTAGTCTGAAATTTTGGAGTTTTCTCAGAAATACCTTGAATAAAGAAATGTGATAACCTGACACAATGTCCCGTGTGGCAACACTCTAAAACTGTACTGTCATTAATGTCATGTACGGAGCATGTCGGTTTAGAGTGAATAAAAAGTAATTAATTAATTTACAGTTTTATTTCGCTCCAAAATATAACAATGGCGACGAGAAAATAACGTAATACGCGTGTGGACTATATATAATAAAAAAAGTGAAAGTTTAAACTTGGTGTTAGTGATAGTAGAACTTAAAGTGAGGTTAACTTCCAAATGTCACTAAGTGAACGTTTTTGGGGTGATATTTCCGAGAAAAAGACACGTTTTGTGCAAAATTTAAGCAAAAAGGAGCTATTACAACTATCAACAGAACTACAGGTTGAACTCTCCGGTGAAACAATAGACGATTGGAGGAAAATACTAAGGGACGTGATTAAAAGTGGACAACTCTTACAAACCGTGGAAGAGCCTGAAAAGATCCGGAAACACCGGAATTACAAACAATGGCGGTGAATTACCAAATAAAGCCTTTCGATGGACGTGATTTTGAAACATTCGAGGTGCAACTGCAGTGTTTAATCACCTTAAATAATGTTCCGGAGTAAGAGTACACAGTGTTTGATTTGCCTCAAAAAATTTCCCTCGCTGTTTATTGCATAATTCAATCAAGGAATGCATTTTGAATGCAAGACTAAAACACCCAGAAGTCAAAATCAAATACTTTTTTTTATAAAAAATAAATTGCAGTTCATAACCTTGACCTTGAAATTTTACAAAATAATTTATTTAAGCCGATGTGGTAAAGATATCGATTTTTGATGAATGCAGTTTAATAAAAGAGCTTTTGGCGCATATTTCCTAGTTTTTAATTTTTAAATTTAACGTCTGGTTACTGAGCTATGGTTATTTTTGCAGTTTTTTGATTTTATTTTTTTTCTCCAAAAAAACTCAAAAGTGCGTTTTGTGACTGGTACTAAAATATTGCTCTAAACTAGGTCTACCACTGGTAAAAAAATCACGTCGCACCATTGCGGCGTTTAGATGTTTTCGACTTTTAAAAATACAGTGTTAGGGTTGGCACTCAACATGACCTTAAATTTTTTAATCAAAGTACAAATATTGATCCTAAAATAAAATTATCATTATTGAATCATAATTGACTCAAATTGTTTGTTGTGTTGTGTTGTTTAATTTTTGTAATTTTTGTGTCAATTCCCGAATCCCTGGTAAACTCAAACATGTAAAAGTGCCCTTGTGACCTATTTGCAAAATTAAATGATTTGAATTTGAATTTGTCTTTCGATGATGGTTCACATGTAGCATGGGAAGGGGTCCACCCTCGTCAGGCTTGTGCTAAAACCCCATGCCGATACATGTGAACTGGAGAAACGGGGGTGAGGCACCATGGAGCCGATTAAGACCCATGGCGCCACTTTGCCTCAGCAGGGGCTTACCCAACCTGCTGAGGGATGTCCGTCCGGGCCCCGACCGGAGGACTTAATGCAAGGGGGGCATGAGGGCGCCAACCCTCATGTTGGTACACGAGAGGCAAGCGATGCTGTGGACCGCGCCACAGCCGGTACTTCTCAGACTCCGGAAGTAACCGCAAGTATGCAAGGAGCTTGTACCAGATTTTATATTTTTGAGCGCTTTTACGAAGAAAGCAAAAAGTATAAAAAGAAGGGAGGACCTGACGACCTGACGCCATCCGATTTCACAGCCGTGCTTTGCCGGGAAATGGGTCAACAACTCAAACATCTTTCTCCTAGCGAAGAAGATCGACTTTTACGCATAGTTGTGTACCCATTTATTAGGAAAGCCATGAGTTATTATAGAAACTGCAACAGGAACAAAAAGAGGTTCAAAGACAAACATAGCGTTTTCTTGAACAAACTGTTCATTGACGACATACCTCTGGGATTTAAGAGGGCCACTGCAGAGTTTGGGGCACCCAGTGAGATATGCAACACTTCACGACCTCTGGAACCGGTCGCGTTGGATATTGATATATCCAGTGAGGGATGTAGTACTTCACATCCTCTGGAACCGGTTGCCATGAATATTGATACATCCAGTGAGGGATGCAGTACTTCACATTCTCTGGAACCGGTTGCCATGAACATTGATACATCCAGTGAGGGATGCATTACTTCACATCCTCAGGAACCGGTTGCCATGAACATTGATACATCCCGTGACGGATGCAATACTGAATCACTTCCGGAATCCACAGCATTGAATGCCACACAGTCCACTGCAACGCTTTTGGATTCAACTGGCATGACATCATTTGGATCTTTTAAATCACCCAATGATTCGGAGCTGAGTTATAAGCAAGATCTAAAACTCAGAAAACAGATTTTGGAGTCTCTGGAAGGTCAACCAAAAGCGATAGTAATCAAATCGTTTGCCATGACCATGACTACAGACCACGGAAATAAATTAGTCCCAAAAGCTTCTAAAGATTTAGAAACAGTGATTAATATATGTCTAACTTCACCACAGGAACCATCTACAGTTTTAAAAAAAATATCTGTGGTTACTTCTGCAAAACCATACACACCATACACGCTTTAGCCTTTGTAATTGATAGGAATCTGAGTGTTGAAACATACAAATGCTTAAGACAAGATTTAAAAAGTCGAGGCTATCCGGCCTATCCACCTTATCATGAGGTGTTAAACTCGAGAAAAGCCTGTTACCCGGCCGAACAAATATATGTGTCGGAAATCGAAGCTTCAGTTTCCTTACACGGACTACTTGCACATAGTATTCAACGACTTGTACGATGTTGTGATGCTAGTTTTGTCGAATACTGTAACAGAAAAGGCAAGCAAGAAGTTTCGTGCGTATTTCAAGGATCCTGGGGTTTCGATGGAAGCACGGGCCAATCTTTATACAAGCAATACTTTCCGGGAACAAATGAAGATATTTCCAAAAACGAAAATAGCCTTTTTGCCACAACATTCGTTCCTTTGCGTATGGTAATCGATAAACATTATATAGCCTGGCTTAACCCGACACCCCAATCGTATAGATTTTGTCGGCCTCTCCACATTCAATATAAAAAAGAAACCACAAATCTTATTCTCGAGGAAAAATTGTTTGTTGAAGAGCAAATTAAAAGTTTGCCTCCTATTACTGTACTTACATCAGAAGGGCATCATATCACATTTGCTTGTGAGTTGACTTTAAGTGTAATCGACGGAAAAGTCCTCAACGTCATTACTGGAACGCCTTCCCAGTTAAGGTGTCCTTTTTGCAAGCTTACTGCAACTCAGTTTAATGATTTGGACAAATCATACACAAAAGACACGATAAAAGAAAATATGCAACACGGTATCAATCCACTTCATGCGTGGATACGTATTTTTGAGTTTTTATTACATCTCAGCTATAAAAACGACCCGTCAGTACGAAAATGGAGAATCAATAAAGGTAGCAGGGAATACCAAATTGTTGAAGAACGGAAAAAACGTATTCAAGCGGAAATAAGAAAAAAGATTGGTCTATTGGTGGATGTAGTTAGGCCTAATTCAGGAACCACAAATGATGGTAATTCAGCCCGGACAGCACTGTCCGATAAATACCGTGCCACATTTGCTGAGATTTTAGGCCTCGATTCATGGTTAATCGACGGATTGCATATAATTCTGGTCGCAATATCTTGCGAGTTTTCTATCGACGCAAAAAAATTTGGCATTTTCTGTCGCACGCTCGCGGAAAACTACGTACAAACATATAATTGGCACCCGATGACTGTAACGGTCCACAAAATTCTAGTGCACGGTGAAGAGATCATAGAAACCTGTTCTCTTCCTGTTGGTATGCTCTCAGAGCAAGCCGCCGAATCGCGCAATAAATTTTGGCGCTCAGATAGGCAGCATCACTGCCGGAAAATGAACAGGAAAAAGACTATGTTAGATCTCTTTCACCGTGCACTAGAATCGTCTGATCCGTTGGTGTCCATGACGAGACACTACCGACACCAAAAATCGTCGCGTAATCGGATTAGTCTGCCGGAAACAGTTCGTGAACTTCTGCTTCCGTTATCTGAACAAGACCTTCTGACTGAAGACAGCGACAGTTACGAAGTTCCAGCTAATGACGAACCTTCATCTAATGATGAAGATTCGTCATCTAGTGATGGAGATTCAGATAACGATGCGAATTCATCCAATGAAGATGACGGCGCATTGATACTCGAAAATAAAAATGATTTATATGTGTGACTAGAAGATGCCAATTGCAAGCAAGCATGCAAGTTCATCCATCGGCTAAAACTATCTTAGGATATTTCCCGGGTTCCAAACAATCCAAACTGTTCTTTTACCAAATTTCAACCAAATTGGTCTAGCGGTTTAAGAGATTACAGGGAACTAAAGTTAAAAATAAATTTAGTTCCAAAAATACAGACAGATGGCGCCTTGGTGTCCACACTACCAAATCCCATACAAAACGGGACGTAGCTGCTTCGCGCTGTTAAGATTTTTCTTAACATAATGATCCTCCGTCATAGACATTTCAAATTCAGAACAAATCCTTTAGAATTTTAGAATAGTACATTATAGAAAATGAGATACAGAAAGGTTACGATTGAAATTAAATTTATAATACTGAATTTAAAATAGTAGGGATAAAACTCATAAAATATATCAAATCTGTAGTTTCTGAATTCTATTGTTTAAAAAAGTTTGCTTAATTGTCCCTTGTATATTAACACAGTGACATCAGATTAATCAACCATTAACTGACGATCTGTTTTGGAGTGGAAATAATCGCACCTTACACGATACCTCTGTGTTTGAAAGTTAACCCAAAATTTCATATTTGGTTGACCTTTTAGTGACAACCCTAAAAAGTTCAATTTGACCTTTTCATGTTACTCCCAAACGCCGCAATGGTGCGACGTGATTTTTTTACCAGTGGTAGACCTAGTTTAGAGCAATATTTTAGTACCAGTCACAAAACGCACTTTTGAGTTTTTTTGGAGAAAAAAAATAAAATCAAAAAACTGCAAAAATAACCATAGCTCAGTAACCAGACGTTAAATTTAAAAATTAAAAACTAGGAAATATGCGCCAAAAGCTCTTTTATTAAACTGCATTCATCAAAAATCGATATCTTTACCACATCGGCTTAAATAAATTATTTTGTAAAATTTCAAGGTCAAGGTTATGAACTGCAATTTATTTTTTATAAAAAAAAGTATTTGATTTTGACTTCTGGGTGTTTTAGTCTTGCATTCAAAATGCATTCCTTGATTGAATTATGCAATAAACAGCGAGGGAATTTTTTTGAGGCAAATCAAACACTGTGGAGTATTAGAAACCCTTAATCATTTGTGTGCCCCCACAAAACCAACGGAAAAGACATACACTGACCTCGTTAAACTATTGGAAGATAGGTACAACAAATCCACTTCCATTCCTGTGGACCGGGCGGAATTTAGAAAATGTAATCAAAAGGCGGAAGAAAGCATTGAAGAATACATAATACGCTTAAAGAAAGCTGCAAAAAAATGTAACTTTAAGGATTTCAATGACCAGATCAAGGAAAAACTCATCGATGGAGCATATTCATCGCTAGTTAAATTTGAACTATTAAAGAATGGTAACCAGACACTTGAGGAACTAACTACCTTAGCCAGGACTGTGGAAGCAGCATGGTTACAGACAAAACTAAAGATGCCGACAGAAGAACCAGCGACTAGTATGTTTTTCATCAAGCAAAATACACAGAGTAAGCCGAAACAATTTTCCAATAAACCCAACCGCGGGTCATCAGCAACTGGTAAGGCGACAAAGTGTTTTTGTTGTGGTAAAAATAACCATGTTAAAGGTGAGTGCAGTTTAAAAAACAAATTTTGCTCTGAGTGCGGTCAACAAGGCCACCTGTACAAAATGTGCCCTAAGACTCGTAAAATGAACCTGCTTGAAATTAAATCTGAAGTGCAAACTGAGCAAAACTCAGAAATTGAACAATCGATTCAAGGACTTTTCCCACCAAGTGATGATGATGACTATTATAATGTTTACAGTTGTAAATCAACCACCAATAAGATACCACCCTGTTTAGTGGAGGGCAGTGTGAATGGCATAGAATTAAAGTTTGAATTGGACACAGGTTCTGAAACATCAACTATTTTGCAAAAAGATGTAGAAACCTTAAATTTAATTCATGATGTAAAAAAAACCAGTATAAACTTCAAGAACTATGACCAAACAATCACACAGCCCTTGGGAATAATAAATAATATAAAATTAAAAATAAATAATGTAATAAAAAATGTTAGCTTATTTGTGGTTGAAAATTATAAACCTAGATTATTAGGCAGGGATTTACTCAATGTTTATGGCATGTGGCCATTAAAAATAAACAACAATGAAATGACAGACCCCGTCACTACCATAAAAGAAAACTATGCTGAAGTATTTACCCCAGGGTGGGGAAATTTTAAGGGTGATTGCATATCCTTGAAATTGAAAGAAAATGCACAGCCCAAATGTTTACCGGTACGAACTGTGCCATTTGCACTCAAAGAAAAAGTGGCCCAGGAAATAAAAAGATTATTAGACAATAAAAGAATAGAACCTGTCAAATATAGCAAATGGGGAACCCCAGTGGTGCCTATACTGAAGCCGGATGGGTCAGTACGCCTGTGCGGCGACTATATATAATAAGACGTTTAAGTGGACTGTTTTGTAAAAAAAATAATCATAATAATCCTTCAACATATTTCAAATCAAATACTAAATGACAGTAATATTCATTCACAGACAACACTGCTTATTCTCATGGGAAACGGAAAAGTGAACAAGAATAATTTAATTAAATCTTATGAACTTCTCTCCCGCCCTCGACAATTAAGAGAACTGAAAAGGCATGTTTTTTTTAAAATGGTTTGAATAACCAGGGTTATTTTAGTTTTTTTATCGTCCTAAGAAAACACTTAATTTTTTTGTTTCATTACTTTTTTTTTCAAATCGCTGCAGTTTTTTTTTCTTTAGACACAGATGTTTCAAATTACTTTTATGGTGTACGATAGACATTGCACCATACAAAATAAAACAAAAGAAAAATCTTCTAACAGTAACGGAAGTAGTTTTGTCGATTTAGTCTGAAATTTTGGAGTTTTCTCAGAAATACCTTGAATAATAAATAACCTAAATAAAAAAAAACCATCACATTTCGCCTAAGACATGTATGACTCAAAATGATCTAAATGGCCTAAACTATCACGTACTTTCGGCTTTGCATCCTGTTACCAAACATCCTGTATATGTCATAACAGAGCATAAAACGGACGATAGTGATACAATAATAAGAAGTTTAAGTGGACTGTTTTGTAAAAAAAAAAAATCATAATAATCCTTCAACATATTTCAAATCAAATACTAAATGACAGTAATATTCATTCACAGACAACACTGCTTATTCTCATGGGAAACGGAAAAGTGAACAAGAATAATTTAATTAAATCTTATGAACTTCTCTCCCGCCCTCGACAATTAAGAGAACTGAAAAGGCATGTTTTTAAAATGGTTTGAATAACCAGGGTTATTTTAGTTTTTTTATCGTCCTAAGAAAACACTAAATTTTTATGTTTCATTAGTTTTTTTTCTTTAGACAGATGTTTCAAATTACTTTTATGGTGTACGATAGACATTGCACACTACAAAATAAAACAAAAGAAAAATCTTCTTACAGTAACGGAAGTAGTATTGTCGATTTAGTCTGAAATTTTGGAGTTTTCACAGAAAAACCTTGAATAAAGAAATAACTTAAATAAAAAAAAACCTATCACATTTCGCCTGAGACATGTATGACTCAAAATGTTCTAAATGGCCTAAACTATCACGTACTTTCGGCTTTGCATCCTGTTACCAAACACCCTGTATATATCATAACAGAGCATAAAACGGACGATAGTGATACAATAATAAGACGTTTAAGTGGACTGTTTTGTAAAAAAAATAATCATAATAATCCTTCAACATATTTCAAATCAAATTCTAAATGACAGTAATATTCATTCACAGACAACACTGCTTATTCTCATGGGAAACGGAAAAGTGAACAAGAATAATTTAATTAAATCTTATGAACTTCTCTCCCGCCCTCGACAATTAAGAGAACTGAAAAGGCATGTTTTTAAAATGGTTTGAATAACCAGGGTTATTTTAGTTTTTTTATCGTCCTAAGAAAACACTTAATTTTTTTGTTTCATTACTTTTTTTTCAAATTGCTGCAGTTTTTTTTTCTTTAGACACAGATGTTTCAAATTACTTTTATGGTGTACGATAGACATTGCACAATACAAAATAAAACAAAAGAAAAATCTTCTTACAGTAACGGAAGTAGTATTGTCGATTTAGTCTGAAATTTTGGAGTTTTCTCAGAAATACCTTGAATAAAGAAATAACTTAAATAAAAAAAACTATCACATTTCGCCTAAGACATGTATGACTCAAAATTTTCTATATAGCCTAAACTATCACGTACTTTCGGCTTTGCATCCTGTTACCAAACACCCTGTATATATCATAACAGAGCATAAAACGGACGATAGTGATACAATAATAAGACGTTTAAGTGGACTGTTTTGTAAAAAAAATAATCATAATAATCCTTCAACATATTTCAAATCAAATTCTAAATGACAGTAATATTCATTCACAGACAACACTGCTTATTCTCATGGGAAACGGAAAAGTGAACAAGAATAATTTAATTAAATCTTATGAACTTCTCTCCCGCCCTCGAGAATTAAGAGAACTTTAAACACACTCACAGGGAAATAAATTATTATGTTCAATTTCCCTTATTGTAATTGTAAGCAACTGCCAACATCAGAAAATGACGGTAGATATATTTTAAATATAGCTTTATATAACCTCTGTACATATAGTGCTAACACCAAGAAGAATTTCTACTTTATGACGAAAGGTAAATTTTACTAAACACATTTACGGGCGGAAAACGATATACAGTTAGTTGCACAAGTGAACCAATGTCCACTTCTTTGATATGTATTTTCAATTTACATAAAAAGTGTAAGGAATTATGTTGACATTTAATTATTTCCTGTTAGTACACATTATAGAGATAAGTCTGTTATTACGTAATTGCATATCAGAATATTGCATTTTATCTATAAGGTTACATTTGCATTGAATCAATTTTGCACCGACCTCTTTCGGTAGCAGTTCGTCTGATGCATTGCAGAAAAAATATAAAACTGATGTCCGATTTGCATTTGTTTTGATAGTCTGTCATGTCCATGTCATTTACGTATCTTAATTTATTGAGCCCTCCATTAATTTGAAGTAAACTTTAATCATGAAACCATTAACAAAGTCTGTTAATGATTTCATTAAAAAAATGTTGGAAGGACTGTCGACTAGGAAAATAGCCAATAAATTAAGTATAAGCCAGTCAGCTGTGCAGATAATAAGAAAAAAATGTGCAACACCTTTGAAGAATAACACAGGAGGGCGAACGAAAAAGTTAAGTCCTCAAGACACGCGTAGGATCGTACGTTATATAGTCACTGGAGAAGCAAAATCCACATCGCATGCCGCCTTACTCCTACGCAAACAAACAGGAAAGATAGTTAGTAAATGGACAGTGATACGAAGTCTTCAGGGTGCGAAAATCCGAGCAGTCGAGAGGAAAAATAAACCGCTTATTAGTAGGAAAAAGGTAAAAGCTCGATTAGCTTTTGTTAAAAAGTACGAAACGTGGACAGAAGAAGACTGGGCGAAGGTAATGTTTTCAGATGAAACTAAGATTAACAGATACTCAAGGGATGGACGTCAATGGAATTGGAAAAGAGAAGGAGAAGGCATGAACGCGAAAGATTTCATACCAACCGTCAAGCATGGAGGCGGTGACATTAAAATGTGGGGCTGTATGACTTGTTTTGGACCTGGTTCTATTCGTAAAATTGATGGGATTATGAATAAAGAGATCTATCTTGACATATTGAAGAGGCAGTTAGGGGAAACGTTAGAGAATATGCCGTTCCCAATCAGTGACATTACATTCCAACATGACAATGATCCTAAACACACTGCAAAAGTTGTTACTAAGTGGTTGGCTCAACAGGGTTTTCATGTGTTGCAATGGCCAGCTCAAAGTCCCGATTTAAACCCTATCGAGAACTTGTGGTCTATGTTAAGGCGATATTGTCCGGCCCTACGGCCGAATTGAGGGGGTGAGGTGCGCGGCAAGACGCGGAGCGCCGCCCGCGCGCCCCGACCCCGCTCGCCGAGTTCGCTAACGCGAAATTGCGATGGCAATTTACACTGTAGAGGGGTGTCACAATACCGTGATATCAGTCGGCAGTTTTTTAAGTGGCCGGTGCAAAGCGGGTTATAATTTATGTTCAAAGTGAAATGCGAATTCTTGCTATAGAAGTACGAAATATGTATTATTTTTCGTTTTAACTAAATGTTTGTTTTAACTTAATTTATTTTTTATAGTTTTTACTTGCGACTGTGTTCCGTGGAGGAATTACGGAATAAGTATCCCACCAAAAACATAACATGTAAAAAATTGCAAGTCTCGCATCGCAACCTTCTACCGCTAAAAGTTATGAGATTACAATATAAAACCAAGTTGGTTAATTTATTCAGTCCCTATCAGAGTGAACCCCGCCTATATGACAACTTTGACATACATTTTCACCGGGTTACATAACTAAAAACATATTACCATGACCGTTGTAGTGTTTGCATTAATATTATTATATTAAATGTAATGACTTGGCCATCGCACAGCAACATACAGTGCGACACAAAAGAATAAAAAATAAATGAGGGCGCCACTTCCTTCGCAACTATCACATTTTTGACGTAAAGTGCTTGAATATGGTAACAATTTTGTATGAAAAATTGTAGTTCCTTTATCATCCGTTTTCTACTCTTTTGTGTCGTACTGTAAGTACATAGGAACACGAGTAAATCTCCTTTTAAAGTGATTATTATATTTTTAGCTTTATCTAATAGTTTACAATTTAGATAGTTTGGCCATTTCGTTCGGTGTTGAGCTCTGCTCCTCCCGTTTTTTTCAACTGTTTTTACTATCTCATCTTCCTCTATTATCTTTTGTCGTCCACTTTTGCCCGTGTGGCCAGGTCCATCTTTTATCTTAGTAAGGACGGCCAAGATGAAACAATGAGTAGGAATTTACGCATATAAATTAAGCGTGACATTTAAAGCGTTAATGATATTTGGTAGATGTTTTCATTATATCTAGAGTATATTACCGTGTGCGATTGCCAAGTCCTTACATTTTATTATAAAGATAAAAATGTTTAATACATTACATTATTAATGGCAATATGTTTTTAGTAATGTCATTCTGTGAAAATGTATGTCAATGTTGTAATATAACCCGGGGGTCACTTATTAAATAAATTAACCGACTTGGTGTTATATTGTATCACAATTTTTTGCGGTAGATGGTTGCGAGACTTGCATGCATGATATGTTTTTGATGGGATCTCATTTTTTTTAAGTGGTCCTCCTTTTTTTGACAAGCCAAGACGGTAAATACTTCTTATTCTATTATACTCTGCAGTTGCGGAGTCGACGTGAACTCTTATGTAAACCACACAGACTTGTCACTTCCTCTTATGATCCATAATGATCTCTCTCACAATCCGTCATGATCCATATTGATCACTCTCATGATCCAAACGATCTCATGGTAAATAATGACTTAGCGGAGGCACTGTCGTGCCCCTAGATCCTTCTCATGATCCCTCTTAGCAGCCATAACGATCTGTCTCTTGATTCCTCTCATGATCACTCTCATGATCCATAATGACCCATCATCACCACAAGGATTGTCATCACAATCATCCTCATTATTCATCATCAGTCATCATTCCTAATCACACACCGCCATCATCATTCCTAATCACCATGATCGTCATGACCATCATTATCATCAGAATCATCAACAACAACACAATCATCAACAACACCACCACTATCATCATCATAAGCATGACCCACAAAACCACCATCATCATTATCATCATTACTATCACCAACAGCATCATTATTTGACGAGTCATCATTATTGTTCTACCTATGCCTGTGCACACGACCATTTCAAAATTATCTACGCAGAAAAAACGATTCCAACTCACTGCCCCTGCGGGGTGAGGTAACTCAATTCGGCACGGGGGTGTGCGTGTCCATTCTGTATGTATAAATTCTGTGCCTGAGGTTTTAGTATCTAAACCGAAGGTTATATGAACCGCAAAATCAACTTTGTAATCGAGTATTTTTTATAGGGTTCATAAGGAAATACAAATTTTCCTATGCAGGTCGCATAACTGTACACTAAACAGTAATAGAGTTCAAAATTTCAAGCTTGTGTGTCTGCTGGAAATAACTTAGAATTCGTATGATCGTGTGTAAATGAGTCAGTGAATTAGTGAGTGACAAAATTAAGGAACTTTGACTCGCAATAATTCTTAACTTACTAGTTCAAATTGAATGTAACTTGGAATATGCCTAGGTTATACTATGCCCACCTAGTTACTGAAAATTCAGGCTTCTAGCTTTGTTCACGACGAAATACAGGGGGTTTGAAAATGGTCTGAATGGCTTCGAAAAAAGGAAAAGGATGTTGCGGTGTGCCGGTAAGCGCGTTTTCTCGAGTTGGAGGGGGCAATGGCGTGCCTCTAGATACAATTAATAAAATTATTTGTTTTTTTAGATACTTTTAAATGTGAAATAATCTCAAAGGTGCTATCATACATAAACAGACTGCGCTAAACACATTACCCTCCTTTGCGTCGCGCTGTCGGGTAAAAATATACTACATACCCTACCTAGGAGTCGATTGTTGCTAAAGGCCTTAAGAAAGAACAAGTACTGAGGAGCATTTGTAAAGTACAGTTTTTTTTACTTACCTATATCTTGGTTACATAACATACATAATCATGCCTTTTCCCCAGGCAGGGACTTAAAGTACTGATATATGTTAACTGTGTACTAAATCCATGTTCCAAGTTTGACAAGAGATATAAGTCAGAATACGCAAAAAAACTTAATTCAGATGAAAAATATTTGTGGTAATAAGTTCGTAAGTCAATTTGACACTTAATGCTTTGAACAATGAGTTCTTTTGTAGGAAGTAATTATGTTGTTTTAAATTATGAATAAAGCGTTATTAGCATATACTTGAACATGTCAACCGTGCCACTTTTTGACATTTATGTTCGGTTCTGTTAATTTATTATAAATAAAACATTAACTTACTTTTTGGCATTCCTTGCTCGAGCATTGTCTTTTTTTATTCGTTTTATAATATGAAAAGCTTTTTGTTTACGTTATGCTGCTTTATTTCTCATTTTTTTGGAACAATAATTCGTAAATGCGATCACGTGGACGCGCGGAACAAATAGACACAGGTCCATCCCCTTCAAGCGCCGAAGCGCGACTGAAATGGCACCGCGAGCTATCGCCCTCATAGTTTTAGTAGATATTTCGTTCTAGTGATTAAATAAATAATTGTATTCAGAAAATCCCATCCACTTCAACTAGATATTGTTAGTATCTATACATTTACGCAAAAAACGGGTAAAAAAAGTTCGTATTTTAGCTATTCTACAGAAAAGATATTACGAACAGAGGTAACTTTGGGATCGTTTTCTATCGACCGAATTTTTTCCAATCATGTTGCTGAACACGATTTCATATTCAGAAGATCCTTAAGTATGATATATATGTTTTTCATAATCTTCAAAACACTTATTAAACGTCTACGACGAGTCTGAAAATGAGTGAGTTCGGCGTCTACTGGGAAAAGCCCGCCTTAAAAAAAGCGTTAGTGAATAACTATGATGCGCCACCATCGTCATTACAAGTATTGTGGGCCCGAGTTCAAGAACAGTGGGAGCTACTGTCGCCTGAATACTGCGACAAAATCGTCAAACGTCTCGCTGCAGTTAAAAAAGCCAAAGGCTTGTAGACAAAATATTAGAAGGCACAAATTTCAAAAAAGTAAGTGGTGCAAAATTGATTCAATGTTTGTGTTACTAAGATGAGCAAAACTGAATCGATATTAATTTTAGTTTGTAAGCTTATTGCAATGATTTGAGCTTGTTGATTGCACTTAACTTAAAATAAAAAAAATTAAGCAAGATCGATCGATCGTTTATCGTTTTAATTTTTAAACGATAGTTTCATGAGGGTCGTTAGTATTGGTTCAGTTGTGCAACTAACTGTACATACGCGACAAAGATATTATATGGTAGCCATTCTCATTCGCGACCTTAGATCTGGCGCGTTCTTTGGAAAATGCGAAAATAAAACATATCAGTTTCTAAAAAGAGGTCTTCCTCACGCTCACATCGCATTTCGAGTGGAGGGTGGGGGACCCGTACAATTCGTACATGGTATCGATAGTGATAGTTTCGTACGACCTCATATACCCAGCGAGGCGAAAGCAGAAGGTCGACGATGTAGTGTTATGATAAAGACTCGAAAAAATGCACTCAGTTTTTTCCTAAAAAAGATACACCAGCTACCTATTGCGGCGAAAAAGGATGCGCACATTTGCGACGCGATAGTAACAATGAAGCGACCATTAAATATCGCAATCGAGAAGTCAAAGTTAATGATTTATGGGTTGCACCCTATAATGCCACCATACTGCTCAAGTGTGACTGTCATATGAATGTGGAGGCGACATCTACACGGTCTATCATTAAATACCTAATTAAAACATGCGTAAAGGCGTCAATGCATCGCGAGTTACGTTAATCCTGGACGAAATTCGAAATAACGAAATTGAAATGTACGTCACAAAACCTTACATAGGAGCGTGCAACGCGGCGTGGAGACTTAGAATTTGATGTAACAGACCGTGAACCTACAGTTAAACAACTGTCAATCCATTTGGAAGATAAGCAAACGGTATTCTTTCGCGTCCATAATGCTGCCGAAGCGGTGTGTGCCCGTAACTTGTCGAACTCTTGTGAGACCTTAGATCTGGCGCGTTCTTTGGAAAATGCGAATATAAAACATGTCATAGAGTTTCAAAAAAGAGGTACCTCACGCTCACATCGTATTTAGAGTGGAGGGTGGGGGACCCGTACAATACGTACATGGTATCGATATTGATAGTTTCGTACGAGCTGATATACCCAGCGAGGCGGAAGCAGAATGTCGAATTCGTAAATTAGTATTAAATCACATGATACACTGGCCCTAGGGCAAGGAGCATAGAATCTGCAGTGTTACGATAAAGTCATGAAAAAATTCACTCAGTTTTTTCCTAAAAAGAAACACCAGTTACCTATTGCGACGAAAAAGTATTCGCACATTTGCGACGCGATAGTAAAAACGAAGCGACCATTAAATATCGCAACCGGGACGTCAAAGTTAATGATTTATGGGTTGAACCCTATAATGCCACCTTACTGCTCAAGTATGACTGCCATATGAATTTGGAGGTGACATCTGTAGGTACGGTCTATTATTCAATACCTTTTTTTAAAACATGAGAAAAGGCGTCAATGCATTGCGCGTTGCGTTAATCCCGGACGAAATTCCGAATAACGAAATAGAAATGTACGAAACAAAACTTTACATACATGTGAACCTACAGTTAAACAATTGTCCGTCCATTTGGAAGATAAAGAAAAACAAACAGTATTCTTTCACGTCCATAATGCTGTGTGCCCGTAACTTGTCGAACTCATGTGCGACCTTAGATCTGGCGCGTCGTTACCGGTCCGTTACAACCAAGTACCATGTTAATATTACGTCGCATTGTCAAAACAGACTAGTTTCAAAATGTCTAAATGTTGAAATGACTTACACCTATTTCTTAAAATGCCATACTTTTGATAGAACTATAATTCAAATTAACTTTATTGTGAATTTACAAATTTTCAATTCAACCACATCCTAAAATGTCTTAAACTTATATTACATTGATATCAGGGTCATTTTCATTTTAGGTTACCATTTGGTTATTTTTTCTTGTCCCAACTCGAAAAGATTAAAAAAAAAACTACGTATTACAGTATCGTAGATGTTAAGTGTTAATTATATTATTAACACATTTACCTACAGGTTGGAATAGGTTTTAATTGAGATATATTTTATTTTGTACTCAAAATAATTAAATAAAAATACTACTTATTTGGCGTTCCATACAAAAGAGCGATGTCCCACTTCCATTTTTACATGTAAAAATATCAATAAAAAAATATTTTTCTATGTAAGCATACATATATTTACCACTATCCATATCAGCATCGATGGTACTTTATCTTAATAATGTTATTAACAACGAAACAATAACAAACCAGGAGAAAATCGAATCGTTTTATGCACTTGTCGTACAATCTACTATTGGTCTAGCAACATTGTAGGCTTTCTACCAATCGACGAATGACAGCGTCGCCATATTGTTTTAGTTTGAGAACGGTGCAAACAGGTCGCACACGTGATTTTTCTTTCTGTTTTTTATAAGTGTAACGTGAATTTAAGAGGTAAGTACACATAAATAACATAAAAACTTTTGTGAATCGCATAGTCATATTATTAACGATGTAATACAAATGGCAGTAATCATAAAATGTCGTACAATGTCTCTGTAATTTGGCGAAGGTTATGTTGATACCGCGAAATTTGAATGTTCGGTGTAACGTTGCTGTTACACACAATTCTGTGTTACAGTGTGTTACGTAACAAAAAACGGTAAAGCTGCATGCACGACGGACAAAACTCTATTATTGCAAGCTTTTATTTTTTTGCTTTTACTTATGGAGAAAAGATGGGAATACGCTCAGAGCATCCACGTGTTGTTTGTAGATTTCACAAAAGCATATGACAGCATTGACCGAGCTGCCCTGTATTCCATATTAAGAAATTTCAACATACCTAAAAAACTTGTCGATATGATCCGAGTAGCCACCGGCGAAAGCCGAATGCAGGTGAAGGTGGGTAGTGAGTTTACGGAACCCTTCACGGTGAGTACCGGCCTGAAGCAAGGTGACGCCCTTTCACCTATGCTTTTTAATTTGGTTCTGGAACACGTTCTTAAAAGTGTGGTTGCACTTGATTCTGGAGTGGACCTAAATGGACGGCATAGACTGATAGGGTATGCAGATGACTTGGCTTTATTAGGGGAAAACCGTGAAGAGGTAGAAATATCGACAAGAGTTTTGGAGCAGGACGCAGCAAAAGTAGGTCTCAGGATCAATCACGCTAAGTCGGAATACCTCCATATGAAGCGTTTCAGGAATAACCGTGCCAAAAGAGATGACCTACTTGTAGGAGAATCCTCCTACAAGGGTGTGGCGAAATTTAAATATCTCGGTTGCACGGTTACCGACTCGCATACAAGAGAGGACGAGATCAACATCCGCATCCAGAACACCTTACGCTGCAGCGCGGCACTTCATAGGGTGTTGGTGTCCAAGCTCCTCAGCAGATCTACAAAACTGCGGATATACAAAACCGTCATCAGACCCATATTAATGTATGGCTGTGAGGCTTGGACGCTGACCCTTAGGGAGGAGAAAAGTTTGTTAGTTGCAGAAAGAAAGGTGTTCAGAAAAATTCTGGGACCTACTCAAAGTGAAGATGGAAGCTGGAGGATCCGCAAAAACACGGAGATCGCCGAACTAGTGGCCGAACCTAACATCATTGGCGAAACCAAGGCACATCGTCTTCGCTGGATTGGCCACGTCGAGAGAATGGGGGACGATCGAAATGTCAAGAGAGCATACTTGGGCCGACCAATTGGACGACGTCCTATTGGTCGCCCCAAGTATCGCTGGAAAGACATGGTGGAAGCGGATCTGCGTGAGCTAGGAGTCAGCGACAGCTGGCACGAAGTGGCGCAGGATCGGGCAAGATGGCGTGCTCTTGTGTTGGAGGCCAAAACTCATTTTGGGTTGCTGCGCCAAAGTAGTTAGTTAGTTAGTTAGTTTTATTTTTTTGACAGATTTAACGAAAAATACGTTTATTGAATTAAAATTTTATCGCAGCGTATGTACTCGTCCTTCCAGTTAATATTTGCTCATTTTACGATGTCTGTTTGAGTTTATTTATACATTCTATTTCCAAGCGGTCCACTGTAGGACGAATTGACTTGAAAACCGGCATTCGATATTTTTTCGTAAAAACCTATTTTTAAATATACTTTTTGATAGATTTAAGTAAGGAATAAAAAATCTAATTTTACTATGTATCCTTTAACTTTAAATTTTCTACGAAAATAAATGAATATTTACTATCAAAAAGTCGATTTCTATGGAAATTCGGCTGGACTATAAAAAGATAACGGACAGCTACAGAGCTAAGTTACACCAACCGGGCAGGCGAGGCGGGTTAGCCCCGCCCCCAGCCTTCTAGAGACTTACGGATGCAGCCATTTTGGGCTTCCGTCGCGTCAAGGAGATGAAAAAAAAAAAAAAAAAAAATACAGAGCTAAGTTATATAATTATCATTTCGTTCTCTAAACAATTAATATAATAAAGTCAAAGAGTTTAAGTTTCCTTATAAAATACCTAATCCTAATACCTATTGGGTTACATACAAAAATATACTTACTTTATTTTTATCTGCTTTAAATATGCCTTATTTCAAAAAATGTTATTTAACATATTTATACATTCTTATTTACAAGGGGTCTTCATCCATTGGGACCACCTGGGCATTTCTATTTTTAGTTGTCCCCCAAATTACGGATTTGTTAAGGTAGTAAATATTAGCCCATTTGGTAACGAAATCTATACTGCTTTAAATTAAAAAATAAGTAACTAACAGTGTTATTTTTCATTAATGTGATTTTAATTTTTTTTTAACATTGAAAAAGTGCGTTACCAATAGTACGAGAGCCCACGACCAAAACCATGTCTCATAGCAAAAACCCTATAAAATCGTTAGATTGTATGATTCTGAACCCGACTAGGTGTGTAGTAACGGTCGAAAGTGTAGCAACTGCGTGGGAGGCCATTTCTGCTGTGTCAAAAAAAAGACAGTCGGTATTATAGCAATACGTCTGATAGTGAAAATGTACATAGATTTTATAATTGTATTACGAAAAAGTTTGTTTTCAGACATTTTGCGCGTAGCATATAGCCTGAGGGCATTTTTGAAAATGTCAACAAATTTAGCCGACCTGTATCATAGCAATACGGATTTTTTTTTCAACTTTTCGTATTACTGCCATGATTACCAAAAACCTGTTTTCAGACACTTTAAGTGTAGCATATACTCCCAAAAACGAAAATAACGTTTCGGAGTCACTGAGCCACTTACTGTACATCTTTACAGGCAGACACCTCAAAGAAATTGCGGTGTACAGCATAACTATCACCGGATCATCCGAAAAAAATTTGCAAGAAGATTCTATTACTTTATAAGTTTCTCGAGGTAATGCTGTCGATTTTTTAAAATTATTTTTTATTATTTTAATTCATTTTACAATAATGAAGGTTCCAATTTTCGAAATAAAAAATTTGAACTGAACTGCGAATAAAAATGGACTAACAATTGACAACATTTCATATTTATAACAGGTGGAAATTAATATAGAGATCGACAGGGCTTTATGTCGTGTACCTTAAAAAAAATCTTGGAATTTATTCTTCTGTATTTAAGGAAATATAAGAAAATACATCAAATAACTGCAATCTAAGACAATACGGGCTGAATAGGGTTGTTGTCTAAACCAAAGAGCGAAAACATAGATTTGACAGATGACAGATGCATACCGAGTTTTATTAAGTTTTTTTTTAATAAGAAAACCGACTAAAGTAACCGTTCCATTAAGTTCTGGTTTTGGTGTTGCCACATTTTAAAATGAGTATGTTTTTATAAATTAATAATAAAATAAATAATCATCTCAGAAAATAAATAAAAACAGAGATTACTTCATCTTTTTAAGCAGAATTCAGAAAAGTAATAAAATGATAGTCTTAAAAATATGAAATGTTGTCAATTGTGACTAAAAGTTTAAATAATTCAAAAAAAAAAAAACTACAGCGTTATCTCAATAAACTTATTGACTAATACAAACTTTAAGAATTTTTTTCCCAGATCATCCAGTAATGAGTGACACAGTTCACCGCAATGTAACTTTTTTTGCGGCGTCTGAGAGATTGGCTGTCATTGAATCATTTCTGCACAATTGTTAATGAAAATTTCACACAATAGTCTTCAAGTGTCCTTTTATTTTATACTAATCATTCAAATAAATATATATGAACTGTGTCGTCAACAAAAAGTATTGAAAATATGCTTCTTTTATAGTTATTAGGCATTACCCTTATCCCCTCCCCCTTCTTAAATTTTGTTTATCCAAATGCTCACAAATTCAAACGAACGAACCAATTATCAGAATGGATATTCAAAAAATTGTATACGTACACTCAATATTTATTTTCTAAATTTTTCTGTAGGTACTTCTGGACTTTAGTATATAATTTCTTCTTGTTCTTTATAGATTTTTTTTTCCTTGCGTGTCTAAATAAATGGGAATTAAAATATAATTGTAAGAACGAAATCCGATAATTAAATTAAACATCCCAATTTCGAATTTGTCACATTACAGTGAAGAACCTGAAGGTGATCGAGGAGCGGAAGAGAGTACGACAGCGGACGACAGTGCGTTAGCGGACGACAGTACGGTAGCTGTCGGCAATACGGTACCTGATGACAGTGCGGTAACTGATGTTGCTGACAATACGGCAACTGATGATTCGACTGCCGATGAAAATACACACAGCTGTATTATTTGCTGTAAATACAGGATATACGTGAAAAGACGCGCGGTATGTTTGATAAAAGCGACCAACACTTTCATCGAATTTATTAAGGCCGTGTCCACAGAGTACAACAACATCGAGATGCTGCGTAAAATCGAAACTCTCAAAGATGACAACTGCTTCTATCACAAACATTGCAAAACAAAGTTTGAATGGCACTGTAAGAATGATCTCGAGAAAAAAAACGAAAAAACTTGGCACAAAAAACAACAATGTCATACTGACGCGTACGACAAAATTTGCATACTTATTCGCGAACGCGTTGTTGAGAACAATGAATGTCTCTTTTATAATTTCATCTCAGAAAAGTACATCGAGTTCCTGCACGAACAGTTTGACAACGTCTCCAACGTCGAAAAACCGGATTTTTTTTCGTCGCGTCATTTGGAAAAGAAGTTATTGGTAACGTTCAACACTGAAATAAAAATCATTTTCTCGGACAACAAAAAGTATATCGCTCCATACGCTGGTCACATCGTCAGCAATCAAGAATTTTTCAAAAACATCGAAACGAGACAAGCGATATACAACATCGGGCAGATAATCAGACGAGAGATAATTAACGCGGACAAGACAAAATTACCGGAGGATATAACGGTGCAAGATCTCATCCGAGGTGAATGCGATTCTGTACCACCGTTGCTATCGTATCTCTTGCAGTGTATCATTTGCGGTGATAGTAAAGGCGTAAGTCAATCTCGTCATGAATTAAAGAAATCCTCGCGCGACTTAAAAATGTTTTCCCTCGGTCAGGACATTATTTATGCAGCTACGAACGGCAATATTAAAACCTCGAAACATGTCACTCTGGGAATGGCGTTAAAGAGTCTCTCGAGCAGCAGGAAAATTGTCGACCTTGTCAACAAATACGGTCACTGCTGTAGCTACAATGTCATCGAAGAGCTAGAGACTGAGCTGACATTCACATCAACGCAACAGAACAAATTATGTCCCGAAGACATAATTCTCGCCGATAATTTGTGTACTGGAGTCGCGTTCGATAACTTCGATCGGTTCGTCGATACTCTCACTGATAAAGACACTCTCCACGACACTGTCGGGATAATTTACCAAAATATACCTAGTGACGCAAATTTTACCGCTCCAACCGACGCTTCTGTACAAAGTGATGATACTGCAGCCGCTTCTACAGATGAAACGCCGCGACGTCGAAAAAGAAGAAGATGTTTCGACGCTATCGTCAACGAAATCGTGCCTTACACGAAAAAACCAAAAATCGATTCCTACTTCTCAACTCCCAGTATCGGTCAAATCTCAATCAAACCTGAAGTTTTTCAGACGTGGAGGAACCTTGATCTTGCTTGGCTTTTTTCACACACACTGGACATTCCCGATACCCCTATGTGGACTGGGTTTAATAGCCTCATAACTGAAGACACCTCTGCTTTGCAGAAAGTATCGTATTTGACGCCTATCAATGCATCTCCTACAGATAATTCCGTAGTACACCTCACTTTGAAAATGGCTCAACAAGTAGCTGAAGAATGCAGTTCGGAATACATGCAAGTAACGTACGATTTAGCTATTGCAAGAATTGCATTCGGAATTCAGTTCCAGGAAGCGCCGAAATTCAACAACGTTTTCATACATCTCGGCGGATTTCATATAATGATGTCATACTTCAAAGTTATCGGCTCTTTCATTGAGGATTGCGGTATTACCAATATTCTGGTGGACAGTGAAATTTTGGCGAATGGTTCATTGAAGGGTTTCATTTCAGGTACAAATTTCAATCGATGCAAAAGACTACATCCCCTTGTATCGCTCGCGTTTCAAAAACTGCATTTCAATACCTTCGTCGACCGTGAAAAAATTGTCATCGAGAAATCAATTGAAGATTATTTGTTTCAATTACAAAAGCAACGTTTCACGACGCCTACTCGTACAATAGAACACGAAGCAACTCTCGAATTGTTCGAGAAGTATGACAACTTTACCGAACAAACATTGCAAGGAAAGCATGGACTAACTGCTCAGTTTTACACCGTTTACATCCGATTAGTGTCCTATTATAACATGCTGAACAAGAGTATCAGAACCGGAGATCTGAAAATGTATGTTTACATTCTTGCAAAAATCACTGTTAACGCAAATTGAAGTCATATTAATAAATTGTCATCGAATATTGTAACTAGTGACGCCATCTAGTGACGTCACCGTCATGTGAATTCAATGTTATAAGATTCATTCATAGTTTGTTCAGTTGACGCTTGCCGCGACCCCCGCGGCAGCGCTGTGTAACTAACGTAGGAATTTGGAATGCGTTCAATAGGAAATTAAATACGCGAATAGTGTGTATTTATTAAGGGTTATGTTTTAGCTCGACTGCGGAGTCTACAGCGGGCGTATATGTAGATACTTCATTCAATTGTAATCATTCAGTGAGCTGTCAAGACGTTTTCTTGCTCTCTCTTGCTATCACGGCGTCGTCTAGGGCAGCCGCACCATTGTCATTGTAATTCATATTCAAAGACCGCGTGGAACGCCGGCCATTTTGTGTCATTTAAGTAATCAGTTCGGGGAACGATTGTATATTTATATCGATCAGTTGTATCGTAATAATAGTAGAAGTTAATAAACGCGAGTGTAAATAGTTACTGGAAGTATTAATTGACGCGTGACCCGGGAGTGGAACCTTTCTACTATCATACAGCGAGTGGACCTCGCATTGTCCAGAGCCGCAGGGTAGCGGATCTGGTGGTGGCCTACAGGATTACGGACGAGGCAGGCTGCGGAAGCAGGTGCCGAGCAACACCAGCGCGGAGGCGGCGAGCCGGGCGACGGCGCCGCGCGAGTGGAATTCGCCGTTGGTATTGCATCACTTTTAATCTGCACGCGGGGAGCGTAGCCATTTCACATCCTAACATCACCCTTATATTATTCAACATATCAGTAGTGGCCAATCGGGAAGTCTGGCCATTATATTGCACATTTAGGGTGAGCCCAAGACGGGGATCACAAAAATATATAGAACAATCACAAACTTTTTCTTCGCGTTCAATCACCAAAATTATTCTCGTTGGCTGGTATATTATGTCAGCAAGCTGTGCAGGATCGACGAAACCCATCCAGGACTGCGTTTCTCATTAGAACAAGGATCATTCGGAGTACGAAGAACGGAGAAATCTTTTTCCAGAATACCTGTTGACCTGACTTTGGAACAAACGATTAACGGCGAAGCAGCTCGGAAGCTAATCGGAATAATTCACATGACAAATTCGGTGGCTGCAAGGCAACGTTGGGCAATAAATCACAGTGCTCGAGCTCGAATAATATCACATGTGCTGAAAACCGCTGGAATCGCCAAGAATCAGGATATCACCTCGGAACTGAAGAGTTCTCGCATTCGAAAGAGTCACCAGCAAGTTGAGAAATTCACAAGGACTTTACAACAATACATGAATCCTTTCGACAATTCGTTAGACGCTGATAAGTTGTACAACATCACAACTGGAGAAGCTGCTGCACAAAATACCACTGACTTTCTGCTCAACGTCGAATCTCGAGGAGAAACTTTGCGCAATAATTTCATAACCGAGGTAGAAGAGAGACATGCACGTTTTCAAGAACCAATAAAAAAGAATCCAGTCTTCACATTCAGCACGGTAAAGAAAAAGAAAAAAGTTGTACTCGGTGGCAAGGTTCAAGAATTGAGGCTACAAAGAGACTTATTTGGGCGGCTTTTAGCTTTGTCCTTAAAAAAAAAAATAAGTAACGAAAAAGTGTTGTGTTACCCGATAACCCCAATGCCGCTATCACTTTTTCACATGGACGGTACAATAAATAAAACCGACAAATCAGCATTGATGCGAGACCTTGAAAAAAAAATCGAGAGCACGGAGCCAGAGTACAGATGTTTTCATTATCGATGGGTTCTTTTTACTGCACACCTTAAAAGACATACCACGAACATTTGGAGATATCTCGAAAAAAAATTTGCACATTTTGTGTAAACATAATGTTGAGAGGATCGATCTGATATTCGACAGGTATTTCTGCCCGTCGATCAAGGACACGGAGCATGGATTGCGAAAAAACGTAAAATCGACCGATTTTCGAATCTCAGGACCGCAACAAGTTCGACCTTCCGATTTCGCTAAAGAATTGAAAAACATCAAATTCAAAGATGCTCTGGTCAAATTTATTATCAACAATTGGTCAGAACAAGACATGGCGCACATAATCGCAAACAAAATCATCAACATCACGGCTGCCCTATATCAAAACCTAGTAAGGGACAAATTTTTGGATTTTTGTTTTTTAACTTATTTGTACCAACCTAGTAAGTCCTCAGCTGGTGACAGAGACACCAGCTCAAAAATCGTTATAATAACCAGAGTTTTCAATGCGTCGAAACCTAGTAAGTAACATGTCTAGTAACTGTTTACCGTTGTCAAACACAGTAAGTCACATATCCCATATCAAAACATAGTAAGGGCGTGAGACATACTAGGTTTTAGGCTGGTCAAAGGGCCTTACTAGGTTTCTGATCTGGGAATCAATGCGCCGGCAGGGGCGCGGGGCACCTAGTATCACTGTGTTCGGTCAGTCCACGACAAGGCGCCGGCGCAGCCACATTGCGTGCTGTTTAAATTAACTGTCGTTTGGATGGTTTTGAAGTATTGCGTGCAATATGAAGCGCCATTTACAATTTCATAGATCGAAGCAGTTGTTAGAGGCAGCTATTAATAAAAATAAGAGTCAAATCTCCGAATATGTCGGGTAAATGTATTTAAATACCATCTTTAATTTCCAACACATTCATTTATTATTTTTTGTTACATAGGAACCCCTACATTATCCCTTTAATACATACCTAATTATAAAACTTCGCTACTACAAACATATGCGAAGAGTGTCTGTGTCTTCGCTATAAACGTATAATACCTACTTAAGTACAACTAGATCATTGTTGTGTTTACAGAGTTAATGTTCAAAATAGTGAGTTACCAACGTTTTTTGCACACATTCAAGAAGACACAGAAAGAATTCCAACTGGGTGAGTTGTTTAATAAAATAAATGGGCTTGTAAAGAACTTATAGGTATTTCTCTTTTCTTATTAAATACCTACATAGTAACAAACACGTGTATATAAAATACAGGTTTCAGTGTTTTAGCTGGTTAAAATACAAGTAACAAGCATTATAATTTATACTAACCTACCACCCACTCATTTAATAAATTATTTTACTTGCATATATAACATTGAAAATGTTCATACGTACATTCGGATAAGTTCAATCGGAATTTCACCTGGAGTTTAATGGTTGATTTGTTGTGTAACCCAACACTTGTATACTAGGTTTACATTTGAATAAAACATTTTAAACGGATTATATCACGTATATTAATTATTTGAGCCTCCCTGACGTTTCGGTACCTTTACAGATACCGTTGTCAAAGGTTGACTGAGAATAACACAATTTTTCTCTGCCAAAGTTACATTTGTGCAAACTACCCATTTTATAAATACACATTTAAAATAAAGGTAGGTATTCCATACCTACATGCCAGATGGGCCTAATGTGCAAAGACAGTTAGGTACCTACAGATGTGCCAGAAGGGCATTTACTATTTTATTTAAAAGGTTTTGTTTTAAATATCTTGGATGTCGACGACAGGAATACCAGTTAAGACCTAGTAAGGGCTCCCTTACTAGGTATGAAGCTGGTTTAATGTAAGAAACTAACACGGGTAAATACATTTTCAACGTTAGTAAGGGGTATAAAACGTGCATATATAGTATATATTATAAAATGAAGTTATTGATACATACACTTGTTAGTACTCTACTTATTCATGTACTTTTTATTATTATTAATCAAGAGTTCTTTTGAGGCTGCCACGTTTTATGTTTTTAGGCTCTCCTGTAAAATTTGGTCTGGAGCCCTTACTAGGTTTTGATATAGGGCAGCCGATCAATCACGACATGTGTTATGAATATTCGGTGAAAGGTGGTTTTGTTATCCAAACAATCAACGAAGATTTAACTTGCCAAGAACACGAAGAGGCAGATACGAAGATCGTTTACCATGTCTGCTAAATGAAACAACGGGGTAAAGTAACGATTCGATGTTCAGACACCGATATATTAATAATAATGCTCGGAAATATGGAATTTGTAGAAAGTGTCGTCCAAATTTCTATGGATGTTGGTGTTGGCAATTCCCGGCGTTACATTGATGTTTCACGTTTATACATTGGGATCCACTCTGGCAAAATCTTTACCTGCTTTCCATGCAATGACCGGCTGCGATTATAATCCCGCGTTATATCGCAAGGGTAAAAAAAGACCATTGACGATGCTGAAAAATTCGAAACGCTATCAAGAAGCTTTCGGTGATTTGGGCAGCTATCGGGTGTTCCAGAAAGTATAAGCACGTATTTGAAGTGCTACTATTTTTTTCTGAATAACTATAAAAAAAAAGTTTTAATGTAGGTTTTCTGTTTCCATGGTTACCAACAAATACGGTTATTATTTGAAGTGCCTTTCTGTAAAATACTCAAAATGCGAGGCATTTCTCCAGAAAAACGTAAAATTATCGTGCACAAATGGTGTACAGGCCCTAACATATCTAACGTTAAAACAGTTGGCGAAAACGGAGGGAGTCAGCAATGGAGCTGTACGTACAGCTATACGAAAGTACGGCGAAGAATACTCTTTTTGCGATGCACCCAAAAGCGGCCGAAAACCAGGACCTGCAAACCGAAATTTAGACCGGAAAATCGCTCAAGCATTCAGCAGAAAACCCGATCTATCTGTTAGGGATGTGGCCAAAAAACTACAGACATCGGCAAGCAATGTTCATCGAGCCAAAGCAAGAATTGGTCTTAAGACATTTAAAAAACAGAAAAAACCAAAACGAAGCAGCAAGCAGGCCGCAAGTGTAAAGCCAAGAGCTCGAAAATTTTATGATACTCTGCTGTGCCGAAAATCAGCATGTATTATTATGGATGACGAGACTTACATAAAATTTGATTATAAAATGCTCCCAGGTGATCAATTTTATACCGTACGAGAGGGCCAGGATATCAGTGATGCCAACAAATCCATCTTCACGGAAAAATTCAGTAAGAAAGCAATGGTTTGGCAAGCTATTTGTGAGTGCGGTAAATTATCTAAGCCATTTGTGACTACGCAAACAATGAAGTCCAATACTTACATTGTAGTATGTAGCTAATGTCTACATTTTAGTATTCAACAGTAACACAATGGTTTACTGTAACATAATGCATATTGCTTGGATAAGCGTTAACCTTATTGTAAAAATGTATATAAGCTAATGTTTTAAGTAATTAAACGTTCACTACTATCTAGAGCTCGGCATATACTTTATCTCCAACAACGTCCCTTCTCTACCACCTTCATTTCATATATTTCATGGCGATCCTGCCAGGATATATATATTTTTTTTATGGGGTGAAATATATGAAATGAAGGTGGTAGAGAAGGGACGTTGTTGGAGATAAAGTATATGCCGAGCTCTAGATAGTAGTGAACGTTTAATTACTTAAAACATTAGCTTATATACATTTTTACAATAAGGTTAACGCTTATCCAAGCAATATGCATTATGTTACAGTAAACCATTGTGTTACTGTTGAATACTAAAATGTAGACATTAGCTACATACTACAGCTTCCCCGTAAGATCCCTTCAACATCACCGAGTGCTTAAATCGTCGCTTACTGCCTATGATCCGCGAGCATGATGGACCTGTGTTATTTTGGCCGGATTTGGCATCCGTGCACTACTCGAAGAACACGTTAGCTTGGTATAAAGATAACAAAGTCGAATACGTGCCTAAGGATAAGAATCCTCCGAACTGCCCAGAAGCCAGGCCTATTGAGACTTTTTGGGCACTTACCAAAGCATATCTCCGGAAAAACACCAAGCCTGCGGATTCCATTGAGGCTTTCAAAAGAAACTGGTTGAAAGCCTCCAAAGTCGTCGGTAACAAGTCTGTGCTGAAGCTTATGTCTAGTGTCAGGTCCAAGGTCCGGTCTTTGGCTTACAATTAATGATGTTTTTTTATTTTTTATTTGATTGGTTACACAATATGTTTATTGCATGATTCATTATAAAAAAATGGTTAAAAATTAATATTGCTTCGTTTAATTCTATATAGAACTCGTGCTTATACTTTCTGGAACACCCGATATACTTCTGATAGTGACAAGGTATTCCCCGTTTTGGATGAATTCACGTGCAGATTGTACAACGAAAAAAAAATTAATAACGTCGATTTAGCTCGACTCAACATTTTTTCGAAGACATATAAAATTAAAAACGACGAGGCTTCGACAACTCTGAATCTCCAGTTATCTAATTACGACGACTGCAATCTGCCACCATGCAAAACGGAATTGGAGAAACATTTATTACGAACAAAATATATTGCACAAGTCTGGAGCAACGCTCATACCAAAACGCCAACCGAACTGAACCCTGCAGATTGCGGATGGTATGAAGACGAGGGACGATTTCAGTTTTCGTGGTTCTCTGGCAACCAACAACCTGAGTTGAGCAACGTTATTTTGGACGACAAATCATCATCCACAACAGGTACAGTTTACATGGCTTTTGCTGTTAATTTCATAAATAAGTTCGTGATTTTCACTAACGATGTTTATTTTACAGAAGAGGACGTTGAAGATCTCCCGAGCGACGTCGAGAGTGATTTCGAAGACGACGATTCCGAATCCGACAGCGATTGAATACGAGAATATTTTGTAACTTTGAATAAACCGTTTTTTTTTTCAACTTCATCCCAGTTTCCTTTTGTGCGATTTATTTCAGTCCTTCAACTTCAATGTTACGGTTTCGGGTAAATTCTTTGTTAATTATCATCTAATAAATTCAGGGTCGCAACGTATTCATTGGTTTGTAACAGAAAATTCAAGATGCCTCAATACGATTTTTAAATGATATCTGAGTATCGAAAAGTTGTCTGATAGAGAAGGTGCCACACTTAATTTGTCTGATATACATTTTTTGCACATGTGGACAACTTATTTTATCATGTCCAACAATTTTCAGACATATTGCTATGATACCGATCGGTAAAATTTGTTAACATTTTCAAAACGGTCTCAAAATTTAATGCGTTCACATTTCCGTCTGAAAATTGTTTTGTTCGCATCAAATAACCAAAATTTACTAATAAAAAAGATTTTCAGACGTATTGCTATGAGACATTTTTTTTGTCTCATTTTTAATTTTTTTAAGTGATTTTACGGGTTTGCGCTACACCACTAACGTCTGAAAAATATGTTTCCGGTATCTCAGAACTATCATTCAACTACAGTCTGCAAATCAGACATATTGCTATGATGCAGTTCGGTAAAATTCTTTGACAATTTTGAAAATTCGGTCAGATCAAACGCTACGCGGAAAATGTCTGATATTGGTATTTTCGAGTTCAGGATAATCGTATCTATCGATTTGATGCGGTTTTGGCCGTATTGCTATGAGACAAAAATTTTGGTCGTGGGCTCTCGTACTATATAATTGGCTCTGTATTACTAGTCATGTTACTACTTGCGTAAAATAAGCTGTTGGTTCTCCATGTACAAATAAATAAATAAATAAATAAATTACCGCCATTGCTAGTGACAATGCTGCCAATGTAACTGCAGCAATTAAGGCCGGTGATTGGAGGCAAATTCCCTGCTTTGCTCACTCCTTAAATTTATGCGTGCAAACAGCTTTAGGTGCTATTTCTGACTCGTTAACAAAAGTTAAATGCATCGTAGAGTATTTTAAAAGGAGCACACAAGCTCTTACGAAATTGAAGCAAATGCAGCGACAATTGGAATTTCCAGAATTAAAATTAAAACAGGATGTTCCAACTCGCTGGAACTCCACATATGACATGTTGGACAGGATAATAATAATAAAAGAAGCTGTAACTGCCACACTTGCTACGACAAGACCAGATCTTATGCTGAGTGTGGATGATTGGGCCACAGTGGAAGCAGCAGTGCCTATTTTAAAAATGTTTTACGACGTTACAAAAGAAATTAGTGCTGAGAAAAATGTAGGTAAGCCTATCTAAAGTTATCCCATTGTGCAATATTTTGAATTTAAATATAAGGAAGCACATCCATTCAGATACACAAAATATTCCTGCAGTCCAACTAATGGTAGAAACTTTGGCAAATGGACTGGAGCGTCGCTTCAATTATGTGCAACATCACATCTTAAACACAGAAGCGTCCCTATTGGATCCCCGATTCAAAGATAAGGGCTTTCGGGACAAGTCTTTGGCCGGCATGAACGCCGTTATATTTACCCATTGCTCTATGATTATGTACAGAGGCGGTTAAATATAGTAGCGACCTCGGTTCCCTGTGAACGCATTTTTTCAAAGCAGGGAATATTCTAACAGAACGCAGGACAAGACTTGCCTCGAAAAAGTTGCAAGAATTACTGATTATTAATTGCAATATCAAATAAGACTGAAAGGCACAAATGTAAATATTGAAATGTAAATATTGTATTATTGGAATCATTGTACATATCACAGATTTTTAATTACGCCAATCTAGATAAGCTAACTGTTTTACCAACTCGTCGTTTTCTCTTTTAAATCTAGATTGACAGTCCTAAGCCTGTTCAAGTATGAAGGAAAAACTGTTTTATATGTATAAAATATATAGTGTGTCGTAAAAAAATAACTACAATATCTATCTAATTGACCGACATCTCTAGTTCTCTACTCACTCGTGAACGATATAGTCTAAAGATCTACTGAGCTAAATGAGTGATACATATCTCGGTGAGCTAAAGACACATATCACACTTTTCACTTTAGTGACACATTTTGCGCACCTCTAATGAACAGCCTCCCTCCATCTTGGTATAGGAGATGGGAGTGCGATGGCCTAAAAATTGATGGAATTTTAATAATTGTATACTTTTATAATAAAATATAATGTTAGAGTTAATGAATTTGTAGCATGCGGTAGTTTGCATGCTTTAGTTGCTACGATTAAATTTGTAAAAGGTGCACGTCTGGTTTTTAGTCGGCAAGAGTCCGGCACTGCCTGGGTCCTCCCTTCCCAGGCGTCCATGAGGATTTTTTCCAGGCGTGCACCCTAATAAATTTGAAAAGAGGTATACTTTTAAAATAATTATTTTTGTCCAAAATAATAGATTACTCATCCTTAATTTATCCGAAAATGATATATCACATGCCATATTATACAATTTTAGAGAAATGTTGCTTTACTTAAAGCGCGGCAGCGTCGGACTTCTCCCCCCCTAAGAAGTGCTTAAACTGCAACGAATTCGGCCGATGAGGTGTGGTACAGGTGTACCTCATGTAGTTTATGGGCTCACGCAGATTGTACTGGGTAGGAGTCTGCCAAGGGCTATGTTTACGATTTGTGTTCGATTTTTGTAGGTATGTTCCTCATTGCCCAAAGGTGACCACACTAACCCATACCTCAGTGCAATGGGAGTCAAAACAGTTTATTTTTTACTTTTATATTTGCCAAAGATGATTATTAATGTGATGATAATTGATCTCAAATGATAGCTAATTAAGTAGATTTTGTTATCCCTTTCCGGCCGACTTGATACAATCGTGCAACTAACTTTGAAAAAATCCTGTGTGCGCTCTAATTCTTTTTTGGCGCCCGGGGCGGCATCGATCTATCGTGCAAACACTATTGCCGAGCTTGAATAGTAAAAGGGGTAAATCTGTTGCGTCAGTCGGCCACGCGGCGTTCTCAAGGATGGCGGCGTTTTTTGGCGGGAGCAGCACTACACGTGAGTAATTGTTTTTTACGATTTTATGTAATTACATAGCAATATTATTAGTGATCAATGTAGCTAAAGAGTTTACTTTCAGTGTGCAACGTAAATTTAATTGTTAATCTAGTAATTTCAGTTAACTATGCGCTCATAAAAACTAATTGCACGATTGTGTGTATTCGGCCATAGGCCCTAATACATATATGAAAATTATTTGCACTATCGTGTATATTCGGCCCTTAGGCGAAAATTTAATTGTCAGTAATAATAATGACTTCCATTATTTTTTGGAACTTATTCAGTTTCTAACGTCAGGATTCTTTGATTACAGGGCGTCCACTAAAAGATATTGAGATACAAGATATTTTAGGTGACGGAAACTTATCAGATATCGAGGGTCTTGATAATGAGGATGAAATATCGCCGTTTTCTTTACTTGACTGGCTTGAAGGAGATAGCCCCGAATCACAGAATGTCCTAGAGGAGCTAGATGCACCAAATGAAGCTATGTGCAACAGCAGTACCTTGAATAGTACTTTAGTGACAACGGGTACGCTCTCAAACGACTGTTCTGAACAACACAATGTTGATCAAACTCTTACATCTAATACCAGCTGCCGGGCTACTTCCCTTGCAAGACCGTCTAGAGGTAGAAAAAAGAAAACTAGTGGTTTGCTTCGCTCAAAGTCTACGCCAACGTCACAACAGCTTTCCGCCAGTAGGAATACTACTGCCCGCCACGCCAGTACACCAAGGCCGGATTCAACACAGAAGAAAACTCAAAAGCCGAGCTAAATCTACGCGTACTTCAAAGCAAGCTGCTGATGCGGCTACCAGCATGTTAGCTAGGACAAGCACAAGACGTCAAATCGGTCAACCTTGGCAGCAATTACCTTTTCAGAACAAACCCCATGAATATCCCCCTCCTCCCGTGAAAGAAGTACGAGAACCAATAGATTACTATAACGAGTATATGGACGATGACTTTTTTGAAAGAATCGGCTATTGCACCAATATGTATCCCTTGAGAAAAACAGGAAAAGAACTGAAGACGAATCGCGCCGAAATAATGCATTTATTTGGCATACACATACTTATGGGCTGTATTCCTTATCCACGATGGAAGATGTACTGGCGAAAAGGTATTTCGATGGATAAGATCACTTCAGTTATGACACGGGATCGCTTTTCGACTTTGCGAAACGCCCTCCACGTTGTTGATACTGACACGCCACCACCTGGAAATACAAACTTCCTTTGGAAAGTACAACCAATGTTAGATCAAATACGCAAAGGATGTTACAAGCAAGAACGAGTGCCAGGATTTTACTCTGTTGACGAACAGATGATCCCGTTAACCGGACGTTGTGCAATAAGACAAGTCGTAAAAAATAAGCCTTGTCCAGTAGGACTAAAAAACTTCGTTCTAACGACTTCTACCGGATTAATGCTGGACTTTGACATTTATAAGGGAGCTAAGACAATGTTTGGCCCCGACATGTCACTTGGATTAGGTCCAGCTGTGGTTCTTCACCTATCTCGAAGTGTGCCCCCAGGAAGCTGTATATATCATGATAGATATTTTACAACCATACCACTTGTTGAAGAACTCGATAACCGCAATATACACAGCACTGGGACAATAATGACAAACAGAATTCCAGAACGATCTACCCTAAAGTTTAAAGATGACAAGACAATGCAACGCGGAGAGAGTCAGCAGATCGTCAGAGGGTCAGTCGCAGTAGTTAAATGGAAGGACAACAAAAGTGTGTTTTTAACGTCAAACTGTTCTGGATCAGACAAAACTGAAGTTGTGAAACGATGGGATAAAAAAGCTCGATCGTACGTGGATGTAACTGCTCCACAAATAGTAATGAACTACAACAGACACATGGGAGGAGTAGACGTGTTGGACCAACAAATGGAATATTACCGCACTTTTATAAAAACCAAGAAATGGACGCTCAAAGTACTAATTCACTTCTCTGATTTAGCTACAGTCAATGCATGGAGAGCTTATAAAATCGATTGCGATGCTAATAAGTATCCTGGTTGCAAGATACTAGATTTGCTCGATTTTCGTCTGGAACTTCATGAAGTTCTAGTCAAAGCACCACCAAAAAGGCGAAATGAAGTTCTAACACATGAGGCCTCTGATGATGAAATGCCAGTGATGCCAAGAAAGTACCAAAAGCCTGCTAATCCACCTGTGTCCCTAATTTATGATGGTTACGATCACTTGCCCGAGTTTGATGATATCAAATCGCCAAGAGCCTGCCAATTTCATCGTTGCTGCAGCCGAACCAAGACACGTTGCATCAAATGCAATGTGTACCTCTGCATTGCACGTAATCAGAATTGTTTTAAAATGTACCACACAAAGTGATACATTATGAGGATATATTATTTTGTTTTTTATTTTTTATTTTTGATTGAGTTTATTGAGAGTTGAGACTTCTAAGTTAGCTAGATTCATAAAATAACTGTGCCTATGAATATGAACCAATGTGATAATAATAATTAAGTACTTGATTGAAGACTGATACGTATTATTAAAACGAATTACTAAAAATAACGTCTTTTATTAACACTACCTTTACTACAATGATTTTGCACGATCGTGCATTTACAAATATGGCCTGGTCGTCACGATCGTGCAGTCAACTTGCACGGGGAATGGTTACGGTTGGATTTTTTTTTTTTTTTTTACGATAGTATAAAGTAATAGATCTCGATTAATTGGTAAATTTTAAGTGTTTTCGTAAATTAGGTTTCTCGGCCGGAAAGGGTTATGAGGCGGTTGCAACGAAGATTTTGTTTCATTTTTTTTTATTCTTGCTTAAATGATCCCCCCCCCCCCCCCCCCCCATTACCCTTCCTACCCTAGTCTCTAAGCTTTCTGAGTGACATCGGGAATACTCAGAAATGTCCAGAGTGACTTGGATGTTGTTCGCACTTCAGCCGAATGCGACCTTTGGGGTAATAGCCGCAAGCTCGGAAAAACACGATAGTTTTATCTCTTTTATGTGAACATTTCTTACTGGCTCCGCACACTACGGCTTCTTGAGACCGCCACAGTACACTTGTGTCTTTTCCACGCTCGAGGTGAGAAAAAGAGAGATGTACTGTCGCGGCCACAAGAAGCCGTACGTGTGCGCAGGCTTAGTGTATGCGTCTATGATGACGGGCACGCTACGCCCAACACAACTTCCACCAACCTTGTAAATGTTACCAGTAGCAGCTGACACTCTTGTAGCTTTCTTAGCAGTTTCCATTGTGTGTTGCATTTATTACAGAATTTCGGTAAATATTTTTACGAGACTTGACTAAATCCAGTTTGGCGGAGCGGGTAGGTAGTAGACAGCGCAATGGCCAAGGTACCGCATTTGAGAACCCAAGAGCCACAAAAGACCAATAACACCAATATCACACTTTATACTCTCGCGGTTTATACACATAATTAACACATTAGCACATTACATACATTTGGCCGACAGCTCCAGTAACAACTCGCTGTTTCACCAGTACATCTGAGACCACGGCGTGTGCAACCACGCCGAAACGTTAGATTATGAAGGTAAATAAGAAATATCGCGTTAGATCAGTTATAATCTGTGTTAATAACACCAATATCGCTTTAGCAGGACCGTGGGCTGGGCAGGAATAGTTGACGGAATATATGGATTAGAGACACAACAAGACCAGCCGGACCACTTTCAGTAGTTTTCGACTTTTTTGGTAGATTTCAAGCAAAATGGATACGGTTTTAATATGAAAAAATAAGTCAGTAGTATTTAGTAGTTTGTATCCACATTTTTATTGAAAAACTGGCTACACTAGCGGGATATCCCCATACTTAAGAGGTGATTCCCGATTCTAGTGAGATTCTCTCAGTAAATTGTGTGCCAGCACCAAAAACCCCAAATTCAAAACTATTTCTGATTTTTCAAAGCAGTTGCTATGCCTACCCATATCCAGTGGCGTGCACCTTATAAAGACAAAAAGACACTGCCTACCCTAGTTGATTACAGAAAGGAAATATATTATTTATTGTTACAATCATTACCTTTTTATAAAATTATATAAAACAAATGTACAACAATAATCAATTTGCGATCCGCGCCATCTATCGAGTCGGTGCGCCAAAATTACGTACGTATTGGTCGATTCCGTGGAGATTGACTTGAACGATTCCGCGGCACTAGCGCCGCTTCGCCCCGTAAGCGGTAAAGACAGGCGATTTTCTGTCTAAATTTATATTTGTGTGCCTCGTGGTAACACGGACCGCATGTGTGTGCGTTCTTATAAAAATATTGCACACAATAACAAAACTCACGCACACAAATACAGAAGTAAGACATTGTCTCATGTCTTTTACTTCCTTACGGAAGTAGGATGTTTCCGACCCGCGACTCGACACGCCGAACAACATTCGGTGCGAGCGAGGCGCGAATACCGCGACGCCCGATATTAAGCGAACAATTCCGAACGGGTAGCCTGTCTCGCTCTCTCCTTAGCTATTATTTGTAGATTCGAACTTCCGATGTTGACTGTGTAACGAATTTAAAAAGGCGCTTTTTTGTAACTTTAATTAGCGCAAAAACAGTACTATTTAAGTTTGTCGTATTTTTGTTACCTATAGGTTTTGCATACTTGGACGCCATTATTGTTTGTTTTGATTATTACGTGTGATAGTGGTGAAGCGAATAAAAACTTTTAGTGTATTCTTTTAATTGTGATAATTGTGGTGGTGTTTATTGTTTGCGGTCGTCAGTTAATAGAGGAAATTATTTAGAGACGGTCGATTTGCTTGATATTTGAGAAGACGAAGAATAAAAACTGTCCCGCAGTATTTCTGTAAGTTATTAGGTTCTCAAAATTTTGTGTCTACCCTGTCGTAAAACTCTGTGCACGCCACTGCCCATATCGAACGCGATATGTGAACAGATTTTCTCGGCAGTAAATAGAATCAAAACGAAAGATCGGAACAGGTGCCATAATGAAAATGTTTCTGCTCTTTTGCACGCAAAAGAAAGTGTAAGTGAAGCAGGTAACTGCACAAACATCGAACCTGATTCAGGAATGTTAAAAATTTTGAAAAACGAGAAACAATTATACTGAAGCGAAATATTTAAACAAGTCGACAGTGATGACGTCAGCGACGATGTTGATGATTCTTAAGAAGGTAGGTACTATAAAGAAAAAAATTATGACGTTAAAAAATTACGTTTTTTATTTACTATCTATTTGCATAAAAAATCCTTAGCACCTGTAGTGTACTCGCAATTGATCTGATTTTAAATTCAGAACCTTGTTTCAAATCGAATATTTGTCAATGGTACATTTATAGTAGAATAGAATAAATATGAACTTCGGTAGATTTTAGTAGTTTTTGATTACATTTTTAGTATAAATGCCGATTCTAAAGTGGTCACGCTGAACGAGACCTACGACGACAGTGCCAGCAGAATTACAGCCACAACACGACCAGGCCCTAGCTGTAAATTCTAGTTGGAGTTCGACAAAGAATGGACCCACTGCCTATTTCTGCACTATTATAAACACTTTTCAGCGTTTTCATGAAACTGGCAATTTCAGTATTCGGCGCTACTAACACTTGAACTTTTGGAAATCAATTTTTATTTCCCTGCGCATCACTAATGATTGCTTGAAAAAACAACAATAAAAAATTAAAACTCAATTAAACTAACCCACTTTAAAACCCTTATCATTATTTGACACTAATTAGCTGTTATTTTCAGCATCGGCAGCATCACCCATAAACATTGAGACAGGATACATTTTATCAAATAATAATAACATGATATAACAATTACTATTTTCTTTACACTGGTGACTTCCGCTATCATCCAAAAAACCAAAATAATCAGAATTAAACTTGAATCCTACGAACTCGAACTTAGTCGCTTTTCAAAACACTATTTTTTTTTTAATTATAAAATGCCAGAAGGATCCTACAAGTCAAAAATAATACACCAAAATACCAAAGAAATGGAAACAAAAACTCATGTATAACCTTAATCTGAATGTACATGACTTTACAACTGAATAAAGAATTATTATCCAACCAACCATCCTAGCTCACCTTTTAATTTTTCGAGAAGTAACCACTTTAGACATTAGAATTTAAGGTTGCCTTGATCACAGCGGTTGAAACAATTTAAATATTTAAACTGCTGCGACCATGAAAACATTACGAATCATTCCATAGAAAGACGGGGCTATACAATAAATTCAAAAAATTGCCGCATTATTACCCTCGATATTGCAATTCATAGTAGTTTTGAAAAAATAAGAAAACATTTAGTATTATAACCAAACGAAAAAAAAAAACTTTAACCTTATGCCAAAAAGGAATAAAGAAAAATATTATTTTAGTAGGCGTACAATAACATTCTTGTTAAAATTAGGAATACGAAAGCTTCAAGACTACTAAATTTAGTACTATTATAAGTATTTAGCTACGTTTAGTATGTATTTTCGAAATCTTTGAAAACACGATGATACGGAAATCGCTTATGAAAAGGAATAAAGTTAAAAGAAAATCAGGAATATAGGGATTGAACATTTTAGAAATGTAAACCAGCAAGACTAGTGTAACACAAACAGTATATTTAGAGAACAATAATACTACCAATTCGTACCTACAGCGAACCACTTTTAAATTTTTTTGAAAAAATTGTATTTCGTTGCACCACGAAATTATTGAAAAACGAGAATAAGAAATCAAAACTCAATTAATCTAACCCACATTAAAACCCTAATCATTATTTGACACTAATTATTTCCAGCATGGCAGCATCCCCCAAAAACCTTGAGACAGCATACATTTTATCACACTTAAACTTACTCACAATAGTCACTATTAACAATAACTATTTTTTACACTTGTGACTTCCGCTGACATCCAAAAAACCAAGTTTTACCAAAAACTTCAATCGAAATAGTTAGAATTAAACTTGAATCCTATGAATTCTACCAAAGAAATAGAAACAAAAACTCACATCCTACCGTGGTTGGCAGGATGCTTCTTAACTCACCAAATTTTTCAAGGACAAGTATCTAATTTTTATTAATATTTAAAAAAACATGCGAATTGAAGCAAATAAAAATAAAATAAACAACCTAACTAGCAAACTTACCACCTTTTAAGTTTTATCTTGGTAATTTTTATTTCAATTGAGTTATAATTTTCCTTTGTCAGAAACCTAAAATAAAAACCCAAAAAGTAACTAATAAATGAAAGTCCACAAAAAATGATGACAAGTATGCCTAGTAGGAATTAATTTTTATTGTTTCATATATAAAATTATATACTTATCTCTATACATTTATAACCGATTGTATCTGAACACTATATTATAGTGACAAAATAAAAAACTATGCAGTAGGCTGTGTCACAAGAACACGGTCAGTTAATTAAGAATTTGATTTACCATTATTGTGGATGCCTATATGTATAATTTTCATTTTAACTTACTACCATCATTCTCATTTTCACTTTTACCTTTACTATTTTCTTTACTAACTTTGTCTCTTTCATCATTTTTGTCTTCACTTTTAGCTTCGCTTTTCTCTTCACTAACTTTGTCATTTTTCTCATCATTATCCTTTTCATCTGCTGCAACATCATCATCTTGTTCGTCATCAGTATCCTCCTCTTTTTCTACTTCCTTTTCAGGTGGAACATCATCAGAAGGTTCATAGGAATGTCCTTTTAATTTCTCCAACCAAACTCCCATAGAATTATCTTCTATTTCGCCTTTCACAATGTTAGGGAATATGTGTTCATGGGTAAACTTTTGAACTTTTTCCTCTACTTCAGTCCATGTTAAGCTGTCGTGGCTTTCCTTGAACTTGGCGTCATACCTGTCGTAATGTACCTGTAATGTTAGAGGTTTAAAGAGACATAAATACTTTGTACATTGTTACATAATAAAAACAAAATTGTGTATAAGTCGTAAAACAAGCAGCATCATGGCTAAAAGGAAGGTCTTTTTAAAGGTTCTCTATTCTCCAGCTCTAGTGTAAAATTATATAATGAATATAAAAAATTGCACGGACAGTAGTTAACTTTAAGAAGTTAAACTTCTGAAATTGTAAACTTAATTAGAATGAAACAATTCACACCTTTGAGTCCTTCGGAAGTCACATACAGATACAATCATTAGGTATGTTTTTTTTCGATTGTAACTATACAATATGTTGACTCAGAATTTATGTCGTCGCTCGTATTTAATATTTTTAAGTAATCTTAACCAGCCAGAAAAAAGCACGCTGCCTCGGTCCCAAATAAATGGCATAAGGGTAAGAAAATGATGACCATACATCGGGGTAAGTAAGTAAGTAAGTAAACACTTTATTGTACACAAAAACAGTTACAAAATACATCTATTACAAATAACATATAGGTACAAAGGCGAACTTATCCCTATAAGGGATCTCTTCCAGTTAACCGGGGTTTTCGGATCACGAATGGTTTGACGCCTACTGACGGCATAATGTTAAATCATTCATGCTCCGAAAACCCCAACGTATGGATGATGTAGTCTTAAGTCTTACCTTATCGAGCACCAGACCTAAGCCTGGAGCGGTGGGTATCATAACCTTCTCTTTGCCAAACACCTTATCCATTATAGACATATCAACAAAACCCCGGCAGACTGCTATTGTCAAGCCAACCATCTTCCTAATTTGGTGCAGCATGAAACTTTGACCCTGAAAAAAGAACAATATTATGTACAATTTGATTATTTAATTAGGTCACATGAGCACTTCAACCTTTTGTATAGGTATCATATCATGCATCTTATTTCTGACAAGATCATTTATCTATATAGATTGTGCAGTAGTGATTCAATGAGACTAATTTTCTTACCTTCACTAATAAAACTGCGAATTCCATATCAGATTCGATAAAAACTTTCTCTATGCTAAAACCCATCATGTATCGTGACGCAGAAGGATCTTGGAAGTGCCTAAAAATAATAATTCGAATTAATATAGACAAGACAAATAAAAAAGGTGTTCACAGTTAGTTAAATAGTTGGTTTTGTCAGAGTAGAGAAACTGCTGCTAACATATTAATCTCTCTATTCTGTTTTGATGAACTTTTACATGCAACCAGGTGCTATAAAATACTTACTTCTTCTCTGTAAAATTGTGATAACATTTAGTCCCCTTATAAAATGATAAAACTTGATTAACTTGTCCCATTTTGTCTGCATTTATTCTATATTTTTTCCTCTCGTCCCCACTCTCTATACTCAGGCTAGGCTCGAAGGCATATGTAGGTAGAGTATAGCTATATGTTCGGGCGTTGCATTTGCATTTTGAGTTGAATTTATTGGTCACTCTTTTCACATCAAAAACTCTGATACATTCTGGAAGTCCTTTGTTTATTTCATCAACACTTACTTCTAAAGCTGGAATATAAATAAATTATGTTAAATTGCTTTACAAACTAATAGTAATCTACTCTACACAAAAAACTCTATTAGCATTTGCCCTAATACTAGGTTCAGCCCCATAGAAATATGAAATACTAGAGTAATCTGCACTGTTATATAAATATCATGGCTTGACATGTACCTCCAAAAATGTATAGCAGCGGACATGGTAATGAAGGATGACTTACGTAATTTCAGCGACACAACTTGCCGGGAAGCTGAGACACCCTTGTCAGTCCTGGAACTCCGTTGGAACTGGGTGTTCTGTTGGCTATTGAAATCCTCCTCGGTTATGTACTTTGCTTCCAGTAGAGCCTTTAACAGGTCCTCTTCTATAGTTCTCACACCAGGATTCCTGCAAACAAATACAAATTAATTCTATCTGCCGGTTCTGCAGATAGTGACCACAGATAAACACAGACTAGACCATAAGTTTTTTTACAAACAAGTTACACAAGTGTGAAAGGACCAAATTGGACGTAATTTAGGCGTAGTTAGCCTTAGAAAAAAAGCGATCGGAAAAAGTTCCATTGTGCGACAAAAATTAACGACACAATAATGAACCTCAAAACAGTACCTTAAGGTACATTATTCAATGGTTAATTTGTCGTCGCACAGGGGAAAAATTTATACAAATTTTAATGAAATGAGTTAAGGTAGTAAACTTTTTGGTCTTCACCCAAGTAGTTGAAGCCAGTACATATGCCAACATATAAGACATCCCTACTAACCCTGAAAATCTTCATGAAAGTAAATAATGGTCAGAATATACTCCACAATCATGCACAACATTACCTCTGCATACCGTAATAATCAACTCCACAGTAGCCCAGGAGCATGGCCATTTTCTTTTTCTTAATCCTCTCAAAAGGCTTATCCCGTTTTTCTGCAGATTCCCCATTTGTCTTAACATTGTCTTCCCATTGTCTTTTTCTGAAACGGGTCCTATTTTTGTTCGGCACTATCGCTTCAGTCTCTGTGGATTCTGGTGCCACTTCCATGGCAGTGATGTGTCGCAATTGGAAACCTATTAATAATATGAACAAGACTACTTTATAAATTGTGTGATTAAAACCAAAATTAACCAAAACATGTACTACAACTAGGGCTGCCATCTCTAAATCCGCCAAATCTGGATAAAGACTAAAAATACCCGGACACTGGCGTATATCGCATTATTTTCCCTGGCGTGCCCGAATATTATAAAAAAAAACAATCGCTTTATTTTGTATTCACATAAAGTGTCCCCCGGACGGCCTCCAAAATCGGACAAATCCGGACGGATGGCAGCCCGTACAAACCTACTATATGGGCTGGCCGTTTTTACTAAGAAATTTAAAATGATAACTTTAAAATCAGAACAAACATTGATGATGCCACAGACTAATATTTTGTATTTAAAGAAATGTAAAAAAGAATAAGTAACAAATGGCCAGAAAATATGTTGCCCTCATTAGCATACAAAGAAACAATTTAACGACTTCATTTTTACTGTAAAAATTAGGACATTAGCATTCAGTAAAAAGTGGGTACTATGTTTTTGAATACCATTAGATTTATAGGTTACATATATGCATGAAATAACAAAGTTTAAACAAAAACAAGAAGTTCAGTTCTTTTAACACGAATTTCTAAATTAGCAAAGCATAATAGTTTATAAAGAAAAAGTATAACAACAAAACAAAGTTAACGTATAGAAAGCCATGTGCACAGAATGAGTTTTTAATGTTACAAAATTCTACCTGATGTATTAGGAAGCCGTGGCAGGTTTTGTCTTAGATTATTTACAAATAATTTAAGTAATTTGAACGACATACCTACACTACCGAATTATTAAATAATATAATTTAACTATATCGGACAGAAACACGACTAACACGGGTAATTTATGGCAGCCATATTTGATTTGAGATCACAGATCACAGATAACAAAATGAGTGAATGATTGAACAAGATATTATTTTAGTGTTGTATTTTTCTTATTTTGATACCGGTTTTGGTGATCGATTTTTAATCGATTTAAAGTATTTCAACCGATTTCAACTAACGACATATTAAAAAGAAACTAAATCTTTTCTTGTGCTATATGCACAAAGTTATATGAATATCTGATTTCACAGTAACTTTTTACTAAATACTTGTTAAGACTGCTAGTTTTTTAGGGTTCCGTACCCAAAGGGTAAAAACGGGACCCTATTACTGAGACTTCGCTGTCCGTCCGTCCGTCCGTCCGTCCGTCCGTCTGTCACCAGGCTGTATCTCAAGAACGGTGATTCTAGCTAGGCAGTTGAAATTTTCACAGATGATGTATTTCTATTGCCGCTATAACAACAAATACTAAAAATAAAATAAAATAAATATTTAAGGGGGGCTCCCATACAACAAAGGGATTGGTTGCGTTGACTTTGCACCTTATTTGTATGGAGCGCTATACATACCAGGTGCAAACTTAACTTAACCACTTAAGGATGGAAAGTGTTTGTACGGAACCTCCGGTGCGCGAGTCCAACTCGCACTTGACCGGTTTTTATTTATTTAGTACCATAGTGTCGAGCCTATAAAACGCGACAAAATAATATTATTTACAGACCTTTGAACATTTCTGTGCTCTTTCATCGTTATCACATCAAATGAGCCCAAACAAATGCATCTATTATTTTTTATTAAAGCAGCAACGTCTGCTAACGTAAACTAAATGTTTACAATGAAGTTTCAAATTGAAAATAAATAGGTATATTTTTTTTTATATAAGATATTTTTTTGCATTTTTGTAAATACATCTATTGCTGAACAAAGTATTTTACGTTTCCGTAACTACTACGCCTAGCTAGTAGTAACTTCAAGTATTAATAGCTTTCCTTAGTAGCAAGTGCGATCTTTTAGTATAATTTATACTTAACTGTACCTATCCACTTGCGCTACGCCGACGACACTACCCTACTTGCAGCAAATGAGTCGGAAATGGCAGCGCTCCTGGACCGGATGGAATGGATTAGCGAGGAAATGGGACTTTCCGTAAACAGGTCCAAAACTAAGGTCATGGTGGTGGACAGATTTGGGACTTCGGAACTCACTGGCGCTTTGAATCTTGAAACTGTGGAGAACTTTATATACCTGGGTTCCAACTTCCAACATCAGTAATGATGGCTCATGCGAGAGGGAAGTTCGGAGGAGAATAGGACTAGCTAAAAGCGCCATGTCTCAGCTTGGAAAAATCTGGAGAGATCGCAACATCTCCGTAAAGTCCAAAATCAGATTGGTACGGAGTCTTATCTTCTCAATCTTTTCGTATGGCGCTGAGACTTGGACCCTGAAAGCTGCAGACCGCAAGCGTATCGACGCCTTTGAGATGTGGTGCTGGAGAAAGATGCTCCATATACCTACCCTGGACAGCATTTCGGACTAACGTCTCCATAATGCGGGAACTCAAAATCTCCTCGCGGCTTTCATCCGAGTGTCTCCGCAGAGTCTTGGAATTGTTCGGACATATCGCAAGAAAAGGCGGAGGCAACCTTGAGAGGCTCATCGTGACCGGCAAAGTAGATGGGAAAAGGCCGTGAACGCAGCCCAATACGACCAGTCCGACCAGATCCGCTCCGCTCTTGACTCCACAGTTCACAGCGCCCTTCACACCGCCGCAGACAGAAACAGATGGAGGAAGGTCGTACGAGAAAAGTGTTGCAAAAGGGAGGTCACGACCCTCAGCTATGAGGAAAACGACGCAAGGAGGAGGAGGTACCTATCCAAATAAATCATTTTTGGAATATATGGAAGCTAACTCATTTGGCGGGTCTTGGCAACTACTTTTTTGTTTATCTGGATACCTACGGAGCCGGCAATACCGCCATGGATTCTTAAAGTGAACGCGTACCTACTGCACTGCAGCGGAACGGTTGGTGCAGCACAGCATTTCTGTGCGCTATATCTCATACAATTTCATGGAGGTACCCCATTTTTAGTAAAAAATAATTGAGTAAACATTTGCAATGCATAGAAATTGTATAAGATAAGAAATGTACTTAATGTTAATTTAAAAATCATTTTGCGCAACCAACCGTACTTATCGGGTAAAATTATTTCATTCATCTATGGACGCCCAAACTTTCCCATATACCAAAAATAGTTGAATGCGTTCAGTCGTTATGGTGTGATGAGACCACAAAGACACTTAAGATTATAGGTACATACAAGGGTGATTCTTGAAAGGGTCAATTTACCAGCGTCCAGAAGGATTTAAAGTACCCGCACAATTGAAATAATTGACCATAGTATTTTTTATATATTACATTAGCACCTAATCTAACTGGAGCACGATATATTTTTTGTTTAAGTTAAGTATAAACTGTAAAAAAATATTAAACACATAAAACTTTATTCCCTTGGTGCGTCCATTCGCCATTTTTTGAACAAACTACCCCAAAAAGTACATGTTGTGAATTGAAATCAAGTATAGAATTGAGTTAAATTATAAGAATATAAGTTACCTATTTATTTAGAAGAAAAAATACGGTTGCTGTGTGTATCGTAATTTAAAAAAAAACTAAGTTAAAGGTTTGTCCAGAGCTAAGCTATGATTCCCCTGGTGCCTCATTCAACACGGCGCACATCCCTACTTAAACGTCATCTGACCAGTTGCAATGGCCGGGCTTGGCAAACGTCAGTAACGCTTCCAGATATGCGGGGAATGGTCGCGACTAGTTGCTGGAATTCTTAGCTATGAAGGCTAATATATGATTCACTTGGCTTTGGTTCACTATGATTTTGATTCCCTTGAATTTTTATATAAAATTTTATATCTGCAATAGGTACATAGTGTTTAGTAAAAAGAAAACTACATGAATGCTTGCATGTGTTGACTTAATAGTTGTTCTTATAATAATTTAAGTTTCGGCAGAATCGACAAGAAACATACTTTTTTCTTATTCCTCTGGTTCTAATTTCGAACAAGGGAATCACAGTTTTCTTGCGTTTTCATGAAAAGAAAATAAATTTCCCTTTAATTCGCGTTGCAGATGACTGAATCATTGATTTAGAATTTTATTCCATTTAGGTACAGCAGGTCTCAAATGATTTTGAGCTGAATTCAAGAGAAGATGCTTATGCCCAGCAATTTTTATACCTCGACGGTGGTTCGATTATTAAGAAAATTGCCAATGAATTCGAATAAAACACTGTGAATTTTTGTATCCCTACACTTTGTTAAACTTTTTATTTATGTAAGAAAAACTGATCTTAATATTATTCCCCTGTACTTTTTTTTATGATTCCTTTGGCGTTTTTCTTATTCCCATGTCAACTTTTCTTATTCCCCAGGCGGCTAAAACATAAAGTGGTATATTTCTGTATCAAATTGACCAAAAGTGGTGCCTATTTGATAAATCTGCGTAAAATTAAATACAATTTCATATTTTCTAGCAAATAGGTAAAAAAATATAAAAATAAAAATCGCCAAGGGAATCACATGAAGAATTCGATTCTCAAGAATGACCCACAAACCTACCTACATATCTCGAGAAGACCTCCCAAGAGTTTCTTCAAATATTATTTTGCAAGTTTTTTTTTTAGTTTTGCAATAGATTTGCAGTAGGTAGTATAAATGTTTAACAGCAGAATATCGCTGTATCTAGTAAGTAGACTGTTCTTATCACATATTAATTTATAATTCGCCAAGCCACTAGGTAGTCGCTTGGTCCGCTAAATAATTTAGTCTCATACAACAACATACACGACATGATAATGAATTACATAGCATCATTAACTTCAACTTATTACCACAGCGCATGACCGATTTCGGCACATGCGCAGTAAATAACTGCATTTAGGACACTGTTCTCAGTTCATCATGGGTTGACGCAGTGTTAACAAAATGAGGGGTGGGAGCTCCGAACGCCTGGTCGTCCGACCCTCGAAGCGCAGGGGAGATACGCGCGCGAAACTGACCCGATACATCACCGTTCTACTCGCTGCTTTGCTCGGGGGCGGCGCTTCAGCTCTTCTGTTCCTCGTGCCTCTATATGCGGACCCCGCTCTGAGCGCCCTGGCTGCGGACTTCGATCCTGTACCCGCGGAATGCGTAACAGAACGGCGAGACGACCGCCTAGGCTTGGACAACTGCACGTGGGCCTCATGCAGAGAGGGCTGCACGAGTGACGCATACAAGTGCACACAGCTACACGTCAAATATAAGCCACGCGGCGACGATTGGCGTCCGGCGGTACTGTTCGTGAACATAAAGGGCTGCGGGTATCCTCCGGTCGTGGATTGCGAGAACTTCACTATAAGCTACGGATACGTCGGAGCGAGATACAGCTGTTTTTGGTCACGGGCTGATACGAGTGTGGTGATTCCTCGCTGGTCGAGGGGAGAGCAGGTCGCGACGGTGACGAGGACCCTGGCTCTGCCACTGTTCTTATCGGGCTGTGCTGGCATCGGGTTGTGCGCCCTGCACTGCGAGTGCCGCCCCCGCCGACGCCGTCGCCCCCCACGCCGCCCCCCGCGCCTGCCGCCACTATCTCCAGATGAAACTTCGGTCTACCGGCTTGCCTAGATATTTAGGTACAAACGAATCTCCTGGCACAAGCATAGTTTATCCAATTTTTAGAGTGTAAATAAAATTTGTAAATATACATATTACTGTACTAATATTGTATCAATTTTGTACATCCCATTTCCAAACGTAATATCAGTCTTCCGGATATATAAAAAAAAAGGCATAACTAATGCATTTCATGGATTGTGTTGTGTGAATGTATACAATTCCAGTACCTACTGCATTGCACTGCACTACTTCATTAATCAACACGCAACGCAACACCTAACCATACATTAAGTTAGGTATACGTATGTAGTAATGATGCGAATCGATAAACTTGTGCATCGCATTGCACATCACTATTTAATTACCGCATAGATATTCCTTACTCTAAGAATTACCGTAATAAAAAATAGGGCGAATTTTAAACTTAACTGTTAGTTTTAGGAACAGCGACTTCTCCAGTTTTAAATAAAATATATTAAGCAGCATTAGGGATTTAAGTACCAAATGGGAGCTGAGCCGAATTACCTATCTTCGCTCATATTGCATTGACGTAAAGGTGAAATAAAACAAGATGTAAAAAGTATACGGAAGTATATATTTATTTAAAGGTTTATAGGTCGTTTTCATTATCAATTTAATGGTACAAAATATAATTTCTCAGTACAATGCCACGCAATGTTACATCAGTCTTCAAACAAGTTCTCACACGTTTTTACATCATTCTACACAAATATAATTTTTAGTATAAAGAAAACCCTTGCACTGTCGGTACTGGCATACCTCTATTTTATTGGGGCACTTGCTTGAAAAATAATTCCGTTCACGTCTTGGAATTCGTAAATAGGTTTCAAGTCTATTATTAAAACCGGTTTTAAGGTATATAATATTATGAAAAACCGGTTTTAAAAGTCTACTATTAAAACCGGTTTCCAGTAGTCTACCATTAAAGGCAGAATAGTTTACTATCAAACCAATTGCTCTTTTTAGTTTTGGCAGATCTACTAACAGAGATGAAGACTAAATACCAGAAGGGTCGATTGCAAAAAAAATGTAGATAGTTAAAAGCTTAGTTAACATAAAATACGATCGCTTCCTTTGTGTGACGGAAGTTAGTCATACAAAATGTATGGGTAACCTTCGTCACACAAAGGAATCAATTAGCATTGTTTTAATTAAAGCCCTTAACTATGTACATTTTTTTTTGCAATCGACCCACAAATTACTGAAAATATTTGTCTTTTCCTATGTCGATAAGGCCTATGAAAGGATTTTCTTTACTATATCAAATATTATATATACGATACTGTACATTTCAACGATCTGTAAGCTATTCTCAATATAATTTTACAAGTTGAAAGCGGATATAACAAGATTTAGTTTATATTTAACGGCGCTATCATATATTCACTTATAGTACTATACAAATTTTCAAATAATCCGCTTGATTGTTATGTATGTCTACACTTGGATACTCCACGCATAACTTTGACACGCGACTGTCGCGCGGCAAATACTACCTGTCCCTTTCCTTTCAATATCGTGCGTGCAAGACAGGCGATGCTGACCCGTGCGACGTGCGAATACGCGGCAAGATATGCTAGTCCTCTAAATTTAAACAAATAAAATGGCCACATTAATAAAAGTAAATAGATGTTAAACGTGGTAAATTATCTTCATAAAGTATTACTTCTTATTGTGATACAGCACGCTGCAAAAGTGGCCAAACATTACAACACGCTCACAATGATCTGTACAGTCGCCATCAGATCGCAGCATATAAGGCGTTCATAAATACCTGAACGCGACTTATTGACTGGAGTCAGTACATGTTCAGATATTTATGAGCGCCTATATGCTGCGATATATCTGATGTACAATTCTTATTCTCTAGATATTAGTCTGTGTGCATATTTTGAGCAACTGGCGTGCGTCCAACTTCCGCAGCTGACTGTACGAGTATAGACATACATTTAGGGCCGCCATAGGCATTCGGTTCGTACGGAATGACGTTAGAATATGTCTCCGTCTTTTATATCGCGATGTCTCGCTTGCTGACATGAAAATTTGGAAACCGAACGAAAATTCCTAACGTCTGGCGGCCATAACTTCATAATTCTTTGTTTATTCTTACCAGCAAACAAAACTTATACACACATTACTTAAGGAAGCACTTGTGTTATATTTACTATCAAAACTATTGCTACGTGTATAATTTTGGCAGTACAATGCATAATTATTAACATTTTCTGAAATTTACTCAACGGTGGAGAACAATTTAGGCTAATTAAGTTATATTCTACAGGAAAGTGCCTCGCCTCGATAATATTACAAATTACTTCATATGTATTGTGTCTGTACATACAAAAATCACATTTCCAACTTTATAACAATATTTTTCAACGTTAACTGTGAAAAACTGAAGATGACATAAAAACGTGCCATGAATTAATAAATAACAGCCTTTAAATCGACAACAAAAACTGGCGATTATAATATAATAACCCTTTGTTTAACCGCTAGCGTTTATGCATTTTTTTATCTTATTAATTATCGGTTAAACGGTCGTTACCGGTTCTTGTTAAAGTAAACCGGTAATTTCATTACTAGGATCAAACTATCACATCCTTAGACAAGAATGCCATGATTCTTTATAAGGCATGCTTCTGCCTAGATTGCCTTTTAAATAATCATGATCATGACAGAATACCTAATTGATGCAAATTCCGCTATTTAAAATGCTTCAACGTCTGCTGTCACACAAAAGGTTAAGTACACATTTATCTAAAATAGTAGGAAACATATTACGAAAAAAATATATACATATTTGACCAAAAACTATTTTCTGCTATTTCAGACTAAACAACAATAACCAACATTAACATGGTATAACTAAAACTGGTTTTAAAAAGTAAGAAAATAACGTATAGAAACCCGCTTCAACATTACATTTTATAGTACAGTTATCTACAATAAAACCTGAACTGACGAGATGAAAATGTACTACAAATTCTCTAATATCTCATGAACATCAAATTGCTGCTTTGAGATTAGCAATTGCAACAAATATTTTTGCAGCAAATTCATACTTTCATCACCTCCCAAGCAGCTGCACTTATAAAGCTTTGATACGACTAATTTAAGCTGAATAAAGATTGTATAAGCGTTTTTGCAACCTCCTTGTAACTTGGGCTTGTCAGTTTAGGTATGGTCGAGAACGTAAGTCAACCTGACTAGGAAATCACTAAAATATACAAAATCAGATCTTTCAATGGCGCAACGCGTAAATTGAATCAGTGAAGTAATCTTATAAAAACTTTCGTAAGACATATTTTTATTTTATTTTATTAATCGGTTTACACTTACGTGATATTGCGGCCCGACATGTTTGGGTTGTTCCTGACAATTTCACGTGAATGTAAACCGCTTAATACAATAACAGAGAAGATTACTATGACATAGTGAGTCAATAACTTTCGAGTGGACAACGCAGAAGTAGACTTTTTCATGAGTATTTCCACTCAATCGAAAATATCACGGGTATTGTGTAAACTATCGTGAGACACTTTTTATTAATAATTATAAAAATGGTTTAAACTCGCGTAAAGATTGACAGGAACGGCCCGACATGTTTCGAACTCATATGGAACTTTTCATCACGGACAGCTATCCATGCTACTATGCGATTCACGACCCGGGAGTAGGGTAATTTTAACGTACTAGTTTTTTAAATAGTTACAGCGATTACTATTTTGAATCAAAATGAAATAGAAAATGATTTCTAATTGGTCAGCTCACTTTTCTGCTAAATAGTATATTTTTTAATTAAGTAGTGCTAATATTTCAGCAATCACCTAGTCAAGAAAACTAAATAAAATTAAAATCGTGACAGTAGAACAAAACAGTTGCTATTATAAATAAACAAAAAAAAAACTTAAAATAATATCGAGTGCCAGTATTGAGCTTCGAATACTTCTATTCCAAACCACGAATTTGTTTTTTAAATAAATAAATTAAAACACATTCTTTAATCACAACCTCACTCATCCAAAACAATGCTTAAATTAAAATGAATCAAATAAGGTTGGTGAACTAAATGTATACGATGCTATATGTATCGTAAAAATAAAACCGGTATATATACCGGTAATAGTGAAACCGGTTTTGTAAGTGCATATGAAAATACGTTTCAAAATTTAACGACAGCGTAAAATATGTCTTGAATGTTTATAGAATGATTTCATGATGATAGTATCAAATAGCACATCGTTATGTTTAGCTCACCATTGCCTTTATTGTCAACTTAATTAGGCTTATTAATGTTTTGGATATCATAAATTAAGCATATTAAAATTAACTAGAATAAACATTAAGGTGATTAACCCGATATTTTTAGATATAAACAAAGAACAGTATTTAAATAACCACTCAATTGCTTCGAATTTTGAGTTGAACTCTATTTATATAATAAAATAAGAGCGGTGACAGGTAGCCGTAGTTACCAAAAGCAATCTAGTGGCTATGAAAAGTATTCAAAAATCATATGCCCAACAAATTACTTAATTTAATAATATAGAAAATCATAACTCATTATGAACGATGCAATAATAATTCCATAGTAAAAAACAGTTCATAAGTCCAAACCAAAAACACGCATTTTAGTATGTTATATATTTGAGCCAATAAAATCACCTTAACGTTTCACATGAATTTCACTAACATAGGTAAATAATAACCGTCTACTTTGGAATTTGTCAAATTAAACGACACACAAAGTAACATAAATTAGACTTTACCCTTCGTACGTAACCAAGAATCGCTTTTATATTTATCCTTTATACTTCATTATTCATCAGAATCGCTAAAAGTTCTCGAAAAATTCGAATCGGGAATACAAAAATCGAATCGAGTAATTAACCAGTTTAATGAGCAAACCGGTTTTCGATACGAAGAAAAAGACGTATTTAGGCCAGCCGAAGGAATAAAGATAGGGTAACTTTATACTTGACCATATAACACTATCCTAACGTCAACGATTTTCGAAATAAAAAAAAAAATTTTAAATCTTTATATGGCCAATAACTACGTATTACCCTATATCACATTTCGTTTCTGTCTATACCTACAGTCAACGAGCCCCGGGAAAATCTGACAACTTCAGAACTGAGGTCAAATTTTCTTTGGCTCCAATACACCTAGTTGCATGTGACATGCTTCATTCGTATACAATAACTATACCACCAAGTATTATGACAGAAGGAATAAGAATAAAATTTCACTATTACTGTGTGTGGAATGGATTTTTGCGGCTCGATTATACTGTAAAGTTTATGAAAATTTTATTACTTAGTCAACATCACATCTTTTTTAAAAATTTAAACCGGTTTATTACCGGTTTTTATGTAGCATGATATAACGAATGAAAGTAACATTTGAAAATGTTAATATATTCGCGACATTCAACACATACTAACGATTATTTATACTTTTATAGGGTAAAGAGAAAAGGGGTGCAATCTTTTTTTTCTTTCTTTCTTTGATATTAAAATCAACTGAGCGCATTATACAAACTCCTTATTCCTTCTAGGTATAAACTTGCTAATTGTAAGCATATAATATTGGTGCTAGGTTATACGGTTTAGCATGATAATAGAAATAACACTAAAACAAATTGCATATGCTTTTACAAATACATGTGCATATCAAATGCTCGACATTAAGCATACGCAACCGTATAAATGTCCACATTTGTGAATATCTGGCAGTGTCAACGTTTATTCATCAATATGGAAATACCAAATATTCAAGCGAATAAGTGAAACTTGAGCGACTACATTTTAAATGCAGAGAAAAGTTAAGACAGTCTTTTAAGCAGTTTATTATACATAAACGTACAACAAACTCAATGATATCGACATACAAATCGTCTCTCAAGTCCCATTTGTCCTTATTGTTCAATTTGTCAAACTAATACGCATTCACAAAGGTGGACGGACTAGATAAATCATTGAACGACCTGCGACAGTTGAGTCAAACGGTATCTCTTCCTATCCAACTCTACCGTGGCGTCGAGGCCTCTTTTCACAGCCCTATTGCTCGTCGGTTGGCCCTCTAAGCTAGCTTCGATTAACCTACGCGATTTAAAATACCTGTAATCGTTCGGGTTGTCGACCCTCAAAGTCATGTCGACCGCCGTTGGTAAGTAGTAATTGTCTATGTTGGTGACGCTCGCGTTCGAGTTTAAGTCTAGAACGGAGTACATACTTGTTTGGACTGGTTGTTGCCGGTACGAGGTGTCCACGTTGACGTAGCTTCGGGTGGAAGTGCTGCAGGTGGACGAAGCCGGGCTAACTTGCAGAGGGGAAGTGCACGGTGTTTGATTAGGGGATGTCTTTGCGCTGCTGTAGCCCTGGTCGATTTCCAATTCCGTTGGCGTCTCTCTGGACTTCAAAATTTGCATCATCCTGTTAATAAATAAATTGAATTAAAATTAATCTTGGTTGGGAATTTGTTTGGTTTATTTTTGTGTTGATCAGTGTTTTCGCTTCGTTCATCTAACCATGAGAAGGGATCGCCAGTTGGGATATCGACTGTAAACAGGATATCAACCGTTTGGGATGTCAACCTTCTTTGATGTCTTTTCGGCCTTTGTTTCATCATTTCATATTTTAGATATAGCATCATAATTCCGTGCAGTTCCGTTCGGGTTCTTTGCAAAGCAAAAGAGTAATGTAGTCGTTATTTACCCTGCGGATTCGGCGTAGAACCAGGTCCTTTATTACGAAATAAACAGGGGGCAAACGAGCAAACGTATCGCCTGATGGAAAGTGATTACCGTCGCCCATAAACACCTGCAACACCAGAGGAGTCACAAGTGCTTGCCTACCCGGAGGACGAAGATAGAATGCCTCTATGCTAGTAATTTCACCGGCTATCTTACCCCCACACCGGAACATTGCTGTTTGGCGGTGGGTTAGCAGGCAAGACGGTAGTAACAATCCGGACGGACCCTGCACGAGGCCCTACTACTCCAAAAATGTGAAGCAACTGTTATAAAGTAAATGGAAAACGGGAAAGAACTCGCGCATCCTATGCGCAAAACTCAAGTAAAATCCGCAGTAGGATTCGCGGATCTGACTGCGGCATATAGTCTGCCATAAGAGAGATGGCGGGAGATCTTGAGGGGAGCTGTAGCCGCCTCTAACACCAACGTGGGCGCCTCGACGAGACCACGATCGCTATAGCCTAAAAATCTTGCGTATGTCCGATTTCCGGCTCTGTTTTCGCCTGGACAACGCATTTCTCCACCGATTCTCATGAAATTTTGTGACTGGGTTAACTAATTACAAAGATTTTGTGTGTCGTTTAAGATAGTATATGAAATGAAATAATTTATTAAGTAAGTAGGCCACAAGGGCACTTTTACAAGTCAGATTGTGAATCTACCGGCATTTCGCAAGAGGAGACCGCTGTTGAGAAGAAAGCCGAAAGAAACTCACGCAAGTAATTTTTTTGTAAATAATACTTAGAACAATTACATTACATTAGTGTTATAACTAATTATTACATGCGTACACGTATAGGAGATATATCATCATCATCATCATCTCAGCCATAGGACGTCCACTGCTGAACATAGGCCTCCCCCCTTTGGACTTCCATATATACCGGTTGGAAGCGACCTGCATCCAGCGCCTTCCGGCGACCTTTACAAGGTCATCTGTCCATCTTGTAGGTGGACGTCCTACGCTGCGCTCGCTGGTCCGAGGTCTCCACTCGAGCACTTTTCGGCCCCATCGGCCATCTGATATATAGATACTCCGAATCGATGTTAAGGCTGATTTAGACGATGCCAATTTTGAGACGCCTAAATTACGGCGCCAGTGATTACCGCACAGCACACCTCCAACCGTTTAGACAATGACTATGTTCAGCCGCCTAAATCTCGCCGCCAGTCGTGTTTACACGACGCTTTTTTTCAGTACCAGTCATTAGTGGCGGCGAGAGACGCGGAGGGGGGGTCACTGGCGCCGAAAAATAGGCGCGTGTTCTATTCCGCGCCAGCATAGGCATGCGGCGAAAAAATGGCGCGGAAAGTGTTTATACGGTGCCTTTTCGAGGCGCCGTAATTTAGGCGTCTCAAAATTGGCATCGTCTAAATTAAAAAAAAAAAAAATTAAAATTTCAGCTGTTTATTTCTTAAAAATTATTTTTAGTTTTACAGAGCTTAGAGAAAATCTTTAACTTCTTAAGATTATATTACTAAGCCTAAGCATACCACTAGGTATAGGCTCATACCTATTCCCAGTAATATGCACTCAGAATCCTAAATACACCTATGTATATTTATGATTCTGTATTTTTATTACTTAAACTTTACTTTTTATTTTTTATAATTTACATTAATGACATGCCCAAACACATACGACACCCCATGATTCTATTTGCTGATGATAGCACCGTGATAATTAAATCTGATGACATGACTACATACAGGACTGAAATAACAAATACAATCACTACTATTATTAACTGGATACAAACTAATGGACTAAAAATCAACATTGACAAAACCCAAATAATGCAATTTTATAATTCTAAATCAAACAGTACAAATCTTGACATAAAATATAATGATGAATATATAAAACAGACAAATGTAGCCAAATTTTTAGGAATCGAAATAGATGATAACATGAAGTGGAAAACACACACTGAAACATTATCAAAACGAATAAATAGTTTTGTATTTGCCCTTCGACGAATCTCAAAAATATCAGATACCAGCACAGCCTTATTAGCATATCACGGATATATTGAGTCTATACTTCGCTACGGTGTTATTTTTTGGGGAAATACCACAAACAAAAACCTTGTTTTTGGTGCACAAAAGAAATGTATTCGTGCCATCTGTGACCTCAGACAAACGGACAGTTGTAAGCCTTACTTCGTACAACTAAATGTTTTGACACTGACCAGTCTTTATATTTATGAAGTTGCAGTATTTGTAAAATCAAACCCCAACATGTTTCCACAAAAGACGATGGAAACTAAAATCATGCGTCACAAATTTAACATTAAAACAGTACCTGGCAAAACAGCATTACTGCGAAACAGTTTGCTAGGAACGGCTTCTAAAATATTTAATTATCTGCCTGATGAATTAAAAAAAATGGATATACACATATTTAAAGTTAAATTAAAAGAGGAACTCATTAACAGAGTCTATTACTGTCTTGAAGATTTTTTTAAGGAGAAAATAAAACTAATGTAAACTAAAATAAGTAATATAAATATTATGTGCATGTAATTAAAATACAATAAATATATAATAATTGTAATGTGCTTATTAAGTCTGACTATATTGTAAATGACATGCTAAAACATTAAAGCTATGTGTATATAAATAAATAATCATTATGAATGCATGCTATTTTTACCTAGAAAATAGTTGAGCAAATGTTCACACGCCATAAAGGCCGAATATATTAAGGATCAAATGTTTATATTATACCACCTTATTATGTAACTTACCATATATTCAGTGAATAAATTATCATTATCATTATCATTAAAATCAGCCTTTAGGTAGGAATATAAGGTGTATACTGACCGGTGCAGCAGGCGGGCGACGGGCGCCACGCGGGCGGCCGGGCGCGCGGCGGCGTGCGCGAGCCAGCCCGGCCACGCGCTCAGCCCCAGCTCTGCGCGCGCGCACGCCACGCACGCGCAGCCCACTTCCACCCCTTCCACCACCTTCAGTCGCACATCTGTAACAACATTATTTATCTACACCCATATTGGTAAATCAGTGATTATTATTTAATAATCAACAATCACTGACTGGTACCCCAGAAATTGCAAGCGAAGTAGAGGCAGACAACATAGAAGATGGGAGGATGAGCTAAAACTTACAGCGGGGCCCAACTGGAGGAGGGTGGCCCGCGATAGAGTACAGTGGAAACAGCTAGAGGAGGCCTTTGCCAGGAGGCACGCTGAACTGAGGGATATACTCTAATGAAACACAACCTTGTAGAAATCAGTTCAGAATAAGAAGGCATTATTATATTGGTAAATCTCTAAAACATTATATTATGAAACTCGCCTTCAGCTCGTTTCATAAAACCACACTCGTGTTTTAAGACCTCTGATTATGTTACAGTTGCATAAACTACTTATAAAGTCAAACAAGAACTCTGCTTCAATCCATTCCTACACCGGCCAGGTTGGCAGTGAATAACCGGATTTACTATGACAAAATAACCGGTTCACCTATAATCAATTAACCGATTTCGCATTCCCTATCCACAGGTCACCATTACAGTGTGGTCTGTAACAACCCTTACCCGACAGAGTCAAGTCCAGATACGCTTCCAACAGTTTCTGCCCGTCTCTCTTGAAACGCCTCACGAGCTTGGGGTGTGTGGTGGAGAGGTCCCCGTCGGTATCGAATCCAAAACCGGTTATTTAGCCTCGGTTTCGTAAAAACAAAATTTTGCATTCCCTATCCAAAGGTCGCTATACTGTGTGTTCTGGACCCTGATAGGTATTTTGCCCCGGAAATAACCGGTTATAACAGGTTTGAATGAGACAAAATAACCGTTTTTTTTTCTATAAAAAAAAATGGCCAAGTGCGAGTCCGACTCGCGCATGAAGGGTTCCGTCCCATGATCTATAACAAGTTTGTTGTATGTGAGCCCCCCTTAAATATTGATTTAATTTTATTTTTAGTATTTGTTGTTATAGCGGCAATAGAAATACATCATCTGTGAAAATTTCAACTGTCTAGCTATCACCGTTCTTGAGATACGGCCTGGTGACAGACGGACGGATAGCGAAGTCTCAGTAATAGGGTCCCGTTTTTACCCTTTGGGTACGGAACCCTAAAAAATCATCGAATTGTATGTTCTATGACAACCCTCACCTGACAGAGTCAAGTCCAGATACGCTTCCAGCAGTTTCTGCCCGTCTCTCTTGAACCGCCTCACGAACTTGCGGTGTGTGGTGGAAAGGTCCCCGTCGGTATCGAATCCAAAACCGGTTATTTAGCCTCGGTTTCGCTAGGACAAAATTTTGAATTCCCTATCCAAAGGTCGCTATACTGTGTGTTCTGTAACCGGATATTTAACCCGGAAATAACCGGTTTGACTATGACAAAAACCGTTTTTTTTGTATTACAAAAAATCATCAAATTGTAAGTTGTATGACAACCCTAACCTGATAGAGTCAAGTCCAGATACGCTTCCAGCAGTTTCTGCCCGTCTCTCTTGAACCGCCTCACGAACTTGCGGTGTGTGGTGGAAAGGTCCCCGTCGGTATCGAATCCAAAACCGGTTATTTAGCCTCGGTTTCGTTAAGACAAAATTTTGCATTCCCTATCCAAAGGTCGCTATACTGTGTGTTCTGGACCCTGATAGGTATTTTGCCCCGGAAATAACCGGTTATAACAGGTTTGAATGAGACAAAATAACCGTTTTTTTTCTATAAAAAAAAATGGCCAAGTGCGAGTCCGACTCGCGCATGAAGGGTTCCGTCCCATGATCTATAACAAGTTTGTTGTATGTGAGCCCCCCTTAAATATTGATTTAATTTTATTTTTAAGTATTTTTTGTTATAGCGGCAATAGAAATACATCATCTGTGAAAATTTCAACTGTCTAGCTATCACCGTTCTTGAGATACGGCCTGGTGACAGACGGACGGATAGCGAAGTCTCAGTAATAGGGTCCCGTTTTTACCCTTTGGGTACGGAACCCTAAAAAATCATCGAATTGTATGTTCTATGACAACCCTCACCTGACAGAGTCAAGTCCAGATACGCTTCCAGCAGCTTCTGCCCGTCTCTCTTGAACCGCCTCACGAACTTGGGGTGTGTGGTGGTCAGGTCGCCGTCGGTGACGACGTACTGCGCCAGCAGCGCCGCGAAGGTCACCGGCGTGGGCGCCAGCAGCCGCCAACGCACGTGCTGGCCCACCATCCACTCGAGCTGCCGGAAGGTCTTGCCGCAGAGCTGGACGTTGCTGATCTTGGACAAGGTCTTCAGGGTTGGCGCTCGGCTGAGCTTCTCTTCGCTTTTGGCTGGAAACGAATTAAAAGTTTAAAATGCATGCATCAACTATTTTTTATTGTTTACTAGCTGTGCCCCGCGGTGTTACCCGCTCATCCCACGGGAACACGAAATTTATTCGGGATGAAAAGTATCCTATGTCCTTCCCCGGGACTGAAACTATATATATACCAAATTTCATCTAAATCGGTTCAGCGGTTTAAGCGTGAAGAGGTAACAGACAGACAGACAGACACACTTTCGCATTTATAATATTAGTATGGATATGGATTTATTTATTTATTCAAATTAGTTACACAGCATTACAGTAATTAAACTAAGGCACTGTGAACTAAAATATTATACATAAAATAAAAATAAAAACTTAAATCTAGTTTGATTTAGGCGACGTAACAGCGTGGCTCCGTTGCTAATAAAACTAACTACAGATTAAAAGGGTGTTTTTCAATCTACGCCATAATGCAGATTTTAAGTGGTACTAATTTAATTTTACTGGCAACGACAAATTTCTGGTAACTGACGTTGGAAGTCAGTGAATGTCATTGATGTAAACAAAGAATACTTTTGTATAATACACTCAAGTTTTTATCAATACGTTCAGTATTTATTTCGCAAGAAGTACGTAGGATTGAGCAGCATTTGGTTAATGACAAATCCTTGACAAATCGCTACTGACACAAGTATATGGTCGTATTGTCATTATTGCCTCTATCCCTGGGCCAGACCGACACTTGTTAGGCATTTAAGGGTCTATACACACGTTTATAGACGCTTAAAGGAGGACTAGCATAACAAAAACGCAGATCGAATAAAAAGATGGTATGCAAAGGCTCTAAATGACAAGTTAACGTTCAAAATGGTGCTCATTAAAGCCCAACTGGGGATTTCACAACCCACGCAATATAGCGGATTTTTAGTGGTAGGTACAAATTTATTTTACTGGCAACGACAGTTTCTGGTAGCTGCCGTTGAAAGTCAGTGAATGTCTGATAAACAAATAGGAACATGATAAAGAAATAAAACAGTCATACAAAAAGTACGTAACTATACGTACAGTCAACCAATTTGATTCCTAGGCCATTCCGACGACGCGGTTGGCGCAGTGGTTAAGCAACTGCCTACTGAGCCGACGGTCCCGTGAATATTTGTGCCTGGGTCATGGATGTTTTAGCGATTTGGTGTATACTGTGAGCTTATTTTTGACTTGAATAAATAAATGAAATGAAATGTATTTAAGTATTTATTTGTCTATATAAGTATGTATATCGTCGCCTAGTACCCATAACACAAGCCTTCTTGAGCTTAATTTGGGACTAGGTTGATTTGTGTGAGGTAGTCTGATATTTATTTATTTATTTCGTACCTCGTCACAGTGAACGTCAATATGAAAGCCGCTTGAAATCTCATATCATTGTCATTGTGAAAAGGTTCTATAGTAGCCTAGAAATCAAATTGGTTGACTGTACAGACAGTTTGTAACTACTAGCCCTTAATTGAGTAAACTTAAAGGTAGGTGTACACTGTACAGTCTATCAAGAAAGTGCTTTACCACTTTTGAGCCCTAATACTTAGGATATCCGTTATAAACATCATACGTTTAGGATCGATTAAGCCTTAATAGTGAAATTCATTACGACTCATTAATACGACACTGATTTTTCTATTGAGAAGAGGGAAAATTATAGGCCATTTAATACGACACGACGATCTAATACTGAAGATAATAAAGGAAAGGAGAGGGAGAGGCAGGCCGAAGATAGAGAAGTGAAAGAACTGGCGTTAAGTAGAAGGGACTGGAGAGAACTGCACCCACAAGAGTAGAACTTAAATAATTGGTTAGTAAATTATAACTTTTTTTCAAAATAAATAAATATTATGGGACAATCATACACAAATTAACCTAGTCCCAAACTAAGCAAAGCTTGTACCATAGGTACTAGACGACGAACGCCCATGAACAAATATTCGAGTTCATCACACAAATATTTGCCCTGGCCGGGATTCGAACCCGGGACTGCCGGCTCAGTAGGCAGGTGTCTGTAAACTGCGCCAACCGCGTCGTCAAATAATTTAATTAATTAATTTGAAATATCATTGGTGATAAGAACAACATTGGTGTTCGACATAAAATGTTTTAAATTGGTAAATAAAAACTAAACAGTGTAATTTTGGCTCTGCCGCAACCGCAAACCACTATCTCATTCTATAACAACTTATCTGCGACACATTTCAAACTAGAGCTTCCGTCAAAACCAGTAATTACTAACCTACTTAATTGATAACACATCTGATTTAGGTAATTATTACTTCGCAACAAAAATTACCGATATTTTAACTTGCCGCTGCCTTATCAAGGTAGTTCTTTTCGTAATCGCCTATGTCATAATAAAATAAAATAAAACGCTTAAAATATCTGGTATTAATGACGACCACCGACAAAGGACCTAGTCCCAAACTAAGCAAGCTTGTACTATGGGTACTAAACGTAGACAGGCGATGATATACATATTAAATTTAATATACAAATACATATATAAGTAGATGACATCCATGACCCCGGAACTAATATTTGAGTTCATCACATAAATATTATTTGTCCTGGCCGGGAATCGAACCCAGGACTGCCGGCACGGCTTTGCTGCTCTTCAAAATATTTTTGTTAACAAACCCGGACTTCCTATAAAATAAATAACCGATCTAAATTTTACTCGGAGAGCCAGTTACAACCCTTTTAATAAAAATATGCCTGCGAATATATTATTCAGGTACAAGCAAGCTCGGTAATGGGATTTTTTTTAACCGATTAGTGGGCTAGTCGTCAGAATCCAAAGTCGGCTGCGGCGAGCGGCGGCTATGGGAGTGAGCGAGACACTGCGTTTTGGTCTTCCACTCCCACCTATGGCCGCTATCGCCGAAATCGTATATACGTAACCGATGTCTATAGCTGCATAAACTTACCCGCAAGACTCAAGCAGGCCAGAGCGACGTGCGTCAGCCGATCCGCCCTCAGCCGGTGCGCGTCCATGAATAGATCCAGCAACGAGGCGGCGGAGTGGAGTGTAGCGATGCTGAGCTTCAGCTTCTTGGTGATGTCCCGGAGCTGCTGGATCAGGGCGCCCCGGAATTCTAACTGTTGAGAAAAATATAACGATTAGATCTTCTGACGAAACGAAATGCATGATGAGTAGACACATTGATGGTAAATCATTCATTGACTTAGCAAATGAAGCGTCTCCGTTTCAGATTGGCCAAAAACTATTCCGTATGTCCGAATTCTGAATGTTCAGATGTTCGGCCGTGCTCAGCTACAGGTCGTATTGCACTGATTCTTGAGAATTTTTTTGAGCAGCTTCAATACCTATATACATAATTTTCTAACACCAAGTCGCCCCTTGATAAATAAATTGAAGGAAGAAAGACAGAAATACTTTATTCATGACATGACCATAAATCGAATTGGTAAAAAAAAACAATAGACAACTATAATATTATTATGGCTGTGCCACGAAAAGGTCCCGCCTCAGCATGATGCTAGCACAAGAGCTAACACTGATCTTCCTGGGACCATAAGTGGCGCCACAAAGAGCTGCATTTGATACATAAATGATCATAATTTCATCATGTATTTCATAACATGTTACAAACTTGCATGGTACACTTCTAATAAGAACTTTATTGTTTAATAATGTTAATTAAGTAGGTAGGTTGGAAATAACTAAATGATGTTACAATTAATTATGTAACTATAAACAGTGATTGCAATTAATACTTCTCCAATTTTAATATGCTAGATACAACAGATATCAAGAAGGTAAAAAAATGGGTCACTAACAGATCTGACAGCACAAGTGGTTCATGAGCTTGTAGAATCTCTGGAGAAATGCAATGTATAGTCAAGAACATCAAGAATTTTTGGATGAAAACAAACTGAAACAGACACGCTCACTCCCTGCATCACTTATCTAACTAACAAGGAATGACACAAAGATAATAATTAACAACTAAAAGTATCATACTATCTTTTATTTACATTACTTCAATGTCATTAAGTGTAGCATTGTAATAAGTTGAAAACAGATGTCTTGTTGAAAAACTTGATTAGATCACGCAAAATAGGCACATTGTAAGATGTCAAGATGCGGAAAATCTGCCCGTGATAACCTAAAACTTGATCAGCATATTGCAATCATTTTAAGGGGGCAACTTTTGCTGTTGAAATTCAGCGAGCAGGTAAAAAAATATAGCTGCGTGTTACTGTATGTTTGTCTGTATTCTACTGAGCTGTATGCTGAAATAGCACACTGCTTGTCAGTTTACTTAATTAATGCGGTTGGCATGGTGGTAGACGCTGCCAACTGAGCCCATGGTCCTGGGTTCAAAACCTGGCAAGGGCAAATATTCCTTCAAAGGTTCATCAAGGATCATAAAGGGGCACAGAGGCCAGAAATCTCATGATATTATGTAAATTGTATTTAAGCAATGACATAATTAAAATTACACAGTAAAATTATGAAATCAAGTCATTACATTTGCAAACTTATCACTTAATGTTTTGAAATGAATGTAAAGAATTTAAAAACCTGTTATTACATATACTTGTTACTCATGTTGCAATATAGGTAATAAATGAAATAAAAACTTGTCAGCCGTGAGCCGAACAAAGACTAAGATATTGAAAACATCTGGCAATATTTTTGAACTCATAATTAAACTCTATATACTTTCATATAAACTCAACAATGCCTATGTCTGCCATATTGTTTTGTTTTCAAACAGAGTTGCATGAACATGATGCAACAAAAGGACATTTTACCTGCGGAGATTGCAGATGTATCACAGGTTTCTGGGCCTCCTGTTCCAACAGATGCTTCCATATGTCCTCCCTGTACTCGCAGTGATACTCATCTTCTGGGTCTTGGATAGTCTGAAAACGTATCAACATTATTCAATGTTGTGTAACAAAGAAAAATATGACACAGTCGATGCGAGTTTATTTTTGTTCAAAAGGATTCCTAAATAAATTTAAGCATGAGTCTCATATAAAATTAAGTCATGTTTCAAGTGTAAAGTATGTTTTTCATCAAAGTAGGCATGTTACTTACAATCGCATCCAGTTTTGCTTCCGTTTCTGAAGCGCTCTTTGTTCCGCTTTCATGTGGTACTTGGTTCCTTACGTTGGATAGATTCAATTGCGACATATTCAAGGATTCCATGTTTTCATTCCAGTGCTGCGAGGGTGATTATAAGAAAGGAACTGCGATAATTTTTAACACGTCGACTGATCCGTGACAGTCACCACGTGGAAACAAGTGTCAAATAAAATCCTTGAAAAATGACACTATTTCACTATTACTGCAAACGCCTAGTGTTTCAATCACAAACATAACTCTTTATAGTTCAAATAGAGCACAATTGTTGAACAAAAACGCAAGCAATGCAGCGTGTTTAGTGATTTTCCGTCACATGATGCGGCAGACTCGTTTCAATACTTTCAAGACATGACCAAGAGCGAATTGATTGAAAATTGACACTGACATGAACAGAAGAAAAAATAAATGCCGTCTTTACCATAGCCAAGAGATAACGTTAAGTGTGCTTTACACGGTCATAGACAATATAGACTGAATTTAATTACCGGTTAATAATTAGCCTTGGGACATCACTGGCCCATGCCCATATATGGGCAATAAAATGAGCGACAAGATTGCCAACATTTCCAAAAAAATTGTATGTATGTACGTCACTTTTTTTTAGAAGGCTATGGATATGGATTAGCGGCCGATAGTGTTTTGCTGAATATATTGAAAAGTATTTATTTTACACTAGGTTTAGCTTAGCTGTCGTAGTTATAAAGTAATAAATTTTAGGCGAAACATGTCGTATTCGAATAGTAAGTTCTAATTGGAAATTTTCTGTGATGCCGGAAGCATGTGCCGTGTCAACTATCTTCAAGAATTTCTGTGGTTTTATTTGTGTTTCATAATTATTTTTGTGTTTCAAACGTGTGATTCAGTTGTAATGTGCCCACAGAATACGTTTTCGCGGCTCTGCCGAGGACGCAGCGGGGTACGCCGCTTGTTTTGGGCGGTGATCCGAAGGGCAAAAATTTCCTGTACACGAACGGGAATTCGGTTATTATTCGGGACATTGAGAACCCGGCGATCGCGGATGTGTACACGGAACATTCCTGCCAAGTGAATGTGGCCAAGTATTCGCCAAGCGGCTTCTACATCGCTTCAGGAGGTAAGTAACAGTTCGTAATCTTTATCACTGAACTTGATTAGTCTATGAATCATTGTTTATCTTTTTTCGCGAGGTATTTATTTACTCGAGTTTATTTGTATATTCGTGAGTCATACTGCACATATTGTGATAAGTTTCAGTTTATTCGCATTCCTTTGAAATGTGGTGCATGACCTACAATCAATTCCTAAAGTAACTTGAATTTTGCTACAACAACTTTATACATTCTTGTCGTAAAAAATACAGATTTATCTGTAGTTTTTAGCATTGTTTATATTATATAAATACAGATTGATATGAGCAATTCACAAGTTGAGATACAAAAGAATATATATATTTTTTACTTTATACTTATATGAAACTTTAGTTAATTTAATCTGATGAAAATCCATTTCAAATGCTGCTTTGGATTAATTTACAAACATTATTAGTTCACACAAAACTTGTAAAATGAATGTGAATTACTTTATGGAAATTTATATCAATGAGCTTTTAATTCCAGATTATGAATTTAAAGATTTTTATACAAAGCCATAAAGCTCTAAAACTACTTTCAAAAACTTGATAGATTCCACATCAATTGACGATTTGACGACGCGGTTGGCGCAGTGGTTAAGCAACTGCCTACTGAGCCGACGGTCCCGGGTTCGAATCCCGGCAAGGGCAAATATTTGTGTGATGAACACGAATATTTGTGCCTGGGTCATGGATGTTCTATGTATTTAAGTATTTATTTATCTATATAAGTATGTATATCCTCGCCCAGTGCCCATAACACAAGCCTTCTTGAGCTTAATTTGGGACTAGGTTGATTTGTGTGAGGTTGTCTGATATTTATTTATTTATTATTATTATTATTGCTTACTCAATATGTAGCTACTCAGACACATGCACTGGTTAACCCTAAAATATGCAAAATGAGAGAAAGATACTGAATACAAGGCTCAGTGCTGTTAAATAGTTTCAAAGATTCTGATGAAATAAAAGAAGGCCAAAAAATTTGTAAATCCGGCTATATATGAACACAAGTGAACAGTGATATGCACGCATCAGCTATAAGCTGCCTGTGCATTAAATAAATAAATAAATAAATAAATATATTGTAAATACAGGTTTGTCAGCCAGACTCAGTGCAGGACCCCCACAACTCTGGCTTGTGATATCCTATTGACCAGTCATCCCACCGTCTCCAAGCCACACTTATAGGATGAGCCATTTCACAAAAACAATAAAAAATATAATTCAGGTCTACCGGTTTGATTTTTACAACATCAAAACTGTATGCAGTGTTCTGAATATAGATAAATGTATGTATGTATGTATGTAAACAGTTTATTGTACATAAAAACAAGAAAAACACATTACAAAAGAATAATGTACAAAGGCGAACTTATCCCAGTACTTAAATAGGGAGAAATCTGGTAGACTTACCATCAAGTACGTAGTAAGTATATAATATGTAAGTGGTTTACGAAGAGCTATTTGAATACCCATAATTTTTCTACATAATTGCATTTTTGTTATCAAATGTTGCCAAGAATTTAGTGTAATGGCAAAGAGTCATAAACCTCGTTTACTTTCAATAAACAGCACTTAAGAGAACTATAATGTGTTAATTTACAAGATTACTTTCTATATGGACTCTGTCTGTTATTTCTCCTTTTGAAGGTCAATCAAGGTTATTAATCTGTTTCAGTCAAATATTTTAGCACTGATTTTTCAGTTATCAGATATAGATTTAGTATTAAACACAAATGTATTAATTTTAACAAGCTTTTATTTACTTTTGCCTATCTCTGGTGTCTGTCAGGAATCAAATTATGCCAGTTTTTGATCCAGTTCCCACTACTATTGAGGTGAGATTTGCATACATACATAAATACAATGAAAATCAATATTATGACGTGAACTTTGTAATAAAACAATGCAGTTTTATTCAATTTGGACTTGTTGTGCGATTTTTATAAGCCTAAAACAAAAGTTTAAATAAATTAAATTCTTATGTAAACATTGATTTTGTTATTTTTTTTCAAGAATCATTAAATAATTGGATAATGATTCTTAAATTTTGCGCTCGTCGCGCAACTTACTCGCTCTGTGTTAAAAGGAAAGAGAGATAATACTATCGCTCGTCGATTCAGCGTCACCCGTGTTCCTCGCCCTGTATTAAACGGAAAGAGATAGGCAATATTGACGCGTGACAAAGAGTCAACTTGTAGCAACTTCGCTTGTCGCTCGACTATCGGTTTTACTCGCGTGTAGGGCTGCCATCTCTGAATTCGCCAAACTAGGTAGACTTAAAAAACCCAGACATTTGGCCTAAATCGCATTTTCCCCCAGACGTAATTTTCAGTCATGTAAAAACTGTCCCGGTATTTCAAAACTTTTTGAAAACTAGGACAGATCCGGGGAAACCTGGACGGATGGCAGCCCTACTCGCGTGGTATTAGAAGGGAAGGAAGGAGCCATATTTAACGCGCGACTGAATCGCATGGCACGTTTATGCTAGCGTTGCAAAGAAGCAAAATTCGCTGCGTACCATATTGTAACCGTCTTGTTTTTTAGCTGCATCTGCATACAAATCTCAAGATTATCTCTGCATGCTTTCACTCGCATTATGTTAATGGCGGCACAATTTTCTCTCTGCTCTTAGTTGCCGAGTTTAATTGCCCATGAATAAAGTTCCATGTAGAAAATAAACAGCATAAATTGATCGCGAGGCGTTAATTAGGCGATTAATCTTAACGTTCGATCAACAACGCCCTCCATACAGAGCAACGAACGGATGAGAAATGTCTTAATAGATGTGCTCCTTTGTTTATCAGTGGAAAACTCTGTACAATAGACTATTTGACTGTAAAATTCCATAAAGTATTTCACACTTAGGTGTAAGCCACACAGAAAAGACGTAGGGAGACGACGCGTCGCAGACGCGGCGGCGCTTAATGAATTTACATATAAAATGTATCTAAGAATATAGTGTGGTACGACCACGGCGGATTTTTTTAATTCTGTTGCGGTATTTTTTTTTAAACAATTGTATTTTAACCTGATAGCCACGTCGATCCAGTACAGTCCGTTGTGGTCGTGCTGGGTAGTCACTTCCTACGTTTTTTCTGTGTAGCTTGCGCTTTAAATTAAAATTTACAACGTATAATTGAAATTGCCACGCATTTTTGCACTTTAAATTATTTTTACACGTCATAAACATAAGTCCATTTCTACCTATTCACTTATGCGGATCGTTAGTCAACATTTTTATTATAAAAGACGTAGAGATCAAAAATCCTGAACAAATTATTGCATAGTGGCCAGAGAAATGTATTTAATTATTTTACGATACAATGAAATCCCTAAAAATACTTTGTTGCGCTATTGGCGAATCGATAAGTTAATACTTACTGGTACTTAAATGGAAGATAAGCTACTTTAACATGAATTTAATTGATTAAGCATGAGCGCAAGTCCCTATTTATTGAGTATCTAGATATTAAATGGGAGCCTGCAACTTTTCGTTCCGCAAATAAGTAAGGTTGATTTAGTGATTACACTATTCTTTTTTGCTGACAATCGTATAAAATTGTAAATGTATCCTATGATCACCCTCGGATACCCACGTCCTAAACATACTTAGTTAAAATCAGAAAAATGAGCCAAAGGGACCCACTAAACATTGCCGGTACTGTACCTTCAACGTACAGATATGTCATTCATATTTTTATTTTTTATTTTATTTTTCTTTATTGGCACACTAAACAGATTACATTCATTTCAAAAAATAAAGATACAAAGGACAGGCATTGCAGATAAATGTCATCCAAAATAAGCATGCACATCATGATTATAACAATATATGTACATTGAAAAAATATCCTAAAATAAAAATTATTATAAATCTAATATTATTATAATGGCTCAACTGTTTAATTTACACGATATTGATAACTTTATAGTCCCTAGAATGTAAAAAAAAGTGCGCATTAAATTTCTGCGGGGCTAGCATTTCTTGCCGCGACTTAGCGTGTCGCGCGACTCTGCATTACCTCTCTTGCTCACACAGTATTGAAAGGAAAGTGGGAGGTAGCATTTGTCGCGCGACAAAGAGTCGCATCTCACAGTTATGCTATACGTGCCGGTATTATACCGGTTTTTATGTTTTAAGCGCATCTCAATACAAATCACCCAATGCAAATCACCCGATTATCTATACCGACCGGTTTATATGCACAGATAGTGACCTGACCACATTACCAAGCATGTTGTCAAGTCATTAGCATTATTTACATTACCCGCGAATCATAAAGATGCTACTTAATAACTAATGTTACTTCCGTGGCAGATATATGGCTTACAAACTTGGACGACGGCCAACTCTATTCCAGAATTAAACTAGGTTTATGTAGGGACTGTTGGATAACGAAGATTATTATTTTCGTTATTATCTTATTTTATCAACGAATTGGTTCAGTAGAATTCGCTTTTAGCTTGGTTACAGGTATTAGTTCAAATGGAAAGAAATCATTAAGGTACTCAAATGTATTCTATGCACCTATTTAAAGGAATATAAAACAAACAGTATCTTTACAACGAAAGTCCGCGGTCGTATACTGTATTTGTTCGCAAAAAAACAAAATGCTATAAACGATTTTCATCAGAATTTTATAATACTTTTAAAATTTAATTCAATATCTGATTTACGGGTGTCAAGGTCGACTATTTTACACTATGTTTGAAACTGCCTGCCAGAGCATAGCGTATGTGCATAAATGTAGATATATATATGCATATTAAAACACAATCGCCGGGCTCAATCGTGACTCTGATAAATTCATTCCATTCATACAAATTCATAATAGATATCCAACTACCAAAAATACCACTGGGAACTAGGCTGCGGCTTTCATTCGTGTGCTATTTTAATGTGCGTAAATTATATTTCCATTAATTATTGTAAGCGAGTCGAGCGCACGGCTGAGTCAGACATATGTAATCTTATATCTATTACGCAACATACGAGTAAATCCTTATCAACACACTTAACTAATGCTTTGCAATTATTTTATTTACTATATTGGTTCGTAAACGTTACGTTATGTGGATTTCAAATTGACCTTTTAATGGGTGATTCTACAGTTTCAACCGCCGTCAGTCCGCTTCAAATAATATATTGAAAGAATCAGCTAAATGGGCCGCTAAAGTCTGGTTTGGCGCATTGACTGACAAGCGGCGGAAAGGGGTGCCCGACGTTTCATATAACTTCACTTAATCTATTTTGATTTGATATACCATTGCTTTGTATAATGTAACGAATGGTATAATATTGTTTTAGATAATTTTCAAATGATCTAATGTAACAATTGATATAATGGTTCATAGGTATAATTACTTTTAGTATAATGTACATTTACTATATTTATTACTTGGTATTAGATATGAGCGCCGATGGTCAATTCCGCGGCGGCGGCGTGATAGCCAAAATTCCGCGGCGGCGGCGGCGTCGGCGGCGTGACCTTGAGCTTTTAGTTTTTTATTAGGCTACAATTTGTGAAAAGTACCCTCGTTTTTGTTACTATAAAGAAAGTTTTATTTACTTTAATAAAGAAACCGAGTATATAAACAATCATATTTTTAAATTTCGCACTAAAAAAAAAACACTCTTTCAATGAAAATTATAGTTACCTATAATTGAAATAACAGTAGCATATATAATCATCACAGTCTTTACTTAAAAAACTACTTTTTTTAACTTCACACAAATTTTATTCACAGCGCTTAGTCACAGTCTATCTCAAAAGCTAGTTTGCGCTAGAAAGCATTTTAAGGACTTATCACCGTGTCAGACTCATAAGAGAACCATGAATTTAGCTGCCCTAAGTGTGTTTATCATTTCATCATCATCATATCAGCCGATAGACGTCTACTGCTGTACAAAGGCCTCCCCAAAGTTGTCCACAACGATCGATCTTGCGCCGCCCTCATCCAATTTCTACCCGTGATCTTAACCAGGTTGTCGGTCCACCTTGTTGGAGGCCTTTCAACGCTACGTCTTCCGGTCCGCGGCCGCCACTCAAGAACCTTTCTGCCCCAACGGCCATCGATTCTACGAGCAATGTGCCCCGCCCACTGCCACTTAAGTTTGGCGACTGTCCGAGCTATATCTACAACCTTGGTTATCTTTCGTATCTCGTCATTTTGAATTCGATCCCGCAAGGAAATTCCGAGCATAGCTCGCTCCATTGTCCTTTGAGTAACCTTGAGCTTTCTTATGAGGCCCATTGTAAGTGACCACGTTTCAGTACCGTATGACATCACTGGCAATAAACATTGGTTTTAACCACCAAGGTTTTTAAACCTTCGTCTTAAGACACAACGGTATTTGAGACGAGAAGATATTTCGCAGCTTCCCGAACGCTGCCCATCCTAGTTGGATTCGACGAGTGACCTCTTTTCCGAAATTCGACCTACCCAACTGGATCGTTTGTCCAAGGTAGATATAGTCGTCTACAGTTTCAAGCGCAGAGTCTCCAACTTTAAGTGGAGTGGGTGCCACATGGGAGTTAAACATAATTTTCGTTTTCTCCATGATAAAATAAATAAATAATAAATATCGGACAACCTCACACAAATCGATCTAGTCCCAAATTAAGCTCAAGAAGGCTTGTGTTATGGGTACTAGACGACGATATACCATCCATGTTCATTTTAAGACCCACTTGTTGAGAGACCCTGCTGAGGTCGTTGAGCATTTTGCCGAGGTCTTCCAGGGTCTCAGCCATGACCACGATATCATCGGCAAAGCGGAGGTTGGTGATGTATTCGCCGTTTATGTTGATGCCAAGTCCGTCCCAATCCAGAAGCTTGAATACGTCTTCCAATGCAGCTGTGAACAATTTAGGAGATATGACATCTCCTTGCCTCACACCACGCTGCAATTGGATAGGTTTCGAGTCTTGGTTTTGGACGCGGACTGACATAGTGGCATTCTCATACAAACACCTCAGTACCTCGATATACCTGTAGTCAATTTGGCACCGCTGGAGAGACTGCAGCACTGCCCAGGTCTCGATCGAATCGAAAGCCTTCTCATAGTCTACAAACGCTAAGCATAATGGCTGGTTATACTCTTCGGTCTTCTGTATAACCTGCCGCAGCTTATGGATGTGGTCTAAGGTACTAAAAGCTTTACGGAAACCGGCTTGTTCGGGAGGCTGGAAGTCTTCAACCCTGCGTGCGAGACGGTTCCTTATGACTCTCAAAAACAGCTTATAAACATGACTCAGGAGCGAGATGGGTCTGTAGTTATTTAAAAAAGTCTTATCGCCCTTCTTAAAGAACAGTACCACTACGCTTCTGTGCCATGCCTGTGGCGTTTTCCGCTCGAGTATGACGGAGTTAAATAACTTTTGCAAGGCTTTTAAGACCGGTTTTCCACCTGCTTTTAGAAGCTCTGAGGTAACTCTGTCATCACCCGCCGCCTCATTATTTTTAGGCTGTTTGAGAGCCATACTAATCTCGTACAGGCTGACGTCCGGGATTTCTACTGTGTAGTGTCGGGTCAACCTAGCTCTTGTATCTTTGGCTAGGTTCATGCTGTCATGATGTGTCCGCTTTGTCGTGTATAACTGTCCGCAGAACGCCTCAACCTCCCTCAGGAGCTCAGGCCTAGACGACACGATTCTATCATTCCCTGTCTTCAGCTTTGTCAGCTGACTCTGTCCCATAGACAAATATCGTGCGAACACTTTGAAGCCTTTGTTTCGCTCAATGGCCTCTTCAATACAATTTGTATTAAATTGGCGCAGGTCGCGAGTCAGAGACTTTGAGATCTGTTTGTTGAGCCTTCGTTACTGAGAAGCGTCATCAGGGGAATGCAGAACCATACCGCGCCTCTCCTTCGTGAGCTCGAGAGTGTGATCACAGATCTTTTTGGTTCTTTTTGAGCGGTGGGTCTTAAAGAACTTAAATCCTCGTCGTTTATCATTTAGTGACAATTAATAAGCCTGTTTAAAAAATCCTAAGATAATATAAATATCTGCATCGCAATTACAAATAACAAATGGTTTTTTATTATTAATTTAAGTTAATAAGTCGGGAACGTATGATATTTAAAAAATTATATGCATTAATTGCACTTTGCCAGTCATATAAGCAGATCACTTGTTCGGTACAATAATTACGTGTGGTGTTTCGTGGTTAGATTTTTTATTGGCGTTATGTAAATTTCTTTTATTTTCGTTTTGTAAACATCAATAGCAATTGAACTTGACGCCATTGTTTACGACGCGGGTCAAAAAAAATAACACGGCAAAATACTTGACTCGACTGAAACCATCGTCGTGCGAACGAACGCGGACGCGGGTGGATGGGATACGTTACGAGTGCGAGCGAGAAAGCAAATCGCAACTTGTAGCGCCGGCGCGCCGCGTATTTCACACGGCGGCGGCGCGCCGACTCGAATTGGCGGCGACGGCGGCGCGCCGGCGCGGCGCTCATATCTACTTGGTATAAAACGTATTTATCATAATTACTTGATATAATTCGTCAATGCTATAAACTACAGAAGATATAAGTTGATTTTACTATAACCAAAAAAGGTGGTTCCGACTTGATATATTAGGCTGTCACCCCCTATATCACCTTAAAGCAGGTCCGACTTGGCTTAGGTTAGGTACGACGACGAGCGAAGCGAGGAGGAGTGTTAGGTTGAACTGGGACCCTAACGAGCGAGCGAAGCGAGCGAGCCGCGCAGGTCCGACTTGGCTTATGATTCCTAACATTATCTATTACACCATAAGGCAGGTCCGACTTGGCTTAGGTTAGGTACGACGACGAGCGAAGCGAGGAGGAGTGTTAGGTTTAACTGCGACCCTAACGAGCGAGCGAAGCGAGCGAGCCGCGCAGGTCCGACTTGGCTTACGATTCCTAACATTACCTATTTCACCTTAAGGCAGTATTTATATGAAAACGCTATTATTCTAAATAGTATGTATGTTAAACAAATGTATGTGATAAATATGTTATACGAAAGTATAATTATGCATATTGTCAATTATGTCATTTAGCCTATTATATCAATCGATAATTAGAGAAAAGCTTAATATAGGAAAAAACCTTTATATGAAACGTTACATTATATGAAACAACTTTATATCAATCGATTGTATAACAAGTGTATGTTAGTTTATCTGACATTATATGAAACATTACGGACCCGGCGGAAAGACATCAAGGCGACCCTACTACATCAACAACGGCCAGGGTCCTTGTCAGGTTTGAGGTCGGATATGCCGATCGCGTATTGGTCTTTTCAGCCACCAAAGACGGTGCTTCGCAGACTGAAGACCACAAATCGTGTGTAATAGACTGAAGGGCCTTAATTAAAACTTATTGAACCGGGTCCATGGCGATATTTTTGATTTACCTTCATTGCCTGATGTTCAATAATTTTTAATTATGTGTACAAACCGCGAGAGTATAAAGTGTAATACTGAAGGGCCTTTGATGATGATAATATCATCACATGAATGTTTGCAGCTTGGTGTAGCTCATTATTTCAATATCTTTGACAGCGGACTGACCGCGATTGAAACGCCTGTAGGATCATCCTAATAAGGAAAAGTAACAGTGTTAGTGTCATCGAAACTACGGTGATTAACTTCCTTAAAATAAATGATGAGTGTTGTCAACTTCTGACGACATACTATATTGGCTAAGGCTCAAATGAATTGATACTTTTGCTCATAACTTAAGTCGAGCGGCATTCGAACCTGACAATGAACCAAAAAATATACAATTATTAAATTTTCTTTAAAGCAAGCACATTTCGATTTCGTTAGCCCCCGCACAGTGATTGTTTATATTTAGTTAAAAGTAGATGCTGTACGCTATGGAAGGAGTATTTTGATAAGCGATCCCGTGACAAAGGAATTTGATACAAGACAATACAACCTCAGCCCTTCACTTCTCCCAAGATTGATAAAAGCACTTTGAGTAGGCGAGATCTGGTTCATCTTGTCTTATTGTTGAGGTTACGTTCCGGACTCATTCCATTAAATAAGTTTGCATATCTCATGCGCAAGGTAAATTCACCCTTATGCAGCGCAGGCAACTGCATAGAAGATGTTTACCATTTATTGATGGAGTGTGTCCGTAATGAGAGGCCTAGGCAACTGATATTCAGCGATAGTTCCATTGGATTATGTAATACGTACCTGTGCTACCCACTGTCCGACGAAGTCGCAAAGATTCTAGTTAAATGTGCTGATAAAGATAGGTAGATTACCTCACTAAATGTCTGGATGTTTAGATTAAGCTTCTAAAATGTATTGCTATGTTGATGTTTGATGGAGTTTCTTTTTTTTTTATGTCATAGGGGGCAAACGAGCAAACGTATCGCCTGATGGAAAGCGATTACCGTCGCCCATAAACACCTGCAACACCAGAGGAGTCACAAGTGCTTGCCAGCCCCTTGGAGTGGCATATTCGCATTAGCGAAAAAGCTCCTTATATAAATCCGTTTCTGTTTCTACTCTAATGTAATTAATTCATCTTGAACTGCATTAAAAATGTAAATTTTCCTCAATGTAGTTAGAATGCCGTAGAAATGACAGTCGGGCATTGATTACAGATGCCTCCGGCAAGATTCGTATCTGGGACACGGTGAACAAGGAGCACATCCTCAAGAATGAGTTCCAGCCGATCGGCGGGCCCATCAAGGACATCGCCTGGAGCGCCGACAGCCAGCGTATGGTCGCCGTCGGCGAGGGCCGGGAAAGGTAAACTGGGATGACTGGGAAACCAATTTACCACTCAATTGCTCTTATTTTTTAGGGTTCCGTACCCAAAGGGTAAAAACGGGACCCTATTACTGAGACTTCGCTGTCCGTCCGTCCGTCCGTCCGTCTGTCACCAGGCTGTATCTCAAGAACGGTGATAGCTAGACAGTTGAAATTTTCACAGATGATGTATTTCTATTGCCGCTATAACAACAAATACTAAAAATACTAGGTCGATGCAGAGTCAGCCACCGGCTAAGCTTGCACCATAAATTGGAGCGGAGTTTTTTTTTTTTTTTCGAAATTTTCTCTTCGTCACGACCTAGCGAAATTTAATTATTGCATTTTGAAACAAAAAAAAATAAAATGCGTTGAGAACTCGCTGAGATCTGCGCATTGTTACAAAGTCCATTCGAGTCGATCCATGGGAGCTTCGCTCGCTTCGCTCGCTCTGCTCCAAAAATAAAATAAATATTTAAGGGGGGCTCCCATACAACAAACTTGTTACAGATCATGGTACGGAACCCTTCATGCGCGAGTCGGACTCGCACTTGCCCAATTTTTATTTATATAAATAGAGTCCAACTCAAAATTCGAAGCGATTGAGTGGTTAAGCGTAGTATTGCCTAACAGGGCGCTTTTCATTCCCCGCTCGTTTTCTGTCTTTTTAATGGCGTTTGTAAGCGGCCAGTGCTGAACCATGGAGGTTTGCCACGTTACATGCCATATTGCGGATTTTTAGTGGTACTAATTTATTTCACTGGCAACGACAAATTTTTGGTAACTGACGTTGACAGTTAGTGAATGTCACTGACGTAAACAAAGAGGAAACTACTAAATATGCATAATAAAATCAAAAACTATTCACAGTGATGAAATTATTATTTTTTACTAGGATTAAGTGTTTATTTCGCAAGAAGAACGAAGGATTGAGCAGCATTCCAGTAAACAATGATTTAAATTTGGTACATGACACATCCTTGACAAATTGATATTGACGTTTAACCATTCAAATATATGACGTATGCACATTATTGCCATATTATGAAAGCTGTTTTAGCGCTACTATCCCAGGGTCGGATCGACGCTGGTTAGGTTGACCACATTATAAAGTGTGTCTTCACAACATTTGTTAAATTCGTCTTGGCTGAGCTACACGCTTCATATGTTTCATTATCGCTTACCAGCTGTCATAAGTCCTAGAACACTAAAATGTCATAATTTAAATGCCAATAAACATATTTTCGTACCTATCATAAGTCATAACACTGCAAGTCCTTACATACTTGAGAAGCAAAATACTATAAGTGCCATGTTAAATACATCAACTAACAGTTTTATGATGTCAGGTATGGATTTTGCAGTCCAGCCTACAGGGATATATCAATTTGGCTTTCTTCCATTGTCGATTAGATATTGTTACATCTTTAAATCATTCCAGATTCGGCCACGTGTTCATGGCAGAGACCGGAACCTCCGTGGGCGAGATCAGCGGGCAGTCGAAGCCGATCAACTCGGTGGACTTCCGGCCGGCGCGGCCGTTCCGTATCGTGACCGCCTCCGAGGACAACACGCTGGCCGTGTTCGAGGGGCCGCCCTTCAAGTTCAAGTGCACCAAGCAGGTAACTGTACCAGTCGATTCATGGATCATTGAGTGGGAATGATCAGCGGGCCGATCAATCCAAGTGGATCAACCATGTGTAGTGCACAATGCACATGCTGTGTTGTTCACATGCCATTAAGTGTATCTAGCAGGTAACTGTTCCAGATTAGGTCATGGGCAAGGATTTGTGGATCGTTTGGTGGGGATGATCAGCGGGCCGATCAATCCAAGTGGATCAACTTTGTGTAGTGCACACGCCACCAAGTGTATCTATCTAGCAGGTAACTACAGCCAGGTTCGGTCATGTGTCCATGGAATCTCCGAAGGCAAGATCTGTGAGCTTCTTGAGAAGCACGGTCAACTTAGATATCCTTGTATGTGGCCTATGCGAATATAGTGAATGTCATTCTTTTGTGATGATGATAAAGAGGGTAAATTTTGTCGTTTTTTTATCTGTTCATGTTGTCGGAGGCTGGACGTTCAGACACATAAATAGGCACTGTGGGCTGACCATGCCGTTAAAAGGAGAAATAAATAAGTTGAAGGAATACTATTATTTCTTCTATCTCAAACATACACTAAAATTTCCTCATGGTCATGATGTTTCGGGCCGAAAAACTCGAGAGAACTGTAAAGGAATTTCATACAAAATTGAAGGCCTAGTCCGAGGAGTAATTTTTTTTAAATATAGCGTCTGTGTTCATTAACAGGCTGAACAGCTTAATTATATTTATTTTTAGTGGTGTACTTTTTGTTTCATTGCACATGTTTGAGAAAAGCACTATACGTGCCTTAGCCGTGAAAAGGGCTTGCCGGCTTCGTATCACTATTCGTACTCATCCGGCAAGCCCAATTCCCGGAGTCTGCAGAGTACTGGTGGGGAAGCCAAATGTACTTGACCTGATACTTGGTTTCAGGAGCACACCCGGTTCGCGCAGGCGGTGCGCTACAGCCCGGACGGCAGCCTGTTCGCGTCGGCCGGCTTCGACGGCAAGATCTATCTCTTCGACGGTACCACGTCCGAGCTCAAGGGGGAGGTGAGTTGCTCATGTTATAGGGGTGTAGAATGATTTTAAATTATACAACATACTGTAGTTACATTAATAAAATTAGCCCAATAGGACATGAAACAAAGAAAAAAACAAAGGTACGCACATTTTATGCTTACATTCTTTTTATCCAATAGCAATGCTGAAATTGTGGTCTGAATCCTCATATTTTAACAAAACAATGATTTTATGACAACCATGAACTTAAACGCTATTTTTCACGGTGAAAATGGGAAATTATTTATTGTCTCCATATACATACATTGGTATACCCACAAATGACGTCACCCAAATGAATATAGATATCGAAAGAGCTTTGCGTCGTGTACACGCCAAAATATTTATTTGAATTGATTTTTCTGCATGTAAACAAATATTAGAAAATACATAAAATAACCAAAATTTACGACAACTATGCCTGAATAGAGTAGTCGTCTTCGACCTATCCGCGAAAAAAAAAATAAGCTGTCAACAATGTCAACCAAAACTTCATTCGTTTATTTTTTAAATATACTCCAGACTAAAGTAACCTTTCCATTGTGTCATAGTTTTGGAGTTACTACATTTTAGAATAAAAAATGTGAAATGTTGTCAATTGGGTCATTGTCAGGTTTAGGTGCGCGTCTTTCCGGTGGACATTTGCGAAATTAAGGATTCCAGGGCCTAATTTTCTGATTAAATGCCTGTCAGAATAAAGAACGTTCCCTCTTCTATAATCCGATGTAATAGCAACATAACCTAGATTCATACAAGCTCTTAACTTTTGACCACCGCAGGGACTAATTTTGTTTTTTGAACAGACAATGACCCAATTAAGTACATCATCCTCCTAGCCTTTGTCCCTTTTGTAGAGAATGAATTCTCAATCGGGGTCGGCTACCTAAATCCCAAGATGTGGCGTAGGCACTAGTTTTTACGCAAGCGACTGCCATCTGACCTTCCAACCCAGAGGGGAAACTAGGCCTTAGGGGTTGTCCACAAATTACGTAACGCAAAATTCTTAATTTTTTTACCCCCCCCTCTCCTCATGTAACAGGTGCGTCACGCTTAGCTGGGGACCCCCCCCCCCCCCCTCAATACCGTTCCGTAACAAGTGCTTTGTAAAAATCTGTAGGGTTAATATTCAGAAAAGAAAGATAGGTGGTAGTATACATACTTTTTAATCAAGAATCTGCATTTTTTAACCCTAGAGTGATCGCGCCTTCCCGTGAAACGCGAGTGATCGCGTGGGGAGCATTTTGCCGCCCATACTTAATATTACTTTTTCTAGCAAATTGGCGTTATATGAATGCATAATTATGTTTAAAGGATAGAATGAAACATAAACTATCAGAATAAGAAACATTTATTAAAGTTTCATACTTAGAATTTAGAAAAGAATGCTTTGGGAAATCTTAGGTAAAATTTCTTGGTTATTTGCAACTTCTTTACAACTATTTATATAAAAAAAAAGAAAAATTTAACTTAATAGTTAAATTATACGTTTTCATCATCTACAACATGTATTTTAGCAAAACAATCCTGACACATGTACATACAATGTTCGTTGCACAGTAACTTTGCACATCTGTTGCATCCTTTTTTCGTACGTCTATTTTACTTGGACGGACATACTGCGCATATTACATTTTGATGATCCGATGGTACAAATCGGGGGATTTGGTTTTTCAGCTGGTTCTGCAATGTGTTTACGTGCGCGTCTTTCCGGTGGACATTTGCGAAATTAAGGATTCCAGGGCCTAATTTTCTGATTAAATGCCTGTCAGAATAAAGAACGTTCCCTCTTCTATAATCCGATGTAATAGCAACATAACCTAGATTCATACAAGCTCTTAACTTTTGACCACCGCAGGGACTAATTTTGTTTTTTGAACAGACAATGACCCAATTAAGTACATCATCCTCCTAGCCTTTGTCCCTTTTGTAGAGAATGAATTCTCAATCGGGGTCGGCTACCTAAATCCCAAGATGTGGCGTAGGCACTAGTTTTTACGCAAGCGACTGCCATCTGACCTTCCAACCCAGAGGGGAAACTAGGCCTTAGGGGTTGTCCACAAATTACGTAACGCAAAATTCTTAATTTTTTTACCCCCCCCCTCTCCTCATGTAACAGGTGCGTCACGCTTAGCTGGGGACCCCCCCCCCCCCCCCTCAATACCGTTCCGTAACAAGTGCTTTGTAAAAATCTGTAGGGTTAATATTCAGAAAAGAAAGATAGGTGGTAGTATACATACTTTTTAATCAAGAATCTGCATTTTTTAACCCTAGAGTGATCGCGCCTTCCCGTGAAACGCGAGTGATCGCGTGGGGAGCATTTTGCCGCCCATACTTAATATTACTTTTTCTAGCAAATTGGCGTTATATGAATGCATAATTATGTTTAAAGGATAGAATGAAACATAAACTATCAGAATAAGAAACATTTATTAAAGTTTCATACTTAGAATTTAGAAAAGAATGCTTTGGGAAATCTTAGGTAAAATTTCTTGGTTATTTGCAACTTCTTTACAACTATTTATATAAAAAAAAAGAAAAATTTAACTTAATAGTTAAATTATACGTTTTCATCATCTACAACATGTATTTTAGCAAAACAATCCTGACACATGTACATACAATGTTCGTTGCACAGTAACTTTGCACATCTGTTGCATCCTTTTTTCGTACGTCTATTTTACTTGGACGGACATACTGCGCATATTACATTTTGATGATCCGATGGTACAAATCGGGGGATTTGGTTTTTCAGCTGGTTCTGCAATGTGTTTACGTCGGATCTTCTAATGATATGTGGTCTAGTCATCACCAGGGCAATTTTTTTCAGAAATGTTAGTCTTAATAATATAAAGTAAAGTGAGCAAAACAAAACAAGAACAAAGCCCAATAAGTGAACAAAACAAACTAAAAATCAATAGTAATACTATAGTTATATCAAAACAATACTAAACGCAATGAAAACTCATAATATTTCAACTATATTAAGAAAACAGATTCATAAACTTTACCTACGTGAGTAGTCGCGCAGTGAGCAGTTTGCCGTCAAACGCGACACACCTGTGACAATCTTTGCCTCCTGCAGTCACCTGCGCACTGAATTTGTTATAATTTCTAAAACAAGGAGGTAAGGTACGGGGGGGCAGCTACTAGGACGCTTGACCTTGACAAATGCATCGTTTAGAAAATAACACGAATATAGTTCCGCGGGCGGCAAAATGCTCATAGCGCGAGCACTCTATGGTTAATATAACATTAAAGTGTGGTTTCAAGGTATCAAGAAATTTAATCATCTATGAACGGGTTTCGGTTCCATTTCTTAATACATTCTATTGCCAGTAATGTATACAATTATAAAATCGTGCGTGACGTAACGCAAACCTTGACACCCCCCCTCCCCTAATGTAACAGGACCGTAACGCTTGGCCGGACCCCCCCCCCCCCCCCCCCCCCCCTCCCTCCCTCCAATTTGCGTTACGTAATTTGTGGACGACCCCTTATTGGGCTTAGGCGGTTTCCTCACGATGTTTTCCTTCACCGAAAAGCGAAGTAAATATCAAATGACATTCCATACATAAGTTCCGAAAAACTCATTGGTACGGGCCGGGTTCGAACCCGCGACCTCCGGATTGAAAGTCGCATGCCCTAACCACTAGGCTACCACCGCTTGACTTGAATGACCCAATTACGTACGTTTATTTATAATTGATGTCGTTTTCCAGTTCGGGTCCCCGGCGCACAAAGGCGGCGTGTACGGCATCGCCTGGTCTCCGGACGGCAAGCGGCTGCTTTCCTGCTCGGGAGACAAGACCTGCGCAGTATGGGATGTCGAGACTCGGGAACGAAGCATCCTGTTCAACATGGGCACTGCCGTTGAAAACCAACAGGTAGATTCATTATTCCCTTGCCCTTATCCCATTTATTTGTGGTCGGCGCAGCATGTTTTCTTCCTCCATTCTTCCCTATTACTCGTTTTCTCATCGTTTACTTCCCTTTATTCATATTATCTTACACAGAGTCCATCCATCTTTTCTTTGGTCTTCATCTTTTTCCACATTCATGCTTAACGCTTTTCTGTTTATGGGGCTTTCCTCTGTTCGCATCTCGTGTATACCGTGATAGTCGGTTAGCCTGCAGCTTCTCTCTTGTAATATGTAGAGTATCAGCAGATTACCTAATAGTTATAATCTTATTAAAACTTTCGTGAGGCATATTTAATTATTATTAAAACCGCTTAATACAATACCTAATAGTTCTTACGAGTAGATATGACGTCTTATACCTAATGCTGCTGATTAGTGGATCAATTTTTCTTTGTTGTTATTCTGACCTAAGACTCGAGACAATTAGTGATAGTGAGTTCAAAATAATTGGCTTACAGGTAACTGTGGAGTTTACAATGACAATGTTTTTGGTATATATATCCCTCGAAAATCGTAGTTTTAAAGAGTTACCCAGGGGACGTCACTATGGCAACGAGCAACAGCAAAAAGTTCAATGACCCATTATTTATGAGATGACAGCTCTTAACTCACCATTGTTGGCAGTCCTAAACTGTGCGTTTTTCTAGAAATTTCCCGCCTTGCGCTACTGAATTGTCGCTTGCGGTATTTCCGGACCTTCAAACCCAAGAAAAAATTGGGCAAGTGCGAGCCCGACTCGCGCATGAAGGGTTCCGTACCTATACATATATATAATCTATAACAAGTTTGTTGTATGGGAGCCCCCCTTAAATATTTATTTTATTTCATTTTTAGTATTTGTTGTTATAGCGGCAATAGAAATACATCATCTGTGAAAATTTCAACTGTCTAGCTATCACCGTTGTTGAGATACAGCCTGGTGACAGACGGACGGACGGACGGACGGACAGCGAAGTCTCAGTAATAGGGTCCCGTTTTTACCCTTTGGGTACGGAACTCTAAAAAGCGTACTGGCGATCGCTTTTGAAAAAAAAAAAAAACGACGATAACGTTAATCGATAAGTATAACTTGTTCAATCTGAATCTGAATATTTCCAGGTATCATGCCTCTGGCAAGGCAAGCACCTGATCACCGTGTCTCTATCCGGGGACATCAGCTACCTGGACACGGAGAACCCGGACAAGCCGCTCCGGGTGCTGACGGGCCACAACAAGCCCATCACCTGTCTGACGCTGCACCCGGACAAGCACACTGTGTACACAGCTAGTCATGACGGTTATGTCACCGCCTGGAATGTTGCTACTGGTGAGTGTTATTGAAATAAAATTCCCATCACAGCCACCATCACCAACGCTACAACTATTTCGCGAGTAAATACCCACCTATGCACATTACACAAACCCTTTCAAGATTATCTTCGCTGCCAACACGATTCCAACTCACTGCCCCTGCGCGTGCGTGTCCATTCTGTATTTAATACTATTAAGTATTTTGTGACTACGACGACTGTTCACACCCTGTTCATTTGGGAGCCCTGAGCCCTGTGGCCCCGGTTCTAGAGACACAGGCAGATTGAAGAGAGACGCCCGTGTTGAGGCGTTACCGTTGGCGCCGCGCAACCCCGTACGTCTCTCACATTTATATCACTACTGTCACTAGAAGGTGACACGAACTCTGTCCACGCGGAAAATGACGTGGGGTATGGTTATGACTTTTTTCGTTCTCCCTAGTCGGGTAAAACGTTTCCTACAACATACGACCACCTACAATATCCAAATGTGTACCAAAATTCATTGAACTATATACATTATATCTTTTTAGGTTTTTTGCCCTCCAAATATCCTCCCATTTTACTATTATTTTTTTACATCTTTAACGTACCTGCAGATATTTCTTACTTGAAATTTTATAATGGTGTGGTGTCCCAGACGGCGTGGTGTCCCGGACGGTGCGGTGTCCCGCCGCACCGTCCGGTGCGAGGTTCTGAGGTTCTGGCTGGTTCAGAAGTTCGTCTTCGGAACGTTAGGGCAGGATCGCCATGTAATATATGTAATAATGTGGTCGTCAGGGGACGTGGATGGGAGACAAAGTATATGCAGAGCTCTAGATAGTAGTGAACCTTTAATTACTTAAAACATTAGCTTATATACATTTTTACAATAAGGTTAACGCTTATCCAAGCAATATGCATTACGCTACAGTAAACCATTGTGTTACTGTTGAATACTAAATGTAGACATTAGCTACATACTACAGTGTCTTAATGGTGTATTAATCTATAAAGATTAATTAAGTAATGAAGTTTATTCTATAAGTAGGCCACACGGGCAACTTTTACATGCCCGAATCTACCGGCATTGCACATAGCTGGGTTGATAATGCACGCTGTTGTATGGGAACCTTGCACTTTGTGACTATGCGCTGAAACTTGGCACAGTTAATCCTTAGGTGGCCTTGAGTGAATTCAGACCGGTAGACGTTGAGAACCTCCGCGCGTTTAGTGGGGGGGAGGGGGGGAAGTTCAACGCTGCCGCGCTTTAATTAATGCAACATTTCTCTAAAACTATACATAATATGGCGTGTGATATATCATTTTGGGATATATTAAGGATAAGCAATTTAATTTTTTGACAAAAGTAATGCACTTTCTGACAAAAAACATTGAAAAAGTAGAAAAAACTAAAAAAAGGAATTTGTGTTTTTTTATATATTTGCCAATTATTTTAAAAATATAACAGTAATCTCAAAACAAAAAATATAGTCGTAAAGCTAGACTTATGCAGTTTTTAAAAATATATAGTTTATTATATATATCTGTTGATCCATGGGAGATAATAAATAATATCAAGCGTAAGTCAGGGCGATCTCAATGCATGATCGTCCGTGAAGTAGGGTTTAGGTACTGTGTTAAGCAACATTTCTCTAAAACTATACATAATAGGGCGTGTGATTTATAATTTTCAGTTAAAGGAAGGATGAGGAATCTATTTTTTTAACAAAAATAATGCACTTTTTAACAAAACATATATTAAAAAGTGGGCTAAACTGAAAAATGATATTTGTGTTTTTTACATACTTTCCAATCATTTTAAAAGTATAACAGAAATCTCAAAACAAATAATATAAACATAAAGTTAAACTTATTTAGTTTCTAAAAATATATAGTTTATTATATACATCTGTTGATACATGGGAGATAATAAATAATATTGAGCGTAGGTCAGGGTGATCTCAATGCATGATCGTCCGTGACGTAGGGTTTAGTTAATGTTTTAGACATACAAAAAGTGCATATATTGTATTGTATTGTTTATGTCTCTAAGTATTTTAAATGAAACTACGCAATTGAAATTAATTTATTGCAAGTCTGTCCATGTAGGCTCCCAGTTGTTGTTGACCTTCGTCCAACCCCAAGTAGTTACCCCAAGTGCGTGATAACTGACACCCAAACGCCCACCTCTTGATAAATGCTGATACAAAGTGGCTTTGGTCGGTGGGAGGTGTTCTATCTGCTGGTCTATCTTGGTAAAAATATATATATGGGGCTCATTCACTGAAGTACATGAAGCTGATCTGAAATAATAAGTATGATATACAATATTCTTTTTTAAGTTTTGAGATCCTATTATTCTATTATATCAGTTTCAAAAGCAGAAAAACTGACCTATCATATGATGTTAAGACCTATTTTTCGATGGAAGCCATTACCTCCTCAATGCATCGCTTGATCAATAACTCGAAACCTACAGTAGGTCAGGAAAGGCTTCCATGCTTGAAAAGCACTTCTCTTTCCTTTACCATTGAACCAAGATACCGTATCACATCCTGTGAATGCGTGAAAGAGGGTATCTTAATACTCTTGCTCTCTGTGGCCCTGTAAATAAACAAATATGTATATAACACCCGTATTTTCTTAATTTACTATGATCGAGGGCTCATGACTCATGATACTGTGGATACTGATGTGTTGGTACTGACAGTTACAAACAATGCAAGCTTTACCTCAGCTTGAGGAACTTTGGGTGCATATAGGAACAAGATAACATCACCAATATCTGTGCTATCATGATATCGCCACCACGATAGGTAAAAATGGTTTATCAGGTCATAGTAAATTAAGAAAATACAGGTGTTTTATACAGATTTGTTTATTTACAGGGCCACAGAGAGCAAGAGTATTAAGATACCCTCTTTCACGCATTCACAGGATGTGATACGGTATCTTGGTTCAATGGTAAAGGAAAGAGAAGTGCTTTTGAAGCTTGGGAAACCTTTCCTCCATGACCTCTTTCTTCTTCGTTGGTTTCACTCTCGGCAGAGTGGTCGTGGTCATCATTTCAGATATTGGTGATAGGCTTCACAACACGCCGCCATTCTTACCTGATAGCCGCCTTCTTCGTGCTTTCGTGTAGTAACGATGATGCATTGATTGCAGCTTTTATTTAGTTTGTCCATAACATAGGTGATCTTCTTCGTGGCCTGGTACCCTCAACCTTTCCGTGGACCAGAAGCGCTCAATAGCCTCCGCCCCCCGGCGGCATACGTGGCCAAAGAAGGTGGTACGATACTGTACTAAAGACGATAAACGCTGCTTGATGCCAAGTTTTCGAAGTATAGAATCGTTGGTACGGAATTCACTCCATAATACTCAAAGCATTCTCGTCCAACACCACATCTCTAGGGCGTCTATCTTCTTCTCCTCAACTTCCTGCAGGGTCGACGTTTCTACGGCGTACAGGAATATGGGGAATACAAGTGCCCGAACGAGCTGGTTTTTTGTGTCTTCGTGTTGGTTGCGATTCCTTCATATAGTATAAATATGTAATTTCTTTATTGTTAATTGTGCCATAAAAAAAATCTTATCTATCTTATACATATATTCCAGACCTAACTGTAGGTTTCGAGTCAGCAATCGAGGGCCGTATTGCGGAGGTAATAGCTGTTATCACAAAATATGTCGTAACATTATATGATAGGTCAGTTTTTGTGCTTTTGAAAATAATAAATATAATAGGATCTCAAAACTTAAACCATAATATTGTATATCATAATTTTATTATTATTTCAGATCAGCTTCGCGTACGTCAGTGAATGAGTGCCGTATAGCCCACTTTTAATATCTTTTTTGTTAAAAAAGTGCATTATTTTTGTTAAAAAAAATAGATTCATCATCCTTCATTTAACCGAATATTATAAATCACATCCCTATTATGTATAGTTTTAGAGAAATGTTGCTTAACACAGTACCTAAACACTACTACACGGACGATCATGCATTGAGATCGCCCTGACTTACGCTTGATATTATTTATTATCTCCCATGTATCAACAGATATATATAGTAAACTATATATTTTTAGAAACTACATAAGTTTAGCTTTATGTTTACATTTTTTGTTTTGAGATTTCTGTTATACTTTTAAAATGATTGGAAATTATGTAAAAAACACAAATGTCATTTTTCAGTTTAGCCCACTTTTTAGTACCTTTTTTGTTAAAAAAGTGCATTATTTTTGTTAAAAAAATTTATTTCTCATCCTTCATTTAACCGAAAATTGTAAATCACATGCCATATTATGTATAGTTGTAGAGAAATGTTGCTTAACACAGTACCTAAACCCTACTTCACAGACGATCATGCATTAGGATCGCCCTGACTTACGCTTGATAATATTTATTATCTCCCTTGTATGAACAGATATATATAATAAACTATATATGTTTAGAAACTACATAAGTTTAGCTTTACGACTATATTTTTTGTTTTGAGATTACTGTTATACTTTTAAAATAATTGGCAATTATATAAAAAAACACATATAACGTTTTTCAGTTTTTTCTACTTTTTCAATTTTTTTTAGTCAAAAAGTGGATTATTTTTGTCCAAAAAATAGATTCCTTATCCTTAATTTATCCGAAAATGATATATGACATGCCATATTATGTATAGTTTTAGAGAAATGTTGCATTAATTAAAGCGCGGCAGCGTCGAACTTCCCCCCCTCCCCCCCACTAAACGCGCGGTGTCTATCGACGTCTACCGGTCTGAATTCACTCAAGACCACCTAAGGATCATCTGTGCCAAGTTTCAGCGCATAGTCACAAAGTGCAAGGTGTCGTGCACTAACACCCCAGCTAACAAGAGGAGACCACTGTTGAGAAGGAACGCCGAAAGAAACTCAACAGTTACAATAATTATAAATCTGTGCCACTTGATGTATCCGGCTTGTCCGGGTCAGGTTCCGACCTCATATCCTCATAAAGAAACATTTAACGTGTCGATATCTCGAATTTCAGGTGAAGGTCAGCACATCCAAGGCCAAGGCCACGGCAACCAGATCAACGGCATGAAAGCCGGCAAGGACGGTTCCCTTCTGACCTGCGGCATTGACGACTCGCTGAGGCGCGCCGTGCCTAAAGCTGAAGGTATGAAGGTTGATATTGCGGATAGAGATAACAGTAGTAAAGATATGAACTGCTTCAAGGTCGCAACGCCTTTACAAAAGTTATAGATTTGTTATGTTTTGATCTAACTGCATCAGATTTTTTCAATTATGCTCCCTATATATAGGTAAATCGCCAATTACTGGCCACCGTTCAATAACTGGCCACCTCATACTAAAAATTAATGTTATGTTTTGATCTAACTGCATCAGATTTTTTCAATTATGCTCTCTATATATAGGTAAATCACCAATTACTGGCCACCGTTCAATAACTGGCCACCTCATACTAAAAATTAATGTTATGTTTTGATCTAACTGCATCAGATTTTTTCAATTATGCTGTCTATATATAGGTAAATCGCCAATTACTGGCCACCATTCAATAACTGGCCACCTCATACTAAAAATTAACTCTGTCTACCTACAAACTGAACTCATTTTAGTATAACGTGGCCAGTTATTGAAGGTTGGCCAGTAATTAACACCTTATACTAAAATGAATTATGTTTGTTGGTGAATAGAGTTCATTTTTAGTATGAGGTGGCCAGTTATTGAACGGTGGCCAGTAATTGGCGATTTACCCTATTTCTTTACAACGTTATACAGTATGCTATAAACTCGCGAATTCACTGCCCTAGCTAATAGGTATGTTATGTGCTATTATGTAGTTTATCAGTACAGCTGGCAGTAAAAACAAAGATAGAGAGTATGTATGTGAAGCTAATGTATTGTGACGGCAGGTGAGGTGCCGACGTATACCGACAGCGTGGTGGCGCTGGGCGCGCAGCCGCGGGGCATGGACCACATCTTGGAAGACGACACCAGCATCGTCGCCACCGTCAAGGAGGTACACACACACACGTTACACTCATCACCATCATCATCAAATACAACAAATACAAATACATTTGAAATGAAAGAAAGAAAAGAAATGAGGAAATCCGTAGACGAACTAAAGTGACCGATATGGCTCACCGGATTAGCAAGTTGAAGTGGCAATGGGCAGGCCACATAGCACGCAGAGCAGATGGCCGATGGGGCCGAAAAGTGCTCGAGTGGAGACCTCGGACCAGCAAGCGCAGCGTAGGACGTCCACCTACAAGATGGACAGATGACCTTATAAAGGTCGCCGGAAGGCGCTGGATGCAGGTCGCTTCCAACCGGTATATATGGAAGTCCAAAGGGGAGGCCTATGTTCAGCAGTGGACGTCCTATGGCTGAGATGATGATGATGATGATGAAATACATTTATTGATAAAACATAAAGTACAGAGAGGTAACGATTAAATTCTACACTTGAAAAAAAAAAAAAAAATCACAATTTGCATAACCTGAACTAGGGTTCCCCCTGTGTTTCAGGCAATGGGAAAGCCTTTACATTATTTAATTTAAGTACATATTCATCTATTATATTACAGTAATCTTATTGTAGCTTAAATACTAAAATTTACACTAAAGTACTAAATTAAACAAATATTTATTTAATGACAGCCAGTAAGTTCTCTGTATCTTCGTACGTCATAATTTGTAGTGACTCACGAAGCGTTTTCTTACATTGAGCGAAGCTAAGTGGATATCGGTCCAATTTCGCATTTAATCTATTGTAAAGAAATGGTCCCAGAAATATGAAAATCTTGTAGAAAATGCGTGTTTTGCTTGCGTGTTATAGGAGCAAACAATATCTTTACGCCTCTTGTTTTTATATTCGGTGCTGTAAGGAGTTGTGCAGTGCTGTCTTAATACTGTGCCGTGAATAAATAACTGACGAACTGTTAGTACTTTACATTCACTGTATATAAGGTTAGTAGGGTAGAGGTAAGGACGATAGGTAAGGACGACATCATCATCATATCTGCCGATAGACGTCCACTGCTGAACAAAGGTACAGTTCTCCACAACTATCGGTCGTGCGCCCTCATCCAATAGGCTATTTGACTATGTTAAATTGTATCAAACAAATGTTTATTTCGTATAGTCTTTAGCAAAGGAAACCCAAATATATAGTTTTCATTTCATAAAGGAAGATATTCATAAGGTAAAAGAAAAATGTAATGTCCTAGTGTGATGTAAGCAGGACGTCATGTGTTTACAATGCTTATGCGCATTAGCCATACCCTAGGACGTGCGTTTACACGCACGATCCCACGTAGAATTATGGAATTAAAGATTGTTATAGCTCAGTTGGGAGAGCACTACGCCGGAAACGTAGGGTCGCAGGTACGAGTCCTGCTTACATTGCAGTGGATCACATTACATTTTCCTTTCATATTTTCCCTCTGTCTCAATATTAAAAAGAAACGGAATTAATAAAAAAAAAAACGACCATATGAGATTAACGCAGCCATCATATCAGTCGAAAGACTTCCACTTCTAGCGCGATTAGCCGGGTAGCATAGCCTCACCTTTTTTTTTTTTTCCCCATGGTAGCTTGCGGGTCCTAAGGACCCTTTGCACTGCTGGTGCCAGACGTGCTACTCCGCTGGAGAAGCACCGGATAAGCATAGCGTCACCTACCCTTGTGTAAATATTTATAAGTTTCAACGTGTGTCCCAGCTGGCGGTGATCATCGGCGGCAGCAAGCAGTCGTCGCTGCCGCTGGACTACGAGCCCACCTGCGTCGCCATCGACCCCAAGAGCCGGCACGTCGCCGTCGGAGGTAACTTGTTTGCCTCTGTTGCCACTGACAATGGCCACTTTTTCAACATAATTAGATCGAAAGAGCTCGTGATTCTGAGTAGAAAATACTTAACATAAAATAGAAAAGACAAAATAATGGGTACACCCCTTAATTTTTTTTTATACTACCGTCGGATGGCAAACAAGCATGTGGCCCACCCGATGTTAAGCAGTTACCGCCGCTTATGGACGCTTTGCGGCGCCAGGAGCATCGCACGCGCGCTGCTGACTCTTTAAGAGGCCTTATTCCTTTTAAAATTTATTTTTTTCATATTATGACAAATATATTGATAATTTTAACCATCTTTTGTAGTGAATAATACTTTTCCCTGAGCTCCAGGTAGTAACATAGCTATTTCATGCTTTCATTGCGTACAGTCGAAAGTGAGTTGAAAAAACAAATTTTCCGCGTGAATTTTGTCAATTTCGAGTGGTTTTTTGAAACAAAAATTATCAATGAAAAATTCAAACTGTAGGTTTCAAACATATTCCTTTAAATCCCAATAGCCCTGTTCTAGGTAGTAACATTAATAATATGTTAAGAAACATGTTTGATCGTAGAGAAAATGTCCAAAACAATCAGCATTTTAAAAGGAATAAGGCATCTTAAGAACATATTTACTCCCCTCTTGAAGAACCGCATACTGTAGCCCCCGGGGAAAACCTCGGCGGGATTTCCTACCGCAAACACTCCGCATTTGGAATGAGCTCCCATTCCACATGCGCAGCGGTCGCGGCAGGAAATCCCTCTGGTACCGCACAGTCCTCGACCGTTTAGGCTCCAGTGTGTGAGGATGAACACCTGCTGATGGCGAGCAGTGCCATGGTAGAAAGTAGCCTATTATACAAACGGTAGAACGCACACAAGGAGGCAAAGTCTCTCCTCCAAAGAAGAAGAAAGTCTATGGTCGAGATAAGCTCAGAATTCACAACTCTGCTAGAATAGACGCCACGCAAACATTTTTTGAAAGCGCACTTGTTCGGAGCTTGCTTGATCTTGAGAGGATGGGTACGCAATCAAAAAGTAACTTGTTTAGACTTGAATTTATGGGTGGATCAACTTTTTCTTCTTGTTATTCTGTCCCGTCACCCAGGAGACGATGATTAAACTTCTTACAAAACTTGATAATTACAACATTTTTGTTGAATATTGCCGCCGAAAATCCTACCGCGAACTTCCTACCGCGAACGCTTCGCATGTGGAATGAGCTCCCTGCCGAGGTTTTCCCCGGGGGCTACAGTATGCGGTTCTTCAAGAGGGGAGTAAATAGGTTCTTAACCCATTCAGGGCCAGTTACTCAGCGTATGGGTCATGCTCAAACAGTCGCGCAGGGCAAGTGACTCGCATGTGAGTCATGACAAAATCCAAATTGAAAAAAAAGGAATCTTACTATGACTTAATAGTATTAGGAAATGTTTTAGCAAAAAATGGTTGCATGGTGGCCTGGCGTATAGTGTACGGTCGACGGCGCTTGGCTGTGGATGGGTTAAAGGGTCGGCAAACCGCGCGTGATGCTCCTGGCGTTGCAAGCGTTCATAGGCGGCGGTAACTGCTTAACATCAGGCGGACGCATGCTTTTATGCCACCGTCGTAGTATTAAAAAAAATACGCAGTTTTAAAGAGTAACTCAGGGACATCACCATGGCAACAAGCAACAGAAAAAAAATTGATTGACCCTTATAATGTTACCATGTATGATTCCAGGCGCGGACAACAAGGTCCACCTGTACACGCTGGACGTGCGCACCCTGAGCCAGGGCGTGGTGCTGGAGCACCTGGGCGCGGTCACGGACGTGCGCTTCAGTCCTGACTCCGCCTACCTGGCCGCCTGCGACGCTAATAGGAAGGTCATCCTCTACTCCACTGACGAGTACAAGGTGAGTGGCCTGCAAATACTCACACATCCTCCTAGCCTTTGTCCCCTTTTTTTGAGAATGAATTCTCAATCGGGGTCGGCTACCTAAATCCCAAGATGTGGCGTAGGCACTAGTTTTTACGCAAGCGACTGCCATCTGACCTTCCAACCCAGAGGGGAAACTAGGCCTTATTGGGCTTAGGTGGTTTCCTCACGATGTTTTCCTTCACCGAAAAGCGAGTGGTAAATATCAAATGACATTCCGTACATAAGTTCCGAAAATGTCATTGGTACGGGCCGGGTTCGAACCCGCGACCTCCGGATTGAAAGTCGCATGCTCTAACCACTAGGCTACCACCGCTTCCGCATGCTCTAACCACTAGGCTACCACCAAACCACTAGGCTACCACCAAATAATAATAATAATAATAATAATCCCGGTTTCTTTTTCATATCAATGCAATAGTTCAACCACCTGCTGGGACCTGTTCATGGATGTATCATCTTATTGATATGATCAGGAACGGGTCCCAGCAGGGCTACAGCCACAGCAAATTTCTCCAAGGGGCCTCTACGTGTTGGATCCATATCCCCACGCAAGCCTTCCAAAAGACCGGGACGTATGAGCCCGAGACTCGATAACGAGATACAAATAATAATAATAATAATAATAATAATAATAATATAGCCTTTATTTTCTCATAAATATTTTTACATATATTTGATACATATAATTTTTTTTTTTTTTTAACTGTGAGGCGCCCATTTTTGGGCAAAGGCCTCCTCCAGCTCTTTCCAGACTTTCCTGTCCTTTGCTTTTCCGGTCCAATCAGATCCGGCTATTGGGGCAATGTCATCGGCCCACCGCCGCCTCGGCCGTCCTCGCGGTCGCGTCGCTTCTCGTGGGTGCCAGTAAAGGATTCTCTCAGTCCACCTATTGTCCGTTGTCCTTGCTATATGACCGGCCCATCTCCATTTCAGTCTACATGCGAGTTCAACAGCATCTGTGACTTGTGTTATTTTTCTTATGTCGCAGTTCCTTTTTCTATCACTACGTCTAATGTTTAGCATGCTTCTCTCTGTTGCTCTCTGGAACACATTTATCTTCTGGGCAATATCTTTAGTAAGTACCCATGTTTGGCATCCGTACAGCAGAGTTGGGAGTACTATTGTGTCCATGGCTTTTCTCTTTAGATTTATGGGGAGTTTGGATTTGAATATATGTTTTAAGGACCAGTATTTATTCCATGCCATTTTTATCCTTCGTTCTACTTCAATAGATGTTTGCTGAGTAAAAGATATTGTTCTCCCTAAATATATATAGTGTTCCGTGTAATCTATTTGGCCCGATTCTGTGGCAATAGGTATTTTATCACCGTTTGTCAAAACAAAGGTTTTTTGTTTGTTCATATGTAGACCACATTTCTTACTTTCTTTATCTAAAGTATCTAGCATGTACACTATATCTGCGTGGTTATCGGCCATCAGCACTATGTCGTCCGCAAAGCGAAGATTGTTGAGGTGTTCTCCGTTTATATTTACTCCTTTTGTGTCCCAGTCCAACCTTCTGAATATGGATTCTAGGAGAGCTGTAAATAAGTTTGGGGAAATAGGGTCTCCTTGCTTCACTCCTTTGTAGATATGAAATGGCTCGCCTTTTTTCTCCAGTTTGACAATAGCTTTGCTGTTTCTATAGATTTCTTTGAGTAGGTTTACATAAGTGGTTTCTACTCCTTGTTCTTGCAGTGCTATCCATAGGGGTTGGTGTTGTATGGTGTCGAACGCCTTTGAGTAATCTATAAACGCGATGTATAACGTTTTTCTATATTCCGTATAATTTTCTATGAGTCGTGTCAAGGTAAAAATATGGTCGATGGTAGAATAGTTACGCCGGAATCCTGCTTGTTCTCGCGGCTGGTTACTATCAATCACTTTGGACACTCGTTTTAGCAATAGTGTTGAGAAAACCACCAAATACTCACACATTTTTTAATTATTTTCTATACTATTATAAAATCGTAGATTTGTATAGGTCGATTCACTAAAGCTGGCGCGAATGGATTGAATGAAAGTTATGTCACTTGTCACTTCGAGTGTTAGTGTGAGTGCCGTTCTTATACAGGGGCCTCCTAATATTTTCTAAACAACAACAAAATGGGTTTTTGTTATTCAAGAAAAATAAAAATTATTAGGTATAATATAAGCATAATCCGCACAATATTTAGACTAAACAAGTAATATATATATATCCGAAAGGTATATTTAACTGTTTGATACAAAAATATTTTACTATCATGGTGTTTTATGCAGACGCTAGTTTTTTGACATACTTTAGATTTTGACTGTTGTAAGGCAGTGTAATTGTACATATTGCTTAATATTCATGCAATCTGTGTATGACCAGAATTAGGATGTGGGATGATACTATTCCATTGTCTCGTATGAGTTTAACCATGTGGGACTATGCAATGGTATTAACGTAACCCACATTTTCTTCTTGTCTTCGCGGCCTGGTAAAGGGTTAATGTCAAGAATTAATAGGTGACGGACGACTAGTTCGAATAATAAAAAACCGGCCAAGAGCATGTCGGGCCACGCTCACTGCTCAGTGTAGGGTCCCGTAGTTGCCCGTCCTTCACAATAGACGAAAATTACGAGAAAGATTTCAAGCCCTATAAAAAGGTCGTACACGCCAAGAAACAGTAATTACTTATTATCTTTTGGAAGTTATCTATTATACGCGACAGATTGAGCGAAATGTTTTAATATAGTTTGGCACTTAACCAATATGTGTAACGTTCGAAGTGTAGGGACACCGCGCGGCACTTACGTCATTTTAAAGATAATTATGAAATTTTGCAATAACTCAAAAACGGCTCGACCGATTTTATTCAATATAGTTTTCATTGAAAGTACTAATATCCGAGGCTAAGACCCATTCGATTCAATAAGTTATGCTCAGAAATGGCTCGGCCCTCTGTCGAGCTAAGATTACTAAATTTTGTTTGTCCGATATTATCCGAATTTGACCAAATATTCAAAATCCGATTTCATATTCTGAGTCGAAGGACCCAAAAGCCCCCCAATACCGAGTTTCAGCCCCCTCGGACTAATTTGAAATTTTCGAAAAAAAAAAAGTCGCCATTTTGATTTTTTTTTCCACAACTGTACTCGGATGGAGGTCCCCTATGATATTTGTTTGAGCACCCCCTACCCATCTCGAGCCGTTTACGAGATACGGGACTCTTAAAAAAAAAACTCCATACATATCTTGGTTTATTCGATATTTTCCGACTTTGACCGAATTTTCGGACACCGATTTCAGATTCATATTTGTGAGCCCCAAATGCCCCCCGATACCGAGTTTCAGCTTCCTAGCACCAATTTGAAATTTTGGAAAAAAGAAGCCATTCGTCAATTTGAATTTAATTTGGTTCGATAATATTTTGTAGTTCCTATTCTTTATACTGCTTAATTTGGGCGGTTATGCGTCTAGTTTGTCTACAAATACGTTTTCAATAATCACTTTTTGTATCAACCTGTATGTAATCATTTTGTGACGCACACATAAATATTATCATTCACTCATTCAATCCATTCGCGCCAGCTTTAGTGAATAGATCCGTTTTCTATGGAGAGGGGTCATGATTTCAGGAAGAATCCTCATAATGTGATGTAGGATCGTTATTTGTTTTGTATGGGCGCGCGGCACTATCTGTTTGTTGGTCATAATTTCTGTTATCCTCTGATCACACCGAAACGACTTGACAAATTTTAACCAATTTTTGTACTATGGAATGGCCCATTTATGAATGAGTTCATTCATAAATGGGCCATGCAATTCTGCAGCTCACTATACAGAGATAGCTTAACGTACAAAGATGGTTATAGAATACATTTTCCGGCGGCAAATGTTACAGAATCTTGAAAGAGACCATTTGTGTGAGGTAGATATTATTTATTTAACCCCGATAAGAATGATATTTTTAAAATTTTGAATCTATATTTTTTTTTTTATAGTTTGTTATTTATTATCTTTCCTTAGTTGGCGCATAACAAGGAGTGGGGCTTCCACACAGCGCGCGTGAACTGTGTCGCGTTCAGTCCGGACTCGCGCCGCGTCGCGTCCGGCTCGCTGGACACCAACATCATCGTGTGGAGCGTGGACCAGCCCAACAAGCACATTATCGTCAAGAGTGAGTAGTCAACTGTGTCGCGTTCAGTCCGGACTCGCGCCGCGTCGCGTCCGGCTCGCTGGACACCAACATCATCGTGTGGAGCGTGGACCAGCCCAACAAGCACATTATCGTCAAGAGTGAGTAGTCAACTGTGTCGCGTTCAGTCCGGACTCGCGCCGCGTCGCGTCCGGCTCGCTCGACACCAACATCATCGTGTGGAGCGTGGACCAGCCCAACAAGCACATTATCGTCAAGAGTGAGTAGTCAACTGTGTCGCGTTCAGTCCGGACTCGCGCCGCGTCGCGTCCGGCTCGCTGGACACCAACATCATCGTGTGGAGCGTGGACCAGCCCAACAAGCACATTATCGTCAAGAGTGAGTAGTCAACTGTGTCGCGTTCAGTCCGGACTCGCGCCGCGTCGCGTCCGGCTCGCTCGACACCAACATCATCGTGTGGAGCGTGGACCAGCCCAACAAGCACATTATCGTCAAGAGTGAGTAGTCAACTGTGTCGCGTTCAGTCCGGACTCGCGCCGCGTCGCGTCCGGCTCGCTCGACACCAACATCATCGTGTGGAGCGTGGACCAGCCCAACAAGCACATTATCGTCAAGAGTGAGTAGTCAACTGTGTCGCGTGCAGTCCGGACTCGCGCCGCGTCGCGTCCGGCTCGCTGGACACCAACATCATCGTGTGGAGCGTGGACCAGCCCAACAAGCACATTATCGTCAAGAGTGAGTAGTCAACTGTGTCGCGTGCAGTCCGGACTCGCGCCGCGTCGCGTCCGGCTCGCTGGACACCAACATCATCGTGTGGAGCGTGGACCAGCCCAACAAGCACATTATCGTCAAGAGTGAGTAGTCAACTGTGTCGCGTTCAGTCCGGACTCGCGCCGCGTCGCGTCCGGCTCGCTCGACACCAACATCATCGTGTGGAGCGTGGACCAGCCCAACAAGCACATTATTGTCAAGAGTGAGTAGTCAACTGTGTCGCGTTCAGTCCGGACTCGCGCCGCGTCGCGTCCGGCTCGCTGGACACCAACATCATCGTGTGGAGCGTGGACCAGCCCAACAAGCACATTATTGTCAAGAGTGAGTAGTCAACTGTGTCGCGTTCAGTCCGGACTCGCGCCGCGTCGCGTCCGGCTCGCTGGACACCAACATCATCGTGTGGAGCGTGGACCAGCCCAACAAGCACATTATTGTCAAGAGTGAGTAGTCAACTGTGTCGCGTGCAGTCCGGACTCGCGCCGCGTCGCGTCCGGCTCGCTCGACACCAACATCATCGTGTGGAGCGTGGACCAGCCCAACAAGCACATTATTGTCAAGAGTGAGTAGTCAACTGTGTCGCGTGCAGTCCGGACTCGCGCCGCGTCGCGTCCGGCTCGCTGGACACCAACATCATCGTGTGGAGCGTGGACCAGCCCAACAAGCACATTATCGTCAAGAGTGAGTAGTCAACTGTGTCGCGTGCAGTCCGGACTCGCGCCGCGTCGCGTCCGGCTCGCTGGACACCAACATCATCGTGTGGAGCGTGGACCAGCCCAACAAGCACATTATCGTCAAGAGTGAGTAGTCAACTGTGTCGCGTTCAGTCCGGACTCGCGCCGCGTCGCGTCCGGCTCGCTGGACACCAACATCATCGTGTGGAGCGTGGACCAGCCCAACAAGCACATTATTGTCAAGAGTGAGTAGTCAACTGTGTCGCGTGCAGTCCGGACTCGCGCCGCGTCGCGTCCGGCTCGCTCGACACCAACATCATCGTGTGGAGCGTGGACCAGCCCAACAAGCACATTATTGTCAAGAGTGAGTAGTCAACTGTGTCGCGTGCAGTCCGGACTCGCGCCGCGTCGCGTCCGGCTCGCTCGACACCAACATCATCGTGTGGAGCGTGGACCAGCCCAACAAGCACATTATTGTCAAGAGTGAGTAGTCAACTGTGTCGCGTGCAGTCCGGACTCGCGCCGCGTCGCGTCCGGCTCGCTCGACACCAACATCGACAACACTGTTGGAACGTGTTCTGTTATCTACTCTAAGTATCCCCCGCCAACTTCATTTCGAATATCCATGTACAGACTTTCGACCCCCTTCAGCTTTATTATATGTATAGATAATATAGATATTTGCCGCTCCTGTATCATCAAATATAATGTATATTGTTCGTTCGACAGACGCGCACCCGCAGAGCCAGATCACGGGCGTGGCGTGGCTGGACGACGAGAGCCTTGTGTCCGCCGGACAGGACGCCAACACGCGCGTCTGGAGCCTGCCCCGGCTGTAGGCGGGACGCCAACACGCGCGTCTGGAGCCTGCCCCGGCTGTAGGCGGGACGCCAACACGCGCGTCTGGAGCCTGCCCCGGCTGTAGGCGGGACGCCAACACGCGCGTCTGGAGCCTGCCCCGGCTGTAGGCGGGACGCCAACGCGCGTCTGGAGCCTGCCCCGGCTGTAGGCGGGACGCCAACACGCGCGTCTGGAGCCTGCCCCGGCTGTAGGCGGGACGCCAACACGCGCGTCTGGAGCCTGCCCCGGCTGTAGGCGGGACGCCAACACGCGCGTCTGGAGCCTGCCCCGGCTGTAGGCGGGACGCCAACGCGCGTCTGGAGCCTGCCCCGGCTGTAGGCGGGACGCCAACACGCGCGTCTGGAGCCTGCCCCGGCTGTAGGCGGGACGCCAACACGCGCGTCTGGAGCCTGCCCCGGCTGTAGGCGGGACGCCAACGCGCGTCTGGAGCCTGCCCCGGCTGTAGGCGGGACGCCAACACGCGCGTCTGGAGCCTGCCCCGGCTGTAGGCGGGACGCCAACACGCGCGTCTGGAGCCTGCCCCGGCTGTAGGCGGGACGCCAACACGCGCGTCTGGAGCCTGCCCCGGCTGTAGGCGGGACGCCAACACGCGCGTCTGGAGCCTGCCCCGGCTGTAGGCGGGACGCCAACACGCGCGTCTGGAGCCTGCCCCGGCTGTAGGCGGGACGCCAACACGCGCGTCTGGAGCCTGCCCCGGCTGTAGGCGGGACGCCAACACGCGCGTCTGGAGCCTGCCCCGGCTGTAGGCGGGACGCCAACACGCGCGTCTGGAGCCTGCCCCGGCTGTAGGCGGGACGCCAACACGCGCGTCTGGAGCCTGCCCCGGCTGTAGGCGGGACGCCAACGCGCGTCTGGAGCCTGCCCCGGCTGTAGGCGGGACGCCAACACGCGCGTCTGGAGCCTGCCCCGGCTGTAGGCGGGACGCCAACACGCGCGTCTGGAGCCTGCCCCGGCTGTAGGCGGGACGCCAACACGCGCGTCTGGAGCCTGCCCCGGCTGTAGGCGGGACGCCAACAAGCGCGTCTGGAGCCTGCCCCGGTGTAGGCGGGACGCCAACACGCGCGTCTGGAGCCTGCCCCGGCTGTAGGCGGGACGCCAACGCGCGTCTGGAGCCTGCCCCGGCTGTAGGCGGGACGCCAACACGCGCGTCTGGAGCCTGCCCCGGCTGTAGGCGGGACGCCAACACGCGCGTCTGGAGCCTGCCCCGGCTGTAGGCGGGACGCCAACACGCGCGTCTGGAGCCTGCCCCGGCTGTAGGCGGGACGCCAACACGCGCGTCTGGAGCCTGCCCCGGCTGTAGGCGGGACGCCAACACGCGCGTCTGGAGCCTGCCCCGGCTGTAGGCGGGACGCCAACACGCGCGTCTGGAGCCTGCCCCGGCTGTAGGCGGGACGCCAACACGCGCGTCTGGAGCCTGCCCCGGCCGTAGGCGGGACGCCAACACGCGCGTCTGGAGCCTGCCCCGGCCGTAGGCGGGACGCCAACACGCGCGTCTGGAGCCTGCCCCGGCTGTAGGCGGGACGCCAACACGCGCGTCTGGAGCCTGCCCCGGCTGTAGGCGGGACGCCAACACGCGCGTCTGGAGCCTGCCCCGGCCGTAGGCGGGACGCCAACACGCGCGTCTGGAGCCTGCCCCGGCTGTAGGCGGGACGCCAACACGCGCGTCTGGAGCCTGTCCCGGCCGTAGGCGGGACGCCAACACGCGCGTCTGGAGCCTGCCCCGGCTGTAGGCGGGACGCCAACACGCGCGTCTGGAGCCTGCCCCGGCTGTAGGCGGGACGCCAACACGCGCGTCTGGAGCCTGCCCCGGCTGTAGGCGGGACGCCAACACGCGCGTCTGGAGCCTGCCCCGGCCGAAGGCGGGACGCCAACACGCGCGTCTGGAGCCTGCCCCGGCTGTAGGCGGGACGCCAACACGCGCGTCTGGAGCCTGCCCCGGCTGTAGGCGGGACGCCAACACGCGCGTCTGGAGCCTGCCCCGGCCGTAGGCGGGACGCCAACACGCGCGTCTGGAGCCTGCCCCGGCTGTAGGCGGGACGCCAACACGCGCGTCTGGAGCCTGCCCCGGCCGTAGGCGGGACGCCAACACGCGCGTCTGGAGCCTGCCCCGGCCGTAGGCGGGACGCCAACACGCGCGTCTGGAGCCTGCCCCGGCCGTAGGCGGGACGCCAACACGCGCGTCTGGAGCCTGCCCCGGCCGTAGGCGGGACGCCAACACGCGCGTCTGGAGCCTGCCCCGGCTGTAGGCGGGACGCCAACACGCGCGTCTGGAGCCTGCCCCGGCCGTAGGCGGGACGCCAACACGCGCGTCTGGAGCCTGCCCCGGCTGTAGGCGGGACGCCAACACGCGCGTCTGGAGCCTGCCCCGGCTGTAGGCGGGACGCCAACACGCGCGTCTGGAGCCTGCCCCGGCCGTAGGCGGGACGCCAACACGCGCGTCTGGAGCCTGCCCCGGCTGTAGGCGGGACGCCAACACGCGCGTCTGGAGCCTGCCCCGGCCGTAGGCGGGACGCCAACACGCGCGTCTGGAGCCTGCCCCGGCCGTAGGCGGGACGCCAACACGCGCGTCTGGAGCCTGCCCCGGCCGTAGGCGGGACGCCAACACGCGCGTCTGGAGCCTGCCTGGGACGCGGCAAGAGTGTGGAGCCGGTTACACTAGAGCGGACAATACAAAGTATCCACACACCGCTGTATAGTCGCCATCAGATAGGTTGGGGGTGGTGTCAATAAGTATCCGGGAAAAACCCGTACATTTTTTTATGTGACTGAATATTAAAGCGATTATTTTTTAATTGTATTATTTTCGGACAAGTCCGGGGAAAAAATGCGACTTACGCCAAATGTCCGGGTTTTTTTTTAAGTCTGTCCGGGTTCAGCGTATTTAGAGATGGCAGCCCTACCATCAGATATATCGCAGCATATAAGGCATTCATAAATATCTAAACATGTACTGTAACGCCCAGTCAATAAGAGTCGTGTTCAGATATTTATGAACGCCTTATATATGCTGCGATATATCTGATGGCGACTGTACACACTGATTACAAATTAGGTACAGCAAATAACCCAAAATATTATAAGGGTAAGACTCAGGAGCGTTTTAAACCCTCCTTGACTTGTGTTATGTTTTCAAGAATAAATAATATTGTTTTTGCAAAAAAAAAGCGTTCTAGTTAGTTGCGCTGGGCATTTTCCGCATGTCGCCATCCAGCGTGCCTATTTTGTGTGAAAAGTGGGTAGCGCCACTGCAACCATCCCAACCCCTCCACGAACCTCGGCAAAGCCTTTATGTTACTTGTGGCTTCGTGATCCTAGGTACTTCAACCTGTATGTTCCTAGCTGTTGGCAATCTAGTATAATATGTGTGGTGGTTTCTTCTGCCTCCAAAAAAGAGCGTTGATTGGTGAGCTCATAATAGAGCGCTTGTTGCAAATTGTGATAGAATCCAACAATAAGATTGTATTCATCTAAATTTCGTAACACAAGGGAACGAGCGGTTGAAACGCTCCTGTGCCTTACCCATAACACCCCCGACACAAGTACCAGCGGGGCTAGATGATTCTGGCTGTACTTTTGGGTGATTATTTGAGCGTTTTAGTTTTGAGAGTCTCATTAATCTGCCCGTAATATTAGCCAACTCATAAAAGCTATCAACATCATTTTGATAGGAATTGTGTTGTAGGAATCCTCGACTTCTACAAGACAACCTAAAATGGCACCTCAACAGTTCATACGGAGGTCATCGATATTGCGGACATATTAATGAGGCGGTTAAAGCGGTCAAATAATCGCCCTTTTATCATTTGTATTGTCCGCTCTAGTATTGATGAACAGTGAACAGTTTCTTTATCTAATAGTTCGTATGAGATTATATATTATACTGGACTGTTGCTGTCCTGTCGCAAGGCGAGGGACACTTGCACTTCCATCTTTTTTTACTCCTGGTAAAAAATCCAATGTATGGAGGAAGCACCGAATTATTATAGTAATGGTTCATTCTTTTTTACGGTACAAATTAAACAGTCGTAAAACTTGTAAATTTATTTCGAATGTTAAATTGCCATTACAATTTTTAATACAATAGGTTAACAGTGACACTTTTAATTTTTGTGAGTCGTTTTGCTAGCCGCCAAAAAGAAGAACGACTTATGAATTTTTAAGCATTTTCATAAAAAGTTGTAAATTTTTGTTCTGAAATTCGCAAATGGTTCTCCAAATATCTGCAAAAAAGTAATCACATCAAAACAACGATATGCATACCCCAGATTTTCTACCCTATATTACGAACTAATATATTTATTTCGCTTACTTTAAGTTGTAAACTTAATCAAACGCTCATTTTTATGACATAATTTATTTTAACTAACCGCGTTATGTATTTAATTTATTTGAGACTGGCTATTAATATGACTGTTTGATCTCTTAAATTTGTATAAATGCATGACTTGTGTAATTTGTTAAATTGTAAGTTATTTAGTTAATAGTACATTTACAACAGAGTATTGATATTATTTATATTCAAAGTATGATAATACTACCGTTTTCAAAATACCCAAAATGCCTAATTCGATTTGTCGAGACACCAAGATTAAAATCATACCAACAAGCCTATTATAGTGACGTTTATTAGGTCATAGGTACCTAAATGATAAAGCATCTGTCACACAGTCACGTATGAGTGCGAGAGTGACGGATGTGTGTTTCGATAAAACGTGTAAACTTTGTGTGTGGTAATACTATTAAAACTATCGTGAGACATCTTTAATACTTATAAAAACTGCTTAAATTCACGGCCCGACATGTTGCGAACTCATCAGGGACAGCTATCCGTGCTGCTACGCGACTCGCGGCCCACTGCACTGGTTTTCGCTCTCCTCGCCGCCCTCATCGCTCGCGCATATAGCGCGACGCGAGGAGGGAAGCTCAATATGAGTTCTAAACATGTCGGACAATTTTTACGTGACTTTAAACCTTCATAATGTAGTATTTTGAAAACGAGTTATTTATACCTGGAGATTTTTTCTATAACAAAATTATGCGCATTTTAAACGTCTGCTCTGAGCATTTATTAAAAGCCAGTCTTTATTTATCTAGAGGTCTAAGAGATCGCGAACTGCTACTAACTTAGTGTGGACTGCATTTACCAGTTTTCCTATGAATTGTGAACAAAATATACTTGTGTCTAAACAGTATTTTTATACTAATTTCTAAAATATTTTTCTCGATTTTTTACGTGATTTCTACTGAACTAAAATGAAGTATGTAACTAGGATAAGTAATAAATTGTATACACTTGTATGACATTGGTTTTACTTGGCGTGACCTTAAATGCCCCTATTTTATTTCATATAGGCTAGATTATGGTCCAAAAAACAAGGTCTGACACTTCGGCTTCCTAATCTTACTTACTTTTTAGGGTTCCGTACCCAAAGGGTAAAAACGGGACCCTATTACTGAGACTTCGCTCTCCGTCCGTCCGTCCGTCTGTCACCAGGCTGTATCTCAAGAACGGTGATAGCTAGATAGTTGCAATTTTCACAGATGATGTATTTCTATTGCCGCTATAACAACAAATACTAAAAATAAAATAAAATAAATATTTAAGGGGCGCTCCCATACAACAAACTTGTTATAGATTATGTTACGGAACCCTTCATGCGCGAGTCGGACTCGCACTTGCTCATTTATTTTTATTTTTTTCATGGCCATCACTTACGTCTACTATATACTGTCACTCGTAAAAAGTAAAAATATTTTAACAAATCTTAGTTTCTTTTTAAAACTCTCACGAATGAGATTTATGCAGGTAACCAGGGAATTGGGAAGTATGAATTTATGAATTATGATACACGACTGGCAACACAGAAACTGCTTTGCTTGTCAGAACCAACCAATCATAGCACTGATTACGTCAGCTAGTGTCGCCTACCGTGGCGGAGTATGTTCTTAAAATATGAAACTGATTGGCGCTCCTGATGATGAATCGCGAACCGATTCGAAACATGTCGAGCAATATTTGACTTATACGAGGTGAGAAAACCCGTTTCAACCCGCTGTTTTTCGCAGCCAAAGAATAGGTTCAGAGTTCAATTTTCACAAAACACGGAAAAATAAAACTTACATTTCTTAAAAAACATTTATTACAAATATTGTCTTTTTAGTTGTCTTTTCGTAACCATAACACTAATTATAAGTAATTTAATTAAGATATAAATATGACTAGAATGAAATATAAAAAGAATAGAAAATAATTTGTGTGTCGTGTCAGGTCAGATCTAATGGAGGGTTTTTTATTGCACTAGAAATTTTATCAAAATTCACGTTATTTATTGTAACATGAAAAAAACTAACATGTAACATGAACATTAATATCTTTTTTCTACATATTTGAGCATCGGTGACAATGATACACAAAAAAAAAATTATAGGATTACAAAATTCTTAAAAACTCCTCTTTAACTAAATTGATAAACAAAGTCTAATCCCGTTCGTATGAACAACCCGTAAGGTAAGTAAATTTTGAATTTGAGAGCTAACTCTTACTGCAATCCATGCTTTACGTTTTTCATCATACTGTTAAGCAATCAAATTAGTTTGCACCCATGCGACACTGATTAAAAATGCCGAGTGAACTTAGTTATTTACGCTCTCAGATACAAAATTATACTCTTTAGACATCGGTTACCCGCTAATTTTGGTTCATCAGTTTTATGTCATTCATTATAGTCTAACCAGTGTCGGTCCGGCCCAGGGTTAGTGGCCCTACAAACGGCTTTCATATGGCAATAATGTGCATACGTCATAATAATATATTTGCATTATAAAACGTCTAGCCATTTGTCATCAACCAAATTTTAAAGCATTGTTTACCGGAATACTGCTCAATCCTTCGTTCTTCTTTCGAAATAAATACAGAATCCTATTAAGGCGACGGGTACCTACCTAATGCGAAACTAGCGCCACTTTCGATTTTTTTCTTATATCTTCATAATCTAATATTTTTTAGAAATATCTGAAGTCTAGGAGCTAGCAAAACACCTATAATATTTATTAAATCACTATATATACAATTTGTTCACTGTAGTTTACCTTACAAAACTTGTTCACGTCAAAAGCGGCCACAATAGTTTTGGGCAAGTTTTTAGAGACAACTAAAGAACAAGAAATTGTGTATAATGATTTAATAAACACTAAAGGTGTTTTTCCAGCTCCTAATATCTTACAATTACTGAAAATTGATCTGGTTTGGAAGATATAATAAAAATTCGTAAGTGGAGCTAGTTTCGCATTACCTACCCGTCCCCTTAAAAAATAATTGACTTTCGTCACTGTGGATAGTTTTGGCTTTATTATGCAAAAAATATTTGAAACTTGCAGAATATTTAGTCCTGTTTACTCTTTGTTTACGTCAGTGACATTAACTGACTTTCAAGTTTCAACGTCAGTTACCAAAAAAGCGTCGTTGCCAGTAAAGTAAATTTGTAAAAATATGCCATCTGGGCTGAAAAACATCCTGTTTGGCTATAATTACAAGCTTTTATTTAGCTTGCATGGTATGTTTCAAGTATGTTTGTTCGGTTGAAATCTTGCAACTCAATTTTGAAGCAGATATCGTCAACAGATTGAGCTGAAATTTTGCATACTTACTTAACTTTGATGACAATACAATAATATGGTACCATGGGCTGATCTGATGATGGAGCCGGAAGGTGGCCATAGGAACTCTATAATAGAAAAAGCAATCCTACCGAGCTTGGGCTCTTTAGAATCGTCTCAGTGAGCATTTGATGGATATCCAAAGAAAAGTACAGTTGGCTATAAAAGCTTGCCACTAAAATGTCATTTTTGACAGAAACTTATTTTTATCAGTTCGGGCCATCACTCCGTCATCAGTAAGTAAGAGAGGGTTACACGATCATTATCTCGTCATTCTGATTCTGATGAGCGTGTAGAACCGATGTCATTACCTAAACTGAAAAATAAGAACAGTCCTGATACAAAATGTCTTTTCTTTTAAATGATTTCGGTGGGCAGGTAACATTATTTATACATTAATCAAAAATTAATAATAAAAATTCGAAAAGGATTTTACTAGATTTTCCTTAATGGATAAATATATTATGAACATTATTACAATAAAATTGTTTCGTGAAAATCATACACATTATTTTCAATCTACTTTTCAACTACAAAATTGTTAAAAAGTAAATTGGAACAAGTAAAATTGGTTTAAATTTTAACTAAAATTTCCCTTGTTGGGATCAACTTCGCTAAAAAACTAGCAATTTATTATGATGGTAAGTATAACGAATTTTACTCATATACAAATGTGACGTGACGAAAACGAGCTTCTACATCGAAAATACTGGAAACTGCATGGTGCGGCCTAGCTATCCATTTATGCGAAAACATGGTATATATAGAGCTGTCTATGAGAGGGTACGGAGAAGGAAAGCTGTTCATACTGGTGAGCCGAGGTGGGTTATGCTATACCTATAACTTTATACCAATGAGGTGTACTTATACGGTCAAAGGGAAGTGAGAAGAATGTGAACAGTGGACGACTACCATCAATTAGTCACGTCTTTCCTCTGTATCGGCGCGTGTCGATAAGCCACGTGCTTTCTCAACGCGTCGCGGGAACGTGAAACGTGGCTACAAACCCTACACGCGTGTCCTCACCCTTTGTTAGTTTCCATGTGTACCACGCAGGTAGTACTGGTTGGTCAACGTTTGTAAGGCGTATTTTTCGTCATTCCCATTTCTGCAAATATTGTTAAAATAGATGATTGCTGGAAATCGATTTTTGATGTATCCCGAAGCCACTCCCGAGTGCGATCCTAGTTAGACCATGATTAAAACAACTGGTTCTTCCGTTCTGGTAATAACCGTGAAAAAGGAATGACGCTAGAACCGCGCGGTTAGAACGCTAGGAGAAGCTGAGCCGTTTGTTGCAGTAAGCAAAGCTGTTGATGCGCCCATCCATAGTCACACTCTTCGTCATTTTCATTTTTCAATGTCGCCGAATCCAATTGATCAACACGCCACATCTTTTCATTGGCAAGCCGCTTATATTTCCTTGTTTATTAATAAGCCGATCTGTTATGCATCTATGGGAACAATTTAGAGGATACAAAAGTAGAGAGGAGTACCATCAATTTGTCTCCTTTCTCTGTATCGGCGCGTGTCGGTAAGCCACGTGCTTGCGTAGCGCGTCGCGGGAACGTGAGACGTGGCTACAAGCGCGACACGCGTGTCTCCGCCCTGTGTGCGTCTCCATGTGTACACGTAGGTTGTACTGGTTGCTGAGCCGCTTGTTACAGATTGTACATACTGAGCTGTTGATGCGCCATTTTCTGTCGAATGGTTCCGTTGGGTCTGGGAATTTAAAACATACAAATTCATTTCAAGTTGTAACACTGTTACAAGTCTAAGTTTAAGTCGTCAATATTTTTTTCCTATTTTGTTACCAATTATTTTAGTAATTTTATATTGTGTTTGATAAATTAAGGGTCTGCTATGCTTCTAGATTTTAATTATCTATGATCTGAAATCAATGTATTGGAAATCACAAAGAAATAGACTAAGAGCTAGCGACCAAATCGGTCATGTGGCTTCAGCTGTATTGAAACTCCGTTAGCTAGTTCCCTGAACAACCTTTTCCTATAATCTTCGTGCTGGCAGGCCGCGGTCGGTGGGTGCGGGTGTAGTGGGGTGGGGAAAAAAAGAAAAAAAATGTGGGCTCAGCGACTTTAATTTTTTTTTTCAAACAGTTGCTCTGTACTCCCTGTGCACCCAAAAAAAAATTAAATCGATCGGGTGGTGGGAAGGGGTTGCCAGCGTTAATTAATGGTACCAAAATAATAATAATTTTCGTGTGGGCTCAGCGGTATTGGCTTTTTTTCTGACGCGAGATTAATCAATATGTAAGCCCCAAAAAAATAGCCATGCAAAAATATCGGTGGGAAGGTATCGAAAAAAATTGTTGAAATTCTCGGATCTTTCAGTGCAGTGTGGATGCGAAGCGCAGCGATGTACATTAAAGCTGTTATTACTGTGCCGATTGTTTAGTTTTTATTTTTATTATTATAGTTTTTTTTCTGTACTTTCTATGATTATTAATAATAATTATTATGTTCAATGTATGTATGACTGTTACTAACCTAATTTGTTTTTTGTTTTTTACCAACAATCTATGGATCACTGATCCGAAATAAAAAATAATTTGAATATTTGAATTTAAAGCAGCAATGTAAAGCGTCCAAGCGGTTTTGTGTTGTGGCAACATCGGTAAACGCAGCTGTCAGTTGACACATCCAATCAGCTGCTTATGGTGGCAGTAATATTCTTCAGTATTTACATTCTCATTCCGTTATTTTAGAATGTTTTAAACGAAAGTCACGTTCAGCGGTCAAAATGTGCAGTTTACCGAAGTGCCAGAGTGATAATTTAGCTTCCGTGTGCAATTCCTGGTCAAAGTATGGATATAACCAAACAAAGACATTTTGACCGTTGAACGTGACTTTCGTTTAAAACATTCTAAAATAACGGAATGAGAATGTAAATACTGAAGAATATTACTGCCACCATAAGCAGCTGATTGGATTTGTCAACTGACAGCTGCGTTTACCGATGTTGCCACAACACAAAACCGCTTGGACGCTTTACATTGCTGCTTTAATGTACATCGCTGCGCTTCGCATCCGCACTGCACTGAAAGATCCGAGAATTTCAACAATTTTTTTCGATACCTTCCCACCGATATTTTTGCATGGCTATTTTTATGGGGCTTACATATGATTAATCTCGCGTCAGAAAAAAAGCCAATACAGCTGAGCCCACACGAAAATTATTATTATTTTGGTACTTTTAATTAACGCTGGCAACCCCTTCCCACCACCCGATCGATTTAAATTTTTTTTTGGGTGCACAGGGAGTACAGAGCAACTGTGAAAAAAAAATTAAAGTCGCTGAGCCCACATTTTTTTTCTTTTTTTTCCCCACCCCACTACACCCGCACCCACCGATCGCGGCCTGCCAGGACGAAGATTATAGGAAAAGGTTGTTCAGGGAAGTAGCTAACGGAGTTTCAATACAGCTGAAGCCACATGACCGATTTTTGGTAACAAAATAGGAAAAATATATTACCTAAACTTTAATTGACGTCTTAATTTTGTACATTTTCTTTGAGAAATGTTCTTTAGTGTTTTATTTACTTTTACTTGGTCCACTCGTATTCTTAGGACATTTCAAGGATATTTGAAGGATTATTTGTTCCCATAATGCAACATTTTTAAGAAAACTATCACAAAAACGCATAGGTCCTCAATCTCTGTCATGTTCACGTCCGTGAAATAGGATTTTCTCCTGACAAATGACTAACCACTGAATAAAACAAAAATAAATTTGTAGCTGTGAATAGGTAGGAACCGAACCACGGGTAATTTCCAAGGAATTTATCTATTTGATTCTTATTGTACAAAATAACAATTTAAGACTCACATTTTACATTGGCGTATCTAAGATTATTTTTCAGGCGGGGCCTGGGTGGGGCCTGGCCATGGTCTATGAGATGAAGTCCTGAATTTCTATGGTTTACCTACCCAAAATCCTGGGGTGGACACTAGACCATATTGGGGTGGGCACGGCCCACCCGGCCACCCCCCCAAATACGCCAATGCATTTTTACGACCACCAATCAAATGGGTGAAACGGGGAAAGCTGAGATGATATTTACTATACTCGGCAGTTCGGAAATTTACGAAATCAAACTTTTGCATTCTGCTGAAAATGCATTCATAAAAATCATTATAAAACTAGACTTACTTACCTACTAAACTTGGCATAACCGGCGGCGTCACTGGCCCAGCAACTGGACTCCCAATCTTGTGCGTGCTGTATAGATTCTGTACTATCTGATCCAGTTTGCTCAGTCTGTCCTTCTCGTTCCTAATGACGTCGTTCATCCCTGTGTAGTCTTTCTCTGTCAGGTCGTCGAAGATTTTCGCTGTTTCGTGGAAGTCGGGTTTTGGTTCGAAGGTCGGGGAAGGCTCGGGTCGGTCGGGTTCTTGGGTTTCTGGCTCGGTCGGTTGTGGTGTTGGGTTCTGAAAGAGTATTGAAAAGGAAATTAACCTTTCGTATGTGAGATTTAAAAAAACCTGCGTTCTAGCTCTAGCCTCATTTCATCATAAATGCTTAAAAAAATACAAAAGGTAGTGAGCACCCTTATCAGACACAGACGAAGGGTTTAAAGATATTTGGGTTGTTTTTAAGAAAAGTTGTACTTACATACTTATCTTTTTTAGTAACCCTATGCGTACACCGTCGTATAAATTTGTTCATATTCCACGCCCCCTAGCTGTGGATGTGTTAATTATTTGTCATGTGTAAAAAGTGGTATGGTTATAGCCATTGCTGTTACAGAAAATATAAGGTCAAGCAAGGCCTTAACTATACGTGCAAATTTTCTTTTTTGCGATGGATGTAGGAAGTTATGATAATAAATAGTGCGAATTAGCGAAGATCTAAGTATTTATTTATGCTAAATATTGGCCTACGGTATAGGCCGGAATCCGCCCGAATCATTCCATTAACTTTTGAGAAAAATACACAAGTTCCCAAAGGATATGTAAAACAGCCTACATTATGCGACTAAAAGTACGTTTGCCACGTAAAATAAAGTATCATATCATTGTTACCCCATTTATTAGGGGTCGGCGCAGCATGCTTTCTTTCTTCCATTCTTCCCTATCATTCGTCATCTGATCATTTAATTCCTCTAACTTATCATTGATTGGTTTTCAGAATTCTTCTTACGAACTCATTCTTAATTCTGTCTACTGTTTCACAAATTCTTGTGCTATTAGCTATTATTTACCTTCTCATATAGCAAAAAGTCTACAAAATGGGACATTAGAATAACGTTGGTATACTACATTGCGTGCTGTCGCCGCAAAAAGAACTCGCGTGATGGATGGCTTGCCGAGATAGGAGATAAAGCATTTTTTTTTATTTACTAGACGTCACCTGGATCTTTAGACGATAATGTGACTTTATTTGGCCTTGGATACTGTATTTAGATGAAAATCTTTTGGGTTCAAGGTTAATTACCTACTCGTACTTAGATACCCAAGTATAGAGCAATCGGGTAGGTACACCTTAACCCAGTAAGTACACTCGCAGAGAGATTGGTGATATCTATTTCACGCGGTGGACTACTTAATTAGTCACGCTACAACAGCTGGCAGTTTAGGCCGTGGCATGAAACTGTGTAGTGGGCAGACTCGTTTAGAAAAAAAATGCTGCTTACGGTATCAGCATCGGTGAGACCTGACACCTTAAGGGTCTGCGCAAGCCTCAGCAGCGACGGCAGGACCTCCTTGGATGCCGTCACCTCTCCGGTGTACATGAAGGTCAGAAGCAATCGCAGTTCCGTCGCCTCACAGCTTAGAACTACGACCAGTGTGTTCTCAGCCTCCACTTCCTGAAAAAAAAAATGCATTTCAGTCACTTTTTATAAACTACCTACTAGTGCAATGCTATATTATGCATATATTATACTTATAAACCTTCCTCTTGAATCACTCTATCTATTAAAAAACCACATCAAAATCCGTTGCGTAGTTTAAAAAATCTCAGCATACATAGGGACAGACAGACAAACAGCAGGACGCGACTTTGTTTTATACTATGTAGTGATTTACATAAGGTTAGGTTAGGTTTGTTTTATAATTAGTCTGAAATATAAGTTTTGAAAAAAAAATGCTTTCGGACAATGAGTATTTGGCGAAACGTTACGGAAAGGAAAAGAAATAGTGTTTCAGATAGGTAACCACCCAGGATGCCTGGTGCGCGGGGCTTACAATTAAATAAGTATACAGTATTCCAGTATAACAACTATTCTATTAATCTGGTATAACAGTAGGCAACCCCAATTCCCAATTAACGATATTTCAGAAACACAAATTCCTTAAAATAATTGGCTTCACCGAGTAAATTTTAATTGATAAATCTGGAGATTCTGGAGTTATGAAAATTTCGAATATTGAAAACCTGGCAATACCTACAGCTTTGGAATTACAGGCGATAATAAATTATTAAGTTAAGATGAATTATGTGCGATTTTAGCGCGTAAAATGCAGTATAAAAGATGTTAAGATTTTGTTCTGGTTTGGTTACTTTTTCAACAGTATTAGACATGAGGACATACGGACATTACGGACAAACGAAATATTTTTTGGCCAAGCCGATCAAGACGTTTCGCTCGCTCGTTCAAAATGAACATGATTGTATCCAATCCAATGTGTTTTAAACAACATTTCATGCATGATTGTCTCAATCTATGTATAACCCATTTAGCCAGTCCTCCGTTTCATCTCCATAATCCTAATTTGTATTTAGATTCCATAGATCCATCAACAGTTCTTGCACCTAGCGGCTGCCTTCTCTGTGTGCGTTCAAATACACGGACAGGGACAGCATCCGTTCGGTGTACATAATTATATTAAATTAAATTGTCGTAAGGGACTCTACGTGTACGTACGCTTTTGCTCCGCGTAAAAGTCCGGGAAAACACTGTCCCGTGATCGGGTGCTCAAAGGCCAATGGAGCGAGCTACGCTCGGAGTTTCCTTGCGGGATCGAATCCGAAATGATGAGATACGCAAGAGACCAAGGTTGTAGGTAGATATAGCTCAGACAGTCGCAAACTCAAATGGCAGTTCCCACTGCAGGGACACATTGCTCGTAGAACCGATGGCCGTTGGGGCAGAAAGGTTCTCGAGTGGCGAACCGGAAGACGCAGCGTGGGAAGGCCCTACAAGGTGGACTGATGACCTGGTTAGGATCGCGGGCAGAAATTGGATGAGGGCGGCGCAAGAGGCCTTTGTCCAGTGGACTATCGGCTGATATGATGAATGATTTTACTAACCTTGAAAAGCTGCGCGAAGTATTGGCTGCATGACGCTAGTACCAGCCGGTGCGCCTTCAGCGAAGTCCCACTCGCGTTCAACGTGACGTCGGTCAGGGCTCCAGTGCTCAGCATGCGGCCTAGGGCCCCGATCACGCTGCTCTATTTAAAATATACGGAAATATTGCCAGGATTCTTCAGGTAAGGCTCGACGGCAGGGCGTTCATTCCCGTACCCTGGAGCCTAAATGGTCGCGTACGGTGCAGTTCCAAAGGAACTTTCTCCCGTGCTCAGGCTATGGAATGAGCTCCCTGCCGAGGTTTTCCTGAGGGATACTGATACAGTATGGACTATGGAGTTCTTCAAAAAGGAGTGTAAAATTTTTAAAGGGTCGGCAACACGCGTGCGACTCCTCTGAAGTTGCAAGCGTCTATAGGCTACGGTAACTGCTTAACATCAGGCGGACCGTATGCTTGTTTGCCACTGTGGTATAAATAAAAGGTAAAGACTAAGCGCTATAAGGCCGATATCATTTAAAATACCAAGATCATTTAAAAATGCCATACCATTATCGAAAAATACAGATGTTATAAAACTAACGCCATCTTACTTTTGCCAACTAAGATCGAAGATTTTTTTTTTTCCTCTACTATGTGAAGCCGGAAGCCTAGTATGGCTGCATCCGAATGTCAGTACTTAGCAGGGGGCGGGGCTAGCCGGCTGCACCTGCCTGGAGCGAAAGATCGAAGACAACCAACGCGCGGTTATAAGATGGCGCATGGTATAAAAAAAAAGTATGGCACTCCTGAATGACAGGCGAGACTTTTGAGGTCATCACGCTATGATTGATTGGTTCTGTCAATCCGTTTTTGTGTTGCCAGTGATGTTATCATAATACTTCCAGATTCTGTTGTTACCTGTATGAATCTCATAAAATCTTGCGTGCTTTCAATCAATTATTACGACAACATAAAACTTAGTCAAAGAACAATAATGCATAAATGCACAATTGATATTTTTTGTACCTACGACCGGCGGCAAACAATTTTCTCCTTATAATTATTTTGTTACCATAAAGCAGCAACTCATCAGTGACGTAGAAGTCTCATCGACTGAAGGACATTGATTCCATGGTCATGAAATAAATAAAAAAAAAAGAATAGAAGTCTCACTAGCCGGAGTGCCATACCTTGTTTTCTTATTTTATGAGAATCGGGGAGTATTATGAATGTTGATACACTGGCAACACAGGACAGACAGACCAACCAATCATAGCGTGATGACCTCAAAAGTCTCGCCATTCAGGAGTGTCATACCTCTTCTTGTACCATGATTTATGTACATTTTGTTATGATACATAGCACTCTACATAATATCAGCGAAATAAAAAGAAGCCTTCCATCTCTTTCTCACACGTCAATGTTGCATAAACGCCAATGGGACTGATGCTACACTAAACTGCGATACTTTTAGAGCCACACTAAATGTTCGGCACTTTTCAATGAGATAAATCCATTTTCATTGCAAATAGCTCACTTTACTTCAGTAATCCATCAAAATATAAGAGAATCTGTGCGCTAAAAACTATTCCATTTCTTTTTTTTTTTACATTCGAAAATTCGAAATTTAAAAATGTGAGTGCAAAAGTTTTAGCGTGACCTAGATATATAACAGATAAAATGTTACAAACTTTAGTTGTTCCTTTAATCAATGGCGCCACTGTATTGAAGTATGAGGAAATTATAACCTCAGAATGTAAGTTCCATTTTTAGCCATAGGAACGAGCAAGTTTGTATAGTAATAAGCTCATTAAAACATTTAATTTAGTAAGATTTAGTGTTAGGTGTATCATAGGCAGAAGCAGGTGTGTGCAGGATTTTGAGTTGAGATAGGCACTAAATACCGCATAATGCAATTGCTATTGACAAAGCAGACACTAAAAACTAATTACAGAGTAGTAAAGAATAAAAAAAAAACGAAGACAATTGATTGCTTATTAATACTTAAAAAGAATGAGACGTGTTTTGGGTTAAAATACTATTTATGATATTAAAAAAATATTTAAAAACACTCATAACGGCAATTCAAATATACGTGAAATATAAATATTTCTACGTAACGTAACTACATGTAATTCATTTAAAACATACAATATAATAAACAAAGTTTTTAATAAATAAAAAATACTACGCCAATGTCACACTTCTACACCATAAAACACCTGTACATATTCGAAAAAAAAAAAAATAAGCGTCGTATTCCGGAATTTAAATTTGTTACTTTTTAATTAAATAAACTCAAAAGCCGAAGCGTGAGGCGTTCTGCCTGAGTGTAGTAGATTATTATATTGTTCGTGTTATAAATGTTTGTATACCTATGTGTCGGTGGTCGCTGTGGAGTGTTGGATCGTAAAAACTACTTACCTACCTGGTGGTTATGCCAGCGTAAAGAAAACTGTTGCATTTCATCCTCATCCATAGCGACACAAATTAAAATAATAGGAAAGCAAAAGCGAAAGCAGAGACACTCACTATTGTCGGTCGCCGCGTACGCTCAAGACAATAATATTGTTAACCGAATCCAGGCTACTTTATTTTAGTCGGTACGCCTGGAAAACCTGTAGCCACCTATTTCTGGAGCTGATCGTATTTATAAATCCAATGACATTCAGTCAGTGACGCGGCTCACATACCAAAACTCATCCAAAAACAGATTTAGTACGGGCTCGATGATTGGCATCATTGTTCGACTGTTTGCACTAATTATACGAGAATAAATCGTTTTCGGAGCGAATATTTCCCACGTGCGACGCGATGGCTGTTTGAATACTGGCTGAATGGGACGCTTGACCTAATTTTGTTTTTTTTAAAAGGTTACGCGCTCCCGCCTTTTTAATTTGTGACCGGACAGTCATTTGTCTAATTGTTGGGAAAACACAATTAAATTTAATAAACGCGGTTTTTTAAAATATTCAGCAATTAATTAATTTGACGTGCCCTGAGGGGAACATTGTAAACATTGTTGTCGGTTCATTAGCAGCAGAAAAAGCAATCCTTGGATATTATTCGGAAAATACACACAATGGAAAAGCCTAGTAAATTGCTAGACGATCCTGATTTCTTTGAAAGAGTCAAAGCATCTATTGAAAAGGACTTGTCGAATATGAAGAAAATTGTTGATAATATTAACCAAATGAGAGGTGCGTGGGTTTTATTGGTATTTATATTTCATTCTAAATATTTAAGTAAACGGAGGTAATGAGAAATGTGTTTTTCAACATGGAGAATCTAAGATCCTTAACAAAATTGAATTTGCATTGACAACTAACGATATTTAGGTATATGTGTATTATTGTGTAGGTAGGTATGTATGTTATGTACAGTAAAAATTAAAATGCACTACCTTGTTTCTGGCCGTTGGGCTCTCAGATTGGGATTCGGGCTTGTGTGCAAACTGAGAGGTTCTTATCTGGATCGCGTAAAAGAGAGCGAGGCAGGTATAAAAAACGAATAAGAATCTGACAGCTCTCGATTTGTATCTAAACGATGCGTCCCGATTCCTCTATATTTGCATGTTTTTTGCATATGGTAAGTACTATTAATAGAAACCAAACTAAGTGTAACCATAAAATATATTGGCAGTGCAGCGAGAAAGCGTACCACGCGCAGGCGGGAAAAATAGCATTTGTGCAATTATTATGGCACTTGAAATGCGAACGTTGCTAGATTACTCGTGATGCATGTCAATCTATATGGACCGGATCAGTCGTTTTATGATCATGAGTCTCATGATCATGAAACGACTGTACTGTAGCACATAAGCTGCAAAAGCGCTTACGGCCCGGCAGGGTAGGAGCGGAAGGTCCGAGCGCGGTGTCTCGCTCACTCCTATGGCCGCCGTTCGCCGCTCCTCTGGTCGTCTCTCGGCGCTTTATCCCAAATGACGAGGCGTGTCAGCTCCAATTCACACAAAGGGCCCCCTAGGATCTTCAAAACCTCAGGTCGTGGCCGGCTCGTTATACCGCTTTAATTTTGAGTTATTATGGCTGTATACTTGTATAGGCTCTTACACAGCCTGTCTGCTATCCTAAAGCTTATCTTTTAATTTTAGTGGAAGCGTCGTATCTGGAGTCCGACTTGATGACTATTATAGATGCTAAGACTTGGGAGAACCTATCTCAGCTGATCGGGCTCACAACAGCGGATATTATGGATATTACTGTCAAAAAGGAGTAATCGGATATTACTCGGAAGAACAGTGCGACAGAAGTTTAAATAATTCAATACTTGGTTTATTAAAGTAAAATTTAAAAATAATACTTAATCGTTGTTTTATTATTTTAGATTAGCTTTATCCAAACCTGGTTTTTATTTTCGTTAGACGTTTAAAATTATTGCGTCGTTTTTTTATTTGTGTACTTAGTTACTTACATTATCTGTCAACTTATTCTCAGAAACACAAACGATCATAAAACATTTTGTGTAGGTTGGCACGTCTCAAGCGTTTTATATAAAATTTTACTCGTAATGTATACCTATTATTTTACTAGACAACAATGGCCTCTAATTGTTATTCACATATTAAAATTTGTGTGATGAAAAGAAAAAATTGGGCAAGTGCGAGCCCAACTCGCGCATGAAGGGTTCCGTACCTATACATATATATAATCTATAAGTAACAAGTTTGTTGTATGGGAGCCCCCTTAAATATTTATTTTATTTGTTGTTATAGCGGCAATAGAAATACATCATCTGTGAAAATTTCAACTGTCTAGCTATCACCGTTGTTGAGATACAGCCTGGTGACAGACGGACGGACGGACGGACGGACAGCGAAGTCTCAGTAATAGGGTCCCGTTTTTACCCTTTGGGTACGGAACCCTAACAACTGTAAATTACAATACTATTATTACCATTAACATATATATTTTGAATAAACAATTTATGTTACCCTTATTTAAAGAAACGTTCACAAACATCCATTGCAAAAACCAGAGACGCAATTAGAAAAACATAAGCCCCCGAATCGAGGGAATTAGAGCCCGTTGCTGGCAACACCGTCTTCGTTATACGTCCGTAAGCGGCTTACTTCGAGCGCGGGAATTATATTGTAGGGACTGTTTTTACCTGAAAACTGAACTGAAACGTACATGGCAAACGGAATATAGCTTATTTAATTTAATTTAGTCATGCATTCATATGAATGAAAATTGAAATGTTAGGTTTATTATTATTTGATAATGTTTTTATAAATAATGTTATAGAAGAAAAGATTGAAGGGAAGCGAGAAAAAGGCAAGAGGGAGAGGGATAAGTTACATAAAACTAATGTAAGTGAAGGTAGTCGTCTGGTATAGGGAAGTCAGGAGTTATTACGTTAAAATGGTAAAATGGACACTGCTCTTAAACTTGTGATGGAGGTTATTCTAATACAATATTAAAACAGTGACGAAGATTGTTTTCTGAAACATGCAATGAAATGTTGTCATAACAGCTTCGAAGTATCACGTTTCGGGCGGAACAAGTCGAGAATAAGAATAAGAAAAAGAATAATTTATTTGCATAGAATAAGTACTATAAGAATAATTTATTTGAATACAGTGAATTGTCAACAGGTAAATATATATGTAGACATTAGGCGGCTTATTCTGCTATATGTACTATTAATACTAGCATGCAAATATATATTTCCTCCAAATTAATTACAGCGTAGGTACTCTGAAACAAAAATTCTTTGACATCATAGTAGCTTTTCTCCAGTAAATAATTTGTCAGGCTATTTTTGAATTTATTTATAGGAAGTTCCTTAATGGTTTTCGGTAACTTATTAAACAGTTTTAAGCACATTGCATATCATTGCTTCAAATACAGTGCAGTTCTAGGAACGTGGTCATGCACAAGACGCCCCGTGTTTCTTGTGCAATTTGGAAACACGTCTTTGGCTGTCTTAAACAAATACATTTTTCTTTTTACAAGAATGCAGCTTTCAAGAATATACACATATATGGACATGGAAAGGGTAGAATCTTTAATTTTTTAAACATTGGCTTACATGATTTGCCATAAGTTGCATCACATATGGCTCGAATACATTTTTTTTGAGCAATGAACGCTATTAGAGCTTGTACAATTTGCCCACCGTATCTTAAATTAGAGCTGATATATCCATGATACGCTGCTAAAGTGGCTTGCAAACCTGTTATGCGCTTTAATCGACGTAAAACATGCGCAAACCTGACTATTTTACACATACTTTTTCAACTTGTTTCTGCCAGTCTAAGTATTTGTCCATTTTTAATCCTAGGAATGTTACATCGTCTCTTTCGTGTATTATATTATTTTTATGTTGTAAGCTTAATTGTTGCTTTTTACCTCGTTTCGTTCTAAATTGGACATAATTCGTTTTATCCAAATTAATGTTCAAATTATGTCTCTCCAGCCATTCGATCACCGTTTCTAACGTCGTGTTTACTTTACGTTCATGTTTTTTTATACAGTCGAGAGAACTGTAAAGGGATTTCATACAAAGTTTAAATGGCGTCTGTGGGCAGGCTAAACAGCTGAATTATATTTTTTTAGTGGTGTATTTTTTATTTCATTGCATATGTTTGAGAAAAGCACTATACATGCCTTAGCCGTGAAAAGGGCTTGCCGGCTTCGTATCACTATCCTTACTCACGCGGTAAGCCCTTCTTTCCCGGCGTCTGCAGTAATGTACTATTATTGCTTGAACCCGATTACATCAACTAGCTGGTACAGTATACATAAACAAAAGAATACGGCTTAGAACCGCGCCAACTTCACAGTTTACACACAATGAGAAAAACATAAGCCCCCGAATAGAGGGAATTAGCGTCCGTAGCTGCATGGCAACACCGTCTTCGTGAACCGTTCGTGAGCGGCTTAAGCCAGGCTAGTTTAGTTAGTTTTTACCTGGAACGTAAACAGCTGACGGATTGTAAGTACGTTCGTTTAATTTACTATACGTTTGTCTGAAATACAGCTATCCTTCATTGCTTTCGAATAAGCAAATTTAAGTGGAAATGGGCTGGTTATATTGCTGAAATAATCTACACTTTCGTACCGAGGCTATGAATTGGAAGACGCAGCGTGTTGAACCCTGAAAAGACGACGAGACGACAATAGAAACCAATCCGTCCGTTCTTTGTAATAAAAGATGATATAAATAAAAAACTAATTATAATGTTACTAACACAAATATATCAAATCTTTAATTCACACATGCTATAAGCTTCGTTCATGACACTACACGTGAATAACTTACACATTAATGAATAGTTGTTGCTCAGTGCTGACAGATGATAATATAACAAACAAACAAACAAATACATTTATTGATAAAACATAATGTACAGAGAGGTAACGGTTAAATTCTATGCTTAAAAAACAAATAAATTCACAATTTGCATAACCTGAACTAGGGTTCCCCCTGTGTTTCAGGCAATGGGAAAGCCTTTACATTATTTAATTTAAGTCCATATAATCAGTAATCTTACTGTAGCTTAAATACTAAAATTTACACTAAAGTACTAAATTAAACAAATATTTATTTAATGACAGCCAGTAAGTTCTCTGTATCTTCGTACGTCATAGTTTAATAAACCTAATATAAATTATTCTGTAAACCTAAGAACAACTCTAAGGTGGTACATATATGTAGGTACTAGTGAGCCACACACCAGACAGACACAGATCAGACATTGTGTATACATAGAAGGTATAGTACACATATCAACATATGTACAGACAGATAGACATAAACATTACTGTTGAACCACTCCAAACAATGATAGTTTCCTGTTAGACTATACATAGAACGATTATTCAAATAATTTCGTCATAAATTATAATTTTCTCCAAAATACACATAAATAATTGAATAACGTAAATTACGAAATTCGAATTACATTCGATACAACACCTACGACGCTTATATCACCTTTATTGCCACAGACAACTTTATAGTGCGCAATCGAATTCAATTTTTGAAAGAATCCGGTCGTCATAAAACACGAAGCGCGCGCCCCTGCCGGCTGGCGCGAGCAACCGTGGGCTCTCAACCGAATAATACGACACTAGGGTTGCCAATTATTGCAATGTATATTTATTTAAAAATGGTGCAGTCACTTTGAGGTTTGCAGTCTCGTTCAGTTGCTAACTACTAACTTGCTACCATCTTATCTTTGAGTTGAATTATATTTATATGATAAAATAAGAACAGAGACAGGTATCTGTAATTATCAGGAGTAATTGAGTGGTTAGGTCTTTCTATAAAACTTACTGATAATATTCATTACAGCCCATATGACGATCCTAAGATCGTGACGATTTGCGGAAGAGCCCCCGGTGACGATTTGAAGTTCATTATAACTTATATACGACATTAAAGCGACATTTTTTATACGTAGAACGCTTGAGACCACAGTGTATACATGCAAATCGAAAAATCGGCCAATGAAGGTAAATAAAATATATCGCAATAAAATATAATTATGTGTACAAACCACGATAGTTTAAAGTGTTATGTTCCTTTTCTGGCCCTTTTCAATGTACATGGCATTTGTTTCAAGCAAAGCCAAATGGTTTATTGAGTTCAATTTATTCTGATCAAAACTATTAATTAATTATTGGTTACACTTTAGCGAGGCGAGCATACTACATGAAGTACTATCAGTGATAACTCATTACCCGGCTCTTTGCTAGGACGAAGTTTCATAAGCTGTGTTTCATATAATTTTATTACGTTCTTTTTTTTATTTACCTACTGCGCAAACCAGTACCTACAAATTGATAAAAATATTTTTTTCACTTCTCATGCTCTAAAAGTTCGACTTTATGCTGTGCGCAGGCGACATAAAATCGCTTTTTATGCTCTAGAGCATAAAGTAAAATCGTCGTCGAAGACCAAGGCGATTGGTCCAACAGCCACACGAACAACTTAAAACTTAAACCCGTTCTAGACCTTCCGATCCTAATTATCGGATGAAATCGGATAAGGAGTAGTGTAATTTTTAGGATCTATTACACTACACTACACATTATCCGATTTCATCCGATAATTAGGATCGGATCGGAAGGTCTGGAACGGGTTTTAGCTGGCATAATAATAACAATGATAAAAGTCGCTTAATAAACAAATAAAAAAAAACTTAAAACTTCATAGAATAAACTCTTTATTTTATTTCGTTTCGTTAGTATTCTAAGACCAAGGCAAAGATACCAACAGCCAAAGTACACAATAAAACTTCTTGAAATAAATTTCTAATTCTAATTTACTATCAATTATTACTTTTTAAATTTATTTCTCATTACTCTAATGGAACTTTAAATTTTAATTAAATTTATTTTTAAGCATAGTACATATTTACATGATGCAGTTTCATTTCCTCACAATCGAAGTGAAAAGTAGAGTGTGCAACTCGTCCATAAAACGCATTTTACACTCGACTTTATATTCATCCTCGCTCGCAAGCTCGCTCGGATGGATAAACGTCTCGTGTAAAATGGTGCGTTTTATGCACTTGTTGTACAATCTACTATTATAAATACTTTTCATGTCATGGCTTATTTTTTTACTCAGTAAGTATAATGTAAGCTAGAGAACAGATACTTCAACTATTTAGCCCCACTCCTTTCGTTTAATAATAAGTATTCTTTTCAGAGCGAAAATTTATAAATTGACAGCCCTACATAAACCGCCACAATACAAAACAGATCACAACCGCTTTAGCCCATCGTGATAAGGCTCTATTTCCTATAAATTAAGCAAAAACATCGTAGAAATACTTTTGAAAAAGGAATTGAACGTTGGAACGCAAGAAATCTTTGCACAGAGTTTATTCAAGTTCTTAAATACACAATCGACCAGTGCAGGTTTTGGTCCGAACGAATGCACTATAAATTATACCATTTCCCAGGCGCAATAGCGTTAGACATTCTGAATATTGAAATTGATACTTCAGTGTGCTTATTTGCAGACCTATATATATCTGCAAAATAATGCTCCTTCTTGCATAGAATCGATTAATAATCGATTATTATTAACTTATAGTATGATCACTTCCAGTTCACTTCGCTTCGTTCTAACAAACAATGGGACCGAATGGGTATTTTGTGCATTATGAACATACCTAGGGGTTTTCGGTGCATTCATTATTTCTAGTGTTAGCGCTACGCTAGTGTTAGCGATCTCGCAAAGTGATTCCTACTATACGATGATAATATAATAATCGATTCGTATGTATGCGTATTTGTATAAGACAAATTAACGGTAATAACATTTCCTTGGGCTTCCGCGACTGTCACACATTAAAAATTCAGGGAAGCTCTAATAATAGGTATATACGCGATATAATCCGTTTAAATTGTTTTATTTTAATGGTAATAGTTTACTGTGCTTTTACTGTGAATACTAGCATTAGTAAGTAAGTAAGTAAACACTTTCTTATACACAAAACAGTTAAAAAAATACATCTATTACAAATAACATATAGGTACAAAAGGCGAACTTATCCCTATAAGGGATCTCTTCCAGTTAACCTTTAAGTAAGTAAGTAAACCTAGTAATGATTGTTTAAGCTTGTATGAGCTTAATAATATCATTCCGCGGTTCCAGCGACCATAAGCCCGAATGGAGTTTATTTTCCGTCCCGGGGCGCCCGATAGTGCACCGAGTTCGTTTAAATACCGCGCTAGCTGCCTGGAATATCATTGGTTATAATTCATACAAAACCTTTCATTAAACGAACCTTTCACTAACCTAAATAAAAAGGTTAAAACACCCCCGACACAAATAGCTGGTCATCGTGAGTCCCTCAATGAGTGATGTAGAAAATGCTACTAAAACTGCCACGACATTTGGAATTCTTAGCTTCAATTGCCTGAGATCTTGTCACTTGTTTCAATTAAAGCGGAATATCTTGGCTTGGACTACTGCACCTCTAGCACAACTGTAACATGTGACTCTTTCTCGCACGAGATATATTACCCATCTTTTTCTGTACAGTACAGTGAGAGAGTGACGGGTGATGCTAAGTCGCACGACAAGAGTCGCGAAGCACAGTTGTGCTTGACAGGCTGGTCCTATTTCCACCAAACATATCTAAGAATCATCTTGATGGACAAGTAAGATTTGAAAAATTGGGCAAGTGCGAGTCCGACTCGCGCATGAAGGGTTCCGTACCATAATCTATAACAAGTTTGTTGAATGGGAGCAGTGGCACCGACTTCAAAGGGTGAATCAAATGTAATCTGTACTCGAACGGGTTATTTTTGGATTTTTAGTTTTACTGAAGTCGGTTCTTTTTTTGTTAATTTTTATTTTTATTTTTAGTATTTGTTGTTATAGCGGCAATAGAAATACACCATCTGTGAAAATTTCAACTGTCTAGCTATCACCGTTCTTGAGATACAGCCTGGTGACAGACGGACGGACGGACGGACGGACGGACGGACAGCGAAGTCTCAGTAATAGGGTCCCGTTTTTACCCTTTGGGTACGGAACCCTAAAAAAACTGCACTTAAATTAGTCCATCCGTTTGGTAGCTACGACGATGCGACAGATAGACACACAGATACGCATGTTAAACTTATAACACCCCTCTTTTTTCGTCGGGGGTTAATTAGTACATTCAATACCAAGGGCGGTGAATTAGTGAATCTCCCAGGTCGCATGTGTTTGTGGCCCGAACCGAAAGCGAGGGCCATAAATATTACCGCCCGGGATTTGTCTGAAATTCTACGTCTTGCCTTGTCCAGCAAGTGAGATTTTCTCCCCGCGTAGCGCTTTTTTCTTATTTCTCACAGGATTCCCGTTATTAATTTATGTTCATGTGGTATGTAATACTATGTTGGTCTAATTATCCGCTAGATGTCGGTGTACCGTATGTCATTTCCGCTGCTTTGGAGATTTTTGTAGCACTTGTATATATAGTCTGAAAACTAGAATTACATTGTATTTCGTCTAGCATACATCATTTCATTTGAACACGGTGCGAGTGCCTAGTTAGTAGGGTTTTTTGGGACGCGTGTCCAATAATTACGTTGTGTTAAGTATCTTCTTGATCTTCTATCATCAATTATTGTTTAATAATATAATAATTATTTATATGTTTTTTATTTCATGACTTCGGTGTATTTTAATGTGTCGATTAAGTTTGACATAAGTATTCCAGATATACACGCAAAATGAACAGACCTCAAAATGTGTCCTTTAAATACATAAAAGAGAGTTTTCAATGCCATTAGTGCACAGATGTGTATTTAGTTCACGGCACAATTTGTATGAGCTCCTAATATTGCCCCTAATATTATTGCAGTGTCGCGTTGAAGTGACTTCATTTTCCATCGTAAGCGCGTCTTCTATGAGCCTTACTTGCTAACACTTGGTACTTAAGAAGATACCCGGGAAAATTGCGATGAATTTATATTTACTTGCGTATTTTCGTTATATTGTCTAGCCCGCAACTTCGTCAGTGTATAAACATTTCAGGTAAAAAGTATTCTATAACCATTTTTAGATGTACCTACAACTAGCCCTGTACTAAAATGGGTTTACAATCCATCTAGTCGTTCCAGCGTGATGAGATGACACATATTTTATACTATACCTATGGCTCTACTAGTACATTATTGCAGAAAGGCAACTCGCTCGCTCCAAGTTTATTTTCCATCGGCTCGAGCATCCTGCGAGTAAGCTAATACCGAGTAGAAAGATTCACTGGGAAATTGTTATACGTATACTAAGATTGCTTCCAAGTACATTTTCAAAATTAGGTACTGGAAAGTGCCCGCGTAGAGCTTTTCTTTACTGTAGTCGAGTATACTGTATATTACTGCAGACGCCGGGAATTAAGGTCTTGCCGAGTGAGTAGGTATAGAGATGCAACGAAATAAATAAATACACCACTAAAAAAAAACAGCAAAAAAATTACGTCCGTACTTAGGCTTTTAATTTTGTATGAAATTCCTTTACAGTTCTCTCAAGTTGTTCCGCCCGAAATGTGATACTTCGAAGCCTGTTATTTAACGCACGTTATGACTGGATGTCCAGCTATTCCCAAAATTGGTTAAAGTCTGTCAAGCAGTTTCGGTGTGTTAAGTGGACAAATAAATATTTATTCATTAATCCTGCATCACGTATTTTTCTTACTAATAATCATAGAAATTATTAATTTAGTTTCCATTTACATCCTAGGGGCTAAAACGACCACATTAGGCCTGTTTCGCGAAGCGAGCAAATCTGCATGAAACCTCACGGTATTAGAAAACTTCGTAAAGGTACGTAAAAATTCAAAAATACACGTAAAGCAACGGCTAAAACAAAGAAGGATAAGGAAAAATTCGAAAGGTTGGTTGGAGGTCGGGTAGCGAAGTGGTTTACGCACTGGACCGGCAATCCAGTGGTACCAGGTTTGATTCCCGGTCCGTTTCCCCAGGTAACTAATTTCAATTTTTCTTTGAGCTTTGATATCTTTGTATCAATAGTTTAACGGCTAAAACGTTTACGCATTCTCTTACCACAACATTCTTTACCAAATCCATAATTCATGGTAATATGATACAAATTAGAGTTCCCGGCGATAAGCACAGACAAACAGGGGGAATCGAATCCGTGACTTATCTACGCCGCCGGCGTTAATCATAAGTACTTGTAACTAGGGGACGCAGACTAATGGCACCTCAGGAAGTGGGAAAATATATAGCTGAGTCATACAGACTTGTATTATGTATTAGAAGGTTCCACAACTTCGCATAACAGTACTTACTACTATTACTGCAGACACCGACAACACAGACATTAGGTATAGATAGTGATAAGAAGCCGGCTAGCTCTTTTCACGGCTAGGCATCATATATAGTGCATGAAAGAAAAATATACACTACTCAAAAAAAACAGTCGTTTTGTCTGTTCATGAACGCAGACATCATGTTTCAAAAAATACTTCCCGGCTTAGGCCTTCAATTTTGTATGAAATTTCTTTACATTTCTCTCGAGTTGTTTCACCCGAAACGTGATCCTTCAAAGCCAGTTATAACGCACATTATGACGATATTTCATTGCATGTTTGAGAAAAACTTTTTTCTTTACCGTAGTTGGGTAAAATATATCCTATATCTTTGTATCAGAGTTAGGTAAAAAGTATCCTATATTATTATATCCTATATCTTTGGATCGTAATTGGGTAAAAAGTATCCAATACATCCTATATCTTTGGATCGTAATTGGGTAAAAAGTATCCAATACATCCTATATCTTTGGATCGTAATTGGGTAAAAAGTATCCTATATATCCTATATCTTTGGATCGTAGTTGGGTAAAAAGTATCCTATATATCCTATATCTTTGGATCGTAGTTAGGTAAAAAGTATCCTATATATCCTTTAGATGACCAACTATCACCAAAATTAGTTAAAATGTTCCCAGCTGTTTGGGCGTGATGTGAAATTTCCATTAACAGGTGGCGTTATACGGCATACGAATCCTACATCGCTGTTAAGATTGTGCATGAAATAAATGACACCGAAATGTCTGATGGCCGGATTTTAGCGAATTTTGGTACAGGACTAGCGATAAAGTTGGTTGGTTGGTATATGATATTTGTTACCCAACTACTCGAAGTGCCCCGTAGTATAAATTGACATTATGACTTAACTAGCCACCCGTCCCGGATTCGGCAAGAGGGGGGGCCTCTAGCGGCAATAGTTATACGAGGGTAGTCCCAGAAGTATCCGACCTGACAAAGAAAACAAAAGAAAATCTAAAAAAAAAAAAAAATTTTTTTGTACATCTCCTTTTAGTTCTATGCACTTGACCCTGCGGTGTTCGATAGCTTCAACACCTTGTTTGTAGTAAGATTGGACGAGCTCGTCAAAATACCCATCAACCGCAGCCTCCACTTCATAATTGCTGGCAAATCTTTTACCACCAAGCCATTTTTTTAAATTTGGTAACAAAAAATAATCGGAAGGGGCCAAATCGGGCGAATAGGGTGCATGAGGAAGTAATTCCAAGCCAGTCTTTCCTTTCTGAAGATTATCCCACAGCAATCCCAAAAAACGGAGGCCATGATTTTTCCTGCTAATGCAACGGTTTTTGCCTTCATTGGGGCCGGTTCTCCTCTTCGAGTCCATTGCTTCGACTCTTCTTTCGTCTCTGGCGTGAAATAATGCACCCATGTTTCATCCATAGTGATAAAAGGCCGCAAAAACTCCACTTTATTGTTGTGAAATTTTACCAAACACTCGGTTGAAATATCTTCGCGACGTCGTTTTTGTTCGTCTGTGAGCAATCGCGGCACCCGGCTTGCGCACATCTTTTTCATATCCAAATTTTCAGTTAATATGCGATGTACATCACTTTTTGAAGTCCCTGCCATGTCTGCTAGCTCCCGTACTTTCAATCGACGGTCATCTAATACCATTTTGTGTTTTTTTTTACTGTTTCTGGCGTAGTCACTTCATTTGGTCGACAACATCGATATTCATCTTCGCAATTAGAGCGACCTTGTTTAAACTCTGCCACCCAATATTTTACTGTTGTAAACGATGGAGCAGACTCCCCCAAAGTAGAATCTAGCTTCCGCTTTAATACTAGTTGGACTAAAAACTTTCAAATGAAAGTATTGTATCACATAACAATGGCCAATTTTCTTCATGCCTGAAATTTTTTTTACAGCGTCCACTATTGATGGCTAATAAACAAAAGACAAACGACGCTACGTGTTCGAATTTCAAATTTAAACTTTATAAAGTGCATTATTTATAAAAAGAGTATTTATTCATGAGTAGAGGTCGGGTACTTCTGGGACTGCCCTCGCATTAGATCAACGAGGATGACGCGGTTGACGCGGTTGGCGCAGTACTATTGCAGCTGTCTACTGAGCCGCTGGTCCTGGGTTCGAAGCCGGGCCCCGGGCATATCAACAGAGCACGACAGCGACGAAGGAGTGCAGACGAGACTGGCTGCATCATCCGCGATAATAAACGACTATCAACCTAAAATGGCTTCGCATGCTAAGGACAAAGTCTACTATAATTCCTCTTGATATGTAATTTGAACAATTCGAGCGCCATTAAGCGCCGATAGCATTGTTCCAAGTTCCGCATTTGGAACAAACTTCTGGGGATTATTCCGAATGCATGTCGGAAAACCGACCCAATATAATGTAATTGTAATGCATTGGAGAATATTCTATGAATATATGTATATGTACATACACTGCTGTTTGTTCACAAACAATACTTTCGTACACAGTATCTTTCCAATGATAGTAAAGATACTTCATTTAAAACTCGAATTTTCCTTCTTGAAGGTAAAGGGATTCTAAAAGGTGACTACACAGTTTCTAAATATTACACTAACTAAACGAATCGAAGTTCAGATGGCTTCGCACGTTTAGAACAGAGTCAGCCTACAATACCTTCATATGTAATTTAAGCAATTCGAGCACCATTCAGCGCCGATAGCATTGTTCTAAGTTCCGCATTTGGAACAAACTTCTGGGGAATATTTCGAATGCATGTCGGCAAACCGACGCAATATAATGTAATGCATTGCAGCATATTCCATGAATATACGATTTATAGGTAGACACATTGCAGTTCGTTCACAAACTATACTTATTTGTTACACACAGTATCTTTCCAACGATAGTAAAGTTACTTTATTAAAAACTTGATTTTTCCTTCTTGAAGTTAAAGGGGTTCTAAAACGTGAGACCTAGACTATAGACAGTTTCTAAATATTACATTAATCGAATCGAAATTCATATGACATCGCACGTTTGGAACAGAGTCAGCTTACAATACCTTAATATGTAATTCGAGCGTCATTCAACGCCGATAGCATTGTTCCAAGTTCCGCATTTGGAACAAACTTCTAGGGATTATTTCGAATGCATGTCGGCAAACCGGCTCAGTAATTTAATGTAATGCATTGAACCATATTCTATCAAGATAAACTGCTGTTTGTTCCCAAATAATACTTTCATATCAGTATCATTCCAATGATAGTAACGATACTTAATTCAAAACATGACTACTTTCAGCCTTGATTAATCGTTCTTGATATGATGACCTACACTAAAGACAGTTTGTAAATATGACACTAAACGCATCGAAATTCAAATCGCTTCGCACGTTTGGAACAGAGTCAATACCTTCATATGTAATTTAAGCAATTCGAGCGCCATTCAGCGCCGATAGCATTGTTCCAAGTTCCGCATTTGGAACAAACTTCTGAGGATTATTTCGAATGCATGTCGGCAAACCGATCCAATATAATGTAACGTAATGCATTGAAGCATATTCTATGAATATTGTTCAAGGATGCTCGTTCACATACAATACTTGTCTATTACCAGCGGGGCTACCATACATGGCCGCGACTTCGCGTTCGCGCGACTCAGAAGCTGTCGTGCTCGATTGACACGAAAGTGACAGGTAGTATTTTGAAGCGCGTCAAGTTACTGTTATGCTAGACGTCCAGAGGACCTATGATGGTTGCGTTTATCACATGCGTTTATGACAAAGCATCTGTCACTCACACTCACATTTTGTCAAAACGTGACGGATGCCTTGTCACTTATTTATCGTGTGATAAAACCAACCGTCATAGGCCGGCTGAGCAAGTATTAAACGTAGCTTTTATCGTATCGCCGTCCGCCGCCGCCGCCGTCGTTCGACAGAGTATATATTATTTAAGTGATTTCTTATCCTGTGGATACACAGGGTTGATTGTCACCGACAGTGATACAAATAGTAATAATAACAATCCATTTAATATAGCAAAGATTCCTCGCTCACACGCACACAGAGATAGAGAGAGAGAAAGCACCTTTAGTTCGCGTGGCTAAGAATTTAACTGTCAAGCAAAACTCACTAAGTAACAAATACCAAACTTTAAACAAAGCTCGCATCTCAGTATTTAACTTGTCAGGGGAATATCATACATACTGTACTGTATTCGTATCTACACAAGTGAGATAGTATTAGAGGGAGAGACAAATAGTAACATAAATCTAAAGTGCTATAAAACTTTCGAACCTCCACCATCTGAAAAACGCGCAAAAATTATTAAAAGTTCATCTCAGCCTGAACTAGGGCGGTATTTAACGCTCGTATTTTACTCACTAAAAGATTCATGGCATTCTAAATTAGTTTCTGGAAGTTTTGTTGGATGAACAGTCACCTATACGTCAAAAATATAATCACACAGTAATAGAGTTACGAAGTTGAACGTTCTTTATTTTATATGGGAAATATGTTGTAGATCGAACACGTTCTTTATAAAGGCAAGAACACAAACGTAAGTATTTCTTAAATCTTCAGTAACTGTCCACATCATCCGACCTCAGTAAACCTGATAGTGACAGATCATAGACTGCGAACTGGTCATGTTCATGTGCCACTCAATAAGTATCGATGTCTTAGTTTCTATTCAATCTAAAATCGACGCCATGTTTCTAAAGAACAGAACAGATCTCTATCTTTTATAGTTTTCGTTTTCTTCCTACTGACTGCTGACCCATTTGGATTGATCACCTTGTATACAAAACTTACGTACCTCAGTGGGTGGGTTATTAAAAAGTAAACCTGCGCCGTCTCTTGGGCTGTGTCTGATTGTCCGGGAATTCGGTGGAATTTTCCGGGCTCCGGGAATCTGCTGAACGCCGGGAGTTCCCGGCCGCCGCGCCGCTGACTCGCCGATATATGGCGGGTGGGCCCAGTCAGGACAGGAACGATACCTATAATAAATGTTGTTAAGCCATGATTAAAGAAAAATCCATTGTTTGTATAATAACCTTTTTTTCGGTCGGGATACATACCCGACAGCATATATGCTAACGGTGCCTACTCTAGGATGTTAGAGGACTATCATCTTTTTTTGTTTTGTTAAAATGTGTGCCCAGTTCCAGATTCTGTTTGACGCCATGCCACTGATAGGTATTTGCCTATTACCTGCGATATACCCTATGTTACGTAAAAAGCTCTGTAGTATAAATTACTACTAGGCAATGAGTTTGACACCGCTGTTTTTACGCGAGATTATGAATATAATATATATTTTTAACAATGACTGACAGATAGCGCCAGACCCAGGCAGGTTCTAAACTAAACCCACACCTCTTTATAAACTAGTAGTTTTGTAAGTAGTAGTCGTTGGAATCGCGAGTCTTTATATTTCTGCCAATTTAGATTTTTTTTAAACACTGATTCGACAAAAAAAAACATAATTATCGATCGTAGTCCATAGACCTCCTATGAAATAATATTTCTTTGTGTTTTCTCTGACAAAAATAACTGTATGATTATCGAATTTATCGAACCTTATAATTATCTCGAAATTCGGTAATTTTTTTTACAAGTTGAAAAAGAGCTTCCGCTTCCGCCTGTGACTCTTGACCTGCGAACTAGCACAATAGCGCAGTGTTTACTTTGACAACTTACCATCTGCAATAATGGGGAATTTATAACGCTCACAGAACGGAAACTTTGCCGAATAATTGTTGTTCCCCACTAATAACGCGAATTTCGCGCGTCATGTGTGACGCCTTTGCGATGCTTTTGTTTTTATACTAGATTAGTTTTTGGTGGGGACTTTAATGAAGAATGTATGCTGCGAATATCTAGCGTAGTAACAATGTGGAGTAGGTTGGTGGTGGGGCGCCGACATATTGGGGGTTAATAGTCAAGAGGCCTTATTCCTTTTAAAAGATTTGTTTTTCATATTACGAGAAATAAATTGATAACTCCGTCAATCTTTTTGAAGTGATTTTTTCCCTGAGTTCTAGAAAGTAACATAGCTGTTTCATGCTTTCTTTGCGTGCAGACAAACAAGTAAAAAAAAACATTTTTCTGCGTGAGTTTTTGTCAATTTCGAGTAGTTTCGTAAACAAAAATTAGGAATGAAAAATTCAAACTTGTACGTAGGTTTTAAATATAAACCAACAAATCGCAATGGCACTGTTCTAAGTAGTAACATAACAATATGTTAAGAAACATGTTTGATCATAGAGAAAAATGACTAATACGATTGTCAGCATTTTTGAACGGATAAGGAGCCTTAATGGAGATACTTATAAGTAGGTTTAATGTACCTAATAATCATAAAAATGGTTTAAACTCACGTAAAAATTGTCAGGAACGGCCCGACATGTTTCGAACTCATATGGAGCTTTTCATCAGGGTCCGCTACCCGTGCTGCTACGCGACTGGGCGCAGAGGGCTGTGAGCCGGCTAGCAGCACGAATTTTTTACGTAAGTTTAAACCGTTTTTAGGGTTCCGTACCCAAAGGGTAAAAACGGGAACTTATTACTGAGACTTCGCTGTCCGTCCGTCCGTCCGTCTGTCACCAGGCTGTATCTCAAGAACGGTGATAGCTAGACAGTTGAAATTTTCACAGATGATATATTTCTAATAATTAAGGGGGGCTCCCATACAAAAATAGGGCTTTTTGCGTGATATTTCGTTCAACGGGCATTTTCTCATGAACCGTTATCGGTAGACAATTGAAATTTTCACAGAATATACATTCTTGTTACCGCTATAACAAAAAATAATAAATAAAAAAAATAAGTCAAAATTAAAGGAGGACCCCATACAAAGAACGTGTTTTTTGTTCAATATACCAATATTCTTCGTGCGCGACTCCGACTCGCATTTGGCCGGTTTTTATAATTATTAAAGATCTCTCACAATAGTCTTATTAATATTAAGTAAACGCTTTGTACACAAAAACAGTTAAAAAATACATCTATTACTATTAACATATAGGTACAAAGGCGAACTTATCCCTATAAGGGATCTCTTCCAGTTAACTTTTGAGCAGTTGAGTGAGTACGAGAAGAAGATAGACAAACTAACACCGTGTACAAAAAGGTATTTTTATTATTTTTAATAAGACTACTAATAATTACACATATAAACTATTAATACATACATACATATATACTTACATACATACATATATATAACGTAATATAAATATACACATAAATATAAATACATTGTAGATCCAATTCACAAGTCATTGGAAAGCCATAACTTCTTAAGATTCGTCTTGAGCGATGCTACAGATGGAGACTTCCTAAGGGACAGTGGCAATTCGTTCCACAACTTCACAGCGCTTACTGTGAAAGATTTGGTGTACGTACGCGTCTTGTTAGACGGTACAGCCAAAGTGAGATTGGCAGACGACCGCAAGCGGTGACCACTGCCATCGGCCATATATTTAAACCTTTCACTGAGGTAAGGAGGTGAAGCAGGGTTGTAGAGAACATTAAAAAGCAATGACAGGACATGCAGGTCTCTAATATTATGGGTTTACTGTATTTATTTACGAGCCTAGATAGTCGTCCTGTTGGTAATGACCTCTTTCTGATTCGTCCACTAGCCCCCGTCCAGAGCATACCCTACCAAAGGTCGTAGACTTGAAAAACACAGATTTAATACACAAATCGCTGAGTTTGGATAGGAAGTACCGCCTGGAAAATTTTGATATTTAGTTGAGTAGTAGTCCAAAATATGTTCTATTCTGATAAAATAAATGTAGTGGTGTCACTACTTCACAACCATGAAAAATAAACTTTTTTATTTTTATATTTTGATGCGGTAGTGATCCCCTCTTCACCTCACACTCATGTTCTTCTGACAGAAGTAAATAAGAATCAAAGAGCGAACAGAACAGAAACAAATTGTTGTAAAGAGTGAGCGTTCAACTATCTGCTTGCGGCAATTATAATAAATTCAGGACTACGCTCAATCAGTGCTCCCCAGGGCGCAGTGGGGAAGCGCACAAGTGGAAAGTTAACTCATTTAAAATACCTATAAAATACTCCTCACATACGTTACGAGTTACAACGGGTCGTCGCGAGCGATTTAATTAGCAAGAGACACGTTTGAAACATATATTTAGTGATTTCATTTCTGTAAAAGGAAGATCATTATCATTAACAATCATCGTCATTTCAACCCTTAAATGTCCATTGCTGAACACTTTTAATATGTTTTCTTCGAGGACTCATATAAAGCTAAATTCAAAATTAGGTTAAGTTTATATTACTGTAATAGTTAAGTATGCTTTCTGGAAAAAATATTGACTGTTGGGTTTCTTTCGGCGTTTCTTCTCAACAGTGGTCTCCTCTTGTAAAATCCTACACTCAGACAGTAAAAGTGCCTTTGTGGCCTACTTATAGAATAAATTCATTATTTCATTATTATGAATAATAGCTCTCCCCCATGGATTTCCTCAATAAAAGGTCTTAAACCTGCATCTATTGGCTGCTAGCGACCATCATCAGGTCGTCATCTTGTGGCATACCCACCACGCAGCATCTTGCAGTTAGTGGTTACCACGGTTCATGGTCTCTATTGTCATGTCAGGTTGTCTGGTTCGTAATCTCCATTGTTGATCGTAGTGGTATAAATGTGCCACGTCTATCTTTGCGTAGCGGCAATTATAATAAATTCCGAACTACAGATGGTCACTGCTCCCCAGGCCAGGGTGCAAGGCCGGAAACGCACTTGTGACTCCTCTGGCGTTGTGTCTATGGGCGACGGTAATCGCTTTCCATCAGGCTCGTTTGCCTCCTATGACAAAAAAGAATAATACCTAATGACATACTTCCCGGTTCCCACATACGTTTACAAGTTACAACGTCGTGAGCGATTTAATTTACGAGAGAGTCAGACATCGTCAGTTTGTGAATAAAAAAGAACTGATTTTTTGTAATTTTTTCATACGTTTTATTATTATATATTTCTCTTTTTTTTCAGAGTGATAATATGGTGCAAACCCTGCAAAACTTCTCTTATGGCTGTAAAACGTTAAAGAGAAGCTTTGAAGGACATTCTAATCTTCTAAAACGGAGAAGTAAAACATACTCTATCATATAGCACAATAATACACCAAGCGGAGTTTTTTTGGTGGATAAGTGTTCAAAAAACGCCCATAACTGTATTTTCCCTTCCCCCGAACCGAATTGAGTCCGAATTGTCCAATATACATCTGTAGAGTTACCCCATAGTACTATTCCATATTTCAAGACCGAAGTGACACAGCCATGATATGCAAGCAGTGCCGTCTCTCCAATTGAACAAAATATCACCATATCGGCCTAATAACTGATATATAACGCATTTTTGTGTCATAAATGACTATTGAAAACCACTTACAAGTAAAAGCTTATAAGAACGGCACAATAATACACCAAGCTGTATTTTCTTGGTGGACATGTGTTCACGAAACGCCGATGGCTGTATTTTCCCGCGGCCAATCGGAAATGTGAACACGTATTTTGTTAGGGTTGTCGATCGCTGACACAGCGCTTTATACAAATACAAACAACATAAATATTTGTCTAGAATAAATGTAACTTCTTGTTTTTACCTGAAAACAAAGATATTTTCACTTAAGGCGGAGTTTTGTTTACGAATCTATCTAGGTTAGAGATGCGAAAATGGAGCCCGGGCACGAATTCGCCGGGGCATGTGTTATCTCCAATTGTACGATATTAGCCTTATCACGGATATATAACAGATTTTAGTTTTAATAATTGTCTATTAAAAACCACTGACAAATAAAATAGAACCTCATAAGAACAGCACAATGCAATAATACACCAATCTGTGTTTTCTTGGTGGAAATAAGTCACAAAATGCCGATAATATTTACTCGCGGCCAATCGGAAATGAGAACAGGTGTGTTGTTAGCCAGGGTTGTCGATCGCTGACTCTGCGATTTATACACACGACAAGACAAGATGTTTTGTTTCTACCGCAAGACAAAGATTTAGAAGTTATTAGTAGAGGGGCAAAGATTTGCTTCCAATGTTGGCTAACATAAGCGTAATTTACATCTGGTTCTTGTGACATTGGACGTGGAACGTTGATACTTGTTGTGTCGTCGTGCTGTAAATTTTTACAGAGTATGAAAATACTGTTCATATCTCCTTTAAATTCTAACAGCGCCTTAAGTGGTGAGCAATTATTATTTCAGAAACAAAGATATCCGGGTATAGCCGGCTGGCAGCCCTGCAGTAATGACGTATTGTCTCGCGCTCGGTAACACAGTCACGCGCCCACAAATTAACCCGCGCAGGTCATCCAGCATCTATAATTTCTACATGTAAAGACACCCCTGTCTTTACTGGTATATTATAACTAAAGAATATCTCCTCCCAGTTTCCTGTTTGTAGAGCTCGTAGGTCCTTCACAACTTCATCCTTTCATCGGTACTTCGGTCGGCCGACCAGTCGACGACCTTACAGGCTGTCCAATATACGCCCTTCTTACCGTCCGATCGTCCGGTATTCTCTCTAGATGCCCGAGCCACCGGAGTCATGCTGCTTTTATCTCCCCAATAATATTCGGCTCACACACTAGGTCTTCCAGCTCTTGGTTCTTACGGATCTTCCAGCTACCATCTTCTCTCCGTGTTGGACCCAAGGAAACATAGATATCCGGGTATGTATACCCGGCTGGCAGCCCTGCAGTAATGACGTATTGTCTCGCGCTCGGTAACACAGTCACGCGTCCACAAATTAACCCGCGCAGGTCATCCAGCATACAATATCTACATGCTAGGAGCGCGACTTGAAGAGTTGAGGCACACGCTTGGCATCGTCATTAAACTCAAGATAAGAAGTCAATCGTGATCGTGATGCAAAGTCGGAATTAAACGGAGGCGCGTCATTATAAGCTCAGCAGTGGAGCGGTTGCAAAAGATTCGGAAAGATAAGGACAACAAAAAATACAAAGGTCTGTTTAATGAAGTGCCTTGTCTTTCCAATCTTTCTTTATGGCGCTGAAACCTGGACTCTAAGACTACAAGATAGGCGAAAAATCGACGCGATGGAGATATGGTGCTTGAGACGCCTTCTGAAGATCCCGTGGATGGCTTGTCGCGCCAACAATTCTATCCTCAAAGAGTTGCAGATCCAGGATAGACTTTCGTCTGTGCAACTCCAAGTATTGAAGTTCTTTGGCCGCATCTCTTGAAATAACCTAATTATTTTTTAGGCTGTAATTTTTTACATTACAATTACAACGTAATAACATTTTGAGTTTATGAGAGGGTAAAAAATACGTGCATAGTCCTAGTACCATTTGTATCCAGTGTTAAATTTTTAATAATGTTCGACTTCGACTATAAAAGTAAACAATATGTTTGGCAAGATCTGGCGAGGTGATAAAAGATCCCAAGTTCGCAATAAGGACTTTAAAGTTTAATTGCTTTGGGCATATGTAGCTAGCTGAGACTTATCGCACACGCGAGGCATGCTATAAAGAAAACCAATTATAAACGGATCTGTTAATCACCTTCAGGTACGGAAAGTATAAAATATAATGCTCTTCATTGCACACTGACAAAAAAATTATACAAATAACACAGATTATAATAAAGCCACATAACGCGCAATCTTATTGCTGAAGAGCGATCTCTACCAAAAAACCAGTAGTGAAAATTTCATAAATATTGGCCGGTCTGCGCTTAAATATTTGATGATCCTTTGGTGCGATGAAATCTCCAACCGTAAGATATTTTTTTCTTTGTCCCAAGGTTGACTTGTAGAAGGCATTATTAGGTCCGCCTTTTGTACGATATGTTTTCATTTTGCAATAAAAATCAACAAAAGAATATTTTAAGAAGGTGATCCCCCTGTGGCGTCAAAGCCCCCTAGCTCCCCTAGGAGTAGGTAAATGTCTAATTATATATACCCCGTTATTCCATTGTAGCGACTACATTCCCATAATTTATCATTTCATGTATTTCAGTAAACGTTTACTGCCAAATTCAAAAACTTAGGTAAGAGATTTTCAATTCGGTGGACGCTGAATGATATTCGTTTGAGCGGCAAAGTAAAGAGCTCTGAAATGTACCTATCTTTCTGTGGTACAGTCACTGCACTCGCTCAGCATATAGCTCTAGGGACCTTTTAAATTAGACACGTTTGACTTCACGCAAGGTTGCATTTTGTTCCCTGCACTGTTTAACATATTCGGAGGAGCATTGAAAATTCGGAGGGTTCATCCAAATAAAATCTTAAGTTTTGATGGTCAATTTTAAATGGGACTATTTTTTATTGCAAACAAACAAGAACCAGAATACAATAGAAAATTATCAAGTCCATCAATCATGCCCCGCTGCGTGCAGCCCTTAAAGCGAAGCACGTTTGATCCGTAGTTTGGTGTCCCTTACTCAACCCTGAGTACCCTGACCTAGGCTAGTCTTCTTGCAAAGACCGGCTGGGGGCGGACAATGCGGAAAAACTAATTCGACCTGAATGGAGATCGCACTTGAAGAAGAAGTCGTTTATCTTTTTACCTTTATGAGACGACAAGTCCAGAGGCACTCCAACTGACCACGTCACACCAGTGTACCGCCCATCACTGACCTAGGCTACGGTCGGCGCTGGTTGCAGAGAGAAACAACTGTTAGTATTAAATCGCCAGTACTGTGTTTACAATTGCCAAAGTAAAACTCTCGTGGCTTTGTACAAGGACTAAGGTTACATGATAATACGTAGATTCACGGGTAGGAAGAGAATCTTGTTTGCTTATTCTAGTAAGAGGCTTACTAGGAAACGCTGGAGTATGTATACGGGTATGTACATAGTAAAATAGAGAAAAGCTTACATCTAACATGTCTCGTGCGGAATACGAATTACCGCCCGTTTGTCTAAAGTTTTACGTCTTGTCTTGGTCAGGAAGTGGGATTTTTTCCCCGCGTAGCCCGCATAGCGGGCAGAAAATCTCACTTACGGCATAGGATGACGTAAATAATATGGTTCACTATTATCTTGTAGAAAGTTTTTTGACATATATTTGTTTTGCATAACGATACTTGGCAGAAGTAACGTTTGGCAGAAACATCTTACGCAGAGTATGCTTTGGAATAAATCATTTCGCAGATTTTTATAATACCGAATCTTATATTGGCATAATGTTGATGAGCATATCAGTCTTCTAAACGAATAGAACTTTCGCAGATATTTTTTTTTGCATTATATTTTAGGTGGCATAAAGTTGTCAAGCCGAATACCATTTGATTCCAAGATAGACTTCATTCTCTTATCTTGTTGTACAGGACATATGCGGAATACCTAACCTAATCCAAGTCGGACCTGCCCTAAAGTGCAATCAGTACCTAATTTATGCATTACAAATTGTTGTGATTACACACTTTCTCCATGGAGTGGTATGGTAGCCGGCCGATGCCGCGCGGCTCGTTTGCTATCGTTAGGGTCTCAGTTCAACCTAACACTCCTCCTCGCTTCGCTCGTCGTCGTACCTAACCTAATCCAAGTCGGACCTGCCCTAAGGTGGAATCAGGACCTAATTAATGCATTACAATTGTCGTGATTAAAAATTTAGTGGCAGTTGCCCCGCGGCGGCAAGATACCTAACACTGCTCCTCGAACCGCTCGTCGTCGTACCTAACGGTACTTACATTCTACTACGTAAAGTTTACTTAACGCACTTTTCTGCTAGTAGAAAATAATTATGCTATTGTTATCGTATGCTATAGGATTATTATGGTATATAAAATTATGCTAAAACAAAGTCGGCCAAAGGGATATCTACAAAACAATGTGCTGCAAAATGTGTCGTATGCGAGGTAGTAGTAATGCCAACTATACCTTTATGCCATCTTACCATTCGACCGAAAGTGTTTCTGCGGAACGTGTTATGCGAAGTGTATTTCTGACCAATATTATTCTGCCAGATGAGGGTAACCCAAATAATATATTGAAAGGTTCACATTCTATGGATGTCCATTGACAGTTGCTAAGTCGATAATAGCTGTATCAGTCAATCATTAGTTTGGTATCAGTCCACATTTGCAAGTGAAACATGAGCCGAATGTAGCAATTTATTAAGTATGGCAATTATCTAATTATTTCATAGATAATTGCCATACTATCTATGAAATAAGACTATTTATAAGGGGTGATGGTTGCAGACTCAGAGACAGAGGGTGTGATCCCGCTCTGGGTCGTATCTGGTTCAACAGATTTCGTTGGCCATACAACGTGGGAACGCTGCCAGTGTAATGGGAACGTTTGGGCCAGGTGCGACTCGGGCCGAGCCTTTTTAAGTCCTTCTTCGCCTTCTAAGATATTTGTTAGCGATCCGCAACTTTGACGAAGCCTGTTGCGGATGTCACGTTATTGGTGTGTTGTTTGACAAAGCCTGATTAAATTTTGTATTCTCTCTGACGATGCCTGCGTTGCGGATTTGACTTTTACACTTTGTCTTAATGCATTATTTACTGTTGAATAAATAGATAAAATGATGTATTTTTAACTTTCAACAAATCAATGTTGGCATTAGTATCTACGAAAAATAAAGAGAACGCAAATAGGAACCTAAATTCCCACATAATAATTATTGCCTCACGCAACGCCGCTCATACAGTCCAACTAAGTACGTAAGCTCACTTATTCGCGAAATAGGATGCTCCGAGTAAATTGTTTTCGCAATACGACGGACACCTTACCGAACCTCCTATCTCATTTGGCACCAACCCACATATTACGACTTTACTTGGTTAAAGTAAGGTTTAAAATTAGAGTAAGTTTGGGAGTTTGTATGTGGTTGGGTGGATGGTTTCTGGAAATACCCTTAAACAAATCGGATTGTGCTCGTTCCGCGAGAAATAACGCGGATTCCTCTCGTTTATTTATTCTGGAATATGATACTTCGCGGACTGGAAATGGTGCTACAGAAGATCTGGATTGCTGAACCAACTCGGTCTAGTCACTTATTCTTTACAAATTGGAAGAGTAGAATTGAAGGAATTGGTCCCAATTTTTCGCTGGGAAACTTTTCATATAACATGACCCTTAATTTATTTGTATATTCTATTTTATTATACTCGAGATGGGACCTAATTGGGATTTAATATTAAAACGGTGTGTATTTCCTGAAGATTATAACTTGGGTCTCTTCAAGAGAAGAGTGAATAGGCTGTTGCTGAACCAGCGAGCTACATCGACCCCGTAGTCACTGATGGTAATCAGGTGTTATTGAGATCAATAGCTGGTCAGTTTATGAATAAAAAAAAGAAACCTATGATGATTCAAATAAATCGAGGAATAGGTTTTCCGTGATTAATAATTACGTATTTAAAAAAATACAATATAAGTATCCAGTTTTTAACTTTTATTGCTCTAGCTGTTTTGTAGTACAGAAGCCATAGTGCTCATATCCCGGGGTTTTGTGTGCACGAATGATTTTGACGCCTAAAATCTCGGCCTAGTGTATATGTATATAGTAATCATCTAAATGGGAGTCGGGTATTTTTGGTAATCGAAAAGAACAAGAAAAATCTGAAGGGATGAAAAAAAAATGTATTAAATTGTACATTCGTTTAATCTTTCTATCTATGTCTCATTAAATAGAATGTCTCTTATTGCGCAGACTATGATACGAACTGATATAATTTATTCATATACTAGCTGTGCCCCGCGGTGTTACCCGCTCATCCCACGGGAACACTAAATTTATTCGGGATGAAAAGTATCCTATGTCCTTTCCCGGGTCTCAAACTATCTCCTTACCAAGTTTAAGCGTGAAGAGGTAACAGACAGACAGACACACTTTCGAATTTATAATATTAAGTATGGATTATATATGATACTGGCAATTTACACCGGTAACTATAAATAAATCTGAATCCTCCTTCATCATCGTGACGACGCGGTTGTCGCAGTTTGTAGTGCACCTGCCTACTGAGCTACTATTGATGGTCCTGTAGTGTATTTATATACAGGGTGGAACATTTGTAAAGACTGAGCTGACAGGATAGTGTCATCTGAGTGATCTACAATCGACCAAAAAAAAGAAAAAAAACATCAAAATAAAATATTTTAATATCAGTGTCAACCCTACTAATTCAAAGCTTTGATTTACATTTTAAATTGACACCTGTCTTTAACTCAACCGATGTTCAAAAGATGATAGGGTTCATATGTGCAGATTTTTACACTAATGTTTAACAAACTGTATCTCAAAAATGGATAGAAATATTTAGGTACATAGTACTCAGTCTGAACAATTCTCTGTTTGCTTAAAAGTCCTCAGATCTGTTCCACCCTGTATATCGCCGTCCAGTACCCATAGCACCATGCAGCTTTGCTTAGTTTGGGACTAGGTCGATTTGTGTAAAGACTGTACCTAATATTGTTGGTTTCTTGTCAGTTGCCATTGCGACTTGGGCTCCCCTTTTTGCTTACCATCAGACGAAGTGAACCCACTATGTAGTGCCGTATAATAAAAAAAATATATATTTATGTACCTATAGGTTCAGTAATACCTACGTAGCTTGTCAGTCTGTCATTGGCCTGAAGAGTACGGTCCCTGATATAAAGGCCGTGAACTTCAAGTGTAGTTGTATGTCATTCACTTGCATGTGTAGTTCTATGGAAACTCAACAATCAGCCCACATGGAGGTACGAAGATAAATTTAAAGTTTGAGACGGAGACAAGCATTTTCCAGAGAGCTTGCAAATCAGTAGAGCCCGCATCTGAATCTGAACTAAGACTACTAACTAGACTAAGCAGATAAGGCACAACTTTCAACTTTAAAACACGTTTCAGGTTAATGTAATAACTTCAGTTAGTTCAAGTTAAGAGGCCTTATTCCTTTTAAAATTATTTTCTTCATGTTATGACAAATATTGATAATTTCAACCAACTTTTTGAAATGAATAATACTTTTCCTTGAGTTCTAGATAGTAACATAGCCATTTCATGCTTTCATTCCGTGCAGTCGAAAATAAGTTGTAAAAATCATTTTTTTGCGTGAATTTTGTCAATTTCGAGTAGTTTTTGAAACAAACTAATCAATGAAAAATTCAAACTGTAAGTTTCAAATACATACCAATAAAATCGCAATAGCCATGTTCTAAGTAGTTAACATTGATAAAATGTTAAGAAAATAGTTTGATCATAGCGAAACATTTCTAAAACAATTAGCATTTTTGAACGAATGAAAAGCCTTAATATAGTGCATCTATCTCTACATACCCGGTGGCGAATTTACAAAAACTTGGCCGGCTAAAATATAAATTCTTATCTTCGATCTGCGTACCTATGACGGTTACTTTCATCACGCGATAAATAAGTGACAAAGCATCCGTCACGGTTTAACTATGACAAAATGCGAGGGTGAGTGACAGATGCTTTGTCACTTATTTATCACGTGATAAACACAAACTATCATATCCTCGCAGAACAGCATTTTTGTTTTAACAACCTCCGAACTTGTATTTTAAATAATAACGTGTGTACCTGTACGTGTGTGTGTTTATTAAAAGAGGAGAAATGTGTTCGTAAATATTTGATATTTAGTAGCATGTCAATGATAAGGCATGGACAGCGCACATTAAATCATACATACGAGTACACACGCAGCACAGCGCAAATACTATTTAATTACTTAGTAATAAACGAACATCTGAAAATAGTCCTTTTAAAAGCTGCTGAACAAATGTTTAGTTTGGAGAGTTTCTTTTTTTTTTTGTTCATGGTAGCTTGCGGGTCCAACGGACCCTTTGCACTGCTGGTGCCAGACGTGCTACTCCGCTTGGAGAAGCACCGGAGAGCTTGGAGAGTATCATCTACGTTTAAATTTATTGCTCGTGTAGCACCCGGTATAAAAGAGGAGAAAATGAGGGTGCGTCTTTGTAAAGACCATAAGAAGTGTATTTAAATCTGAGGAATGTGATTGGATTTTTTTGTCCGCTTCGCGCCAGTGAATAGGCAGCCTTACACAGGTAGTTAGCACCTAATCATTTCAATGATACAACGTTTACGTCAAATCATGGCAAGTAGACATTACATCATACTATTTACATAGAGACGTGTGTTGATATAGCAACTAAAACTATTTCTTACTACTCCACTCTATTAATAAAATATGCGACTGAGTCCCGCTTTGTTAATAAACCAATAGATTTCGGTTTTAATTAAGAGGCATTTCAAAGTTTTCCCTTCCAGTGCACAACTTTGTTCTGAAAGTTGCTAGTGACGAACTGACGATGCAGTTAATGAAAATGGTATCCTGATATACTGCTTTAGATGTTATGACTTCTATACTGCCGTGCAAAGCCTAATCGCGTTTTAAATCACACCTTTGAGTGTAACACGGGTAAAGTAACCTAACTAATAATTTCAATGTTACATTACAACGTTTATATAGAGCACATTGCAAGTAGACATTATATTATTTACATACGTGGCTAGTACCTAAAACTATTACTTACCTTTTTACTACTCCACTCTATCAAATACGCGATTGAATTCCGTTTTATTAATAAACCAATAGGTTTCAGTTTTAATTAAGAGGAATTTCTAAGTTTTCCCCTCCGGCGCACAACTTTGTTCTGAAAGTTTCTGGTGACGAACTAACGACGATGCAGTTGATGAAAACGGTATTCTGATATACTGCTTTAGATGTTATGACTTCTATATTGACGTGCAAGCGTTTTAACATACCTTTGAGTGTAACACGGGTATTTAGTAATTAACCTAACTAATCATTTCAATGTTACATTACAACGTTTATATAGAGCACATTGCAAGTAGACATTATATTATTTACATACGTGGCTAATAGTACCTTAAACTATTTCTTACTTGCTTTAGATGTTATGACTTCTATACTGACGTGCAAAACCTTACCAAAGCGTTTTAAAACATATACCTTTGAGTGTAACACGGGTATTTAGTAAGTAACCTAACTAATCATTTTAATGTTACATTACAACGTTTATTTCGAATAGATCACATTGCAAGTAGACATTATATTCTTTACATACGTGGCTAATAGTACCTTAAACTATTTCTTACTTTCTTACTACTCCACTTTATAAAATACACGATTGAGTTTTTTTTATTAATAAACCAATAGGTTTCGGTTTTAATTAACAGGAATTTCTATGTTTTCCCTTCCGGTGCACAACTTTGCTCAGAAAGCCCCGAGTACGAACTAACGACGATGCAGTTAATGAAAACGGTATTCTGATAAACTGCTTTACGTAGAAAAGTGGCTTGGTATTTCGTCTTTATTTCTGTTTATAGAATTTCTAAATACCTCATACAACATAGACCATTTTGAAAATATCGATAAAACTGTCTGTCTGGACTAAATATTTTTTTTTTTTACTAACATTACGTTTAAGATTTATATTTTTATTTGGTACCTACTTACATTGATATGGATTTTATCTGAAATAAAATATTTGAATTTGAATTTGAAATAAATATTGATCCCTCACTAAATTTCACGAGAATCGGTTGAAAAATGCGACCCATCGGGGAGAACAGCCGGACGGCTATCTATCCGGAGATACGGCCATATGAAATAATTTTGGGCCAAGCTGGAACGGAGCCGCTTCGCTCGCTCAGCCAAAAACCCTACCCGGCTCGGGCTGTTTGTTTCCTCAAGCGTTTCATAATCCATAAAAAACAGTGTCAAACATAACAATGTGGTTGAACAAACTTAAATTGACTGATATTAACTAAATTAAACATTTAAAAAACTCCGATCCAAGACAGCGACAAGGCTTTTGATGAAAACGTCCGCATCAAAATCGGACCACCCGTTTGAGAGTTACGATGCCACAGACAGAAACACAGATACATATGTTCAAACTTATAACACTGTCGAGGGTTAATAACAAAAAACAATTTAGTTTTGCATAATCGCACATTCGTATTCGCAGAAAAAGGCTATAATAATTAAACGATCCATGAACACTAGGAAGCGAATTGCCGCTTCAGCGCTTATTTCAATGTACGGAACCAGCGGTTCTCAACATTTTCCGAAAAATTATATTTTTGTATTAATTCTACGTTTTTTAATTATAATAACAAAAACAATATTCTCTATAGTTCAGGCGCTTGCGGTATATATGCAGAAAAGAGCGTACTCCCACCTGAAAGGCCGGCCACGCACTTGTGACTCCTTTGGTGTTGCAGGAGTCTATGGGCGACGGTAATCGCTTTCCATCAGGCGATCCGAGTGCTCGTTTGCCCCTTATGACATAAAAAAAGGCCCGCGTCATATTTTGTCAAGTAGAATGTCTTATTCTAATTACTACTGTAAAATAAGTTATTATTCAATAAATATCAGCACGTCTAGCGTAGCTTTGACACGCGACGCATGTACCGCGAGATAGCATCATCCGTCACTATCTCATAGTACTGTACAGATAGAGACAGGTAGTATATCCCGCGCGAGAAAGAGTCGCGTGTCAAAGTTATGCTAGCCGTGCTGAACTTATTTCTATTTAATAAATATCTGGACTTATCTTATCGTTTTGCCTAAACTTGACCAGTCGGCTAGCACATCTAGCTGCGACATTACTTATTACGCCAAAAATTACTTCACCCTTGTTGTTTTTGTCACAATGTATGAAAGAAAAGAGATAGACAATGTTTGCCGCTTGATAAAAAGTAGCGTAGTTTCAGCGATTGTCACGTATATTATTTTAAATAAAACAATTTAAACGGATTATATGGCGTATATTCATTATTTGACCCTTCCTAACGTTTCAATAACGTTACCATTGTTAAAGGCTGACCGAGAAAAACAATTTTTTTCGCTATCGAAGTTACATATACGGTCTGTTCACACTAGCAAGGGCCAAATTAGTTGTGTAGTAACTGCTTACCAGCGTTTAGTGAATTGACGTGAGAGACTTCATCCTGTACTCGATTGAAGTTATTATTTTTTAACTTAGAGACTGTATACATCTCTAATAAACTTAGTGTACTGAATAATGACGCTCAGAGACCTTATACATCTCTGAGGAATGAAATTTAACTATAATCATATTATTATTATCATTATTTATTTTTTCTTTTTTGTATATTGTGACGCCTAGAGACCTTATACATCTCTAAGAAATGTAGGTTTAATAATTATTGTCTATTGTAAATTATTCACATTGACGCCGAGAGACCTTATACATCTCTGTGGAATTAAATTAATTAAGTATTTTATTGCATGTTGTGACACCTAGAGACTTTATACATCTCTGGGTATATTTAATATTTTAAATTGATCGTTAAAAAAATTATTTTAATATTCCTACCTAACATTGATTTGGAGTATCTATATATCTCCTATACGTGTACGCATGTAATAATTAGTTATAACACTAATGTAATGTAATGTTCTAAGTATTGTTTACGCAAAAATTACTTACTGTTGAGTTTCTTTCGGCTTTCTTCTCAACAGCGGTCTCCTCTTGCGAAATGCCGGTAGATTCACAATCTGACTTGTAAAAGTGCCCTTGTGGCCTACTTACTGAATAAATTATTTCATTTCATTTCATTTCATATGTGCAAACATATTTTGTGTAAATGTAGTGTATCTCACTTATGCTACAGGTGCAGTTTTGTAAAGGTAATATTATTTACGACACCCTAGGCTGTACGTGGGATTTTCTGGGTGGAGCGGGGAAAAACCCTCACTTCCTGGTGAAGGCAAGACGTACAAGTTTACACAAACCACGGTCGTGACGGGCGGCAATTCATAAACCCCCAGATCTCATATTTATGTCCCTCGCCTTCGATTCGGGCCACAAGCACCTGCGATCTGGGACATTCACATATTCACCGCACCAGGTATGTAAGTAATGTACTATTTGACGGAGCTCTCTGAGAGAAATTTTAGATCCCTATAGTTTGCCGAGCACACTTTGAGGAGCGCTGTACTGGACTAATTAACTGGCTTTGATCAACGTATGCGCACGATTCCGAACCATATTTACAAGATTATAACGCTGGAAATGGCCTGGGACAGTCAGAAGGTTTTAAAAGTGAATTTGAATAGTTTTTAGGTTGCTTGAAAGAGTTGGGTCTGGATTTTTCAGTGACGTTGTGAAAGTTCTAGGAAATGGCGGGTTTAAGCTGTACTTCTTACTTTTGCTATTTATAGTACCTAAGATTGTTTTTTTTTTCAGTTGAGTAGATGTAAATTTTACGAATAACTAAGTTGCAAGCAAAGTACAGTATGTCAGATAGATTATATTTTCCAAAAAAATATGGTATTTAGTTAATAAATAATGATGTATTGAATTGACATACTTCGATAAATACATCATTATTTACCACTCTTAGGTATTTTTTTCACTCAAAGGTATAAATAAGCCTTTTGCGTTATAAGCCCTATAAAACAGTCAATTAAGGCATATCGCTAAAGCAGAAAAATATGGACGAGATATGGGCGTCAACGTCAGGTTGAAACCAAGCCGGGAATTAAGATGGTTACTGTCTGTCTCTCGGTTCATATAGTCTCTAGTAAATTAAAAAGGAGGAGATTCTTTATTCGATTTTATTTTGCATTGGTTTATGAAACTATGGCATTTGCCCGTTTACAATACTGTTCAGGTATTCTCGGGAATCGGTATTCTTTCTCGTTGATTTCGGTTAATTTTGTCTTTATTTCCAGGTAAGATCTTGAATCTACCGTTTATTGGAATAGTTATATCGCTAAAAACCAATTCTCACGCGCGTTATCTGAGAACTTGTCTAATTTTGTTTCCTTTACCTAATGTCGGAGGAACACGCGACTGGTCCACAATAGTTGGGCCTAGGCATCTTTGTGTTCATCCTTAGTTGGTTAACAGCGCAGCAATACCACCAGCGCGTTCAATTCATCCGAGTTAGCGCAACTTTACCCCATGAGTTAATGTGACCGTGCTCACTGGCGACAGCGTAAACGGTTCGCATGGAGAATAGTACAGTGCCCCCACTAGCGGTAACTTAAGAGGGCGCGGGGCTTTGGTCAGCTCTTTCTCTCACTGAGCGTAAGCGTGAGCGACATGGAAGTGCGTGCTTGGGAGCGCGGAAATCATTTTTTTTCGGTTTAATAATTAAAATAATACGGATTTTGAAAATATAAGACGTAATATATTATAGATAACATCTCTTTATGTTATTATTAAAAAATAAAGTATAATTTATGATTATGACATACTAAGGGTTTGTGTTGTTTTTCTTAGGTAACTTAAAAAAAAAACTATCGAGGGTTTTACAAGTAATCATGTTTCAAAAACATACGTATTATAGAGTGAATCCTTAAATATTTTACGTATTGATTGTATAACTAAAATCTTCAGTAATAATAATACAGCATGAAATCAAACCAACGCAATTATTTCGAAAAAAGCTCGGCGCCCCCTTAAGGATAGGTCGTTGTAACACGATTTTTCATTAGATTCTTGAATGGCGATGAATTCACTGGTAGTCGGTGTATGGTGTGACACGTCGCCGCCATAAAAAACCGATTAGGGCTCGCGTGCAAAGGATTGCTGTTATTGCCCATTGTCAAACTTATTGATAGGCAATAGGAATTCTTCTTAGTACTGCTCGATAAGAATATAAAAAATAAATAAAATTAAGTACTTAAATAAATATTAAAAGGATAATCTTACACAAATCGGCGTAGTCCCAAACTAAGCAATGCTTGTACTGTGGGTACTAGACGACGTTAGGACCTATAACCCAGGAACAAATATTCGAGTTTATCACACAAATATTTGCTCAGGCCGGGGTTGAACCCAGGACAGCCGGCTCAGTAGGCAGGTGTACCCCAACCTGCTTTTATTTATTTATTTATTTAAACTGTATTGCACAAAACAAGTCAGTACAAATGGCGAACTTAATGCCTAATGGCATTCTCTACCAGTCAACCATAGGGCCAAACAAAGATGCTTCAAGTGGGTGCAGAGTAGAAAATTAATCGTTCGTGCTTTTGTAAGATAGACAAACTTTTGACTTCAACCTCTACTCTTAGTAAACACAGTGGAGCATGTTTATAGTGGTGGTTAGGGTATAAACTTGTAAAGCCTAATAAACAATGCAAAGATCGACACACAAAGCATATTAAGGAAAATTTCTAAAGGTTATCTGGTGTTGGGTGGTGGAGAGGTTAACTCGCTGGATGTAATCCAGAGGTACCGGGTTCGATTCCCGGTCACTTCCGCCAGGTTACACATTTAAATTTTTCTTGTGCTTTGATCATTGTATCAATGGCTTAATATTTTTCTTGTTGGTGAGCAATAAAGTGTTGGTGTATTGTACGAGCACGAATGCGAAATCAGTTCATCGTTCAACATCTACAGTTTTTAGTTATGCATAGAAATAATCGATGTATGTTGACGACGCGTTTGGCTCGGTTTGTAGACACCTGCCTACTGAGCCGGCGGTCCCGGGTTCGAATCCCGGCCAGGGCAAATAATTGTGTGATGAACTCGAGTATTTGTGCTTGAGTTATGGTTGTTCTATGTATTTAAGTATATATTTATCTATATAAGTATATATATCGTCGTCTAGTACTACGTCGTACAGTAACACAAGCCTTCTTGAGCTTAATTTGGGACTAGATCGATTTGTGTGAGGTTGTCCGATATTTATTTATTTATTTATCACCGATTGTCTGTTTATGGCTTTATGTGAACAAGGGAACGGGCAAGGGGTACCTTCAATTCCTTTGAAAATATGGTGTATCGAGCATCAGAAATGACGAAGTATTTCTACTTGTGTTTTGCTTGCGATGCCTAAGGTATTTCAGCATCCTTCAATCTTATTTTCATCTAAGGCGAGTAGTTGAGTACTCATAGTGTCATCTCAATCCTCTCCCGATGCCATAAGATAAAGAAACAGTCGAACTAAGTGCGGGGAGCACTCAAATCTAGCGGGTTACAAGTGTGGCAGTAAAGGCGCCAGCTTACCGACGAGATTGGCTGGTCGGGCCTTACTGCCAGATTGGATGGATTTTAGGAACAATAGACGAGCGTACATTGACTTAATATGATGTGTCGGGAGCAGTTTGCGTGTAAATGTTACTGATTATCGAGAGTACTTTTTAGTCTTTAGTTTTAAGAGGTTTTGTTAAGGCGCTTCGACATTCGGATATAGTAATGTTATAGACCAGAAACCTATGTAGTTATGTGCGCTATGAGCTAAAAAGTAAACCGAGTGGTATGAATGAGAAGTACATTGTTGTAAAGGGTCGAAAGTATTATTTATTTAGTTAAACTTTATTGCACAAACAAAAGTCGTCAAAAGTTGCCATTTGCGTGCAAACATTTTTGATTATGAGAGGTGTATGAGTCATTTTCAAAATACATGTACATAGTTAAGGGCTTAATAAAAACAAAATTACGATCGCTCCTTTTGTGTTACGAAAGTTACTCATACAAAAGATATGGGTAACTATCGTTACACAAAGGAATCAATTAAGTTTTGTTTTAATAATAGCCCTTAACTATGTACATGTATTTTGAAAATGACTCGTATATTACTGTCTCATTTTAACAGATAGCAGTGTCCCTCTCGGTCCGCCGGACCGTTCGATCGTCTGCTAGCTCCATTACACTATAATATTTTTGAAGCATAGTTGTTTGATAGTTCCAACAATACGGTTCTCTGGAACGTAGGTGCTAAAACTTAGTTCCTCACCGTTACCGACGGCAACCGAGAGCTGGTTTTCGACCCGTACGGTAAGAAAGTTAGCTCTTAGAGCTCTTTGTCTAAACTAATTGCCACGACACCATGCGGGCGGGGGCTATTCCGGCAGATGCGATATTAATTTTCATCGTTTATTTAATAAAATTAGAATAGTCAGGGGTTGATAAGATGAAAGAAGAGAAAAAGAAAGTACATTCAATGCCTAAGCGTGGAAATATACAATAGATAAAATATACAACAAATGGCACTGAAAAGGGACTGCAAGCCGCCATTTAGTCGTTCATTTCGCCACTGCAAGCCGTGATGCAAACTTTTTTTTTAGGGAGCAAACTAGCAAACGGATTGCCTGATGGAAAGCAATTACCGTCCCCCATACCTGCAACACCAGAGGAGTCACAAGTGCATGGCCGGCCTTTAAGGTGGGACTTTACTTACTTTCTTAAAGGTCGTAAACTGTAATAAAAAAAAACAACCAATAAAATATGTGCTAATTATGTTTCCTAAAGTGTTTCGTTCTGTTTAATTTTGCCAATATTGTACTCCTTGTAACCTTTCAAAATGTTTATATAAAACAAAACTGACGTAACATTAGGTCCCACAGAACAAATAAAAAAAACGTTCATAAAACTTTCGGATAAATGGGTGGAAATTAAGATAATTGTGAAATAAAACAATTTTCCATGACATGAACGTCAGATTACAGGACTCAACTGTAGTACTAACTATTCCATCTGAAAGAACGCCGAATCAAACTTGGAGGAAGAAACATCGCAAAAACAACACAAGCAAATCGAGCAATCGATAACCACGACCACACTCCGGAAAAGTGTTCGACACTTCCATGACCTTTCCCAAGTATAAACAAAACTTTGATATAAGTAACTCAGGGCAGTGATAACTCTGAATACGGAGCTTAAATATCACACACAATTCCCATATTGTATGTCGCCTGTCGCGATAGCCCCCAGCCATCCGGCGATAGCAAGTTGCTCTTTATCTGGGAAGTTGCCCTTTGAGTCGAGTTTAAATTTATCAGCGCAGTTCGCAACTAAGTACCGGCTGATTTGGGAGTAAAATGCGCGAGACACCCGGTATTAAACGAATACCTAATTTTTTTATTGAGTTAGGTCGCCTTCATCTTCGTTAGCATAGAAGTATATTATTAGAAGTTTATTAGTTAGCATATGCCCGGTTCGCCATCCTATTGTTTTTCATTTCTAGCACTTTTATAGATAAAGACTTGAGGATGTCTATTGCTAGTGGTTTTATATTTGGCCTTATAAACAAGCTTTTTAATAAACTTATTTGATGTATGAAAATGTTAGTTTGAATGTTTTTAATCGGTCGGTTCGTGAGTTACGGGAAAGTTCCGACGCATCGACGAATGCGATGCACTTGCAACTTTATCTGTGATTTACTGGCTTAATGAAACTTCGCGTTCGCCGACTGCAACCATGAGTACTGAGGGTAATATTAGTTCAGTATTGAATACAGAGTGTATGGAGAAAATAATAGGGTACTGTCTAACAAAATAGGTAAGTACGTGCCCCACCCTTGTAGCATAAAGGCTACATAAGCGCTTATACAGATCTTATACAACTTTAATTAGCTGTATCAGAAGTGTGTGACAGAAGTGTTAAAAAATATAAAACAATAGGCAACTACCTATAATATTATTATGGCTGTGCCACAAAAAGGTCCCACCTCAGCATGATGCTAGCTCGAGAGATAGCGCTGATCTTCCGGTGGGACCATAGGGGGCGCCACGGAGAGCTGCGCGCACGAGCGCTGATCGCATTTAGGATGAACGGACAAGCGCTGTCACTGTCAGTGTCACTGTACGTCAAGACTGTCAAGTTAAGAGGCATAACCTAAAAATGCGACGTTACACAAAAATAATAACATTACACGGACAAAAAAGAAACAAGAAAAGCTATAAAATACCCGAAGTTGTGCAGTCAATAACTACAGATGCGGTATCAGAATGATTAACAAGATGCATTAATTGACATTTCACTTTCACGCTACTTCCTGGCCAAGTTAAGTTTGCGCCAAATATCTATAGTGTCGCATATAAATGAGGCGGAAATATACGCGACCCGGTTGGCGAAAAAGCTATATAGATACTAGCCTATATTATATCAGCAATTCGAAAATCACTCCGTGATATGAAAAATGTACATGGAATTAGGGCCCAGCACCTCAAGCACAACTGTTACTCTTTCTCGCGCGAGATATTTATCTAGTATCTCTTTCTGTGAAGAACTGTGAGAGAGTGACAGGTGACGCTATGCTGTGCGACAAGAGTCGCGAAGTATAGTTGTGCTAGATGGGCATCATGGGCAGGAAGGATAAATCGAGAGACACAATTGAAAATATTGTTAGTACGAAGTGGAAGTGATTGCACTATTTCAAAGAACACAAGTCACCTTCTTACTTCTTCCTTAAAATCCAGGTCACGAGTGATATACTCAATTAGATACGCGTAAACGTTACACGATATGTACGTTTGTGTGTATAATGTGTCGTTAATAATGTAACACTAATTTATCAGAGTTAATTTACTATTCTGATGCCTCAGGCGGTTATTCAGAACGCCTGAGATTGCTTCCACTCCCACACACGGCAAGACAAATACGGCTGCGATAAGTATGATATCACTAACTTGTGTCTATTTCATTTGGATGTACGTAAAAGAGAGTTGGAATAATGTATTGTTGTTTCAGGTAGGCAATTTAGAACAGAATAGCACGGCAAAATTCTACATGTTTTTTCAATATGTGGTTAAAATTAAGTTTCACGTTTCACACATAAAATAACACAGGCAGTTTTTTATGAATCACGTTGAATTTAAGTCAGGTAATTTGACTACTATATATAATGAGATTTTGAGGAGCCCTATGTATAGAGTGCCATATAGTAATATAAGCCCCGTCACGGCGACGTGGCGTTACATTTGGTGCCCAACTTGGGGCCCTGCGGAATATTTAACGGTTATCACAACGAAGCGGAATTAATCGCATATAAATAAATACATATAATGAGACTGAGGAGCCATATGTATAGTGTCATATAGTAATATAAGCCCCGTCGCGGCGGCGTGGCGTTACATTTGGCGCCCAACTTGGGGCCTTGCAGAATACATAATTATGGTTATCACTACAAAACGGGATAAATAATAACAGTAATATTATAAAGGTGAAAGTTTGTCAGTGTGTTTATGTGTATGTTTGTTACTTCTTCACGCACAAATGGGTGGACCATTTTTTATAAATATTGGTATGAAGGTAGCAGACATCTTGGATTAATACATAGGCTACTTTTTATCATGAGCGGGTAACACCGACCGATGTTATTATTGGCAACTTTTTGAAGTTTTCACCATCTCACCACGGTCATGGACTCGAAACAACTCAAATGGTCGTTCTGAAATCTGAAAGTGTGCCATAAAGTTATATATGTCTACATCAATTGCAACGGGTTATATTAAATGATACCTATTATAAAATTTTATGTACCTAAAATAATTATAATGATACCTATTATTAACTACCAGGTTTACACCTAAAAGTTTCCACGAAAAAGCAACTTAAATACTGGATTTACGTAAACATTCACATGGACTTGAATGAGTTTGTCTTTCAGGTATAGAATTTTATATTTTCACAGCTAATGCAAGTTATCCGTTCACCCACAATTCGACTTTAATACAATGAATTAAGGTTGGTTTTAAGTAAAACTAATTTAAAAGTAGCGTCATAAACCGAAAATGTCTTTTTATAAATGGCGTAACTCTCATTTATTCAAATACTAAATTCACCTCAAAGTAATATGCAATAAGATCCAATGTTCTTTAAGAGCCTTTGAGACGATTTCTAAGGAGAGAGCTTACTAAGGTTTCAGTTCTTGTAAATGAATGTTAACAAGTTCGGCAACTCCGCAACCTGCAAGGAATTGGGGAAGGATCGGGGTTTCTTAGTTTCATACTAGGATCTACCGACAACTTTATCTGCGTATTGTACGGAGATGTTGTTCCCGTTAGGTCCGTCCCATTTATATGCGACACTGTAGACATTATAAATTGCGTTGTTGAGTAATTCTTCTCGCTAAGTACATCTTACAATTTCGGTATAGATACAATAACTAACCTAGACTACTACTCGACGATGACACGGTTGGCGCAGGTTGTAGTGCACCTGCCTACTGAGCCGGCGGTCCTGGGTTGGAATCCTGGCCAGGGCAAATATTTGTGTGATGAACTCGGATATTTGTTCGGGTTATGGATGTTATCTATATATTATGCATATCGTCGTCTAGTACCCATATTACAAGTTTTGCTTAGTTTGGGACTAGGTCGATTTGTGTAAGATTGTCTCTTAATATTTATTTATTTACTACTAACATACAGTACCACAAAAAAGAGTAGAAATATAAAAGTGGCAATACCGTAGTGTCGTCCCTGTTTTCTTATATTGATTAGAAAGGGAGGATACTACAGTATTGCCACTTTTTAATTTTTCACTCTTTTTGGTCGGGCTGTAGGCAAGTTGCCTTGGCCGACTTGCCGCGGTCTACGTTAATAGTAAATAAAAATAAAATAATAAAATTAGTTTCGTAGGTACATGTGAAGATGAAAATGATAATGTATGCTGCTTGGAAGAAAAGCTAAAAAAATATATTCATAACAATCACTGACAAGAAAGAAGTCAAATTTTGGAAATTAAAACCCTGATGCCGTACAACTGTTACACGGACTGCTTATCCTTATTATCCATTCCTGTCGATTAAGTAGAATGTAAAAAGGACGGGTTATTATTTTAAAAATCTAATCGATTCAGCTATCTTCAAAAGCCTCTTAGTAACATCAAATGTATGGGCATTTTTACAGTAATAATACGTAGTTAGAACACACTGCTACGATATTGTATTCCATAATACTTATATCTCCCTAGAACAATAAAAAAGAACTTATATTGTAGTATTCCGGATAAAGGAACTTACGTAAACTACGAAACAATCTTAACTGGCGCAGTCGGGAAGGAGGGTAATGTTTTCGACATGTCCATTGTTCGCGTTATCTACATTCGGACCTCTTATTTCCGCAATCTTCCATCTCGATCATCTATATATAAAAGTAAGTCTTACGTTTTTTTATACAAGGTTTATTTTGAAGACCGAGGGTGAAAAATGTGAGGTTTTGTAAGTAAGAAGTTGATTTCTTTTATCGTTACCGAAAAGCCCGAGATTATTTTGACCGTCTGTCCGCTTTGGGTAACTTTCCTTTTTATAGTTCCTTCAAAAGACGGCCGCCCGGCGCACCCTGGGCCCTAAACGAAAATGTTTTTAAAATATCAGTGTTTGAGCTGGGGAAATTTGCTGGATAAAGCTTTAAGACACAATCTCGCCATGGCATTAAGCATAATATTCCAAATCATACAACTTTTCGAAGGTTATATACCCGTTGTAGGTACGTGGATCAAAGTGAATGGGAAATTGAAGGTGTAGATTCAAACTTAGCGTTAAGTTAGTCTTTGATAACGTACAGAATGTGGTTATTGGAACCAAAGCTTTTTTAAAAGATCAAGAGGGGCATTCATCTTGAATGTCAGGCACGTGACGCCATTGTTTTCATAGTTCTAAAGAAAGCTAGGAAGTAAATTTTTGCTATATCAATATTTTATAAATGAGATTTTGTATTGGTAGTGAATTCATGGATTTTCTGTACGTCTTTGAGGAGATGGCATAGCCATCATGTTCCCGACAAACCTATCTCTTTCTAAGTGTGTTCAGAAAACACTGGTCTTCCATCTGTAATAACTATTCAAAATATGATGAATTTACGATAGCATTATGTTAACATACACGCAGTACAGATGACACAGAGAATGAGACGAATTGTACCTGGAGTACAAGTCACAAACGAATATATGTTTAAAATTAAGTCAGTGATAGACAAAGTATGTGGTCGGGCCACAAACCTTGTCGGTAAACTTCAGTCGTAAGTTTGTTCCGTTTAGTTAAGTTAATCCCAAGTTAGGCTGGCCCGTCGCCGGGGGCTAACTTTACTCAAAGTGGCCGTATAAAAATTAAATTTTTATATACTACCTGCCTTACTTCAGTCAGTAAAGGCTTAAGTTTTGCTTCACCGTTAACTTTTGCGCAAAATGTCTTTCAATCTAAGGAATGTGCCTTACCCCGGGGTTATCGGTGCCCGAAAGATTTGACGCCCACTGTCGGCTTAGAGTTATGGTCAAAGGGCGGAGAGTGGATGCAATATACGTCAAAATCATGTCAAACGATATACGTAATATGGATATGACTACAAAGACTGCAAACATAAATGTAACTCGAAATGTAATAAGTCTTATCCATGTTATGCTTTCCTCACCATATTGCATCCACTGTCCGCCCTTTGGTTTTGGTTAAGGTATGCTGATGACAGAAATTATCCTAACGGCGCATTATTTATGCTGAAAAGAAATTTGTTTCATTTGAATTATTAGGCACAGGACTAAGCTTTAGTTCATATGAACTTCATAGGCAAACGATCTTCAATTATACATACGGGTGCCCCACCATATGAATAACCTAAATTTAAAATACCCCCGACATAAGTAGCTGGTCATCATGAGACCCTCATTCAATGAGTGATATAGAAAATGCTACTAAAACTGCACATAACTACAAAATTTTGAATTCTTAGCTATAATATTGACTAAGATCTTGTCACTTGTTCCAATCAAAGCTGAATATCTTAGAAACTACTGGGCCAATTTCCACCAAACATAGCTAAGAACCATCAAGACAGACAAGTCATTCGATTAGAAAAAAACGCACTCAAATTGGTCCATCCGTTTGGGAGCTACGATGCCAGAGACACACACAAAAACATAGATACACATGTTAAACTCACACGCCTCCTTTTTCATCGGGGGTTAAAAATCATGTTTTTTTTTTCTTACATTACGGGCGAATGCTCGTGGTAAGGGAAGGGAGAACGCATCTCGCTCTATTGTAGGTATTGTACAAGTAAATAGAATGGAAGAAGTAGTGACATCAATAGTGTAATTAAAAGGAAAGATCCTGGGCGTCTCGATAAGTGCAGCTCTGAGCTAACCGACAGACATTAAGGGCATTCCCTTGAAAGTTTCAAGTATCCAATGGTAGCTTACGATAAGGCTGCGGTCTTTTAAGCACGCGAGTTAAAACCTTGAAGTTAACCTTTGTGTCTTATTTTTATAAAAACGTTTTTATAAAATTAAGACTACACCAAATACATGCTACTGGTACTTGGAGTCGAATGACCGACGAGGATGTTGACGCGACGGTTTTTAAACACATTCATGAAGCTTGCTTCTCCTACCTGGTGGTCCAAGGTACGATGTTACCCTTTGTCTGGAAAATGGGTCTTTGTGGCTTATGTTTGGTGTTTGTGTAAACTCGACGCTATCCGGCGATCTAGTCATTGACTCGCGTACATTGCAGCTATCGTATTCATAAAAAAATGCGAATTCAGGCTAATAGTGGCGCTGCTCTATCACGTCGACCTTTGTGATCGAGACGCCGACCAATGTCGCATATTCCTGAGAGCACTCGAATTAAAGCGATATGGGTAGAAACTTCGAAGGGTCCTTATTGTATGTAACTTATGGCATTACACGCCTTTATATTTTTATAATGTTAATTAAAACTGATGTAAGTATAAGGTACTAATATTGATATTATAACCGTAATGCTCTAAATGCGTGTCAAAACATGTTTTTGTTATCTCATTAGATTTGTCTTGACAAGCAATGGACGTTTGCGCAAAACATATTCGGAAATAAAATCTTGTCTCTAAAATACATTTTTCATTAAAACTTGTTCAAATATGGATCGTCACGGACACGTTATTAATACTACAATAAAAGAAGGCCTATCCTCAAATTATTTATAGCTGCGAGGCCTTATAGTGGAGTGCACCGCAATCTTAACCTCCATCAAGTAGGCTCTTTATCCCGCTGCAGACGGGCCACAGCCTTACCGCAACTATTGTCTAACCACTCATTTGCCAGCATGCCCGGCATGCCACGATCCATCTGCCAACCCTGCACCTTTACACAAAAGGTCCTAACTCCAAGCTTTTTCCCACTAACATAGTCCCTTCTATGCGACTAAGATGGAAACTGTTCGTCGACGGTACTCCTTACACCATTAATATTAATTTCAATGGATGCGTGAATAATTTGATATCAAACAGCTCTACATGAGTTTGCTAGTGTTTAGTGATTATTATAAAAAACCGGTTTACCATCCTCATTGCTAAAGAAAGTGGATAGAAATATTCTTGACTCCTTCGAAATATCAGCTGCAGAAATACCCGTGGACGGAATTTTCAGAAACTCCATAGAAAAACTCGCCTCTTCAACGCATGTATTCAAATAATAATACTGCGTTGCGTCCGTAGCACCTCTACTTTTTAACTGACAGAGGCGACTCTTTGTCGGGCGACAAATACTATCTGTCAATTTCTATTCAGTACAGTGCGAGCAGTACGTCTAGCATAACTTTGATACGCGACTCTTTGTCGCGCGAGAAATACTACCTGTCACTTTCCTTTCGATACCGTGTGAGCAAGACAGGAAATCCTGACTCGCGCGACAAGCGAAGTCGCTGCAAGATATGCTAGCCCTGCAGGACAGGTGATGCTGAGTCACGCGACAAGCGAAGTCACAGACCACCCTGCAGAAAAGTAGGACACAGTCTGGCACAGTTTGTGGTCACGGGCACGGTCTACGGGAAGCGTCCACTGCTGACCCGCTGGTCGTCTAGCCTAGCACAACTACACTGAGAGAAAAATTGGCCGACAAAGCACAATAAATGCTTTGTCATTTTTTTTGTTGTCAAAAGAGCAATAAGCTTTGTCGCGAAATCAAAACGAGCTTATTGCCATCGACAACTTTTTTATTGCCAACCGTAAATCAACAGTTTATTGTATCGGCAACAACATTTACATTGCTACCAGAACAACCTATGTTACCTTTGCCATGGCATTCATGTAATATTGCTAATTTATCAAGGTTAGACTTAGCTTCTACAACAAAGCATCTGTATTTTGTCGTAGCGACCAAACCACTTTGCTATTTTATCAAATTACGTGGTTTGTTACTGCAACAAAGCGTTTCTGTTTGTTCCAGTTACAATATAACTTTGCAATGTTATCAAAGTTTTACCTTGTTGCTGGAGCAAAGGTTTTATCCTTTGCTGCAGGTACAACGTGCTTTGCTAACTTATTAAAGTTAGATTTAGCTTTTATAACAAAGCAGTTATATTTTGTTGTTCTAACAACATCACTGCTCATTTTTAAACTAAAACGATTTGTTACTGCAACAAAGCGTTTCTGTTTGTTCTAGTTACAATATAACTTTGCAATGTTATCAAAGTTTAACCATTGTTGCTGGAGCAAAGCTTTTATCCTTTGTTGCAGGTACAACGTGCTTTGCTAGCTTATTAAAGTTAGATTTAGCTTTTTTAACAAAGCAGTTATATTTTGTTGTTCTAACAACATCACTTTGCTCATTTTTAAACTAAATTTGTTCCAGTTACAATATCACTTTGCTATGTTATCAAAGCTTTATCTTGTTGCTGGAGCAAAGATTTTATCCTTTGTTGCAGGTACAACGTGCCTTGCTAACTTAATAAAGTTAGATTTAGCTTTTATAACAAAGGAGTTTTCTTTTGTTATTCTTACAACATCACTTTGCTCATTTTAAAACTAAAACGATTTGTTGCTGCCACATAATGATTTTATTTGTCAAAAACAATATCACTTTGTAGTTTTTATAACAAAGCAGTATAACTTATTGAAGTTAGACTTTGTTGCTGAGAACGATACTAAGGTAGGTACACTCGACGTCAAATCAATTGGATCTTTTTAACATGTTATAAGCTGACGACAAATTTAAGCACTGTTACATTATTTCCCGCCCCGATATCTATATTCATTTAGTTGAACCATTTCAATGAACCCGACCGTCACGCCAAAATCTGGGAAGCGCTAGAAGCTCAAGGCATCGAATACACAAGTACTTACGCATAATTAAAAATATATACAAGAACATGCAAGCAAAAATAAAAACCGAAAGACTAGGCGAACTGTTCCCTATAAAAAGAGGAGTCCGTCAGGGAGATCCATTATCACCCAAACTTTTTTCAGCAGTACTGGAAGACATATTTAGGCATCTTGAGTGGACCACATATGGACTAAATCTTAACGGAATCAAACTTAACCATCTAAGATTTGCAGATGATCTGATTCTGATCGCAGAAGACCCAAAAAGCCTACAAAATATGCTTGAACAGCTTGTGAAAGAAAACAGTAGAGTTGGGCTTTCAATGAACATTTCAAAGACCAAAGTAATGACAAATCTCGAAAAAACCCCTATTGAAGTCAATGGTGCCATAATAGAATATGTTGATGAATACATATACCTGGGCCAAATAATCTCGCCAAAAGACCTTACATCAAAAGAAGTAAATAATCGAGTTCAATTAGCATGGAAAAGATATTGGTCCCTCAAAGAAATTGTGAAAAACCCGCAAGTACCACTAAAATCTAAGAAAAAGATATTTGACTCGTGTATCTTACCCGTAATGACATATGGATGTCAAACATGGAGCTTGACGAAACAAAATATGCGCAAACTTGAAACCTGTCAATACAACATGGAGCGAAGCATGCTCAATGTCAGACTAAAAGACAAAATAAAGCTACGGAATCAAACTAAACTCACAGATGTAACATACTGCACAAGAAAACTAAAATGGAGGTGGGCAGGCCATATGATGAGAAGCAACAAAGGAAAATGGGCTAAGGATGTAACAGAATGGTGTCCGCGACAAAACAAGAGAAGGAAAGGGAGACAGTGGCTTAGATGGGAAGATGAGATTCTTAAATTTGCCGGAGTCACTTGGAGGAGGACGGCCCAGAATCGGAAAATGTGGCAAGCGCTTGGGGAGGCCTTTGCGGAAACGCAAGACAATCAAAGTGTTAGTTAATAAGTAAATTATTTGTTTTGTATATGAGATTGTTAAATAAAGGCTTATTATTATTATTATTAATGAACCCGAACACGACTCTGCTGAAAGTTTGTGTGGCGTATTTCGCAGAGTAGGAGGCCTATATACCCACAGAGGGGCCATGCTGTAAAAGTTTTTTAGTGTTAGAATAGTTTTAATATATTTTATGTAAATGCATGAAAATAAAGGCTATATTATTATTATTTTCAAGATTCAAGTGGTGCTTTTATACGTATAACGCCTGTGGCCTGTAATAAAGCGCATCACGCACAGACCGAATAGATTTTCGGTCTGTGTTTGCTGTAATAGGTATGTATTTTACTGTGATATATATTGGGACAGCTCGGGTTCAGATCAAATACTCTCTTTAGGCTCCTTGTTTTATTCGTTTTGCATTTTCAATTCCGCTTCACACAATATACATCTATCTAGTTTATAGCTAATGCCAGCATTATAAGCTAAAACACAAAACTCTTTAAATTATCACAGCGTCGTCTATTTATAGTTTGTCAAAGGACTGTCTCATTTCAAACATAGACAGAGAGCATTCGACCATCTCAAGGGAATCACAATTTACAGGGTATTTTCCGTTGACCTAGAACTATGAAATTTTGCAAACAGTAATACTGTCTTTTACTACAAGTATTGGGTAAAATCTGAAAACTATACATTTGTGATTAATTAATCATAAAAATATAGTCCTTTTCGAAAATCATTTTTGGAGAACTCGGTTGTGTTAACTTTGCACCTCATGCAAACTTAACCCGGCCAGTTAAGATGGGATAATTTTTTGTACGGAACCCTCGGTGTGCGAGTCAGACTCGCACTTCGCCGGTTTTTTATGTTAATTTTAAATTATGGATTGACAAGAAAAATATTATTGTCTGTAAAGTCGGTTTACGGACGATAATTTTACGTGATAACGTACCTAATGATACGCGAAAAAAGTTTGCATATCAACATTTAAAAAAAAAAAACAACCTGGCAATTTAGTGTATTGACATAATAGTCCCTAATAAAAATGACATTAAAAGTCTAGGATCCAGTAACCAATGGATTACATTCGTGTAGGTATACCCGTTTCATCATGCTGAACAACTTACTACAGGTTTGAGTGCAATTCATGTTTATTATTATTTGGGCATCTGAGTCAAAAAAGAGATGACAGGTCACGTGGTTAGCGTAACAGACCGTCAGACATTTTTTCGTGCGCGCAGCTGGTAATCGATTCGATTTATAAGACGTTATCACGTAAAAAAGTGAGAAATAATAATTGGTTGAATAGCGCCAAAATCAAAACAAAATAGTTGGTGGATTGACGCCGAAGTAAGAAAGATACCGAAATGTATATTTTTGCGGTCATAAAACTTGTTGCTGACTGATTTGTCAATAGGTATTATATAGTTCGAAGCCCATTTCTTAAGCGAATCCCATTAGCTTTGTACCCGATGAACAATACTCATTATCTGTATTGTTAACTGTGACCACAGCTGCCACTTCGAAATGTAAGGCGTTATAAGTGCAAATTACTTTTACACTAAATTAGTCTTTAAGTCAAACGAAATAAGGTTTACTCTTAAACAGAGAACACAGATGTTGGTCACTTCGTAAGTGAAAGAGCAGTGAAGTTCCTATCGATGCTTATAATGACAATGAAGTGACCAACATCTCTGTTCTCTTTGTTTAAGAGTAAACCTTATTTCGTTTGACTTAAAGACAAATTTAGTGTAAAAGTAATTGGCACTTATAACGCCTTACATTTTGAAGTGGCAGTTGTGGCCACAGCTAACAATACAGATAATGAGTATTGTTGATCGGGTACAAAGCTAAGTGGATTCGCTCAAGCAAAAGGATTATTTCTATACAATAACTGTTTTTTTTTTATGCATGTGCGATATTTTACGCGAGTGTACAAGGTTTAAGTCGTCACAAATTTAATTTGTCAATTCGACAACCTACCGAAACTAACTTTGCAAAAATGCCAACACGCGGGCACGGGAGGGGTACGGGGTAAGGGGTGTGTATGTTGTCGTTTCGTTTCGTTTATTTTGTCTTCAAATGCGAATGTCCACGGCATTGAATGGTCGCGCGCTTATTAGTTCCTACTATTCTAGTGCTTTTATTGTGCAATATGGACATAATTCAGTTCCTTGAGAGTGCCGGTCTGCGACATTTAGCGCAGCGTATGTCGGGTAAGTGTTTATTTATTGTTATGAATGTTCTAAATATTAAAGTGAGTTTTTATGTTTATTTGTTAACTTTTTTCTTCACGCCTTAACTTTTCAACAAACATTTTCGTTCCTCTGCTAAAACACACTGCGTTGATCGGATCTTGGGCGTGATGGAGTGATGTTTTATGTAAGTCTGTATACACGGCCACGGCCACAAATCAAGATATAACTGGCAGTGGCAGAGGTGCGACACAAATGTGAAAACACGAGGCGTGTTAAAATGAAACTTGTGTAAGTAGCCGTGTGTCCGTGTGTAGACATGACGGCCGGCGATTCATAGCACATTACATTAGCTACTTCTATGAGCACGACTACAGTGCTATTGTTTTGTACAAAAAGATGTGGATCTGAACTTGGAGTATATAATACCAAGACTTCAAGGTGATGGGTTCCAAACACATTGCGTTGCACTTTTGAGCATAATTTGTCGATCCAACAAAACTTTTGTCATATCGACAAAGGTATCTATTTAGGTACTTACTAACTAAACGGTGTTTCTGTAGCAATTTATGAACATTGTCATATCGACAAAGGTTATTAACTTGGTGTTGAATGTTGTTTCTGTAGCAGTGTACAGGTACCAGCACGTTAAGTTATCCATAATGACTCCGGTCCTAATTCTTTATTTCGACACGTTCCAGGAACACCCTACGGGTTGAGAACTTTTAAGACCGTGGAGCCTAGTGAGAGGCTGGTCTTACTCCCCTGGCCTTGGAGTGGCCCAAGAAAGTTTCGCGCTGTCGCGCACTGAGAACCCTGCCCTTGGACCTTGGAGGACATCTGCACTACTGGCCACACCTACCGCCACTACCACGCCGCGCACTACCGAGGGACGTCGGGTATCAGAAGGACGACCAGCTCTCTAGTAGAAAGACCCAAATCAAGGCATCGGACCCTTACTTGTCTTAATCTAATTACTTAAATAGTTAACTTAAAATTAGACCTAGTAATACTCTAAATAAAATTAAACTTACAACTAAATCATTCTATAAACTTAACTAAATTCTTAAAGCTACAAACCAGTAATAGAATTATTTTAAATAATAGAATTTGCATAAGAATTATTTTAAAATCCAGAAAAATATTAAATTTTAAAAGTTTAGAACTACCTATATTAGAACTACATTCCCTTAAACGGTAGAATCACCTAAAAATAGAAGCCTTAACTTTTATTATTATTGAAATTAGTTTACCGGATGTGTTAATAAATATTTTATAAGATTCTTGATTCATTTTTATTTTATGTCCTTTTAATATACCCAGATAATAGGTAGGATATATAAAGGTGACACAGTCTGACAACATAAATCTTGCCGATTTGGCTGCAATACTGCGTCACTGTAGCAATACGTTGTGTGATATGTATATATTTTTGTCAGTCTGACAACATAAATCTTGTCGATTTGGCTGCAAAACTGTGTCACTGTAGCAATACGTTGTGTGATATGTATATATTTTTGTCAGTCTGACAACATAAATCTTGTCGATTTGGCTGCAAAACTGTGTCACTGTAGCAATAAGTTGTGAGACACACATATATTATTGCCACTCTGTAAACATTGTCAATTTTACAGCAGATTTATGAGACTGTAGCAATATATCGTGCTACAGTCACAGATCTGCTGTAAAATTGACAACATATTTGTTACAGTGGCAACAATATATGTGTGTGTGTGTCTCACAACGTATTGCTACAGTGACACAGTTCCGCTGCCAAATAGGCAACATTTATGTTGTCAGAGTGACAACAATATATACGTGTCACACAACATATTGCTATAGTGACACAGTTCCGCTGCCAAATAGGCAACATTTATGTTGTCAGAGTGACAACAATATATACATGTCACACAACATATTGCTATAGTGACACAGTTCCGTTGCCAAATAGGCAACATTAATGTTGTCAGAGTGACAACAATATATACGTGTCACACAACATATTGCTATAGTGACACAGTTCCGTTGCCAAATAGGCAACATTAATGTTGTCAGAGTGACAACAATATATACGTGTCACACAACATATTGCTATAGTGACACAGTTCCGTTGCCAAATAGGCAACATTAATGTTGTCAGAGTGACAACAATATATACGTGTCACACAACATATTGCTATAGTGACACAGTTCCGTTGCCAAATAGGCAACATTTATGTTGTCAGAGTGACAACAATATATACGTGTCACACAACATATTGCTATAGTGACACAGTTCCGTTGCCAAATAGGCAACATTAATGTTGTCAGAGTGACAACAATATATACGTGTCACACAACATATTGCTATAGTGACACAGTTCCGTTGCCAAATAGGCAACATTAATGTTGTCAGAGTGACAACAATATGTACGTGTCACACAACATATTGCTATAGTGACACAGTTCCGCTGCCAAATAGACAACATTTACGTTGTCAGACTGACAAAATAGACATTGAGTGTTGTGGTTACATTGCTACAGTGACAAAGCTCTACTGTCAAATTCACAAGTTTTTGTTGTCACACTGACAACAATACTTTACAAAACTTGTTTTGACTATATGACAACGTTGTACACATTGCTACAGTGACACAGCTCTGCTATTAAATAGACAATGTTTTATGTTGTCAGAGTGACAACAATATTTTACAAAATTTGATTTGACTTTATGACAACGTTGTATACATTGTTAATAGAAGTTGTGTTTTCAACAATTGTAAAAGTTGTTGCAGAATGTTGTTATATCAACAATAAACTGGTGACAATAATAACGTTTACTCTATAGCAACGTAACTATGTGGGTTGTGTGCCGTTAAAGTTTTATTGTTAGATCGACAGTATTTTTCTCTCAGTGTATGCTATTCGACTCTTATCGCGCGACATAGCGTCACCTGTCACCCTCTCATATTACTGCAAAGAAAGAGATAGGTAATATTTCTCGCCCGATAGACAATCTGCTGTAAAAGTTGTGTAGTGCGAAAAAAGAAACGGCACACTTTATAACTAGGCCTACCCTGTCTGTCTAGAGTTTGACACTATTATTCTATATAATGAACCATGTAATGTCTAATTTTTTTTAATGTGAGTACACCACAATTTTATTTAAACCATTGATGCAAAGATCAAAGCTTAAAGAAATATTAACGGATATTAACGTATTCACATAGAAGTCGCTAAGGTGTAAAAACCTTTCAAATAAACAATGCAAAATCGACACACAAAGCATAAGAAAACATTCGTCAGGTTAGGGCCTGGCCACATGTGCACGACACGGCGTCGTAAACGTAAAACGACACGGTGTCGCGTCGGAGCGCGACACATTATCCACCGTGCGAATATCCGTTGCCGCGTCGTGAAAACACACGACACGGCGTCGTAAACGTAAAACGACGCTGTGTCGCGTCGGAGCGCGACACAATTATCCACCGTGCGAATATACGTTGCCGTTACCTTGTCCGCCTTTTGACCGATGGTTCCTCGGAAACTCGAAAAAACCAAACTGTCAATTATCGCCTTTCTTAATTATTTCATTAAGCGGTTCACACTTACGTGAAATTGTCAGGAACGGCCGGATCGGCGCGCGCTATGTGTCGTCGATCAAAGAATCAGTGACAATGTTGCCGCGCCGGTGTACGGGCAGCTGTCCCTGATGAAGAGCTCCATACGTGTTCGAAACATGCCGGACCGATCCTGATAATTTTACGTGGGTGTAAACCGCTTAATACAATAATTAAATACGTCTCACGAAAGTTTTAATCACCTTACTTTTTTGAAGTCGGTTAAACCTATCATTACTTTATTTTCCAAAGGCTATCGAACTTGCGCGCTATTCCTTTGGGAATTTACTGGAACGTGCTGTAGGAAGTGCGGCGCCTCAAGCTAGGTCCACATTTAGACGGTACAGTTATTTTCATATACCTACCAATTCTACTTGAGTCTACACAGTGAGAACAACAAAGTTTATCTTTTGTTGATACTTATATGTACACTTCTTATCTTTATGCTTTATGATTTCAGCTTTTCAAATTGGCACGTGTCGTATCCTATCTTTTGTTTCATTGTCACCGTCTAATGACGTTCTTAAGTGGAATCGGGCCTTGGTATACGAAATGAGTATATATCATTTAATAGCTAATCGTTCAGTGAAAAACATGCTGGAGGGTAAGGTGGGGCAATGCCTCTAAGGTCAGGAGCCTCTGGTAAAAGGTGGATCAAACCTGGGCGAGCCTCGAATTCATGCGGTGGCGTTCTTTGGCAGAGGCCTAATGTTCAGCAGTAGGAAGTCTGGGCCGTTTTGGCTGACGATGAATTCTAGTAAAGAGAGTTCTTTAGTTTTTTTATTTTGGGTAAATGTGGATCCGGCCCGGCCCAACTTGGCAGCTTACTTACAGATACGGAAGTTACTTTCACTGAAGTTCGCTAGGTCCAAACCAAGAAGGAGTTGCTAGGCGCCATGAGCCTACGCTAATAGGCCGCACTCCAGTGCACCCGCTACAATTTGCACTTTTGTTCGGGCAATGTTGGCAGGCGTCCGTATCTAATCGTAGTGTGCACGTTACGCGTCGGTCGGTCGCGCCACAATTGTTGATGACCAGTGACGCATATTTTGCGTATACAGTGTTTTATTCTGTGCAAATGTGGACACAGCCTAACGGGCGGAAGTAGGCGGCTTGCTTACAGCTCGATACGGAAGTTTTCACTGAAGTTGGCTTTAATTGGGGGAAGAATAATTGCAACTAGGGAATGTAAACCCGGTTTTAGTAACATCAACCGATTTATTAGCCTCGTGTGAGTCATCTCAAGCATGAAGACACGCGGCTTTAAAAAAAGTGCGGGTCTGACTCGCGCACCGAGGGTTCTTACCCTAAGTTAAGTTATGCGTATGGCGCCGGATACAAATGAGGTGTCAAGTTAACGCAACCGAATACGTTTGTGGTATGGGAACCTCCTTAAATATTTATTTTATTCTGTTTTTTAGTATTTGTTGTTATAGCGGCAACAAAAATACATCATCTGTGGAAATGTCTAACTTTAACGGTTCATGAGATATAGGCTGGTGACAGACGGACTGACATATCGACAGATGGACGGACAACGGAGTCTTAGTAATTGGGTCCCGTTTTTTACCCTTTGGGTACGGAACCATAATTACATGGTCATTCGACCTGGATCTCGTCTCGTGGAGTCTCTCTTGGCTCACATAAGATTGATAGTCATAATGTATAATTTTAATTTTCCTGTCATAATTGCAGTTCCTCTGAAACAATTTACTTTTCAGGATTGAAGCCACTGCCACTTAGATAGTTGGCAGTCCACAACTGGTTTCTAGAAATTTCCTGCTTCGCACGACTGCATTATGGAATGAATTGTCACTTGCCGTATTTTCAGACCGATGCGACCTTCAAGAAAACAGCGTACTCCCACCTGAAAGGCCGGCAACGCACTTGTGACTCCTCTGGTATTGCACGTGTCTATGGGCGACGGTAATCGCTTTCCATGAGGCGATTCGTTTGCTCGTTTACCCCATATGACATTTAAAAAAACCTGCGCCTGATATCATGAAGAGGCGATAAAGTTCAATCATGCTTGTCTAAATAATGTCTTAAATGTGCATCTCTGTCTGTTGAAGATATTCAAAATCTTAAACAAATCTGCGTAGTCCCATGGGATGGTGCAATGAAGGCGTCAGTTTTTAGCCAAACAAGTGCCGAGGCATTACCGCTGTGCCCCGCTTATCTTTGGCGGACACAGGGCCTTCAACATTAGCGAATAACGTAATTCATAAAAAAAAAACATCCGTCTGTCTGCCTAATGCCCAGGGCTAGTTCCGCACTGCTCGCCATCGGCAGGGTGTACATCCTCACACACTGGAGCCTAAATAGTCGAGAACTAGTAGAACGAGAGTTCCTACCGCGAAAATAGAGATATCTAGTAGATATTTCCTCGATTGTGGTAGTGCGAATCCTGGAAATGTTTGGGCATATCATCCGCAACGAAACGTTGATGGAACGATCGGTAGTGCAGTGAAAAGTGGAAGGTCAACATTCTCGCGGTCGATCTCCTACTTGCTGGACGGATCTCATAAAGTCCACGACGAAATGTTCCCTGACGGAGTGTGCACGGAGTGCCACAAACAGAGAGAGATGGAGCAAAATTGCAAAAGCCGTCATTAATGTGGAAGACTGGAAGAGGACATATCCATAAACCACGAACGACCGCTCTGAAAAGAGTGTACGACTAAGAAGAAGAAGTAGATATTTCCCCGAAAAGGAACTGGCTGTTATATTATATAGGTAGGTATTTTGTAGACCCCGTTATCGGAGGTACTGGACGTTCTTAGTTCAGTCGTGTCTAGTTATACGAGTATGTAGCCATAGTGCTGCGAAAGATCCTACGTCCGTATGCCATCCAAAGAGTCAGTGTGTCAGAAAACCTTGAGTAATCTCGTGAAGGGTTGCGCTGCCCAGGGGAGCGGCGGCAAGACTCATTCGACGATAACGTTGACCGCACTGACATGGACGAAAATGTCGAGGGTGTAATGATTGATAAAACAACAGTTTTTTTATCTTTGACAGACAATGGGTGGTGTGTTGTGATCGCATAAAACAATCCTCCTGCAGGGCTACCATATATCGTGCCGTGACTTCGATTGTCGACCGACTTAGGATTATCTGTCTTGCTCGCACAGTATTGACAGGCAAGTGACTGGTAGTGCTTGTCGCGTGTCACAGTTATGCTAGACGTGCCGGGCCCTATCCCCTATATGATCTCTTATGTATCTCGGAGAGCAGATACTCGTATACCCGAGACATCCCTTATTTCGCAATATCTCAAAGTAAATTCGAATTGGCGCCCAGGCTTCTCTCGTTGCTGTGGATACTTACTCACCTTACGATAAGTATACGTACATATACATAAACGATATTCAATGATAATGAAATGTATCTATAACAGTTATATGTATAATATACGTTACCATTATCTTAACAATGTATTGTATTATCGTAGGGTTTTTTCAATTTAATTGACTATGGACGTTAAATGTAAGCCACACACGAATGAAAGAAGAACCAAACAGAAAGGACCTCTGATCTCTGACAGGATGTCAGTAGCATCAGTGTAACTGTAAAAACACCCGGCGCTAGAACTCACTACATTAAAATTCCTAGTGCGGAACCCAGTCCACTCCGCTTAGGTACTCATCCGGGCACTTCAGCATAACAGGAATCATAAAAGGAGACCGAAACTCCATATATACATATATCCCTGTGATATCTCGGACAGACCTCCGAAAACGTGTTAAAAAAATGTTACGTGGTATATCGCCTCTTCGTCAGTTACTTTTAATAAACTTATTTCGGATTTCATCGTTCCTGAAATGACGACGACGAACTTTTTAAAGTGAATAATACTTTTCCCTGAGTTTAAGATAGCTATTTAATGCTTTCATAAACCAATGAAAAATTATCAATGAAAAATTCAAACTGTATATTTTAAATATATACCAATAAATCGTAATAGCCCTGTTATAAGTAGTAACATTGATAATATGTTCAGAAACATTATTGATCATAGAGAAAAATGTCTAAAACTATCAGCAAAAGCGACCACGTGTCATGTTCCCTATTTCACCTCAGATCAATCTCAATAGGTCAATTTTCTCACATCCCAATGTTATACATGTCAACTTGCTAACTTCTGCTAACACATGACAACCCACACAGATACAGAGTAGTACCCGCACCTCCACCAAATGTAAGGGGGTGTCACCGTGCTTGCAGCGAGAGGAGTAAACAATATCTGTGACTACAGTGATCTTTAGATCATTTATATTATTCAAGAATAAAATTGTAGAAGCACTTTCGCAGGCTTGACCGCGAATGTTCCCCTCTAAAGAGTGAGTGAGATGACAATCATTCTATAATTTGAAATCCATTGATATATTTGATTTTTATGAAATATCTACTCGCTATATAGTGTCTGACATTTACCAATGTCATAAGGACCAATGACGTGCTTACATAAGGTACCTAAATAATCCAAATTTCGATACTTTTCCAACTCGTCAACAGTTTAATAAATTAAAACAGCCAGTAAACTCCGAACACGGCCTAAATGTGCCCTAAAATTTAATGAGCTACGCGGTAATAAATTTTTAAATTATCTTAACTTGTAATTAGGTGACCGGACGGCGCGGTTAATCGGCTTATGTTTAATCCCTTTAAAGCTGAAAATAAATTGTTTGTTATATAATATATTCAGATAATGATGTATCTGCGACACGGAGCAGATGATACTAATAAAATGTTTTATTAAACACAGTGATTCCGCCAGACACAAATTGAATTTCCCACGGGCCCATGTGATGGAAAATTATCAAAGCAATCTTGCCTAGCGCGAAACAATGGAACGCGATACGCGCCCTATGTACTTAAACCTAACTTAAGCTATGTTGCTAACCTGGAGTTCAGCCGAATCTCTTCCCGGTTGCAAGGTTGTGTTTCTGTTTTGTGTAAAGTGTATGTATGTTACTTGCAACAATAAACGACGTCCCGGTCTGCGCCGCCGCCGCTCCGATCTCGTCAGCAAAAACGCCAAACACAGTTCACACTGTAGTAGTCCTTATATCACTCTAAATAACAATCCTTGGGGCGCCCGACGCAGCCCACCGTACAAGGAATTGTGCCGTATCTCAACACTTTCCGTTAAAGCGTAAAACTTCCAAAAAAATCGCCCGAATCACAGAGGTTATAATGTTCAAGAAGCCGCGTGAATAGTTATGGTGCCGGCTCATGTCCGCCCGCGACAGCCTGCGCGCTCGCAGCGCCGTGACAGAAAAATGAACTAACTGATTGTGTGGCCAGTGGGTAAAAACCTATCGATTCTGAACAACCACCCGCCCCGGACCGACCCGTCGTCGGTCCGCTCAAACTCCCGGTAGTCGGGATAGCGTTGAAACCGCCCGTCTAAGGATCGAGTCCCTCACTTGTACATCTGCGATCCGTGGAGACCCATCCTTGCCCGCTATCAAGTTAACGATGCGCCCCCGTCGCCAGCACAACGGTGATAGGTTAGCATCCTTAACCAGTACGAGGTCTCCAACGCACGGTGGGGTCGTCCTGTCCGTCCACTTAACGCGTTGCTGAAGAATGTGCAAATACTCAAGCGACCATCGCTTCCAAAAATTTTGAGTCATTTGCTGCAGCATCTGATACCGTGACGACCTATACAACTTAACATCCGTATACGGATACTCCGGCAAGGCGTTGAGTGGTTGGCCAATCAAAAAATGACCTGGGGTAATGGCCTCCAGGTCATTCGGGTCAGCGCTCAACGGACACAAGGGGCGCGAATTTAAAACTGCCTCAATTTTGCAAAACACCGTTGACAACTCCTCGAAAGAGAGGATCGTTGAGCCGATGACCCGATACAAATGAGTCTTGGCAGACTTAACCACTGCCTCAAATATTCCACCCCAGTGGGGGCATCCAGGTGGACTGAAATACCACGAAATGCCCCGACTGGCGATGGCCGTGCCGATCTCTCGCTCATTTTGACTTAAAAATAATACAATTTCCTTTAGACAACGATCGGCGCCCTTGAAGTTGGTACCACAATCCGATCGTATCAAGGCCGGTATCCCCCGTCGAGAAACGAATCGGTCCAGCGCTGCCAAAAAGGCCTCCGTAGAGAGATCAGCTACCATTTCCAAATGAACGGCCTTCGTCGCCAGACACACGAAGACGCACAAATATGCCTTAACCGACTTCGCATTGCGAAGGCGTGATGTCTTGACCATGAAAGGCCCCGCGAAGTCTGTCCCCACACCAGCAAACGGCCGAGCTTCCGTAACTCGGTCGGGCGGGAGATCTCCCATTTGTGGCTGCATTGTGGCTGCCTTGAGCCGGTAACAAGGCAAGCAACGAAACACAACGCTCCGTATCACTCTCCGTGCCGACAAAATCCAGAACTCCCGCTGCAAAATGCCCAGCAGAGTGTTGCAGCCTGCATGTGAATTCCTGATGTGACGGTCCCAAACCAACAGCTCCACCAGAGCTCCCTTCTTGGGAAGAATTAAAGGATGCCGCGCTGAATAGGACAATTCGGCATTCCGTAGTCGGCCTCCCACCCGGAGCATTCCGTGCTCATCAATAAACGGGTTGAGGCGGACAAGGCTCTTCTTCATTCTGCCCACGCCAGTCCGCAAAATCCTAAGTTCATCCTGGAACTCATTCCCCTGAATGACCCCCACCCAACGTGAGAGAGCCCTTTGCTGCTCCTCAGGTCCCATTACAGGTGACAGGTTGCGCTGTGCAGCAGGGCTTCGACAATTATGGAAAAACCGCATTATCCATCCCGTGACTCGAAGTAGCTTCCCTAGTGAGCTATACCGTTCCAAAAGAGTGTGGTCCACTGCCACAGACTCCACTGTAGTCACATTGACTCTCAGACCCTGGTCAGGGGGTAGTGGCTGGCGTCCGCAGTCATTGAAAGGCCACTCCGTATGTGGCCGCTCCAGCCATTGAGGCCCCCACCAGAGAGAATGCTCAACCAGAGCAGGCGCCGGGCAGCCGCGACTCGAGCAGTCTGCCGGGTTAACTTCACCTGGAACATGTCTCCAGACCAGAAGAGTCTCCGAGTTATTTATCTGTGACACTCGGTTGGCCACAAATACCTCAAGCGTATGGACCGAAGCCTGCAGCCAGCACAACACGATCTGGCTGTCCGTCCATGCGTAAACCGTGTCATTCAGATCCACCGTGCCACGCAAGTTCTGCGCCACATGGTTCAGGAGGCGGGTCAGGAGCGCGGCACCCGCCAATTCCATCTTCGGAATCGTCCACCGGGTCCGAACAGGCGCAACCTTGCTCTTGGCCATGACCAAGCGTACAACGCCTTCGCCAGCGGTCTCACCTGTTCTCAGGTAGACCGCGGCCGCGTACCCTTTCTCAGACGCATCGCAGAACCCATGCAGGGTCACCCTGGCTCCCGCCTGAGGGAGCAGTTTGCGCGGGATCTCAATTTCTTTAATATGCGGCAATGTGGTCACGAATGCCGTCCACTCGTGCAGCAGCTCGTCCGTGAGCTGCTCATCCCAGCCTAGTTGGGCCAACCAAAGCTTCTGCATGAAGAACTTTGCCATGAACGTGACCGGAGAGATCCAACCATTTGGGTCGAACGTTCGTGCGATAGTCGAAAGGACTGATCGCTTGGTCCAGGTCTTCGACAGCAATTCGGCCTCACAATTGTATGTGAAGACATCCTGAGTCGGTCGGTACTGGACCCCCAAAATTGCCAACGCATGAGGATTATCCGAGTCCTCAAACAAATGCGGGTCTTGTTGGTGCTCAACTGGTAGTCCTGCCAGCACCTCTGGGCAGTTTGACAGCCACTTCCTGAGTTCATAGCCACCGGAGGCCATGAGCGCCACCAATTCATCCCTTAGGATGAGCGCCTGCTCAATGCTGTCCGTGCCCGTACAAATGTCATCCACGTAGACATACCGGTCGATGACTGCAGCTGCGCGAGGGAAGCGCAGCCGTTCCTGGTCAGCCAGCTCTCGTAGCGTCCGCATCGCTACATACGGGCTGGGCTTTAATCCGTACGTGTTCGTGTTCAGCTCATACGTGATCATCGGTTCTTCTGGGCTCTCTCGCCACAATATCAGCTGGAACCGACGGTCATCCGCATGGATCTCCGTTTGGCGAAACATCATCCTCACATCCGTAACGAAGACAACTTGGTGTCTCCTGAAGTCCGTTAGAATGTCTGCAATGTCTCTGGTCAACTTAGGACCAGCGTGCAGGCATTGATTCAGAGACACCCCGTTAGATGTCGCCGCGCTCCCGTCGAACACGACCCTGATCTTGGAGTCAGGTGTCTTCAGGACTGCATGATGAGGCAATACGTAGTGCTCCTCACGACGCCAGTCTACCCTGGATACCGACATGTGACCCAAAGCCAAATATTCACGTATGAACTCAACATACTTTCGCCGAAAGTTGGAGTCCCGTTTCATGCGCCTTTCCATGGCCATCATCCGTTTCTCAGCCAGGCCCCTGGAGCTCCCCAGCGGAGGTCGCGGCGATAGAAACGGTAGCCGTGTCATAAATCTGCCCGACGGGAGGCGCACCGTGTTGCACTGATAAAATGTCTCGCACTCCTCGTCCAGTGGGTTTGTCCTGGGAGCTGTGGGTGGCTCTTCTGTTGCCCAGAACCTTTGCAGGACCTCCGATAACACGCTGCCGTAGTATATGTTGCTATAATCCGTTGCGTCCTGTGGTCCCCGTACTGGGCCCAATAATGCGTACCTACCTGCGGTACACACGGCCACCAACCCGTTTGGTTGCAGCTCCCGCTTACCGCTCCGCAGCAGCTTCCCGAGGACGTCAGTTCCAAGTAAGACGTCCACCCGTCCGGGAATCGCGAAGTGAGGGTCGGCCAACTCCAATCCATTGGTCAGCTCCTTTACCGCCGGCGGTAACCGTACCGAAGGAAGAACCCCGACCACTTCATCTAAAACAATAGCCGTGGCCTTCACCCGCGTGATCGATGCCGAGTCACCCATCTCAAACAGGAGGTCCGTCTGACCCCTGATGTGAGGCACCTGGTTGCCACCTATACCTATTGCGCCATCCCGTGATGGCTCCAACCTGAGGCCCAGCCTGGCCACTAGGCGGCTGGACACGATACAACCTTGTGCCCCCGAATCCAGTAGTGCCCTCACTGGCACTGGCTGTCCATCCGTGCCCCTGACGGTAATCACGGCCGTCGGTAATAATACCGTCACTGGCGGGGTGGGCACGACGGATGAACAGACTGCTAATTGCTAGCAAGGGGCACCTCCCTCCCCTTCTGCTGGAGGGAGAGAGGGCCCCTGGCCCAGGTATGGGTCCCACCCCGGGTAGTACACCCCTCGACCCATCGGTGCCATGCGCGCCGGCTGGTAATAACCTATCGGCATCCGTCCCATCTGCGGCGGACGCGCCATCAAACGTGGGCGCTCTGCGAGGGGTGGGGAGAAGCGATTACTCGGGGGCGGCAACCTGCCCCCCAGCGCGGCCGAGTAAGTCGCGTAGCCCGACTCCCCATGGGTCATCTCCGGGCACCCGCCCGTAACTCGGCGCCGATCCCCCCCCCGCGGAGGAGACTGCGGCATCCGGCGGTACTCCGGAGTCCCCGGTGACCCCCCACCCCGGGAGGGCGGCGACCGCTGGTCTCTGGGTGACCCCCCTCCCCGGTGGGGGGGCGACCGTCCACCCAAGGCTGGCTTAGGAGAGGGGGGATGGCCTCCCGATGAGGCCCCGTACCGCTCCCCACTCTCAGCCAGGCAGAGAAGTTCATGATGGGCTCCTCCGCATACTCGGCAGTTGGTGGTCTTACTGCATTCACGCACATAGTGTGCGCCTAGGCAGCGGAAGCACAAGTTTCGCTGCTTGACCACCCCCCTGCGCCTCTGCACCCGCTGTGCTCCAAAATCCGCGCACGCGGTGATCGCGTGTCCCCCCTTCCGGCAGAAGGGCCTCCGATTGGAGGGCGTTGTACCGCTGTCCTCCCCGACGGGGCTCCACCGGTTTGGGCCCGACCGTACGCCGGGGTGACGTGGGGGGTTGCGGCGTGGTTGCCCCTTGGCAATCCGCCCGCCTGCACTCACCCTCCAGGAACGCCCTCAATTCATCAAATGTTGGGAGGTGATTCGATGAATCACCCCCATGTGACTGCTCAAACCGCGCCACCACCTCGCTAGGTAACTTGCGCAAAACCCGGTTCACAACAATGTACTTGTTGTCCCCTAGTGACAACTTGAGTCGCTCCAGCGTATTCACCGCCACCGTGACGGGATTAAGGATTTTCGACCTTATTTCGTGTACATTAGTGACCTTCGATATACTAAATATTTTTTCGATGAGCCCATCAATAATTAATCGCCGATTATCATATCGGTCAATTAATAGGCCCCATGCCGTCTCGTAACTGGAATCCGTAATCTCCAAATGAGTCAAAATATCATGAGGCTCACCGCGTAATCTCCCCATCAACTGCGCCATTTTATACGCGGGGGTCAAATCCGTGCGCGAGTGCACCACGCTGTTAAAAATGTCGCGAAACCTCGGCCAGTCGGCATATTCACCACAAAATTCCGGGACATTCACCGGTGGCAACGGCGCCATTAGTGCCACACCACTGGGTGCACGCCTTACCCCAACATCCCCTTTTCGGGCGCGCTCGATATCCGCTGCCGCTTGGATGATACTCATCACCATATCACCGCACTGGTCTACATTGCGTTGCACCACTTCAACAGCCTGGGTCCGACTTTCCCCAGTCTCCTCTTCGTCAATACGGGCCAAATATTCGGCATGCAATTTCAATACCGCGTCATACCTTTCATCTACCTGTCGCGCGCGCGACAACAATGCGTCCTCGCGATCCGTACGACCAATTAACGTAACGACTAATGAAAACCACCTTAATTCCGATTCGACCCTTGACGCGACCGTTTTAACTACTGAGGGAGCCATGGTACCAACCTCGATAACGCGGATCAATAAAATAATATAACCCGAAAACAAATTAATTAATTAATTATTTTGGGTGAATAATTTTGTCCGTGGAACCCCGATTTTCGACAATAACAATCCGTTTTCGTACCAAACGCGACAACTTCAAAGTTATTCACCCAACACCAATATATTACGCAAAGGAAAACAACACTAAATGTATTTAAATTAAATGTATTTTGAGTGAATAATAGTTCAGCGGAACCCCAATTATTAATTACTTATTAATACGTTTCTCCGTATCGAAACGCAACTATATTTACTTTATTCACTCAACTAACATTTAATTGAAAGTAATAACTAATATTCTTATAATTTAGTTACTCTTAATTACGCAAATGCAACTTAACGTTAATAGATTGGAATGCGAACCAAGCGCAATCCACCCTCAAATTTCAATTATGATTTTGATGCTAACTAAATTACTTATTCGAACGTAAATGAATCAAATATCTTTTCTGTGGATATGAACCACGCTCTGCTACCAAAATTTGATTCCGCCAGACACAAATTGAATTTCCCACGGGCCCATGTGATGGAAAATTATCAAAGCAATCTTGCCTAGCGCGAAACAATGGAACGCGATACGCGCCCTATGTACTTAAACCTAACTTAAGCTATGTTGCTAACCTGGAGTTCAGCCGAATCTCTTCCCGGTTGCAAGGTTGTGTTTCTGTTTTGTGTAAAGTGTATGTATGTTACTTGCAACAATAAACGACGTCCCGGTCTGCACCGCCGCCGCTCCGATCTCGTCAGCAAAAACGCCAAACACAGTTCACACTGTAGTAGTCCTTATATCACTCTAAATAACAATCCTTGGGGCGCCCGACGCAGCCCACCGTACAAGGAATTGTGCCGTATCTCAACACTTTCCGTTAAAGCGTAAAACTTCCAAAAAAATCGCCCGAATCACAGAGGTTATAATGTTCAAGAAGCCGCGTGAATAGTTATGGTGCCGGCTCATGTCCGCCCGCGACAGCCTGCGCGCTCGCAGCGCCGTGACAGAAAAATGAACTAACTGATTGTGTGGCCAGTGGGTAAAAACCTATCGATTCTGAACACACAGAATACAACAGAATTAAAAACGCATTGACACAAGTCGTTACAAATAGTCGAATATCTTAGTGACGACAGCTTTTTAGGGTTCCGTATAAAAACCGTGGCGGGTTCCGTGTAAAAACGGGACCCTATTACTAAGCCTCCGCTGTCCGTCCGTCTGTCTGTCTGTCACCAGGCTGTATCTTACGAACCGTGATGGCTACACAGATGAAATTTTCAGAGATGAAGCATTTCTGTTGCTGCTACTCGTACAACAACAAATACTAATAACAGAATAAAATAAGTGTTTAGGGCTCTGTTTGCCAATTTTTGCTCGATACTGTCATTATGAGGGACGCCCATGGGACGCCGTCTCGCACGTACACTATGTTAAACGTCAAACGCCAGTAACACAAAAAAAAGCTAAGTCCTCCTACAACATATCATTGGACTGGCCAACTCTACTGTCACACAAATCAGAGAGCATTCAAATGTACAAATACCGAGATAGTGCAGCAATCTATAATTAGCTGTCCCTTACCAATCCCAATCGTCCACGTTTACACCTTCCCTATTTTATACCGGGATTAAGAAAAATGGACTTCGTATTCCGTTTAATTAATAATTCGCTGGCTCAGCCTTGTTCGGATCGGGGCGGCTGCAAATTTAATGAGTCCGCCGCTGCCCACCGTATTTCGGGGTTTTTCGGATCGAGGGCGAATATCTCGCTTATTTTCCGAACCTCATATCTGGACTAGCATTTATCCGTTCGAAAATGTTACTTGGAAACTTACGTATCTTAAGTTTTATTATATATATTATATTATATTATATAACGGGACAATCTTACATAAATCGACCTAGTCCCAAACTAAGCAGTATGCAGTATGCAGCATGTTAGCAGTATGGGAAGGTACTTAGACAGCGAGATATATAATATTTAACATATGTATAGATACCATCCACGACCCAGGAACAAATACCTATTCGAATTCATCACGCTTATATTTGCCCTGGCCGGGATTCGAACCCAGGACCGCCGGCTCAGTAGGCAGGTGCACTACAAACTGCGTCAACCGCGTTGTCGTATTCATAGCCCAGTTTTACGTCAACTAAACATATCTCAGATTGGGATTCGGGTTTGGGTGAAAACTAAGAAGTTCTTATCTGGATCGTGTAAGAACGAGCGAAAATGGCACGCGGTTGAGCGAGAGATCTGAGCGCGGCGGCCATACAAGTGAGCGAGACACACGGACCGCGACCGCTGTTGCGCCAAGTCGTGGCATCGCCGCAAAGGCAAGACCCATCTTATTATTATTAAACTAGAATCACACTCTGTCAATTCACGCACTATTTGAATAACACAGTAGTATACTATTTAGACCACCGAGACACTAAAACACTAACCAGTTTGGGAATTACTGTTATAGGTTATCTATCTGTGTCTACTTGTAAAACGGAGTGATTACATACTCTTTGTCTACTTGCTCCAAAAAAACGTCTAATTCAGTTCGGCAATTAAGTAAAAAATATCAAAATAACTTTAAAAATGTTAAGTCATTCTAGCACATTTTGTAAGAAAAAGTAAGATTGAAGGTCGCAGACAGGACAGGAGCTAGCTTAGATTATATCGTTGATTTTAGTCTTCGAAATATTTTCCAATCCGTCATTTACCAACAAAAATATTGAATAGCAGTAAACCTGAGCAATACAATCTGCCAGGAATTCTAAATTTCACGGAGAACACGAAACAATTTTGCACAGAAAGTCCACTCTGCATGCCAATATTTAATTGAGTGCTTACACAAAACAAACTCACACGTTAATGGCACAAACGCGTATGATGCTACCGTGCTTAAAATTTATTATTGGATATTAAATTAAAGTCCACATAACTTCAGATTCGTCACGTACATATACAGGGTGTATATTTGATATAACCGCAAATTGAAGCCAGACGGAGATTTTAGTGCTATAATCGGATATTTATAACAATTATTAATTTAGGGTCAACTACTATAACGTAATTAATTTTTGTAAATTTTCTGAGCAGTAATGTATGGCGTAGTTATTACTAGTGACAGTTGTCACATCACGATGTTAAGTGTCAACAAACAACGACAAACAAATACATTGCGTGCTGAATTATTTTATATGAAAAAAAAAGTTAGATTTTTTTAATAATTTACGATGCAATATATTAATAAATGCCTATACTAAGACCCCGTAAAGTTTGCGGTAATATCAAATATACCTACACGCTGTATATCAATGAAAAATAAACTTTCATCGCAGATTACCTCTAGGAGCACCCGTAGGAGGCATAAACGATTAGGTAGTCATATTTTCAGATAATTGGTAAGCAAGTTAACTATCCACTCAATTGCTTCGAATTTTCAGTTGGACTCTATTTATATAAAAAAATAAGAGCGATGACAGGTAGCCGCAGTTACCAAAAGCAATTGAGTGGCTATACGCACCGCAAACTCTACTACCGCACCCGCTCAGCACTGCTTTCCTCCTTTGTTCATTCAGAATCAGTGCACGTCTATAGCCAGTCGTAGCGGCACACATGCGTCAGCCGCCACGCCCCATGACCAATATTATTTTATTGGTTGTTTGTGTATCGCATTCCCTGTCATTACAGTATAGTTAACCAACGGCTTTTGCGTAAATCATTATATGAGGACGAGGAGGTATGAATAGAATAGAATAATTCTTTCCAACAAGAACCAACAAGAAAAATAATACAATAGAAAACTTTAAAGAGAGAGAAGTCCTGAGGTAAAACCTTTACCGGTTATAGCTCCCTCTGTAGCTATTTCTTCTACAATAGGACTGTCGAGACAAAAGGCACGTCTTGAATACGGACGTAACTACAAATTCCAGGCTTTGATGTATCTGCATTACTACTGAATGGAGGTGAATAAATCATTTGAAGTCCATTCGAAAGTGAATGGAAACGTTGTTGAATGTATAATATTCAGTCCATCCGTGGGCGGGGTTTAATAATATGCATGACAGGACGCATTGTGATGACGCGGTTGGCGCAGTTTATAGCGACCTCCAACTGAGCCGGCGGTCCCGGATTCTATATTTGTGTGATTAACTCGAATATTTCTGCTTGGGTCGTGGTTGTTCTATGTATTTACGTATAATTTTATCTATATAATTATGTATATCCTGGTCTAGTACCCATAACATACGCCTTCTTGAGCTTAATTTGGGACTAGATCGATTTGTGTGAGGTTGTCCGATATTATTTATTTATATTTATATCATTGACATAATTCAGTTAGTCAGCAGAGTATTTGTGTATGCCTGAAGTAGGTGGTGCAGAAGGTGAGCTGATGACCTGGTGGTCTGGAGTCTACTGGATACGTGCGTATAACTAGCAGTAGACGTTCACCTGTGATTATGCCATAACCAGTGCAGTCGGCCGCGAGTCGCGTAGCAGCACGGATAGCTACGCCTGTGGGTCTATGATGGTTGCTTTTATCACGCAATAAATAAGTGACAAAGCATCCGTCACGTTTTGACAAAATGCGAGTGTGAGTCTTTATCATTTATTTATCACGTGACAAACGCAACCATCATAGGCCCCTGATGATGACTGAAACTAGCCAGTTAATTAGTGGCAGAAGTGGACTTGCGAATCTAACCTCCCTGGCCCTAGAAAGTACTGTGTACACCTTTTGACCGGTGGTTCCTCGGAAACTCGACAAATTCCACTGTCAATTATCACCTTCCTGGATTACGATCCACCACGCGCCACGCGATCCACACGATAGGATTAAGCGGTTCACATTTACGTGAAATTGTCGGGAACGGCCCGATCGGCGCGCACTATTAAAGCGGAGCGTCGTCGATCAAAGAATCATTGACAATGTTGCCGCGCGGGTGTACGTCCTGATGAAGCTCCATATGAGTTCGAAACATCCACCGTTCCTGACAATTTTTACGTGAGTTTAAACTGTTTTTGATCTCAAACAATATTGAAGAAAATACGGTATTTGACGACAGTTCGAATGAGCAACTCGAATTGTCAAAGCGATCCGTTAGCATTGAAGTTGCTATGAAGATACTGGCTTTTGAGTTTTTTTTTCTTTAGTTTATCGACCCAATTTAGTACGGTGACACGCCTAAAACCTCATTACCTCCCTGTTCTATAAATGTGTCGTAACTTCCAACAAATTAATCTAAGTTGGCCCTTTCAACGATCAAAGGGCGGGCGAACGCATTCAGAAATTAATTCCTAATTCCTCGCTGATAAGTTGACTGAAAGAGATGCTTGATAAGTCCCCTTGTTTGACTTCTGAGGCTTCCGGGCAAAGCAATTATCTTCGCTGATAACGATCGTGATTAATATTTGGGCCGTGAGACTGATTTGTTTAGGTTGTAGAGGTTTTAGTGGCTTTCCAAATAATATTTTGTTTGGACGGTTTCATGAGACAATCTTAGAATAAATACGCGTAGAAGGTTTCTAGTAGAAACCTAGTCATAACATAAAAGTGATGCCGGTGCTAACCGGATAGAATAGAATAGGAAAAGCTTTATTCAAGATAACACATCATTACAATTTTCAATATAAGGTACCTAAGTATTAAAGGCATTGTATAAGAGATGTGCATCCGAAAAGGTCTCCAATCAGCAATGCTGTTGGCTTTGCTAGGTATAACAATGCCCACGGCGGCGCTGGTTTTCTGTGGAGCCAGAGGGACGGTTTCGCGCTCACTCAACACGTATATTTAAGCTACATTAAGATTATTATAATAAAGATGAATCTATATATCTATCTATCAGCCACAGACGTCCACTGCTGAACATAGACCTCCCCCATGACTCGCCACAAAGTGCGATCCTGTGCAAACCGCGTCCAATGATTCCCCGCTACCCTCACGAGGTCATCCGTCCATCTGGTCGGGGGCCGACCCACGCTGCGTTCCTATACGTGGTCGCCACTCTAGGACTTTGCTGCCCCAACGGCCGTCCGTTCTCCGGGCTACATGGCCTGCCCATTGCCACTTCAACCGGGCAATCCTGTGCACTATGTCGGTTACCTTGGTTCTTCTGCGGATATCCTCATTTCTGATTCTATCGCGCAAAGAAGCTCCGAGCATTGCCCTTTCCATTGCACGTTGCGTGACTCTTAGCCGCCTCATGAGTCCCATAGATGAATACTTTAATTAAATTATGTATAGGCTTTCCTATGGCCTGAAACACAGGGGGAACCCTAGTTCAGGTTATGCAAATTGTGAATTTATTTGTTTATTAAGTATAGAATTTTACCGTAGGTACCTCTCTGTGCATTATGTTTTTCAATAAATGTATTTGTATTTGTATCTATGATTCGTTCGTACGTGGTTCGTACATATGCACGCATAAAACGAAAAAGCGGCTTCATATTTCGTCAATCTGTTGTCATGAAGAGTCTCGTTCTAGAAGTATTTATTCTAAGGAGACAATAGAACACTATATTCCTACATAAGTGCCAATACGTACATACATAATAATATGTCGAATGTTTGTCTTTTTGGGCGATACCTTATTAATTAGAGAGGTGAATGGATTTTTGTGTAAATATTACATTGTTTTTGTATTTCCTCTTCTCTTAGTTGTGAAAAGTGCTTTTTCCATCGTGGCTGAAGGCGTACTTTTTCGTCCATCTATTGCTTACTTCCTAGCCTCTACAACAATGTATTGTAGTCGATTAAAATTTGGGTCGCGAAAGTGATTTGCTATGCTTCAGAAGGTTTTAGTGGCTTACATTTATTTTTTTTGTTTTGAAGGTTCTGTGTTTAGGCCCTAAACATCCGCTTGCCCTAAGCTTTAGGGTAACTGGCTATTATAACCTTCCTAGACATTTTCTTGAAGATACTTTACCCATGTTAGTTGAGTTACTGATGTAGTTACCTTTATCATTTTATCATTTTACCAGCAGGGCGAAGCAACTTACTTTTAAAAATGCTACCCACATTTCTTAAGCTATCTAGAATTTTCCAGGAGAAATTGTCTGTATAAATAAAATACTTAGAACACTACCTACTGACTCTTGACTTACACAAAAAATCTGTTGCCTTATAGAGTGACGAAATTGGGCCTAGATCGTGGTGACACACGCTACGACTGGCTACCTATTTAAAAGTGCCTTATATCGCGACTTGCGGCGTACCTATAGGCCCGGCCACGACATCGGTTTTATTTTTCTTGTTGCTTTCACTTCTTGCTGATCTTAGCAAGAGGTATTTCGCCAATGACGACGTTTGGACAAATCACACGAGAGGAGATTGATCGGTAGAAAATTTTGATTTTTGTGATGGGATATGTCATGTAGGAGACCTAAAACAAATAACAATTATGTTAAGGACAGCATAGACAACACAAGACATTTGTACAGTTATTAATAAAAAGAGCGGGAAGAGCGGCGAGTGGCAGCGTTGCGCGGTACGTGTGTCTCGCTCGCTCGTATAGCCGCCGCGCTCGGATCTCTCGCTCAACCGCTGGCCGTGCCGCTTGCCGCCGAAAGTCGTGGCATGTCCGTATAGAAGTTCGTTTTACTTAAGTTACCGAGTCAGTGACTTAGATTTACCTCTGCCATTCCACCTGCAGTGTGAAACAATTAGTGAGCGAGGTCAATTAAAGGAGCGGCGTCAGCAACCGCGGCTAATCGCTTCAACTCAGAGCGGGAAGGCTGGGGCCACGGACGGAGCGATGGAGTCCGTCTGGTTTAACGCGGCTGGAAAGAGCAGCATGTATGAATATTTGGAGAGACTAATCAATTCATCATCTCAGCTGAAAGACGTCCACTGCTGGATACAGGTCTATTTTAAGGATATCCACAAAGACCTGTTGTGTGTACCCCTCAACAAAAGACGTCAGCAACCACGGTTCATCGCTTGGACTTTGTGCGGTAAACTTAGAACTAAAGCTAAGGATGGAGGGACCGTCCAGTTTAATGGCTAAGGATGGAAGGATTGTGTCTGTCCAATTTAACACCCCATAACAGCACCATAGTCATATAATTGTGTGGGGGGAGAGGGATAGGGAACAAATAAATTTATATAATGAAATTTGCAATGATAAGTTACGAGACATTAATTTTCCAATAGAATTTACTTCCTGCTGTGATAATCTTTGTAATGACATTTCTCATAAAAATATTTTGGATAAAATGTATAGTGATATTGTAAGTAGTATGCAGACAGCCTCAAAAATGAGTCATGCTAGAAAGCGCAAGCGTAAGCAGGTAGTTGGGTGGATTAAACATGTGAAAGAGGCCCAGGCTCGGGCCAGAATTTGTTTTCAACAGTGGCATATGTTTGGGAAGCCAGCTGACGGAACTCTGTATGAGGAGATGTGTACTACCCGAAAAATGTTTAAGGATAAGCTGAAGTGGTGTCAGGACAATCAAACTCAAATTAAGATGGACATTTTAGCTACTCACCACAAAGCGAAAGACTTTTGCAAATTCTGGAAGTGCACAAATAACATTAAGCCTAAAGCTGGTGTCCCGTCTACCGTTGATGGTATGTGTGAAGTGAACCTGCCCAAATTGCCAACATGTTCAGGAACTTTTTTAAGGTTGAAAGCGAGCTTCCAAAACAGGACGGCAAAGTGCTTTCTACTGAGACCAATCAAAAGGGCGGACGAGTCTGTTTCTCTCTTAAAGAGGTTAAACTCATCATTAAAAATATGACAAGAGGGAAATCACCAGGGCATGATGGTCTCAGTATAGAGCACTTGGTACACGCAGGGGATCACTTACCTCGAGTGTTAAAAATGTTCTTCAATTTATGTATTAGTCACTGCCATCTTCCGTATGATCTGATGAAGACAGTCGTAGTGCCTATTTCAAAGAATAAAACCGGTAATGCCACCGATAGGTCCAATTACAGACCGATATCTTTGGCGACGGTTGTGGCCAAGGTATTTGACGGATTGCTTGACGACCTGCTGGCGAGGCATATAAAAACGCAGGATGCTCAGTTTGGCTTTAAGCCGGGCTTATCAACTGAAAGTGCAATTCTTTGTTTCAAGCATACCGTAAAATACTATACCGACGGCAAAACGCCAGTATTTGCCTGTTTTTTGGATTTATCGAAGGCATTCGATACGGTTTGTTATGATGTTCTTTGGAATAAGATGGAGAGGTGCACGAGTACACCGAGGGAAGTGATCAGTTTGCTGCGCTATTGGTATGGCAATCAGACGAACCAGGTGAGATGGGCAGGTGCGTACTCGGACGAGTACAGGTTGCAGTGTGGGGTAAGACAAGGTGGTCTTAGTTCACCAAGACTGTTCAACCTGTACATGGATGAGTTGATCGACAGGCTCAGCAGCACAGGTATCGGATGTTCAATAGGCGGAACTATGGTCAACAATATTAGTTATGCGGATGATATGGTGCTGCTGTGCCCGTCGATCAGTGCGCTGGTAAGGCTGCTGAAGATTTGTGAGGAGTAAGCGGTGATCCACGGTCTGAGATACAATTCTAGCAAAAGTGAGCTGCTAGTGTTTAAAGCTGGAAATAAGGCCTTTGATGCTATTCCTACGGTATTCTTAAATGAAGTTCCACTAAAAAGAGTCACAAGTTTTAAGTATCTCGGACACTGGATCACTGAAAATCTCCATGATGATGCCGATGTTGAGAGGGAGCGCAGGGTATTGGCCGTGCGCTGTAACATGTTTGCACGCAGGTTTGCACGTTGTGATAGAAACGTCAAAGTAACCCTTTTTAAGGCATTCTGTCAGACGTTTTACACGTGCAGCCTGTGGACGCATTACACTAAGAAGGCGTTCAAGGCCCTGCGCGTCCAATACAACAATGGGTTCAGAATGTTGTTGGGGCTACCACGCTTTTGCAGCGCGTCAGGTATGTTCGCTGAGGCGCGCACTGATTGCTTCAGTGCCATAATACGCAAGAGAACTGCCTCACTGATGCGGCGTGTGTGTGAGAGCTCCAACACCCTCCTGCGCCTAGTGTCGGAGTTTCCTGCCAGCGCTATATGGAAGCACTGGAATACTATCCATATGGAATCAAGAGGCTGTGTGTACGATGTTTTTTAGGTTTAAGTTAATATAAATAACTAACATAGTTTATAAGTTTTATGTAATTAACAATATGGACATGGTCTGAAATAAATGCTTTGAATTGAATTGAATTGAATTGAATATAGAGCACAACATAAAGCCTTGTCTTTTTATTGTTACAAAAGTCATCTGAAAATAGTATTTTATTGGTTGTTTGTGTCAAATGTGGCACATTTGAGCGTGGTGCGTGGAAATACAATGCGGTGCTCATTACAATTTTAATTTTTTAGTTTTTTTTTCTCGCAGTCAAGGTGAAAAACAGTGTTTAACACGTGGCTTAAAGACATTAAGTATTACATACACTCATATATATGCCCAACACAAGCAAAACTCACTAAGTAACAAATACCTACTTAAAACAAAGCTCGTATCTCAGTATCAATCTACAAACTAGATACGAGGTTTTGAATAGTAGGGACAGAAAATTTAGTGAGTGGTTGTCACAGGCGATATAATAGTAGATTATTTGACGAGGGGCTAAAATGTGCCTTTGTTACACGGAGTGAATATTTGGACGAGTAAGCAAAGTGAGCAGGTACAGACATTTTAGTGAGTTTTGGTTGGCACTAGGCGATATGCCGCATTCTATTTCCCGGATTTAGCTCAACCACTGTCTCTGAGGCGTATCCTTAATCACTCGATACAGACGTAGTGCAAAGTGCATCGCACGCAATTTTAAGGAAGCTGTTAATGGAAGGCGCTCTTAGTTCGAGAATTAGTTCTTGTGTCGTGTTGCGAAGTAGATATAATTATTCATATACGAGGGTTGTTTGATAAATACACGTTTTAAAAAGTTATTCTTGTTACTGGCTGAAATTATGTATACGAACTTTTTAGGCATCCTTTATGGACTAGAAAATTAAAAAAAAAAATACTGCGTTCTTTTGTTTTTTTTTCTTTTAACAGCTTTTTACGACGGAGTTCGCGTTGTTATTGCAATAATGGAGAAAGAGCAGTATCGTTCTGTAATTCGTTTTCTGTTTTTGGAAGGAAATTCTTGTGATGAAATAAAAGTACGCATGCAAGCTGTTTACAATGATCATACTCCTTCTATGACAACCATTAGATATTGGCACAATGAAATTAAACGAGGCAGAACGTCCATCTCTGATGAAGATCGCCCAGGACGTCCTGTTGAAGTGACCACAGGTGATATGGTAAAAAAAAAATTAAAATATTGTATTAAGCGATCGCCGAATAAAACTTAGATAAATTGTCGACATTGTAAATGTTTCGATTGAACGCGTGCAGCACATTTTAGAACACAAATTAGGCATGAAGAAGGTTTCGGCGAGGCGGTGCTTACCGAGGAACAAAAGCTCACCCGGAAGCAAATTTCAAGGCACTGTTTAGATAAGTACGAAAGTAGTCCGGGTGAGTTCCTTCGGCGTTTTGTGACTGTTGATGAAACGTGGATACACCACTATACCCCAGAAAGTAAAGAACAGTCTAAACAGTGGATTTTGCCGGGGGAATCAGCTCCAAAGAAGGCGAAGACCGTTCCATCGGCCGGAAAGGTCATGGCGACTGTTTTTTGGGACTCGCAGGGAATCATCCATAGATACTGATTATTTACAAAAAGGAAGAATGATAACCGGGCAATATTACGCTAATTTATTGCAAGAATTTGATACCATTTTGAAAAAAAAGAGACCACATCTAAATAAGAAAAAAGTTCTCTTTCATCATGATAATGCACCAGCTCACTCCTCAAGAATTGCAGACTCCAAATTAAAGCAATTACATTATGAATTGCTGCCTCATCCGCCCTATTCCCCAGACCTGGCTCCCTGTGACTTCTTCCTATTCCCAAATTTAAAAAAATGGCTCGGTGGAAAGAAATTTTCGTCCAATGAAGAGGTCATTGCCACCACGGAGGCCTATTTTCACGACTTTCCGAAATCTTATTTTTTAGACGGCTTATTAAAGCTAGAACACCGTTGGAACAAGTGTATAGAGTTGGAAGATGACTATGTAGAAAAATAAATATACACGTATACAAACCTTTGTTGTTTTTTTCTAAACACGGGTATTTATCAAACAACCCTCGTACATACCAAAAAAGGAAAATCAAAGAAACAGTAAATAAAAACTAAAACTGAATACTACTAACAACTATTATGTTCAAAAAAGCCAAAATTAAAATTTACTAAGGTGAGACTAAGGTGAGACCAGATGAGTGTAGTAAAGGGTGTCCAAACTTTTGACACAAACAACTAATAAAATACAGTTACTAAGCGGCTTTTGTGATGATCAAAAAGAAGAACCTTCTTTAGGTGCATTCCTTCAGAATGTCGCTTACATAACAGCTATGGGATCTATGGCAGCTACAAAATACATTATAAAATGAAGAAAAAGAAATAAAATCGACTTCAAAATAAACTGAAAAGCCAAAAAACGAATTCATGTACAAATGTACATTTGAATTACCTTCTGAAGTCGGTGCCAAACCACTCAATTATTACTATGAAGACATATGCCGCGCATGAAGCCTTTAATGATTACTATTTGGTATTTACGAGTAGGTATTTTTGTTCGATAAAGAAGTTTACGTGAGGTTTTTTTTTGAAATCGGTTAAATATTGACGGCATCTTTGGCACAGCGGCAGTGTGGCTGCCTGCTGTGCCAGTGGTCCTGGGTTCGAAACCCGGCAAAGGCACATAGGTACCTGTGTAGAGAGCTACTATTACTGATACTTGTTTCTAGGTCATGGATCCAGTGCCCAAGACAAGCCTAAGAGGGCTTACTGTTTGACTAGATTGATTTGTGTGAAGTGTGTGAAGTTGTCCCATATTTTAAGAGCTTTTATTTAACTTGCAATGTATGTATGTATATAAGTATGTTTGTTCGGGTGAAATCTTTGAACTCAATTTTGAAGTATATCTTCAACCGATTAAGCTGAAATTTTGTATACACGTTTAGTTTGGATGACAATGCACGATATGGTGTGTGACATCATTTTAAATCCAATATGGCGGACCATCCAAGATGGCGGAATAGATATTTTTAATGCATTTCTACAATATGGGTATCAAATGAAAGGGCTTGTTGAGAGTAACTCGAAAAATAATGAGACGTCATCCTAAATTCAATATGGCGGACCATCCAAGATGGCGGAATTTTTAAAGCATTTCTACAATGTGGGTATCAAATGAAAGGGCTTGTTGAGAGTAACTCGAAAAATAATGTAACGTAATTCTAAATACAATATGGCGGATCATCCAAGATAGAGGAATAGTTATTTTTAATGCACTTCTGCAATATGGGTATCAAATGAAAGGGCTCATTGCGAGTAAATTGAAAAGAGAGCTCCAAGCTGAAATAAGTTTGACTTGTGTAATTTGGCGAGAAATGGGCGTCATCAGCATTGGTACCTGTCTAGGAGAAGGACAACTCCAAAATCAAACTCGAAACTGTGTTTCGTCACTCGAAAAATAATGTGACGTCATTCTAAATCCAATATGGCGGATCATCCAAGATATAGAATAGTTACTTTTAATGCACTTCTGCAATATGGGTATCAAATGAAAGGGCTCATTGCGAGTAAATTAAAAAGAGAGCTCCAAGCTGAAATAAGTTTGACTTGCGTAATTTGGCGTCATCAGCATTGGTCTGCAACCTGTCTAGGAGAAGGGCAACTCCAAAATCAAACTCGGAACTGTGTTTAGTCACGCACAAGTAAGCTCCAAACTGAAATAAGTTTGACTTGTGTAATTTGGCGAGTTGGGCGTCATCAGCATTGGTCTGCAACCTGTCTAGGAGAAGGGCAACTCCAAAATCAAACTCGGAACTGTGTTTAGTCACGCACAAGTAAGCTCCAAACTGAAATAAGTTTGACTTGTGTAATTTGGCGAGTTGGGCGTCATCAGCATTGGTCTGCAACCTGTCTAGGAGAAGGACAACTCCAAAATCAAACTCGGATCTGTCTTTAGTCGCGCACAAGTAAGCTCCAAACTAAAATAAGTTTGACTTGTGTAATTTGGCGAGATGGGCGTCATCAGCATTGGTCTGCTACCTGTCTAGGAGAAGGACTACTCCAAAATCAAACTCGGAACTTTGTTTAGTCACGCACAAGTAAGCTCCAAACTGAAATAAGTTTGACTTGTGTAATTTGGCGAGATGGGCGACATCAGCATTAGTCTGCAACCTGTCTAGGAGAAGGACAACTCCAAAATCAAACTCAGAGCTGTGTATTGTCAGCCACAAGTAAACTCCATACTGAAATAAGTGGCGCATTCTCTTAAACACCCAAGTCAAGGTGAGGCCGTGCTGAGGACTGAGTGGCATCGGGGTGTAATATGATGTCGTGAACGTACCTCCTCAGGGCACCTGGGCGAACCCTGTTGTATATTAGCTCTTACCCTTAAACGGAGCTCTGGGAGGGTCGACAATTAATTCTTCGGTACTCGTGGGACCAAAATGGGAAAAACAGAAACATCAACACAAAGGAAGACAAGACTGGAAAAAATTAAATTAAAACGGCAGGAAAAGCTTACTAGCGAAAATGATGACGCAAAACGCCAAAGACTTAACAAAAGACGTGATCAAGACAATATCGTAACACCTACTCAACGACAGTTAACGCTTGATAAAGCTAAACAACGCATGCAACGGTTAAGAGCAAGAGAATCACAGGAGGGACACGATTCACGAATTGAAAAAATTCGTGAATACGTAACTCAAATAAGACAAACACAATCCGTTGAACAAAGAGAGGTTCGATTGAGTAAATCAAGAATATATACGTATATATCACAAGTTAGAGCAGACGAATACACGAATCAACGAGAGGTTCGCTTAAGTTATTTACGAACGCAATACTCTTAAGTTACAACAAACGAAACTCCTGAACAGCGAGAGACACGTTTGAACAATTTGAGAATGCAGAGCTCTCAAAGTAGAGCAAAAGGAAACTCCTGAACAGCGAGACACACGTTTGAACAATTTGAGAATACATAGCTCTCAAAGTAGAGCAGAGGAAACTCCTGAACAGCGAGATACACGTTTCGACAATTTAAGAATGCATAGCTCTCAAAGTAGAGCAGAGGAAACTCCTCAACAGCGAGAGGTTTGTTTGAGCAATTTACGAGAGCATAACTCTCAAGTACGAACAACAGAAAAATCGCAAATAGAAAGTTTTACTAGAACCATAAATACATTTTGTGACAAACCAAGTCACTAATTACAAAAATGATTTAAGTACAGCTTTGTATCTACCAAGAGAATTAGCAAGTAAACAACACCTTACTAGCAAAAAATCTTCAGAGCCAGCCAAAGCATACTGGAATAATTTAGATCCTGGTAAAGTACCGGTTATAATAAAAGAATTAACCCAACCCGAACAACGCTTGTTATCACGAATTATACCTTTTGTAAAAAAAATTAAATATGATGGTCTATTTGGACAGTATGGGTTTAGAGGGTAAGCTGTACTTTTTGCATAAGACATATTTGAATTTACTGAAAGTCTGCCTAACATTTTGCCTAGATCGACTGACAATATAGGCATGGTTGTCATTACAGAACATTTAGAAAACTTAAATATATCGCGAGAGTATCACGTCCACGTGTATACGAAGCATTGAGGTGGCTCATCAATACCAATCCTCTATATCATGACGTTATTATAAATAACAATGCACATATATTGCAGGAAGGTCTTATTCGTGTATCCCAAGATATTAATGACGGAAATGTTCAAAATAATAATCAAACATTATTAGAACTAGCTACTGAATCAGCTGTAGACGAGGCAAACAACGCTCATGATGCTTATACTATAATTCACTACGTGTTTTACGAGCTTCTTGGCATCAAGGGAATAATCAAGTTTTTAATGCAAACCATGCAGGCAGGCAATGCTGTGTTATGGTGTTGGCAAACATAACAAGAGCAGCAATGTTACCACCACATACATGGACTAACAACATACTTAATATAAATATGCTCGAGGGGGACGCCATATATGCAAAAATAAGACAACTCTCAATAGATACTCCACTAGTACCTCGTATTGATGATCCAGGCTATTTACAAATACGCCATTTCGGGGTCATCAGAGACAGTTTCATAATATATAATTGCTCGTTTAGAATAGATTATGACTAGGAAACTGACTTATTTGGATGTATGCGAGATTCAGCGAAACAATCAAGATTTCGGGATGACATTAAAAGAAGCTCTGATGACAATGTTTATAAACCACAAAGCTGGCGTTCTAATTGCCACATCAAAATCTCTAGGAGTCATGAACTATAACAATAAATATTATTTAACCGACTCCCACGCCTGTGGCCCAAAAGGTGCAAGTGCATCTGATACTCATGGTAAAGCTTGCGGAATTGAATGTAGTTCCCTTGATGACCTTGTCCGAGTTTGCAAACGTGCTACAGGTTCAGGTAACGTACAGTATACTCTCAATTACATAGATGTTCATATAACAGACAGATTGATGGACAATACAAATAATACTACAGAACATACTTTGCAACAATCTCCTCAAGTTATACCTACAATGAATACACCCCAATCGCACGAAATTGAAATTAATTTGAATCAAAGAACACAGCAACGTCAAAGATTATTAATACCTCCAACTGTTATATCTGAATCTGAAAATGAAATAAGCCCGACTTGTCAGGCCATTGAATCAAAGAACACAGCAACGTCAAAGATTATTAATACCTCCAACTGTTATATCTGAATCTGAAAATGAAATAAGCCCGACTTGTCAGGCCATTCCCGTACATACTTCAGTAATGGCTCCTATCGATAGCGCACAACCCACATAAGAACAAGTATCAGATGTGTCAAACAATGTCAACAAAATTACCAGAAAAAACAACAGATAACATTGTCAATGTGTTTAATAACATTATTGTCAATGTGGCTCAAGAACAAAATGCAGAAGAATTTGCATGGTTTTTTCTGCTGCCGTATGGAGTAAATGGCTTAAATCAACTCAGAGCTATATCAAAATTTCACCTCTTGATTATTTTCAATATCGAATTCTAGGAAGCGATACTAGGTTTCAACGAAATGACTACTTGTTTTACGCTCTATCAATGTTCGAGTACCACAGGGTAAAATCAACGATATCTGCTTGCTGTAAAAAAGTTGAAGGCCAGGATGGCAAGGTCGAAGATGTTCATCTTTATCTTAAAAACCTTAGAGGCTCAGCGGCATATTGGCGTAATGCATTAAATGAACTATTGGCACAAATTCGAGGTCTAGGACCACCAACTTACTTTTTAACCTTCAGTTGGAATGACATAAACTGGTTGGACATGCGTAAAGCTCTTCTTATTGCCGATGGACAGCCAATGGATAATCCACAAGATTTGGACATGATAGCTACGCAGCGGTTAATAGAACAGTATCCTGTCGTAGTAAGTAGACATTTCATGTATCGTTTCAATGCCCTTATGAAATTTATGTCAAACAACAATCAAGTTTTAAATGGTCTTATAAAAGATTACTGGTGGTGGTGGAGAATCGAATTCCAGAATCGTGGCAGTCCCCATGTTCACATGGTAGTTTGGGTGGAAGGTCACGCATCATTCGACACGGATGAGGGTATGGATCAGCTTAATCAAGTGTGTAGTTGTGATCTACCGCCTGAGACATCTGAAATGCACGACCTGGTAAAGAAAAACCAATTGCACAAACATACACAGTATACATGTCATTAAAAAAATCAGAAACATCGACATGTAGGTTTGGTTTTCCAAGAAAAGAATGCGCTGAAACTCGTCTTGTGTCTCATTCATCAGAAGAATTCATTCGTAATGGAGGCAGAATCTGTATTCTGAAGCGAGGACCAGAAGCTGGCTGGGTTAATAATTATAACCCAACTCTTTTAAAAGTCTGGAATGCCAATATGGATATTCAACCATGCGGAACAAATGAAGCCATAGCATTTTACATAGCCAAATATGTTTCTAAATCTGAGCCGACACAGCTTGAAAGTAGTGTAGCTCAAGTAATACGAGAAATTCAACGTGAAGAAACAGATATATCTCGTAAATTATTTAAAGTATGTATGCGGATATTGAAGGAGCCTTTCGAAGGAGGTGTCTGCGGGCGAATGTGCTTATAGACTCTGTCATTTTAATTTCGGGGATAGTTCGAGAAAATTTACGTTTTTAAACACAAGAAAACCGGAACAGAGGTACAAGGTTCTTAAATTTGATTCAAATGGGACAGCTACCGGATACTGCAGTAACATATTCGAACGTTACGAAAAACGGCCTACAGAGCATCCCAATTACGATTATGATAATATACACAGTGCCTTCTGCAATTTGCAATACTCTTTGAACCTCATTATGTTAAATCAAACCAAGAAACGGAAGAATGTGTTGATATGTATGAACCATCAGAAAGGCAAACCAGACAGCGACAAATTACACTTACGGGTAATAGTAAAATGGTTATTAGAAATGTTCCTGCCGTCGTACGCGTACGTGTACCATATTTTGTGGCTGCCAATGACCCAGAAAACTATTACTATAGCTTACTTCTTCAGTATGTTCCGTACAGAAATGAGAACGAATTAATTATTGTTGACTACGATACAGCAAGAGAAGCTTTTCTGGCAAGAGAATCTGATCTCCGCACAACTAACGCACGTTTGGAGATATTTAGGGAGCGTGACAACCAGCTAGAGAATGCTTTTAACCAAATTCATGCTTTTGAAGTTCTGAATCAAGAGGCTCAACAGGAAAACTTTGAAGAAGAGTTGGAGATGCCAGAGCAGCACATGACCGATAGCGAATTTCTGAATGCTAGAAGAGCAATGAATGTTGGACAAAAAGACGCATTTTTGTTCAAAACAAAGAGTATTTCAGAACAGATAAATAATCAAACCAATGAGCGTCTTAGATTGTTCATAACAGGCAATGCTGGGACTGGAAAGACCTTTCTCTGTAACTTATTGAAAAACCAAGTAAATAGGTGTTATGGCAAGCAAGTTGTTAAAGTTTGTGCACTTACAGGGGTGGCAGCACGGTTAGTGGGCGGATCGACAACACACATTCTACACTAAAACTGCCGGTACAGAAGGATGGTAGAATAGCGCAAATGCCTATTCTCACTGGCAATTGACAACATTTCATATTTTTAAGACTATCATTTTATTACTTTTCTGAATTCTGCTTAAAAAGATGAAGTAATCTCTGTTTTTATTTATTTTCTGAGATGATTATTTATTTTATTATTAATTTATAAAAACATACTCATTTTAAAATGTGGCAACACCAAAACCAGAACTTAATGGAACGGTTACTTTAGTCGGTTTTCTTATTAAAAAAAAACTTAATAAATCTCGGTATGCATCTGTCATCTGCCAACGTCAAATAAAAAAATATATTCTTTTTCGCTCTTTGGTTTAGACAACAACCCTATTCAGCCCGTATTGTCTTAGATTGCACTTATTTGATGTATTTTCTTATATTTCTTTAAATACAGAAGAATAAATTCAAAGATTTTTTTTTAAGGTACACGACATAAAGCTCTGTCGATCTCTATATTAATTTCCACCTGTTATAAATATTAAATGTTGTCAATTACTTGCGCCTGATGCGGAAACAGTGGCAACATATTGAATTTTTATTTATTGATGAAATCTCTATGGTCCTATATGAAATGCTGTGTATGCTGGAATCCCGACTTAAACAACTCAAAAACAACGAATTATTATTTGGTGGTATAAATATTTGTGTATTTGGTGACCTAATGCAGTTACCTCCTGTGAAAGGAAATCAAAGTTTTTGATCAACCTTCTAGATTTGTCCCAGCACCGCACCTATGGCGTTGCTTCTCCTTAATTGAATTGACTGAAAATATGAGACAACAAGATAGTACAACTTTCAAAGACCTTCTGAATGCATTACGTGTTGGCGAACTCCAATCAGAGCATTTTGCTATATTATTGAATCGGCTAAACAAAAAACCTACTGGAGAATTTACGATTAAAAAGCCCTACGAATTTATCCCACTAACCAACAAGTATACAATCACAATAAAACTGTCCTCGAACATTTCCGAGCTCGTGGTATAACTATTAACAAAATCGTAGCACAGGATAGTCTAGTAGATTGTACTCGAAAAACTGACAACTTAGATCTAAAGTATATTATACCATCCGATATAAACAAGACAGGAGGGCTACCTAAGGAGCTAGAAATATTCACTGGGGCCAAGGTGATGTGGCGTTACAATGTAGATGTCTCCAAAGGTCTGGTGAATGGTGCCATTGGACATATTACAGAAATTATATGGCCCTGCTTTCGAAGAGCACAAATGTATGACACTGATATAACATCCGTCCGTATAGACTTTGGTAAAGACAGCGTTCGCCTAATTCAGCCCAAGTCTGTGCAATTTCCAGCTAAATATAGTCACGGAACCGCGGAACGAAGAATGCTGCCAATTGTATTATGTTGGGCTTGTACAGTACACAAAATGCAAGGTAGCACTGTCGACTACGCCGTTATTTACTAAGGCTCGAAGCTCTTTGCTGCTGCTCTAGCATACGTGGCGTTAAGTAGGATAATAACATTAGAAGGTCTCCTTATTGAAGAGCTGGACTGTACGAAATTAACCGGCAAACGACCTTGCAACAATGATGCGTTGAATGAGCAGCGATAACTAAAAAATAAAAAATAAATTAAAAGAAAACTTTTTTTAAAAAAGCTTTAATTATCATATCAATTGTATATAATGAGGTTATAAGTTGATATTTAAAATTTTTAAGGAATAAAATATTTTTTCTTTTTAGAGCGTTTAAATAAAAGCTTTTTTAAAAAAGTTTTTTTCTTTTAATTTATTTATTAATATAATTATACAGCAGTCTGTAACCTCTAGACCTAACTAGGTTACAAACGTAACGGTGTGAAATAATCCCAGACAGCAAAGTCACGTCATTATTGACGTGAATTATTGGGCATTTTAGACGTCGCATCACGTGATTGCCAACGTCAATGTTTCACGTGACGATGTCACAAATTTATCGTCATTAATAACGTCACCACGACGATTTCGACGTGATTTTTGACGTAATTTATTTCCATAAGACGTAAAATTGAAATAAAAAAAAACACCAAAAAAAGGCGTAATTCACTTCGTGGGGCAGAAATTGTTGACTAGGATACTACTCGAAAAATTCGTGTCCTACCTACCTATTCAGCTAATTAAAGCTGTCTAAGGGCTGTATAAGATCTTATAGGATCTGTGTTCTACTTGGGGTAGCGATGTAAACGACGTTCTGGATTAATACTTCCTGTAGATACTAAAATTAGACTGGATTTGACCTTGAAGTGGGTGGTGACACGGGAAAAATACAAATTAATTTCGTGTAGGTGAAATGGAATTCAATTAAAAAGTTTTCGATAAAGGGATGCCGAGAAAACATTGTCGCTATGAATTATCACGCTCCACGGGCCACGCTTAGTGTAGGGTTCCGTAGTTGCTCATCCTTCACAAGAGACGGGCTTAAAACAGCGGTTTTAAGCCCGAGGTTTAAGTTACGTGAAAGTTTTCAAGTTCTATAAAAAGGTCGTAAACGCCAAAGTAACTGTAATTACTTATTACCTTCTGGAAGTCAACTTACGTCCTTTTAAGAAAATTATGTAATTTTGCGATAACTCAAAAACGGATGGACCGATTTTGTTCAATATAGTTTTCATTGAAAGTACTTATAAGGCCTCATTTTCAAGAATTTTTCCCTATTTTTTTTTGTTTTCGGAGCGAATATTTACAAAACTACTGACTTTGACCCCTATTATTTTTCACAGACCTATTTAACGACACCCAACACACTAGGGTTGAAATGAAACGAAAAAAAAATTCACCCCCACTTTAGGTGTACCAGAGGTACCCGAAAAAAATTTTTTTTTTAGTTTTTATTTTACCGTTTAGTCGGCGTGATACATACACATACTCATACCAAATTTCAGCTTTCTAGTACTAATGATCACGGAGCTAAGCCGCGGACGGACGGACAGACGGACAGACGGACATGGCGAAACTATAAGGGTTCCTAGTTGACTACGGAACCCTAAAAACGGATCATCGTGTTATTTTTAAATCGAAAGAAATAATAACACTTGAAAAGTAGAGAATGCAGCGTGAGAATAAAACTAATAGAAATTTCAAAATACGGAGCGTCTGATTGGACATCAGGGAGTTTACTCGCGCGTTGTCTTCGAGGCTTATCTATGACAAGTCTACAATTTTAATAGAAAAAAAACAAAACCTTGTCTCACCCGCGCGACCGGGTTAAAAAGACTATTCTAGGGGTTGTAACATATTTCACGACTCGTTTATACATTTAGGAATGTATATACCAGACCACCAGATTATCAACCATCGCCTTACAAAGAGTGCTGGGAATAGAAGAGAAGACGATAATCTAGAAAAACTATTGGTCACTGGAAAGATTCAGGGGAAGAGGCCTCAGGGCCGGAGTCCGATGCGTTGATCCGACCGCATCCACGCTGCACTTGACTCCAACTTCCGCTCTGACACGCTCAAGGTGGCAGAGGACCGAGGAGGGTGGCGCAACGTCATCCGGAAGAAGCTGATCCATGGTGGATGCCACGACCCTCAGCAATGAGGATTACGATGCACGGAGGTGGTACATACAAGAAAACCAATTTCCTTGAACATCTAAAAAATAAATTTTCGCATGGACATAAAATTGCGCCTACTATATATATCATAGCAAAGACAAAAAATCGTTAATGTTAGGTGCAACTAGGCGTTTGCTTTTTTTATTCGTATGATCGCGAGGTAGAAAGATGTCATAACACTCTTTGCTGTGTTAAAATAGTCGGTTAAAACATCCTACAACCATCTGGGTACGAGTGTACCAAAATACACCGTTGGACAAATAATACGGGTCAGTAATCCTATGTTCTCCGATTACTCGAACTCGCTAAAAACGCTCGTTCGCGGTTAGATATTAAAGGACGTTCTTTTACGCTTTTTTTTCATGTCAAACGAGCAAACGAATCGCCTGATGGAAAGCGATTACCGTCGCCCATAGACACCTGCAACACCAGAGGGGTCAAGTGCGTTGCCGGCCTTTTTTTTTTTTTTTTTTTTTTATTTTTTTATTTTTTTTTTTTGGTGGGAGTACGCACGCTCTTTTCTTGAAGGTTTGAAAGTCGTATTTCGTCCGAAAATACCGCGAGCAACAATTTATTCGCATGCAGTCGAGCTAGGTAGGAAACTAGAAAAACGCTTGGACTAATTAGTCCAATTGTCATCAGATTATAGGGGTTGAGGATGAGATCCTAGAGAAATTATTAGTTATTTGCACTGTTGCTCGATTAAAACTACATTTATTATATTTAAAGTCCAATTTATTTGACCAAGCTATATACATAGTATATACGCACAAACACAAAAAAGATAGACCGCTAGTGATACCGAGTGCTGCTATTGGCACGCGAACGAAGATCTCATGTTAATTTCCTGTGAAAACCTGCGAAAAACCGATAGAAAACGTAAAATTCCCGGTCCCATTTCGCCAGAGAACGGAATAAAAAAACCTGTCCCACATTTTCGTTGACACTGACTTAGTTAGCGCACGTAGGGTGTCTAAGCTTTATAGCCCATTCCGAGCCTGTCCCGACATTTTACTGCGCCGTTCGGGACTTAGTCGCGGAATTGTGGACACCGATTCTCCGTGGATTCTAGAGGATTGTCCGTTTTTGGCAAAAGCATTGATGCATTTGTATCCTGAGTTGGCATGAAATGTCGATACCTATTATCATCAAGTGTCCATTGGTTTTTGCTGCCCGCTACATAACGGTAGGTAATGGGTGAGTTCTAAGAGTAACAAATAACTCATTTTGTAAAACAGGATATGTTGACTATACACGTATAGTTGTCATCGTCTGAGATGAATTCATGACTATAGTTCATTTCATATACCACGGCGCGATTTTACTAACCAATGAGAACCATAATGTTTATGCCGTCAATATACCTTATGTATTATTCAATTGTTAGCGCCTAACGACTTTCTTAAGTAGCCCAACACACACCTCGGTGTATTAAATTAACTATACTTAAGTAATACTGTAACAATAAAATTACAGTTGACGACGCGGTTGGCTCAGTTTGTAAGCGCTTGCCTACTGAGCGCCGGTCCTGGGTTCGAATCCCAGCCAGGGCAAATATTTGTGTGATGAACTCGAATATTTGTGCTTGGGTCATGGTTGTTCTATGTATTTAAGTATATATGTATCTATATAAGTATGTACCTATATCGTCGTCTGGTACCCATAATACAAGCCTTCTTGAGCTTAATTTGGGACTAGATCGAAGTCTCTATGCTAGACATAACGTCCAATAGGATCGCTTTTTCTTCATCTCTTTATACAAAACCTATACGCCATAAATAGTTACAAATAACCGTATTCGCCACGAACAAGGCAATATCAAACCAAGCCGGTAAAATGCACATGAACGAATGGAAATATAAGAACGAATGAATGAATGAATTCAAACGTATCATCGATACAATGCCATGGCGCTAGGTTTTACGACGAAAGCCGTTTTACGATCTGCGTAAAAAAGAAGTTTCGGATTTTCTTTTTTTTTTGATCTTTTGATTTATTCAATGCACGACTGGCCGTTTGTAGCAGTTTTCCGTTTGGCTGCTTTATCTGTGCGAAGGTGTTCGAAATATGAAACAATCGAAAATGGAATGAAATCTTCTGCATCGACGAATACTTTTCAAATTGAAAACGTTTTTCGCTATCATTTGAAGGCAGATATTGTAACATTCGTTTTATTAAAGTACGCACCGTATATTAAATTAAATATAAAAGCAATAAAGAAAACTATGATCACCTTTTACTATAATATTTTTTCGAAAGAACTTTTAGACGAAACATTTTTTATGTAAAATAATCATTCCATTTTCTGAACGAAATAATACCTAAGTACTAGGTTTTTTGCCCAACCATATTTTTTCTAGGCTATAAACTGTTTGTTAGTATACCTAAGTATAAAAAGTGCCAGCATATTAACCCTATGTGCGTTTTCTTACAATCCAACACAAATTGCTCTAACAAGGACATTTTAACACGCAAGGTATACAATTCCAAAAACCCACATAGGTAGGTATAGCCCGTATGACTCATAACTTAAGGGCTCAATCTAAAAAGGATTAAATACATCGGTAACTCTAAGGTGCTTAATACCTTTTGACTTGTGCCAAATAGTGGAATTCAATAATACGGGCAGTAATGACATGATTTTGACAGCCGCTCTCAATCCACGCCGTTGTCTGCCCTTGGGCTGAAATGTGCAGTATTCAGGTGATGGGCGTGTTGTTTTAAAAAACATGCATCTATTTATAGTAGGTACTAATCAGTGATAATGTGTAGGTGTGGCTTGAGTTTTAAGGTTATTTATTATTATTAAATGTTATTGCAACGCGGAAAAAAAGCAAATATGGTATATCTGAAACTTATAAGGCATTTCTTTCAATACATAGATAGATACTAAACTTATCTTTTGGGGATCATTTATTTTTCAATTCATAAATGGCCTGCATTCGTAGATTTTTTAGCTGCCATTCGCTTTTTTCACGTGGATGGTGAAGGTGTTCTTGAGTAACTGCTGCTTGGAGACTCTGCTCTGGCCTGCCTCGCGTTGTCGCTGCCACTTTTTGTCGCTCAATTTTTCTTGTCAGACATTTGTGGATCTTCTTCCACAATCTATAAATGAAGATGATGCAGACGATGACAAATATTGTTGAGGTCAGTGTAACTTACTTTGTGTAGAAAAACCTATATACACGGAATATTACCATTCTTACTGAAAGAAACCCAAGCTCTTCATACAAACTTTCACCTCCCACTTTACCCCCTCAAAAATGTTTCATATTTTCAGTTTTTGGGCCTACACGTAAGATGATGTACCTCTGAGGTAATCAGAAAAGCCACGTTTCTCACACAAACTTCCATTTTCCATTTAACCCCTTTTGGGGATTAATTTTCAAATATGCTGAAAGTTGTTTACTTATTTCGTAATTAAGAACCTATACAATCTCTCTTACTCCAAGAATCCCAAGTTTTTCATACAAACTTTTACCTCCCATTTAACCCCTTTAAAGGATAACTTTTTCAAAATCCTGAAATTAGTTTTCTTGTTTTTAGATGGAGAATCTGTATACGCACTTTTATATCTCTTACTTAAAAATTACACGATTTCTATACAAATTTTCAACCCCAATTTAACCACCTTAGGGGATGAATTTTGAAATATCCCTTCTTATTCCTAGCCTCCATTGTAAACTTGATCTATTCTAGATATTTGAAGAAGTTGTTCAGTAGTTTCGGCTCTACGTTGATGAGTGAATCAATCAGTCAGTCAGTCACTCAGGACATTTCCGTTTATATGTATAGATTTCACATGCTTATAAAGGTACTAACTTTCGTTGAGGTCATTTCCATATATGGTACAACATTATGTATCGTATTACAAATCAAGATTATAGATCAAGGTTGTGCTATAAAAAGAGTCTGTTATTTATTTGAAGACGCAGTTGGCTCGGTTTGTAGAGACCTGCCTACTGAGCCGGAGGTCCCGGGTTCGAATCCCGGCCAGGGTAAATATTTGTGCGCTGAACTCGAATATTTGTGCTTGGGTCATGGTTGTTCTATATATTTATATATATAAGTATGTATATCGTCGTCTAGTACCCATAACACAAGCCTTCTTGAGCTTAATTTGGGACTAGATCGATTTGTGTGCGGTTGTTGAATCATCTGTGTGAATCAGCTGGGTCCACACACCCCACCACATATTTAATGTAAAGAGCCTTATGACTTAGTAAGTAAAATCATAACAAAGCTGACTCATCGTAAACTTAGACGAAAACAAATGAGTCATCTTTGTTTATGTTTTGATGCTTAAGGATCATTTTTAAATAAATTCGAAACTTTACATAATCATTACTCAGCCTTCAGCTAACCACTTATAAACATCTTGTAGTTTAGTGTCAGTGTAGCTTAGTACCATCGGTCCGCGATTTAGTGTTAATAGACAGAGACTCTATATTAGTTAAGTGTTGATTTGTTTTAATTTCTACTCCGATCCTTTGTTTTTTGTTAATTTGTGTTAAATATATTCCCGATTAATTACTTCGTTTTTCTTTTCGTCTTTCGTCCGTTTTCAGCTTAGTTTCTTACGCCTATCCTTTACAGTCCGTTCGCTCCGTACAGCTCATCCCTGAGCTTCGGAGTTGCCCTTGTAGACGGCCATCGACGGACGCGGTTGTCGTCTACAGCCATGTTTGCCATTTTTAGGGTTCCGTACCCAAAGGGTTAAAACGGGAGACGGGACCCTATTACTGAGACTTCGCTGTCCGTCCGTCCGTCCATCTGTCACCAGGCTGTATCTCAAGAACGGTGGTAGCTAGACAGTTGAAATTTTCACAGATGATGTATTTCTATTGCCGCTATTACAACAAATACTAAAAATAAAATAAAATAAATATTTAAGGGGGGCTCCCTATACAACAAACGGGATTGGTTGCGTTAACTTTGCACCTCATTTGTATGGAGCGCTATACATACCAGGTGTAAACTTAACTTAACCACTTAAGGATGGAAAGTGTTTATACGGAACCCTCGGTGCGCGAGTCTGACTCGCACTTGACCGGTTTTTATTGTTTAACGCCACGTCATTGATACTTACCAATACCATAACAACTCAAATAGCAGCAGCACCTATGTACAGTAACTATGTGGATTATTCCATGTAGTTCATAGGTATGGTGGACAGCGTGTGGGTATATCTCCTGATTATGTTATTAATATTAGAGCAGATCTACACGCCGTTGTCTTTAATGGTTCGTGTACCCTAAACTCGAAGCGCATTACTGTGGAAACACACGATAGCTAATCTTATTTTAATCGCGGCGATTCTTAGATCCGGAACTGTATATTTAGTCTTTGCTTCTAAAATTGGTTAAAATTGGTTATGTGGTTTAACGAAGTTTTTGGTTTAGGCCCAAATTCAATGAAGCCTATCTACAATACAGCACAATCAAGCAATTTATCAGCCTCATCACTAGAGATGCACAAATCATGTCACTCAAAATGAAGGAGAACGATTTATGTGTTTAGCTCTCGCGATTTATATACTCATTTAGTTTGTTTCCTTAATTTCGTTCAGTTATCTAAAGACTCAAACTGCTTCGTCATATCATGATACTCATTTCGTACATGTATTTCACTTTGTTTAGTGGTTCATTTGAATGATGTGTCGTAAGAAGTATTAAGAAAGTATGCAAAATGACGTAGCTGGGCAATTCTCCGGGCCGAGCTATTTTGCTTGACTTCGGTGGTCAATTTTATTTTTCATATCATTCGTGACTTCTATACTATTATAAAATCCTAAATATGTATTGAAAATAAATTTTCTATGGAGGGAGGTCATGATTTCAGGAAAAATCTCGATAGCGTGATGCAGCCTGATAGTTGTTTTGTATGGACACGCGTCGCCGTGCCAACCTGGCGCCATCTGTTTTAAAAAAAACCATTGTCCTCGCATCACGCCGAAACGGCTGGATAAAAAGCTACTAATTTTGGTACAGGAATAGCTGAACATCCAAAGATGGTTATAGGATACTTTTTATTATGATTAATATTTATCTTTGAAAACATAAATTCCATGAAATATTTTCCTTACAATGTGTAAACCTTATAATGACAGCGTTTGTGATTTTGAATTTAGAACGACGCGACCCCCGCGTGGCTCTTACGTGTACAAAAACTAAAAAGTATGAATTCGACATAATACCTCCGCGCGGCCCACCGGTATTAACAATAAGGTTAAGGTTGTTTGAGGCGTTGAGTTACGGAAACCGTCTTAGTTAGATAGAAAAGATGGCGCCAATTATCGACCAACACAGACGAAAATATGAGTGCAGTGTTCGTTATAAATTGGCTCATGCTCAAAAAAAAACATACATTTCTTTAAATGTTTACAAATGAAGCGAAAACTGAAAAAAAAATAAGCATTTCTTTAAAAACACAATTTGCAACCATAGGAACTAATTAATGCTCTTTTATTGAATATGCAATTATATTCTTCTGTAGTTTGTAAGTATTGACCATAAAAAAGCCCGGAGACGCAATAATAAATGTTAATGAATAAAAAAGATTTTTTAATGCCATTTTATCGAGTGTAATTGAAATAGAAGTATTTCGAATGAATTTAAGTTAATTAAATACATTTTTAAATATGTTTTACCAACCAACATTTAGAACATTAGGCGCAAATTTTTGTATTGTTTGTGTTTGGCCTAACTTACTTCAGGAAAAATATTGATAGCGTGATGCAGCTTGATTGTTGTTTTGTATGGACACGCGTCGCCGTGCCAACCTGGCGCCATCTGTTTTCATAAAATCCTTTGTCCTCCAATCACGCCGAAATGGCTGGACGGATTTTAACCATTTTTGGTACAGGGATAGCTGGACATCCGAAGATGGTTATAGGATACTTTTTTTCCGTCTACGGTAAAGAAAAAATACGCGAATGAAGTCGTGTGCATCTCATAGCGTCATCCATTAGCGTCGTGAATTTGAATTTAGCACCACGCGTAGCGTACCCCGCGGGGGGCCGGCCTGCGCTACCCACCGGGGGACAATAGCTCTGAGGTTGGACGAGTCGCCGAGTTACGGACACTGGGGCAGTAGATGGCGTTAGTGGTACACGAAATGATAATTTTATGAAACAAAACTGAACACAATTTTGTTATTATTAATTTCTCGATGCAACAATGGGAACTACCACGCTATTATTGCATATAAAAATCATGTATTTACTCAGTAGTTTATAAATATTGACCCTCTTTTCATAAACGTACTGAGACGCGGAGAAAATTTGAAATGAATAAATAAGTTGTTTTTTACTTTCTTGAGAGACAATAATCAAAATAAAATTATTTAAAATCAATTTTATCCTTTGACGTATAAATATTTACGGAAAGTTAATGAAATATGATACGCGCATAAGTGCTACCAGTAGCGCCATCTGTGAGCTTTAAACAGTAGTTTTCCCTGAGGTGCCGTCCGCAGCAGAGTTTTCGCAATGGCGAAGTGAGTGGATTGGTCTGTAATTTGTGTATTGTTTTACTAGCTTTTACCCACTGCGCTCGCGTTAAAACATACGTTCACTATATGACTACGTCTACTACGACCTCTTACACAAATTTGAAGTTAATGAGTGATACATTTAAATGTTATTACTATGTACAATTAATTTCTTTAATTTTAATACAGCTGATGCAAAGTTTAAGTTGACAGCTCGAGGGCCGTTCAGCGTCAGTATGTGTTTAGACAAAATATAAACAATCTCAAACAACGTTTGATTAAACTTTTAAGTATTTTTAAAGAGATGGTGACTAACAGAGACGGGAGGCAATAAGAAAAAAAACAATCGTACAACGGAAAAAAGAAAGCAAGGCTGATGAAACTTAAGCAATACGAAGAGATGGTATCGAAAAAAACGGGGGGCTCGGGGGGCGGAGCCCCCCGCTCTAACAAAATACTACATGCTAAAACTGAAAAATTCAAGTAGCTTTGATGAAAGGCTAAGTTACCTGTAGATATATGGTGATCAAGAAAAAACAAAACCCTAAAAGGCTAAAAAGAAAGCAAGTCTCATAAAACTTTTAAGTATCCTGAAAAGATAGTGAACTAAAATGGCATAGTGCTCGCATTAAGAAAACACAAAAACTTAAAACGGAATCGAGAACGCAAGTCTGATCAAACTTTAAAAGATTCTAAAGAGATGGCGACCCAACCAGACGGGAAGCACGAAGAAAAAACAATATCGCACAACGGAAAGAAGAAAGCACGCCTGATGAAACTTTTAAATAACACGAAAAGATGTTATTGAAAAAAAAATGTATAACATGCTAAAACAGAAAAATAAAGTCAATCTGATGATAGGCTAAGAAGTTACGTGTAGATATGGTGATCAAGAAAACACAAAACCTTCACTAACGAGTAAGCAAGTCTGCACAACCTTTTGAGTAACCCGAAAAGATAGTGAACGATAGTGGCATAGTACTCGCATTAATGAAACGGAAACAAGAAAGCAGGTTTGACCAAACTTTTAGGTATTCTAAAGAGATGGTGACTAACAGAGACGGAAGGCACTAAGTTAATTATACCGCAACACGGAAAGAAAAAACCGGCCAAGTGCGAGTCGGACTCGCGCACCGAGGGTTCCGTACAAACACTTTCCATCCCTAAGTGGTTAAGTTAAGTTTGCACCTGGTATGTATAGCGCCCCATATAAATTAGGTGCAAAGTTAGGTATTAAAAAAAAAAATTATGGTTTTCGTAATTATTCCTTTATCTATGCTATAAGACGTTGCTTCGTACCAAATTTCAAGATTCTGAGTTCACGGGAAGCACCCTGTAGGTTTTGATTCCCTTGCAAGTGTCGAAAATTTGCGGCATAAACGGCTTTATTTTTTGATTGCGTTGGCTTAGAAGTTTGATTTTTTCACAGCTTCAAGGGACAGTAGACCTGAGTAATTGATATAAATTTCAGCTTCATACCTCCACGCGTTCCTGAGAAAAAGGGTCTTGACAGACGGACGGACGGACGGACAGACGGACAACAAAGTGATCCTATAAGAGGGTTCCGTTTTTTCCTTTTGAGGTACGGAACCCTAAAAAGCAAGACTGATAAAACTTTTTAAGCAGCACGAAGAGATGGTATTTAAAAATACAGGAGGCTCGGGGGGCAGAGCACTCAGAAAATGTCATTTGCTAAAACTGAAAAATTCAATTAAATCTGATAAAAGGCTAAGTGACCTGTAGATATGGTGATGAAGAAAACGTAAAACCTTAAAACGCTGACAAGAAAACAAGTCTGATCAAACATAAAAGCAACCTGAAAATATATTGAACTAAAATGGCTTAGTGCTCGCATTATAATACACAAATCCTTAAAAACGGAATCAACAAAGCAAGGCTGATCAAACTTTAAAGAATTCGAAGAAGAAGAAGATGTGGTGACCAAACCAGACGGGAGGCACGAAGAAAAAACAATATTGCACAACGAAAAGAAAAAAGCAAAGCACGACTGATGAAACTTTTAAGTAACACGAAGAGATGGTATTGAAAAAGACGGGGGGCTCGGGGGGCGGAGCCCCCCGCACTTAAAAAATGCAATATACCAAGACTGAAAATTATAAGTAAATCTGATGAAAGGCTAAATGACCTGTAGATATGGTGATCAAGAAAGAAAAGACAAAACCTTAAAATGCTAACTAGAAAACAAGTCTGATCAAACTTTTAAGTAACCTGAAAAGATAGTGAACTAAAATTGCATAGTGCTCGCATTAAGAAAACACAAATCCTTAAAACGGATTCAAGAAAGCAAGTCTGATCAAACTTTAAAGGATTCTAAATGGGGATGGTGACCAAACCAGACGGGAGGCGCGAAGAAAAAACAATATAACAAACGGAAAGAAAAAAGCAAGACTGGTGTAACTTTCAAGTTATCTGACGAGATAGATAACAAAAATGCAGTAGTGCTCACATTGAGAATACATAAACCTAAAAACGGTAACAGAAAAGCAATTCTGGACAAACGATTAAGTATTCTAAGGAGATGATGACCAAAAAAAGCGGGGCAGTAAGCAAGACAATATACCACAACGGAAAGAAGAGAACATGACTTTATTTAAGTAACCAATTGAGACAGTGCACAAAAATGTCGGAGGCCTCGCATTGAGAAAACAAAACAAGAAAGTAGAAATTGAATCTAAAATGAACAAGGAATCATGTCCGTGAAAGCATTCAAATATTCCAAAGATACAGTAAACAAAAAATATGGGGGGCTTGTGTTATGCCAAGCCAATGCCAAATGCCAAGTTATGCCAAGTGAACGTATTTTTTTTAACGCGTGCGAAGCCGCGGGCAAAAGCTAGTTAATATATAAAAACGGCCTAATTTAAAAAAATATTGGTAGCAAAGGCCCTCTTCTGAACTTAGTGGTTCATAAGATATTTAAGATTTACAATCACCGAAATCAAAGGCTCGATACTTCAGAGTTTTCGATGTGTAGCTCGCTGAAATGACGACCCTTAGAAATATTTGTAGTGTCAGGCTGTTGAGGCATAATACCCTGATGCACCAGTTCTACGAGATGGGTAAACCATGTGCTAAAATGCCAATGAGATGCCGGTGAAAGCAGCCTAACGAACAGAAACCCACCGAAATGAGTAAACAAGAGAAGCACAGTCAGAACTATGCTGCATTAACAAAATCACGATTATAAGCATTGAGGAACCGATTGAGGGGCATGGCAATATAGAAATAATGTAAAACCAGTTGGTTTCATCGTAAAAATTGATAGCGGTGGCAATTTTTACTGACTTCAGTGGTCAAAAATTACACCGAATCAATGGAAATCAATTCCACTGATTTCAAAATTTAATGTTTTTTATCGATTTAAGGATTACTAAAAGTAATATAGACACGAACAAATTATTATGGACTTACATTCTCCCGGAGATAGTTTATTCACTTATAAAATTGCAGACACATAATCACTGAACAACACAAATTGTTCCACCGAATTCAACAAAACACGTAACCAAATCCACCGAATGACGAACGAACCCACACGAACTCTACCTACAAGCCATTGAGCCGACGTCTACTCTCGGCGGCGGTGAGAACACAACTGAAGCTAGTTGCTTGTGAGCTGCGGGTTTCTAGTATACTTCTTTAAGGCAGTGCTGACGTGTTTTAAAGTTTACGCTGAAATCACTAGTTACCCTCGGACGCTCCGAAAAATAGTTTTTATTTAAAATGTTTAGCAGATAAATTATATCTATAGGAACAAAATGATTAATAAACTAATGCTGAATACGGGAACACATTTGAAATCATAGTATCCAGACCCAATATCCAGTTATGATTTTTTATTTCAACAAATCTGGCAAGCGGACGCTCCCAGTGAACGTCAATTTTTGTAATAACTTTTTTTTGCCATGTTAATGAATTATCATGAAATGTTTACATAGCTCGCCAGACGAAACAAACCGTTAGGTACTAGCTTGATTTTATTCAGAAATATTCGATGGTAAATTTAACCATTTTCAAGCCCGGACACTTAAAAATGCCACTCCTGAGAAATGCCCAGCTATTGGAAAAATGTGACTCATCTAAAAAAAAATTGGGCAAGTGCGAGTCCGACTCGCGCAGGAAGGGTTCCGTACCATAATCTATAACAAGTTTGTTGTATGGGCCCCCTTAAATATTTATTTTATTTTATTTTATTTTTAGTATTTGTTGTTATAGCGGCAATAGAAATACATCATCTGTGAAAATTTCAACTGTCTAGCTATCACGGTTCTTGAGATACAGCCTGGTGACAGACGGACGGACGGACGGACAGCGAAGTCTCAGTAATAGGGTCCCGTTTTTACCCTTTGGGTACGGAACCCTAAAAACGACAAATCATTGTTTGACGTCATTATTTTATTCTATAAGTATAAGATAAAATAAGCGTTTATTGTAAAAACTGTGTACAAAAGGTCTTACATATATGTCGACAATTTGCCCATTTCGGACGTACAATTAGTGATTTACATTATATTAATAGAAAAAATAAATAAAATCAACATTGCCACATAAAATATTCATTATCATCATCATCTTGAGTTGTGGACCATCTTCTGATTTATAGATTCTGGCAAATGATTGTATATTTTGACATAATTCCACTATGTCAAATAGCATTATTCAGTTCAGTTCATATTGAGTTGTGAGTAGTTGAGAATTGCGAACGAAAGATATACTGATAAAGTGAGTTGCTATATCCTTTTGCAGTTCATCTGCGCTCAGCGACCTTTGACAATATTAAATTTTATAGGCGATATCGCAAAATTAGATGTAGATGGCAAATGCCATTTCCACTTTAACGATACCTATGGCATCATATTATATTATCTCGAATATTACGTCTATTAAAATATTATAATACTACGGAAAGTTCTCTTTTCATCGTTGAGAATTATGATTTATTACTTGTTTGTCGAAAATACGAGGCAATTATTGTGAGGCATGACGACACCTCCGATCGACACCTGTGTGATTTAATGATTTTGAACGAACAAAGGGCCTTGCAATTTGCGAGCGAATTTCGTATGAAGGCGAACACGCAGCGAGTACGCCGCGACGCTTACATACTGACTATTATTGACTGGGCCCAAACACCTGCCGACGACGCAATTGTATTTGTCCCGTCTACATTACTCTACGAAGGCCGAGGAGATCGTAGAGTATGTACGTGTGAAGACCGGAATTATCCTGAGGGTCGTGAAGGAGTCTCGCCACAGAGTGAATTTTAATTCTTATGTGTTGGGGGTTCCGACTGACCAGCTAGCGTCCTTCATGAAGGAAGAATTTTGGCCGAAATGTGTTTTATTCCGGCGTTTCCGCGGTCGGCTACCCCACGCTACACCACGGACTTACGCAACACATCGTGACCTAGTTGTTTAGTATTTTAATATTTAATATGTATGTTCGATTGTAAAGTATTTATCTATGGGCCGTTGATGCCTGAAATAAACGAACTCGCAAATCGCAAGTGTGATAAGGGCCAAACATGTGCGCTCAAGGATAAAGTACTAATACCTAAAGGTCGGTTTGATGCGCGTAGTGAGCCCGTCTCGCTTATTTACCTAGTAAGAAAGTAAAACAATAGTAGTTTATGCAACTGCTACATAATGAGAGGTCTTAAAATACGAGTGTGGTTTTATAATAGGATCACACGAGTGTTTTAAGACCTAATTATGTACAGTTGCATACACTACTTTATCTATACACATATTCATAATCATTATCATAGATTTTCTTTTATGAAAAAATGAAACACTCAGTCCTGCCAGTTAGTCCGCGAGTCAGAGGAACACATGAGATGACTCGCGCGGCGGGGGGATAATATATTGATACTGTAATAATGACCTGGACGTGGCTTCGGTACTGTTATGAAATTTACATCTCTGATTTTGGTCGCTGCCAAGTAATGTAGGTCCTTACCTATAATATCTGAACTTGTTATAGGAATTTAACAAGATGGTTTAGATAAAGTAAGTTTCTGTCACAGGCACGCCTCGTTGTGAAACCGTGTGTTTTCTCTACAACAGTAGAAATTGGTGCACGCCAGCACCGATAAACCGGCCTAGTGCAGTAACTGCTGCATTAACTGCCGCTGCCGACGGCGTGTTTCGTAGTTAGCGCACTTTATACCTATTTACTAATAAGTGCTTATAATATGGAAATAACTTCATAATCCTCTTGTAGCGATATGTACCTATGTATAATATAAATATAAAAATTGAGTGCAAAGAAAAAATAAATTGTGCTCACCTGTGAATCACGTCGGGGTGACTCGAACCCACGGGGCGTACGCTTTCAAATTATTTTTACTCCCGACGAATAAAGAGGGGTCCTATATGTTAAACTTATAACACCCCTCTCCTCACAGACAGACACACATATACACATGTTAAACTTATATCTGTGTGTCTGTTTGTGGCATCGTAGCTCCCAAACGGATGGACCAATTTGAGTGTGTTTTTTACCACCACCATTTTTACCAACATCAAAAAAGTTTTTTTTTATGTTCGTTACCTCAGAACTTTCCACTGGGTGAACCGATTTTGAGGATTCTTTTTTTATTTGAAAGCTGGTGCCTACCGTGCGGTCCCATTTTTTGGTCTAGTTCTGACAAAGAAATCCATGAAAAAATCAGATCAGTGTTATTTAGTAGGTACGACTTCATCGCTTTACGCGTCGAGACACTTGATCCAATGGGGCCAGGGTGTGCGTGGGCTCCACAGAGAGCTTAGTAAGCGCCAGAGGGAGGCAACATGGGACCCACGCGCGGCCAGTTTTCTCGTGCAAAGGCTTTCCAAAGCCATACAGCGCGGGAATGCTGCCTGCGTCATGGGCAACCTACTGAGGGGTCTTAGTTTTATAAATATCTTTTTCTCAAACATGCAATGAAATATTGGCTTTACGTTCCTTATAATAGGCTCGGAAGTATAGCTTTTTGGGCGCAACAACTCGAGAGGACTGTAAAGGGATTTCATGCTGCTTTTCAGGCTTAGGCCTGCAAAGTAACTTTTTTTTGGTTTCAACAACAAGGTCATACACACAGCTGGCTGGTTTGACAAAAAGCAGGTTTTGTTTTTAAAGGTTGGTTGTTAGACTAAAATGTCCTATTTGTCAATTAATAAAATGTTGTTCTTTGAAGTATATTTTTTTTATTTCATTGTATGTTTGAGAAAAGCACTATAAAATAAAAATAAAATAAAAAATGTTTATTTCGGACTATCAAAAATCCATATGCTGTTGTTAGTAGTTAACTTAAACTCTATGTTAGTCTATTATGTGTAGCTCTAGTAACAAGCGTAGACCTGTTTTAGCGCATATCGGGAGGGCCAGTAGTACAACCCGGGGGCACTACTTTGCCTTCCCGATGACTACGTCTACCCAGTATCTCGTGAGCGGGCAGTCGAGACGATCGGCCAGTATACTCAGCATGCTGTTGCTGCTACCGCGCACGCGTTTGAGAAGCGAGGCTATTCTTTTTCGCCGGATCGCAAAAAAAAAAAAAAAAAAACTATACATGCCTCGTCGTGAAAACGGATTCCCGGCCTCGTATCACTATCCGGCCCCGCTCGCACGCTCGCTCGGCCGTATATACCTACTTGGCCGGAAATCCTCATTTTCCCGGCCTCTGATGTAATGTACTATTTCTCAAACATGCAATGAAATGTCTTCATAACGTGCGTTATATATTAGGCTTCGAAGTATCATGTATCGGGCGGAACAACTCGAGAAAACCGTAAAGGAACTTCATAAAAAATTGGAGGCCTAGGCCAGGATTTTTTTTTACCTAATGTGTTATGAACAAGCTAAACAGCTGAGTTATAATTTTTTTTAATGGTGCTTTTTTTTTGTTCATTTGCTTTACATGCCTTAGCCGTGAAAAAGGCTTGCCGGCTTCGTATCACTATCCGTCTATACCTACTCACCCGGCAAGCCCATCTTTCCCGGCGTCTACAGTAATGTACTATTTTGTTATTTCTATGTTTTATTTTTGACCTATAATAAATATTTTAGCTATTAATTTTTTGAATATAAACATCTTGCAAATCGTCGAATTAAACCCATGCACTTTAAACAATTACCAGCGGAATTTGCTTCAATCCCCATTCATAAATTAATAAGCTACAAAGTATAAATGCAATTCGCTTTATCAAATAACGTGAAAGGTGTTTTGTAGTCCGGGAGCCGACTGCTATATAAACGGTAAGTTATTATGCTTCGCGCCGTAAAGTAGAAATGGCGTTGGATGCTGGATTTAATTGTCTCGGGATTATGGTGCCGTATTACCTTTGTTATTTATATACAAATTATTCGTTTTCTAATATCTAGCAAGCGTATAGGTTATTATGAATTGTGTTGTTTTAGTGTTATTTCTCGTATGATTAACGCCGAAGAAATCTCAAAAGTAAATGTATTTTTTTTGTGTATATATAAGAGTATTGTAGAAATGTATCCTATGTAGCACACACTCCCTATTTACATCAGTCTGTGTTGCGCTGCTCTCGCGTTTTGCTCATGAATGAGAACTACGAACGTGCGAGTAAAAGTTGTCTGACTGCTCCGTTGGTCGAAAGGCTGTAGACATTTTGCTGGTCACCCAGTGTAGACTCACTACGTGCTACGCACGAATGGCGCCCTACGTATCCGTACGCACCTGGATGCTCAGATCCGCCTTTCGCGTTTCTTTGCGCAATATCAGAATCCCAAGACCAATTGCCTCGTATTTTTCGCAAACGATAAATAAAATACAGTTCTCTGGAGACTTTTCGGAAGATTAAAGGAGAAGATCCTTTTTTAGTATTTTATTCTGTGTTTGTAGCATGTTTTTGTATCCATATTATAATGTGAGCGATAGTTCTATAATTCGAATATATCTGACTGTCATGGTAGCATTACGTTGCGTTTTATGGTAAATGTTTGACTTTGTCTTTTAAATAAGACCAATTCGAATGCACATACATAACATACCCCGTTTCTACGCGATTTTGGACGTTGGGTGCAAACTAAACTCAACTGCGTAGCAAATTAAGATATTTAGATATCAGAGAGCAACGACATATGCATGTCTATTATGACGAAACACCCATTTCTTACCTCTAATTGGGGTGCTTCAAACATCGAGAACATATCCTAATTAGATCGATCGATTGATCTGTCTTTGTCTCTTTCAATAAGACGCGCCGAGACAACAATCGCCTACTAAGGAGACAATTCAATGCCTCGCACACTGATATCGAAAAAGGATCATGTGCAACGATAACGCGCTTCAATGTTCAGCTCTCGGTCTATTGATTAAAGGTTAGATTTCACTGGGATTTTGCTTGAAAGTTGTGTTTCTTTGGGTATGGTATTGGCATTCAGTGGCTTTGAATGGTCTAATTCTTAGAGGATGCGAGCGTGAAATTGCTAATGAGCAGAATCTCTTCACTATTCAATGGCGGTGGAGTGTTTTTGGTACCGTTTCCTTAATTACTTGAATATGTTGGAATCTTGCTAGCTTAACGGTTATATAAGGAACAGAATCGTCCAATAGGTGCTTTATGGTTTATGAAACGAGCCGAAGGCAAGTTTTTTAATGCCTAATTATGTACAGTTACATACACTACTTTATCTAGCCACATATCATAAGCCTCCATGATGCATTCAGGAGTCGCACATTATGACAAATATTACCCGGTAATAGCGGTAATGAAGTTTTCTGGCAGCTGTCATAGTTTACTTTTAATTCAGAGGCAAACTAGAGTTGGCCCCAACTATCATATCGTTCGATATCGTACTTACGTGCGACATTTGCATCATGGAGGGTTTATGATATTTGGATAGATAAACGTTTTTAAAAATGCTTTTTGTTGCTGTAGGTATACATTACAATATAAATACTCTTTATTGCACACCTCAAACACATGAAAAATACAACGTGAGAACAATAGGCAGAGGTAAACAACAGGCGGTGTTATCGCTAAATAGCGATGTGTTCCGGACAACTTTTGGTTTACGAAGTACCTACTTAACACTTTCGCTTACAGTACGTCCACAGGCGTAGAATAATGTAGGCTTAGCAACGGGTCAGCACTGTCAGCGATAATGTTTCATTTGATTAAGTCACGGAATCCAAATGAACGACAACACAAAAAAATAAAAGCAATAAACATCTATACTGACGGCGCGCAGGCAAATATGATGCCGGTTATTAATAGTTTGATTTGATTATCCGATTTTCTGTGTAATTTAAACGGTTAATTTGATTTTAAGATTGTAAATCGTAATAGTAACTAGTGTTGTTTACATCAATGAAATAGTTGAGGGTAACTTTAGATAATGCTTGACATTAATAAAAATGTTGAAGGTATATTGAAATAAGAGCGGGGCACCCCGAATAGGGTAGTAGGCAGACGCCAATCGGTGACGGCTGGTCACTTGACGGACAGCTGGGCACGAGTGTGCATGCATACTAACCTATTGGCTCTCAATCAGTGTTTATCTTGTTAATCTTTCTTTATTTTGGTTCCGATTGTGTTTAAATAAAACCAGTGATTGTTATTTGTGATTAATAGTACATTATTGCCGAGGCCCGGAAAGTAGGGGATTGCCTGACGAGGTGGTTTGCAAGCCGAGCATCGCGAGGCTTGCAAAAGATGCGAGTCAGGCAATCCCCGTTTCCGCCGAGGTTTATATAGTGCTTTTCTCAAACTATGTGAGGAAATAATAAAAATACACTTGCAAAATAACAAGTAATTTAATAGGATTATCAAGAAAAACGAACAACAATCATTTAAGTACACAAAGTAGAGGTATGTTTGTTTTATTCTTTCCAATAGGCTGCCGCGTACACTTTCCCTCCTTATAAATTAAGAAAAATCGATTTATATACTAGTGTTTGGGGTACGAAGTTCTATGTATATATTTTCGAACGATATTGAGGTATTCACCGCGGATGACAAATACTCGGTAAAGTTTTGTTTTAGTGTCGCACAATTTGACAATCATAGATTGGTCGTGGCTTTCGATGTCTTCCATGGTCATATTTGTAAATTGTTAACTGCGGCTCGCTCCGTTTAGTCCCATGATAAGGGCAACCTGTAAAGAAAATATATTGAATTACAGTAAAGCACACACTTAACTAAAACAAAAATAACCAGTTCAAAATAGGTACATTTTATGATAAAACTTTTACCTTAACAGCCAAGTAGCGTCTGGTGCTCCCTTTAAAAAATTGACAACATTTTCTCCAGTCAAAACCTTAAATTTCTTGCTTTTATAACCATCGGATTGTCTTTTCAAAATGTTGTCAGGTTCGTGTAGAAAACGAATTTGCATGTTTGCTTTCTTTCCATAACATAAATTGGTCGTACACTTGATAATATTTATCTCTTAATTTAGTAGGTAGCATTATTTATTTACTCGAAAATCATTTACGCGCAAACGCTCAATAGCAATTAAATAAAATTGTAATTTTACCGCCTAAACTTACTTTTTTCTTCTGACATCTAAAAAAAACATAACTTGCACGAACTGTTAAACATACTTTACACGTTCCTGATTCCACCAGCTGACTATTCGCCCGCTCGAATGGCGTTGGATGTAGTCGGGCGCCAATTAGAAACAAAGTCCAATCTGATCAGCTTGCCAAAGTTTGCGAATGTGTGAATGCTACTTAATGTTAAACGTGTGGTTGTCATGGCTGTATGAGATTTGTTCTACGCCGATTTCAATTTATGTACAGTACCTATGAAATTTTAAAAAGTTATGGAAGCGGGTGAAAATGGGTTTTCATACATTTATTTTTCCCCGAGGGAGCGAATATTTTTTTTTTTTTATTTCATTAGTAAAAATGAGGCTCTTTGCGTATTCTATTTTCAAATGGGAAGTGAAACATTTCCGAGCATGTTTGAGAAAAGTGATTTTATTTCTGTGTTTCTGGCATCTTGACTCCATAATGAGTGATACTGATGACGGACGTTCTGTCGATCGTTCTGCTGCCTTTCTCGGTGCTTCTATATCAGAAGTTGGGATAGTACCTACGGGCCACTGAGCGAAAAGATGGAACTCGAAGCAAACACAATGAATCAACCAAAAATTTGTGGCTACTCTTCGAAATACTACGAACCTGGCGGCTCTAAATCAGGGAACAGAGGCATTAAAACACAGCTAACAGCGTCACAGATACGAAAACGTATGAAAACAAATGAAGTTTGCACTGTTTTAATTGCGAGAGAAACGGACATGAAAAATTCGATTGTTTACTTCATATAAAAGAGAAACCACCGGGGCTACAACTTACCACCTCGGCGACAAAAGCCAGCAGTCAACAGCAAACCACATCGAAGATCGTTATTTTCTTCAAGAACAGCGGGACACATCGTCAGACGTTGCACTAGTGGAAGTGACCCAGAAGCGACGGAGATCTACAAGCGATGCGTGACACCGACACATTTAAAAATCGCGTCAGGTCAGTCGTTAACTGGTCACTAGTATTCCGATATAGTGTTAACAAATAAAAGTGTAGCCAGATTCGGGGGTAGACTTGAGTTAGACTTATTCAGTTTAGTGGGTATTTGTCAAAAAAAGTATTACTAATCATGAAAGAAAGTTTATTGCACGTTTTTCTAACGATTGTTTTCGTAGTGATATAATATGACCGAACGTGAAATTTTGCTACAGATTTAGTGTTGATTAATATGACCACTACGCAGTTTACCATTATTAAAGTTTATCATTTAAAAATTGCGCTATGAGGGTGCATCAATCATACACAGTACTTAGTAGTAGGAGCCGCTGCTTTAATAATCTACCCTCTGTTCATGATTTTCCAATTGTTCTGTAGAATTGAATTTGTTGACGTCTTGAATAGTTTCTTACTCGGTGTACTTTATTTGGCGTATAGTTTTTAGCGCCTGTAACTTCCGTATGAGCTGGTAAGCTTGAGATTTGTTTAAACGATCCCAGTGTTACTTTTAACTGTGGTGATCGCTATAGCCTAAAATATTTAAACTGGAGAGACTAATAGGATTAGGAAAATGTTAGGACACAAGAATTTGAAATTGAAGTTTGATTTATCATTTTCACTGTTTCATAATCTGTAAAGTCTTGGTAATCCAAAAATTATCATACAAAGTAAAGCTTGTTATTTAAGAGCAAATAATGATTGAATTAAAATATTTTCTTGTATCTACTTCGTGGATTAGATGTTCTCATCGTATCAATTTAAGTGTAACTTTGTTAGATTGATTTAAGTTTCCTTTTTTTTTGTTGGATTTAAGGTTAGAATGACCGAGCTTTGTGATACTGTGCTTGGAGTTTCTGTTTCAGGAAAAACTACGCGAACTTAGCAGCAGTTATCACCGACGCCATGGGTCGTCTGCTTCAGCTGCCACGGTACGAGTCGTGACGGAAAGAACTGCCAGGCCAGCGACAGGGCGACTTCACTGAGAAAAGAGTTAACGTGTATGGCGTCGACACACCATATGAGGCAATCTGGTGAGAAGTTTTCATTTTGTTTCGATCTGTGACGTAGGCCTTAAAGTGGATAATTTTGACAGCTTAGAGACTGACGTAACCGGACATAGACTTAGATTCTGTTAGAGAGCAGTCGGCACGAGACATAGAAAACTAGTGCTTCTTACGATAAAGGCAGGTTCGATAGCACCAAAGCCAAAGTTAAAATAGAACCTACAAGTACGCACACGAGCGCGTGCGTGCTATGCCAGTGTTATGTTCCATTAGAGTTGAGCGCCGGACTAGAAGGCCCTATTAATGAGGCTAAGACAGAATGTGCCGATGACGGCGATGGTTAGTAATTGTGATTTCAAATACCATGCTTGCTTGTAATAACGCCCCCATCTTTGTTTATGTGTAACACCGTCACGTAGGCGTGACAACGATGGGCCTGCGTGGATCCACCTAGTATGTGTGACACTCACTAGGCCTGCGTGGCACCGACAGACCTGTGTGGCTCCCACTGGCCTGTGTGGCTCCGATTGGCCTGTGTGGCTCCGACTGGCCTGTGTGGCTCCGACTGGCCTGTGTGGCTCCGATTGGCCTGTGTGGCACCGACTGGCCTTTGTGGCACCGACTAGCCTGTGTGGCCCCGATTGACCTGCGCCTGACTAGCCGTTAGCATACATCTGACCACTGTGTGTGGTAAATATTGGGTCAGGGTGACCGAGTAGTGAATAAAGTCAACCATTGTCTTTTACTTGTCCGCAGATGCTGAAAGTGTTGAGGCACATACATCTGCACACGAGGACGTGTAAATACGCAGGACGGCCGTGACGGCGCGCAGGCAAATATGATGCCGGTTATTAATAGTTTCATTTGATTATCCGATTTTCTGTGTAATTTAAACGGTTAATTTGATTTTAAGATTGTAAATCGTAATAGTAACTAGTGTTGTTTACATCAATGAAATAGTTGAGGGTAACTTTAGATAATGCTTGACATTAATAAAAATGTTGAAGGTATATTGAAATAAGAGCGGGGCACCCCGAATAGGGTAGTAGGCAGACGCCAATCGGTGACGGCTGGTCACTTGACGGACAGCTGGGCACGAGTGTGCATGCATACTAACCTATTGGCTCTCAATCAGTGTTTATCTTGTTAATCTTTCTTTATTTTGGTTCCGAGTGTGTTTAAATAAAACCAGTGATTGTTATTTGTGATTAAAGTGATTTTATTTCTGTGTTTCTGGCATCTTGACTCCATAATGAGTGATGCTGATGACGGACGTTCTGTCGATCGTTCTGCTGCCTTTCCCGGTGCTTCTATATATACTATTATAAAATTCTATATTTGTATCGAACATCAGTTTTATATGAAGAGTTGGTTTCAGGAAAAATCTTAATAGTGTGATGCAGGATCGTCTTTTGTTTTGTATTTTTCAATCGATTCTCATGAAATTTTGTGAGAAGGTTCGATATGTATTGCAAGGTGAATTCTAATTTCGTAAACAGAAATATGTGTTGCTTAATGTTTAACTTTTGTTTAAACATGTGGACGTGACAACACGCAAAAATATGTAAACCTGTCATAGACCGTACAGAACAAGTCTTGTTAAATAGGGTACCCATAAAGCTGGTGTTTTTGCTATTTTAAATTATTATCAATAAAGTTTAATTGTTTGCTTCTAGAGTTAAAACAATGAATTTGCCTTAAAATACTGCAATAGAAACAAAATAATTATTTACGATTAAGGTTTCACCCTGTATATTACATATATAATTTTTTCATCGATTCAGTTTTTCGAATTTTTTCATAACGTGAAAATTAAAACCGGCCAAGATAGCATGTCGGGCCATGCTCAGTGTAGGGTTCCGTAGTTGCCCATCCTTCACAATAAATAGGCAAATTAGGTACGAGAAAGATTTCAAGCTCTATAAAAAGGTCGTAGACGCCAAAGTAACTGTAATTACTTATTACCTTCTGGAAGTTATCGATTATACGCGCCAGATTGAGCGAAATCTTTTAATGCAGTATGGCAGTTAACTAATATGTGTAACGTTCGAAGTATAAGGACACCGCGCGGCACTAACGTCATTTTAAAGAAAATTATGAAATTTTGCGATAACTCAAAAACGGCTCAACCGATTTTATTAAGTATAGTTTTCATTGAAAGTACTTACAAGGCCTCATTTTCATGATTTTTTTCATATTTTTTTGACCCGTGGTTTAAGAGTTAGAGGGGGGGACGCTATTTTTTTTCTTTTCGGAGCGTATATTTACAAAACTGCTGACTTTATCAAAAAACTATGTTTTCTAACATAGACCCCTATTATTTTTAATATACCTATTCAACAACACCCCACACACTAGTGTTGGGTCTAGTAGGGAATGCAATCGGTTATTTTACGTATGAAAAAAAAACGGTTATTAACCAAAACCCGGTTATTTTCATACAAATACGGTTAACCGTTGCATTATTCCCTACACAAGTACCTAATGTAGTAAAGCACCGTCAACAACAAATGTTGAGTTAAAAAACCCAACCTTCGGAAAACAGCCATAAGTGCAAATCGTTACATAGAATTACATAATTTTCCGTCTGACCGAAATGAGATAAGACCTTTTCAAACTAGTGACGATGTGTGGCATATCCGGGTTTAAGGTATAAACCCGGATATAAAAATTAATGTCCTTCCCACTTTCTTCATCTATATAAACGCCGGGATCCGCTGAAATCCGGGCAATAAATAAATTCTCTACACTCCGACACGCTCCATTCTCATTCACCTGGCCTGTCGTTCCACTTTGTTAGACAGAGAGAGCTCAGGTTATAGAAAAACCGGCCAAGTGCGAGTCAGACTCGCGCACCGGGGGTTAGTACTATTTTTTTCTTTTTTTTTTTTTTTTTTCATTGGGGCAAACGAGCAAACGTATCGCCTGATGGAAAGCGATTACCGTCGCCCATAAACACCTGCAACACCAGAGGAGTCACAAGTGCTTGCCTACCCGGAGGACGAAGATAGAATGCCTCTATGCTAGTAATTTCACCGGCTATCTTACCCCCACACCAGAACACAACAATGCGAACATTGCTGTTGATTGTGTTTACTAACACTTATCGCATCTTAACTAGCCGGGTTAAGTTCAGTTTGATTAAATTCGGGTTAAATTTTTCATACCCAGATACAAATGAGGTGCAAAGTTAACGCAATCAATCTCGTTCTTACTGTATGGGAGCACCACTAAAATTGTATTCTGTTTTATTAAGTATTTATTGTTATAGCGGCAACAGAAATACATCATTTCTGAAATTTTCATTTGTTTGGCTATCGCGGTTGATAAGATACCTACAAATACACTAGATACAGCCTGGTGACAGACAGACAGATAGCAGACAGACAGACATACAGACGGTCAGACGTACGGACGGACGAACGGACAGTTATGTATGTATGTAAACACAAAAACAAGAAACATGTACAAAGACGAACTTATCCATTTAAGGGATCTCTTCCAGTTAACCTTTGAGTAAATGAGTGCTAAACACAAATGTAAACGGTAGATTACCAAAGCAACATGTACAATACGAAGGAGGATAACACTAATACTTACTCATGAAAATGCAAAAACCAAAAGAGGAAAACAGTCAATATAATACATATTATGTAATATCTATATAAATATCAATATCATTCAACAGAAATATAATCATAATTATAATAAAAACAGCAACCTATCATTCGTTTGACAGCCACTATCTCTTTAACTTCCCCTTGAGCGATACTATGGACTGCATCTGCCTTAGCGCGGGAGACAATTTATTCCATAATTTCACGGCGCGCACAGCAAAAGACATATCGTAAACATGAGATCGATGAGGTGGGATAGATAAAGCTAGATTCGCACTTGACGGCAGGCGATGGCCACTACCATCCGCCATGTAAGAGAACTCCTCTGCAAGGTAAGGAGGAGAAGAAGGAATGAAAAGGAAATCATACCAAAGACAAAGAACATGTAAGTCTCTGCGCTGACGGATCGGAAGCCATCTAAGTTTATTTACATCTTTATCAGATAATTTTATGCAGCGTTTTTGTGGCAGTGCAGTGTCGGAAATGACTATAGGTACAGTCCGAGGCGCAAGCGACACAGTGACGACCGCAAGATTGATCAGATGATTTTCAATATATGGTCGTTTGATGATTGGGTTGGTGAAGCGACCCTCCTCTCATTTTGGTCTCTCCTCTTGCGTTTCGTGGCTAGAGCCTGAAACCAACTTTCGTCATGAGCCTTCCAGCCTCCGGTAAAGGACGCTCTCCATTTGCTACGCTCGCTAGCTAAAGCATCTCAATTACCTAGCAGAGCTGATGCCAAACGTAAGCATGTCGCGTTGTGCAGTCCTTAAAACGTAACATGGGCCTCACCACACTTCTCTTAGCAAAAGGTGGCAAAAGCAACTTCACCCAACAGGGTGCGTGTGAACATGCCCCAGCCACCACAGTCTATGCTGTATAAGCATTGCGGTAATGCTGGGAAGCTGCGCAACTTGCAACACTCTCATTAGTGACCCTGTCTCGCCAACTGATGCCTAAAATAAATCGGTTAGTATGCCACGAAGGATATTCCCGGGACCACCCGGGACTATCATATTAAATTATTCCTTTGTTTGTACATCGAAAAATTACATAAAATTGTTAAACATGTCGGGCGGTCCGTGATACATCTCCAATCCAATGCCCGCGTATTTTTCTGTAATATATTTATTTAATAGAAAACTTGAGCCTTCCTGCTTCTGGCACATGTGTCTTTACACATTAAGCCCATCTGGCATATATGGACACCTTTATTTTTAATTCATATTTATAAAATGGGTAGTTTGCACAAAATGTAACTTTGACACAGAAAAAGTGTGTTTTTCTCAGTCAACCCTTGACAATAGTAACTGAAAAGCTACCGAAACGTCAGGGAGGCTCAAATGATTAATATACCCGTTTAAATTGTTTTATTTAAATGAGTGATAGTCATGGAAACCGAATAAAATATTACGAAAAATCACAAAGTTCAGTTGTTTTTTCAGAGCCGTACTTTGTGAATTTACCCTGCCATTTCGAGGCAGGATAAGCAACCTGTCTGAACTCCCACACGCTATCCCGATTCACCTGTCTTTGTGACACAGCCGTGGTCGAGTGCAGATGAGATCTTATTATAGATAGGCAATCGATCTGATATCCTTATTATGCGGACGGTGAATGCCTCTTTGTGCCTTTGGAGACCGCGGATTTGTTGAACTGAATGGATTTTGTTTGATATAAGCCCTGAATAGAGCCACTTACAGCCGCTGAATAAGGATTTAAGAGGCTAAATACGATTAAATATAATCCCACCAAAAACATTCTGTAAAAAACTAGCCAAGTCTCGATGGAGCTGCTTGTTTATCTCTAAAAAGTAATGAAATCTAGACAAAGTCATACCAAGTCTAAGGTTCCTTACTGCGATTTCTTTATTATTATAGTTAATGTTGTGTGACTAGGCCGTTGAAGGGTACACCAGTATGGGCTATTATCTCGCTTAACAAACATAGGTAGTTACAACAGATATAACATTACGTGTAAACAAAATTGACTTATAGCGGTTCTGGCCACAGATTGGTGCAATGGTGTCATGGAGCACCTGGTTTTGTACCCTTGTGTACCCTTCAACGGCCAAGTCACACAACATTAACTATAATAATAAAGAAATCGCAGTAAGGAACCTTAGACTTGGTATGACTTTGTCTAGATTTCATTACTTTTTAGAGATAAACAAGCAGCTCCATCGAGACTTGGCTAGTTTTTTACAGAATGTTTTTGGTGGGATTTCACTTCTTTTTGTAGAAACGTGGGCATATTGTTTTATAACAACCTGCTAATTCACTTTAGCAAACCTCACGAAATAATAAGCGAAATCAACGAAATGCAAATAATCCCTCCTAATCCCTAGCTAACGTTTCCAAGCGCAGTAGAAGAATGTCGTAAACGACTGTAACGCGGCCGGTTGCCACTTCGCCATATAAGATTATCGGAAAAACAAACGACGGCGCGTTTTAAAATACAGTCAGCGCCATCTAGCGACGTGTGCGGCGGGTATCACCGCCACTCTTAGTCCAATGCATTATATTTTGACCAAATTTTGAGCGAAATTAATATTTTCGTGTAATTTGTTTATTTAATTTGTGTAATGTTCGAGTAGAATAAAGTTAATCGTTCGACTATTTCTTCTTGTAAACTTGTAAGTATAAGTATAAAATCCAGTCTAGTCTTGTCCAGAGTTTTCCTTTAATTTTATTTATATTATGCGTATTAAAAGCAGAAGGGGAGGCATTCGCCCAGCGGGTACGTATTACAATGCCGAAGTTCAAAATACCGAATATCATAAGACCTATATGGACGGAAGGCCGAAAATTAAAATGACGAATGTTTATTTGACCGAAAGTTTAAAATCCCGAAAGAACGTTTGATCGAAAGGATGAAATACCGAATATTATAATCCCGAAGACTGTAAACACGAAGAATGTAATCCCGAAGACTGTAATCCCGAAGACTATGATCCTGCCTAAAGGTTGTAATCCAGAATATTATTTAAACTCTCGAGAATTATCTCGTATTTCTGTAGTCTTACAGATTCTAATGTTTATTTTATACAAAGAATATTAACCTAAATTACGACCTACTTGCCTACTACCACACCTCGGACAGTGGCGATCAAATGTATGAAAGAAACGCGTTGCTACGCACACAGTCTAAGCTCGTGTAGGTGAACGCGTACCATGCTTGTGTGAGTGAGATAAGACATGCTAGGGTTGCCGCCATTTTGAACGCACGAGTCGGGAACACAATGTGCAGTAATATGAGATGACCTTGTAATAGCGGCGTCGAATTAATTTTGTGTGCACTGCTTATAATTAAACTAATGTTAAACTACGATTTCTAATTCCGCCCGCGTTCAAATTCGATAACTTCAATGACTAAAAACTCATTGCGCGAATTAGGAAGAAATAAGGATCATACATATTAAGCTGTAAGGTGGGTATCGAAGCTCGATTTATACAAATAGTTTCCTATTTTGAATCAGTATAAAGGAAGTAACTAAATTTTTGTAAGGAAATTCAGGCCGCCAAAATATTACGTAAGTTGAAAACATGATTTTTTGTTCATATATATATTGTGTTGTTTTCAGTGTGATCTGATAGGTTTAGGTCGAAAACGGATAGGGCAAAAAAAATACTAAACATAAGTACCTATTGTAAGTGTATTGTAAGTTGGTTTTCTACTAAAACATAAAACACTTTGAAAATAACTGGGTATGTACTTGTCTTGATTCATCCAATGGGAATCTGTAGAACTTTCTTTTATTTTTGTTGTTTATAGAGCTTAAACAACCGTACACAGCACAACACACGCCCATTACAAAAGCATTTGTTTAATATTTGAATATTATACGTGGCCTCCGCTCTGCGCACCGCGTCGTCGCGTCCTTGCCAGCCGGTAACTGCGAGGTAACCGAGCGCGGGTGGGCGGCACTTTCGGTGGGAGGCAGGGAGTGTCCATACTGTACGTTAGTACTCTTTATTATACTGTGCTACTACTATACTTACTATTTATAAGTGAACTCTTCTGTGGAACCGATCTGCTCCGGCGCTGTGGGATGTGCAGCCCCTCCGCCCTAGTACGTTAGTACTCTTTATTATACTGTGGCCCTAGCGTAAGAAAGTGCGGGCATCAAGCGAGTCGCGGCGGCTGAGGCTGGTCGCCCAAGGTGACTAAAAAGCCGAAGCTGCGGAGGCGAGCGTTGACAGCTTCGGTTCCAGACAAGTTCGGTTCGGTTGGCAGTCCATGACAGAATATTTTATAATATCGAATATTTAGTGTCATACTTAATTTCCCACTTTCCCAGACTCTTTCCTTTTCTTAATCGACTTGCCACAGAACCGAAGCTGTCAACCCCGATTCCACGTGGTCTTGTCTGTCCTAACCCTAGAGTGTATATAAAAGTCCGGAGGCGCGGAGGGAGGGCAGCCCCCGGCCGCCGTAAGAAAGTGCGGGCATCAAGCGAGGCGCAGCGGCTGAGGCTGGTTGCCGAAGGTGACCAAAAAGCCGAAGCTGCGGAGGCGAGCGTAGGTGCCGCACTTTCTTACGCTAGGGCGGAGGGGCTGAACATCCCGCAGCACCGGAGCAGATCGGTTCCACGGAAAAGTCAGATTAGTTTAGTGTCCTGACACTTTTAAAGTGCTCATTGACTTTCGGGATTATAAAATTTAGAGATTTTAAAAATTTCGTGATTATGAAATTTCGACATTTTCAACTTTCGATTTTCTGAAAATAGGTAATTTGAGCTTCGGTTTATCGAATATCGGCTTTTTGAACTTTCTGTATTTTGACCATCGGTATTTCAACTGTAGGTATTATGAACTTTCGGGATTTTAATACGTAACCCGCCCAGCTGTGGGACGCTATAGGCTAGATTAAAATAGATGTATCCCACTACGCTGGATTTTTGCAATTACAGTCGATTTTTTTATGTACCAATAGTAGAAGGGGGCATTACCATATCTCTAATACAGCTGAGACCAGCTGAGGGTTCTTCATCAAATAAATAATAAATAAATATCGGACAACCTCACACAAATCGATCTAGTCCCAAATTAAGCTCTAGAAGGCTTGTGTTATGGGTACTAGACGACGATATACATACTTATATAGATAAATATATACTTAAATACATAGAACAACCATGACCCAAGCACAAATATTCGAGTTCATCACACAAATATTTGCCCTGGCCGGGACTCGAACCCGGCACCGCCGGCTCAGTAGGCAGGTGTTTACAAACCGAGCCAAACGCGTCGTCAAAATACTTCAGACCTTGGATTTTTGACATCAAATGAAGCGGCCCACCAAGTTGAATATTAAAATACTTAAACGGGTTTACTCACGTCGTAGAAATCGAATAACGCTCGACATGTTTCGAATCGGTACGCGATCCATCATCAGGAGAGACGATCAGTCGCGACGGCGGCCAACCGAACACAACAAGTTGAATATTTTTTGTAAAGGCGGTATGTCGATCTCACGTCGATCTCTAATAGTTTGGTTGGGCTCTTGTGTTTTCTAATCAGAGTACTCCAGATCTTCGATTATCCTAGTTTTTAGGGTTCCGTACCCAAAGGGTAAAAACGAGACCCTATTACTGAGACTTCGCTGTCCGTCCGTCCGTCCGTCCGTCTGTCACCAGGCTGTATATCAAGAACGGTGATAGCTAGACAGTTGAAATTTTCACAGATGATCTATTTCTATTGCCGCTATAACAACAAATACTAAAAATAAAATAAAATAAACATTTAAGGGCTCCCATACAACAAACTTGTTTTATGGTACGGAACCCTTCATGCGCGAGTCGGACTCGCACTTGGCCAATTTTTATAGTTTTCGCTTTATGTGGCCATTAAACCCTAACTCTGTACCAAATTTCAGCTCTCTGAATTTATGGGAAGTACTACTTCTTTACTGATGATCATGAGTGAGTGAGTGTCGTAAATGCGAAACTTTGCTTTCGCTTAACTTCGGAACTAAATGACCTACAGACTTGAAATTTTGGATTTTAAGTATGTGATTATAGCTTACTGGATGAAGAAAATTTCTGCGTTCTGGTCTTATCCAGAGGTGCTCAAATAGGGGCCTGCAAATGCGGCGAAATGGTTCCAGTAAAGGATGGTACGGCAGTGTTTGCTTCGCGCTCGACTTGGCGGGGGCACTGCCGTGCCCCCCGATGGCCTATTTTTATTCTCCCTAAAAGGTTGAGTTTGAAGTGTTTTCTGTTTGCGTTTGTTGAGGTTATTTCAGCCTCATTGGCGCTGGGTTTGTCTAAATAAATATTTAATTCTTAGATCACAATGAGATTCGAGAAATGATAACAGGTGGGTTTACTTTAATTGTCCTTCTCTTAGGGAGGTATAACTTAAGAATAAGAATAATAATAATTTTATTAAAACTTTCGTGAGACATATTTAATTATTGTATTAAACGGTTTACACTCACGTGAAATGGTCAGGAACGGCCCTTCATCAGGGACGGCTGCCCGTACACCGCCGCGGCAAACTCGTCACTCGTCACGCGGCGGTGTACGGGCAGCCGTCCTTGATGAAGGGCTCCATACGAGTTCGAAACATGTCGGGCCGTTCCTGACAATTTCACGTGAGTGTAAACCGCTTAATACAATAAGAATAATAATGATTTATTTTGTAATTTAACTACTTAATAATTTAACATTTGGATTTTTTTGTAACAAGAAAAAGAGTCTATCGTAACGTCTAATTGTGTGTGTGTGTATGTGTGAGGTTCGCGATGCGTAGTGAGGCCTTCTTGGCTCGCGGCACTTCCGCCAAGTTTCGCGCAATACGAACAATAACTTCGAAGCGTTTTCAAACTTGGCCGATGCACCCGTTATCGTTATCAAGAAACAGAATAACGTATCGTCTGAATAATGGAAAACAATCTCATTTTATGTTTCTGACTTTGTCCAAGTTGCGATAGGGTTGCTAATGAAAATATAAATACCTGTTCTAATAAAGCCTAACTGAATCAATCTTTTGAGTACTCCAAACGGAGACGAGACAGACCTCGCCTGCAATGTTGGGATGAGTTGGACTCCCTTTTGAAGCAATGGCCAGAGACTGCACAAAATCGGGAGAATGGCTGAAATTGGGGGAGGCCTTTGCCCAGCAGTGACACATTATAAGCTGCCAGTAATAATAATGACCTCCAAATAACCTATTTTCTTTTTATTAACATAGATTTCGCAAATGTCTTCAATCTGTCTCTATATAATAATTTATTAATAGGTACTTTATAATCCAAAGTGTTAAATTATAAATGTGAAAGAACAGTGCCGCTAATACGGCCAAACCTAACTACCACTGAAGCCTACATTTTTCCCGAACGCGATGACAAAAAGGATCATTTTCCGCCCTCGAGGACAAAATCGCCAGTGAATTCCTCGCAATATTAACCCTTTTCCCCTCGCATATGTCATGCGTGTTGTACGCAGCGAGGAACCCGTAAATGGCCAAATGAGCCAATTACAGTGAGCGAGAGGCAGCCCTGGCCAGACGCTCCTAAATAAATAATGTGGCATTGTTCGGGACAGTTAAGAGACCGATATGGCATCTTAAGTTTAGCCACGGAGGTGCGTTAGCGACGGAGATGATCGAGCTAGGGTACGTACTCGCATTAATTTTTGCCAGCGTGGAAAGAGGCAATCGAGGACATAAACAAATAAACACTTGTGTCACATCATGTGATAATTTCTCTGTGAGATCTCACGTCATATGTTTACGTTAATCGGTCTGTTAATGCAACTTGGAGGTTTAACCAACGTTCATCAAAAAATTACATTAAATTAGATTATGAATTTATAATGCAATTCCCCTGGAGTTGAATTAAGCCTGCTTAAGCTAAACCACTTATCATTAGACGGGCCGTACGTTTGCTTGCCATCAACATGGTATAAACATAAACAAAATGTTACCTGGTCTGGCTTGGGTATGGCGACCTGGGCGTTTGCTTGGCGCCGCGGCCTAAAATCTTGATTAATCCTAAGTCCGGGCTTGCAACTCGCCCTAAACGCTGAGAAGATAAGCGGTGCTCTTGTGCGTAGCTATGACGAACAATGAGAAATTATCGACGATATTAACGCGATCTAACTGTACAGCCTTTAAAGGTATATACTATCTGATACTGACCACTACCTTGGACACTCCGATAATTCCTAGATTTTTCCTTAAAATAAGTAGTAACTTAGCACTTCGAGGGCCTGTCGCGTTAGTTTCTCATTGTTCTAAAATCAGTAGCAAAGATCCCAAATGTTTTAACCTCGCACAAATCGATCTAGTCCCAAATTAAGCTCAAGATGACTCGTGTTATGGGTACTAGACGACGATAGACATACTTATATAGATAAATATATACTTAAATACATAGGAACAACCATGACCCGAGCACAAATATTCGAGTTCATGACACAAATATTTGTCCTGGCCGGGATTCGAACCCGGGACCGCTGGCTCAGTAGGCAGGTGCTCTACAAACTGCGCCAACCGCGTCGTTAAAATAAGTCCTACGTAACTTAGTTATTACAAAGTTTTTCCTATTTCCATCCATCCATTTTGTAATCCCATTGATGTGAATTTTCTTATAGCTTGTAAATTTTAGTTTTCTCTTTTTTGTACATGTTAAATTATAATTTATTGAAAACATTAACTATTATAAACTAGTATAATGATTATGTATTGTGAAATTTTTAATTTCCGAATGCTTTGCATGTCGTGTTTTCGACTGAATACTGATACATTCAAACATCCTGTGTCATCTTGTACCTTACGTATTCTGGCAAATAAATACATTCTATTCTATTCTATGCCACTTTTAGTAATCTCCGCGTTTTTCCGTTCCCGTGCCGCCATACACGGCGGTAAGTGGTCCCTTTACATTTTAAGCAAATCGAAAAAGTTGGAGCGCCTCTGATTGATGCTTGAGCCCGATCCGCTCCACTTTTATAAACATTGCGCTCAAATTTACTCGCCATCTTTTTTAGGCTTTTTGGGCGATGATTCAGAATACTCGTAATAGACAGATTAGATTCTTTTTATCAATATTCATCATTTTAAAATATTCATCATCATCATCATAATTATCAGCCGGCAGACGTCCACTGCTGTACAAAGGCTCCACAACGATCGGTCTTGCGCCGACCTCATCCAATTTCTGCCCGCGATCCTAACCAGTTCGTCGGTCTACCTTGTTGGGGGCCTTCCCGCTGCGTCTTCCGGCCCGCGGTCGCCACTCAAGAACCTGTCTGCCCCAACGGTTATACGAGCAATGTGACCCGCCCACTGCTTCTAAAGTTTGGCGACTGTCTGAGCAATATCGACAACCTTTGGTTCTCTTGCGTATATCTTATCATTTTGGATTCGATCCCGCAAGCAAACTCCGAGCAAAGCTGGCTCCATTGCCCTTTGAGTAACTTTGAGCCTTGTTAAGGCTCGTTGTGAGTGGTTACCAAATATCTTACGAGTATATTATACCACTATTATGGTTTTCAAAACTATTTTTTTATGTGTGTAAATTAACACCACATTTACACACCACATTATTAAAACGTTGGACCGGCAATCCAAAGATACCGGGTTCGAGTCCCGGTGTGGACCACGAATGAGCCCAATTTAATTTTTATTTGCGTCTTGATCTTCGTATCTATAGCAACCCCTCTTTTTCGTCAGAGGTTAAAACACTTGCGCGATTTTGAGCCGCCATTGACAAACGAAACCATAATACGGGACTAGTTTCGCATGCTCCATTTTGACCTATTTTCTTAAGTAATATTTTTTTTAACAAAGCGGGTAGAAGATAATTACCGAGTAGTTCGGCTGTCAATACAGCAATTATTTCCCCAGTTAATTATGAGAACTGCGAAACTCTATTACCGAGTTTTTAGGCTTAGTTCATTATCGGAACGTGGCGGAAATTGTTCGTGGACTGACCGTCGAAGAGTATTTGAACCTCTACCATCCTTTGTTATGTTTTATGTTACTTATGTTTTACAAATAAATAATTGCTTACTTACTTCAAATCCTAAATTGGCATTGTCCTTCTCGTCATCATAAAATTAGTAATCATTGCGACCTTTTCCATGTTTTCTGGAGTAAATTGGGTTCTGTTTCAGTATTTGTCGAATAAATATAGCCGACAAAAAATCCACCCAAGCGAAGTATGTCAAAAGCAGTGGTAGGTATAAAACTGTTAACTGTTTTTGAGCATAAGTACCTACAATGACCTCAAAGTGTAAACGCACATACTAGCTTCAGCATTTAAAAAAACAAATGACACTGCGGGAACTCTATAAAAGTAAAATTATGAAATCAAAGATGCGGTGTGATGACGTAACGATGTGATAGCTCAGTTGAGCACTAGTACATCGGAAACGTATACTAAACGATAGGGTCACAGGTTCGAGTTCTGCTTACATTGCAGTGAATCATTTTCTTTCATAATGTGATATTCGGATTCGGAATCGTCGGAAATTAAGTAGAAATATCGGAAAGGATTATTATAAAAGTAAAGTTAGAAATAGACATTCGATAGTTATAGTTGCACTGCTCACATTATCTCTGCTTCGGATTGACTAATAGAGAGTGATTTACGACATTAAACCCGCCTTATGTATGATATGCTTCCTTTTGGGCATACAAATCTACAGTATTTAATTTACGGTAACAAACATACCAGATACTTTAATAAGAGAATTTGTATACATATTCCTTCATAATGAAAGCCCTTAGGCTTAAACTGATTACAATAATTGACTTATAATTGTTCATTCTCATTAACAATAAAGAAAATAATTCACTGGAAATGAAATCCATTACGCCGGAGCGAAATGGAATTTTATGGGGGAACCTAATTGGGAGGCAAATTAGGACGTGCTCGTATGTTTGCGCTTAACCGGATTAAACCGGTCTGATATAGCCGTTGTTGTGAAGTACAGTCAGTTAATAAACGGGGGTATATAATAGTACATTACTGCAGACGCCAGGAAAGATGCGCTTTCCGGGTGAGTAGGTATAGACGGATAGTGATAGCCGCGAATCCCTTCTCACGGCTAAGGCATGTATAGTGCTTTTGTCAAACATATACTCGTATTATGCAATGAAATAAAAAATACACTACTTAAAAAGAAAAAACAGGTGTTTACTCTGTTCATGAACACAGGCGCCATGTTTAAAAAAAATACTTCCCGGCTTAGGCTTTTAATTTAGTATGAAATTCCTTCACAGTTCTCTCGAGTTGTTCCGCTCGTAATACTTCGAAGCCTGTTATATTATAACATAACGCACGTTATGACGACATTTCTATGCTTGTTTGAGAAAAAGTACATTACAGCCTAACAAGTGTCGGTCCGGCCCAGAGATAGGGTGACCAGATATCAGGAATTTTACTGACATGTCAGGAATTTTAGACATATGTCACGAAAGCGGCCGGAAAAGGGAAATGTCAGGAATTTTACTGACATGTCAGGAATTTTAGACATATGTCAGGAAAGCGGCCGGAAAAGGGAAATGTCAGGAATTTTACTGACATGTCAGGAATTTTAGACATATGTCAGGAAAGCGGCCGGAAAAGGGAAATGTCAGGAATTTTCGGCAAATAAATGAAACCATGGAATTTTATACACTGTAAACTTTTATTATAATCCTAATAACAAAAAAGGTAAAGCCACAAGTACTTTGGAGTTTCATAATTATCTTTTTACCATATAAACATAAATCAATCAACATTGACAAATTAAAGAAATAGGACTCGTGTCAGGAATATTGGCCGAAAATCAGGAATTTTGTCAGGACTTTTAAAATTTGTATCTGGTAATAGTGTGGCTACTAACAGCTTTCACATGACAAGAGACCCGAATCTGATTCTCAAGGACTGTATAAAGTTATTAACTTATTAATGAAACTATTAACATACCTATCACGAGTTCTGTTGGGCCCATTAACCGTTCCGCTTTAAACGCGCCGTAAATAACGTCAGATAGGTAATCCTGCCCGATTCTATTAAGATATGTTTGTGTGCCGTGTTAGCTGGCCGCGTCAGTTTGAGCGCTCCCTGTACAATGGCCTTAAGAGGCTCGTCTCTTGTTGTTTATGCATTCGTGGTGTAGCGTTAACATCTCTCTATTAAGATACGTTTGTGTGTATTACCAAACGCGTCACTTTGAGCGCTCGCAGTGCTTCGTCCATAAGAGGCGCCTTCTCTTGTTGTATACATATGCATTAGTGATGTAGCGTTAACATTTCTCTATTTAGATATGTTTATAGTGCGTCACTTTGAGCGTTTGCTGTACAATATGGCCTTAAGAAGCTCCTTTTCTCTTGTTGTATATGCATTAGCGCCGTAGCGTTAACATATCTCTATTAAGATATGTTTATGTCTATAAACAAGTGCGTCACTTTGAGCGTTCGCTGTACAATATGGCCTTAAGAAGCTCCTTCTATTGTTGTATATGCATTCGTGGTGTAGCGTTAACATCTCTCTATTTAGATATGTTTGTGTGTTTTAAAAAGTGCGTCACTTTGAGCGCTCTCTGTACAATAGCCTTAAGAGGCCCTTCTCTTGTTGTTTATGCATTAGTGGTGTAGCGTTAACATCTCTCTATTAAGATATGTTTATGTACATTAACAAGTGCGTCACTTTGAGCGCTCGCAGTGCTATGTCCTTAAGGCTCCTTCTCTTGTTGTATATGCATTAGTGGTGTAGCGTTAACATCTCTCTATTAAGATATGTTTAAATCCATTAATAAGTGCGTCACTTTGAGCGTTTGTTGTACAATATGGCCTTAAGAAGATCCTTTTCTTGCTGTATATGCATTCGTGGTTTAGCGTTAACATCTCTCTATTAAGATCTGTTTGTGTACGTTAACGGGGCGTGCCACTTTGAGCGCTCATTGTACTATGGCTTTAAGAGGCTCCTTGACTGTTGTTTATACATAATAACTAGCGTAGCGTTTGTGCGTATTAACAAGCGCTTCACTTTGAGCGCTCGCTCGCTGTACTATGACTTTAAGAGGCTCCTTGACTGTTGCATATACATATTAGATGATCTAGCGTTAACATTTCTCTAATGGGATGGGTGTAGCATTAACGTTTCTCTATTAAGATATGTGTGTGTGTGTGGGCCTTAAGAGGTTAATTGTCTGGTTGTATTATGCATATTAGGTGGTGTATACCGTGTTGGTACATTCCCGCCATCGAGGATCGCCATTCGGATATAGTTTAGCTAATATATATTTCGCTTTCACTTCAATGGATGTTGTCTATATACATATTTCTATACTATATATATCGTCGTCTTGTACCTGTAGTAGAAACATTGCTTAGTTTGGGCCTAGGTCGATTTGTGTAGATTTAAAAATTATAGATTGTCTCTTAATATTCATTTATTTCATGTAAAACCTCAACATAAGATAACCTTATCTGCTAAAAATATTTGTAATATGTGAAACTTCTTTATTAGAAAAATAGGCGTATTTATTTTTAAATTCTACGTGAGATTAAAAAAACAGTTTCTGCCGAGACAGATGAGATTGTCGTGCTATATATTTAACTCCTATTACGGACCACTGATGCCCAAAAGAAGTACTAACTGGAGCGAGTTCATACCCTAAAGTAGATACAACAGCCGAAAGCTTCTGAATTCCTAAAGTCTAGGGTAACTTGCAGTTAGAATCTAGAAAGAGACTGCTTTAATAATACTTGGTCACAAAACACGAAAGGCCAAGAAATATTTTTTTCCCGGTATATTAATACTTAACAAGAGGCACTGTACCTATTATTACTGAAATGGATATTTTGTTAATTTTTTCTTTTTTTTCTTCAGTCCACGTGCCGAAGCTGAAGTAGTCAAGTAACACAGTGTAATTCGAGAGGGAAAAGAATTACAAAAAACAATAAATTAGTCGGAAGAAAACTGTTAGTACAGCCCTCGCTGTGACGACGTGCCGAATGCCGCAACGAAATAGATAATAGGGTTAACCGGCCACGTACAGACTCACCCTTTTGATCTTAGTCGGATATCTTTGTTGGCTTATAATGCATATGAAACGGATTTACTCACGTTGAATATCGTTTAACATGTTTCGGATCGGCGCTCCTAAGGATGAATCGTGAACAGATTCGTAGCATCTCGAGCGATCTTCGACTTGACAAGGCAAAAAATTGCCCCGATTTTAGACACTTAAACATTGTTTACGCATTGTTAATCATTTTATTGAATTGTTAATTGTTCTCTAGTTTTGTGGTTATAGACATCCGAGGAATGGAGACCTGGTGACCTGACATACAGGTTTCCCCTAGTTCAGGCACCAGTCTCCACCACGCAAGTCTGTTTACAGAGACCTATATAATGTTATCTTCTAATTGTTTGTGTTCATGTACTTTGTGGTGGTGAAAATAAATGCTCTTTATTATTATTATTTTAAAATTCTACCAATTTCTACCAATTTCTGCATCTTTTTCTACCATTATATCAAAATTGTATGTGACAACACTGTGACTGAGACTCACGGGACTTGACATAGTTATTGAAGACTAGCTTCTGCACACGGCTTCTTTCTCGTTGAAATCGGATCGACCACTACGGAAACGGATGAAAAATGGCCATGTGATTAGGATATAAGTATATTCTCTCCCTGTTCCAGATTTCATGCGAATCCGTTCAGCCGTTACGGCGTGAAGAATTAACAAACATATGTGCACATTGAACTACTGATTATACTGACTGTACGGATAGGATCTTAAACCCATCATAACAATTTAGATCTATAATAAAGAAGTCCCACAGCCACTCAAATGACATAAAAAAATATCGGTTCTTGAAGTTGACATGAAATAAAAATATTTACTCGAAAACGCTATCTTTATTATAAATGATTGCTTAGTTAACGAACTGAGCAAAACCGGCAGCCATACAAACTCTTACACTATAATTTAAACAAAAAAATTGTTGTTTTTTTTTCAGATTGTCATATGTATTTTGCATAGTTCTGTGCTTACATATCCCCATTGCTAGAAAGTATCCTTCCATAAGTTCCATAGCCATATACGAGTAACGCATGCTACTCTTATAAGTTATAACGCAAAGAAAACTGTTACTATTATGCTCATATTATATAAATGACTAGTGTAGTGAAATTCTTATAAAATCAAATTATTTCAGTTGGTTTGTCTTTAGCGGGAACTCTAAAACAAATAAATAGTTATTTTCACCTCACCAGCTCAAACATGGCGATTTTGCTGTCAGATAACAGTGAACAAAATGCGATTTTGTTGCGAGCGTGAGTAGAAAGTAGCTTTTTAATTTTTTCAATATCTGACCACGAATTGTCATTCTTCAGCCAAAGGTTAGTTATAAAATTGTAATCATTTGAATCTCGATGCACTCTGTTTCTTTCATATGTATATAAAAGAGAGAGATAGAAACTTATCAATTTAAAATTCGATTTTCGAATCCGACCTCGATTGAGAACAGTTCGGATACGCGTTATACCAAAAAAATCATTAAAAACACCCGAAAAAGTTTTAATTGCAACGTATTTCTTTTTCTTTATTATATTTTTATTTAACGACCGAATATTAAAATTATTGTGCCTTTTATATAACACAATAGATCATTGCTCAAATAAAATAAGATTTTTCAACTTATTACTTATTGTAAATATAATAATAACTTATAATTTCACCATTTATCATAGATGTATATTCGAAACGTACCTTAAAAAATATCGAGTTCATATTGTAATTGTTATTTTCTTTTGCATTTATTTTGTTTTGTGTTTTAGGAGTAAAAATATTAATCAATATATAAACAAAATCTCGTAATATAATATGTATTTATAAATAAACACGTCATATATATCTGCTAAGTCTTCCAATTTGATCAAATAATGACAATAACCGTGTTGGTTGGTTGATTATAATTTCAATTAAATTATATTGTTATTCCTTTTTAAGCAGCACATCTATTTTCTGATTAATAGTATTATTGAAATCAGCAACAAATACTATAAACATACGTTGGAAGAAAAAGCACAAAATGTCAAATATGTTCTCGCTGATGAGGTGAAAAGTTGTGTGTGCTACACGAGAGCAAAGTTTTTTGCATCTCGTGCTGTTGAGTCCCTCGCTACACTCAGGATTCTAACATAGAATCACTCGCTACGCTCGTGATTCAAACGTAGAATCTTTGTGCAACAAGAGAGCAAAGTTGTTTTTTGTTACGAGTGCTGATTTTGAGTCCCAAGCAAGCGAAGGATTAGGAGGAATGTATAAGTTCTGCTTAAAAAGGAATAACAATATAATTTAATTGAAATTATAATCAACCAACCAACACGGTTATTGTCATTATTTGATCAAATTGGAAGATTTAGCAGATACATGACGTGTTTATTTATAAATACATATTATATTACGAGATTTTGTTTATAAATTAATTAATATTTTTACTCAACAATACTTACAAAATAAATGAAAAGAAAATAACAATTTCAATATGAACTCGATATTTCTCAAGGTACGTTTCGAATATGCATCTAAGATAAATGGTGAAATTATTAATTATTATTATATTTACACTAAGTAATAAGTTGAAAAATCTTATTTTATTTGTGCAATGATCTTTTGTTTTATATAAAAGGCACAATCATTTTAATACTCGGTCGTTAAACAAAAATATACTTAGTAAGAAAAAAAAATATGTTGTAATATAAACTTTTTCGGGTGTTTTTAATGAATTTTTTGGTATAACGCGTATCCGAACTGTTCTCAATCGAGGTCGGATTCGAAAATCGAATTTCAATTGATAAGTTTCTATCCCTCTCTTTTATATACATATGAAAGAAACAGAGTGCATCAAGATTCAAATGATTAGAATTTTATAATTAACTTTTGGCTGAAGAATGACAATTCATGGTCAGATATTGAAAAAATTAAAAAGCTACTTTCTACTCACGCTCGAAACAAAATCGCATTTTGTTCACTGTTATCTGACAGCAAAATCGCCATGTTTGAGCTGGTGAGGTGAAAAATGTATTTTTCGTATTTGGTATAAGACGTCGCTGGATAGGACGTTTGTTAATAATATGGCTGTATGAAAATCATACGCCGATCACGAATCTAGCTGAAAATATTTCAAACAAAATATATAAAAACTAACCTTTACTACTTTACTTTTCTATACGGAAACGAATTTGAGGTAAAATTTTACTCACCCCACTTAAATTCTATTCTAACTGTATTGGGACCATGCATAAAGAACTTTTATAATATAACGAGAGTCTGGCAGTTACTTTTGATAAATTTATCGTCACTTGTAATATGAATTAAGGTAACCGCCAAATGACGATTTTTCAGGAGAAGCCTTTCATTTCATTTTCAAGCCAAAAACGAAATTACAAATTAAAAAAAGTGCAGTAACATTTTATTTCGTAATCCGATTAAAATGATGTATAGTAGTTATAGCTTAATTTTGTAAGATCTTTCAGTTGATAATGGTCTCAAAAACGCTGCTATTATAGTTTAGAAAATAGCGTGGCTCTTACGTTATTTTTTTTCCAAAAATGAGGAGTTACGTTAACCCAAAACAACATTGATTTCAAAAAATGAAGAACTATTTAAAGTAAGTCACAAAAAGGTAAAAAAATATAACGTAAGGGACACACATTTTCAAAACGTGGACTTACATTAGCGGAATTCAACTATGGAATTTTTAAACTTATCCAGTTGTAATAAGGTTTAACATAGAGTTATTTCTTGTTTTTCAGTTAATTAGGGCCAGGATAGTTAGTCGTGATAAAAACCGGTTTATAAGCTAGAAACAGTTTCTTTTTTGTTTATAAAAACCAAAATTGAACCACCTTTAGATTTAAATAGTATTAAAAAAACACTTAATTTTCTTTCCAATCTGATACTTTTCCTTACTGTTTTTCCTAACTTTACTTTTCGTTCTCCCTAGCCTACAATATTTATGTGCCTTTTTTACCTACGACTTTTACTGCACATTCTGCTTTCCCTTTTTCTCTTTCTTTTTTATTTCTTTCTATATAGTTTTCTTCGTATTTATTACCTTCTTTCTGTCCCATTCATCAATTCCCTCCTTTTGATTTTAGTGACTTAAGTTTAAACTTCAACTTTACGTTGTATAATTTCGTTTAAATAATCAATTTTGTCTTTACAAAGCCTAAGTCCTATTTTCAGTGTAAGGCTTGTCCCTGTCTGAAACTAGCCGAATGATCTTTATTTGATTCTTCATTAGTAATTTGACCATTTCCTGGCAAACTGGTGACTAAATGTTTGTTAACTGGTCACATAATTAGTAACTCACTCTCACATCACTATTAGGAACTTGAACGTCAAGGGGTAAATTTACGACTGAAATGCTTCGAATACCTTCGCTATTGGGCTGTTTTTGGAGCTCATCAGCTCAAGGACATATTTCTTATAGAGCTGAAACGGATTTAGAGATTTTCTTATATCTTGTAAGCTGCTGTTTTCTCGCGAACTACTTATTTAAGCATCATTGGTGTCCCGTTATTAGTAGAAAGTATGGCCCAGCTCAACGCCCTTCTCTGGCTGAAAAAAATAATAGTCAAGGGGCAAGCAAATAGTTAACGTATTTTATTGAATCATCGCATCAATACAATAATAATAATAAAATAATAAAATCTTTATTCATGAAATCATAGTAATAACAAATGGCATAAAAGGTCTTAGATCTATACAGAGCATTCTTAATACTGGTGCCTGAACTAGGAGAATCCTGACTTTGAGAGTTCAAAATATACTCTAAGTACAAAAATAATAATCATTTACAATTAATACAATACTACTTATTGAATTCTTAATATAATAATACTATAAAACTATATAATTACATTTTTTTGATATTGCTTAATTAAGATATGTTCAACTATTATGTAGGACATTGCATTGTCACCGTTAGCACAAATTGAAACTAGGACAGTCGGAATTGCATGAATCGTCAGCTTGTTTAATTTGTTTAGGTATATTACAAATCAGAACAATATTTAATAATAAGAAGATACGCGGTTATGAAATATAGGAAATAATGAGTCGAGAATGTTTTGAGTAATACTAAAACTGAAAATGGACTTCTTATAATCTAAAAAGGCGCTCTTAGGCGCCTTCGTAATCTATAGAGTTTTGGAACCTTTTTTCGGCTAGTTTTCTTGCTGGGCATTCGGCAGTGCCAGTTTAGTGATTACACGGTTTCTTATAGTGCATGCATGTCGCGCACTTTGGTGGTTCGGCCTTCTTGGTGCAGTCCTTTATTGCGTGCCCTACCTCTCCGCAATGCCCACAGATGTTAACTTCCATCTTACATGTCTTCGCCGCATGCCCGTACTGCTGGCATTTATAGCACCTTGTGACCAGAGTAAAATCTCTTACAATGACATTACGCTGAATACGTAGGCTACTGAAAAAAATGATTGGGAGTATCTCAATGTCACTTACCTCCACCATATCACTATTACTACCATCATTCATTCCTGTCTCTTGTTTTCTAAAAATTATATACAAGTATATACATTTTATTATGCCTACATGTTGCTACATGGTAGTGGCAGTGACTGACTTTCACAGAAAAAGTTTTCACAGTCCGTTTAACCAGACATTTAAGAGATTCCCTAAAAACGAAATGCATTAACCCAGATTGTTTGAATTAAAAGTACCGAATTTGAGAATTAGACATGGTATGAATAGGCATAATAGCTAATTAATAAATAAATTAACTTTAAAAAGTTTAAAAAATCAATTTCTATTTGATACTGGAAATCGCGACGAACTTCATTCCGCCTCAGAAATACGACTCCCTTTTGAGGTGATAACAATTTCTATAGTACTTACTTAACACTTATCTTTTTCAAATTTCCCTTTATTTTCAAGTTTTTTTTGTGTAATATTATTATTTATTTATTTTTTATGTCGTAGAGGGCAAACGAGCAAACGGATCACCTGATGTAAAGCGATTAATGTACTTAACTCGTAATTTTTAAATGTACTGATGACTGTTTCTGATGTATAACAACGCAATGGCACAATACTGTCCTTATCACGAATTGTTGGAACTAGGGATCGTTACCGGTATTCATAAAAATTACAAAAAAATGATTACAGATTTTATTTCAAATGCCATTACGTATAATTAAAGTATTGGTACAGAACTTTAAAATTAGCTCGGTAAAATAAAGAAATGTGTAATAATAAGCGATATACCGAAATTGAATACCGGTATTTGCATGGAGTCGAATACCGGCATCCGATCGCTGGTCGGTACAAACTAAAGTGGCTATAATATCCATCCACAGATCACCTCCACTAGATAGCTAATGTTGATAGTAATATTCGCGACTCAGTTCACCGCGCGGCGAGGAACGACGGGGAGAGCGGGTGGGCGTTACCTGCGTCATGATTGGCCGATTCCTAAAGCGCACGTGATCATAGTGATGCGACACATTCATTGGCAGTGTCTAAACCGGTATTAAATATTATTGCTCGTACACAGTTGTACTAAATAGGAGACATTAATTATAAAAAATATTTAAGGTAATCAAACAAAGTTATAGCAGGTTACGGATATGTAACTAAAGGCATTAAATAATTTCATGTAATATAAAGTTGATAATATTCAAATACAAATACTCTTTATTGCACACCTCAAGGAATACCTATACAACTCAACATGAGATACATTAAAATAACAGGCAGAGGTAAACAACAGGTGGCCTTATCGCTAAATAGCGATCTCTTCCAGACCACCTTTAGGTAGCGTAGTAGTTGAAAATATACTTCTAGAAATTACCTGGTAATTTATTATTATAGTTATGTTGAGGGTTAATTAATAAAAATGCTTTTCGACCGACTTCAAAAAAAGGAGGACCTGTAAGTATGTATGTATGTTTGTCCGCGATTATCTTGCTCGCTAAAAGGAATCAAAAAACCGAAACAGCATAACTCCATGTCAAACCAACTCCGAGATCCGTCGCACTTCCTCCAAGTCCATCATCAGGTCCATCTTGTGATACTGGATTTAATTGCTCGCTAAGAGGAATCCAGAAACCGAAACAGCATAACTCTATGTCAAACCAACTCCGAGATCCGTCGCACTTCCTCCAACTCCATGATCAGCTCCATCTTGTGACACTGGTTCTAATTGCTCGCTAAGAGGAATCGAAAAACCCAAACAGCAAAAGTCTATGTCAAACCAACCCCGAGATCCGTCGCACTTCCTTCAAGTCCATCATCAGGTCCATCTTGTGATACTGGATCTAATTGATCGCTAAAAGGAATAAAAAAACCGAAACAGCATAACTCTATGTCAAACCAACTCCGAGATCCGTCGCACTTCCTCCAACTCCATCATCAGGTCCATTTTGTGACACTGGTTCTAATTGCTCGCTAAGAGGAATCGAAAAACCGAAGCAGCAAAAGTCTATGTCAAACCAACTCCGAGATCCGTCGCACTTCCTCCAAGTCCATCATCAGGTCCATCTTGTGTCACCGGTTCTAACGTCTTGCTGCTAAAAGGACTTGAAAACTCCAGACAACATGATAACTCTACAAAAACAAAATAATATGTACGTGCATTTACCGATTTAATTACAAATTTTACGAAATAAATCAATACATAATATTATTTACTCAAACTAAAAACATCTACAAACTAAATAAAACTACCGAATTACTACTTTAAATTACTATAATACAACAATAAAAATAAATATTAATACTTTATTAATAAAATACGCTACAGCCAAAAGTCGATTTGGTATTGTCTGCAGTACATCACTAACGATACACGTGCTTTCGTAAGAACCGGTAGAAAAGGATAGCTCAATTGCATTTTTTACTTGATCAAAAGGGATAGATATGCTTCACTACTTCCGAGCGACGTTCGTTAGTTCCAAGTGACCAGTATAAAGAGAGCTCCGGTCTCCGTGGCTAGGAAACAATTTTTTTGTTTTATACAGTAAAATTTACTCACCTATGGAATGTTATACCATCTTTATCATAGCTTGAAGTCCTAGAAGTCTTCCCACACCACTTAACGCTACAATTTACCATTTTTCGTTGATATTTGATATTATTTTTCGTTGCCGTACGCACGGGTCGAAAACATGGACGCAACTAAACGGTGGCGCTCGTGTTGATACTTTTATAAGATCACAGTACCATACCGTTGGTGCGCGCGGGTCGCCTTACATGCTCCGTCTAGTGGGGGTTGTCTGTGTATCCATCACAACACCGAATCGTAAACAGACGCACGCGTTAGTGTTTGTAATTGCTTCCTACAGGCAAATGTATGGTCGTCTCACCGGTATCTACTCATTAACACTGCGAAGGAAAGAGATGGTTGCAAACTTCCTGGTAACCAAAATAACGTAAGCACCAGGTCCGTCTAAATGAAGTACATAATTTTAATGTAACCGTCATCACTCGAGGCGTGGGAAGACAAATAATAATGTAAGAGGCATTAATTGCTTTAAAAACTACGAAAACTTTAATGTTACTGACTAAATTATATATTCACCCAGCTTGCAGTAAGCACAATTTGTGACAAGATAAGACTATAACTGACTTTAAATGGTTGCTTTCTTATAATCTCGTTTAATTATTTTTTTACATATCTAATCTGAGCATGTAAATCATTTATGTACCTTATTATTTACATGATTTGATTTTTGATTTCGACACCCAGAAGTTACGTCGCACGTCGCCGAACTAACGTGTTTATGATTATTTTATATTATTTTGTTATTTTATATATTGTATGTTAGTTTTAAGGTATTTATCTATGGGCCACAGTTGCCTGAAAATAAATGATATTGATTGATTGATTGAAAAACTAAAAGTATAACCCATTTAATGTAAGAACCATTTTATAGTTTTTATCTAGCATTGAAGCTAACTTAACAGTCAATCGGTAATAAAGTGCTATAAATTGAGTAATGTAAGAGTCATTTATTTACCGATGAGTCTTACATTAATGACTTTTGTTCAACTTTGGCCGATACTTGTGGTTACGTTAATCTGATATTAAGTAATTTACAAACAATGTGCCATACACCAAAATAAATACAGAAAACTAAAAAAATGGCCAATTTTTGTTTAATGTAACCAACATTTTTTTCAAGATATCGTAATTTTAATAACAGCAATGGATAGATCGTCAAATTTACAGACGAACTGTATACTTAACTCAATTTCGTCATTTTGGCGGTTACATTAATTCATATTACAGGTGACGTTATGATCACCGACCATTTTGTTGTAGGTATATGTTTCACAAAATAATTTTCTACACCATTTTTTTAAGTAGAACATACACATATTATAGATACTTACAACCATTTTAAATTGATATACCTTTTCTTAGGTTTCATCGTTTCTTGTTACTTAACGCTTTATTAATATTACATAATTTTTGTATGAGCAAGCGGCCTTGAGTGTATAAAGTTCACTGTAAAATAGAGTTATAACAGTAAATCATGTGAAGTAGTGCAATTTGGGGCTATAAAAGTACCAGCACGGCAAGTTAATTGGAAATTCGCTAATAACAAACTAAACTTGCTTTATGACAGTGTACTCATAGTTAATTCTGGCGCCGCTTGCAAGTTGCAACGAGTAATATTGATAAAAGGGAAATATAAAACTACGCGGCTCCTTCCCTCAAGACCTACCTACCTACCTGCCCTGCCTATATAGACCTTACGATGTTATATAGACCTTATGATGAAATTCACGCAGCCCAGGATAGAGTAAGGTGGCGCAAAATAATAGTTCACGAAAAAGTTATTTAGAGACCACGACCCTCAGCTTTGAGGATATCGACTAAAGGACGAGGAAAACTAATCGGAGGTGCCCATAACCTATGTCCATAACTGCGCCCGCGTGTTGGATTTCTTTACCGAAGACTGGTCAAAATATACTATAACCATCTTTGGATGTTCAGGTATCCCTGTACCTAAGTTGGTTAACATTTGTTCAGCCGTTTCACAAATGGCGCTAGACTGGCATGGCGCTGTTGGGTCAGTTGAAAACACCCAAAGCTTAGAAATAAATGACAAAAGTAAATAACTAAAAGCGTGTAACCTGCAAGTAGACAATAGCGTTCTGTCTTTCCGCTTCATTTCACCGAATTTTCACTTCGCAGAATTTATATTCCTCTGTAGTCATAACATTTTCATAATATCTGCAAATATTATCCTATAGATTAGGTTAAGGGTTTATATTCATCATCATTGGCCACGGCATCTGTTGTAGATGTTTGTTGCAGCACCTGTAGGTTTACGGGTTCCCACATCGCCGTTGATGACTATGGAGTCCTATAGCAGCGCGGCATTTCTTGCCACATCGATCGCGGTGGTAGAGCACGCCGAAGACTTTTCTGCTTAACCCTTTGAGCGCCAAGCGGCAAAGCAATTCACCGTGCGACTGACGCAAAACAAATCACCAGAGATTGAAAAACACAGATAGGTAGTGGTTTAAATTAGCATGTTTTTGACCATTGAATTTTTTGACGTCAATAGGCGTCGTTGGCGTCAGTGGCACGAATTCCCGATGACGTGATTTGCCGTTTTTGGCGGTCAAAGGGTTAAGGTTCTCCAGGCAGTCATCGTTAGGTTTATATTATAACAATCCCAAATAGTTTACGGTCTCAGAGAAAAATGGTTTTCTCAAACATGTAATGAAATGTCGTTTATAACAGGTTTCGAAGTATCACGTTTCGGGCGGAACAACTCGAGAGAACTGTAAAGGAATTTCATACAAAATTGCAGGCCTAAGCCGGAAGGTCTTTTTGGGGTTCCGTACCCAAAGGGTAAATACGGGACCCTATTACTGAGACTTCGCTGTCCGTCCGTCCATCCGTCTGTCACCAGGCTGTATCTCAAGAACGGTGATAGCTAGACAGTTGAAATTTTCACAGATGATATAATTTTATTGCCGCTATAACAACAAATACCTACTAAAAATAAAATAAAATAAATATTTAAGGGGGGCTCCCATACAACAAACTTACAGATCCCACTCGCACTTGGCCGGAATTTATTTTTGCCATGGCGTCTGTGTTCATGGCCAGCCTAAACAGCTGGATTATATTGTTTTTTTGCAAATGTTTTAGCAAAGCATTATAAATGCTATATGGCTGGCTAGCCATGAAAAGGGCTTGCCGGCTTCGTGTCACTATCCGTACTATACCTACTCAGCCGGAAAACCCTTCTTTCCCAGCGTTTCCAGTAATGTACTATTCGGCGGAATAAATCATTTGACGAAAAATAATTTGGCGATAAGGCAAGACCCGTAGGCAATCGCATTACCAAAACAACCGGTTAAGAATAACCTTGTCAGAGATAACTCGATCGGCCAACTTATGATTAGCGTCGGGATGATCAGAAAAGTTTTCTCGTTAATGCGGCGGACTTACACTTTCCTCCGGTTTCGGCGACATTTACAGGCTATGAGAACCTACAAGTTTGGATCTTGGCTCATTTACACGTTGGGATATTAGAGCATATTGGAAAACGGGCTGTAAGTTTTTCTTTTGGGGGATATAACTGAACACCAGTAACTACCAAAGCGTGCGTGCGTGCGTGCGTGCGTGCGTGCGTGCGTGCGTGCGTGCGTGCGTGCGTGCGTGTGCGTGTGCGTGTGCGTGTGCGTGTGCATGTGCGCGTGCGCGTGCGCGTGTGCGTGTGCGTGTCCGTGTACGTGTGCGTGTGCGTGTGCGTGTGCGTGTGCGTGTGTGTGTGTGTGTGTGTGTGTGTGTGTGTGTGTGTGTGTGTGTGTGTGTGTGTTTGTGTGTGTGTGTGTGTGTGTGTGTGTGTGTGTGTGTGTGGGTGCGTGTGTGCGTGTGTTACCCTGTTAAATTACCTACTGGAATGTATTTTCATTTTTATATTTCGAACTCAGGAAAAAACATTTGTTTTAAAATCCTAAGAGCGCCATGCAGCTGCTGCTTTATATCAGGCGGGCCGCATGATTGTTTGTCACCATCGTAGTATATAATATAAAAATACAGGATTTGTATGGACGCGCGGCACCCAGTCGTGCAGCGTCATCTGTTGGTATATAAATCTTGTCCGCTCATCACGCCGAAACGGCTGGACGGATTTTAACCAATTTTGGTACAGGGATAGGTGGAAACACAAAGATGGTTATAGGATACTTTTTACCCGACTATGACAAAGGGAAAAGTATTACGTGAACATAGTTGCGGACACTTTTTAGAATATAATAGTTCGTATCACGTTGATACACTCATTTAAACACAAAAAAAGTTAGGTATCTGAATTTACCTCGTAATGATGTCGCAAAATCCTATTCAGTCTCATATTCATAAGGCATTTAGCCCGCCCTAAATATTATTCAAAATCAAATCAAAACACAAACGTGTTAATCAAGCCGCCTCCAGGTGTCAATGTATATGCATATACATTCCAACATGTACGTCACATACATATGTATGCGCAATAAAGTCGCTGCCATACATAGGCGTTGACATGTATGTAATAAAGTACAGGAAGACAATTTCACTTAGCTGTGAACATTTCGCGATACTTGAGAGAGCTGCGCGTTTCCAATGTCTCGCGTTATGCTTTAAGGCTTCTTATCCGTTATTATTAATTTATTAATGGCGGCTCGAAGCTTGTGCCAGTATCAGTTTTTTGGTTTATAACCAATGCATGACTTCCGTGTTAAAAAAGACTTATCAAAAAAATACTCCTTATCCGTTCAAAAATGTTGATTGTTTTAGACATTTTTCTCTATGATCAAACACGTTTCATAACATATTATCAAAATTAACATGTTTCTACTGAGAACAGGCCTTCAAGCACATGTTGCGCAAGCATCTCACCAGTAAGCTCCTAGACTGATTGTCGGTTATGATATTTTGCACTGGGTACAAGAATTAATGTTTAACTAGAGGCCCGTTGCGGCGTCGAACCGCCGCTAGAATATGGAAATCCGGTAGTGTTACAGAAAATAACTACTTTATCGAAAAGAAGTTTTTGGCGAACGAAGAATAAATACTGTAAAAAAACACGTTAAAATAATGTTTTAAAAACGTTGAAACATGCCAGGCTAGAGCTAGGCCTGATAGCCAACTGCCAGTTTCATCGTGACAACTTTTTCAACTCTTTTGTAAAAATAACTTGTGCATTAATGACATGTGATCTGCTGATCTGTTCCACAAATAAAATGTATATTATTTTTTATGGAAAAATTTAATTCATAAAAATAATCCCATATCTTGAAAAAAATATTGACATATTTTCATAGGACCGAAGATTGGTAGAATTTTAATTTGTTGTTCTTTCTTCAGGAAAGAAGAATTTATCAATTTGATCGATTTCTATCAATTTCCAGAAAAAGCACATGAATCGAAACGACAGATTTGGGCACTCACTACGCAGGTTTTAAAAAGGAAATCATGTAGTGCGTAACTGTTTATGTATTCATTTATAATAGCTCGTCCACAATGCCAACTCGTCCACATTCCCAACTCATCCGTATTCCCACCTCGTCCACAATGCCAAGTCGTCCACATTACCAACTCGTCCATACACCCAACTCATCTACATTGCCAACTCGCATTCATTTCCAACTCATCAACAATGCCAACTCGTCCATATTGCTAACTCGTCCACAAATACAACTGGTCCACATTTCCAACTTGTCCATAGGCCCAACTCGTCCACAATTCCAAGTCGTCCACATTTCCAACTCGTCCATATTCCCAACTCGACGATACACCCAACTCGTCTATAGAAACTCGTCCTTATTATCAGCCCGTCTTTATTGCCAACTCGTCCATATTCCCAACTTGTTCATTTTGCCAACTCATCCACATTCCCAGCTCGTCCATATTCTCAACTCGTCCGTATTACCAAGTCGTCTTCATTGCCCACTCGTCCGTGTTCCCAACTTGTTCATTTTGCCAACTCATCCACATTCCCAACTCTTCCATATTCCCAACTCATTCACATTGACAACTCGTCCATATTACCAACTTGTCCGTATTACCAACTCGTCTTCATTGCCAACTCGTCCATAATGCGAACTCGTCCACAGGTGTGCAGGTGTCTATGGGCGACGGTAATCGGTTTCCATCAGGCGATTCGTTTGCTCGTTTTCACCCTATGACATAAAAAAAAACTGCCCACTTTTCCATGTTCCCAACTTGTCAATTTTACCAACTCATCCACATTGCCAACTCATCCACATTTCCAACTCGTCCATATTCCCAACTCGACGATACACCCAACTCGTCTACAATACCAACTTGTCCTTATTATCAGCTCGTCTTTATTGCCAAATCTTCCATATCACCAACTTGTCCGTATTACCAAGTCGTCTTCATTGCCAACTCGTCCATATTCTCAACTCGACCACATTTCCAACTCGTCCATTTTACCAACTCATCCATATTGCCAATGTAGATACATTCCCAACTAAGCTACTTTGTCAAGTCGTCCATATTCTCAACTCGACCTCATTTCCAACTCGTCCATTTTACCAACTCATCCATATTACCAATGTAGATAAATTCCCAACTTAGCTACATTGTCAACTCGTCCATATTCTCAACTCGACCACATTTCCCATCCCGTCGACATTCAAGCGGAAGGACTTAGTTTTTTCTAGTAAAATACTATTTAATTTACCATAACTCATGCTATTTGCTTTGGTTTCTTTTTTGATGGACTTATATAATCATATTTAAAATAATCTATCATAAATTTACTTATTTGAATGACGTTTAGTTGTACTTACTACATTTTTTCTGCTTTGATTTATTGTAAAACTCGCTTATAAAAATAATCTATTCTTGAATGACGGTCAGTTTTTCTGGTCTTGCGAGCACCAGTCCAACTCGCACTTAACCGGCTTTTTCCTCCACATTTTTAACATGCGAAAAAAGTTTCCATATCAACATTTTAAAAAGAAAAACAACCTGGCAATTTAGATCATTGACATTATAGCCCCCAATAAAAAATACATTAAAAGTTGTCAGAATATGATTACTGTCATTCATTGTCAACAAACTGTAAAATTATTTTTGCATATTCGTACATGTTTTAAGTGTTGCGGATATTATGTTGCCGACTCAAAAATAATATTTCATCATACTGAACAACTTACTACAGGTTTGTGAGCAAATCATGCTTATTATTATTTGGTCATCTTAAGTCAAAATAGGGATCACAGGTCACGTGGTCAATGTCACGTGGTTAGCGCACAGTAGTTTTTTCAAATCCATTTTTCAGTACTTTTTCGGGAAAAAATTAAAAATCCAAGAGTTTTATGCACATCTCCAGCATGGGACGAATCTAATGACATATCATTTATCAAAATCGGACCATAACTGTAGATCTGATGGGATGTACAAAAATCGGCCTCGCGTAATATATATATAGATTGTGTTGCATATTTGTGTATGTTTATTTATTGTGTTATTTATATTACTGATATATAATAAGTTTCTCTTTTGGTATAATGTTGATAGTTGACAGGCCCTGCACCATAAAATGTTTCTGTTTAGCCCAATGGTTGACTGGTAGAGAATGCCTTATGGCATTAAGTCTGCCATTTGTACACTTTTTGTTTTGTGCAATAAAGTTTAAATAAATAAATAAACAGGGCTATTGCGATTTATTGGAATATATTTAAAACCTACAGTTTGAATTTTTTATTAATAATTTTTATTTCAAAAACTACTCGAAATTGACGAAATTCACGCAGAAAACCTTTTTTTTTTTTAATTTATTTTCGTCTGCACGCAATAAAAGCATGAAATAGCTACGCTACTATCTACAACTCAGGACAAGTATTATTCACATTAAAAAGTTTGTTGAAATTATCAATATGTGTCATAACATGAAAAAATAAATTTTAAAATGTTTGTCCACTTATAGTCTTCCGCTGTAACACTCACCTTTGTACATATCTTCTGTTTTCTTTCGTCACGGTCGGTCTCTAAAGCCCAGCTAGATGACGCCAGCCATTAGTTAGGAATACGTAGTTATATACAAATTATAGCTAATTATGTCGAATTCGCTCAAGTACGAAATGCACTTTTATATGCAAGTTGGGTGATTTAACTTCTTTCGGTTTGAACTTTTCTTATCAGGACAGCGAAAAAGTTCTTCCTGCAAAATCCATGTACACATTAATATACTCTTTTCTAAAATACATTTTCCCTGAAAAAAAACCAACTCAAATTAGATCTCTTGAAGACGAGAGTGAATAGGCTTTTTCTAGGCCTTATGCGACTGAACCATAGAGCGCGGGGAATGCGTATTTAGATCGGCGCGCGGCCGCCATAGTAAAAATGTATGGAGAATTAAAAGCACTTTTTGATAAATCTGGACCTTTAATACCAAACAATAATTGAAATATTTGATGCGAACAAATTGTAATGTAAACATTCATCTTTTTTTTTGAAATGAAGATCAGAATATATTTCCATTGTTAAAGTATTCAAAAATACTTAACGCCTGCTTACGATTTTACAATTTTCGTCCAACTTTACTTAGTTCTCTAGGGTAAAATATAATTTTTAACACATTCTCCGAAGTGCTAAATGTATAGCTTAGAAATGGACTACTAGTGTCGACGTTATCTACTTAACGGCAACTGCCTATTTAATCACATTTCGCTCGGCGCAGTCTTAATATCAGATGGAATCGAGGCCAAGTGCTTGACTATCGTAAATTAAAAAAAAATTGGTTGTCTGTAAAGTCGGTCTACGGACGATACTTTTACGTGATAACGTATAACGGATGCGTCACAAGCCGAACACTTAGAGGCTAATCGTGCCTCTCTATCGCTTGCCCCGCGCTCTCGCTTGCACGCTCGGCTCAGGCGGAACGTGACAATAAGTCATGCTTTTTCGTGCGTGCAGCCGGCGTTCATAGATTTGTAAGACGTTATCATGTCAAAAATAAAAATAAAAACGGACCGTATCGTCTGCCGTGCGACAATGGACCGGCGCGTACTCACGGAATAGTAAACAACATATCGGATGTAACAGCTCCCGCCGAATTACGCTTTAATTACTGCTGGAGCGTTACACTATTTGCGCGCGCGAATTAATTCAACCGCGGGATAGTGTGGACCCTGCATTTGTTGCCGATTTAAGCGATTATGATTACGCACTCGCATAGTCACTACATATTTAAACGTGCTTTAAAGTAAAGGTTTGCATTTTTTTTCCAAAACTCAAATATATTATGTATTAAATCTTATTAAAACTTTCGTGAGACATATTTCATTACTAGCTGCGTCGCGCGGGGTTACCCGGGAACATTACATTTTTTCGGGATAAAAAGTAGCCTAGGTACCTTTGTGTTAATCCAGAGTATCAGCTACCTTCATACTAAAATTTACCAAAATTGGTCCAGCCGTTTGAGCGCGAAAAACTAACAAACATACTCATAAACACACGTTTACAAATTTTCGCCTTTATAATATTATAGTGTGACTGTAATTTCAGTTATTTAATATTTTTTCAGGATCATAGATGTTTTCTGTATTTAAGTAGGTACATATTTATATATGTTAGTCGTCGTTTAGTGCCCATAACACAAGTCTACTAGATCTTACTGTGGGATTAGATCGATTTGTTTGAAGTTTTCCAATATTTAATATTTATGTACGTAGGTATGTATGGGCAGACGCGCACGAAGTTGCAGTTGCGTCTTCTAGTCTTTGAATAAATTTGCGCGTCGTAATCCGCTCAAATAAACGCTGGGCGCTTAATCGAGTGTACATTGAGATATCGCCAAATAAGCGATGTGTCCGGTAAGTATATCTCTTAACTAAAATAAAATAAATAAATATTATTAGGGGGGAATATACGCCCTTACGTCTATTGCAGACGATTTATGGTGGAAGTTTCGGGAGACACCGTTTTTGATGGCTAACTAAACCGATCGAAAGATCGTAATTTTCTACCGCAGGCCTGACTCTTATCAGGTTGTTTGCAAGATGTTAATGGACAATCTTACACAAATCGACCTAGTCCCAAACTAAGCTATGCTTCTACTATGTGTACTACACGACGATATACATAATATATAAATACATATATAGATAACAGCCAAGACCTAGGAACAAATATTCGAGTTCATCGCCCTTGCTGGGTCCAAATATTTGCCCTTGCCGGGATTCGAACCCAGGACCGCCAGCTCAGTAGGCAGCTGAACTACAAACTGCGCCAACCGCATCGTCAAACTTATTAAAACGCGATGTTTACGATTCGAGCTGCATATTAAAGTGACATTAACATTATAATCCGGTCAAGTGAAGTTTGCGCCTGATATCTATGACGTCGCATATAAATGGCGCACAAACTTAACGCGAGAGGTTTCGTTAAGCGGTGACATTCTAAGTATATCGCCGCTTCGGAGATCTCTCCGGGATATCAGAGGTGGGATGGAATTAGGGCCGTGGTATGTTATAAATAATTAAGATGAAGCCAGCAATGTGGTTCATTTGACGTGGTATGTGTATTGCGGAGTTATGATTTAATCACCCAATTATCTCTAATGATGTTGACATCGCGTAAATATTGTTACAAAAGGTTTTGTTTTAATGACGGATCTTGTATGTTACTATTTAGTTAATTGATACGATTTTCTTAGTCCGATTCGTCTTTATTGCTAGAATGTTCTCGTAAATTCCTCCGCGTAACCTTTTTTAGGGTTCCGTACGCAAAGGGTAAAAAACGGGGCCCTATTAAGACTCCGCTGTCCGTTCGTATGTCTTTCTGTCTGTCACCAGGCTGTATCTCATGAACCACGATAGTAAGACAGTTGAAATTTTCACAGATGATGTATTTCTGTTGCCGCTATAACAACAAATACTAATAAACAGAATAAAACAAATATTTAAGGGAGCCCCAGTGATTAAAAGCGAAAGCGAAGTTGACGACGCGCTGGCTCAGTTTGTAGCTGCCTACTGAGCCGGTAGTCCTGGGTTCGAATCCCGGCCAGGGCGAATATTTGTATGATGAACTCGAGTATTCGTTCCTGGGTTATGGATGTTATCTATATATGTATTTATATATTATGTACATCGTCGTCTAGTACCCATAGTACAAGCTTTGCTTAGTTTGGGACTAGGTCGATTTATGTAAGACTCTTTAATATTTATTTATCAATTGCCTTAATATGTTTTTTTTTTTTAATGTTTGCTTTTTTTATGTAGGTACATATTTGTTAGTAATATCTAGTTTAAGGTTCTATTTACTGTTTCTTTATTTTTCCCATTTTTGTCGTTATATTAAATAAATAACGTTTATTTTTATACCAAAGATATACTGGAGACTTCGCTTATTTGGTTATATCTTAATATATATATATTTATATTTAAGCCTTCCGTCGGTAATTTTTAACTATATCCTCCAATGATTATTTGTATCTTTTTAACATACTTTTTTCTTTTCTTTCATATAAGTATATCCCTTTTTAAAAATTTTGTATGTCCGATTGCTAGGTGGCAAAGGCCTCCTCCAATCTTCTCCATTCTGGCCTTTCTATGGGCACTCTACCCCATGTTATTCCCGCGACCTGTCTTATGTCGTTATTCCACCGTCGCCTCTCTTCCTTATTCCACCCCTTGGGTACCATTGCGTGACTATTTTACTCCATTTGTCTTTTCCTCTAAGGTTATATCTTAAAGTACCCTCGAATGACATCCCTATATCGCGTTGTGACGGCAGGAACAGATCGTGCGATACGCGACAATGACACAACAATGGATGATACACTAACCACTTCCTTATCACAGCATTGTGCACAAACAATCAAGGAAATTATAAAATTCTTCCGACTGGTTTGATAACGCGAGTGGAATTAAAATGAAGTGGCCACGAGACACATGCAAATTATTTAACAGTATCTTAACCGTGTAGACTGTAGATGAATACAGTATATTTTAATGTTATAATATACATCGTTGTTACGATGTATTTTAATAAGGGTAAATTAAAATTCTTAACTAAAACATTTTTTTTCTTTCGTGTTATACCTATTTTGGTACCAATTAACGCTTAAAGAAAAACATCTTGCGTTCATCTCGTGGCCCACGGCAGGACTTGAACTCACTGCATTTATGCTGAAGATTTTGGTAACTTGTTCATTCATGATTAAACTTTTTGCTGTCGGTTTATGGTATTTTAATATTTATCATCTAATCAACGTTTATATACCAAATTTAAAGCTACCACGAGAAACGGGTATGATTATAATGTATGGTTTTAAAAGTAGTTTCTCAGTTTTTTTTTTATCAGATATGAAAAAAAGCTGCCATTGGTATGCTATTGACCTGCTATCTGATAACTGTCAACTGTTCCAATATAACTGAACTGAGTTAAAATACTGCTTTTAATATAACTACTTTAATGAATCACAAAGGATGTACCGCAAACTTATGCATTCACGTGTCTAAGTCGTTTTTCTAAGAGCCACTTATAAGTTACTATGAGATGCTGTGTGTTTTGAGTTTATCGACTGCTGCGGTAAGTTTGTTTTAAGGGCAAAGACACTAACACGGGGTTCAAGACCGAGATTTTTTACTTATTTTTGTGAAATTTATTGGTTGATATAAATTATAACTAAACGATCGTCGTTCCACGTTTTGTAAAAGTATAACAGAACATTACCATACCTGAACGCTGTGGGTTTTAATTGAATTGTAATTTATAGGGCCGTTATACTTTTGACAGCCCTATTAATTATATTCTTGAACTCACTATGAAGATGTAATTTTTCATACTTATTTTATTATATGACGTAGCTCAGGAGTAAATTCATCGCCCGTGAATAGTATAGTACAAGTTAGTTTTATATTCTTCAGAAAAGTTAGTAGAAGAAATAAAAACTGAGCTACACTGTAGTTGAGGTGTTACACTGTCTAAAATGGAAAAATGCCATCTGTGGGTAAGGCTCAGGAGCGTTTTGAACGCACCTTGAATTCTGTTATGTTTTTTAAAATAAATAACGTTGTTTTTGCAAAAAAATCGGAGAGCTCATAACAGAGCGCTTGTTGCGAATTGTGAAATAATCCAAAAATAGGATTATACTCGTCTAAATATCGTAATATAGTGTAGCATTACGCTACGGTTTAAGTGCTTCTTTTTACTAATCCGTTGTTTATTTAAATTCATCACGGCACAGCGCCATCTGTTACAGACGAGTTGTACTCTTTTTCTAATGTCTTAGCTTGCATGAATTTTGGTTTCACTTGGTAGATTGCATGCTTTCGGAAATTGTTCACTCCGGTCCCGTTAGGTGTCGCTATTCTCAATTGTACGAGTTTCGTTCGTTAGTTCGTAGCCTTATTTACTTATAGATTTAGGTCTGGCAAACTGTCATTTTGGTATTTTTTCTTATATATTTGAATTTCAAAATGAGATTTCGTTCGTTCTTTGGGTTGCTGTCAAGGAAAAAAATTGGTTGAAGGAAGGTGATTAAGATTTTGAGTTGGAGACAAGAAGCATCTTATTAATTAAATTGCTTGAGTTTTCAAGTATTTGACCGGAGTACTACAGTTTTTATCCACGTTTTGCGATCCGAGTAGTACAGTTTGTGTCCACGTTTTTGTGATCCCATAAGGAGCCCTCCCCTTATTTTTCCGAGGGTCTGTGCGGTGCAGTTCATGTAACGGCTGCAAGCAGTGCGCCGAGTGCTTGGTTCTCTTGCCGGCCGGCGTGTGATCCTGTGTGTCCGTCTAGCACGATCTGATTGCGACTAGGAGCCACAGTCCTCCATCCAGTGCCCGTCAGACCTGAACGGGTTTGTTTATTTAACCTGCCGTCCAACGTACGAGTCCTGCCCTTGAGGGCTTACAGAAGGTTGGTGTCATCGACGCGCACGGCGCGACTGGTGCGCGCACATCGTCGAGCGGTTCGGTGCATTTAGGATAATTTAATTTTAGTGTAATATTCGGCCAAAACCTATTCAAAATTATTTGATATTTAATTGTAGTTTTAATTAACTGTATCAAGTTGTGATCTTAATGCTTATTTGATTTTATTGCGGACAAAGTTTTTTTTTGTTCGTAGTAATCCTCTAAATTCCGAAAGCCTCGTTCGTCAGGCACATATCTTCTTTTACTGCATTTTTTCGACCATAATCATAACATCCATCAGCCATACATCACTCTTCACCAGCCTTTCAACAATTCATGCAACCGTTTTTAATCGCCAGCCCAGTCAAAATTCTCAGCCCAGCCAAAATCCTTTCACGTGAGAGAATTTTGACTGGTTTTCGTCAAATTGCAGTATAATTCTTCTTAAATTTGTCGCGACAAACTTAATCATTTTGATTCAACCCCTAGAAAAACCTAAAGTATAAATTTAAGATTATTTGTTAATTTAACCCATTAATATCTGTGTGTTTTGATTTCGGTGTTAAACGTGTGCTGAAGTGATCTCCAGTGTAAATTATCGACAAATTCGTAATTTTGTACCATTAAACAATAAATTATACGTGTGTCAGTGAATGTGTTGTTTTTCTCATATTATTTATTTTTTCCATCAACTAAATTCATTGCAAATGGCGCCCGAACTCATGGTAAGTAATCCTGGAAATATATATTTTATTTTCTTGTGTTGGAAGGACGGTGACCGATTTCCGGTCTCGGATTAATAACCTATCGTCTTTGTTTCAGCCTAACACTACGAAGCGCTTTACGTAAATTTACTCAAGCGCTTTATGCTATTTTACTCAACTCCAGTTTTAGTCTGGCGACTTAACCTGTCATCTGCGTCGGTGTTCGAACAATCTGCACGTTTTCGCAACACTGAAACTGATATATAATATAATAATATTGATATTGTTATGAAATATACGATTTGTGTTTTACTTTGTGAAACATACATAATAAAATTGTTGTTTAAGCATTTTTTTTTTATTTGTCAATCCCACAGACATTTCCCGAGTTTTCTTCTAGTTGTCTTAGTTCCCGTAGTTTGAACCCGTAACCGTTAGGGAATTTACGGTAAGTCAGACGTAGTTTTATCTTGTTATTTTGTTCGCTTACTTAGCCGACGCTTTGACGACGCGTTTGGCTCGGTTGGTAGACACCTGCCTACTGAGTCGGCGGTCCCGGGTTCGAATCCCGGCCGGGGCAAATATTTGTGCAAAATATTTGTTCTCGGGTCATGGATGTTATCTATATATGTATTTATATATTATGTATATCGTCGTCTAGTACCCATAGTACAAGCTTTGCTTAGTTTGGGACTAGGTCGATTTGTGTATGATTGTCCCTTAATATTTATTTATTTATTTATTATTATTATTATTAGCCGCTGGCTAAGTATTCTTTTGGTTCCAGGCTTCCTTACTTTGATGCATTTTTAATTTTCTTCGTCTTTTCTCAACGTGTGAGAAGTGTAATCTTGGTTGTAGTCGCTGTCCATAAATCCCTTGACCAGGACTTGACTAGGATTTCACCAGGACTTGACTAGGACTTTATTATTATATTCATTTATTGCAAAAACATAATACTACAAGATTTACAAGTAATAGTATGCACCCCGTAAGGGCACAGCAATGTTAGCCTTAAATATCTAACTTACATACTAACAGAAACTATGAATGTAACAATAAAATCATGCTTAATTAAATACAATACAATGCTTGCTAACATTTATAAACAGATTGTAGAAGATACTTATAAAAGTTTACTTACAAAGTTATTTACATTCAATTGTCTTTGAAATATTCATCTAAATTATAGTAGCATTTATGTATAAGGAAGTTTTTAAGGTTACTGAAAAATATTTTGTCATTCTGTTCATTTTTTAAATTGTCCTGTAATTTATTGTAAATCTTTATTGACATAACAAATGCGCTTTCGGAGTGCATTTTTAATTTTGATGACGGCAACATTAGTTTGTTTCTGTACCGTAAAGTATGGGTAGTAGGTAAATCTTTCCGACGGTTATAAAAATCAGGATATTTACGTACAAATTTACAAACTTCCAAAATGTATATACATGGCAAAGTAAGCATTTTTAATTCTTTAAAGTGAGGTCTACAGCTACTTCCATTTTTGATATTAGCTATGATTCTTATTAGTTTCTTTTGTAATGTAAACAGGGTTGGGGCATCGGTACTGTTTCCCCACAGCACGACGCCATAGGTGAACCAAGAGTAAGCGTATGCGTAGTAAGCAACAATGGCAGTGTGAATGTCAGTACTTCTTTTAATTTCGCGGAGGGCATATGCAAATGAAGCTATTTTTGATCTTATTTTCTTTATATGTGCTTTCCAGTTAACATGTGTATCAATTTCTAGTCCGAGCAATGAAAATTCTTGGGTCACTTCTATTTGTTTGTTGTTGTAAGTAAAATTTATATTCAATGGGGGTTTTTGATATGGGTGGAAGGTCATTATTTTAGTTTTAGTGAAGTTAATTTCTAAATTATGTTCTAATAGCCAATTAGTGGTTTTGTTTAAAATGGAGTTAATTCTTTCATGAACACAATGTATGTCGTTATTTTGGCATGTTGTTAAAAGTGAGATATCATCTGCAAACAAAATACATGGTTCCTGCAGTATTTTTGGAAGATCGTTTATATATATTATAAATAAAAGACATCCGATGACACTACCTTGAGGAATTGAAGCTTTTATCTGTATACCGTCAGAGCGGGTATTTGAGATTTCTCCTGTTCGGTGGTTATAAAATTCAACTTCGGCAAACTGTTCCCTGTTCTGGAGGTAAGACGTAAACCATTGATGAGCTAACCCACGTATTCCTATACCGTGAAGTTTGGTTAGTAGTATGTTATACTGAACTTTGTCATAAGCTTTCGTCATATCTAACAGTATTCCAATGCCGTACTTTTTGTTATTTATATTGTTTAGGATTTCTTGTATGTACTTATATACCGCTAATGTGGTGGACTTATTTTTTCGGAAGCCGTTCTGGTTTTCATCGAAGATGTTATATTTTTCGCAAAAAGCGTACACGCGCTCACACATAGCTTTTTCGAACAGCTTTGAGGCTGTCGGTAGAAGCGCGATAGGTCGGTAGTTATTTGGGTCTGATTTAGTGCCTTTCTTGTGCAACGGCTTTATAACTGCTTTTTTTAGTAAATCCGGAAAAACTCCTTGTTCAAACGATTGGTTAATCATGAAACAAAATGGTTGGGTGAGCTCATTTGCACATTCTCTTATTACTGATGGTGGAATTTCGTCTAAACCATGGCTATGTTTATTTTTAAGTTTTTTTATATGGGCATGTACTTCGTTGTAGGATGTGGGTCTAAGGAATATAGAGTTTGGCGAGGGGCACAGAACAGCGCAGTTATGTTCAGGGGTCGTGGTCGCGCCTGGTGTGTTAGCACCTATTGATGCAAAAAAATTATTAAATGTGTTCGCTATAATATTTGGGTCGGAGGTTAAGTTATTTTGAACCTGTAAATTTATATTAATTTTATTCCTTGTAGGTATTTTGTTTGTACGTTCCTTTATTATATTCCACATAGTCTTTACTTTGTTGTTAGAGTTTTTTAATCTGTTAGTGTAGTTTAACTTTTTTGCCCATTTCACTGTTAGCTTTAACGTTTTTTCATACTGTTTATAATGTTGTTTAAGGATTGCATTTTTTGATTTTAATGTAAATATTCTTAATAACCTTTTATGTTTACACGACCGTTTAAGGCCTTTCGTTATCCAATAACACTTATTACCTGTTAATTTTATTTTTTGTTTGGGAATTGTGTTATTTAGAATGTATTTTAAGACATTATGAAACATAGTGTAGTTTTCGTTTACGTTTTTATTTGCGCTTAAAATATTTGCCCAATCAATGCTCTTTAATGTATTCTTAAATGTTTCTATGTTTTTGTGGCTAAATATTCTTTTTTGCACAAACCTTGAAGTACGAACTTGTTGTTGTTTTTGTAGTTTGATGCTAATTGTAGTCGCCATGTGATCGGAAAACCCGTAATCTACTACCGATGTGCTCAACAGTTCATCTTTGAAGTTTGTAAATAATAGATCGAGACATGTTGAAACTGATTGTGTGCTACGTGTTGGGTTTTTTACATGCTGGGTGAAATTATATTCGGACATTAGGTCTAAAAATGTACTACTTTTAACGTTATTCTTTAAAACATCTATGTTAAAATCGCCCCCAATTATTACTTTGTAATTTCTATACTTTTTTCGTATGTGGCTTAATATAATTTTTATTTGTTTGTAAAATAAATCTTTCTCTCTCCTGTTCCAGTACATAACAACGAGAATAGTCTGTTGTTGAGTTAGTTCGGTTGCGCATACTTCTAAAACGTAGTCGATCGACAAGTTTGTAATGTCAGTTTTATTTTCATATTCTAAATTATCTTTAATTAAAATGCAGACTCCGCCTCCCCCACAGGATTCTCTACAGTATGATGCAGCTAGTTTGTAACCGGTCACTTGTAGCATACTAATTTTGTCATTCGATAGCCAAGACTCTGATATACATAGGGCTTGAAAATTCTTATTCTCTTCAACAAATGCCTGCAGTATGTGCTGTTTATTGTATAAGCTTTGGAAGTTTTGGAAAATCACGTGTACTTCATTAAAGTCTTCACATCCGAATTGTCTGCTACGCGGTGACTTTGTCTTTGTTATATTTGGGCTGATTCTGCTTTCGCTGTTATTGAGATGACTCGTTATTACTGTCTCGAAAAAACTGATAATCTGTAGTTTTAGTTTCGGTGTCAGTTAAGTGTATCTGCCTCATGAATTCTTTGAGATTCGAAAAAGCTGCTCTTGTTCCAAATTTTGTAATTTTGCCCGAATAGTGTGAAAACATATCCAAAGTTAAGTCCCGATTTGTGTCAAATATATATGCATAATTATTTGTTTGCATATCCATTTTCAGTAGGCTACCAAACATTTCCACTTTATAGTTGTATATAAGTGCTCCGCATACATATGTGGGCAGACAGATGATTTTGTTGGTATGTGTAATTTCCAAGAGCGATTCTCGTATACTATTCACTAATTCTATACTGTTTTCTGCTCGATTTATGTCCTGTTCAGTAATTAAAATTATACAGAAGTCGTTAACGGTAAAACCTTCTAATTTTCTGTCCAAATTGGTAAGCATCTCTTTTATGCCCTGGTTCGGTGCAACGTAATTGCAGTAGTTTGATTCGTTGTCAAAATTGTTTTCAATGGCTCCTAGAGTGCCACTTTTGCCTTGAGTACTAAGAAAACATAGCTGGTTTCTATTACCAGCCTGACTTATAGAGGGCTGGGTGATGTTAGTAGCGGGGATATTATTGTTAGCACAAGTACGCGATTGCTCCACATTCTCCTGATGATTTGACGATGACTCGATAAAGCTCTCCTTGTCCTTGACTTGCGTAAGATCAAATTTTATTTTTTTGATATTTCTTGGGGTGTGATTCCTTTTCAACTTCTTAGAAGTAGACGTGCAGATATATGTGAGCTTCTTGATGGTTTGTTCATTGTCCGATATATTCTTTTTCAAGGTTCCATTTTCTATTATTAAATTTCCGATTTCATGTTCCGCGGACTGTAATCGTAATTCCAAGTTATTTATGAGCGTTTTGTATTCCTTTAACAACTCTTCTGTGTTGGATTTTATATCGGGTAGGCTCCTGTTTAGAATACCGGGTTCCAATAATGTATCAGAGCCCAGGTCGGATGCGGAGTCGGAATCAGTTAGCGTATCAGATTTAAAGGAGTCCGGATCCGAAAGGTGAGCGTCAAGTTTAGCTTTAAGTTTAGCATTTGGCGATGAAGATTTTATTTCCTGGTGTTGTCTAGCTTCCTGCGGTCGTCTTAACGTTATATTACTGTGGGATGGGGTGCTATTTGCGCTATGAAGTGTATTTGAGGGACTTGGTGTATATTCCTTATCCGGGCTACGCTGCTTTGTGGTTAAGTGCTCGACTCCAGGAGTTTTCTTAGACGAAGAGGGCAGACAGATTGATTTAGACTGGTGTTGACATGTAAGGCACACCCACGCATTTTTCCGTTCAGGTGTCATTAATTGAAAAAGTTTTGGTGATCTCCCCGCACATTGTATGTCGTACATTAACTTGCATCTGGTGCATTTAAGGATTTGTTTGTCTTGAAGGGCTTTGTCACACTTTGCACATACTCCTGGCGCCATCTTACGGAAACGTCACACGAACTGGTGGATAACACAAATTGAATACAACTACTGCCTGTGCGCTCGACTAGAGGATCATAGATGGCGCTCGCTTCGCTTCCCGTTAGCCGTATCTAATCTGTAGCGTGTTAATATTCTCGGATAGGCGCAGTTGTAGAAACGCTCGTTTTGGATGACGCTTTGCAGAATTATTTGCGCTGGTCACACTTTTTAACTGCGAAGTGGTGGCACTCTTGTGTCAAGTCGATATCAGCTGTCATGTATTTGCCCTATCAGCTGTTTGGAGCAGGTGTGAAATTCCGTTGTTGTTTCAGTTATTTTCAGTTTAAAAATGTAACGACTAACAAAAATAGTGTTCTCACCAGTTAAATGTTGGAGTGTTGTGCTTTCTCAGCCACAGTTTGTGTCTTCGGACTAGGTTATCCGTGATACAGGTTCAGTATGATGTTTTCACAGCAAGAAATGTTTTCTACACTTAGTTTTTTCGTTTTCGGGAATAAAAATCTACAGAGCTATTTGTAAACACAGTTTCCGTGGCTAGGGTTGCCAGACCTCATTCACCTCACTTGACTAGGACGTGACTAGGACTTGATCAGGACTTGACCAGGACTTGACCAGGACTTGACCAGGACTTGACCAGGACTTGACCAGGACTTGTCCAGGACTTGACCAGGACTTGATCAGAACTTGTCCAGGACTTACCTAAATATTTTTTTTTTCTCTCCCTTAATTTTTTTTCCCCTAATTTTTTTTCTTTCCCCTAATTTTTTTTTCTCTCCCCTAATTTTTTTTTTCCCTAATTTTTTTTTTCCCCTAATTATTTTTTTTTTTTCCCATAATTTTTTTTTTCTCTTAATTTTTTTTTTATATTATGTCGCATCTAAGTATGGAAGAGCCTATCGGTGATACGCCCCGTGCTACCCCAATGCAGAACCCCTACCAACCACGAGTCTTAGACCCGATGGCTAGTGGTGAGGAGCAGTTTTTTGACACGGAACCTCGTTTCCAGGACCTGCGCACATCCGGATATACTCCGCCAACCCTTATTAAAGGCGAATCTCTTACCAAGTGGAACTTGAATTTTTCCGGTGAAACTTGTGTTCGCGAATTTTTTTCTCGTGTAGAGGAAGAAGGAATTGCGCGTTGTGTTGGTCCATCTTATGTGGTTAGGCGTTTTCATGAGTTGTTATCGGGCAGTGCCTTGAAATATTTTAGGGCTATTAGGTATCCAGGACTTTCATACACAGAGCTCAAGTCTGCTTATTTTAAAACTTTCGATATAGCCGATTACGATTTCAAGGTCGAGAGTCAGCTCCGCGCTTTGTCACAGACGGCGAATCAATCCGTAGTCGATTTCGTTATTCAAGCACGCGATCTCAACGCTAAACTCCGCATTCCGGTATCCGAAGATAGTCTGTTTAATATTGTTAAATATGGCATGAATCTTAAATATCACCCTTGTCTTGCGACCAACGTAGTCAGGGATATCGATGGACTGTTAGAGGTCGCGAGAAATTTCGAAGCTTTCCAAACTTCGCGTCCCTCTCGTTTTTCAATAGCACCCATCAACGCGGTTAGTACTGACATCCCCGGGCCTGTGGTCTGTATGAAGTGTGATGCGACAGGGCACAATTACCGTAGCTGTCCTAACATTAATGGAGCAGTATGCTTCAAGTGCAAGCGCGTCGGTGTAATTACACGCGAATGTCCTCATTGCAATTCTGCTCCGTCAAAAAACTAGTAAAGGGTGTGCTGAGAGGCCCAACAGTGGCACCCGTTGTTATTAATAAAATCCCGGATAATAGACTCTTTATTGAAGTTAGTGTTACGGATTCTCCGGTATTAGCGCTTTTAGACAGTGGCGCGCAGACTTCCCTAGTGGATGTTACTCTTCTATCAGGACTCGGTTTAGCTTTTTGTAAAGACGTTCGTCCTCATGTCGTTTCCGCTGACAACTCTCCTATCAACATTTTGGGCAGTTTGGATATCCCAATTTATTTTAGCGGTATCCGTGTTTTGCATCTCTGTCTCGTAAGCCGTGATCTCCCGACAGCTTTTATTTTGGGAATCGAATTTTGGAATTCTTGCGGTCTTACTGACATTCTAAAAAAGGCGTTCGCGGATGGTTTGTCTGGAAAGCTTTTTGTCCCGCCACCTCATATTCCAAGTCTTAACCCTCCTGTTATAGGCGAGGTACGTTATGTTCATCCACGCACGATCCTCACGGTTGATCAGGAAACTAAGCTTCAATCAGTTATAAATGAGTTCGAGGAAATATCCTCAGACAAGGCGGGTTTAGGGTGTACTTCGTGGCTTTCTCACAAAATCGAGACTGTCGGTTCTCCAATTCGTCAGCGTTATTATCCTTTGTCTCCTGTCAAGCTTAAGGTCCTCAATGAAGAGATCGATAAAATGTTGGAGTTGGGGGTTATTCGTCCATCGCGGTCACCCTGGGCCTCCCCTGTTGTGATGGTTACCAAAAAGGATGGTAGTGTCAGGTTTTGTGTTGACAGTAGGAAATTAAACAGCGTCACCATACGCGATTCCTATCCTCTGCCACGGGTTCAGGATATTCTTGATAACCTACGCGGTGCTAAATTTTTGACCTCGCTTGATTTTAGGAGTGCCTTTTGGCAGATTCCGTTGGCGGACAAGGCTAGTTGTGAGAAGACTGCTTTTATCGTACCGCAAAGAGGGTTGTTCGAATTTGTGCGTCTTCCATTTGGATTGACAAACGCGGCGTCCGAAATGCAGAGGCTCACTGACATGATAGTCAATTTCGAATATACTCCTGATTCCGATGACTTTATTTTCGGTTACGTTGACGATCTAATTCTAGTCTCCCGTGATTTTCATAGTCATCTGCGACTTATTCGTAAGGTTCGTAATAGGTTGAAGGAAGCAGGTTTTACCGTCAATTTGAAGAAGTGCGAGTTCTGTAAATCCGAATTGAAATATCTTGGGTACATTGTCAATGAGCAAGGTCTTCAAACCGATCCAAAAAAACTCGAGGCAATTAGAGATTATCCTACCCCTTCAACTGCCAAGTCACTGCGAGCTTTCATCGGCATGTGCTCCTACTATCGTCGATTCGTAGATGGTTTCTCTTCTATTATTGCTCCCCTTACGGCGCTCATCGGAAAGAAGAAAGGGCGCGATCCAATCGATTGGAATGACAGTGCTGATGCAGCCTTCTCAAAATTGAAGGATGTCTTAATTAACTCTCCCTTGATGGCTTGTCCCGATTTTGAGAAGCCGTTCATCCTACAGTGTGATGCTAGTCAGGTTGGTTTAGGGTCGGTTTTGGCCCAAGAATTTGACGGTGTTGAACATCCAATCGCATATTATTCCCGTTTATTTAACAAAGCCGAACGCAATTATGGGACAACTGAACACGAACTTCTTGCTGTTGTCGATTCCATCAAGCATTTCCGCGGTTACCTCGATGGGATGAAATTTAAGATTGTGACAGATCATATTGCGCTTAAATGGTTAGTCACTCTCGATAATCCTACTGGTCGTTTGGCTCGTTGGGCAACGTTGATTTCCCAATATAACTTTGAAGTTGAACATAAGAAGGGCGTTTTGAATGTCGTTCCCGACGCCTTATCTCGCGCTCAAGTGGGTCTTGTCTCATATGCGCGTGGAATCGATCCATCAGGAGATCCTTGGTACGAACGTATTTATCAGGGAGTTGTAGCTAACCCGCAAATGTTTACGGCGTTTGCTCTTCGTGATGGTGTGTTGATGCGCGAGATGGCAGTTGAAAACCTGTTGGTTCCTAATCCTTGGCGTATTGTTCTTCCTGCTTCGAGGACCAGAGAGGCTATCGCTGAAATTCACAATGGGTTTCCTAATGTACACCCTGGGGTTATGAAAACGTACTTGAAAGCTCGGGATTTATACTATTGGCCGAACATGTATCGAGACGTTACTAGGTTTCTTTCTGAGTGTCAGGTTTGCAAGGCTTACAAAATCGCCAATTCGCAACCTGGCGGTCAAAGATTGTTTCCACGCCCTGTTACGGCTCCGTTGGATCTTCTCTCGATTGATTTAATTGGACCATTGCCTGATAGCCGCGGTGGGTTTCGATATATTCTTACGATGGTTGATGTCTTTACCAAATTCGTGTGGTTATCTCCACTCAAGAGGGTTAACGCTACGTCGGTTTCGTCAGCTATTGAGTCGGAAGTTATCTTGCGTTATGGTGTACCGGTTAACATACTGTGTGATAACGCAACGGTTTTTCATAGTCGTCAATTCCTAAATTTCCTTGCGAGTTATGACATTCCCGGTCCATGTTATACACCATACTACTCGCCACAAGCGAACGTCGTGGAAAGGTACAACCAGGTCGTAGTTACCACCCTGAGTATCCTAGCCGAGAACGATCAGCGTAGTTGGTCCGACCATTTACGTCGGGTGGCTCTTTATTTAAATTCATGTATAAATTTGGCTACGTGTTATACCCCGAATTTCTTGATGTACGGTCGTGAATTGCCGATGATTCGGCAGCGCGTTGAAGGCCAGGTTGTGGACCAAGAGGTGGGACTCAGCCGGGTGCAGCGTGCTTCGAATCTAGAAACGCTCCGCGAGGTGTATGATAGAGTTTCGGATTCGTTAGCTATGGCATTTTATCGTAATGCTCGGAAATTTAATGAAAACCGTAGGTCGATCAGGTTCGTCGACGGTCAGGTCGTCTGGCGGAGAAATTTTCAGCGTGGCACAGCTGATGCGTTTAGAGGCGGGAAGTTTGCGCCACGTTTTGTCCAGTGTCGCGTAGTTAGGCGTATATCCCCTCAGGTTTACGTTTTGGGCGATACTGATACCGATCATATTGGTACCTATCATGTGAAAGATATTCTCAAGTAATTTCAATGTAATTTTTTTTTGCATTTTTTTTCTCTAAATTCAAGAAGCGCGTTTGTCCGCCTACTCCTTTTTGATGATTCTTTAGGCCCGTAACTTTTTATTGTATTTTGTTTTTCTCTAAATCCAAGAAGCGCGTTTGTCCGCCTACTCCTTTTTGATGATTCTTTTGGCACAACCTTTTTTTTTTTAGACGGCTTTCTTAATTCATGAGACGTATTTGATCACCTTTTTTTGGTGGAGATCTTTGTCCATGTACTCTGTTTCTGAGTCCGAATTTCCATCGGGTGTTATTTGCTGTTTGAATGGCTTGTAAGGGTATTCAATTGTCCTCCCTGTTGTGGGTGGTTTCTTTTTCCTCGCCTTTCGGTTCGTTTGTACTATATGCCCAGGCATATACCAGTCTAATTGTAGTTATTAGGAATCTTTATATTTTCTTAGGATTAGTAGTCTAGTTTACGAATTAGGTTAGAGTTTTAGTCGTAGGTTTCTTGGGGGCTAGGCCCACCAATTGTTTTCCGGACGTGACTTTTGGCCTTAGGGGCGTTATTATTGACTTCCGATGATGGGATTATCTCATCATCGACGTGCTTGAACGTGTGTATGAGAGGTTTCGTTTCGGCGCCTGACGCGAATCGGACCTCATCCCATCTCTTCCGTTTTAAAAGGCGTGGGGATTTGGTTGGTATCGCGTTGCAAGTTAACTCTCGGATGTTGTATCTTGGAGGCACGGTGTTAGGGATAACGGTCGGTAGCCAGGCGCAGGCTGAGTCCTATTCCGATAGTTGCGTGTGGGCTGCGCGATTAGTCGGTTGGCACCGTGCTATCTTTTTCTCTCGCTCATGCGAGGCTGTGTTTTGCGTAAGTTAGGTTAATGTTAGGTTAGGTTTATTTAATCTTTAGGTTTAGGTCTTATAGCTCGTGTACCGGTTGGGAGTCCAGCCGGGTCCCATCGACTGGTATTCGTGTTTGATTGAGACGTAATTTAGTTTAGTTTTTAATTTAGGATACCTGTCTGATTTGGTATCAGCATTTATGCCTGGGACCATCTAGTTTACTCGATTCCAATTAATTCCTTTTTTTTGGTAGTATGTCTACCGTTGCAGGTTGTTTGCTTTTAGCTGATTATCTTGACTCCATGCGTTAAGTCTGTTTGTTTTAGCCAGTAATTTTTCATTTGTGTGAATTCACAGATCTTTGTCGAATTTCATTTGTAATGTGGAAGTTGGGTCTGTTTAGGCTGTTTAGATAATCTTGTTCTTTTGGCATTTTCTTCGTTTGGTAGGGAGATGCTGTAGCATTACGCTACGGTTTAAGTGCTTCTTTTTACTAATCCGTTGTTTATTTAAATTCATCACGGCACAGCGCCATCTGTTACAGACGAGTTGTACTCTTTTTCTAATGTCTTAGCTTGCATGAATTTTGGTTTCACTTGGTAGATTGCATGCTTTCGGAAATTGTTCACTCCGTTCCCGTTAGGTGTCGCTATTCTCAATTGTACGAGTTTCGTTCGTTAGTTCGTAGCCTTATTTACCTATAGATTTAGGTCTGGCAAACTGTCATTTTGGTATTTTTTCTTATATATTTGAATTTCAAAATGAGATTTCGTTCGTTCTTTGGGTTGCTGTCAAGGAAAAAAATTGGTTGAAGGAAGGTGATTAAGATTTTGAGTTGGAGACAAGAAGCATCTTATTAATTAAATTGCTTGAGTTTTCAAGTATTTGACCGGAGTACTACAGTTTTTATCCACGTTTTGCGATCCGAGTAGTACAGTTTGTGTCCACGTTTTTGTGATCCCATAAGGAGCCCTCCCCTTATTTTTCTGAGGGTCTGTGCGGTGCAGTTCATGTAACGGCTGCAAGCAGTGCGCCGAGTGCTTGGTTCTCTTGCCGGCCGGCGTGTGATCCTGTGTGTGCGTCTAGCACGATCTGATTGCGACTAGGAGCCACAGTCCTCCATCCAGTGCCCGTCAGACCTGAACGGGTTTGTTTATTTAACCTGCCGTCCAACGTACGAGTCCTGCCCTTGAGGGCTTACAGAAGGTTGGTGTCATCGACGCGCACGGCGCGACTGGTGCGCGCACATCGTCGAGCGGTTCGGTGCATTTAGGATAATTTAATTTTAGTGTAATATTCGGCCAAAACCTATTCAAAATTATTTGATATTTAATTGTAGTTTTAATTAACTGTATCAAGTTGTGATCTTAATGCTTATTTGATTTTAATGCGGACAAAGTTTTTTTTTGTTCGTAGTAATCCTCTAAATTCCGAAAGCCTCGTTCGTCGGGCACATATCTTCTTTTACTGCATTTTTTCGACCATAATCATAACATCCATCAGCCATACCTCACTCTTCACCAGCCTTTCAACAATTCATGCAACCGTTTTTAATCGCCAGCCCAGTCAAAATTCTCAGCCCAGCCAAAATCCTTTCACGTGAGAGAATTTTGACTGGTTTTCGTCAAATTGCAGTATAATTCTTCTTAAATTTGTCGCGACAAACTTAATCATTTTGATTCAACCCCTAGAAAAACCTAAAGTATAAATTTAAGATTATTTGTTAATTTAACCCATTAATATCTGTGTGTTTTGATTTCGGTGTTAAACGTGTGCTGAAGTGATCTCCAGTGTAAATTATCGACAAATTCGTAATTTTGTACCATTAAACAATAAATTATACGTGTGTCAGTGAATGTGTTGTTTTTCTCATATTATTTATTTTTTCCATCAACTAAATTCATTGCAATAGTTATATATATACATTCCTATAATATATCTTATGTTATTGATTTGTGTTTTAATTACTTTGTTTCTCTGTAACTTTGATCCTGCCCCACTACATATTTCTGTTTAACCCAGTGGTTGGCTCGTAGAGAATGCCTTAAGGCATTAAGTCCGCCATTTGTACTTTTTTTTGTATTGTGCAATAAAGTTTAAATAAATAAATAATACAAGGGAACGAGCAGTTGAAACGCTCCTTAGCTTTACCCAGATGGCGTTAGTTTCGTCGATCACTTTTCATACATTCATTCAGAGCTAATTACCTAGGTAGCGAGGATCTATATACAACGATGCCCTAATTCCATATACTAGACTAAAATAAACGGTGCAATAAATAGAATACATATTAAAAATGTGAAACTGCAGATTTTTAAATTTTGTGTTAAATTTATGGGCAGAATGGCCATCTAAGTCAGTATCAAAAAGTAAAACGCGAGTTTTGAATTCTCCTTAAATTAAAGAAGATTTAGAATTCAAAAATTCGGTTTTACAGGGATACTACTTGACCAGGATACCGGATTTTTGCAGTTGTTTTTTATTTACAAAATATTCAAATCGAGACGGCACGAAGTTATTCCGCGCGAGATAACAAATTACTGCTTGTAATAAATTCGGCTATCAAGATATAAATTTTACTGTACAGATAAAAATATTCGGGGTTTCTGGGACTCTTTAGAAAGTCAGTGAGGCTTTTAGGGCCTTTCTTTAAGACTAAAATGACTTTAAAGTCGGTGGCACATAGTCTTTACATTGAAAATGTTTGTTTTCCTGATCGAGTATACTGTCCTGATTTATTAAATTGTGACATTGGCCTGTAGTTTCGCAGATATTAGAGGCACTCGGATGGGCCTTATGTCAAAATATGCGTCTGCCGAAGGGCTTAACTAAAGGAGTAATCGTCAAACAGTCACATAGATCACAATTTAAACTCATTAAAACAGGCGTACCTCAAGGCAGTATTCTCGGGCCACTGCTTTTTATCGTATATATTAACGATTTACCCAATGCACACCCAGGAAAAACTATAATGTTTGCCGATGACACGACCCTGATTTTAAAATGTAACAATACGTTAACGTATGAACGTGACATAAATAAATCCCTAATGAACATTATTAATTGGATGAATAATAATAATTTAAATATAAATATTAATAAAACTAAATACATGCAATTTCTTACATATAATTCTCCTGACATTACTATAAATTTAAATTATAACAATGGAAATATTGATAAGGTTGATAGCTTTAAATTTCTCGGTATTATGCTGGACAAGCACTTAAATTGGAAGGTGCATATTGAACAAATATGTACAAAATTAAACCGTTTTGTTTTTGCACTTAAACGATTACGTGACACTGTTTCAACAGAAGCCGCACTCACGGCCTATCACGGCTACGTATCATCTGTGCTTCTGTATGGACTGATTCTGTGGGGAAATTCTGTAGACGTAGACAGAGTATTTAAGATACAGAAAAAATGTATCAGAGTCATTTGCGGTGCGTGGTTCGATGATAGTTGTGTCCCACTATTCAAAAAGTTACAGATTCTGCCTTTGCCGTGTTTATATATCAGAGAAGTTTGTATTTTTGTAAAAACTCATTTAGGCTACTTCGAAAAGCGTGGACAAACTACACAAAGGCAGACTAGATTAAAAGGGAGGCATCTGCTACAAAAGCCGCGCTGCCATACAATGCTTTATAAGAAAAATATCTTTAATATGTGCATTGACATTTATAATCGCATTCCCAACGATATTAGGTCTATGGAAGGAAATAGTTTTAAAAGAAATTTAAATATATGGCTGCTCGATGGATGTTTCTACAGTGTAAAAAATTTTCTCGAGACATGTAGAATAAGGTAGAATTAGGCTATTGACATTATATTATACATTTAATACTTAATAATCAATTATTGTGTCTGCTTAGTTTATTTTTATTTTTAAAAAATTTGCATGCCTGTATGTAGGCTGAATACATGGTATTTTAATTGTATTTAACACCTTCAACACTGTATTCTTGGCAAATAAATCTTTGAATCTTGAATCTTTGAATCTTAAAAGTGCAATTTTAATTCTCAAAATCGGACGGTAACTTTATATGAGAATTACTAATTTGAAAAAAAAAAAACTGACTTGGAGAGAATTTCCCAATAACTTTTTTTTTGAGTTCACTGTTCAAGAATCGGAAATAAATTGGACCTCGGAATTGAATTAAGCCACAGTTTGAGCCATCTCAGGAGGCGGGCGGACAAAAAATGTAGGCGGTAGCGACTCCCTTACGCGCGAGGTCAGGATACAAATTTGTAAAAATGTTGTCATGTGCTTAATTTCTAAATTACATTTTCAATGCCTTCGATAGTGGCGCGTAGTGTGAGATCTGCAGATTCTTTTTAAGTTTACTTACTTCCTTTGCATTGGTGGTACCTTACTTCCTTTGTATTGGTGGTACCTTACTTTCTTTGTATTGGTGGTACCTTACTTTCTTTGTATTGGTGGTACCTTACTTTCTTTGTATTGGTGGTACCTTACTTTCTTTGTGACGACGCGGTTGGCGCAGTGGTTAAGCAACTGCCTACTGAGCAAATATTTGTGTAATGAACTCGAATATTTGTGCCTGGATCATAAATGTTATTTATATTGAAGTATGCATTTATTTATATAAGTATGTTTATCGTCGTCTAGTGTCCATAACACAAGCCTACTAGAGCTAACTGTGGGGCTAGATTGATTTGTGTGAGGTTGTCCGATATTTATTATTTATTTGTTGGTGGTACCTTTTGGTATTATCGATAAGTCTCGTAATGTTTATTCGCTGTCATCATCATCAGCCCACCGTCGTCCACTGCTGGACATAGGTCTTCCTTAATTCGCTACCATACTCAGCCTTTCGCTTTCCGCAACCATCCGCTTTCCGTGACTCTTTTCAGGACGCCGGTCCACCTGGCCTTAATGGAACGAGAACTTAGTGGCTTTGATAGAACAATTGGTAGTAGTCTGCCTCGGAAAGCGTTGAGACGTGGGTTTAAGTAGATTTTCTTTTATTTTATTTATTTAGGGTTATGGTGCGTGAAAATCGCACAAGACTTTAAAATAATAGTACTGTAGTTTTACATTAGTACTGTGAAGGTTCTCCTTCACTGTTGGTGCTATATGGCCACCGACATAAAAGTAAACTTGTATATTGTATGTTTATATTTAGAATAAGACGCGTGACATCCGTCAGTAAAATAAAATGTAGTAGTTAGTCTTAGACTAGCCTTCGGGCAATAAACATCTTTACGAAGTACCTCTGCTCTGTTAATTATTCCACCTCTGAAGTTATTCCCCCCGGCTGTCGCCACACTTGGTGGAGGCAGCAAACCCTATATTTAGAGTCACGCGAGTATTGAAAGTTTCCCCGCTCCCAACTAATTTTGTCCACAGATTCTCGGACCGCTGTGACAATTACGTACTGAAAGCTTACGGTTGGCATAGGAGCCAGACAGGAGTGAAGCGCACCGTCTATATGCGCACGAAGCAAAACGAAGATTAAGTGCACATTTGGCAAGTGCGAATTGCCATCATTGTGGTATTGTATGTTATAAAGGAGCGAGTACGACAGACGGGTGAAGTTGACGAATCATTGAATCACCCATTATCATTTTTCATCCCAAGCGATTATAATTTGTTTGTGCATTGTTTCGGACTCCACATAAAAATGGAGACGAGTACTTTGAATGGCTTTTCCGACGTTGGAGATTTTTAATTAATGGCCCAAGTGAGAAAATACGAATAAAATAATCACAAATGGCGGTTGCGGTTTAATTGTTCGGGACCCGCATTACAGAATAGTATTAGACATCGTTTTAGGATGTTATTTTAAAGTTAAACAACAAATTCCCGTCGAGCCAAGAAATCATGTACAAGGATGTTATCATCGACGGCAAAAGTCGCAAGAATCATCATTAATTCGTTTCTTTACGCTTGAAGCACACGTTGTTGACATCAGACAAGCGATTGTCAGTGAAAATATGGAATTTTACCAGTGAGAAACATTCAGTTTCAGTGTTGTCAATTGATGTAACAAATGTTCTTAAAGAGTGGAAGCCTTCAAGTTCAGCCATTATCACTAATTATATAATATGTTGCTAGTAAAATTTTATTTGATTAATATGTGCTGTGCCGGACCGAGTGCTTATCAAGAAAGTGCAACATCAGGAACAGCGTGCCTGAGCGAGGAGGGCCGCTCAAGAACTGAAGAGCGACGCTGGACACCGTGGACGCCGATCGGAACGCTGCGCTTCTAACAGGCAATAATGATCCATAATATATAATTTGTACTATATATGTTTGTTAGGATGTAAATAACTGTCTTATAATAATTATGCTAGGTGTATGATAGTTCTAGATATTAGTATGGTCCTACAAATAATAAATAATCGTTGTGCATAAATTATTACCATATAAGATAATACACCGATTGTCTCCATTGAATTATGTGGTGCAAAAACTCACTCCCAGTGGTCGTGCCAAGAATGTAATAATTCATATTAACAGATTAAAGAAATTCTTTAATCGTTAATCCCAATTAATATAAACAGTTCTATATATTTCTAGGGTGTAAATAATAAAACTATTATTTTTCAGAAATTTTTAATTCAGGCTGACTGTACAAGGATGCAATTGTATTTGTTGCATTTACAAGTGTCACTGTTGTAAATATAATTTAATTTATTTCCACAAGATATTAGCTGCATTTCTAAGTTATTACTATAGGAAGTTTAATTTATAATTTCCTGCACTATAAATTACTGCACTTTGAATTTATTGCATTTACAGTACCTTTTACTTGAAATAATTTTAACTTATTGTTTCCTCAGACCTCCAATATTTATTTATAATTCTTTATTTCCAGCATTTTAATTTGTGTATGCTAATACATTTTTTTCTTTTCCATGTAATTCGACACTGCAAGGGCCGTTGCTGTCCCAGTTCCTTGGGATTTCAGCTGCTGGTGTGATTGAATGCCTCGCGCATTCGTCATCCAGGGGCGGCAGAGGTTCTGGCACGGGGTGCCAAGAACTTCATGCGGCCTGCATCGGGCCGATGCAGTCTGAAGATTTTGTATTGTTGTTTCTTTTGTCCTTATAATAAATAAATAATTTATTTAATTTTAACTAGGAGATAGGTAGGAATCTAAATAAAGGAATTTTTCGTATTTTTTTGTTGATAACTAATTTTACGAATTGACGTTGACATTGCATTTGACATGTCAATATGACGTGTCATGACATCGTCTATGATCGTGAAATTAGTTATGAGGTAATTTTTTTATCGGTAAAGGTTTGTACGGTACGGAATCTTGAAGCATAATTCATATGCTTCAGGATTCTAATGTGAAAATAATTAAGGTACAGATTTCTGGGGCATATTTAATATATATGCGCCAGGATTCTAATATAAAGCTAGTGGTAGACGGGTATCACTATTTGTTAGTCCTGTATGGATGTTTGAAGCAAGTGTCATAGACAATGTTTTCAAGCATCTAATACAAGGGCAGTGATATACCGTGGTACAACTGTTTGGGGCATGCGACGGGTGTCATATGTCATACTCCAGGCAGTTAAGGTTAGAACATTCGTGATAATTAAGTCGAGTGTTGTGCCGGTGTTACACCAGGCGATTGAATTACTAAAGCCTGTCATTTTAAATTTTGTATCGAATGGTCTATGCTTTAATATATTAAGTCAGATGACTTTTGGGGACTAGTGAAGTTGGTGCCTTGCCTTTTTAGCAGGTTTTTGTCAAGGTGAAGCCAGTGTCAGTCAACATGTCAGATTACGTAACATGCCATAGGCTAGTGTCTGCTCATGTCCTGACCCTGGTTATCTCTTAGCAAGAGACCATCTGGGTATGAATGTATGGGTATCCCTGCATAGGTAGGGACCTCTTATATGTTAGGCAGGAGTAGTTTTGTTTAGTGTCTGTATAGTAAAACGAATGTCCCTCGTTTACCCCGAGACGGCGGGAAATGTGAAGGTTCTCCTTCACTGTTGGTGCTATATGGCCACCGACATAAAAGTAAACTTGTATATTGTATGTTTATATTTAGAATAAGACGCGTGACATCCGTCAGTAAAATAAAATGTAGTAGTTAGTCTTAGACTAGCCTTCGGGCAATAAACATCTTTACGAAGTACCTCTGCTCTGTTAATTATTCCACCTCTGAAGTTATTCCCCCCGGCTGTCGCCACAGTACCTACGTAGTTAGTAGTTATACAGGTTGATCAATCCAAATGGGTCAGTAGGGACAAAACGAAAACTATAGGAGTTAGGGAAATCTGTTCTTAGGAACCATGGTGTCAATTTTAGATTTAACAAAAACTGCATTAATTTTTTTGATAAATCTTTTACATAGCCGGGAATTAAACCTGGTTAAAATTCTGTAAGTAATCGCATGTCGTATTGTAACATTCTTTACAGCGGTTTTGACTGGGTTATGTATGAAATTATGTATGAGATTTATAAATCTATGAGATTTATAGATTAATAAATTTAAAATCGATGCCATGGTTCCTAAGAACAGATTTCCCTATCTCTTATAGTTTGTGACTTCTCCCTAGGGCTTGTGCACAAATCACGCGAGGCTTTGTCGGCTACTTTTTGATCCGTAAAATACGAGTAGACTCGCTTTTTTGAAGTATTTAACAGGTGAAGATTCATTTTTAACGAAAGTAACGAAACCGAAAAAGTATCTACTCATGTGGTAGATTTTTTTTCTTAGTTATTTCACTATAGAAAAATACTCGTGAGGTCTCCTTATACCCCTCCCTCCTCCAACGTGACCTATCGTAATTTTTTCGTGACCCGCCCTCTCCCCTATCGAACCTCACGTGATTTGTGCACAAGCCCTGACCCATTTGGATTGATCACCCTGTATAGTAATAGTACCGCACCCAAACTTACATGAAACTTGTTACTATAGTTTTACGTGCGTGTTCCACTCAAGCGTAACGATCAATTGAATAACTAGAGGCTATTAATGAACTCATCTTTCGATTATGTGGGTCCTTTACTAATCGTTGTTGTTAGAGCGAGATAACAAGTTATTGAATTGGAGGGCAGATTTGAATTGGTTCAGGGTTGTCGCGCAATAAATGTCATGCATTAAAAACAAACAAAGCCGTGCAAATAATTTGACAACCCCACCCTCATTTTTAGTCGATTTGTGAAATACATTTTTAATATTATTTGTATTCTGTAATTTAAGTTGTATCTTAAAAAGTTATAACCAGGGTTCGCAAAATGCGAGCAAATTCATTGAAGTACTAGGGCCGTCACGGTTATTACTCATAATATATGTACTTACGTCATTTCAATTGATTTTGCTCATATTTTACGATCCCCGGTTATAAGACACAACTTAAACCACAACATACAAACGTAGTCAAAATGAACGCCTCCTTTTTGAAAAGGGTTAAAAAACACAACCCATTTTATATTTGCAACTGAGATCATAGAAAAAATTAAATACAAGACATCTCGGAACAAATTCTCATCTGATAATAATATGTTCCTACATTGCATTACTTTAAAATAGTCTTTAGTGGCAACCCTGGCTCAGTGAACTAGTTCAAATCGGACAGTCAGTAAGGAATTCTTGTGTGTTTGATGCGGTGCACCAACTTTACTTAATCGCATTTAACTGCAGGAAATCGTGTTCGAAAATCAAAATAAACTCAAAAATGGCCGTCTGGTGATACTGTGAGAAAAGGTGAGTGTATATAGAGTGTAGAAAGGAGGAGCATTATCTTCATCTGTTTCCAAAAGTGTCTGTTGAAAGGCGTTAAATAGACATTTCAAATTTCCGAATAAGGCTCAGTTTATATTAATTTCATTAATTATTATCATATAACCCAAAATTATTATTATTATTTGATTATACCGACTAGTTAAAAAAAAGTGAAAGCAGCGTCTTTCAGAATTGGCCATCTATACGACGTTATGCCGGACGTTAGACAGTCACCTCACACAAAAAAAACAGTGGTACAATTTCCATACAAAATTCGCTTTAGTAATAGACCGACTGTATCATTATCTGAGCTGTGACCAATGACTGGTCGCATACGCTCTTTTACAATGGGGAACTGTTTGAAAATGTAAAAATGTGTTCATATTTGATCTTTTATTCTCAATATGATTTTCTTTTTGGTTTTTTTTTTATTATAAGAATAAAAAAACTGAGCGTTACACACGCAAGCTTAAATGGTAATATAATAAACAATATCAATAGTGTACGCCCTCCTTGATGTCAACACAACATGCATAAAATATTGATAAAAACCCGATACGATTTAAATACTGTTAGTAAACAGTAGTTACGTCATTTAGCAACTGTTTGTTTATACATATTTAATAAAAGTCATCTCAAAGTTGATGACAGCTCAAATCAGCTACTCTTTATGAAATGTCGAAAATGATCTGTCAGTATGAATGAACTTTTTATGAAAATACTGGCTAGTGACGTGTTAAAAATCAGTAGTCAACTCGGGCGCTCTTTTTAGTTTATGTAAAATATTTATAAAATTAGTAGAGGATACTCGTAGTTGCCATAATAAATAAAAGTAAGAAGTATTATTTTATTTATTTATTTAAACTTTATTGCACAAAATACAAAGGTAAGAGTACAAATGGCGGACTTAATGCCACAAGGCATAAGTATGATAACAATACAATTGCACGTGAAAAACACACTCGGCTGGGTTTTTCATTATTTATTGTGTTAAACATCACGGGAAAATAACCATTAAGTACATCTTAAAACGCAGGTACGACTGTGTTAAATAACTTGAGATTTAATCAAAATATGCTAACGCGACTCTATTGCTAACGGCATAGAGGCTTGTTCACCTTCTGATATATTTGACAATTGCACACTCGAGTTCCTTAGGGAAAGAGAAACCTAACTTCAGGTTTAGCCATAGCCATATTTTATATTATTGTTTGATTTTCTGAATCATATGGCGACTTTATTTTCCTTTAGTTTCCTTATTTATGAGCGAATTTTATTTTTAGAATCACTTATGACGCAATTTAGGTCTTGACGGATTTTAATAAACAAAGTTTAACGCAGGTAGGTATAGTCATTTAGGCAATGTCGCAGACAACCGCCTCTCAACCTATATTGTTTTATGTTAGTAAAAACATGCAGATTCACACAGCCTCTACTTTTTTGGTTTATATATAATTTAAAACTGCAAAAATTAGGGCCAAAACGATATTACAAGATATGACATTACATCGAGCATTACATCAGTGCATACATGAATCCTAAATGAACTTTATCTTCAAGTAACAAGATTAAAAATTAAAAGTACAGTTTTCAATCTCACGACGTCGCATCGTGGCTCGATGTCGCGTCGTACCACGATACGATGTCGTAATTGAGTTTGACCCTAATTGGTAGTTTCTTTTCCTAAAGTTTGATTTAGTGGGTTGTGAAATTATTTATAAAATTGAAATAGTGTACTATCGAAACAAGTGACGATTAACGAGCGATTTAAACATGCATAAGTGTACATAATGAGCTCCAACAAAAATAAACGAAAAGCTAAGTACCTACAATAAAATGTATAAGTATATTGAATAGAAGAGCATTGTACAATTTGCCAATTAAACACTGGCTAAATACTTCATATTGATCCATCCTTTATCCCTAAGTAATTTTAAGCAAATTTATTGACACGACGCCATTTTATAAATAAAAGTATTTTTTTTTTCAATTAGTGTATAAATAAATGGCCTAGAACAATGTTTTACCTAATGCTCGCTTGAGACAAAAAGTAAACTTAAATCTTTGTGCCTTCGCAAAAGAAAATCGACTTTGTCGAAATGGTATCTCATTGCTTAATTTGAGAATCGTGTATATTGCTTTTGTATAATCAGATATTTTAAATTAATTGTAATAGTAAACCCATATTTACCTAATATAATATTTACACATTATCAATTATCATATACCTACATAGAGTTTGGCTAATGAAATATTACTCGAGAATTTGGCGGGAAAATTTAAAAATCTGCGTCTGGTCACACTTTGTGTAGTAGGGATTATAGCTTTGATACTAGAAATTATTTTTGATTTTCTATCCCTAAGGAAATAAGTTAAATATAATGTTGACGTGCACTCATAGTCAGCTCACGTCCATTCTACCAATTTAGTAGTACCTACAGTACAGTCAACGACAAACAAATATGTTTACACTTTCTAACAAGAACAATATACAAGGCGCGAAATTAAATGTAGTATAAATAAGACCTAGCTCGATAATACCGTAATCCATAATATTAATCCATCACCAAAAAAATAACATAAGTACCTATTATGCCAAATTTCAACTCAATCGGAATGTTAGAACTACTTACCTACAACATAAAGTATCAAAATTAAAAAAAATATATAGAGGACCCATCTACCAAATTGTTTAAGTAAATCATAGACAATAGACGCCCATGTTGGCGCTAGTACTTTTTCACGAAAAACTTTATCACGAACGACTTAATCACGAAAACTTTTCCACGAAGACTTTATCACGAAAACTTTATCACGAAAAGACTTTATCACGAATAAACATTATCACGAATAGACTTTATCACGAAAACTTTATCACGAAGACTTTATCACGAAAACGTTATCACGAAAAATCCTAATCACGAAAACTTTATCACGAATGAGCTTTATCACGAAAAATCTTTATCACGAAAACTTTATCACGAAAATACATGTTTATGAGCTTAAGTAGCGGAGTCCCTCGTATCCATTTTTCTGACACTGCGTATTATACGCAGACAATCTTGTAGAAACATTACGTCCTGTTTCTCCAATGTAAGCCTTGCCACACTCACAAGGTAAAGATGGCAGACGTCACTACTTTGAAAAAGTCGTCATGGGTATCGTTTTCTAGGTCTTTGGGGGTGCAAAATTTAAGAAATGGCATCCATTTTGGAAATAAAGATGGCGGGCGTAACTTTTGGAAAAAGTCGTCATGGGTGTCGTTTTCTAGGTTTTTGTGTGTGTAAATGTCAAAAATGGAATCCATTTTGGAAATAAAGACGGCGGGAGTTTTTTTTTTTAAATTCGTCATTGGTGTCGCTTTCTAGGTTTTTGGCGGTGTTAAATTTCAAAAATGGCATCCATTTTTTAATTAAAGATGGTGGACGTCATGTTTTAAATTAATAGTCATGGGTGTCGGTTTTTGGATTTTTGGGGATGTAGATGTCAAAAATCGCATCCATTTTGGAATTAAAGTAAGTGGACATAATTTTTTGAAAACGTCGTCATGGGTGTCGTTTTCTAGGTTTTTGAGTGTACATTTAAAAAATTCTATCCATTTTGGAAATAAAGATGGCGGACGTCACTTTTTGAAATTGGTGTCGATGCGTGTAGTAGTGATATCAACCATCTTTAATTCTAAAATGGACTCTATTTTTGAATATGGCACTGCCAAAAACCTAGAAAAAGAAACCCGAGAAATATCTCCGCCAGTTTTGATTCCAATTTTTTCATTTTGAAATCTACACCTGCAAAAACCCAAAAAACTATGACTTTTTGAAAAAAGTGACGTCCGCCATCTTTATTTCCAAAATGGATGGAATTTTAAATGTACACTCAAAAACCTAGAAAACGACACCCATGACGACGTTTTCAAAAAATTATGTCCACTTACTTTAATTCCAAAATGGATGCGATTTTCGACATCTACATCCCCAAAAATCCAAAAAACGACACCCATGACGACTTTTTCCAAAAGTTACGCCCGCCATCTTTATTTCCAAAATGGATGCCATTTATGAAAACTGCATCCCCAAAAACCTAGAAAACGACACCCATGACGACTTTTTCCAAAAGTTACACCCGCCATCTTTAATTCCAAAATGGTTTTCATTTTTGAAATGTACACCCCCAAATATCTAGATAACGATACCCATGACGACTTTTTCAAAAAAGTGATGTCCGCCATCTTTATTTCCAAAATGGATGTCATTTCTGAAAACTACACCCCCAAAAACCCAGAAAACGACACCCATGACGATTATTTCAAAAATTACGTCCACCATCTTTAATTCCAAAATGGATGCCATTTTTAAAATGTACACCCCCAAAAACCTAGAAAACGATACCCATGACGACTTTTTCAAAAAACTAACGTTCACCATCTTTAATTCTAAAATGGATGCCATTTTTGAAATCTATACCCACAAAAACCCAGAAAACGACACCCATGACAATTATTAAAAAAAAATGACTAAGATATTGCAAGTACTGCGACATTCGTCAGCGCAGGGTAGGGGACGACAAAAAGAACCGAAAAGCAAGGACTACTTACTAACAAAGAAAAACCAGCCAAGTGCAAGTCTGACACCCTCCGAGCGTTCCGTACAATTTTTTATTTATCTCTTACCAACTTACCTGTTCGGGCCCTGTTAAATTAAGTTTGCACCTCACTTGTATGCGGCGCCATACGTACTAGGTGTAAACTTAACCAGCCATAAATAATTTATGACTCATTTAATGTCCCATTTTTGTAATCTGGGTACTCCACCATTTTTATTTAAACCATTAATACGAAGATCAAAATTCAAATTCAAATTATTATTTATTATCCATAGATTGTTAGATCAAAGATTAAAGAAAAATTGAAAAAGGAACTGCCTGGTGGAAAAGGTACCGGGTTCGATTCCCGGTCGCTGATGGTTTAACCCGGCCAGTAAGATGGAAAGTGGAAGTGTTTGTATGGAACCCTCGGTGCGCGAGTCATACTAACTCTTGGTCAGTTATTGTAAATAAATATCAGTATCTGTACCACAAACGATAGGTTTCCGAATGAAAATAATCCACTGAGCAAATTATCACGAAAAAAAATATCACGAGTCAACCTTTTCGTGATATTTTTTTTCGTGATATAGTCTTTTCGTGATAAAGTCTTTTCGTGATATAGTCTTTTCGTGATAAAGTTTTCGTGATAAAGTCTTTAGTGATAAAGTTTTCGTGATTAAGTTTTCGTGATAAAGTCTATTCGTGATAAAGTCTATTCGTGATAAAGTTTTTCGTGATAAAGGCGTTCGTGAAAAAGTTTTCGTGAAAAAGTTTTTCGTGATTAAGTACTGACACGACCAATAACTGTATGGGGATATTAAGAAATTTGCCATTTTCACCGTGAAAAAGTGCGTTTAAGTTCATGGATGTTATACAATTATTGGTTTGTAAAATTATGAGGATTCTGAAGACATTTTCAAAATATCTTTTGGATTAAAAAAATATTATCATAAAATTTTCGTACCTTTGAAGTCACTTATTTCCGAAAAGATTTATTTTTCTGGATTTTTTTTCTTTGTTTTGTGATATATTTAGCTAATTTTATTCATATAACTACATAACGCTGTAGAATTCACCATCAGTCAACAATATTATTTGGTTACATATACATATATACTTATATTTATTTACGTTTGCAATTACTAAACTTGAAGCTTTTATTCAACTGTTGTCTGACAATACTTATTTTAGACACGCAACTTCCATGCGTTAAACCAAAAAAAGTTCAACAGTACCAAAATTAAAACCTTCGTTGAAGTCGGTTTTGCGTGATGAATTAGCAAAAAAATAATGATAAATTGATAAAAGATGGCGTAACGTTGTTATCAACTCATACAAAGCAAACAACAATGAGCATCGCGAAGTTAAGATTGTTGTGATTGTTTTTCTGAACTTTTAATGGAATATATACTTAATATGTTGTTAAAACATTGCGCCGGGCCTCTAATCTAAGTCTTTGTGTTGTCAAACCACTGCGCATAACCATTCTCCGATTCGCGCGCCCCGCAGTCAAAGACGTGCGTCGCATACGCACCATGGACTTACTCATGCCTTGCAGGTTTTCCTGGACCCCACTTTATATGCTATGCTAGTGGTGGCCAAGCATTAGTGTCGGGAGAGCCAGCGGGGACTGTGCGCGCCGATACGCGAAAAAGTGGTAAAAACAGGTTTTTACTAATTTCTATTTGGTAAAATTCGTGTGGAATTGTTTTGACCAGCTTTTGTTTGTGTTGGTGTAGAAATCACGCGCAGGATAGAGAACCTTTATTAGTAAGCATGTGTGTTATCGCATAGTGTTTTGTGATCTTATAAGTGTAATATAGTTGGTAGTTCAATATACGCCCAATCGAACACTGTTTAACCACACACTATCAAATAGAGAAACTGAACTGGCGTACCTATTGCCGTTACATTCATCAATACCTACTTCTACAGATAACAAAACAAATGAAAGCTTGTAAAAACAATAAAAAGTAAAGTTCCAAATTTCAAACTGAAATCGAATCGAGAAAAGCCAATACCGATTCCCTTCTCACGGCACACGATTCGAATTTCGAACAAATCGAAATTTAAATTCGGAACTTTATTGTTTAACCGTTACGCTTTACCGTTACCGTCCCTTCGAAATTCGAGAGCATGGAGCCTGTAGATGGTGATTATTTAAATTTAACTTTAAAGTCAAGACCTAAGAGTTGAAATCGTTCGCGCCTTTGTCATTGTAAGTCGAACAGTTGATAAACCTTAAATTAACCCAGAAATTTTATCTCCACTGGCCTAATTAAGGAATGTGAAGTGATTTCGTAATGAAAGAAAATATTTGGAAGTTTTTACGCAAAATAATAGTTAAGATTTTCATGTGTACCACTTTGCTAATCGAAGGTAAAAAAATAAGTAACTAAGTTAAAAAGTGACTGGTGTGTATGTTTTGAAGAATGTATACACCTTGTTAATGTGGAAGATACTACGCGTAAATCAGTGGTTAGTTTAAAACCTACTAAGTAATATGTCTCTTTATGTAGATTTTTAAACAATTACCACTAATCTACTTATACAATGAGAAAGGTCACTAGTATTTAGATGATTAATTTTGCAAATTGATGATTTTGAATCATAAACAAAAAATATAATAAGTCTTACTGTAAGAGACACTTACGCCCCAACACTAACCTCCTGTATGTGAATACCGTCAAGAAGGTCGTAACCGCAATTCTTTATAAGTCTGTCAGGTGTTGTTCGAAAGTTGATTGTGTATCAATCAGCGTCATATTTAGGAAGTGTCGTGGCGGTTGACATTTCAATGCCTCGTCCGTTATGATGGCCCATATGCGATACCGTGATGCATTGGACCACATTTTAGTAAAGCTGAGTTCATACGAGACAAAAAGAAGGAAAAAAAATGTGACACAATTAGTCAATGTTACTTATTACTGGGAAATATATTCACTATTTATAACAATAAAAAAAAACTATTCAAATGATAAAATAAATAAAATTCATTTTTACCTATAGAGGAAACAGAACTCGATTCTGGCCTTTTTTTGATTTCAAACTCTTTAAAATAAATGCCCTTCGTCCTTAATAATGTCGTAGGTACTCCTGTCAGTCAAACTACGTGCTGTCTTTACGGAATTTTAGCAAGATGTACCTACCTATATATATGTAGCGCCATGCTAAATCCATGGAACCTAATTATTTAATTAGGTCTATTTTGTGGCGCATAGTCTAAATGGTGATTTGTATTGATAACTGCTATTCGAATTGCATTGAGAAGTTGTCATTTAACAGTGAATCACTATAGCGGACTAACAGTGGAAATGTTTTGGACTGTTGTTAATACAATCGATAGACTTTCCCTCCGTTTTTTTTTGCGTGCGATTGCGAATGCAAATTCGCGCAGAAAATCTAGATAGCCGTGTGATATAGATTAAACTCGTAGGTATATAGATTTGATGCAAAGACATAATATGTGTCGTCTTTCAGAAATACACTTGAATTTACAACAATCGCATGCAAGAAAACAGTTTTATTCAAATTTATTCAAACTAGTTTCTAGAAACAATTCCAGTGAAGATGTACCAATTTCAACAGGATGCTTTACAAAGATATATCGCGTTATTTACCCTAAAGTCGTATATGCAGTTACGGTAGAATACACTTATGCCCTTATAATTTAAAATAATAAAAGGGCTTAAGTGTATTGCAAGTTGTTTTTACTTTGGTCTTTCTGTAATACTGTGGTGTAGATACGTTAAATGCTAGTGGGGCATAGGGCAGTGAATAACAATCGTTGAACAATAAATAAGCTAACATTTGCACCAATGCCAAATACCTCGGTTGTTATTGGATCTGACTTAATCAGAGACAAATAAGTATGAAATATAACTGAGAATTGTGTACAGCCGACGACGAGGTCGTTGATTTGTTATTGTTTGTGAATGATATCATGATGCCTTGTGTTGACGAGTCACTTCACTTGGCATACGATTGGTAAAAGTCTGTTTACCCGTTCTTCCTGCAAAAACCCAATCTAGCAGCAATTTAATAATGTGGCATATATTTGGGACTAGCTTTTGCCCGCGACTACGTCCGCGTGTAACTTGGAAGTATGGAAGCAACCTCGTACAACACGATAGATATCCACCTAATCACCTTAATTAATAAAAGGGATTATTTATTTATTTATTTATAATCTTTTTTGGGATAATTTCCAGGATGAAAACTATCCTATGTCCTTCCTCGGATCTTAAACTATCTCCATGCCAAATTTCATCAAAATCGATTCAGCGGTTTAAGCGTGAAGAGGTAACAGACAGACAGACAGACAGACAGATTATTAGTATGGATAGTATAGTATAGTATAATAGTATATAGTATAGTATGGATTAGTCAAGCATACCACATAAGTTTCAGAAAAAAAACCGGCCCTGTGCGAGTCGCATTCGCCCAGGAAGGGTTTCGTGCATTTAAATAAAAAACCGCAAAAAAGTCACGAATGTTATATGGGAGCCCCACTTAAATATTTATTTTATTCTGTTTTCATTTGTTGTTGTAGCGGCAACAGAAATACACCATGTGTTAAATTTTCAACTGTCTAGACAGTTTCAACTGTATGACGGTTCATGAGATACAGCCCGGTGACAGATAGACAGACGGACATTGGAGTCTTAGTAATGGGGTCCTGTTTTTGCCCTTTGGGTACGAAACCCTTAAATACTCTCTAAAACCCATCGTGGGTTAGGAAAACCACAAAAATAGAAAGGCATCATAACTCGCGTAACACGTCATCATTCATAACTACTTATCTTTTGCATGAAAAATCCATATTTGGTGACAACTGGTGGTGTTATTGGGCATTAACATGTACTTACAAATGAACTTTCTCTAGATTGTTTGCGAATCACATACGCCTTAAAATTTCCATTAAATTGGGGACAAGGACTAATTAGTGTTACAAATATGTGTATTCATGGTGGCTACATACATAATAACAACTACCAGTTTTAGTCCAAGGTTTCACTTATATTCAATATTTATTGGTCTCTATTTTTTTCAAGGCTGTGTTTTTGATATAACGTAGGCGGGTTGTTGAGTCTATCGAGGGAAAGCACACAATATCAATAAATCACCAAGCTTTTCTATATTAAGGGTTAAGTTAGTACTTAATTGGTACAGTAACATTACAAACAAGAAAGAACTTTCTCCAGTTATCCTGCCAATGACTTAAGCCGTTCTGCATCAGTATAAACGCGTCTTAAGCCCTTGCACTTGGGCATACAACCTGATTGCACGGTCGTTGACACGAAAAAACGCCATTTTGACCACAAGGGCGTATCTGCGCATGTGACCCGCGCACATAGGGCGTTCTGCGCGGCGTGCTTCGCATTGTATGCAAATGTGCAAAAAGTCAACAACCCAGATACGCGACTATTTAGGGTTCCTTGTTGAAAGTTCTGGATTTTCTTTTAAATAGTCGCTGCTATCTTTAATTAGGTATGTGAATTGCATTCGCTTTTCTTTTAAGGTTGTAACGTTCGGACTAAGAATTGTTGAAAGTTTCTCTAAGTGTTTTTGGTTTTAACTACTGGGTCTATATTGACTCTTAGAATTGTTTTTTGTCGAATGTAGGATTTCGTGTAATACATTTTTCTTTCCAAATATTTGAGAAAGGATCATATTTGCTAGAATCATGAAATGAAAAATTTATCGCAATAAAAACTCTGCGAAATGATTTTTCGGCGAAATTAATCAATCGACGAAATAAGTTTCTAGGAGTCTAAGGTCTCCCTTAACTACTTCATTCGGTTAGATCATGGGAGTCAGGTATAGGTACCTAATAATGTCACAGAAACAGATAATACGCAGTATACGCACAAATGAAAAAGTAAAAGATACTTATCACATTAGCGGGTTTTTCCTCGGTTCTCAACCTCATGGAAAAGGGGGTCGCTTACCATTCATTTTGTTTAACGAAAACCGAGTATTATTCCAGGTTACAAAGTGGCATGAATAGAGCCAGGCCAATTTGTATCCCGTTTATTCTATTAACATGTCCGATATATAATTATTTACTTTGGTAGCTTCAGTAGCAAGAGCTGAAGCTCGAGTAGGAAAAAATATACTTACATACATATTAAAGTACCAACGAAACTGGTTTACTTACGTCGTAGAAGTCGAATATCGCTCTCCTGATGATGAATCGCGAACCAATTCGAAACATATCCAGTGATATTCAACTTCTACAACGTGAGTAAACCCGTTTCGAAGGTATTTTAATACGTCTGAGTTTTCTATGTATATTATTCACAACACGGCGATTTATCAGTGATCCAGCAAATAAGTTGCTCCCCAAATGACCATAAGTCAATATATATGCTAGCTAGCATGTACAGAACCCTCGCAAAATGGTTTAACTTACAAACGCATTTGATCCTTTATTTGTAACAATTGTCATATTGTTTGTGGTTGTGACCCGCATTTTTTGCGAGCGCCGTGCGATGTTCTTTTGTTTCTTAATGTCAACACTTAGAGAAAGGTATACTTATTTAGAGCAAGTTTCTATCAAAAGTATAGGTATGTGATTTAAAGTACCTACCTTGAAACTTGCATTAAAATAATCAATGTGACAGTTGTTTAGCGCGCACTGTAATAAACTTAGGTCATTATGTCGTGCTATTGATGTCCTGTGAATAAAATATCGTAACATGTTATTATATGATTTTAATGTTTTAACTTGAGGCCCTAACCCTCACTTAACCTTAACCTAACTTGAACTATGTATTGTACTAGCGATCCGCCCCGGCTTCGCACGGGTGCAATGCTTATAGATTATGCATGTATTTTACATATAAACGCCCGTTGCGTAGTTTTAAAGGTCTAAGCATACATAAATAAATAAATATTATGGGACAATCATACACAAATCGACCTAGTCCCAAACTAAGCAAAGCTTGTACTATGGGTTCTAGACGACGAAAGACATAATATATATAAATACAAATATAGATAGCATCCATGACCCACGAACAAATATTCGAGTTCATCACACAAATATTTGCCCCGGCCGGGATTCGAACCCGGGACCGCCGGCTCAGTAGGCAGGGATCTGCAAACTGCGCCAACCGCGTCGTCACACATAGGGACAGACACACAGGAAGTGACTTTGTTTTATACTATGTAGTGATATTATATTACCGTATCACATTTGCATAATACAAAGTAATCTGTATGTAAAAAACGCAAGTATATGGGTGAAACCGTTATAAGTGGAAAGCGGAGTAAACAAACAGCGGAGAAAGGATAAGGCTAAGGATCAATTTGCTTTTATGATTCGACTGTACCTATATACAAACATTTGCGTTTGTAAAATAAGAAAATGTATTCAATTCCTTTTTTTAAAAGTGCATTATGTAATCAGTCGATAGTATAATTCGCGAGTTCATGAAACTAGGCATTATCGTAAAACTAGTACCTATTTGACTAGCAATTTTGTGACAGAAGATAAGTTTTGAGTAATTTTAGTTCGGATTTCTTATGTTTGATGTGCGCTTGTGATCAATTTAAACACGGTTCGAACATAAACAAAGCCACATGCGAATCATGTCAACTATAGCAAAGTAAACACAAGTGTAAAGACTTAGAAGCAATTGGTCTAAAGCGTCAAATAAATATAAAAGACATACACCCTTATGATTTTAAAAACATAGTTATATAACCAGTTCAAGTTCGTTGGCATACAAACAGACACCAAGTTCACATTTACATACATAATATAGGTATTTACATATGATCGTGTTATAGTGACCCGGTTTTAAATTTGCGTTTCGGTGAAATCATCTTTGAAAAAGAAAGTTAAATTTCACTTTTCAATAAGCATAACTAATTCGTAACTGGTTAGAAAAGGATATTGACAACATTTATTGTTCTGAATATTTCCGGAACACAATTATGTTTTTTTTAAGTGGAGTAAATTACAAGAATCAAAATCAAAATTCCTTTATTCGCCAGAATATGGTAACAGGAGGATCTTAAAGCTAAATTTGTACATCATATTTTTTCACTGCTGTATAGACATAGATCAACGCAAAAAAAATGGCGCTTTCACGTGGTCCATACCAAGGATCGAGCATCGAACCCGGGATCTTTGGTTTCCGGTCCAATTTTCTTAACCTTTTGACCAGAAACATACTGTACGTTCGCTATCAATTTCCCCCTTCGTTTTAATCCCTATACCTATTTCTTTTTTGAAAACCTTAGCGTAAATAAAAGACGCAAAACTTAAATTTGGCGTTTAAATAAATACCTACCTTTTGTTTTTATGTACCTAAAAATAAATTTTCGTAAAATTTAAGATCATATGCTACGTTTGCTCGTTTGCCCCCTATGACAAAAAAAAATATGAATCTTTCGATTCGAACATCGCTATTATCTATTCTGTGATCGTACAAGAAAAAAAGAGTCTGATACATTTTTTTGATGCACTTATATATACAGTCCGACCAAAAAGAGTAGAAATTTAAAAGTGGCAATACTGTAGTGCCGTCCCCGTTTTCTTATATTGATTAGAAAGGGAGGACACTACAGTATTGCCAGTTTTTAATTTCTACTCTTTTGGTCGGACTGTAATAATATAAATATTTGGCATTTTACGATTAGGGTGACTGCGAAATTGCGCCATTTTGTATTGGGTTATTATTTACCGGACAGCTGTTTTTTTTTTATATTACGACGGTAACAAACTAGCGGTACAGATTAATATAATCTAGCGGCCCGCCTGATACTAAGCGTTACCGCCGCCTATGGACGCTTGCGACGCCAGGAGCATCACACGCGCGTGGCCAACCATTTAAGAATATTAAATACTTGAATATTAAAATACATACGAAACTGGTTTACTCATGTAGTAGAAGTCGAATATTGCTCCACATGTTTGTCGTGGCTTCCAACCTCCGTGGTGACCTGACGTAGACCAACTGACTGACTGGCAGATTGACATCTTTGGAACGATCGATATTTGGAACGGACATTCAAATTCAAAATTAGAACATGACAGCGACACGACAAGAGACCATCAGTTCTCGACAGACAGACGACCAGACTGTTCAGTTTCTAATCGAATCGCCTTGATATAAAATTCGCTCGCAACTCGCAAGTGTGATATACCCTGACGTAAGTCATAGTGGAGTGCAGCCTCTTGATATTACACGTGATTGCCTCCGGTCAAGAGCACCGAGCATATTTAGATACAATAGTTGTAGCACGGCAATCTTGAGAAAGTAAACAGACAATTCAAGATCAGGAGCATGCTATTTAAACTGATATAATATCAGTATTATCACAATATCAATCAGGACTCTAGCGCCATAAACATCTCTGTGATATCTCGTGGAGATATCCGAATTGGCGATATAACTAGTTGTCGACGCAGTTCGCACAGTTTGTGGTACACATACGCCTACTGAGCCGGCGATCCTAGGTTAGGGCAAATATTTGAATTCGAATCTTTGTTCGTGGGTCATGGATGTATACTATATATGTATTTATATATTATGTATATCGTCGTCTAGTCTAGTACCCATAGTACAAGCTTAGTTTGGGACTAGGTCGATTTGTGTAAGATTGACCCTTAAATTACGTATTTATTATATTTAATTAACTAGTATATGGTCACTTCGCCTTCGCGTTAATTTTGCGTCTCATTTATATGCGACGCCACAGATATCAGGCGCAAATTTAACAAACACAACTACAATACAAATACAAATGCTCTTTATTGCACACCTCAAACAACGAGGAATATACCGAATATATAACATGAGATACTTTAAAATAACAGGCAGAGGTACCGGTCTTATCAGTAAATAGCGATCTCTTACAGACAACCTTTAGATAGCGGAGTAGTTAAAAACTAATGTTTGAAATTTAGTAGGTGGTGAAGAATAATAATAACTTTTAATGACAGTTACAGGCGATATACCTAGGATATACCTGACACATAGCCTATTTGGCGATATTTCAAAGTACGCTCGAATTAGATCTCTGCTTAATTATCACAGCACCTAATCATTATCGGCTTGTTATCATTACCACACAGCGTTTTCCTATACTTAACTAATTCGTTATAGTTACTGCTCACTGCAATCACGTACGTATCGATTATTTCATATTTACTACCTTTATTTGCATTTAATGGTCATCCGGACATGGGACCATTTTGAAAATTACATTGCTGCAACTGGCAAGACTCATACAATTTTTTTTTGCCATAAACAGCCCTGGGTAGTTTAGTTTAGTTTATTTATCACATCATTACAAATTTCTTATAAACACAAGTTATTACTCTTCGGAATGTGATCGTTAAACAAAAATGATATTCGTAATATTAATACAATAAACAAATGAATGTCTGAATTGTTGTATTAAGCGGTTAACACTCACGTGAAATTGTCAGGAACGGCCCGACATGTTTCGAACTCGTATGGACGTGGATCGTGAGTGACGAAGTTGCCGCGGCGGTGTACGGGCAGCCGTCCCTGATGAAGAGCTCCATACGAGTTCGAAACATGTCGGACCGTTCCTGACAATTTCACGTGAGTGTAAACCGCTTAATACAATAATTAAATGTGTCTCACGAAAGTTTTAATAAAATTATGAATGTCTGAATAATAAATAAAATGTAAGTACTCAATAGTATAGTTATGATCAAATATATCGATATAATTCTAGTACCAAAAATGTTTACAATTAAAATCTAGTTATGTTAAATAAATATTTATGAGCTAACACAATACAAAATTCATTTTATGTCAGTATTATAATAAAAAATACAATGTTAATGAAATTATGGTAAATGTAAAATATATTAATAATCTGATTATCGACAGATTGTACACTCAATTAATTAATTACATTATTTCGACATATTCATTAACAAGAGTGATGGCGCTTGATATTTGGCTTTATATAAAATCTGTGAGAAATGTTCGGCCGTAGACAGAATAGCAATTTTGCGATGAAGAAGATAAAAGTTTCGACGACGCAGTGGTAAAGCTGCTGCCTACTGAGCTGACGGTCCTGGGTTCGAATCCCGGCAAGGGCAAATATTTGTGTGGTGAACTCGAATGTTTGTGCCTGGGTCATGGATGTTATTTGTATTTAAGTATTTATTTATCTATATAAGTATGTTTATCGTCGTCTAGTGTTGTGTTATCACAAGCCTACTAGAGCTTACTGTGGGGCTAGAGCGCATTGTGTGAGGTTGACCGATATTTATTTATTTTTAATTTATTTATATTATTAAAAGTCGCCATCTACGGACGTGGTTCCGTATCCTGCCTGAGGTTTCTAATCTCAATATCTCGATGTACAGACTGTGAAAGTGTTATTTGCTTACATATTGCCTCAATTTTGATTTACTTAAAACGATGTAATTAAAAATCTTAGTATAACTTCGTTACAAGGTTTAATCATAAACTTAGTTAATTTAATGAATTTTCACTAAAAACATTTATATACTTAATTAGATCCTTCGTGATATCTAATTCGAAACGTTTAAAATGAAAAATTAATTTGTTAGTTTTGAAAATAGTCCTATTAACTAACGTTGTTTTTGAAATTTCAATTTCGAGCGCAATTAATTAAATGTAGATTTAATTTGAGAATTTTCAACGAATATGCTGAAGGAAACTCTTAACGAAATGTTGATTCAATGTTTTAGTAGGCATTTAAAATAGTTGGTTTATTTCCAACGAAAGGAAAACACTTGAAAGATAACGACGCAGTCATTGTTTAGTCATCGTCCATTAGCCTAAAAGGAAATTCGAAATAAATCATTAATAAATAAAAAAAACAAAACGCTTTTTGTCACCTTGGCCGCTCTAGAAATTTAACCGTGATTCAAAACTGTGCTAATGATATTTATTTCGTATCTAAAATCGCTCCAGCATGTATTGCCCACCCTAGAACCTATACGTCGGATGTTCCTTACAATCTATCAGTGCATCTGGCGTATCGGTCCGCGGTGCAGTATTGATACAGGCTCGTACTAGCGGTTGGCCTACTATTATCGGAGTATATAAAAGATCCGTCTCAATGTGCAGGTTCAGTTCGAGTCGGCGCTTAACGAAGATCGCGCGTTGAACTTTGCGACCGGTTATGGGGCATCCAGTCACATTCGTCATCGCGGCGGCGCTTGTCGCGCTCGCCCACGCCGCGCCTCCAGGGAAACCCTCCCTCGGCTGGGGAGAGAGGACCTTCGCGATCGTCGAAGTCAACCAGGCGGCCACAGCCTACAACCAACTCGTTAAACGCAAGGATGCCGCTGATGTCTCCGTCACGTGGAACGTCTGGTCCGGAGACCCAGCGGACAAGGCTAGGGTCCTTCTCAGTGGAAAGGAGTTCTGGTCTGGACCGGCGCAATCATCGGGCGCCGCGGAATTCAAAGTCAAGAAAGGAGGCAGATACCAAATGGTCGTAGAATTATGCAACAAGGACGGATGCAGGTCTAGTGATCCAACCGAGATCGTCGTCGCCGACACCGATGGCAGCCACTTACCACCGTTGGAGTTCAGCATGGGAGAAAGGAACAAGCCTTTCAAGCAGACTTCTGGAAAGGTCGTTGGCGCGTATTTTGTTGAATGGGGAGTGTATCCCAGAAAGTTCCCCGTAGATAGATTACCGGTGCCAAATCTGAGCCATCTTTTATACGGTTTTATTCCGATCTGTGGAGGTGACGGCATCAACGACAGTTTGAAGGAGATTGAGGGAAGCTTCCAGGCGTTGCAGCGTTCTTGCAGTGGTCGCGAAGATTTTAAGGTATCCATCCACGATCCTTGGGCTGCTCTACAAAAGCCCCAGAAGGGTCTGTCATCTTGGAACGAGCCGTACAAGGGTAATTTCGGCCAGCTCATGTCTCTGAAACAAGCTCGACCAGACTTGAAGATCTTGCCATCGGTAGGAGGCTGGACTCTGGCCGATCCTTTCTTCTTCTTCGACGACAAAGTTAAGCGTGACCGCTTCGTTGCTTCAGTGAAGGACTTCCTTCAAACCTGGAAGTTCTTCGACGGCGTGGATATCGATTGGGAATTCCCTGGAGGCAAGGGAGCCAATCCCCATTTGGGAGGTCCTAAAGACGGTGAGGTCTACGTCACGCTCATGAAGGAACTGCGTGCTATGCTGAATGAACTGTCAGCTGAGACCGGTAAGAAGTACGAGCTGACTTCGGCTATCAGTGCTGGATGGGACAAGATTCAAGTAGTGAACTATAAGGAGGCTCAGCAGTACATGGATCATATCTTCCTCATGAGTTACGATTTCAAAGGAGCTTGGTCCAACGACACGCTCGGACATCAGACCCCTCTACACGCCCCAGCGTGGAGGCCGAAGGAAACCTACACTACTGACTTTGGAACGAAGATGCTGTTGGCGCAAGGGGTGAATCCGAAAAAGATCATCGTTGGTGTTGCCATGTACGGCCGAGGTTGGACTGGCGTCCACGGCTATGAGGACCCGAAGAATCCCTTCACTGGGAACGCGACTGGACCCTGCAAGGGTTCATGGCAAGACGGTGTAGTTGACTACAGGGACATCGCTAACGAAATAGCTCAAGGAAAATGGCAGTACACTTACGACAATGTCGCGGAAGCGCCGTACGTGTTCAGGAAAGAGACAGGAGATCTCATAACCTACGATGATGCGAGGTCAGTCATTGCCAAAGGTAAATACGTGAGAGCTAACAAACTCGGTGGACTTTTCGCTTGGGAAATAGATGCCGACAATGGTGACCTCTTGAACGCTATGAACATGGGTCTAGGAAACAGTGCGTATTAATCATGGACCTGTGGCCCTATGGTGGTCGTCACCAAGCCTCCGTCCTTTTCAGATGAGTAGAAGTGTGAAAGAGACAGATGTGAGATCTACAACGATAGATGCGACCATTATACGCCTTCTGAACTGTATGTGATCGTAATTCTAAGTAACTTAAGTATTAGTTTAAGAACGACTGTAATTTAAAATGTTTCGCGACTGCTAAATGAAACATAAACGCTAAAAGGTTTTCGCATTTTTAATTAATTTCCTCGTACCTGAGCAAAGCAAGCAGAGCTAATTAGTCTGATAGTGAAAAAAGCTGAGAACGGGTTTTGAAAATAAATCGTTCGCGGCATAGAGGGACAACTTTAGTTGGTCTAGTTATATTTTGCGTTTTAACGAAGTTCGACTTCATTTACATAATGTTGAAGTTTTAGTGAAAGCAATGCCTTTATATTAATATACTTTTTTCATCAACATAAAGAGATCCCTAACCCGTGTAAATTTAACCTCAATCGAAAAAGAGGGGCGTTATAAGTTTAACATGAGTATCTGTGTTTCTGTGTGTGGCATCGCAGCTCCCAAACGGATGAATCGATTTGAAAGCGGTTTGTTATATCGCCTTGTCTGTCGAGATGGTTCTTAGCTATGTTTATTAAAAATAACAGCAGCCGTTTCCAAGATATTCAGCTTTGATCTGAACAAGTGACAGGATCTTGAAGCTATGAATTCAAAATTTTGTTGTTAAGACCAGCTAATTGTATCAGGTTTTATTTTTAATTTAGGTTATTTCCAGTAAGTCATGTTGCGTTATAGGTACATGCCTAACAAATGTAACGCTCACAAATCCCTCTGGCTTCGATGCATATAATAATAATAATAATAATAAATAATAAATAATAATAATAATATGCATATGTCTGAATGCATAAAAAATGTATGCGTTAATGTTTAACAAACCCACTAAGAATGTGTAAGGAAATCAGTGTCAGGTTCCGTAACATTAATGCAAAAAATTATAAAAGTTACTAGATGTTGCCCGCAACTTGGTCCGCGACTTTTTTTACTTTATATTACTCGAATAAAGAATATCCCATAACGATCTTTGGATATCCAGCTATCCCTGTACCGAAATTGGTTAAAATCCAGTCATTTCGACGCGATGAGAGGGCAAGGAAAAATATACCAACAAATGGCGCTACACGGGTAGGGTAACGGCACCAGTGGTCAGCCAGGAACCAGTGGACAGCCTCTTGGGTCGTTTATTGGTCATAGATATCGCTATGGTTAAAATAAACGAATCACGTATACTTAAAATGATGCTCTGATTCCTCATTGGTTAATATATCACGCGACAAGAGCAGCAGGGGATCAGAGAGGAGAAATAAACTCGTTCAGACAGGTGCTTTCCACCGACCAGAGCAGTAGTGTCATGTCCGCCATATTTTGTGTTACACGTGGTGTTCCCGTAAAAGGTAAGAAAAGACATGTTTTATTCAAAAGAGTGATTGTTACTTATACAAATTAGCTTTACGATTACTTCATGTACTAAATTATATTACATTTTAATGAAAATATCGCTGATATATGCATAAATTGAGGGGGCTGTCCACTGGGTACCACTTTTTTGCAAATTATCCAATCGTCAGCCGCCCCGGCTGTTTACTGGGTATTTCAATATTTTTTTAAATTGTGAGTAAAAACGACCGTTCGAACCGTTAAATTCAAATTAATAAAAATTGTAAGGCATGTCTTGTCGTAATCGTGAGAAAACCCAGTGGTCAGCCGCATTTCAAATATTTTTTTACGTGGCTGAACATTGGGTACTCCCAATTATTGCTATTGCGGCTCCAGTATTCAGCCACTATCTTGTTGGTACCAATTTAAGTTATATTTCTAAAGCGGTAGGTAAATATTTGTATAGGAATCTAGAAACTATACAGTATATAAAGTATTAAAAAATATAATTATTCCAATAAAAAGTAAATTAAATGTATATTGGACTTTAAACTGGAATAATTTACTTCTATACAGGCACCTAACTGAATAATTTTCGACCGTTTCTTCTGGTAAAATAAAATTTACGTCTGTATTACCGAATTTTTCAGATAAGATATATTAATACAGTCTCGATTATTTTAAGCAATTAACGAGTTATTTCTTATAAATTTGTGAATACGTAATGTCTCATTATTTTAATGTGGATACACCACATTTTTGTTGCGCTTTGATCTTTGTATCAATGGAGTTCTTTGTTTAATGAGAATAGTAGCTATAAAAAACAAGATTTACATAAATATTATCGTTGATTTTGATATAAAAATTGCTAATTTTGATCTCATTCTTACTAATTGTTACAAGGGCTGGGGACTGGATTCAGCGAGGCTGTTAATAGGATTTTAGAGGCTGACCACTGTGAAAACGTGCCATTTTTTGTTTAAACTTAAATATATATTTTATTAAAGCAATGATTGTTTTGGATATATATTGCTCAAAAACTACAATAGATTATTCATCCAATCATGTGGTATGTTTCATTATCCGACGAATACTGTACAATCGCCAACTGTTCAAACTTCAAAAAGTCGATTGAGGGCTGACCACTGGTGCCTTTACCCTATAATCGTGCGCTAATACAAATTTTGCATTGAATTTTTAGGATATTTCCAGAAATAATGATCTCTCTCCGTTAAAAAACTGATTTTCAGTATAATTTTACAATAGTATTGTATAGGTTAGAAGATTGATATCAGTTATGGTGGCCGGTAACATAATGTATCGGTTGAAAATAATGCTAGAGTAGGTGATACTGATACTGGAAAATGGATGATGGAAATGGCATTTGTTGCTCAACTACTCGGGACTACAACGGAAGGGTTTTGAATGAATGAATGAATGAAAACATTTATTTCAGGCAACTGTGGCCCATAGATACATACCTTAAAACCAACCTACATATCAAATACAAAATAATAAAAATATAAGTACCTAAACTAGGTCACATTTTTCAACAGCGACGTGTTACGCGTGTTCGAAGTGTCAGGTAGCCGTCCACGGAAACGCCGGAACATGACACCCTTCGGCCAGTACTCTTCCTTTGTGAAGGTCGCTAGTTGGTCCGTCGGAACTCTCAGCACGAAGGAATTAAAACTCACATCGTGGCGAGACTCCAATTTTACGACCCCCAGGATGACACCGGACTTCACCCTTACATATTCTACGATATGTTATGTCTTTATTCTTCTCCGCGCTAACTGCATCCTTAATGCTTGTTAGTAATTATTATTGAAGTCATAATGAGATAGTGGGTATGGCTAATGCGCATAAGCATTTTAAACACATATGACGCAGAGGGCGCTCCAGTAGCGTAGAATTATGAAACCAAAGATTCGGTGTAATTCTTCCTTAATGCTTGTTAGTAATTAATAATTATTATTGAAGTCAGATTGAAGTTATAATAAAATAATGGGTAAGTATGGCTAATGCACATAAGCATTTTAAACACATAGGTATGTCGCAGAGGACGCTCCAGTAGCGTAGAATTATGAAACCAAAGATTCGGTGTAATGAGCGATGTGATATCTCAGTAGAGAGCACTATGCTGGAACCGTAGGGTCGCAGATTTGAGTCCTGCTTACATTGCAGTGGATCACATTACATTTTTCTTTCAAAATTTACGTTTGTGTTAATGTTGATAATGTTCACAATGAAATGATTGTCAGAAAATCTTTAGTCATAACTCTGTATCCTTTAATTTTATAGGAGACGATAAGATTAGATTAAGTTTGTTTCATGACAATACTGAAAATTCCTCGAGTTTCTGAGAAAAAAATATGATTAACAAAATGATGAGAGATTTTATAATAGGTAAGTACAGCCCCGTAACTTCGCCTGGGAAACCTAACATCGCCTATTTTTATAAAAGTTAAAATTCCCGCCTAGTTTTTAAATTAGCTACAGTTGATGCGAGAATATCGCCATGCATAAAAAAACACTTTCTATTTAATAGTCTTAGTTTGTAGTAGTCTAAAAACTAGACCGGAATTTAAAATTTTATAAAAATAGACTGGTTAGGTATCCCAGGCGAAGTTACGGGCCTGTACCATATTTATGGTCGTCGATAGAGAAAAAAAACTTTCAGAGGCATATTTGTAAGCACCATGATGACTTATAAGTAAAAGATTTTAAATAAACTTAAAGTTTAAGTCTAGAACGAAGTGCGTGCGACCATATTCGTAACATGGCGTCCATAACATTCTGATTTCCATCGGCTGGCCCACTTCAGGACCATTCAGCACCATTCTTTATTTTCTTCTGACGAAATGTAAGCGAAAAAAAAACATACCCTGACTTGCGGGCCTATAATGGTTGATTTTTTCACGCGACAAATAAGTGACAAAGCATCCGTTACGTTTTGACAAAATGCGAGTGTGAGTGACAGATGTCTTGTCACTTATTTATCACGTGATAAACGCAACCATCATTATATTGGCCCATATTCTATCGGAGATGCGACGACTTCGCATCACAGCGGCAGCGGTGCGCGGTACGTCTGTCTCGCTCACGCTCGGATCTCTCGCTCGACCGCTCGCCGCGCCGCCTGCGCCTCTAGCACAACTTTGACACGCGACTCTTTCTCGCGCGAGGTATGCTACCTATCCCTTTCTTTAGATTGTCGTGAGAAAGTGACGGTTGAAGCTGCGACATGAGTCACGAAGTATAGTAATTGTTCTAGACGGGTTGGTGGCATCTCCTCATAAGTCAACAGCCCACCGACAACATTGTATCACAGTCAGTCTTAAACGCCTCGCTTGAAGCAAATAACTTCATAAATACTTTCATAAATTTAACGAACTAATGGTATACTAACAGTATAAATACAGCTGTTATAGCACTATCTATGGACATGTATGATAACAATATACATCACCATGCGGGCGCTATTTCCATCATACCAACATACCCAACACATCCAATACCAAAACGCAGTGAACGACAAAACAAATTATTTCCATTCTCTACTTTAAGCCCGTGTGCTGCAGCATTTAAATGGTAACTACCTACCATCATGTTGATTCACGCTTTATGTATTTTACTAAGCGGTTTGTTTACATTGCAAAACATCTCGCAAAAAGCTTGAAACTCAATTTGATTGTAAGTTCAGTGGTACAGTCGATAACAGTTAAACTTGACGCAAATTCATTATGTTTCGTCGGGGGAGTTTCTTCCGGCGTTTCTTCTCTTCTGATGCCATATTTTCCGAGAGGCTTAGTTATTTTTTGATTTCTATAAGTTTGGGTGTCTATTAGAGTATTTTCCATCCATTTCGTTTGTCCGAGAATATTTTTTCCTGAAACTCATAATATTTTCGGGATTTTATAAATATCGTTTCAAAGAATACATTAGGTTAGGTTAGGTTTGTTTTAAATTCTGAACAGCTTTGGAAATGGATCTCAGTTTGAACGAAAATGTGGCGAAACGTGACAGATTTAGAACAAAAATGTTGTAAAAAAACATGTTTTTCCAGAGCGTCACGTTCATAGAAATTAGAAAAAAAACACATAAACGTAACGAGAGGAATGAAATTTTTGGACACTTTATTTCTTGTATGAATTTCGAATATAGGCACAAACGATTCTGAGTAACATAAGAAGATAGATACAGATCCCGAACAATGGCATCCAGAATTCGGACCGACGACATAATTTTTGGCCGAGACGAAACGTAGACGTTTCGCTCGCTCGATCAAGGAAATTACTATGGAAGTCGGTGTCTCAAACTGATTATGGTGTTATCGACATACCACGGGATTTTGGGTGCACGAAACACTAGGCCGACAGTAGGTCAAATCTTTCGTGCACCAAAAACCACGGGGTATAGTTATCAAGCTTATGGTGTGACCAACTTTTTGTGAACTGGGGTCTCACCACAATCTTATGTAGGTAAACATTTTGTTGTATACAAAACAGTTAAAAATACATTTAGCACAAATAACACAGGTATAAAGGCCAACTTATTCCTATTAGAGATCTCTTCCAATTTACACACAGAGCACTTGAACTCAGACACTGACAATCGTATGAAATTTCAGCATGACAGTCGTAGTTCTTAATGTAGCCGTTTCACAGAAAAGTTCGTATGATAAAAGTGTCTGTTTTTGACATAATTATATGAGTTGAAGAGTCATTTATACTAAGGGCTCCTTATCCGTTCAAACATGCTGATTGTTTTTGGAATGTTTCTATATGATCTAACATGTTTTTAACATATTACCAATGTTACTAGTTAGAACAGGACTATTGCGATTTATTGGTATATATTTGAAACCTACAGTTTGAATTTTTCATTGCTAATTTTTGTTTCAAAAACTACGAAATTGACAAAATTCACGCAGAAAAATCCTTTTTTTTTAACTTATTTTCGACTGCACGCGATAAAAGCGTGAAATAGGTATCTTACTATTTGAACTCAGGGAAAAGTATTATTCACTTTAAAAAGTTGGTTGAAATTATCAATATATATTTGTCATCATGGTATGAAAAGAATACATTTAGAAATGTATAATAAGGCCTCTTAATTACTAGTGGTACCTAAGTGAGTCATTTTCAAAAAACATTTACATAGAGGCTTAAATAGAAAACAAAATAAAATTTTGTTTTACTTAAAGCCCTTAACTTACCCTTAGTACATGTTTTTTGAAAACGACTCAAAGTACATTACAAACGAAATGAAAAATTATCATTTTCATAATAAAGTTGCAATAAAAACACAAAAATGAATTTTTCCTAGATATAAACTGGTTTAAAGGTTCACTGAACCCGAGATTCAATTAACCTGATTGCAGCATTGATTTTTTATTACAATCGCGCCTTTGAGCGCCTGCTGTAATAAAATAGCAAGTTTCTGATTAATAGGTGTTGAGGGAAAATATGTTCAGGCGCTTTGTTCAAACCAGTGAGCTGGGTAATAGAATTAAACAATGATTATTCATTTTTAGGCCCCAGTAGTTATATCAGCTGTTGACACAAATATCATCTAGTGAGGACAAAATTGAAATGATCAAAAAATTTCCTATATATATGACATGTCGCGGTTTGTACAAATAATTAATACAGGTCTATCGCGGGTTTTGTTAACATCTTAAAGAGATCTTAAACGAATCACTGGATCGAGTTGCACAAACCGAAAATTCTTTCCACGGAAAAGAACTATTATCCGGATGGTAAGGGAAGCAATTGTTAAAAAACTTCCAGAGAATTTCAACTGGGAAGCAGGTCCTAATTTATCGCACACTTGGGGACCGGCGATTCAAAAGTTTAAACCGCGGGATGTATGTTCAAATCTGTGCGCGGATGTTGTGTGTCGGACCGGTGACAATAATTAGTAGGTGTACTTCCTTTTCGCCGAATTATGTTTCGTCAAACGTTTCATTTCGTCAAATGTTTCATTTTGCCAAAAGAATTTTTCACTGAAACTGTAAACTATTTCGGATTGTTGTAAATATCATCCTTTAGATCAGGTTAGGTTAGGTTTGTTTTATAACAATCCGAAATACGTTTACAGTTTCGGTGAAAAATGCTTTTGGCGAAATGAAACATTTGACGAAATGAAACGTTTGACGAAACATAATTCGGCGAAAAGGCAGAGAACCTAATTAGTAACCAACAGGGTGGTAGTCGAACATTTATCTCCCCCCATCTATTTTACTAGACAATTCCGTCGGGTAGATTTGGCTGACAGCTCTAGTAACAACTCGCTGATTCACCAGTACATCTGAGACCACGGCGTGTGCAACCCCGCCGAAACGTTAGATTACGAATGTAAATAAGGAATATCGCGATAGACCCGTTATAATTTGTGTTCATTTTGTGTTACCTAATTAAAAACTTACATTAGGCCTAGCTGAGTCTTCAAAACGCATTGGCCTCCGGATGAACGGACGAACGGCCCAAGGTTATGTTCAATGAACATGTTAGTCCGGAACCAATTGCGGTACAGGGCAGCTTTCTCGAGGTTGTTCAAGAGTACGTCTACCTTGGGCAAATATTGCAGTTGGGTAAAAACAACTTCGAGAGAGAGGCTAATAGAAGAATACAGCTGGGCTGGGCAGCATATGGCAAACTTCGTCGGGTCTTCACATCGTCAATTCCACAATGTCTGAAGACGAAAGTTTTCAACCAGTGCGTCCTACCCGTAATGACATACGGTGCCGAGACGTGGACACTCACGGTTGGGCTGGTCCACAAATTTAAAGTCGCTCAGAGAGCTATGGAAAGGGCAATGCTCGGAGTTTCTTTGAAGGATCGAATTCGGAACGAAGTGATCCGTCAGAGAACCAAAGTTACCGACATAGCTCACCGTATTAGCAATTTGAAATGGCAGTGGGCTGGCCATATTAGCCGAAGAACCGATAACCGGTGGGGTAAACGTGTTCTTGAGTGGAGACCGCGGATCGGCAAGCGTAGTGTGGGACGCCCTCAGACTAGGTGGAGCGATGATCTGTGCAGGGTGGCTGGCAAAAGCTGGATGAGAGTAGCCGAGGATCGCTTACAATAGCGTGCAGTTAGAGAGGCCTATGTCCAGCAGTGGACAAGAATAGGCTGATGATGATGATGATGATGAATTAAAAACTTTGCTTTTCAAACCACTACAAGTGTGCCCTGTTAATTTTGTAGCACTTATTTACTTTTTGTTGTGGTGCTTGGGGCACGGTGATTGCTTGAACGCTTGTCGTTCAAATGGTTAAGGGATGCGTATGCAGTCTCGTCCCACTGATCTGTTGCACGTGCCGCCACCATAGTGAGGTCTCTATCCTATACATTTAGTATGGTGCTTAGACATCCAAAGTATTTTAGTTCGTGGTGCAATTGCAGGTTTAGATTTTTATATCACCGCCCTTATAGTCGAAATAGCCTTGTTATGCTTTGGGTTTATTAGGGCTTAATTTCTGTTTGCCCTTTTACCAATATTCATAACTTTCAAAAGTGCTCTTAGCATTTCAAAATGCCTATTAAAATAGGACTCGCGTTTAGGTTCGCACTCAATTAAAACTACGAAACTATATTGAATTGAAATGGTACCTGAATTAAATTATTCATCGTTCAGAGCAAGGTGGGCTCAAACAATAACATGGCCGAGTAAGACTCGTTACACCTAAGGACTTGAACGCAGAAAGGAGACTCGAGTCCTATGCGACAAGTTCTGCAAAAAATTTAGACCTATACGTATTCCTATATTATAAATAAATTAAATGAATACATATTATGGGACAATCTTACACATATCGACCTAGTCCCAAACTTAACGGAACGGAACGGCGAGCGGCGCCCATAGGAGTGAGCGAGACACCATCATCATCCTCCTAGCCTTTGTCCCATATCTTTGTAGATAATGAATTCTCAATCGGGGTCGGCTACCTAAATCCCAAGATGTGGCGTAGGCACTAATTTTTTACGGCGGTTGGGCCGAATAATAAATAAATATTAAATATATATCATCCGAAAGACTGCTATAAGTAGAAAAAGGCCTCTCCCAACGTTCTTCACAATCCAACGCTCATGCGCCGCCGCTTCCCGCGATCCTAGAGCCGGCGCACACTACGGCTTCTAGTGGCCGCCACAGTACATCTCTCTTTTTCTCACCTCGAGCGTGGAAAAGGGACAAGTGCACTGTGGCGGCCACAAGAAGCCGTAGTGTGCGGAGAGCGTTACGAGCCTATTTAGTACGGGGAGTACCTAGAAGAACCAAAAATAGTAGATTGTACAACATGTGCATAAAACGCACCATTTTATACGAGACGTTTATCCATCCGAGCGAGCTTGCGAGCGAGGATGAATATAAAGTCGAGTGTAAAATGCGTTTTATGGACGAGTTGCACACTCTACTTTTCACTTCGATTGCGAGAAAATTAAACTACATCATGTAAATATTATACTTCAAAACAAATTTAATTAAAATTTAAAAACATTTATATCTACGATAATTTATTGTTGTATTTTAAATAAATAGTAATTTACTAAAATAAAAATAAATTAAAAAAGTAATAAACGATAGTAAGTAAAAATTACAAGCTTATTTCAAGAATTTTGCTGTGTACTTTGGCTGTTGGTATTTTTGCCTTGGTCTTACTTAGAATACTAACGAAACGAAAAAAAATAAAGAGTTTATTCTATAAAGTTTTATTTTTTCGTGTGGCTGTTGGACCGATCGCCTTGGTCTTCGACGACGATTGTACTTTATGCTCTAGAGCATAAAAAGCGACTTTTATGTCGCCTACGCACAGTATAAAGTCGAACATTTAGAGCATGAGAAATGAAAAAAAACTTATATACAAATGATGATGACGATAATGGTGAGAAATGTAGTTTGCGATAATAATGAAATGACTTTGGCCTTAGGGAATCACCGTACTGCTCCAGGAAACGCACATTTAAGGCTCCTTATGGTATTTAGTCCGCCATTTGTACTTTTACTGGGTGTAGTTTGTGCAATAGTTTAAATGAATAAATAAACAAAAAGGGACCCCTAGAACTCGAGAAAAAAATGCTGATTGTTTTAGACATTTTTCCCTATGATTTTATTTTTTCATATTATGACTAATAACATGTATTCGATACCTCCTACGTATACTGATACAAGTGCAAAATCACGATTTTACAGGACGGCTGTTCAAAGGTATGAAGTGCCATAACTAACTCATACGTTGAAATAATGTAATGAAAATTTCAAATACTTTTAATGAATATATTTTCCTTAAATCTACATATTTACTACCTATTAATTGTACTTTTAGTAAAAAAGGTAGTTATACCAGTATACGTGAAATTTACTAGTTCTAAGTTTTTGGTATACTGATACAACTACCACTTGATCCAGTATACGTCGTAAACTATGATTAGATGAATATGGATAATTATATAATTATTATGCCTATTATGGACATGTATCATTTATTAGATATATAAACAAACTCATAGCTCGTGTTTGGATGGATCTGATCGGTTAGTTTCATCTGATTTGTCACTTGTACCAGTATACGCCTGAATCATTCCGTTATGTACCAGTATACTGTTAAGGTTATTTTGTATGTTACGAGTATGTCCAATATAGTAAGTTCAGAGGTTGGTATTTAGGATATTTAAGCAAATTACGTTTCAAAGACAATAAATAAAGCAAATTTACACTAAAATTACGTTTATTTAAAAGGTAATTAAAATCACAGCCCGCATTTAGGGAATGGTGTTTTTGTCTTTGTTACAGCGGTATTATCAACATTATTACTGTTTTAATATTTATATATAGTAGATTCCGGTTCCTATTTTGTCCATCAGAATTGTCAGACCAAAAACTGAATTCATCTATATCATCTTGAAGTATTAATTTAATTAAGTTAAATAATTTGTCATTTAGTCATGTCAACAGTACCTAACAAGTAGCATTCCCAAACCAAATGCTGTGAATTATACAGTTTAAGTTTTTATTGTAATAAAGCATGCTTATATTACCGTGAGGAGATGACAAGGTTTTTGAAGGTCGAATACAGCAGTCGCATTTTTTTGTTAAGTTTGTTTTTTTCCTATTTATTTCAAGTCTCTTTCCTCCATGTGCCAATGTGTTTGGATGTTTGTTTTTCAGTATGTGTTTTCAAATTCTCGTAAATGTGACAAGCGTCAACTTAATATTTTGACTGAAAATATCACGGTATTGTCGAACAGACTAAGCTTGCGCTTCGTATTTGGTAGAATTAAACGACTCCTTGTACAAATTATACATTTCAATCAAATTCAAACAGCCGCCAGCAAAAATGTGTGTGATGAACTTGAATATTTATTCCTGGTCATGGATGGGTCATTGTCAGTTCAAAAAACAAAATTTGTCCCTTCGGTGGTCAAAAGTTAAGAGCTTTTATGAGTCTAGGTTATGTTTCTATTACATCGGATTATAGAAGTGGGAACGTTCTTTATTCTCACAGGCATTTAATCAGAAAATTAGGCCCTGGAATCCTTAATTTCGCTAATGTCCACCGGAGAGACGCGCACCTAAATCTGACAATGACCCGGATGTTATCTCTACATGTACTTTATAAAGTATGTATATATATTATCGTCATCATGTACCCATAGTACAAGCTTTACTTTGCTTGGGACACCTGGGTCCATTTGTGTAAGATGGTCCCTTAAAATTTATTTATTATTTAAAAAAAAAATCCGTTCAGACACTAAAATTTAACGTAATTTTTGTCTTATATGTTTATTATTTGTTTTGTTGGCTTGTTTTTCCCGTATTTATTTTTTTATTTAAACTCATGATTAGATTTTTACTTTCTTTGTTCGTTGATCCAAATATTTTTTAAATTACACGTAAGTTACCGACATCTTTTTTGCTATTTTACTTTACAATTGCCTGTCGTGCCAACTAAGCAGCTGCCATCTCTAAATTCGCCGAATACGGACAAAGACTTAAAAACCCGGACATTTGGCGTAACTTGGATTTCCCTCATTAATAAAATAAAAAAAATAATTGCTTTATTTTTTATTGACATTAAACCCCGGACGGCCCCCGGACGGCTTCAAACTAGGACAAATCCGGGGTAGCCCGGTCAGATGGCAGCCCTAGTGGTGACTCTGGTTTACTGTAGGTAATGGCGACATATGGCTATTATTGTACTCCAAACAACCATCGGTACTGATTGGAGAAAACTGTATCATAACCAAAAGTAAGCCTAATTTGATATGTAATAGTAGGTAGAAAAGACGTAGGCCGCATCGACTGTCCGTCGCGCATAGTGGGACATCTTACGTCCGCAACGATGACGAGCAAGCATACTGAGATATCTGCCACTTGTACTTGATAGGTGTACTGCGTACAGTGGTACAAGTGACTTATCTCAGTATACGATGTTCTAAATTAAAAAACGGTGTTAGTTGTATCAGTATACGTCACTTTATTTCGAAAACTAGCAGTAATTTTGTCATGAAAATTTTATAGCATGTAGATATAAGTATTTTGATCCTAAATATGCAAAAAAACGAAAATCGTAAAAATGTCAGTTGCATCAGTATACGTAGGAGGTATCGTATTGATAACAGAGTTGGGCAAAAATTAATTGAATAAGAATAAGAATAAAAACAGAAATTGTATTCTTATTCAAATCGATTTGAATAAGAATAAATTCTTGTACTCGTAATTCAAATAAAATTAATGTGAATAAATCATGTAATTTTTATTTTAAATGAAGAATAAAAAACTAAATAATTATTTTAGAAATGGCATAATTTAAATACCATTTTATTTGATTAAAATGTTAATTGAATAACGTTAATTTGTAGTATGGATGTTATACAATCGGTTTTATTTTGTAAGTTGATCTTTACTAAGCTTTAATGTTTGGATTTATGTGAAATTAAATAGGTTTTATGACAATAGGTATTTTTTGGTATCTTCGAAATGTTGATGATGATCTGATGATGAAGCTAGAAACTGAACAGCCGAACTTCAATGGGTACTAGTATACCCCTCGAGTGTGGGCTTGATAAGACACAATACTACTATCTCTACCTATACCTAATAAGTCATATTAACAATCCAGGTACCCCAACCCTTACATTCGTATTCGTGGAATATTATTTGAATTAAAAAATCATGATTAAAATTATTTGATTAAGAATAAGTTATCTTCATTCAATTTTCTCAGCAACGAATTATTCCCGACGAATTTATTTGAATAATCTTGACGGGATTAAAATCGACATGATTTTATTCTTACGAATTCTTATTCAAATTACGATTTTATTCTTGAATGCCCAACTCTGATTGATAATTTCAACCAGATTAAAAAAAAGTGAATTATTCCCTGAGTTCTAGATAGTAACATATCTATTTCAAGCTTTCATTGCGTGCAATCAAAAATAAGTCTAAAACAGTTTATATATATATATTAGTCATAATATGAAAAAAAAACAACTGTCTAGCTATCACCGTTTTTGAGATACAGCCTGGTGACAGACGGACGGACAGCGAAGTCTCAGTAATAGGGTCCCTTTTTTACCCTTTGGGTACGGAACCCTAAAAAGAAACATTTTAAAATCTATAAAGCCTCTTAAGAGGAACACTTCCATACAAATCGAGATTTCTCAACACTTTCCCCTGCAAAACGAAACCAGTCGTAACGAAATTTTGGGAACTAAACTGTTCTATGGCGGACTGTTTCGATTTTTGCGATTATTATAGAATTTGTGTACTAGGTGACAGTATAAAAAAACCGGCCAAGAGCATGTCGGGCCACGCTCAGTGTAGGGTTCCGTAGTTGCTCATCCTTCACAATAAACTGCTGTTTTAAGCCCGAGGTTTAAGTTAAGAAAGATTTTAAGCTCTATAAAAAGGTCATAAACGCCCTAGAAACTGTAATCATTTATTACCTTCTGGAAGTCAACTTACGACCTTTTAAAGAAAAAAATATGAAATTTGGCGATAACTCAAAAACGGCTCGACCGATTTTGTTCAATATAGTTTTCATTGAAAGTACTTATAAGGCCTCATTAACATGAATTTTTCCGATTTTTTTTGACCTGTGGTTAAAAAGTTAGAGGGGGGGGGGACACTATTTTTTTGTTTTTGGAGCAAATATTTACAAAAATGCTGACTTTATCAAAAAATAATGTTACAAGACCCCTATTATTTTTACAAGACCTATTCAACGACAACCCACACACTAGTGTTGAAAAGAAAAAGAAAAATTGACCCCCACTTTAGGTGTTCGAGATACCCGAAAAAAAAAATTTTTTTTAATTTTATTTTACCGTTCTGTCGGCGTTTTACATACACATACTCATACCAAATTTCAGTTTTCTAGTACTAATGATCACGGAGCTAAGCCGCGGACGAACGGACGGACGGACGGACAGACGGACATGGCGAAACTACACTCGGGTGCAAAGAAATCGGACCACCCCAGCATTTTTAGCAGTTTTCCATTTTCTATTAAAACTGTAAGCTCGACTGTAACAATTTAAATACCACGTGATAGATAATTTTCTGCCCTATCAAATGACAGCAATATTCAAGGGCGGGAATGGATATTGTGCAAAATGTGGGCGTGGAAATCACCCCCCTCCAACTGCCTCGTTAACGCATGCACTAATTGGCCACTTACCATTAGGCATAAAACCAGTAATTATCATTGTTTATGCATCATTCGTAATTGATACGTCTTCCTGAACACTGCTCTCATCGACTCGACCCTGAAAAACTGAGGAAACATGGATACTACCCCAAATGAAGCCGCCCAAGCAGTTGCCCTGTTGCAGAGTGGGCTTAGTCAACGTGAAGTGGCTCGACAACTGAACCTATCGAAGTCATCAGTATAACGTGTGTACCAGAGGTTCCGCGAAGATCAGACGTTCTCCAGAAGACCCGGAACAGGCAGAACTCGCAGTACTTCAGAGAGAGATGACCGTTTTATCGCTGTTTCCTCGCTACGAAATCGTCGATTGAATGCTGTTCAGCTTCAGCAGAAGCTCCGAGAGACCCGGAATGTGTCTATCAGCCGATGGACTGTCAGAAGAAGACTGAAGGAGAAGGAATTGACAGCTCACAGGGCTGCCAATGGCCCAAAACTTACCCCAGGACACCGCGGTGCACGACGTGTCTTCGCTCGCGAACATGAAGATTGGACCCTTCAGCAATGGAGGTCCGTACTTTTCTCCGACGAGTGCAGGATAACTTTGTTCGGTAATGATGGACGAGCACGAGTTTACCGGAGGCCTGGGGAGCGGTTTTCTCAATGCTGCATCGAGGAACGTGTTGCCTATGGTGGCGGGTCAATCATGATCTGGGCTGGCATTTCTCTGGAAGCGAACACGGACATTGTGTTCATCACAGGGCCAGGTACAAGGCGAAATGTGGGCGGTTTGACTGCTCCTCGATACGTAGAGGAAATCCTGGCTGATCATGTGGTTCCATTTAAGGGTTTTATCGGCGATGACTTCATCCTCATGCAAGATAACGCACGGCCGCATACAGCCCGGACCACTACGGACTACCTGGAGGAGGTGGGCATCAGCGTTATGGAGTGGCCAGCACGAAGTCCTGACCTGAACCCGATCGAGCACATTTGGGACGAGCTTAAAAGAAGAATCCGAACTAGAAATCCCGCCCCTGAAACTTTATTGGAGCTTAGGTATGCGATCGAAGAAGAATGGGCGGGCATCCCTCAAGATACCGTAAGAAAATTGATAAGGTCGATGAAAAACCGTATGACGGCCTGTCGTAGGGCTAGAGGAGGCAATACACGATATTAAATTGCTGAAAATTGTTTTAATTTTTCCTCGATTTCCTTAGAACCACAGTTTTCCCCTTAGGCAAAAGTTTTACTCCAGTACGCATTTTTAGGGCGGTAACGTTCTAAGCCCTGAAAATCTGAACGTATTGGCCGCACACCTTCACAAATCAGATGAATTTATAGAGGAAAAGCTTACCATTCATATGGTATATAATATGTTATGGTCACCCTTACAGTTTTTACAGAAATTGGAAAATTGTTAAAAATGCTGGGGTGGTCCGATTTCTTTGCACCCGAGTGTATAAGGGTTCCTAGTTGACTACGGAATCCTAAAAAAGTGATATTTCCTCGTATGCAATCGTGCCTGACCTTCATGGAATAAGGTAAATTCTACTATATTTATCCAAGTAATTATTCGTCTACATTATCTACATAAACCGCTTCTCGTATCAGAGATCCGTATTATTTATTCCATCAAAAATATAAATGTGAAAAAACGGTATCGCTAATAAAATAATTAAGATCTGACTGGAAACCAAGTTATTTTAAAGCTCCTTAGATCCCAGCTCCTTTTAATAGTAAGTACATTACTGCATACGCCGGGAAAGAAGAGCTTGCCGGGTGAGTACGTATAGACGGCCGACTGTACCTTTTCACGGCTAGGCATGCATAGTGTTTTTCTCAAACAAAAATTACCACTCAAAAAATAATCAGCTGTTTAGCCTGTTACTTCCCGGCTCAGGCCATCAATTTTGTATGAAATTCCTTTACAGTCCTCTCGAGTTGTTCCGCCCGAAACGTGATACTTCGAACGTCTGTTATAACGCACATTATGACGACATTTCATTGCATGTTTGAGAAATAGTACATTACATCAGAGGCCAGGAAAATGAGGATTTCCGGCCAAGTAGGTATATACCGGATAGTGATACGAGGCCGGGAAGCCGTTTTCACGACGAGGCATGTATAGTGCTTTTCTCAAACATACAATGAAATAAAAAAATATACTTCAAAGAACAACATTTTATTAATTGACAAATAGGACATTTAAGTCTAACAACCAACCTTTAAAAACAAAACCTGCTTTTTGTCAAACCAGCCAGCTGTGTGAATGACCTTGTTGTTGAAACCAAAAAAAGTTACTTTGCAGGCCTAGGCCTGAAAAGCAGTATGAACAGAGTTGGGCATTCAAGAATAAAATCGTAATTTGAATAAGAATTCGTAAGAATAAAATCATGTCGATTTTAATCCCGTCAAGATTATTCAAATAAATTCGTCGGGAATAATTCGTTGCTGAGAAAATTGAATGAAGATAACTTATTCTTAATCAAATAATTTTAATCATGATTTTTTAATTCAAATAATATTCCACGAATACGAATGTAAGGGTTGGGGTACCTGGATTGTTAATATGACTTATTAGGTATAGGTAGAGATAGTAGTATTGTGTCTTATCAAGCCCACACTCGAGGGGTATACTAGTACCCATTGAAGTTCGGCTGTTCAGTTTCTAGCTTCATCATCAGATCATCATCAACATTTCGAAGATACCAAAAAATACCTATTGTCATAAAACCTATTTAATTTCACATAAATCCAAACATTAAAGCTTAGTAAAGATCAACTTACAAAATAAAACCGATTGTATAACATCCATACTACAAATTAACGTTATTCAATTAACATTTTAATCAAATAAAATGGTATTTAAATTATGCCATTTCTAAAATAATTATTTAGTTTTTTATTCTTCATTTAAAATAAAAATTACATGATTTATTCACATTAATTTTATTTGAATTACGAGTACAAGAATTTATTCTTATTCAAATCGATTTGAATAAGAATACAATTTCTGTTTTTATTCTTATTCTTATTCAATTAATTTTTGCCCAACTCTGAGTATGAAATCCCTTTACAGTCCTCTCGAGTTGTTGTGCTTGTGCCCAAAAAGCGATACTTCCGAGCCTATTATAAGGAACGTAAAGACAATATTTCATTGCATGTTTGAGAAAAATGATTTATTATGTTATTCGTGACTCAAGCGAGCGAGTGAGCGACTTGTCAAGTTTGTAAGTCCACTGCAGGGCATAGGCCTCTCCCAAAGAACTCCACCGTCACCAGTCCCATTCCACACAGCATCTATCAGTCTCTAGCCACCTTCAACACATTTAGTCAGAGGCCACCAGTTCAACGAGTAGGTAATGTCATGCCCGTTTCTAAATTATTTACTAAGTATAATTAAATATCAAATCTAATTTTACGATGACCGCAAATCTCATTATCCCATTATCGATCACATCAGAATCCATTAAGTAATTATACTAATATAATCAAGGAACCCTCGGCTACGGGCAAACATGTTTTGTAAACATTGATTTTATCTCTTTGCTTAGTTATAAATAACTTAATGACACCGCGACGGACCAGTGTCCGGCTGATCATCCAAGAGTATAGTTCTAAGATTTTAATATGAAGTGCGTCGTGATTTGTTTGTTGTTCGTGGGTCTGGTGTTGGCCAAGCCGACAGAAGAAAACAGCAGAGGGTGTAGATACATTATGGGCAGATGTAAGTTAAGATTTAATCAAGGCTCAAGAAGGGTTTTATAGATAAACTAGCTTTTGCCCGCGACTACGTACGCGTGGAACTTGATAAACGGGATTATTAAAAGCGCCTAAGCAAATGTAAGAGCAATTGTGCTTTTGGTCTAATAATTACATTTCCTACAGGGTCACCGCACCCCAACAGAAATTTTCACTCACTTTTCAATCTTTTTAGGAATAATTTCCAGGATGAAAACTATCCTTTGTCCTTCCTCGTATCTTAAACTATCTCTATGCCAAATTTTATCAAAATCGATTCAGCGGTTTAAGCGTGAATAGGTAACAGACAGTCAGACAGACACACTTTCGCATTTATAATATTAGTATGGATATATACTTAAATACATAGAATACCCATGACCCAAGCACAAATATTCGAGTTCATCACACAAATATTTGCCCTGGCCGGGATTCGAACCCGGGACCGCCGGCTCAGTAGACAGGTGCCCTACTAACTGCGCCAACCCGTCGGCATGGTTAGTTGCAAGTCACAAACTTTAAGAACTTAGGGCTTCGAAAATTGAAATATATGTGTGTCTGTTACTCAATTACAACTACTCACAACATTTGAGAGTATTATACTTGTAAATTCACTCTCAAAGAGACGGGCATACTATGCGCCGCGAGCTATGCTAACAGCCTACGCAGCGGCGAGCACCAGGGCGCTCGGTTCCACGTTCCGCCTGTGTTCATTATTCTAAATCGATGCGTGGAAGTGTGTTTCTACCCAGTCGTAGAGGCACACCAGTGTTGGTCGTGTCTCAACGCCTACCCAAAAAATGCGTATCTATCGTATTTTACACCAACCTTTACGACCAACCGACTGAAAAGAGATAACCTTTAATATTTCTTCTTCGGTTATTTATTCTCTGCTCTCATTAAACAATGTAGGGAGGATTAATTAGTTATCACACTAATTTTATAAAGGCGAAAGTTTGTGAGTGTATTTATGTAAATGTTTGTTAGTTCGTCACGCTCAAACGGCTGGACCAATTTTCATAAATTTTGGTATGAAGGTAGCTGACACAAGGGCTACTATTTATCCCGAAAAAAAAGTGTGTTCTCGTGGGATGAGCGGGTGACACCGCGCGGCACAGCTGGTTATTAATATAGGTACATGATATCAAAGATTATTAGAAGTGTAAATAATAAATAATAATAAATATCAGAAAACCTCACACAAATCGTTCTTGTCCCAAATTAAGCTTAAGAAGGCTTGTGTTATGGGTACTAGAGGACGATATACATACTTATATAGATAAATATATACTTAAATACATAGAACAACCATGACCCAAGCACAAATATTCGAGTTCATCACAAAAATATTTGCTCTGGCCGGGATTCGAACCCGGGACTGCCGGCTCAGTAGGCAGGTGCTTACAAACTGAGCCAACCGCATCGTCTCCAATCGTAAACAATCGTATCTTTAAGCATTACCACGCAGTACCCTCTTCGACCTTACTTATTTTGATAATTGTATCTAAGAGTAGATATAATGTTGATACAACAATACTGAATGACCCTAATAGGGTCACCCTATCGCATTTAATGTATAAGCTAAAATAAACAAATCGAACGCGCTGAAATATAATACATTAAAGAAGATATGCTTAGTAATTAACTTGTTTATTTATGGCTCCTTATCTGTTCAAACCTATGGTACCACCGCACGATCAGCGCTGGCTCTCGAGCTAGCATCTTGCTGAGGTGGGACCTTTTCGTGGCACAGTCATGAAATAGCTGCTTATTGTTTTATTTTATTTTCTTATAATTTCTGTCACACCTTTTATGTAATTATGTTTATGTCACGTCACGAATAAATGTATTTCTTTCTTTCTTTCGAAAAGCTGATTGTTTTAGATTTGTTTCTCTATGATCAAACATGTTTCTTAACGTACTAACTTAGATAATTTTTGTTTCAAAAATTACTGGAATTCGACATTATTCACTCAAAATACATATACATACGTACATAATGTACGTCATCATCATTTGCGGGTTTTTGTAATTGTCAGTCTGAAGATCAAAAGAGCTATTTAAATATAATGTATAAGTACTAGAGCTTAATTAGGGACTAGGTTACCTAATTTGCGAGAAATTGCCAGACATTTATTTTAAATATTTGGATAAAATAACATATTTATTTCGGTAAATCATAATTGTGTACCTAAATACATTATAAAACAGTTTTAAAATAGATGTGTGACGATCACCGTTCACCACTTATTCATTGTCCACGAGCTCAATCTTACTAGAGGTGTGGACCACGTATGAGCGCAATTTGATTTTTGTTTGCGTGTTGATCTTTTTATCTATATGTACAGCAATTTAAAAAATGTAGTGTTATAAGTATATATCCTGCAATCACAATGGCATTGTGTCTAATACAATCATATCTGCTTTTGTTTTCGTATCCGTCAACCAGTTACTTACGAAAAAAGGTTACAACTACATTGCGTGGATATTGAATTTTCAACCTTATTCCTTGTTGAATAGGTTTAAAATGGTTGTTGATGAGAGTTTATAGTCCTTCTTCTAGACAAAACGTTCTTGTGGAGAGTCGGACGGTTGTAAAATTCAAAAAAAGTTATGATCACCTTCTGTTAGTGTATTTTGTAGTCTAATATTCCAAGGAAATAGAGTCGATAATCTATATTAACCTTCCAAGGTGGTTACAATCTGCTTTTACTACGAGCTCGTTATCTTAATTTCTGGTTAACCACTCAATGGTATTGAGCTCATAAGTGGATGAGCTTAGTTTAAAAAAATTGTACTATAATTTCCCCACATTAAAAAAAAAGTGTGTGTGTCAGCTCCGACGCACGACTGGAGTTTACTCTTCAGGCCAAGCGCGCACCACTTTTTTGTCGCAGAAATAAGCGTACTTATGGGTTTATGAAAATCGTGGTGCGCGCACTGTCATATAAACCCATATCTTGCGACACTTTAAACCACTATAGATTGAAAACTAATGAATATATTTTTATAATTATTATTTTTAATAATTATTTTTAATGTTAAGACTCGGGGTCTCAGTAGAAAAATAAAGAAGGCGTGATGTTCGTTACATTCTTGTAATTCAAGGTTCCACAATAGTTGGTTAATTTAAATAATAAAAAATGGTATGCGCGAGCCGTATGTGCGCAGCGTGTGTCGCATGCGCGGTCGGTGAAGCAAGAGAAGGGAGCTCGGCGGTGGCGGCGCGGCAGCGGCCGTGGAAGGGTTATCTAAACTGGTTAGGCCCGTCTCGCCCCCGCTTCCCCTGTAGATCATGCTAGGGCCGCGACATCCTGGGGGCCCTTGGAGACTGCAGTCTTCAAGAGCTCGTTGGTCTCGTCCAGTAAAGGGCAAAGATAAGCGACACCTCTTCGGTAGGTGCCTGTAGAAGTGGCAACATCAGCCACGCGGGAAATCCCATCTTTGCCAGGGAATAGTTTGGTAATTCGCCCCATCCGCCAGTGAAGAGGAGGAGCGTTTTCCTCCTTGATCAGCACCAGGTCGCCCAGCTGCATGGATCTGCCAGGAACGCGCCACTTCGTCCGCTGCTGGAGCTCGGAGATGTATTCGAGTTGCCATCTCTTCCAAAAATGCTGCCTCAGCGCCTCAAGCCTCTGAAACCTGTCTAAGCGGTTTTGCGTTATGTCAGGCAAACTGGGCGATGGCAATGACGTCAACGCTCTGCCGATGATGAAGTGACCTGGAGTAAGAGGTTGGAAATCGTTAGGGGAGGAAGACAAAGGACATAAGGGTCGGCTATTTAGGATAGCCTCCACCTGACTAAATAAGGTTGCCAGCTCCTCGAAAGTTAAATGCGAATTTCCTAAAATGCGCTTCAAATGAAATTTGGCTGACTTTACGCAACTTTCGACCAAGCCACCGAAATGGGGAGCATAAGCCGGCTGAAATTTGAATTCAATATACTCGTCAGATGTGAAATTGGAGATGTGATCAGAATCCGCCTTTAATAAAGCGCTAAGTTCCTTAGCCGCGCCCGTAAAATTTCGACCGTTATCCGACCAAATTTCGCGTGGTCTTCCTCTACGAGCGATAAAACGGCGTAGCGACAATATAAAGGAATCGGTAGACAGCTGACTTACGGCCTCTAAATGCAAACATTTGTAGCGAGTGCAAACAAACACGGCTAAATAACACTTAGTGATTTTACATCCCCTCCCATGTCTATCAGTTATAAAAAAGGGACCCGCAAAATCGACGGCGGTTACAACAAAAGGATAATCTGGCGTAACACGCTCAGGAGGCAGAAGACCCATCATTGGAGCGGAAGTATTGCCAGCGGCGCGACGACACGTGACGCACTGCTGAGCCACCGTGCGAGCAAGGTCGCGTCCGCGCACAGCCCATACAAACTCTCTGATCGAACCGTGTAGCAGTTGAGGAGGAGCTTGGAGAAGACGTATATGCTCCTGCCGAAACAATAAAATCGTGAGTCTGTGTTTAGCGTGCATAATCAAAGGGTGGCGTTTTTCAAACGCATAAAAAGACGAGGTAAGTCTTCCGCCTACACGCATTAGCCCTTCATCGTCGAGAAATGGGTTTAAAGAAATAATTTTATTTTTAGAAGAAAGCGATCGCTTGTCACGATACTTCGTGACAAGCATTAACTCGTGAGGGAAGCTGTCTTGTTGTGACAGTCGAACTAACCCTTTAAACGACCGTTCTAGCTCCTCAGGCTGCAAAATACCTACGCGCTTATCGTTCGTATGTAAACAATTATATATAAACCTAAGCACGTACGCTAATGAGCGCTGTAACGTTTTTAGCTTCGAGTACCTGTCGAAATCAATAAAATTTTCCTCGTTTGTCGCATTTGTTAAATTAACATTAACTTTTAATTCGGGTAAAACGTCGACACCTATATTCGCGGCAAACTGCGGCCAGTTATATTCAGGCTCATATAAAAAGGATGGCCCGTTCCACCACATATCTAAGTTACTTAACGCGGAAACATCAACCCCACGTGACGCAAAATCAGATGGGTTGAGGGACGTGGGAACGTGGCGCCACTCGCTGCCTTCGGTCAACTCTAAAATAATAGCAACCCGATTAGAAACAAACGTTTGAAGCTTATTATAATTTGTTTTTAGCCACGCCAAAACAATTGACGAATCAGTCCAGTAAACAGTGCGCGCGATCTGGCAACGCAGCGTCTTAGAAACAGCTGATGCGAGCTGCGCGCCTACCACACATGCAGATAACTCGGCACGGGGTATTGTAAGGGCCTTGACCGGACAAACCCTGGCCTTGGCACACAGAAGCCTAACGACAACCTCTCCGTTATCATTAACTGATTTTAAATAAATACACGTGGCGTATGCTGATTGACTAGCGTCGGCAAAACAATGCATCTCAATGTTATTGGGCAAATTACATAATACATGACGCGGTATTTGAAGTGACGTTAAATGCGATAAACTATTAACAAATCTTTGCCACGAAATTTTAATATCTTCGGGCACAGGTACGTCCCAACCAATTATCGACACCCACAATTTTTGAATTAATATTTTCGGAATAACCGTAATTAAACACAAATTTCCTAATGGGTCAAAAATCTTGCAAGAATCCGAGAGAATCGATCGCTTAGTAGGGAACTCAGTCTTAGCAGAATATTCGGTGGGGAAATTAATGAAATCCGTGGTAGAATCCCAGCCGACACCTAATGTGTGCGACGCAGAACTAATAATTAAATTTCCTTCTGGATTTGGGCTCTGAGATTCTCGCAAAATAGAAGGCAAATTAGAGCGGTATTTACGCAATGGGAAGCAACCAGCTGCTAAAGCCTGTTCTACAGATTTTTTTATATAGCGCAGTTCCTCTTCTGTGTCTGACCCTGTCAATAAATCGTCGACTAAAAAGTCGTTTTGTATAATATTTTTAATTTTACTGTCACTGCACTCTTCGCCTAGCTGCCATAAACATCTAGTGCTCAAAAAACTAGCTGACGAAAACCCGTACGTCACAGTTTTAAGGCGAAGAGTCTGTAACGGCTCATTTTCATTGTTCCGCCAGAGAATTAACTGCAAGTCCCGATCGCATTCTTGGACCCTAACCTGCCGGTACATTTTTTCGCAATCACCAGTCAGAACGTATTTGTAAGTACGAAATCGCAACAAAATATTGAACAGTGAGTCCTGAATGGTGGGTCCCACCATCTGCAAATCATTTATAGAATATCCCGATGAGGTAACCAAACTAGCGTTGAATACAACCCTCAATTTCGTGGATTCACTAGTGGGTTTCAAAACGGCATGATGGGGTACAAAATACGACGGGTCCGGAATGGCAACGTCAGACACAGAAAGGTGGCCTAATTCCGAATACTCATTAATAAACTTCTGATACAGTGACTTAAGTTCAGGATTCTTTTTAAACCGTCTTTCTAGCGCAAGAAACCGATTTTTCGCTAAACGAAATGATTTACCTAAACAATCAGGCTCGGTGATTAACGGTAATCGTACAAAAAATCTACCATCTTCGTCGCGATAAGTATGAGTCACAAAATGTTGCTCGCATTCGATTTCTAAGTCGCTAAAGGGCTTAGTGGGTTGAGGAATCTGCTCCAGTTCCCAAAATTTGGTCAAAGATTCGTCTAACCTCTTGTCGCAGGTGGACAGGTGGTTACATTGAACAACCGAATTAAATGAAGTGTCATTTGACCTTATAGAAACGCTCATGGGTCCAGCAAGTAAATAACCTAATTTAGATTTACGCATCACTGGCATATCTTTACCTAAATCAATTTGCTCAGATTCGATCAAGTGCCAAAAAACATCAGCGCCGAGCAAAACATCGACGGGCGCGGGCTCATTAAAAGCGGGATCAGCTAGTTTAATATTTCTAGGCAGCGATAAGCGCGAGACATCGATGTACTTATGCGGCAAGTTACTAGAGATAATAGGCAGCACTAAACACGATACATCTAACTGCATTTTATTGTCGTGTTTTGAACGTATCTGTATAACGCAACGATCTGGCGTGCCGGACAAAGGTACATTGCCTACTCCTACCACACTAACCGTATTCGGCAATGGCGTTAAATTTAACTTTTGTTTTAAATTATCCGTAATTAAACTCGCCATACTACCGCAGTCTAAGATCGCGCGAGCGGTAACATATTCATTAGTACCCGGATTGTAAACATCGATGAGCGCTGTGGACAATAAAACGTTATCGGAACGCGCGACAGTCATATTATTGCACGCGAGTGCAGGCGGCGGCGCATGAACCGGTTCGCCGGGCGGCGGACTTACAGCCTGAGGAACCTCCCTATGCAACAACGTATTGTGGCGCTTCTTGCAAGTGAAACATGGAACTACTCTGCAACGGTGCGAAGTATGTCCCTTACGCAAACAATTGAGACAGAGTTTCAACTTAGCTGCTCCAGAAATGCGATCTTCAACGGACAGTGCCAGGAAGGACGAGCAGTCGTAGATACGATGACTCCCGTGACAGAAGACGCACGAAGGAGGCGAAGCAGGTGACGAAGTGCCGGGAGTGGCTGAAATTGTGAAAGTTTTCACGTTATATTTATCTTGCCTACTATGAGGGAAATGGGGTTCACGTTTATTATTAATGAGCGGTTTCTCAGACCTATTTCGCTGTACCGATTCTAAAACATCGGCGCGACCCTTTAAAAACCGATTGAAGTCGGCCAAGGAAGGCAAGTCGTCATTAAAATTATTATTTTTATATTCTTCCCATTTTAAACTGGTATTACTGTCGAGTTTGGCAGATACCATATGAATAATCAAAACATCCCACTTCGAAGTGGGGCAACCCAGCGTTTCTAAGGCTCGCAAGTTTTTGGACACGTGGTCCACCAAATAGCGCAGAACCTTGGCCGACTCGCGACCTATGGGCTGAAGGTTGAACAAAGAAATTAAATGATTATTAATCAGCTGCTTCTTATTGTCGTATCTCTCGCAGAGGAGACGCCAAGCTTCGGCATAATTAGCCTCGGTGACTTCCAAATTACTTATAACCTGTGCCGCTTCACCTTCTAAATAAGAATTAAGGTAATGGAATTTGTGAATCGGCTTAATGCGTTCGATTTTATTGATAAGCGAATCAAAAGATTCTCGGAACTCTAACCACTTAAAGTAAGAACCGTCGAAGTTAGCGATTTTTATTAAAGGCAGTCTGAAGTTTAATTCGTTTTCATGATTGCAATGACTATGAACTTCCGACTTGACGCTTGCGACTTCGGATTTTTCGGTTGAGGATTCGATTATTTGTTGAGCATCCGATATGAGCGTAAATAACTCCTTCTCCATCTCCTCTCTCACATCAAGTTCCGAGTCCAATGCGGTGGGATCGGCGGCTATCTCGATTTGATTCTGCAGTTCATCGAACTGTGTTAATAAAATGCGTGCACGATCCAACCTCATCGAGCATTCATCCACTTCTTTCTGTGAAACAAATTCGGCCCTCTTTAGCTTCTCTAAAAAGTTCCGAAATTTGGTCACGCGACCTTTAATCGAACTTCTCGAATTTATCAAATTTGCCATGACTAAGCGAAAGCACTCGAAACAAGTGGATGAACAATTAAATTCAAATAAACAAAAATGTTACGTAAATTAGTTCGGCTTAAGTCCCCAGTCCAGTGGTCGCAGGATGCGTTAGATGGATGCAGGCGGCTAGCAACGAGCGCACAGCAACAGCCGGGGCAAAGTGCAGCGATAAGCGGCGGCCACGTGGAGCGCACCTGGGCCGGTTTATGGCACTACGCAAAAACAACAATAGCACTGTCAATTAGGTTGTAAAATACTTATGAGGACTATGGGAAGCCTTTGAAATAGGTTAATGAACGTTCGAAAGGTTATAAAAAAAGATGGGAAGCTAATCGTGGTTCGAAATCTATTTAATAGATTGATTTAAAGCAGTCGCGGATAGTATAATGATTTAATGTAGCTTAAACTGCTTGAAATGATTAGCGCAATAAATGAAGTAAGCTTGAGCGTAAGGAGAATATCGGACAGATAGTTAAGCGCATACATTAATTAGAAAATTGCAGCTTGGAAAAGAATGCTTGAAGTGAATTTCAAGGTATTGTAATTGTAAGGTTTGGATGCAAAATGACACGTGCAAATAATTTAGACTAAAGCTTGTGCAAATGGAAGTAGAGAATAACTGGCAAGGCTTAATAGTCAAGTAGAGCGGAGCGATTTTTGGAAAGAAAGGAAATAAATGGAAAAAGGTACACTCCCCTGGCTAAGCTGTGGCTGCGGCGTGATAATGGCCGGCGGCTTGAAGACAGGATGGCTGCTCTTATGAAGGCACGTGGCAATGGCTCTCTTCTGACCTCTTCTTCGACGTTCTCGAAGGTGTGGCTCGCGGCGTGGACAATGGCGGCGAATTCCGTAAGATCCCGTTTATCACGTCGGGGTCACCATGTTAAGACTCGGGGTCTCAGTAGAAAAATAAAGAAGGCGTGATGTTCGTTACATTCTTGTAATTCAAGGTTCCACAATAGTTGGTTAATTTAAATAATAAAAAATGGTATGCGCGAGCCGTATGTGCGCAGCGTGTGTCGCATGCGCGGTCGGTGAAGCAAGAGAAGGGAGCTCGGCGGTGGCGGCGCGGCAGCGGCCGTGGAAGGGTTATCTAAACTGGTTAGGCCCGTCTCGCCCCCGCTTCCCCTGTAGATCATGCTAGGGCCGCGACAACTAACAATAGTCAATTGTTTACGCACCAATAGTTCGTACAGTGAAAAAGTTTTACGGGGGAGCGGGGGAGCAATCAAAGATGGCGAGTTTCGATATTTCAATATAGGTATTTCTTAAAATTTCGGACTCTCAACAGTTTAATTTTGTTACAAGTTTTTACAATTCTTATTTACACATTTAAACAAGGATATACATTTCAGTGCTGCTTTGGCACAAAACTGGTTGGCAACATTTGTTTGTAGGATGTCTGGGATCTATACAATATATATCAGAAGTCAGATTGAGGTCCGATATTTTTGCAAACGGATATCTCCTTGTAGCCTGCTCTAAGAAAAAGGCCTGATCTGACTTGGTTGTGAATTGTTTGCCTGTAAAGAGGCAGGTGGCGACGTAATTGCGCCAGCACGAATGCCATGGGTTCTACTGATGTGTATATTAAGTCCTTTCTGACCTTTAAAGAAACGAATCTGGGAGCAATGTGGGCACTGTACGGAATTCTCCAGCGACAGCGACACAGACCTGGAAGCGACATTCTGAGAGGAGCCCGTGCTATTAGGATTCATCAAGTAAACTATTAAAAAACGCAATAGATAAAAACTTACGGCTACGATAACAAATAAAGTATTTAAAAAAACCGCTCCAATTTTCGGCATACAAATTGCCCCATAAAGTTCCTGGGGGAAGCGGTGGTTTATAATTGCACATATAACTAGATAGTACTCATGCACTGATAGCAATCACACTCCTAACATGATAGAGATTCACGCAAAATATTAGCAAAAACTTGAAAACAAAAACACATTTCTCAGCTGTTGTAGATTGACAACTGTCAGTCAAGCTGCCCGATGCGCACTTGCGCAGCAACGCGCCGTGTAGGCCGCCGGCCGCCGCCGCAGTCTCCGCGGAGAAATTATGAATATGTTTCTTGTCTATGTTATTTGTTAAGCCTCTTGTGGTAATTTAAAATAAAAAATAAATGGCAGAGAACAATTAATATTAATTTTCTCTAACGGAAGCCATGTTTTCCCGTTGCTAAGTACATTTAAAATACATTTCATCAAATAAACATCTCGGTGATGGTCATTTTATAATAGGGCTCTCGGTCGTGTCCGGGTTTCGTGTACCCGTTTCCGTGTACCCGTTTCTCTGTTACACGGAAACGGGTTTCTGGCCCGTTTGGAACGTGTAATAAAGACCCGTGTAATTAAGACCCGTGTACACGGATCTCAATCACACGCGGGTCCGTCCCGCCGTCGACGTAACGGTTATTCTTTTAAAAGCTATGGAGTGAGAAATGGAGTATAATAATCAGGGATCGTACTTTTTCTAGCAGCTATTTTTGGTGCAATAACGTCAAATGACACGACAGCGACTTTAGTTTGTCGACGTGTATAATAGAATTGACGTTTAAATTTATGTAATATGACGTTATCGTTAAAAATAAATCGATATTTTTTACTTTATCAGTTATTAAAATCGTGTAAATTCCTCAAATTTTTCGGAGGGTATAAATATGAACTATAATCTGATATTAAGGATTTATTGCAACTGTGTTAGATATTTCCTCATATGTATAATAAATTAATCCTTCATTGCATTATGCATATTGGGTTGGGCTTAACATGTTCTGAGAATATTTTCTGTATTTGCGATTTGTTTAATACGCTAATTTATTTATTTTTTGTTGCTTAATTTTATTAAATGAAAGCGGCCTCTCCTTCAACTTTAACGAATAAAAGGTCTTCCAGGCCTAATGTCAAAACAACTTGTAAGTATTATCAGTAAAATTGTCGCGGTTAATTTATGACGATAAACAATGGGTATTGTCGTTATCTGCAAGTGCAGCTGCAGTGCAACCCTAATCCTATTCATATCTAATCTTAAATAAAGTCGCCATAGCAGGTAACGTAGGAAGGTAGGTTGGTATGACAACTTTTTGCACCTAACACCATAATGTTACATCCATTATGCAAGGTGTTAGGTATTAATCAGTACCAGAGATGGGCAAAATGTAATCGACTAACAACTAACGATTAAAATTAACAGAATTAATTGTGATTGACGATTGAAAACGACGACTGATCAATCTTAGTTGTATAGAGTGCAACTAATTTAGTTGCCGATTGATTTCGGACAACTAAACTTTGTGATCGATTAATTAGTTAGACTATTTTTCCACGACTAATGTTAGAAGCAAATTGAACGAAAAACTTGGTATGTCTATGTTAATGTAATGTAATGTAGGTATGTCTATGTAAGCTATAAAACGGATTAGTAAAGTAGGTATATTTTTTTCCTCCTTCATAGGTACATCGTTCTCTTTCTTATTTTTTACCTAGGGTCCGTGCCCTTAAACCTTTACCTATATTTGCTGTAATAATCGTAAGAGCATCGTAATAAGTAATAATCACCTAGAATCTAAAATGACAGAACCTAGAATCTAGAATATAATATAATATGACCTAGATACCTCAAAACATCTATGAGTATGAATTTATGAAGCATGAGCCTTACATGGAATAGCCTGATCGATCAATTCGCTGCCGCTCCAATATATATATTGGCAATAGCGCTAATAAATAAAATATGTCATGTTGATATATTTAAATGTAGAATGACGCAAGGAAAATGTACAATAGTTAATGCTGAGATTTCTTTACAAAGAGGTTTAAATATTGTAAATGACCACACGGTGAAAACAAAATAGACCGCAACAAAATAGATAATAAACAACATGCAGATGTTTAATTCAATAGAACGTGTTATTTTTAGAAGATTCGTCGGCACTTGCACCAAAATGCAACAAACAACTTCCAGGTAAGTAGGATTATCCCATTGTTTTGTCGCCGCGTGACACTAAACAGAGTTGTACTAATGACACAGACAGCAAAATATTGATAATATCTATGTCTATAATTTACTCAGTATCGTATAGGACTTTACAATACTCGTTAGAACTTTAAGTAATTTTAACTTTAAGTATCAAAATATGAATAGAGCACCAACTACTACATTGTTTGCGATTTGTAAACATTGCAGTTTTTCGTTATTTATCCTTATAATATTGTTAATATGGCCCATAATATTGCATTGTCATTCAAGGGTTACAAATTAAACTTGAATATATACATAATTTTAGCTCAATCGGTTGAAGATATCTGCTTCAAAATAAGTTGCAAGATTCTACCCAAACCAACATAGATACAAGTGATACAACATACGAGTACCTACAATGTACATACCTACTCGTAGTTACATATTGCAAGTTAAATAAAAATGCAAAAACGAGCGACTGCGTAGTTTTAATATTGATTTAATCGTCAAATTTAGTCGATTGAAACTAAAACTAATTCAATTGTTAGTCGAAGATTCTCACAACTAATTTAATCGCAACTAAATTAATCGCGATAAAAAATTACGAATGATATTTTTAATCGATTGATTAGTTAACAAAAAATTAATCGATTAATGCCCATCTCTGATCAGTACCCTAATAGTGATTATAAAAAAGCAGAAAAAAATATTTTATATGACGTTATTCGATCTTTTTTTCTCCGTACGTAATAATATAAAATCAGTTTTTCATTCAATAATGAACAAATTATCCGTTTCATTTCAACTTCAACTCAAATAATAACTGGTCCGGGCGGATCGCTCAGACGTGTATTCAATACCCGAGTGAAGGCGCGAACCGCGGATCCGGATCCAAACTTAGAAACGTTTCCTAAGAGGACACGTTTCCTAGCGGGTCCGTGTCGACCCGTTTCCAAAGGAAACGTTTCCTAGCCGGTTCGTGTAGATCGGGTTGTTAGTACCGCCGGTGTTAAGGACCCGTGTACACGTTTCCGCGTGTAACACGGATACCGGGAGCCCTAATTTTATATCGGGGTCTTAGTCTATAACGCTTAACGTAACGCATAACCTGCTAATTTAAGAAGTCGTATTTTTACCCCGATCGTATACTGAGATACGACTTTTTAAATTAGCACGGCAGATACGTTCGATTTTACACCCCATATTTTTCATACCCCGGGCTTATATATGAAAATCGATTCTTAAGGAGTAAACTCCAAAAATCAATTCTAAAAACATAATTGTATCGAGTTAATATAAAGTTGTATTTTTTTCCAGGTGTAGAACAATGCCCAGTGGGCACGCATGCGTACACGACCGGCTGCGGCCACCTGACGCCCGAGGCCACCTGCAAGGAACCCAAACCCGTCCAGGACACGCGCGGCATGATCTGCGACTTTTCCAGCTGCTACTGCGACTCGCCCACTGTGCGCGACGAGAAGACCAACAAATGCGTTAACCTGGACCAATGTACTTAATTGTAAACTGGAGGAAAATGCGTTATGTCACAAAGAAATACATTATTTAGAATTGCATTGTAATTATTATTATTACACTTTTTTGGCAGTCCACAACTGTGCGTTTTTCTAGAAATTTCCTGCCTCGCACGACTGCATTGTTGAATGAATTGTCGCTTGTGGTATATCCGGACCGATACGACCTTTAAACCTTCAAGAAAAGAGCGTACTCCCACCTGAAAGGCCGGCAACGTACTTGTGAATCCTCTGGTGTCGCAGGTGTGCAGGTCCATGGGTGACGGTAATCGCTTTCCATCAGGCGATTCATGCGATCCGTTTGGTCGTTTACATCTTACGACATAAAAAAAAACTTTTTAGTTATTACGGGATACACATTTATGGTCTGTGGGAAACTTTAACGACAAAGTTGGTCATGATGTGGGACTAAAACTTTTTCATACTGTTGACAGTACATTCCATATGTTATCTTATAAACTTATCATAACCTCTAACCACCGGCTGCGGCTACCAGACGCCCGAGGCCGGAAATAACCCCAGTCCAGGACTCGGGTGGCATAATCTGCGACTTCATCAGCTGCCACTGCGACTCGTCCACTGTGCGCGAAGAGGATACTTAAATTCTTGTAAATCGATTGATAGTTATCGTTATTTCACGAAGAAATAAGTTATTCAGTACTAAATTGGGTGATGATATCATGGAAAGTAAAAAAAATAATAATGAAAAGATAGTGAAAATATTTTTCAATCACAAAGTTGGTAATGGCGAAGGATTAAAATAGTTTTATGCTTTTATTTATTTGTTTCGTATACCTTTACCTGTACCTATAGTGTACCATGTACCTATATAGAATTTTACTTTATTAATAGAAAGAAAGAAGAAAGAAATAAATTTTTATTTGCTATTAATAATGTGCAACTGTTAACTTACATGTGTTTGACATTAAATAAATAAATAAATAAATAATAATATAATGAGTCGTGTAATGTACAATATTCATCTATTGTGAGGCACAAGATTTTAAAATATTTTTAATTAGACTAATGATAACAATAAAAAAAAAACACTCACCAACTACGTAGATCGTATGTATGTTAAATATGCGTTTTCTACAGATTTGTTCATGTTATAAATGCAAAAACTTTCTGTAATTTATTTTTACTCTTTTTTAGGTAGGTACTCGTGTTCGGCACGGAAGGGGATAAAAAAGTAACCATTTGTATTATCACAAATTTACATAAAATTGTGATAAAATTACATCAAGAAACTTACAAACTCAAACCTGCAAAACACACGCCAAACTAGGTACATCAGTATATGTTAGTCCAGGTGTTGCATTGTAGCTTAATGGGTATTTACCAATTGCCACATTAATTATAAAAACGGTTTACGTACGGTGAGGAACTCTTTCCTGCTTCTTACAACATGGGAGCCTTCTAATGAAGCGTGAAGAAGTATCTCTCGGGCCAGCATGGCACCGTTGGTTTCTTGTCGGTTGCCATTGCGGCTTGGTTTTCCATTTTTCTTACCATCAGGCGAAGTGGAGCCACTATGTGACACGTAATGCATTAATATATGCGCTATCATCTGTTTAAATTATTTGATTTAAATGTGTAACAACCGCGGATACCGTACAAATGTTGTATTTAGACATGCGATATACGCACAGACAACTTAACCCTATAGACCCCGCTTCATAAAACTTTCTCTAGTATCTCATTTTGCCAAATTGGCGGGGTGAGGAGGGCAACAAGTGCACTGTGATTGGCTAGTTCAAGGTCAGCGAGCAATGACGCATGCGGTGCAAGATGCGCGCCATTTTTGATAGTGATGGGACACACTCGAAAAAGAAACTGCAGAATGTAAGTAGATATGTTTTAATTCGAATCAATAATAATACGAGAATGGTTTAAAATGCGTTTCAATTAAAAATATTAAATGTAAATCTACTCATATTATTAGAAAAAACAATAAATTATGAAACCAGACATTATTGCTTTAACGGAGATGTGGCTTGAACCGCTTGAGTTTCAATCTATAAATCGAAATGAATACTGTATCGCAGCTGAAAGCTCCCGCCATATAACTAAGGGTGGTGGTACACTTTTCTTTATTAAAATATTGAAATCTGATTCAACATTGCACACTCTCGAATACTCTCGATGCAGATGAATGTTGATAATATCGAAAAAGAATGAGAAATGTGTGGTTTAAGCGTAAATATAGGTCAATTAAAAATCATTACTCCATACTATCACAAACTAAAGCGATAGCAAACTGTAAATTAAAGACTATCTGGCAAATGGTTAAATACACTGGCAACACTTCTGTAAATTCGAAAATAAAACATGATGACGATATAATAAGTACCTAATGCCAAAACATTTTTAATTATTACTTCCTTAAGTCTGGCAAAGCATGCAGGACTAGTGACAAACGGAACGATTTTACAAATTATCTTGAAAGGAGAAATTTGATAACACAAAATCAACGCTTATAAAACGGAGTGCGTAATTATAAAAATAATAAAAATAAAACAAATTCATACGGTCTGCATACCGGCTGCAATATTGACAATTTACGTATACCACTGTGCAACATTTTCAACGAGCATATTAAAGCTGGGGTGTACTCCTAATGTACTTAAGGATGCTAAAGTAATTCTCATATTTGAAAAAAGGCAGTCCTTCGGTGAATACCTTAATGACAATTCATATCTTTCTAATAGACAATACGGTTTCTGTAGAAATAAAAACATCTGCTATAACTGGACTTTTATGAGAAACTCTTAACAACATAAATCAAGGTATGAAATGTTCAGGCATCGTCTGTGACTTAATCAAAGCGTTCGATTGCGATGATTTTGGTTGCTCAATTTCTATTACTTTGGTTCTTGAATGTCGATCTAGAATTTAATTTAAAGTGGCATAATCATAAACACATTTCCAAGAAATCAGCAAGTGCATGTTACTCCTTAAGGACATTATAATAGGTAAGTAATAACTCTACACTTAAGCCAGTGTATTTTGCATATGCCGAAAGTATAATTGGCTACGGGGTGGGATAGGAGGACTGAGAAAGCAGTAATGAAGGTTGATAGAGGGATACTTTCCAGATACTCATAGACTATTTCTAAGAAAATCTATTCTATTCATAAAAAATCGCATTTACACTGTAATCTCGCTGTACATTTGCCATTGCAAATCCAACAAGCAAACAAAAAATGGAGATTTTTTCGGCAGATTATTGAAGTTTTCATCAAAATCCGTTCAGCCGTTTTCACGTGATGCACGGTCAAATAATCAGACAAACAAACAAACGGATAAAAAGATTAACAGATAAAAATTCTAAAAACTATTGGAACGTGTTCTGTTCGATAACATTCATTCTAAGTATCCCCCGCCAACTTTCTTTCGAATATCTTCCATGTACAGACTTTCGAGCCACTTCAGCTTTATTTTATGTATAGATGTATCATATTTATCCAGGATATTCTCCAAGATTACAACTAGATCTGTTTTCTAAAATTCATCGAAATTCAGCAGTTTAGACATTTATGGTTTCATAATTGTACATTTATATACTTAACATACATTTCGATTATTCAATAAAAAAAAAGTTTATCTTCTATAAAAAGTTCAATATTGTTTAACGGGTATCGGTTACGTACAGTCAGCAAAGAAAGTGGCCTACCACTTTTGGACTCTATTACATGTAAAATAGAGTTGAAAAGTGGTAGACCACATTTTTGGTTGACTGTACCTACGTAAAGTAATTAATCAGTCACATCACTACTAAAACACTGCAAAGGTTAGACAAAGACGGAATTACAAAATTAGCAAGCGAAAGTAAGAGACAGTTGACAGTTTATTTATTTATTTATTTAATCTTTATTGCACAAAAGAAAACTTATCGTACAAAAGGCGGACTTAATGCCATGAGGCATTCTCTACCAGTCAACCTTCGGGCAAAGCAGATAAATTGTGTAACAGTTGACAGAAGACATCAACGCGTCGCTAGGCTACCAACCTACATTTATAACTTATTACATTCTTTGAAAAATAGTAAAATATAGCTTATTGGTAAAATGAAATCCCATAGTTTTGAAGACTAGATGTTCTGCTGCATTTTCCATACAATAAGGCATATTTTGAACACTTTATAAGCCAAGTAAGCAGTGGAAATATTGCATGTTACTTCGTCAACAGTCGACCGCGAACTAAGAGAGCGTTTGGGGGCGTGGTGAGCGCTACATGTTTTTTGAGCATTAGCTTGGCTTACCCGGGCGCCCTTATAAGCGGGGTCTATAGGTTAAGTGGTCTGTGGATATAGGTAAGTACACTATTTGTTCACAACCACTGTGAAACTTCATTACGGTTTTTTTTTTTTTTTATAGGACTGGACTGTGTTAACTTACCGCAATTAAATAGGTACAGAAGTGAGAAAATCCATTTCGATAAAGAAGAATGAATGAACAATGCATCTAACGACCCTTTTATTAACGTTGTAAAGCAAAGCCAACTCATAGGTTGGTAAGTCATATTTTTCGGTTCGAGTGTGATAGTTGAATCAACAGGAACCATTGAGTTAACAGCAGCCCGTCTAGCCCTCGCAGCAGCCCGTCTGTCACAAAAAAAGAGATAAATTTCTCGCGCGAGAAAGAGTCACAGTCGTGCAGGACTAGAAAACCTTGCCGCGATTTCACTTGTTGCGCGACTTAGCATCACCTATCTTGCGCGCACGGAGGCCAAGAAATACACAGGTAATATCTGCGCGCGACAAAGAGTCGTGTGTCAAAGTCGCGCTAGAGAAGCAGGCGTTTTTGGTGTAACGGCGGGCCTATGATGGTTGCGTTTATCACGTGATAAATAAGTGACAAAGCATCTGCACACTCACACTCGCATCTTGTCAAAACGTGACGGATGATTTGTCATTTATTTATCGCGTGTTCACGCGCTAAATATGTTAAAATAAGTTCTTCATACTTAAACTAAAGTTTACCACAACCCGCCAATAGATGGCGTTAGTAGTACTGTTTTTGGTGATTTTATTTTGAGTTTTTGAGTTATAAAAAATATTGTTATATTCTAAAAAATCTACATATTCATAATCAGATATCAGCATATTTTTAAACCCAGTATTTCCTTTATGTTTGATCAAATTTCTAGTAACCTAATTACCCCCGAGATGTCGTTGAACCCAGCGTAAAACGCGCTATTAAGATTTTTCCGGGTTTCATATGGTTTCAACGATATTGTAATTTCGTTACCTCTCTTTTATCTTCTACAATTGTTTATTTATACAGTGTGACTACTGAATAAAGTATATAGTGCTTACAAAACAGTGCTTCATTTTTGGGACGCTTTAACATGGTCCTTCGAGCCGGATAGTTCGGTTTCAACGGGATCAGACGGCAGAAGGCACCACCGACACTGCTGTGGATTGCAGCAGAGGAGTGTCATCGGCGACGTCATCAAGCAGCAGCAGTCTGACGTCATCAATGTGTACCGCGGTGACGACAGAGTGTGACGTCACAAGCGACGTAAGGTGAAGTGTGAGTGACGTGGACAATTGTGAGTACTTTTATCTATATCTGTCAGGGACTTAGTCAAATTTGGATCAAAATTGGACTTAGAAAAATTTCAAGAAAATTTGGACTTAGAAAATTTCGGTAGATCAGTAGCCAGGACTTAGAATAGTTTCGAGAAAAGTGAACTGACGGGGAATCCACGCCCATTTGATCCCAGAACGTCAAACACTTAGAAAAAATCACGATGGATACACTTATAAAAATTCAAGAAGACTTCAGTTTTAGAATCAAACGCAGCTTAGAGAATTTTAAGAAGTCTCTTAAGGAACGTCGAACTTCAGTCGACTATCTCAGGGCTAGATTAAATTTGTTAGATGACTTATGGACACAATTCTCGCAGACCCATACGCTTATGGTGAAAGAAAGTAAGCAAGACGAGTTCATCCACAGTAGCTATACCGCCAACAATGTCTATGAGGAAACAGAGGAGTTGTATTTAGAATGCAATTATTTGATAAATGCGACTTTAGGCCAGATTAACCCTTCGCCTACAACGCCGAGTCGTGGTTGTACTGAGACCTGTACATCTTCAAACAAGGTTGATGATCGCGTCAGATTGCCCAAGATCTCAATACCAATGTTTTCGGGCCAGTATTCGGAATGGGTCAGTTTCCGAGATCTCTTTGTTTCCCTCATTCACAAGAATAAGTCATTGGATGATGTACAGAAACTTCATTATTTGAAGAGTCACTTAACAGGAGAAGCCGAGCAGTTGTTAAGACATGTGCCAATAACCCGGGAAAATTACAGCACCAGTTGGCAACAATTAGAGTGTCGGTACAATAATAAAAAGTACCTGTCGAACTGCATCCTGAAAAGACTTCTTAGCCAGCGTAATTTGGCTACTGAATCTGCAAGTGGTCTAAAAGAACTGTCAGATACAACCAACGAGTGTCTACAAGCATTGAAGAATCTAGGCATAGATGTTAAGAGTTGGGACATCATCATTGTCTATTTAATGTGTTCAAAGTTGGATGATGAGTCGCGGAAACAATGGGAACTCCAATCAAGCGAATCGGGTTCTGAGTTGCCAACATATGAACAGTTTAAAGGATTTTTGGACACCCGCTTTCGTGCTTTTGAGTTCATAGATCCCAAGGTTTCCCGACTCAACAACAATGTACATAAACATTTTAATGCTCCTGTAAATTCCAAGGTTCATTATGTAGCGAACCAATCTTGTGCCTATTGTTCGGAAGCCCATACGATTAGTCATTGTAAAGACTTTTCCAAAATTGATACTGACGCTCGTCGTGGTTTTGTCCAGTCACGCAACCTATGCTTTAACTGCCTAGGATCTAATCACTCAGTATATACATGTCGTCAATCCTATAGATGCCGAATATGTCAAAGGAAGCATCATTCCTTATTACACCCCAAAAATGATGCACCAACGACTGAGTCTCCGAAGAAGACTCACTCAGTTGTTGCAAATGTAGCAGCAGTCACATCTCACTCATCATTTCAGGAGGTCAATGATGAGTCCGGTTGTAACATCAAAACCCACGTTTCGACAACTCGTGGCCAGGTTTTATTAGCAACGGCTCTTGTCAATGCCACGTCGAAATCGGGTAAAATCATAACTCTCAGATGCTTACTCGACCAGGGTTCACAGGCTTCTCTGATCACGGAGTCTGCAGTCCAGCTTTTAGGACTTAAGAAGATAGCGCACAAAAACAAAATATCGGGATTAGGGAGTGACGAGAGCGCTACAATAGCCTCTAAGTCTATGGTAGACTTTAAGATTCAATCACGCCTTGACTCCTCGATGGAGTTTGAAGTCAATGCTTTTGTGCTAAGCAAGCTGACGTCGGTTCTACCAGAAAGAAGAATCGCCGTACAGTTTTGGTCGGAGTTCGCAAATATTGATCTAGCAGATCCTTCATTTGATCAGCCTAACAGGATTGACTTGCTTCTAGGAGCAGACATCTACGGAAAGATACTACTAGAAGGAGTCATCAAAGGATCGCCGGGAGCACCAGCAGCCCAACAAACTGCCTTGGGTTGGATACTTTCAGGGTCTATCCTGAAAGAGGAATCAACACCACACAACAATGTTAGAGTAAATCACGTTAACATAAATGATAACGAACTCCTAAAACGATTTTGGGAGCTGGAAGCTGATAGTTGCATAATGTCGCCTAAGGACGACTATACAGAAGAAGAGCAAAGATGCGAAGAAATCTATGCTGCCACCACTAAACGGGATAGCAGTGGCAGATATATCGTCAAGCTACCTTTTCACGAAGAAAACCCAAAATGCAAAGAAGGAAAGTTTGACATCGTAGCTGCTAAACGATTCAACCAGTTGGAACGACGACTCGATAAAGATCCTCAGCTAAAAGAGCGATATGCCGGAGTGATTAAAGAATACAAGGATCTTGGTCATATGGAAGAAGTTCCAAAAGCAGAACAAAACAAACCTGGAGCTGTCTACTTACCACACCACGCCGTTATAAAAGAAGATCGAAGCACCACGAAGTTGCGTGTAGTTTTTGATGCTTCTTGTCCTGGATCGAACGGGGTGTCACTTAATCAAGACCTACTAGTCGGTCCCCAGCTGCAACAAGACTTACGTCATCTTCTTCTTCGTGGGCGTTGTTTTCCAATCAGTCTTGTGTCAGATATAGTGAAGATGTACCGACAAGTGAAGGTTTACGAAGAAGACGCTGATTACCAGCGTATCTTATGGCGAGATAATCATGATGAACCTGTAAGTCATTTAAGGCTACTCAGAGTCACCTTCGGCACGGCTGCTGCGCCATATCTAGCTGTCAGAACACTACAGCAAGTTGCACACGACTATCGTGAATGTTATCCGTTGGCAGCAGACAGGGTCCTCAAAGATTTTTATGTAGATGACCTTTTATCTGGGTGTGAAACAGTAGCCGAAGGCCAGCAAATCTACAAAGAACTGAACGAAATGCTTGGGAAGGGCGGTTTTGAATTGCAGAAGTGGAGTACCAGCAATGATCAACTCATGAACATAATCAACAAGGATATAGGACAAAATGAAGGCAATGTTCAGCTAAAGCAAGATTCTTTAATGAAAATTTTGGGCCTTTCCTGGAATCGAAAATCAGATACGTTCGAGTATGCGGTTCAATTACCTGCACTTAAAAAGCCCATAACAAAGAGAAAGATGATCTCAGACATTGCTCGTTTATTTGACCCGCTTGGCTGGCTCGCACCGATCATCGTTCGCGCCAAAATATTCATACAGAAGCTGTGGCTTACAGGGATAGACTGGGATGACAAGGTTCCACCTCAGTTGACATCAGAGTGGTTAAGCTACCGGGAAAACTTAAATCAAATCAAGACCTTTAATGTTCCTAGATGGGTTCACATTGAAAAAAGCAGCAAGGTTCTTGAACTGCACGGCTTTTGCGACGCTTCTAACGAAGCATATGCTGCGGTAGTCTATCTACGTGCCGTAAGCGGGGGCGGAGTCGAACATATATCATTAATCACGGCCAAAACAAAGGTAGCGCCGATCAAACAGGTTTGTATTCCACGTTTAGAATTATGCGGTGCAGTGCTGCTAACTAAATTGCTTGTGGAAGTATCACAAGTCATGAACATAGAGAAGTCAAACATACACGCATGGACTGATTCAACAATCGTGTTAGCATGGCTTAACAGTAGGCCAAATAGGTGGAAAACGTGTGTGGCCAACAGAGTGGCAGAAATTCTTACGGCACTTGATCCAAATCAATGGTCACATGTTTCTTCCAAGCAAAATCCAGCTGATTGTGCCTCCAGGGGTACACACAACATACACGATGAACATCTCTGGAAAGAAGGTCCAGCATGGCTGAAAGAAAAACAAATTATATACAGGAAGAATACGCATCATGACACAAATCTAGAAATGAAACCAAACAAAATATGCCTTGTAAATGCCTGTGACAGTGAGGCACAAGGTGGCATTGACATCATCAGAAGATTCTCCAGTCTCAATCGACTTATCCGCGTAGTCGCCTACTGCAAAAGGTTAAAAAAATGCATGCAAGGAGAAGCTATCAAGGCATGGCTTACTACTAAGGAAATACAAGAAAGCTTAATCACATGCATTATTTTAGTGCAAAGCAGCTGTTTTGAAGCGGAGATACTAAACCTGAAAAAAGAAAAAGAGATTAAGAAAACAAGCAAACTTACCTCTTTGAATCCTTTTGTTGATGACACAGGAATCTTGAGAGTCGGTGGACGCCTGCAGCATGCTGTTATGAGTGAACAGATGAAGCATCCTATTATTATCCCAGAAAAGTCCCACTTCACTGATCTGCTCATATCAGATGCACATGAGCGAACTCTGCATGGTGGTCCTAATTTAATGCTCAATTACTTGAGCTCCAAATACTTCATTCTTGGAGTTAAGAATCTAGTGAAGTATTATGTACGAAGGTGTGTGACATGCATTCGGTATGCAGCTTTATCAAATCATCCTTTAATGGGGCAATTGCCTGCTGCCAGAGGTATGATTAATCGACCCTTTCGTTGCAGCGGAGTGGACTACGCAGGTCCTATAAACATCAGAACCTCCAAGGGCAGAGGTCACCGATCGTACAAAGGCTACATTTGTCTTTTTATTTGTATGTCTACTCGGGCAAATCATTTAGAAGCAGTTAGCGACATGACAGCCCAGGGGTTTCTAGCAGCATTTAAACGGTTCGTGGCAAGACGTGGCCATTGTTCAGATTTATGGAGCGACAATGGTACCAACTTCGTGGGAGCTGCCCGTGAATTGAAACGACTCTTTGCTGAAGAAAGGTCAAGTATTGCAACTGAAATAGCCGACCAGCTAGCGACTAATAACACGACATGGCATTTTATTCCACCTCATGCGCCCAATTTTGGAGGACTCTGGGAAGCCGGCATAAAATCAACCAAACACCATCTTAAAAGGATTATAGGCAACTCAACTCTCACGTTTGAGGAAATGACAACTTTTTTTTTTTTTTTTTTTTTTTTTTTTTATACTACGACGGTGGCAAACAAGCATGCGGCCCGCCTGATGTTAAGCAGTTACCGCCGCCTATGAACGCTTGCAACGCCAGGAGCATCACGCGCGCGTTGCCGACCCTTTAAGAACCTATTTACTCCCCTCTTGAAGAACCGCATACTGTAGCCCCCGGGGAAAACCTCGGCAGGGAGCTCATTCCACATGCGAAGCGTTCGCGGTAGGAAGTTCCTCTGGAACCGGACAGTTCTCGACCATTTAGGCTCCAGCATGTGAGGATGAACACCCTGCCGATGGCGAGCAGTGCGATGGTAGAAGGTAGGCGTGGGCATCATGTCAAACAATTCCTCAGAACACATCCCATTATAAAGACGGTAGAACACACACAAGGAGGCAAAGTCTCTCCTCAGACTTAAAGGCTCGATTCCGTCTGTGAGTTTAGGATTGTCAACAATTCGCACAGCACGTCTTTGTACCGAGTCAAAAGGGCTAAGCTGGTATGCGGGGGCTCCTGCCCAGAGGTGACTACAGTACTCCATGTGAGGTCGGACTTGCGCTTTGTACAGCAGTAGCCTTTGACCAGGAGTGAAGTACCGCTTCGCTCTGTGCAGTACACCAAGCTTTTTAGATGCAAGCTTTGCCTTATCCTCTAAATGACTTCGGAACTGAACGTCACTGGTGATGTCAACCCCAAGGATCCCAATACTCTTTGAGATGTTGAGGGATGTGTTCTGGAATTGCGGGGCCACAGTAAACGGAGTTTTCTTAGCGGTGAACGCGCAAACTTGTGTCTTAGAGGGGTTAAACCGGACCAAGTTATCCCGCCCCCAATCGGAGACTCTAGATAGAGTACTCTCAATTTTAGACACAAGTTGCTCGCGGCTTTCTTCCACAACGGAACGAGGGATGTTAGCACGGCCTGTGTAGACTGCATCCCCAGTGCTGTCGTCCGCATAGCAATGAATGTCACCAACAGATAACATATCATTGATATGAATCAGAAACAGCGTTGGAGATAGCACTGAGCCTTGTGGGACGCCAGCATTTATAACCATGTCTTTAGAGCAGCTGCCGTCAACTACGGCTTTTATGCTTCTATTGGTTAAAAAGCTGGCGATCCATTTGCACAAGCCCTCGGGTAGTCCGTAAGATGGCAGCTTCGACAGAAGACCACGGTGCCAGACCCGATCGAATGCCTTGGCTATATCTAGGCTAACTGCCAAGGCCTCACCTTGACTCTTAATAGCTGATGCCCATCGGTGTGTAAGATACACTAGAAGATCACCAGTGCAGCGACCATGGCGAAAGCCGTATTGATGGTCGCTGATCAGATCGTGCTCTTCCAGATATCTTAGGAGCTTCGTGTTGATTACACGCTCCATCACCTTTGAAAGAAGGGAGGTAATAGCTATAGGCCTATAGTTCGATGGGTCTGATCTGTCCCCTTTTTTGGGCACAGGATGCACGTGGGCAGTCTTCCACGAAGACGGAACTTGCGTTTTTCGGTAAGAAAGCGCGAAGAGGCGCGTTAACACAGGGCACAGCTCGGGAGCACACTGCTTGAGCACCACTGCTGGTATGCCGTCCGGCCCACTCGACTTATGGATGTCTAGACTAAGCAACTCCCTTCGGACATCCCTTTGAGAAAAGGTAATTTCCGGCATGGAGTAACCGCAACACGGGATGATAGGTGGCACGGTGCTCCCGTCATCATCCAAAGTCGAGTTCGAGGCAAAGATATTACCAAGTAAATCGGCTTTCTCTTTAGCGCTATGGGCTAGATTGCTATTAGCATTTCGCAGAGGTGGTAGGGACGACCGACAAAAGTTTCCTTCGGCAGCTTTGGCCAGCGACCAAAAGGCACGACTTCCAGACGGATAGCCTACGAGTCGCTCACCAATTCTGCCGACGAATTCAAATTTAGCTCTGGCAATTACTCGTTTACTGTTCCTTGAGGCAGCATTTAGTTTGCGTTTAGCATCAGAGATGTTTGGGTCCTTATTATTACGGGCCGTAGTCCAAGCCTCGTACGCGGCTTGCCTTAGAAGTCTGGCTTCCTTGCAAGGCAGATTAAACCACAACTGTTCTATCCCAGATAGAAGCGTACCTTAATTCTAGGCCAATATCAAAAGGCAATGTCACTGGCGACGCCCCTGAACCATTAACACCTGGTCATTTTCTGGTGACAGAACCTCTTGTGTTAGTACCAGACTTTAATTATGAAGCAACCAATACTGGTAATCTTAGAAGATGGCAGTTGACTCAGAAGCTCATCCAAGATTTTTGGCGTCGTTGGTCGAGTGAGTATCTGACTCAGTTCTACCACCGATACAAATGGGCTCATCAGACTCCTGAACCAGCTGTTGGGGATGTAGTTTTAGTGAAGGAAGATGATCTTCCTCCATCCAGATGGTTGTATGGCATTATAGTACAAAAACATGCAGGTGCGGACAACATCACACGAGTGGTCAGTTTGAAATGTAAGAATAACATAATTAAGAGGGCCGTTAATAAGTTATGTTTTCTACCTGTTAACTAATAGATTTCTCCCTTGCCTCAATGCTAAGAATATTGTTTTTTATGTTACCTATGTGAAGGTTTATGTTTATTTTTAATTTGATGTTTTATCTGGCATGGTGGGCGGAGTTATTTGCATTCATTTTTAAGGACAATTGTCTCATTTTGTCCTTGGTGGGCGGAATGTTCACGCGCTAAATATGTTAAAATAAGTTCTTCATACTTAAACTAAAGTTTACCACAACCCGCCAATAGATGGCGTTAGTAGTACTGTTTTTGGTGATTTTATTTTGAGTTTTTGAGTTATAAAAAATATTGTTATATTCTAAAAAATCTACATATTCATAATCAGATATCAGCATATTTATAAACCCAGTATTTTCTTTATGTTTGATCAAATTTCTAGTAACCTAATTACCCCCGAGATGTCGTTGAACCCAGCGTAAAACGCGCTATTAAGATTTTTCCGGGTTTCATATGGTTTCAACGATATTGTAATTTCGTTACCTCTCTTTTATCTTCTACAATTGTTTATTTATACAGTGTGACTACTGAATAAAGTATATAGTGCTTACAAAACAGTGCTTCATTTTTGGGACCCTTTAACATCGCGTGATAAAAGCAACTATCATAGGCCCCCAGGAAGCTCTGGAGTTCACAAGTAATCTAGAGGACAGTCTACAATTCTTTATAGCATTACAATGCAACAAGGAAGCAAAAATACATTTTGTTTTTTTTTTCATAATTTAATTGTATTGTTAAAAACATAAAATTCACGTAGAAACTTAATTTGTAGTATAATTGATCCAGACGGATATACATATATTATGTATTAAACCCCTGAACGATAATGGTTGCACAAAGCCTTGCACTTGCACATACATTTTCTAACACACCACGGGAGGTTTTAGTGTAACAGGGGTCACGGGGGTCACTGGGGTCACAGGGGTCACAGGAGTCACAGGGGTCACTGGGGTAACAGGAATTCTGGGGCAGTCTTTAAGCTGCACGCATTGTTTAGTAGTCTCATCTCTGACGGTCGGTGGACTGCAGTAGCATGCTTGGAAGTCGCAAATCTGGCCGCGCATATCTTTTTCTGGACTCGGGTTCTTGCAGGTCGGCTCGGGTTGGAGGTAACCGCAGCCTACGGCATATGTGTAGGTACCGGGAGGACACTTAATCGGACCTAGAAAAAAAATTAGGTGTTAGCGAGTCACCAGAAGGTACGTTCGCGGCGAAGAAAACCCTTCTTTTTTGCTGTTCCGTACTCGAGTAAAAAGTATTCTGTATCCCTATGTGAATACCTAGTCACTAGAAATGCGTAAATAGTTGAAATATACCCTGCCGTTAAGTCATAAGGCCTCAAAAGCACAAAGATACTATATGGATCTCCATCGTTCTCCCGAATTCTACATGCCATAATTTTTTTGCTAGTCATAATATTATTAATTTGCTATAAATCTATTTTTCTCTGTGAGCTGAAAATATCTGTTATAATAAAACAAAGCTAACCTAACCTAATGATTTAATAATAGAGTCTGGCTAGCCAAATAATGTTGACAGATATTTCCTTGTGGTACTTACGTATTACCAATTTTGGTATAATAATTTTGATACTTTATATACTAGTTCTAGCATTCCGATCGAGTTGAAATTCGGCATAGTACTTATGTAAGTTTTTTGGTGATGGATTAATATGGTATTATCGAGCTAGGTGTTATATACACTAAATTTAATTTTTCGGCTTGTATATGGTTAGAAAGTGTAAGCATGTGTTTGTCATTGACTGTACTGTACATAGTGCTAGAAATTATGTTTGCTGACTATGAGTGTAAGTACGTCAACATATCCGTGCATGGCGTGAAGAACTTGATAAGTCCAAAATGGCAATTGTTCAGGGCGTCTATTTTAAAGTTTGACATTTTCTCCAAAATCCATTTTCATCTTTAACTCGTGTTTAAAGCTTGATTTATGGATAATTTTACGCGATGTTGTTTTTTTTTTTTTTTGGTTCACCAACAATTGTTTACACTAAATACTTACATCCTTTTATAACACACTTTGCCATTATCTAAGTGTAACAATCACTTTCTGAATGCACCAACTCTGAGCAGTCTTGTGAGCTTGCAAGATCTGCGCTATTTTGTTTTTCTGATAGTCTTTACTATAATTATAAGACGCCTCAAACTGCAGATCTTTAATTTCTCCTCACACTGGGTTTTCCAAAATCAGTTTTTAAATATTTTGACATGACAGTTCACCATTTATCTGCCTTCAATATCCAATAAATAAAACTGGTCGATGGTTGACAAGGTACCGGTAATGTGAATGATACATACGAAGACACTTAACTATACCCCATGGACCTTAACACGTTGTACTAAGGTTTATATTAGTTCACAAATGTACAGTTATCAGTGTTTTCCTTTGTACCAGAGTACACCTCAGATGTGAGAATAACTTGACAAATCGAAATATACATTTCGATAAATTATTAATAATTAATTATGTCAACTTATTCTTTGCTGTGTCCATCAACCTGAAAATGATGAATTGACTTATGAATTTACGTAAGTTTTATCGGAAAATGATAAATCGACATATGAATTTACGGTAGTTGTGTATAATGAAATAAAACGATAATTATACATATTCATTTGTTATCGTTAAAGTGTGCTTGTCATCATTCTAATATCTTGTTTTGTCAAATTACGAACGCTTTTTTGTTTTTTTAGAATACGTTGATAAGTTGATTTGCAATATTTTTTGTGCCTCATCGCGCTGATATCTCGTTTTGTTAAATAAAATCCGCTAAATATCGAGATATCAATATCATGTCACAGGCCATATCTTCAAAAGTATCATAGATATCGAGTTGTACATTTTTTTCCTACAAAACCTTGGCCGTAGAAAGCCATTACGCCATGCAATAAAAAAAACGTATAAGTCGAGTTATCAAGTTCTTCACGCCATGCACGGATATTTTTAACTTATTTCTTTAGGTACCTACCTTAAGTGTGCATAGAAAATCAAAAATATGTTCTCCTATCAAAACTATAATTCCTACTACACGAAGTATGACCAGCCGTAGATTTTTTAAATTTCCCGCCAAAACTTAATATTTCATTAGCCAGACTATTAAAATAATGAGGTTTATGAAATAAAAAGTTTATGGCAAATGAAAATAATGGCAAGTTGCGTTACATTTATGACACATGGAATTAGGGGAAGTGAAGGTATCCGAAGAAATATACTCTTGATTCGAGGTGGTTCAGGGTATACGCAATATTTTTTTAGTTTTAATAATTATGGATATAAATAAGAAAGTAAGTTTGTTATACTTACACCAAGGACCTGTGCAATCGGGTGGAAGCTGGGCCTTCAGTGATACGGCGAAAATCGACAACATTACTAAATATTTCATTTTTTCCAGTCCACTATTAAAATGAGTATACAATGAGTCTACAGTCTCAATGACCGATTTCCACCTTTATAAGATTATAAAGAAATCTGCAGCCTTTTTATTAATTTTCATTGAATTAAAAACATGTTTACTTGAGTATGTAATGTTTACCTTTTTCCTTTTGACGTCACTTAATTATTATGCTAATGTTGTTTTCGAAACATGTACTACTAATAAAGTCGTGTGAATGTCTGTGTGTGTGTGTCTGTTGGTTGAAGATAATTTTACTGATTTTAAATGACGATAATTCAGGTTTCAGAACAAATGTGGTTATCCTGTTCATCTTTAAGGATACTTGTATTGTATAAACATTAATTTGATCATTTTGAAATCGTTCTCGAAGATCTTTCAGAGATTTTTGGAATTAGAATAACTGTAAAACGAAAATATATTATTATGTATTGTATATATATGTTCTATATCGGGACTCTAACCTTTTGAGCGTAAGGCGGTTATATATAGTAAAAGCGGCTGCTCGAGCGCACGTCGTAGTCATCCACTTACCCAACTTCTCGCAACTCCTAGCCAAACGTTTGTTTAGAGTTCCCCTACCTGGTTACAGATCAACCTTTGCTATGCGATCACCAGCCTATATGCATTTACGTATATATAATAATATCTGCAAAGTACACGATATCCAACTGTGCACAGTTGGTAAAGTCCAAGCAATTGTGAAGAAGTGGCTTCTGTCACTATCATATGACGACGCTGAGGCTTTAATTCTGGCTAGTTAATTTTTCCCCTGCTACACACACGCACACACACACACATGTTCATATAACACCACCTGATGACGTTTGACGTATCGGTTTAAAATATTTCCAGTCCTTGTTATATAGTAGTACCTAGTTTAATTTATGATTGTCTTTGTCACTAAACTTAACTGTTTCCCAAATAGCACTCCTGGACCCCAAGATACAGGCTCAGCCTAGTTTGGGATCCGCTAGGCATATCATGTTATGTACTTGCGTTTTTGTTTAGCAAATAAATTATTTTATATTTTGTATTTGTATTTGTATGGGCTATTTTGGGCCCATTATGATAAAAGCAAAAAGGAATAATATGATATTTTTAAGTACATACTCGGATATTAACGTAGTCAAAATATTCAAAACAATTAAAAGTAATGTATTTAAATAATTACCTGCGTTCCAGTGCATAATCTATAGTTTAATATTGTACATATAATTTAGGTGCCAATAGTGTTAGGTTTCAATTACTTTATTAGACTATTAATTACTTTAGTAATTATTTTATATGTAATGTTAAAAGACCTACTTCAGAAAATATGATATTGTTTAAATATTATTAATTCGTTGGGTGTAATTTTTATGGCTTAAGTGTTTACTTTAATGTAATTAATAGTCTTACAAACACGGTTCCTAGTAAAAAAATATTAGCACAGCAAGCGAGGTTGGAAAAGAAGAAACGTAAACATGTTTTGAAATAAAAGTATAAAACGGCTGCACTTTTTTCTCTCGTTTTAAACCAATTATGTCCCGGGTGCTGTGAAGATAGAATATAAAATATTTTTTACTAGTAAACAGGACACAATGAAGTGCCTTGTGATTTTAATGATTTTATTTGTATCACTCAATGGACAACCTTCAACGGATTGTGTGGGCCTCCGATGTAAATATAATTTACTCAAATTTAGACTTAAACAGCGTGAATTATTTTCTTGATTAACATATTCCTCTTTACTGTACGGCGTTGTATTTTTTTTTATTTCTTTATCATCAAGTTAGCATATAAGGAGAATATCATTGAAATAATCTTCTAATCATGAAAATAACGAAAATGACTTCAATTCAATCAAGCTGTCCATTCAAATAGATTCATCAACAAAAAACGGGTTCACGATTTAGTGCTATGTCGGTTTAATTCCGATACCTACCGTATTTTAGGGACAATTTCAACAAGACCCATTTTTGTATCATTTCGGTGTGATTCTTTATTTTTGATTATTTTTGAGTTTTTTAAATGTGAAGAAATACTTTAGACTATATTATTAAACATATGTAAAAGGGACCCTGAAATCTGAAATAGTTTTCGAGATATTCGAGATCGAATATGAAACACACAACGGAATGATAAATGTACACCAGGATGATAAAATAAGTGCATCGCAATGAGATTTCATACACCGGAATGACAGAAAAGTGGCAAATTATGAAAGTAATTTTACGTTTTATATTCGTAATATATATTATATTGGCATTACATAATAATATAACATATATCTTAGTCTGGTATTAAAAACAAAATAAAAAGAATATTATTATTTCAACAATATCTATGAGAAGTGAAGCTACTTTTGCTGTCATTCTGGTGTTTTCCGCATTTTGGTGGGGTTTAAAGTCATTTGACTCTTCATTAAACTGGAAAGAGCACATAAATAAAGTGATGATAAAACTAAGCAGATTTACTTATGCACTCTACAAACTAAAAACTTGTACAGACATTAAAACAGCCACAACTGCTTATTATGCCTATGCACATTCTTGGCTGAAGTATGGTATAGTGTGTTGGGGAAACAGTACGGACTTGATACATTTATTTATATTGCAAAAACGCTGCATTAGAATTCTAGTGAATATAGGGATGATGGAAAGCTGCAAGCAACATTTTATTGAACAAGGTATTCTTACCCTGCCATCAATGTATATTATGGAAGTTTGCATCTTTGTAAAAAAAAACATGTACCTATTTCCTCAATATACGCGAGCGGAAAATTTGAGACCCCGCGATAAACTTGAAAGACCTATGTCAAAACTGCAAATGGTACACTCTGGCCCATTTGCGATGTGTGTAAAAATTTTCAATAAACTACCAGAATCATTTAAACTCGAACCAAATTTCCAAAAATTTAAACAGGATTTGAGGGCCCTCCTAGTTCTGAAATGTTACTATACCACACAAGATTTCCTGCTTGAAGTCTAGAAATTTGTATAAAACTGAACAACTAGTTTTTTTTTGTTTTTCTTTCTCTCAATTACTGTATACTGTAAAACTTTCTCATGATTCTGTAATTGTTACAACAACAATTTTTAAGTCAAGTCTAGGCTATGTAAAATTCTGTATCATTAGAAATTATTATCACACCTCGTATCTTCTATATTTTTTGCTGTAATTTTAATGTTAAACTTAAATTTAGTATTCTAATTCTAATATTTAATGACTGAATTGTAAACCATATTTATAAGATTGCTGTGCCCTTGCAGGGTTCATGTTCCTGGACCTATCAATAATATAAGACCTTATTGTACAACATGAAACGCAATAAACGAATTGAATTTGAATTGAATTGAAACACCGGAATGAGAATGGTGGAATGAGAAACACGACATATTTTTATTTCTTAAAAAAGTAAGCCTTATATTCTAAAACTAATTCAACTCTTGAAATCACGAGTATACTTCACCAGATATATATAAATTTCAAACCAGCAGTTCAAAAATAAAGAAGCTATAACAAACTTCGGAATGACATTTTATTTGTCCCCGGTCCACCGCGATGATATATTCACGTTTATACAAGCCAACGTGTTGCCACTATACACAACCGGTCTCGTCGAGCGCCGCAGCTTGACTAATTCTTTGAAGTGCGCGGGAGACGGGGGGCGTACTTAATCAAATTTTGGAAATAAATCAGTTCCAAACAATGTCGGCGGTAATGAGAAGTTTTCTCAGGACAAACGTATATGCACTTATTCAAGGGTTATTCAAAGGAGATATAAAACGGGTAATGTGTTTTTTTCGTTACCCATTTATATGGTAATAAAATAAAGGTAACAGATTTTTTTTGTAATGCATAGCATTTGACTTACCCGGCATTTTACAAACAAAACCGGCTTCGGGACAACCCACCTTGATGAGAAATTTGGTCTAAATATATTTTTTTAAATTATTATATATTCATATTTTAATTTTAGCTGTTGCCCGAGGTAGACAATGGCGGGCTGTTTCGGAAAAAAATGGTACTTTATTATTAAACCTTTCTGCACCTTAGTTTTCAGTCTTGCCATCAAAAAATACTGCTTGGGAAATTCACCCATAATTTCGTAGCGTATTTAACGTAGGTATCGCAAAATGTTTTCTAGCGCGATTATAAAATTACAAATATATATTTTCATTTCTTAGAATGTACGCTTTATACCTAAATTGAAACATTTTCTTTCCCCAGGTCCTCTACAATGTCCCCCTGGCACCTACAGATATGCCGTCGGCTGCAATTACCTCCAACCCGAGCCGACATGCACCAACCCGACACCAGGAAAAAAGACGGGCGCCAAGATTTGCGACTACCAAGCATGCTACTGCGACCCACCGACTGTTAGAGATAAATCTACAAACCAATGCGTAAAACTCGAGGATTGTCCCGTAATTTGTAATGATCGATAGAATAAAATATACTCTGATCTTGGTATCAATGGTTAAAATATGTGTTTTATTTAATAACAAACACAGCGATGCACACCAATGCACGGTCCGTTACTGAACTCAGCGGCTACAAGTGTGCTTGTCCAGGTGGACTGCCCATCTTGTAGGGGCCATGACATGACGTAAGGGAGAATTATACTCCTACACTATCAATCAATCAATCAATCAATCAATCAATATTTATTTTACTTAAAAACATGGTGTACAATAATAGGTCTTATAAAATATAAATCAGTTTCACATGTTTTGCTGTTAACACAACACGTAAAATATAAATCTTATGCTTTAATGAAGTTAGGTTACATGGTAATAATAGTAATAATAATCTTAATTAATAGATATCACATTCAGAAGCAACATAATGGTCAATAACAACTATCCTTTATATATTACAGCGCTAAATATATCAAAGACTTTCATGTTCTTTTTTTATTAAATATTAATTTATAGATCATGACATAAATATTCATCTACAGAGTAAAAACATTGCTGTGTAAGCCAACTTTTGAGTTCTCGTTTGAACTTATTTAGGGGCATATTCTTAAGTACATCCGGTAGCTTATTGTATATGTTTATGGACATACAGTAAGTGCCTCTGCTGTACAGTATGGTTTTTTTAGCCGGCATTACAAGGCGGTCTGGATATCTTGTGTTAAAGTTACAAACATCCTTATTTGTTTTAAAGAAGTCCGGGTGGGTTTTTACAAACAGGCAGATTTCGTAGATGTACGTCGATGGCACAGTAAGTAAAAGTAAGTTCTTGTACAAGGGACGACATGAGGTCATAACGTCTGCATTGCATATTGCTCTGATGCATTGCTTTTGTGCTATAAGAACTCGATTTGCATGTTGTGAGTTTCCCCAGAGCAGAATACCATATCTAATTAAAGAAGATACATAATGTACGTGATACGCCTGCATCGCGGCATCTTTCGTACAAGTTTTTGTCAATCGCCACAATGCGTAGGCAAACGAATTTAATTTATTGCATAATGTGTCTATGTGATCCTTCCAAGAGCATTTGTCATCCAACGTGATGCCAAGAAATTTCGTTTGTGATGATTCTTTTATTGTTTCATCAGCTGACGTGACTATTAGGTTATGTTTACTAGCATTTCTATTTAAAAATTGTACAAATGTCGTTTTATTTACGTTAATATTTAAATTGTTTAAGGTCATCCAAGTTACTATTCTAGAAATTGTATTATTTATATCTGTATTATATAGATTTGCATTTTTACACGGTACAACAATAGATAAGTCATCAGCAAATAGAGTACAATCAAATTCTGTTGCATCCGGAAGATCATTAATATATATTAAAAATAGTAGTGGGCCCAAGATGCTACCTTGTGGTACCCCTACACTATTTATTTTCGTGGAAGACCTATGTGAAGTTACGGTATTTTTTCCATCAAATTTGGTAATTTCTACAAATTGCAACCTCGTGCGTAAATAACTTCTAAGCCAGTCATTTACCAAACCTCTCATGCCGTAAAGTTCGCACTTTCTCAGAAGTATGTCATGGGACACAAAATCAAAAGCCCGCGTCATGTCAAAGAAGATCGCAGTAACAGGCGTGCTCTTGTCTAAATGCTTAGAGATATTATTCATTAAGGAGAAAGCAGCCAGGGATGTAGATTTTCCTTTCTGGAATCCATACTGTCCAGGTTTAATTATACTGAATTTACTAAGAAAATGTGAAATGCGTTCATGCATTGCCTTTTCAAATATTTTAGCAATAATTGGTATCAGAGAGATAGGTCTATAATTCTCGACAAGATTTTTATTACCTTTTTTATGAATAGGCTTAACCAATGCTATTTTCAAGGGTTCAGGAAAAGTACCACTTGTGAATGAAAGATTTATCAAATAGCTTAGAACGCCTGAGATTTGTAGGTTACATGTTTTCAATATATGCGTTTGTATACCATCATGTCCAGTAGATTTTGTTTGATTTAGTGAATTGATAATTTTAATTATCTCGTCTCTACTTGTCGGAACCAGAAACAAACCAGCAAAATTCGATTTAATGAGGGATATTTCGGGTAGTTGATTTTTATCACCAACGGTATTATTCTGTTCTGATGTCTGTAGGATCTTCTAGAATTCTATCATCGAAGATGATTTCCTTAATATTTGTATCGTTGGGATTCTTTTCCGACGTGTCTTTGATTACATCCCATGTAGCTTTACATTTGTTTTTGGCCTGAGCTAGGTATTTGCAGTTTGCTAATCTTTGAGCCTGGTTTATAAATTTTTAAGCACTTTGGAATAGGACTGATATTTAGACTTATTGAAACTTTTATGTCTTGAATTTTTATAATAAGAAAAACGAAGTTTTCTTTTAGTTACTACAGACTTTTTGATACCTCTTGTGAACCAGTTATTAGCTTTTGGTCTAACGACATGTTTAATTTTAATTATCGGAAAACATAAATTATAAAACAATACAAAATTGTCGTAAAAATTGTTAAAGGCTATCTTGATATCGTTTTCACCATACACATCTGACCAAGTTAATGCATTAAGACAGGTAATGAATTTTAAAATGTTTTCATTACTATAATTCCTTCTAAAAATATACCAAAATGAAGATGTTTTAACTTTCTTTGTGCAAGCGAAGCTAATACTTTGTGCAGTCTCGTGATCTGACAAACCCAATTCGTGAATATTACTTTGGCAATCAGAAATATTTGACATAATTTGATCAAGACAGGATTTTCTTCGAGTAGGGCCAAGAATATGTAAGCGGAAATTGTTCGCTATTGAGATTCTTTTGAGTTCAGTAGAGCTCTCTGTGGTTTTGGGGATGTCTATGTTTAGGTCGCTTGTAATTACTATTTTGTATTTTGTTTTAGCCTTTAACTTAGACATGAGACATTGTAACATGCGGAAAAAAAAGAGGTAAATTTTTTGCTGTGGGTGTTCGATATATACAGATAACAATGCATTTTATAGATGTTATCTCTATGCCACAACATTCGAATGCATAATTCACAGAGTATTCTTTTAAGAAAGGTAATTCACGTGCGTGAATATTACTTGAACAAAATATACAAACTCCGCCTCTTTTCTGATGGGATCTTGAGTAAGAACTTGCCAAGCGGTACCCGGGAATACGTGCATTTACTTCATTTCCGGCTTTAATAAATGTTTCACTAAAACATAATACATCAAATTGGATATCTTTTTCCCACAGTTCATGTAATGTAAGTTGTATCAATTCTTTTTTACAAATTAACCCTGCTATATTCTGATGTAATATAGTGAAGAGAGCTTCATTCGTTTCGAAAACAAATAACATTAGGCGGTACAATATTTTCTGCTGAGGTGGTTCTAGGAAAATAGTCAGTTATACATTTTTGAATACATTTTTGGAATTTCTTGGCGTTGTCACCGTTTTTACTATTTACATTTTGTTTGGCGAAGCTGTATGGTATTGTCCCCCTTTTATATGATTGCCTTCTATTGTTATAACAGAGATATTTACTGTCGTAGTACTTGGAGTCTATTAGAAGATTTATTTTAGCACACAATTTATGCATGAAATTTTGCGTCTGTTTGGTCCAAATCATAAAGAGGTAGAAATGTACAGTTAGCGAAATTTTTACAGTATATGTTTATAGTGCTATTCAGCTTCGCCTCATTTAGATGCAAACAGTTTTTTACACCCGTTACAATAATAAACGGCTTATAATGTGATTTTAAGAAGAAACTAAGTTCTATTGCAAGTTTTGTTGGGTTAGAATCAAAATCACCCACGTTGATAATAATTCTGTCTTCAGTGGTAGCATTTAGTGTGTCCGTTGATTTTAGTATTTCTTCACTGCGAGCATTTGGTTTTATGATAGAAGTTATTTTGTATTTTCCATATGCAGTTTTCTCCCGTGAACGGAGTAATCTTGAAGCTAATCCTCTGCATAGATTTCCTCCTAGGATATAAATATTTCCAGATTTTTTTTCATTAATTTTCGTAGCCGGATACTCATTCTCAGGCAGCGGGATACTTTCAGAAAACGATGCGCTTTCCTTTTCAACATCATGTACTTCTTCGATTATTTTTTTATTGTTTTCTCTTCGTAGTGGTCGAAAATCAGATTTATTTAAATTGAAGCTCCTGGATTGTTTTTTTGAAGGTGTGGCTTTACATATAGCTTTTAGATGTTCGATCTGAAGAGTTAGATCAGAGATTTGATTCTTTAAGTCTTGATTCTCTAACAGTAGTTTTGTAACGTAATTGTCCGATCCAACAAACTTCTCCTGCAAGTTTTTTACTTTTTCCCTCATTAACTCGACTTCATCTTTGTAGTTGTTAGTCAAATCTGGACAGCTCCTGCTTAAGGTGTCATTTTGAAGGATGGATATATTGGAGTCTTCCTCTTCGGATAACGAGTCAAATGAGTTGTGCACAGGTATGTTATATTTTCGAACGGTAATATTATCCGTTGACCTTTGGAGTAGTTGTTGGTGCGAAGAAGTCGGTGGCAAAGTGTCCTCAGATGTTCTATGTCTATGCTGACTACAAGCTAGAGAAATGTTTTCGTCTCGTTTTGGTGTACTCGTGTTTAGGACAGAAATGCTATCCGTTGACCCATGAAGTCTTTGTTGTTGCTGGATTAAAGAAATCGGACGTGAAATGCCCTGTGCTCTTTTGACCATGTCTTTCGGCTGCTGATTACAATTTGAAGAAGAAGAAGAAGAAGTCGCAACGTCACCTTTTGGTGTACTTGTTTTCTTGGGTTGGGTTTTATTGGCTTGCCGACATTTGGCACAATTCCATGCATTTTTTTTATCTTTGTCCATTGAGTTGAAGAGTTTTTCACTGTTCGCACATTGTAAGTCGTATGAATTTTTGCAAAAAGAGCATACAAGATAGTGTTTAACATGTATTTTCTTATTACATTGTGCACATGTTGGTCTGTTTGCCATTTTAAATTACGCTATTAAATTTAGTTCACGTGATGTTCAACAGATGGCGCTGTACCATGAAGTGTATGTTTAACAAAATATTATTGTGAACGCAGCCTTACGCGGCAACACTATCGGCTTCTATTATGTTGGTATTACTGCACGTCACTTCAGTATTGTGTCCAATCAGCTGTTTTGTAGCCACTTGTGATACTGTTATGTTTTCCGGAGGAACTGTTAATTTTTCGTTTGTTTACTGTTATCACAAGTATTTTAAAGTTCAACGGTAAATATGAATTTCTCACCCAAGTGTTTTCCGTGCTGTGCGTGGTGATATTGGATGTTTAATGCCATAAATCCAGTGTAAGTTTCCTAACCTACAATTCCAATGCAGATTCACTTATTATAGGTAGATAATTCTTCATGTATTTAATAAAATTACGATGAGCTCTTCTCGTTAATATATATTGAGAGTTAATATATGACGCGCACAACCGTGCTAAACGGTGATGTAAAAGAAGCAATTTATTTATACGATGATTGATTGTCCAACAACAATTTTTACTGTTAGTTTTTGCACATCTTTTTTTATATCAAAAAGTATTCATCAACTATTTAGGTCTGAGGACGCCGTAAAGTAATTTCGACCGATATACATATATTATGTATTATCTCATATAGTAGAGTTGGTAAGCCGCGAAATTGTGCGCATCGAGTTACAACCAGGGAATTTCTGCCACAGACAGAGTGTTCTGCGGTGATTATTTTCAGATGTGGAGGGAAGTCAGATTCGTCCCCTGTGCGGCGGGAAAGCGAGGTGAATAGGACAAAGGAGGCCTCTTTTTCTTTTTTTATTACTGGTCAGATAACGCTACTAGGGCTTGTGTGGTATCGTTTTCGTGTCAAGCAAATTTCGTGTAAACATAAAAAATTAATTTCTGATATTTATTTCACACGAAAACGATACCAGACATGTCCTAGTGGACTTAAATGACCAGTAATAAGGAAAAAAAGAGTTATACTTGGTTGGTACTATTCATCCCGTTCTCCCGCCTCACAGGGGACGAATCTGACTTCCCTCCACATCTGACAATAATCACCACGGAACACTCTATCTGTGGTAGAAATTTCACGCTTGTAACCCGATGCGCACAATTATGTTAGAAAACAGCGGACTAACAACCCTACTAATACTTTGATATTTTTTAAATCCTCCCCTTAAACTCACATGGTTTTACCCCTTCCCATAAAAAACAATTTTAGAGTTCTTTAAAAAGAAAGATACTACGTTGATCCGTTAATCCGTTGATTTTTAATAGAAAAAACCAATAACCATAACCATACTGTCGCATTAAAAAGTAGGCGAAAATGAGTAATGTATTTACAATGCATTGTAATGCAAACATGTATCTCGAGCAAATATTAGCACAGTAAATACGCACTAAGGTTCAAAAGGAAGAAATGTAAACATTAGGACTATACGTGTTTTGAACTTAAAGACATAAAAGGACTGTTTCAATTTTATACTGTCTCAATCCAAGAACATCTGTGATGTTAGAACTACAAAACGTAATTAACCTTTCTTTTGTTGATGGACCGGTTGAAATGAAAGTTTTAGTGATTTTCATTGTTTTCTTTGTAAGAATAAAGGCATGGATTCCACCGGATTGTACGGGGCCCTGGTGTAAGTGAACATTATTTGTTTGTTATGTGTATCGTAATAAAACGGAAACGGAAGGAATAAAATGGCATATACAAAACTTTTCGAGAATAATTTAAAATGCTAAAATATTTTCTTGAACTAGTTGTAATATATTATACCCCTAACCCCTTAAGTTGAAACCCCTCTTTATAAATCTAATACTAATTACGTAAAAAAAAGTTTTTTTTACCAATTATGAGTAAAAAAAAAATTTTTCTAGCTCGAGTAGAGGGCTGAAACATATTTAAAATCAATAACATATATATATATATACTTTTTTTTTCTCTATACATCGACGCTCCACCCTATTGTTTAATGGTGGAGATGAATGAGAATTGAAGAAATATATTTCGTCAGGTATAAAAAACTTATGGAATTACAATGAATAAAACATTAACTAAATTACACTAAATCAAATCTACAGCTTAAGCTAAATTCTCTCGTACCTTTGTCTGAAGTGTAAAGATAGTATTCCTCTTAAAATGCTGATCGTTTTAGACAATTTTCTCTATGATCAAACATGTTTCTTAACATAGTACTGTTGTCTACCGTTATTTATAAATTGTATTTGTCTTGTTTCCTTTTGTAAACTTTTATTGGGGTGCAATAAAGTATTGTTGTATTGTATTGTATTGATGTTACTACCTAGAACAGAGCTATTGGAATTTATTGGTATATATTTGAAACTTACACTGAATTTTTCATTGATAATTTTTGTTTCAATAACAACTCGAAATTGTCAAAATTCACGCGGGAAATTAGTTTTTTAACTTATTTTCGACTGCACGCAATGAAAGCATGAAATAGCTATGTTACTACCTAGAACTCGGGGAAAAGTATTATTCACACCAAAAAGTTGGTTGATATTTGTCATAATATGAAATAAATTTTAAAAGGAATAAGGCCTATTAACGTTTTCGGGTAATATTTAAATTTCCTGTAATCATAGTTTCATGTCCTTGTACCAAAAATTAGTTTAAAATCCATCCAGGCGTTTCAGCGTGATTGTTTTGGCACCTTCTAGTACTTATATACTAAATGTACCTCAAATACAATATCATGTTGACGGTCTCTGTTCATTTTCAGGTTACTTTTATGTAGGTAATAATCACGTAAGCGTCTCGATAGCCGTGGTTTATAATTAATAGATTTATGCTGAATAAGAATTTCACACTTACCGTTACAAAACTTTATTTTTCTAGGTCCATTAGAATGTCCCCCTGGCACCTACAGATACGCCGTGGGCTGCGACTACCTCCAACCCGAGCCAACATGCAAGAACCCGAGGCCAGAAAAAGATATGCGCGGCCAGATTTGCGACTTCCAAGCATGCTACTGTAATCCACCGACCGTCAGAGATGAGACCACCAAGCGATGTGTGCGAGTTAAGGACTGTCCTAGGTTTTCTGTCATTCCTGTGACCCCTAGGGCCCCTCTGACTCCTAGAACCCCTGTTCCTCCACGGCCTCCTGTTTTGCCAAGAATTCCATACATATATGCTGATCGTGAATGGTAGCAAAAATGTCAATGAAAAAAAGGTTAATTTTTATTGACAAGTTAAGGTTTGTAGAAAATATGACATTAGTTTTTATATAGTACGACTAAAGAGAAGTGCGAAAATACTACTATTTCTTACTACAATGAATACAGATGTACTATCGGCTGCAAAATTGCATGGACCCCCTGGAGGCGATAATGGCTTGAACGGTTGTAGGCAAGGTTTGCAATTAACAAACTAGATGGCGTCTTTGTGTCCAAAGCTGTCGATTTTAATGGCATAATTAAATATAATAGGCCTATAGTCAATAAAAAAAACTTCTACTATATAATAGTCTAACCGGACAAATTAAAATATACATTTATCATCAAATTAAAAATAGCTTACACCGAAACCGTCCACCCGTCTTTTTAACTGGTAACCCAGTTCGTTTTTAACTATGTTGCCCTTCTAAAACCGCTTGCTTTATTTCAAAGAAACCCATCGTTACAGATTCTTTTGACGCCATTTTATACAAAGTAACTTCGTAATTATAAAATTACGAATGTTTTTATCCACGGTTTCACGGTTTTATAAACATATGCCAAAAAAAATCTGGAATGAATATGAAGTTTACGTAGGAGGTGTGATTCAATAAAACTTCAATTAAATCACAGGAAATTAAATGTAAAGAATATTTAATTATGTAGGCAATATGCGGGGTTATCGTAAGAGTAAGTTATGTTTATTATTATTCTTGTCTTTAAAAAAACGAGGACATGAGTATTATATTTATTTATTTATTTAAACTTTATTGCACAAAATACATAAGTAAAAGTACAAATGGCGGACTTAATGCCTTTAGGCATTCTCTACCAGTCAACCACTGGGTTAAACAGAAATATGTTGTCGGTGCAGGATCAAAGATTACAGACAAACAGTAATACAACACAAATCAATTACCTTAAGATATATATAAGAATGTGTATATAATTAATTAATTACCATAAACTTAAACGAATACTTTATATGATATACTTACATACATATAATATGTACCAAAAGTAAAATATTTCGAAGAGAGTTAGGAAGAGAGACTGTCCAAAAGATGCTTGCGCAACATGCGCTTGAAGGAGACCTTACTCTGAGCTTGCCTGATGTTGAGTGGGAGAGCGTTCCAGAGGTGTATTGCCTGAACCGTGAAAGAATTGGACATGAAACCGGAGCGGTGAAGGGGGACTACTAGCTTAAGTCTACGAGAAGTACGGAGAGTGCATCCAGGGCGAGCAGTTACAAATTGAAACTTGGATTTGAGATAATCGGGAGTGGTTGGATCAAATAAGATCGAAAAGAGAGTGCAGAGAATTCTTTGAGATCTACGTTCACGTACAGGAAGCCAGTTTAATTGACGGCGAAACTCCGAGATGTGGTCATACTTACGAAGGCCAAAAACAAACCTGATACAATTGTTTAGCATGCGTTCCAGCTTATTCAGGGAGGCCTGGGTGAGATTAGAGCAACACACATCAGCATAGTCGATGACGGGGAGGACAAGAGCTTGGACGAGAAGAGTCTTAGTGCTCACCGGGAGAAAATTCTTGAACCTGTAAAGCGATCTTAACGTGTATGTCACCCTGCGACAAACGTCAGACACCTGAGGGTCCCACATAAGGTTACTGTCAATAATCAGACCCAGATTCTTCACTTTTGACTCGATCGGTATGACCACGTCCTCGTACAGTATCGGCTTCAAGTGTTCCACATCAATTCTTGCACGCAGACGACTGCTCCCGAGCAAGATGGCCTGACACTTACTTAGATGGATTGACAGCAATCCCAAAGCGACGCGACCAAACGAAAATACGAAACAGATCATAATTGATAGTCTCGATTGCAGCATCAATGTCATTAGGACTACTATGAATGTAGAGTTGTAGGTCGTCAGCGTACAGATGGTAAGAGCATTTGATGTTGGAGGTTAGAAGATTAATGAATACAGAAAAAAGGAGAGGAGAAAGAATGCCACCCTGTGGAACCCCAGAAGTAAGATCGCACCAGTCAGAGAAGGACCCATCCGCTCGAACAGATTGACGTCGACCTTGAAGATAGGAAGAGAACCACGCAACTGCTGATGATGATATGTTCAAGTGACTGAGGGATGATAGAAGAAGTTCGTGATTGACAGCGTTGAAGGCGTTTGAAAAGTCAATCAAAACCAGAACAGTAAGTTGACGAGATTCCATGCCATGTCTCACATCTTCAACAACCTTAAGTAAGGCAGTAGACGTACTGTGACCAGGGCGAAAACCAGACTGGAATGGCGAGAGAAGATGGTTGGAGTAAATGTGAGCAGACAGCTGTTTATGTACAATGGCTTCGAGAACTTTTGACAGAAATGGGAGAATGGATATTGGGCGGAAGTCTTTGAGTAAACTGGGGTTATTAACTTTAGGTAATGGGATGACATGGGCATTACGCCAGTATGAAGGAAAAACCCCAGTAGCTAATGATAAGTTAATAACATGCGTTATAACGGGGAGAATGCATTCCAAAATGCAAACAACCATGGTCCTGCTCAATTGATCATATTATAGACATTAATTCGTGTCATTTATTTGTATAAAGCTTTCAAACCAAATAATACCTACCAATTTCATGGTTATGGTTTATATCAAAAAGAAAACATAGGCTCTCAAATTAAACATATAGGTAATTTATATTTGTGCTTAAGATGTTTGAAACACTACAATTTGAATAATACAAATGTGGAAATCAAATTGTTATGTTACATCATCATTTTTCATATAAAAATATAACACGATATTTATGCAGATATTCGTATGAAAATATTGAATGTTAAATCCAGTTAGGATTCTACAATCAACAATTTAAAACATGACTGAATTCATAGGTGTAGGGATCAATCTAATTGTATAATATAGCCTTAAAACTCATGTCAAACTAAACAGTAAAACAAACTTTTTAATCACTGGGGTTTATTATAGTCGCAAAGTCAAAATATTTTATTTCAGACAGTGGTCCATAATATGTTAGTTACATTTACAGAAAACCCCACCAGAACGGGCGCGATTTTTGTTACTATAAAATTAACCAAACATGACTAATAGATCTAGGGGCAAGTGCTGTACCTGTGGACACTTTCCAGAATTTGACCTTTAATCAGTTGTTAGACAAAAACTACGCGTATTACCAATAAATTATTTATTTTGTTTTAATCACAGTTAAACAATCTTTAAAGTCCACATATGGTTTCTACGCTAGCTATCCGGAGATGGCGGATAAAAGATTTAAAAAAAATATACTCATTTTGTCCATAGGTACATCAACTGTTTGTACCTATGGACACTAACAACGTACCTGTGGACGGTAACGTACCTATGGACAATAATCAACAACATTATTTGAAACAGAATAAACTTCTAAACTAACGTAATTAACAACATACAATTAATCAACATGTAATTATAAGTTGTTCTGCATATCATAATAACTTTTTTTTCTTCTTGAAATGTAATATTCTTAGCAGAATCTCAAGTATAATTATGGGACTTTAAAAATCCTCCATAGTCAGCAGAAGTATCATAATTATCGTTTGACACTTTACATTCTTAAGGAAAACCTCATTTTCTTTATGAAAAATTATCAACAATCAATAACAACATAATTTTAAGTAATCATACAGCTGTTGCTCCTCAGTATTGCTAAAGATCCTCCTGATATCATTTTTGAGGAGTTCTAAGCCGTCTTCACCAATATTTCGACAGTAATTTATTTTTTTGTATTTTAATATTATCGAATTTGGGATTTTAAACGTCTCTATGTCTTTCCTTACTGAAGTCAGATTGTCCAGGCATAACTTGTTTCTTTTTTCCCAGTTTTACTACGAGGCACTTAATAAAACAAAAATATGAATTTTACTGTCCACAGGTACATTCAGTGTAATTGTACCTATGGACAGTCCACAGGTACATTTACGGAGGTGTCCACAGGTACAATTTCGGCGGTTTTTATTTTGAATTTATACCGGTCACTATTAATGCTACCTACGACTAACGAAATCTTGTAGAAATAACGTTTACACCATATAAATTAATATACCACTGCAAAGACACCCGTAACATTTGCAGATTCTGCATAAAAATACTTAAAAAGAAGGAAAAAATCTTACTTTTTGTCACAAAAACTTTCGGCAGCCACAAAACACTCAGTTTCTGCCATTCTTAAAGATGGCGACTAGCTAGTGTTGCCATATGAAAAAAATGCTATTCAAATAAGTGATTGCTATTGGTCTATGGTTATTCGTTTTCTTGGTATGAGTAGTGTCCACAGGTAAAACCGTCCACAGGTACAGCACTTGCCCCTACAATAATAAAACAACTAAAAAACAAAGTTTCTTCATTATACTTACACAACATGTTTTTTGTTTCATGTAATTCAAGGGAAAAACAATACAACTACTTAACGTTTTGTTGAAGGTAAAAAGCTTAATTATTCGTTTCTGAAATCAGAAAGAGGATTGAAGCTTCACCTTAATCAAAACAACACTTGTTTTATTTTGACTTTTCAGACCGGGTTATATAAATAGTTATATTTAGATTTTGGTGTTTTAAACGCTTTTGCTTGTCATTTGTCAATTAGCTATAGAAAATTCGCGTGATGTAAAAATATTATAATAAACTCAATACCTCAATGCTTTTGACTTGGTGGATCATAAGTTGATAGCAGCGAAACTCGAATACTATGGCGTGCGAGGTGTGGCGTTGGAAGTTTTTCAGTCCTTTCTGGCTAACCGTTGCCAGGTGGTGGATGTGGAAGGCGACAGATCAGAGCTCGGTTCGATCGGAGACAGGTCTGTCCCCCAGGGCTCGAATGTAGGGAATACCATCTTTTCATTACTGATGAATGATCTGCCATTCCAAAGCTCGGAAGTGGAATTCATCATGTACGCAGACGATATCTGTGCTGTTGTACATGCGGGCGATTATCTTCAATTGCAATATACTTTCGAGAATACCATCCTCAAATTGCTGCACTGGTTTAATGCAAACGGAATGCAATTGAATATCGAAAAGACCAACCTTCTACAATTCTCTCTGAAATGTAAAACGCAACCTAAACTGAAACTGTCGGTTAGCGGAAATCAAATAGAATCTGTACCATATGCTCGCTATGTTGGTTTCACTTTCGATAGTAGTCTGCAGTGGTCTGAGCACATTAATACATTATGTGCTAAGCTGAACTCTGCCTACTATGCCATATCTCGCCTAAGGCAAACCCTGACAGTGCAAAACCTCCTGACTGTATATTATGCTTATTTCCACACACACTTAATATGTGGCATCGACCTTTGGGGACTGGCAGCAGATAGGGACCGTCCGTTCATTCTCCAAAAAAAGGTGATCCGCCTCATGTGCCGTGTTCCTCAAGATGAACCGGCGCAACAGCTCTTTGTTGACCTGGGGGTGATGACAGTGCCTTACTCTCTACATATTTGTAGTCAGTAAATATGTGAGGAAGAACTTGAGCGAATTCCCTATCAGCAAGAGCTACTCTGCCAGAAGGAAACTAGCGCTTGCCGTTCCTGCACATAGACTACAAAAGACAGGTAAATCCCTGGGCATTATGGGAGCGCGTATTTATAACAAACTGCCTGAAGAGATTAGGGCTTCACCAAATGAGCGCGCGTTCACCCATAAACTCAAAATGTTATGCACTAAGAAGGCTTATTACTCTATAAATGAGTTCTTGGATGACTAAATAATAATATTTTTATTGAAATTTTATAATAATTATTTTCTAATCTTTAATTTTTTTAAATCTTACCGTCATTTTGACATCTTATTCAATAAAATTAACTACTTAATCTCAATTATTAATATAAATAAATTATTTGTAACACTTGACTTGTTGGTACTCGACATATATGTATACAAAATGTAAAATAAGAATACTGAATTTAATTTATTCTATATGTAATAATAATAATGGCTATGATTGTGTTATAGCTTAGATTAATTGACAATGTATGATTATTACAAATAAAAAATCTATCTATCTATCTATCACAAAATGGTGTAAAAATATTAAACACTCTTTTTGTTATATTAGAAGAAAATTATTATGTTCATAGTTGAAACAAAAAGAAAATATATATTATATTTTTCGATTTCAAACAATAATGAATAATGTAGCATGTTGCAGAATTATAAAAATATTGTTTTATTTACTAATGTAACCCGGTCTCCGCTATTTGCTATCTTTTGCATTAATAACTAGTATAGCCGCCATTTTTAGGGTTCCGTAGCCAAATGGCAAAAAACGGAACCCTTATAGATTCGTCATGTCTGTCTGTCTGTCTGTCTGTCCGTCTGTCCGTCTGTCCGTCTGTCCGTCCGTATGTCACAGCCATTTTTTTCCGAAACTATAAGAGCTATACTGTTGAAACTTGGTAGGTAGATGTATTCTGTAAACCGCATTAAGATTTTGATGCAAAAATAAAAAAAAAAAAAAAATATTGGGGGCTCCCCATACTTAGAACTGAAACTCAAAATTTTTTTTTCATCAAACACATACGTGTGGGGTATCTATGGATAGGTCTTCAAAAATGATATCGAGGTTTCTAAAATATTTTTTTTTTAAACCGAATAGTTTGCGTGACAGACGCTTCCAAAGTGGAAAAAAGTTGGTCCCCCCCCCTCTAACTTCTAAAATAAGAAAATGAAAAATCTAAAAAAAACATATGATGTACATTACTATAAAAACTACCAACGAAAATTGTTTTGAACGAGATCTAGTAAGTAGTTTTTTTTTAATACCTAACTTTGCAAGTTTGCACCTAATTTATATGGGGCGCTATACATACCAGGTGCAAACTTAAGTTAAACACTTAGGGATGGAAAATGTTTGTACGGAACCCTCGGTGCGCGAGTCCGACTCGCACTTGGCCGGTTTTTGTCTATAACGGCTTGCAAGCGGGAAGGCATCGATTCTATTAAATGTTCACACAGTCCCGAACCACGAATACTATCCCATATTGTAGCACAGTGTGTCTCCAATATTTCTGAGGTTCGCTCATTTCGGTTATCCCAACGTTGAACGATAACACCCCATAAATTTTCTATGGGATTTAAATCAGGTGATCTAGCGGGCCACGACACGACATTTATATTTTTGTGCTGGCGAAACCACTCACGCACATTTTGCGAACGATGTATAGGACAGTTATCTTGAACAAACGTAATTAGTGGTAATTCTTCTTCTGGATAGACATTCCTAACAGTTGGTAACATGATTTCTTCCAGCACATTTAAATAGTCACCACTTTTCGCCCTACTCGGCAGTCGGACCAATTCTCCCGGATCAGCCGCACTCATCCAACCCCACATGTTCACAGTTATACGACCCGATTCCATATTAGGCACTACGTGGTCAGCGTCATACCGAGTGTTGTCGCGACGCCATAAGCTTAGACGTCCATGTTGACTCGATTTAAATGTTTTTTCATCGGTAAAGATGACATTGCTCCAATCATCATTTAAGTGCTCCCGGGCGAACTTTAATCTTTCTTCTTTGTGATGTGGGGTTAGCAAAGGTTTGACCGCATGCCTACGATGGTGTAATCCTTCACTATGAAGGACACGACGAATGGTGTCCACACTTGTCTCACATAAACGGGCGTAATGTCTTATTGGTTGAAAGCCGTTTGCTTCATACTCCCGTACTAACATTTCACGCTGCTGTGCGTCAATCAGCCGTGGTCGACCAGTTCTTTGACGGTGCAATAATGACCCTTCTTCTCCGAATCTCCGCACCCATAAAGCTACCGTTTTTTTCTGCAACAAAATTAAGGAATATATAATAATTGATAAAATATAAGACAGATGTCGTTTAAATATATTAATTTTGTTTGTATTATATATAAAAATATACTTCGAACCTTAAAACAACTACTTACATTTACACCGGTTTCTCTGGCAATTTCTGCCATATTTTTGCCTTCATTATGCAAGGCAATGATCTGTGACCTTTTCACTAAATCGATATTGCAATGAGAACTCATTTTAATATTCGATAAGTAATAAAAGCAATAATAAAAGACAATCAAATCAACGGAAATAGCTAGCGGACGAACTGTTTTGTAATAAAAACTGGAACGGTATATATTTGATGTTCTAATCTAAGTCTACCCTCTAAGTATGGGAGTAAGTATGCCAATAGATAATAGTTGCCCATTTCAACAAGAATACCAAATGAATTTACTTACTAATTCATTAATTTGTATTTGTTTAAAATCGCAATGATTTTTTGATAAACCTAAAAAATTGATATCATTTTTTTTATCTATAGGTAGTTTATTTTTAAGTCTTAGTTTTTTAATTTTTACTTTAAGGTTGTATTCAATCTTTTCCTATGCTATTACAAATTGTTATTTACATTAAAAAAGTATTAGTACTAATAAATTCTTGTTTTACTTGTAAACTAAAGTTATTCTGAGTATGTTAATGAATTTCGTCAGCTTTCTCTCAATAATTATGAAGAAATACAATGTTTTTGGATGTTGTGTGAATCGTCGTTGGTAGATTAATATGATTTGTATTTATCCATCCTTACAAAATAACATAAATGGGCGAAGTATAGCATTCTATAATTTCTCAATGTGGACAAGAACGACATTATAATAATAAATATCATGTCATGTCAGTTGAATATTGGATTTGCGGGAGAACAAATATTTTATTTTATTTTTGGTTGGTATCAGTGCCATCTAGTGGGATCTTATTAAACTAATGAAGTACGTGACATAGCTCAACCGTCTTGACTGGCTTCAAAGCATTCGCGTTTAAAAAGGGGTATGCACTTATGCTGCCGATAGTACTGAACACAAATAGTATAACACACACACTCGCGCACACACACACACACACGCACGCACGCACGCACGCACGCACGCACGCACGCACGCACGCACGCACGCACGCACGCACGCACGCACGCACGCACGCACGCACGCACGCACGCACACACACACACACACACACACACACACACACACACACACACACATACGCGCACACGCACACACACACACACACACATACGCGCACACGCACACACGCACGCAGCGCAGCAGAGAGAGAGTCAGACTCGCACTGGGCCGGTTTTTTTATGATAATAAACTACTTAATTGACGCACTTCCAGCTTGTTGCCTAGGTCCATAAGCCTATATACAAGGCTTAATATAACAAAAGGCCATGGCAGCACAATATACAGAAAAATATATAGAGCGTTTATCTTTTGTATACATTTAATCTTTCTCGGGACATTTTCTTTTTTCTGGGTGTCGCCGAAAGCAGGTAGAGGAGTTATGATTTAATAATATTAATAACAATTTTTATATCTTCTAACTGTAATTAATATAGTCCATGTCATCTATGATGACAAATATAAATATAAATCATCTGATTTAAGCAGCATCGGCATCGCGACAACACTTGCGCTTGTGACTTAATAGTACTATTCGGGACTGAATCCCTCGGCCGCATTCCCGACAAGTGTATGCACCCCCAGGTGGACGAGGGTTGGCGGCCAGCTTGTGACGCCTCGTGCGTTTCTCCCTCAGCAACCCAAACCGGGATTTCACTACGAGGTCGAAAATGAGGAGATTCGTAGACGAACCAAGTTCATTGACATAGCACACCGGGTAAGCAAACTGAAGTGGCAATGGGCGGGGCACGTAGCCGAAGAATCGATGGCCATTGGGGCAAAAAGGTTCTCAAGTGGAGACCACGTACCGTATCGGCAAGCGCAGTGTAGGACAGCAACACGCAAGGTGGTCGGACGACCTGGTTAGATAGGAGACCTGTGTCCAGCAGTGGACGTCCTATGGCTGAAACCCAGACTGGGTTTCGTCGTGCTTTGACTGGCCCTCATAAACAAGGCGTCGCCACTTGTCACGATCCTCGGTCAGCTCTTCCCATTGGTTGATAGGGATGTTAAAGGCAACCATATCACGCTGAGCACAGTCTTTGAAGTGCAATATGAGTCGGCCTGTTAAAAAGCCCATCAATGAGTTATCTATAAAAGTCTTAGAAATGATAAATACCAGTATTTAGGATCCAGGTATTAGGGTCTACCTTGCCGCACCCTGTGTCACATTTTGATCTACTGCCATTCAGCTCTGCTTAGTCTGTCTCAACTCGAACATCCATGACTTTCTAGAAAATGCTGCTGTACCTGTTTATAGTAATAAATCATATTTCTATTTGGTAATGTCACATTATGTTCGAGCCATTGTGATATTCTTTTCAATGGGTGTTGCTTTCAACAAACACATGTATGACTAATACACTAACAGACTTTCATTGTAGTCCTATAATCGTTTGCTATACTATGACGTCTTTTGCGAATTATCCTCCATTGGATACAAATTATACACCTACTAATAATTAGGTATTTATTTTGGATAAAATCAATAATGAGTTCATCACAAACTGTTCAAATAAAAGTATCGTGACTATTGTGTTGCATATTGAAAGAAAACGCTTAAATAGCGGCACCTCCGCTCCCTCCTTCAGTATATCGGCGTGGTGACCGATTATTGGTAATATTTGATAAAATGAAGTCCACGGTAGCCTGTTTACTCTTAGCCCTCGCCGGGCTGTCTTCGGCCAACACTTATTCGTACCCAAGAGGTTGCATTTACGCTAATGGACGATGTAAGTATTTTCATTGTATTGTTTTAGCGCCGCCACCCGTTAGGAATGACGTCAGCAAGCGAGACATAGCTATATGACAGACTGAGACAGAGACCCTTTCTCAAGTCATTCTGTACGGACACCGAACGAAAATTCCGAATGTCTGTGGCGGCCCTTATAATCATAGTTTTCTCAACTCAAGATCCTAAGATCCTTAGAGATCGTCATTTGTCGAATCCTTTGGTCATCACAAAATGCTTACTTTGGAGAAAAATTATTAGACGGCAAACGGATGATATTATTATCTCATATTGGCCTATATTTTACGATAAAACAATGGAGTGTTTATTTTTTAGGTATATTCCAATTCTATTATTTGGATAACTTACCAATAGAAATAAATCGTGTTGACTGTAATAAATGACAACACTTTAAAAACATCGATATTTTTTATGCCATTTACGATACCTACATTTTAGATTTACTTTTTTTTCCTAATTGGCAACTCCCGCATTGATCACTTATACTGCTTTCATACTCGTAGTTTGTGAGTTTTGCGTAGTAGCCTACCGATTACTTTATCAAGTTTCCAGAAACTTTTCACAAGAAACAAACACAACAACCAGCGTAATTTTTTCCTTGATTTTTTTGTTATACCACCTTTAAATGTATTATTGTCACTTTAATTGTATTTTTTTTTACTGTCTATCAATATATATCAAATATCCATAATCACAATACAAAATATTTTTTCTAGGCGTCCAAGAGTGCCCAGTAGGCACACTCAGCTACACCATTGATTGCGGTTACGTGACCCGCGAGGCTACCTGCAGAAACTCCAGGCCAAAACCCGACACTAAGGTGACTTGCGGCTACTCTGCCTGCCACTGCGTCCACCCCACCGTGAGGAACGAGGCCACCGGCCAGTGTGTGCACCTCGACAAATGCCCTCAAGCCAAAATCATCCACGGCCACGGCGGTGGCGGAAAGGTGAAGATCGAAAGACGCCCACTCGATAAGAAACATCACCAACTCCCAGTTCACCCAACAGTACCTGTGGTACCAGTGGTACCAGCGAAACCAGTGGTGCCAAGCCTACCAGTCGCGCCAACCCCACCATTCGTAGTCGCGCCAACCCGACCAGTCGTAGTCGCGCCAACCCGACCAGTCGTAGTCGCGCCAACCCGACCAGTCGTAGTCGCGCCAACCCGACCAGTCGTAGTCGCTCCAACCGTACCTGTTGCACCATCGGTACCTTTATACAACAACGGTTACAATACTAACAATGGTTACAACGGCCAGTCTGCTTACAACAGAAACTCTGGTTACAACACCAACTACGGTTACAATAACAAGGCTGGCTACAACACCAACTCTGGTTACAATAAAAACGCTGGTTACAACACCAACTCTGATTGGTTACAGTAACAACGTTGGATACAACACCAACTCCGGTTACAATAACAACGCCGGCTACAATACCAACTATGGTTACAATGCCAACTCTGCTTAAAACAACGTTAACAACGCAGTGTCACTGGTTGGATACGTATAAATTTAAAAAAATAAACGCCATTTGACTGCTTTTTATTTTAGTTTTATTCCAATTTGTGTTATATTATTATTATTATGAACGCGATACTGCGAAACGAAGGGATCAGTAAGTGACTTAATGGCTTTATATACACGCTACGCAACTTCGTCCGCGTATTTTTTTGTACCGTAGTCGGATAAAAAGTACCTATCCTATAATATAACAAACTACTATCTTTGGATGTCCAGCTATCCCTGTACCGAAACTGGTTACAATTTGTCCAGCCGTTTCGGCGTGATGAGAGGACAAAGGAAATTATAAAAACGGATGGCGCCAAGGTGGCATGGCGGCGCGTGTCCATACAAAACAAAAGACGATCCTGCATCACGCTATTAAGATTTTTCCTGAAATCATAACCATCCTCCATAGAAACCTGATTTTCAATACAAATCTAAAATTGTATACAACCTTTACCGCATACGAAGCCATATATGGCAGATATGAACTTGGACCTTATTGGCACAGGTCAAGGTTCAAATTCAAACAATTTTTTTTTCTATATGCGGTAAAGGGTTAATAGTGTAGATATATGAAGACAAGCTCACACTGAAAAAAAAATACATTTATGTATGTCCTAAAATGGATTTAGATTATAAAATGTAGTCAAATGATATGTATCTCGATTGACTTTTCATCATACGACGACGCGGTTGGCTCGGTTTGTAAAGACCTGCCTACTGAGCCGGCGGTCCTGGGTTCGAATCCCGGTCAGGGCAAATATTTGTGTGATGAACTCGAATATTTGTGCTTGTGTCATGGTTGTTCTATGTATTTAAGTATATATTTATCTATATAAGTACTATATCGTCGTCTAGTACCCATAACACAACCCTTCTTGAGCTTAAATTTGGGACTAGATCGATTTGTGTGAGGTTGTCTTATATTTATTTATTTATCATCCTGAAATTATAGAACATTACCCAAGTAACAAAAAGTCCTATAAGTCCTATAGCCAAGGCGTTTTGACAACAGTGATATAGTAGCCCTTGACTGGTATCCATTGTGACTGCTTGTACTTTAAAGGTTTTTAACAGAGCGTTTTAATTCTATAAATTGAAGAGCAATGGTGTCCTATATTTTATCTCTTAGAACGCTTGCACGACCATACAAAAGAATCTTTAAACTGTTGCACTATAGTCCTTTAACACATTAAGTTCAAAATATAAGCAGAATGTCCGTACTTCGCAACGATAATATAACCATTGATAATATCATTAGGGACGTCCATCCAGGTAGGTACTCCCGGTGGGGTCATACGCCGGGAACCTCAATTGTATTTCGCTGCACAGTCGCTTCAATGATAATTAACTCAGTAGTATACGCAGTTATACAACCTTTTGACCACTATATTCAGAGCACGGGAGTTTTAGCTTCGGAATGAAAAAATCGCCAATTTCCGAACGCAGCCTATAGCTCCCGACCTATGTGAACTTGGCCACCGACCTTGAATTTTTTTTTTGTTTTATTTTTTTTTCTGATAGTGTTTTGTTTGTAGTTGATTGTAGTAAAACGATTTTTGTTTGTAGTTGCGCGAAAAAAAAAATAGGGGGCCCAAAAAAAAGCCAGCCCCCGGTTTACAAAAATCAAACTTTCAAGCAAAGTATACGGTGCAGAATTGTTTGTAGTTGATTGTAGTTCAATTTTTTTCGTTTGTAGTTACGTGGAAAAAAAATAAAAAAATAAAAATGAAAATCGCTATCAATTAAATTGCTCACTAGCCCGTTTAAGTCTTTTTAACCTACTACTAAAAAGGTGGTTTACCAGTTTTATAACCCAATGAGCAAGATCGCTCTTACACAATTTTTAATTTCTTACAAAATAGGAACACAATTAAGTGATAGACATAAATCAAAAGGTTTTCTGTCAAAAATATATTAAATTTCTATAATAACTGACGAATAAAAACTCTACAAGTAACTACGTTGTTTGTTCTCTCTTTAAAATCGAAGCCAACAGAGCACACAACAGAAACCATATTAAATAGAAGACAAAAGCGTAATAACATTTGTCGTGAAACAATTTTCGTTTGTAGTTGGACCATTTTTAAATTGCTCCTACATAAACTCAAAAATGTGTAGAGTCAGATCCGTAATTTCTTATAAAAGCTCAAAATTTATTGGAATTCGGTAAAAACTATTTCAAATCGAAAACATGACGGTGTTTTCGTTTGTAGTAAAAAGAAATTCGTTTGTAGTTGGATATTTTTTTAAGAACGACCACAAATAGCAAAAAAATGTATCAAATAAGAACCGTACTCTATTGTAGGAGCTCAAAATTGATTGGACTTCGGTGAAAACTATTTCAAATGGAAGACATGACATTGTTTTCGTTTGTAGTGAAAAGAAATTCGTTTGTAGTTGGACAATTTTTAAATTGCTCCTACATAAACTCAAAAATGTGTAGAGTCAGATCCGTACTTTCTTGTAAAAGCTCAAAATTGATTGGAATTAGGTCAAAACTGTTTCAAATCGAAGACATGACAGTGTTTTCGTTTGTAGTGAAAAGAAATTCGTTTGTAGTTGGACAATTTTTTGTGAACGACCACAAATAGCAAAAAAATGTATCAAATAAGAACCGTACTCTGTTGTATGAGCTCAAAATTGATTGGATTTCGGTGAAAACTATTTCAAATGGAAGACATGACATTGTTTTCGTTTGTAGTGAAAAGAAATTCGTTTGTAGTTGGACAATTTTTAAATTGCTCCTACATAAACTCAAAAATGTGTAGAGCCAGATCCGTACTTTCTTGGAAAAGCTCAAAATTGATTGGATTTCGGTGAAAACTATTTCAAATGGAAGACATAACATTGTTTTCGTTTGTAGTGAAAAGAAATTCGTTTGTAGTTGGACAGTTTTTTGAGAACGACCACAAATAGCAAAAAAATGAATCAAATACGAACCGTACTCTATTGTATGAGCTCAAAACTGATTGGACTTCGGTGAAAACTATGTCAAATGGAAGACATGACATTGTTTTCGTTTGTAGTGAAAAAAATTCGTTTATAGTTGGACAGTTTTTTGAGAACGACCACAATTATCCATTTGAATTTTGGCTCCAATCAGTCCAGTATATGAATAGACATTCATTTGTTTTCAAAATCAAGAACAAGATATATAATTTTAAATAAGAGTGTTTAACTTGCCCAACATTTTACTTAATTTCGGATCTGTGCATAACATAACGATGCCGACTCTATACAATCTTTGCTCTTTGTGGTCATGTAAACGTCCACCCTTTAAAGAACGCTACCTCCTCTCTCTTCATCTTATCTTCTAATCTAAGACTGGAAGTGAAAAGTTAGTACCTGGAAAAGAAAATAGAAAATCAAGCATACCCCATCATTTGAAACCTGCCTTTAGCCTGACAAGTGTCGGTCCGGCCCAGGGATAGTGGCGCTACAATGAGCTTTAATATGGCAATAATGTGCATGTACGTCATATTCGCATTATACGTTATTCAATTATTAATCGTTAATAGTGATTTGTCAAATATTTGTCACTAACCAAATTCAAAACATTGTTTACCACAATGGTGCTCAATCCTTCGTTCTTCTTACGAAATAAATACTGAATCCTATTGAATTTGGACACACTCTCTTTAATTGTTACTTTTACATACATAGGTACACCAGGGTGATGCTTTTCAGTAAGAGTATCGATTTTGTAGTAGTCACTATTTGTACTTAGTCACTATTACTACCGATCATAACTCCGAAACATTTAAAATCATAACGTCAATAATTATCATAAATATCAAAACAAAAAACAAAATAACAAAATATATAAAGCGGACACAACTCGTGCAAAAACAATAATCACGCTTCAATGACAGTTAATACAGATAGGTATATTACGTTAAAAAACGAAATGTCATTCCAAATCTGACATAATGGAATATACTTATGCAAAGTACTGTAGAGCGACAGAGAGCACCACACTTAAATCATTCATCATTTTATTCTATCACATTTGATTGGATATGAATAGATTAAATGAATGTTACATTAACCTCGGGTTAGTTAACTCAGACTTAACTTCTACTGGTGCATCGAAAAGTATGAGTAAAAATTTAACATTTTAACCACGAGTTAAAAAAAATTGTGAAAAATTGAATCTATCACTCAACCAGTGATATTACCATAAACAATTACCTGGTATGCACTTGGCTTCGGTCCGTGCATAACAGAACACCGGTGAAAGCCGAGAAAAAAATAAAAAAGAACAAAATAATAATACTTAATAATTTTTATTTTAAGTAACTATAACTCATTTTGTTAGAAGAACAATTTTGTCTTACAAACAAATTTCTTTTCACTACAAACGAAAAAACTGTCATGTCTTCGATTTGAAATATTTTTTACCTAATTCCAATCAATTTTGAGCTTGTACGAGAAAGTACGGATCTGACTCTACACAGTTATGAGTTTATGTAGGAGCAATTTAAAAATTGTCCAACTAGAAACGAATTTCTTTTCACTACAAACGAAAACTATGTCATGTCTTCCTTTTGAAATAGTTTTGACCGAAGTCCAATCAGTTTTGAGCTCATACAATAGAGTACGGTTCTTATTTGATACATTTTTTTGCTATTTGTGGTCGTTCTTAAAAAATTATCCAACTACAAACGAATTTCTTTTCACTACAAACGAAAACAATGTCATGTCTTCCATTTGAAATAGTTTTCACCGAAGTCCAATCATCAATTTTGAGCTCCTACAATAGAGTACGGTTCTTATTTTATAAATTTTATTGCTATTTGCGGTCTTTCTCAAAAAACTGTCCAACTACAAACGAATTTCTTTTCACTACAAACGAAAACAAAGTCATGTCTTCCATTTGACATAGTTTTCACCGAAGTCCAATCAGTTTTGAGCTCATACAATAGAGTACGGTTCGTATTTGATTCATTTCTGACAGGAAGAAAGATAAGCACGAGTATCGCGGGGTTCACGGGGGAGGAGGCGAACGTGGACCTCGGGGTGCCGACCGGCTCCGTGTATGGTCCTCTAGGATATATAATGCACGTGAACAGTGTATCGAATGTTGTTAAACACTGTAGAGTATTTATGTATGTGGGCACATGATAACGGTATCATCCTGAACTTCGCAAAAACTAGATGCATGCACATACATTCTCCATACAACCAGCAAGCAAAAACGGTTCAACAGGAAAACTTAGACATAGTAGGACACACGTATGACTGCTCACATGTAAACAAAATTAACTGTAAATGTACGAACTTAGAGTATGTTGAGACTTTTAAGTATTTAGGCCTAATTATTGATAATAAATTTAACTGGAAACCGCATGTAAGTGATGTCTGTAATAGGTTAAGATGTGTGCTGGGGAAGTTCTACCAACTCAATGCAGTGTTAAATAGGAAAACACTGCGAGTCGTGTATTATGCGCTTGCTGACTCACTACTTAGTTATGGACTTATTGTGTATGGGAGAACGTTCGCTACTTATATAAAAGATGTAAAAAATATACAGATAAGACTGATAAAGTTCCTCGTAAGTAAAAATGTTAAAAACAAGTGTAATAGAGAATATGAAAAGTTATTTCCGTTATGTAAAATTCTACCCGTTGATAAAAAAGTTAAATATCTGATAGGTTTAGAGTATTTTTATCGTGATGAGCACAAAGTACCTAAGAATAATAGGATTAAGACTAGAAGTGTTACACAGGGAAAACTAATTCAGCCAAGTGTACAAAACTATTATGGTAAAAGGACCTCTAAATATTTAGTACCAAATATTTTTAATAAGATTAATTTACTTAGACAAGATAGTAAAATAAGTAAAACAGTGTTAAAATCAAAACTAAAGGACTTACTTCTCGACGATAAGCCAGTGTCACCGTAAACACGCTGACACGCGCTGTCGTCGAGGGCGAAGTACCCGCATAGTAAATACGATACGTATGCAGATTGTACTAATAACCGTTTATTGTATTTGTACCTATTATTAACATAATTTAATTTAGGCATACTAAGTAGTTATTATATTTATTAAAACTGAGCGCCTCTCGCCATTAAACGTCACAGTTTGGCGAGTAATATTACATTGTTAAATGTTATTGTTTAAAGTTAAATAAATTAAAAAAAACAAAAAAAAAAAATTTTTTTGCTATTTGTGGTCGTTCTCAAAAAACTGTCCAACTACAAACTAATTTCTTTTCACTACAAACGAAAACAATGTCATGTCTTCCATTTGACATAGTTTTCACCGAAGTCCAATCAGTTTTGAGCTCATACAATAGAGTACGGTTCGTATTTGATTAATTTTTTTGCTATTTGTGGTCGTTCTCAAAAAACTGTCCAACTACAAACGAATTTCTTTTCACTACAAACGAAAACAATGTCATGTCTTCCATTTGACATAGTATTCACCGAAGTCCAATAAGTTTTGAGCTTTTCCAAGAAAGTACGGATCTGACTCTACACATTTTTGAGTTTATCTAGGAGCAATTTAAAAATTGTCCAACTACAAACGAATTTCTTTTCACTACAAACGAAAACAATGTCATGTCTTCCATTTGAAATAGTTTTCAGCGAAATCCAATCAATTTTGAGCTCATACAACAGAGTACGGTTCTTATTTTATACATTTTTTTGCTATTTGTGGTCTTTCTCAAAAAACTGTCCAACTACAAACGAATTTCTTTTCACTACAAACGAAAACAATGTCATGTCTTCCATTTGACATAGTTTTCACCGAAGTCCAATCAGTTTTGAGCTCATACAATAGAGTACGGTTCGTATTTGATTCATTTTTTTGCTATTTGTGGTCGTTATCAAAAAACTGTCCAACTACAAACGAATTTCTTTTCACTACAAACGAAAACAATGTCATGTCTTCCATTTGACTTAGTTTTCACCGAAGTCCAATCAGTTTTGAGCTCATACAATAGAGTACGGTTCGTATTTGATTCATTTTTTTGCTATTTGTGGTCGTTCTCAAAAAACTGTCCAACTACAAACGAATTTCTTTTCACTACAAACGAAAACACTGTCATGTCTTCGATTTGAAACAGTTTTGACCTAATTCCAATCAATTTTGAGCTTTTACAAGAAAGTACGGATCTGACTCTACACATTTTTGAGTTTATGTAGGAGCAATTTAAAAATTGTCCAACTACAAACGAATTTCTTTTCACTACAAACGAAAACTATGTCATGTCTTCCTTTTGAAATAGTTTTCACCAAAGTCCAATCAGTTTTGAGCTCATACAATAGAGTACGGTTCTTATTTGATACATTTTTTTGCTATTTGTGGTCGTTCTTAAAAAATTATCCAACTACAAACGAATTTCTTTTCACTACAAACGAAAACAATGTCATGTCTTCCATTTGACATAGTTTTCACTGAAGTCCAATCAGTTTTGAGCTCATACAATAGAGTACGGTTCGTATTTGATTCATTTTTTTGCTATTTGTGGTCGTTCTTAAAAAACTGTCCAACTACAAACGAATTTCTTTTCACTACAAACGAAAACAATGTCATGTCTTCCATTTGACATAGTTTTCACTGAAGTCCAATCAGTTTTGAGCTCATACAATAGAGTACGGTTCGTATTTGATTCATTTTTTTGCTATTTGTGGTCGTTCTAAAAAAACTGTCCAACTACAAACGAATTTCTTTTCACTACAAACGAAAACAATGTCATGTCTTCCATTTGATATAGTTTTCACTGAAGTCCAATCAGTTTTGAGCTCATACAATAGAGTACGGTTCGTATTTGATTAATTTTTTTGCTATTTGTGGTCGTTCTAAAAAAACTGTCCAACTACAAACGAATTTCTTTTCACTACAAACGAAAACAATGTCATGTCTTCCATGTGACATAGTTTTTACCGAAGTCCAATCAGTTTTGAGCTCATACAATAGAGTACGGTTCTTATTTGATACATTTTTTTGCTATTTGTGGTCGTTCTCAAAAAACTGTCCAACTAAAAACGAATTTCTTTTCACTACAAACGAAAACAATGTCATGTCTTCCATTTGAAATAGTTTTCACCGAAATCCAATCAATTTTGAGCTCATACAACAGAGTACGGTTCTTATTTTATACATTTTTTTGCTATTTGTGGTCTTTCTCAAAAAACTGTCCAACTACAAACGAATTTCTTTTCACTACAAACGAAAACAATGTCATGTCTTCCATTTGACATAGTTTTCACCGAAGTCCAATCAGTTTTGAGCTCATACAATAGAGTACGGTTCGTATTTGATTCATTTTTTTGCTATTTGTGGTCGTTATCAAAAAACTGTCCAACTACAAACGAATTTCTTTTCACTACAAACGAAAACAATGTCATGTCTTCCATTTGACTTAGTTTTCACCGAAGTCCAATCAGTTTTGAGCTCATACAATAGAGTACGGTTCGTATTTGATTCATTTTTTTGCTATTTGTGGTCGTTCTCAAAAAACTGTCCAACTACAAACGAATTTCTTTTCACTACAAACGAAAACACTGTCATGTCTTCGATTTGAAACAGTTTTGACCTAATTCCAATCAATTTTGAGCTTTTACAAGAAAGTACGGATCTGACTCTACACATTTTTGAGTTTATGTAGGAGCAATTTAAAAATTGTCCAACTACAAACGAATTTCTTTTCACTACAAACGAAAACTATGTCATGTCTTCCTTTTGAAATAGTTTTCACCAAAGTCCAATCAGTTTTGAGCTCATACAATAGAGTACGGTTCTTATTTGATACATTTTTTTGCTATTTGTGGTCGTTCTTAAAAAATTATCCAACTACAAACGAATTTCTTTTCACTACAAACGAAAACAATGTCATGTCTTCCATTTGACATAGTTTTCACTGAAGTCCAATCAGTTTTGAGCTCATACAATAGAGTACGGTTCGTATTTGATTCATTTTTTTGCTATTTGTGGTCGTTCTAAAAAAACTGTCCAACTACAAACGAATTTCTTTTCACTACAAACGAAAACAATGTCATGTCTTCCATTTGACATTTTTTTTACCGAAGTCCAATCAGTTTTGAGCTCATACAATAGAGTACGGTTCTTATTTGATACATTTTTTTGCTATTTGTGGTCGTTTTCAAAAAACTGTCCAACTAAAAACGAATTTCTTTTCACTACAAACGAAAACAATGTCATGTCTTCCATTTGAAATAGTTTTCACCGAAATCCAATCAATTTTGAGCTCATACAACAGAGTACGGTTCTTATTTTATACATTTTTTTGCTATTTGTGGTCGTTCTCAAAAAACTGTCCAACTACAAACGAATTTCTTTTCACTACAAACGAAAACAATGTCATGTCTTCCATTTGACTTAGTTTTCACTGAAGTTCAATCAGTTTTGAGCTCATACAATAGAGTACGGTTCGTATTTGATTCATTTTTTTGCTATTTGTGGTCGTTCTCAAAAAACTGTCCAACTACAAACGAATTTCTTTTCACTACAAACGAAAACAATGTCATGTCTTCCTTTTGAAATAGTTTTTACCAAAGTCCAATCAGTTTTGAGCTCATACAATAGAGTACGGTTCTTATTTGATACATTTTTTTTTGCTATTTGTGGTCTTTCTCAAAAAACTGTCCAACTACAAACGAATTTCTTTTCACTACAAACGAAAACAATGTCATGTCTTCCATTTGACATAGTTTTCACTGAAGTCCAATTAGTTTTGAGCTCATACAATAGAGTACGGTTCGTATTTGATTCATTTTTTTGCTATTTGTGGTCGTTCTAAAAAAACTGTCCAACTACAAACGAATTTCTTTTCACTACAAACGAAAACAATGTCATGTCTTCCATTTGACATAGTTTTTACCGAAGTCCAATCAGTTTTGAGCTCATACAATAGAGTACGGTTCTTATTTGATACATTTTTTTGCTATTTGTGGTCGTTCTCAAAAAACTGTCCAACTAAAAACGAATTTCTTTTCACTACAAACGCAAACAATGTCATGTCTTCCATTTGACATAGTTTTCACCGAAGTCTAATCAGTTTTGAGCTCATACAATAGAGTACGGTTCGTATTTGATTCATTTTTTTGCTATTTGTGGTCGTTCTCAAAAAACTGTCCAACTACAAACGAATTTCTTTTCACTACAAACGAAAACAATGTCATGTCTTCCATTTGACATAGTTTTCACCGAAGTCCAATCAGTTTTGAGCTCATACAATAGAGTACGGTTCGTATTTGATTCATTTTTTTGCTATTTGTGGTCGTTCTCAAAAAACTGTCCAACTACAAACGAATTTCTTTTCACTACAAACGAAAACAATGTTATGTCTTCCATTTGAAATAGTTTTCACCGAAATCCAATCAATTTTGAGCTTTTCCAAGAAAGTACGGATCTGACTCTACACATTTTTGAGTTTATCTAGGAGCAATTTAAAAATTGTCCAACTACAAACGAATTTCTTTTCACTACAAACGAAAACAATGTCATGTCTTCCATTTGAAATAGTTTTCACCGAAATCCAATCAATTTTGAGCTCATACAACAGAGTACGGTTCTTATTTGATACATTTTTTTGCTATTTGTGGTCGTTCACAAAAAATTGTTCAACTACAAACGAATTTCTTTTCACTACAAACGAAAACACTGTCATGTCTTCGATTTGAAACAGTTTTGACCTAATTCCAATCAATTTTGAGCTTTTACAAGAAAGTACGGATCTGACTCTACACATTTTTGAATTTATGTAGGAGCAATTTAAAATTTGTCCAACTACAAACGAATTTCTTTTCACTACAAACGAAAACAATGTCATGTCTTCCATTTGAAATAGTTTTCACCGAAATCCAATCAATTTTGAGCTCATACAACAGAGTACGGTTCTTATTTGATACATTTTGTTGCTATTTGTGGTCGTTCACAAAAAATTGTCCAACTACAAACGAATTTCTTTTCACTACAAACGAAAACACTGTCATGTCTTCGATTTGAAACAGTTTTGACCTAATTCCAATCAATTTTGAGCTTTTACAAGAAAGTACGGATCTGACTCTACACATTTTTGAATTTATGTAGGAGCAATTTAAAAATTGTCCAACTACAAACGAATTTCTTTTCACTACAAACGAAAACTATGTCATGTCTTCCTTTTGAAATAGTTTTCACCGAAGTCCAATCAGCTTTGAGCTCATACAATAGAGTACGGTTCTTATTTGATACATTTTTTTGCTATTTGTGGTCGTTCTTAAAAATTATCCAACTACAAACGAATTTCTTTTCACTACAAACGAAAACAATGTCATGTCTTCCATTTCAAATAGTTTTCACCGAAGTCCAATCAATTTTGAGCTCATACAACAGAGTACGGTTCTTATTTTATACATTTTTTGCTATTTGTGGTCGTTCTCAAAAAACTGTCCAACTACAAACGAATTTCTTTTCACTACAAACGAAAACAATGTCATGTCTTCCATTTGACATAGTTTTTACCGAAGTCCAATCAGTTTTGAGCTCATACAATAGAGTACGGTTCTTATTTGATACATTTTTTTGCTATTTGTGGTCGTTCTCAAAAAACTGTCCAACTAAAAACGAATTTCTTTTCACTACAAACGAAAAGAATGTCATGTTTTCCATTTGAAATAGTTTTTACCAAAGTCCAATCAGTTTTGAGCTCATACAATAGAGTACGGTTCTTATTTGATACATTTTTTTTGCTATTTGTGGTCTTTCTCAAAAAACTGTCCAACTACAAACGAATTTCTTTTCACTACAAACGAAAACAATGTCATGTCTTCCATTTGAAATAGTTTTCACCGAAGTCCAATCAATTGTGAGCTCATACAACAGAGTACGGTTCGTATTTGATTCATTTTTTTGCTATTTGTGGTCGTTCTAAAAAAACTGTCCAACTACAAACGAATTTCTTTTCACTACAAACGAAAACAATGTCATGTCTTCCATTTGACATAGTTTTCACTGAAGTCCAATCAGTTTTGAGCTCATACAATAGAGTACGGTTCGTATTTGATTCATTTTTTTGCTATTTGTGGTCGTTCTAAAAAAACTGTCCAACTATAAACGAATTTCTTTTCACTACAAACGAAAACAATGTCATGTCTTCCATTTGACATAGTTTTTACCGAAGTCCAATCAGTTTTGAGCTCATACAATAGAGTACGGTTCTTATTTGATACATTTTTTTGCTATTTGTGGTCGTTCTCAAAAAACTGTCCAACTAAAAACGAATTTCTTTTCACTACAAACGAAAACAATGTCATGTCTTCCATTTGACATAGTTTTCACCGAAGTCTAATCAGTTTTGAGCTCATACAATAGAGTACGGTTCGTATTTGATTCATTTTTTTGCTATTTGTGGTCGTTCTTAAAAAACTGTCCAACTACAAACGAATTTCTTTTCACTACAAACGAAAACTATGTCATGTCTTCCATTTGACATAGTTTTCACCGAAGTCCAATCAGTTTTGAGCTCATACAATAGAGTACGGTTCGTATTTGATTAATTTTTTGCTATTTGTGGTCGTTCTCAAAAAACTGTCCAACTACAAACGAATTTCTTTTCACTTCAAACGAAAACAATGTTATGTCTTCCATTTGAAATAGTTTTCACCGAAATCCAATCAATTTTGAGCTTTTCCAAGAAAGTACGGATCTGACTCTACACATTTTTGAGTTTATCTAGGAGCAATTTAAAAATTGTCCAACTACAAACGAATTTCTTTTCACTACAAACGAAAACAATGTCATGTCTTCCATTTGAAATAGTTTTCACCGAAATCCAATCAATTTTGAGCTCATACAACAGAGTACGGTTCTTATTTGATACATTTTTTTGCTATTTGTGGTCGTTCTTAAAAAATTATCCAACTACAAACGAATTTCTTTTCACTACAAACGAAAACAATGTCATGTCTTCCATTTGACATAGTTTTCACTGAAGTCCAATCAGTTTTGAGCTCATACAATAGAGTACGGTTCGTATTTGATTCATTTTTTTGCTATTTGTGGTCGTTCTAAAAAAACTGTCCAACTACAAACGAATTTCTTTTCACTACAAACGAAAACAATGTCATGTCTTCCATTTGACATTTTTTTTACCGAAGTCCAATCAGTTTTGAGCTCATACAATAGAGTACGGTTCTTATTTGATACATTTTTTTGCTATTTGTGGTCGTTTTCAAAAAACTGTCCAACTAAAAACGAATTTCTTTTCACTACAAACGAAAACAATGTCATGTCTTCCATTTGAAATAGTTTTCACCGAAATCCAATCAATTTTGAGCTCATACAACAGAGTACGGTTCTTATTTTATACATTTTTTTGCTATTTTTTTTTTAATTTTTTTTTTTTTTTAATTTATTTATCACAAAAATAACTTATGTGGTATGTAAAACATTTATATTCCGCCAAACTGAGGACAGTTTGTTGGCGGATAAAGCGCTCACAAACATTTGTGGTCGTTCTCAAAAAACTGTCCAACTACAAACGAATTTCTTTTCACTACAAACGAAAACAATGTCATGTCTTCCATTTGACTTAGTTTTCACTGAAGTTCAATCAGTTTTGAGCTCATACAATAGAGTACGGTTCGTATTTGATTCATTTTTTTGCTATTTGTGGTCGTTCTCAAAAAACTGTCCAACTACAAACGAATTTCTTTTCACTACAAACGAAAACAATGTCATGTCTTCCTTTTGAAATAGTTTTTACCAAAGTCCAATCAGTTTTGAGCTCATACAATAGAGTACGGTTCTTATTTGATACATTTTTTTTGCTATTTGTGGTCTTTCTCAAAAAACTGTCCAACTACAAACGAATTTCTTTTCACTACAAACGAAAACAATGTCATGTCTTCCATTTGACATAGTTTTCACTGAAGTCCAATTAGTTTTGAGCTCATACAATAGAGTACGGTTCGTATTTGATTCATTTTTTTGCTATTTGTGGTCGTTCTAAAAAAACTGTCCAACTACAAACGAGTTTCTTTTCACTACAAACGAAAACAATGTCATGTCTTCCATTTGACATAGTTTTTACCGAAGTCCAATCAGTTTTGAGCTCATACAATAGAGTACGGTTCTTATTTGATACATTTTTTTGCTATTTGTGGTCGTTCTCAAAAAACTGTCCAACTAAAAACGAATTTCTTTTCACTACAAACGCAAACAATGTCATGTCTTCCATTTGACATAGTTTTCACCGAAGTCTAATCAGTTTTGAGCTCATACAATAGAGTACGGTTCGTATTTGATTCATTTTTTTGCTATTTGAGGTCGTTCTCAAAAAACTGTCCAACTACAAACGAATTTCTTTTCACTACAAACGAAAACAATGTCATGTCTTCCATTTGACATAGTTTTCACCGAAGTCCAATCAGTTTTGAGCTCATACAATAGAGTACGGTTCGTATTTGATTCATTTTTTTGCTATTTGTGGTCGTTCTCAAAAAACTGTCCAACTACAAACGAATTTCTTTTCACTACAAACGAAAACAATGTTATGTCTTCCATTTGAAATAGTTTTCACCGAAATCCAATCAATTTTGAGCTTTTCCAAGAAAGTACGGATCTGACTCTACACATTTTTGAGTTTATCTAGGAGCAATTTAAAAATTGTCCAACTACAAACGAATTTCTTTTCACTACAAACGAAAACAATGTCATGTCTTCCATTTGAAATAGTTTTCACCGAAATCCAATCAATTTTGAGCTCATACAACAGAGTACGGTTCTTATTTGATACATTTTTTTGCTATTTGGGGTCGTTCACAAAAAATTGTTCAACTACAAACGAATTTCTTTTCACTACAAACGAAAACACTGTCATGTCTTCGATTTGAAACAGTTTTGACCTAATTCCAATCAATTTTGAGCTTTTACAAGAAAGTACGGATCTGACTCTACACATTTTTGAATTTATGTAGGAGCAATTTAAAAATTGTCCAACTACAAACGAATTTCTTTTCACTACAAACGAAAACAATGTCATGTCTTCCATTTGAAATAGTTTTCACCGAAATCCAATCAATTTTGAGCTCATACAACAGAGTACGGTTCTTATTTGATACATTTTGTTGCTATTTGTGGTCGTTCACAAAAAATTGTCCAACTACAAACGAATTTCTTTTCACTACAAACGAAAACACTGTCATGTCTTCGATTTGAAACAGTTTTGACCTAATTCCAATCAATTTTGAGCTTTTACAAGAAAGTACGGATCTGACTCTACACATTTTTGAATTTATGTAGGAGCAATTTAAAAATTGTCCAACTACAAACGAATTTCTTTTCACTACAAACGAAAACTATGTCATGTCTTCCTTTTGAAATAGTTTTCACCGAAGTCCAATCAGCTTTGAGCTCATACAATAGAGTACGGTTCTTATTTGATACATTTTTTTGCTATTTGTGGTCGTTCTTAAAAATTATCCAACTACAAACGAATTTCTTTTCACTACAAACGAAAACAATGTCATGTCTTCCATTTCAAATAGTTTTCACCGAAGTCCAATCAATTTTGAGCTCATACAACAGAGTACGGTTCTTATTTTATACATTTTTTGCTATTTGTGGTCGTTCTCAAAAAACTGTCCAACTACAAACGAATTTCTTTTCACTACTAACGAAAACAATGTCATGTCTTCCATTTGACATAGTTTTTACCGAAGTCCAATCAGTTTTGAGCTCATACAATAGAGTACGGTTCTTATTTGATACATTTTTTTGCTATTTGTGGTCGTTCTCAAAAAACTGTCCAACTAAAAACGAATTTCTTTTCACTACAAACGAAAAGAATGTCATGTTTTCCATTTGAAATAGTTTTTACCAAAGTCCAATCAGTTTTGAGCTCATACAATAGAGTACGGTTCTTATTTGATACATTTTTTTTGCTATTTGTGGTCTTTCTCAAAAAACTGTCCAACTACAAACGAATTTCTTTTCACTACAAACGAAAACAATGTCATGTCTTCCATTTGAAATAGTTTTCACCGAAGTCCAATCAATTGTGAGCTCATACAACAGAGTACGGTTCGTATTTGATTCATTTTTTTGCTATTTGTGGTCGTTCTCAAAAAACTGTCCAACTACAAACGAATTTCTTTTCACTACAAACGAAAACAATGTCATGTCTTCCATTTGACATAGTTTTCACTGAAGTCCAATCAGTTTTGAGCTCATACAATAGAGTACGGTTCGTATTTGATTCATTTTTTTGCTATTTGTGGTCGTTCTAAAAAAACTGTCCAACTACAAACGAATTTCTTTTCACTACAAACGAAAACAATGTCATGTCTTCCATTTGACATAGTTTTTACCGAAGTCCAATCAGTTTTGAGCTCATACAATAGAGTACGGTTCTTATTTGATACATTTTTTTGCTATTTGTGGTCGTTCTCAAAAAACTGTCCAACTAAAAACGAATTTCTTTTCACTACAAACGAAAACAATGTCATGTCTTCCATTTGACATAGTTTTCACCGAAGTCTAATCAGTTTTGAGCTCATACAATAGAGTACGGTTCGTATTTGATTCATTTTTTTGCTATTTGTGGTCGTTCTTAAAAAACTGTCCAACTACAAACGAATTTCTTTTCACTACAAACGAAAACTATGTCATGTCTTCCATTTGACATAGTTTTCACCGAAGTCCAATCAGTTTTGAGCTCATACAATAGAGTACGGTTCGTATTTGATTCATTTTTTTGCTATTTGTGGTCGTTCTCAAAAAACTGTCCAACTACAAACGAATTTCTTTTCACTACAAACGAAAACAATGTTATGTCTTCCATTTGAAATAGTTTTCACCGAAATCCAATCAATTTTGAGCTTTTCCAAGAAAGTACGGATCTGACTCTACACATTTTTGAGTTTATCTAGGAGCAATTTAAAAATTGTCCAACTACAAACGAATTTATTTTCACTACAAACGAAAACAATGTCATGTCTTCCATTTGAAATAGTTTTCACCGAAATCCAATCAATTTTGAGCTCATACAACAGAGTACGGTTCTTATTTGATACATTTTTTTGCTATTTGTGGTCGTTCACAAAAAATTGTTCAACTACAAACGAATTTCTTTTCACTACAAACGAAAACACTGTCATGTCTTCGATTTGAAACAGTTTTGACCTAATTCCAATCAATTTTGAGCTTTTACAAGAAAGTTCGGATCTGACTCTACACATTTTTGAATTTATGTAGGAGCAATTTAAAAATTGTCCAACTACAAACGAATTTCTTTTCACTACAAACGAAAACAATGTCATGTCTTCCATTTGAAATAGTTTTCACCGAAATCCAATCAATTTTGAGCTCATACAACAGAGTACGGTTCTTATTTGATACATTTTTTTGCTATTTGTGGTCGTTCACAAAAAATTGTCCAACTACAAACGAATTTCTTTTCACTACAAACGAAAACACTGTCATGTCTTCGATTTGAAACAGTTTTGACCTAATTCCAATCAATTTTGAGCTTTTACAAGAAATTACGGATCTGACTCTACTCATTTTTGAATTTATGTAGGAGCAATTTAAAAATTGTCCAACTACAAACGAATTTCTTTTCACTACAAACGAAAACTATGTCATGTCTTCCTTTTGAAATAGTTTTCACCGAAGTCCAATCAGTTTTGAGCTCATACAATAGAGTACGGTTCGTATTTGATTCATTTTTTTGCTATTTGTGATCGTTCTCAAAAAACTGTCCAACTACAAACGAATTTCTTTTCACTACAAACGAAAACAATGTTATGTCTTCCATTTGAAATAGTTTTCACCGAAATCCAATCAATTTTGAGCTTTTCCAAGAAAGTACGGATCTGACTCTACACATTTTTGAGTTTATCTAGGAGCAATTTAAAAATTGTCCAACTACAAACGAATTTCTTTTCACTACAAACGAAAACAATGTCATGTCTTCCATTTGAAATAGTTTTCACCGAAATCCAATCAATTTTGAGCTCATACAACAGAGTACGGTTCTTATTTGATACATTTTTTTGCTATTTGTGGTCGTTCACAAAAAATTGTCCAACTACAAACGAATTTCTTTTCACTACAAACGAAAACACTGTCATGTCTTCGATTTGAAACAGTTTTGACCTAATTCCAATCAATTTTGAGCTTTTACAAGAAAGTACGGATCTGACTCTACACATTTTTGAGTTTATGTAGGAGCAATTTAAAAATTGTCCAACTACAAACGAATTTCTTTTCACTACAAACGAAAACAATGTCATGTCTTCCATTTGAAATAGTTTTCACCGAAGTCCAATCAATTTTGAGCTCCTACAATAGAGTACGGTTCTTATTTGATACATTTTTTTGCTATTTGTGGTCGTTCTTAAAAAAATATCCAACTACAAACGAATTTCTTTTTACTACAAACGAAAACACCGTCATGTTTTCGATTTGAAATAGTTTTTACCGAATTCCAATAAATTTTGAGCTTTTATAAGAAATTACGGATCTGACTCTACACATTTTTGAGTTTATGTAGGAGCAATTTAAAAATGGTCCAACTACAAACGAAAATTGTTTCACGACAAATGTTATTACGCTTTTGTCTTCTATTTAATATGGTTTCTGTTGTGTGCTCTGTTGGCTTCGATTTTAAAGAGAGAACAAACAACGTAGTTACTTGTAGAGTTTTTATTCGTCAGTTATTATAGAAATTTAATATATTTTTGACAGAAAACCTTTTGATTTATGTCTATCACTTAATTGTGTTCCTATTTTGTAAGAAATTAAAAATTGTGTAAGAGCGATCTTGCTCATTGGGTTATAAAACTGGTAAACCACCTTTTTAGTAGTAGGTTAAAAAGACTTAAACGGGCTAGTGAGCAATTTAATTGATAGCGATTTTCATTTTTATTTTTTATTTTTTTTCCACGTAACTACAAACGAAAAAAATTGAACTACAATCAACTACAAACAATTCTGCACCGTATACTTTGCTTGAAAGTTTGATTTTTGTAAACCGGGGGCTGGCTTTTTTTTGGGCCCCCTATTTTTTTTTTCGCGCAACTACAAACAAAAATCGTTTTACTACAATCAACTACAAACAAAACACTATCAGAAAAAAAAATAAAACAAAAAAAAATTCAAGGTCGGTGGCCAAGTTCACGTAGGTTAGCTCCCGCGCTCTGTGACGCCACTGTCATGCCATATTCGTTTTTGTGCCGCCTTGTGATCACGCTACGAATTTTTTGTATTAATATAATAAGATCCTTTTACTGTGAAAAGTTGAAATTGTTGTAATAGAACGATGTCGAGACATCGCAGCAGCTCGATTGAAAAATTGCGGCAGGAATTCCGTCGTTTGGAGAGGCTGATGACGAGGTCCAGGTCGCTCCGGCGCCCTCGGTCTGCGAGCCGGAGCCCCTCATGGGATTCAAGAGCGACATCGGCTCATTCGTCAGCTCGCTCACGTTCCCGATCGCCTATTATTGTCATTGAGCAAGAGCCTGACAAGGAATCTGGTGGCGAGGAGGCTCAGCCACATGTTCCGCACCATGCGGAAGCGACTGAAAAAGAAATTAAAGAGAACGTTGCGCCTGACGATCCGAACAAACAAGGTAAGAATTGAATATGATGTGTTCAAATAACATGTTTGGGCCGTTACCTTGCCTGTTTCCAGAATGCCGCGATGTAGGTACATAACCTTAATGTCAAGCATGGCTGATTGGTGGCGGGCGGATTATATGGTTTATTTTTGTTTGCTCGCTCAAATTTAATGCATTGTGGCGTGCTAGGTGGTTTCACTCTTTGCTTACCGAAAGCAGTGTGGTGCAATACCTGGGTTTCGCTCTTTGTTCATTACCTTAGGCATTGTGGTGTAACTAAATATTATCTGGGTCCATTCTCTGTTGGCTCTGGCGAGCAGTGTGATGTACTAGGTTGGGTTCACTCATTGTCATTATGTGAAGCAAATCAGTGTGATTTTTGTTGCTGCACCCTCACGCTAATCCAGTTCTTGTTAAGATGTATTCAGCATTGTGGTGCACCTGGATTTTTTGGGCTCACATGCTACTGTTTGTGCCATACATACACACATAACAGTCTGCTCGAGGGGTTTACACCAAGCATATTCCTTCTTGAGAAGGTGCTTTATGAGTGCTTGTTCTCATTCCAGCCGATGAACACATCAGCGACGATATCCTGGCCTTACTGGGCGAAGCTCCAGAAGCTGAAACACTGGGCCCAGATCTGTTGAACCAGATTAGTTCTCGATGGGCATTAATAATTAAAAAAGGGTTACCGAAGGAAGAAAAGGAAAAACTTATAAAGAAGTATCCAGCCCCAGGAAACTGCAAAATAGTGGATGCTCCAAAATTGAACCCGGAGGCCCAAGCGGCGGTAGGTGAAATAAATGCAAAGAAAGACAAAGCCATTGAAGGAAAACAGAGGGTTGGTTCTTGTGCTTTATCAGCCTTGGGGCTAGCTCTGAATAAGCTATGCAGATCACCGGATAATCAAGATATAATCACTTTTCTTGGTGATAGTGCTCGCCTCTTGTGTGATTATCTGCACTGTGAATCTGCAGTTAGGAAGCGTTTCATACTTACCGGACTGGATACTAAGAAGGCTCGAGAAGCAATGAAGGATATAGAATCGGATCAATGGTTATTTGGTGAGGATTTGGCAGAAAAACTGAAGGCATCGAAGGCAATCGAAAGATCCAGTAGAGATCTGAAAGGACCTACCAACAAGCCTAAGAAATCTGACACCACCGGTAATTTAAACTCCAAGGGCCCCACAAACAATACCTTCAAACCAGAGTCCAGCGGCAGAAACCATATCAGCAGAACCGGAAACAAGGAAACACCTCAGCGAAGCCCTACCAGCAGAAGGCTCCTCGCTCTCAGCGGTACAGCAACCGTCGATAAGCGATCAGGTGTGTAACTTTTACTGTGGCCGTCTTAAGTACTTTATAGTACAATGGCAAGGTATCACTAAAGACCCACGAATACTCTCTTGGATAGCAGGTTTTAAAATTCCTTTTTCGTCAGTACCGCAGCAAGCAATAATTCCAAAGAATGATAATTTTTCTGATTCAGATACTCGTAAATTGGACAAATTAGTAATTGATTTGCAATCTAAAGGAGCTATTATAAAATGCCCACCTTGTAGTGGTCAATATTTGTCTAAAATATTTTCTATTCCAAAATCGAATGGAGAGGATAGATTTATTTTAAATTTAAAGGAGTTCAATAAATATGTGGTAACGGAACACTTTAAGTTGGAAGATGTTAGGACAGCAATTAGACTTATGACTCCCAAATGCTATATGGGAACTATAGATTTAAAAGATGCCTATTTCTTGATAAATATACATTCGCATTATAGAAAGTATTTGCGATTTTTATGGAAATCTGAAATTTTTCAATTTCAGGTTTTACCTTTTGGTCTTAATGTGTCACCTTATGTTTACACAAAATTACTTAGACCCGTTATGCAGTTTTTGAGATGTAGAGGCCACATATTAAGCAGCTATTTAGATGACATCTTTGTGGTAGGAAGTACATATAACGAATGCCTTAACAGTATTCAAGTAACTCTAGATTTACTAGAGAGCTTAGGTTTCATTGTAAATTATGAGAAGAGTTCTCTCTTACCAAATACCAAGGTCCAATTTTTAGGTTTCATTTTAGACTCAGAGAATTATCAACTCTCCTTGCCGGACAAGAAGAGAACTAAAATTAAAAAAGAAATTGACTCTTTCATACAAGTACCAACATGTCAAATCAGACATTTTGCACATTTAACTGGCTTGCTTGTGTCCGTCTGTCCTGCCACTGAATACGGCTGGTTGTATACGAAGGAGCTGGAAAGGCATAAATACATGTACCTAAAGAAATATAATAATGATTATGATAAATCCATGCCAGTTTCATTAACTGTCAAAAATGAGTTGATTTGGTGGTTAAATCAGATAAAGCTAAATGCAAAATTAAATGTAATAATTTTTACAGAGAGATTTACAGTGACAGTTCATTAACAGGCTGGGGTAGTTCATGCGGGGATAAGACAGCTGCGGGATTATGGAATGAATTCGAAAGAAAACAACACATTAACTACCTTGAACTCTCAGCAGCTTTTTTAAGTCTTAAATATTTTTGTTCTAACTTAAAGGATTGTGAGATCCTTTTGAGGATTGATAATACCACAGCTATCTCATACATTAACCGCATGGGCGGAGTTCAGTTTACACATCTCAACTCAATTGCAAGGCAAATCTGGCAGTGGTGCGAAAAGAGAAATATTACCCTTTTTGCTTCATATATTAAATCGGAACACAACATTATTGCTGATAGAGAATCTAGAAAAACTCATTCTGAAATTGAATGTGAACTAAATGACAAATATTTCAAAATGATATCTAGGCAATTTGGCAGGCCAGACATTATTATTTATTTTATTTATTTATTTGCAAGTCGCGCAAACAAAAAATGTGAGCAATACGTATCATGGAAAAGTGACCCTGACGCATTCCAAATAGACGCCTTCACATTTTCATGGAAACCATACCACTTTTATGCCTTTCCACCTTTTGCATTGATACCAAAAATGTTGCAAAAAATTATTTTAGAGCAATCTGAAGGTATTGTTGTGGTACCGAGTTGGCCCGCGCAAGCGTGGTATCCTGTTTTTGTAAAGCTAGTGTGCTCTAGACGTATAAGTATTGGTCCTGACTCAGATTTGTTTAAATCTTATTCTAGCAACCAGCAGTTCCAGGAACGCCTTATCCTGGTTGCAGCGGTGCTGTGCGGGAAGCGTTATCACTTAGAGGAGTGTCGTCAGCCGCAGCGGACATAATGCTGGCGTCGCTCTCGCGCAATACCGCCAAGCAGTATGACACGTACCTGAAACGCTGGTATTACTTCTGTTTATATCAGAATATCAATTATTTAGAGGCATCGGTCCCTCAAGTATTAAATTTTTTAACTAATGTTTGTAAAGAGGGAGCTGGATATGGAAGTGTCAACTGTTGCAAATCTGCTCTTTCTCTTTTGCTAGGGAAGAGGATTTCGTCTGATGACCGAATTAAACGGTTCCTGAAGGGTGTTTTTAGACTAAATCCACCTCAACCTAAATATAATGCGACTTGGGACCCACAATTAGTACTAAACTACTTGTCATCCTTGTCTCCAAATAGTAGGCTCTCCTTAGAAGATCTAAGTAAGAAATTAGTTACCTTACTAGCTATTACTACTGCCCACAGAGTACAAACACTGTCGGTTATTAAATTATCAAATATTCACCAATATCCTGATAAGGTTTTGATTAAAATTCCGGACTTGATTAAAACATCTAGGCAGGGTTCGGACCAGCCGCTACTCGCGCTGCCGTTTTTTGCTGATAAACCTGAAATTTGTCCAGGGAAAGCCCTGCTGTCATACATACATAAGACAAAGGATATACGGGAAGATAATTGTGATCAACTATTTATTGCTTTTAAAAGACCTCATAAGGAGATATCTTCTCAAACTCTTAGCAGATGGATTAAGGTAACATTGAAGAAGAGCGGGGTTGACACATCCATATTCACTGCCCACTCGACTCGTCACGCCTCGGTCTCTGCCGCGAATCGGCTTGGGGTGAATATTGATGTCATAAGGAAGACAGCAGGTTGGAGTGCAACTTCAAAAATGTTTGCTCAATTTTATAGCAGGCCTCTAGTGCCGCCTGAAGAGTTCGCAAGAGCTCTAATATACAATAAATAAGATAATTATTGAATATTGGTATACCTAAGTAACATTGTCTAAAGATTACATGCTGAAAGTTAAGTTGGAAATAAACTTTGATTTGACTCTGAACATCTACTGAGTTAATTATCATTGAAGCGACTGTGCAGCGAAATACAATTAGAAATTAAACGAACTTACCTGAAGTGAAGTTCTATTTTAATTGTATGAGCTGCACAGTCGCGAAATGATAATTAACTCAGTACAATACAAAAAATCAAAGCTTAAAGAAAAATCTAAAAAGGAGCTACCTGGTGGAAGAGATCGGGAATTGAACCCGGTACCTCTGGATTACCGGTCCAGCGCGTTAACCACTTCGCTACCCTAGCTCCAGGTAAACCTGACGAATTTTTCCTTGTGCTTTGTGTGTCGATCTTTTGCATTGTGAGTTTTGGTTGTCACCTGGCGATATATGAATGATTAATTAAATACAGATTCCATGAATATAACCCAAATTATTTGGGAGTTTGAGAACACTATCGAATATCGATAGATCGAAAGGATTTGAAAAAAACCAGCCAAGTGCGAGTGGGACTCGCGCACGAAGGCTTCCGTACCATTATCGGTAAGTTTTTGTTGTATGGGAGCCTCCCTTAATTTTTTATTTTATTTTTATTATTTGTTGTTATAGCGGCAATAGAATTACATCATCTGTGACAATTTCAACTGTCTAGCAATCACCGTGCTTGTGATACAGCCTGGTGACAGACGGACGGACGGACCGACGGACAGCGAAGTCTCAGTAATAGGGTCCCGTTTTTACCCTTTGGGTACGGAACCCTAAAAATGCCAAGATAGAGACGACGCGGTTTACCCCTGTGTTAAAAAAAGGCAGTATTCCCGTAGGACGTTTGACAACGTGGCTGGCGCAGTTTGCAGCGTAGATGCCTACTGAGGCGGCGGTCCTAGGTCCGAATCCCGGAAATGCTAAATATTTGTGTGATGAACTCGAATATTTGTTCCTGTTATGTATATCGTCATCTAGTACCCTGCTAAAGCCGGGAAAAAGCGATAACGACCCTTGCAATTATCGCCCTATTGCACTGCTGAGTAACTGCTACAAACTACTGGAGAGACTAATATACCAACGAATAGAGCCTCTTATTGACCGCGTAGTCCCGGTGGAACAGGCGGGTTTTCGAGCCGGACGAAGCTGCACTGACCAGGTCCTGTCTCTGACCACTCACATAGAAAATGGCTTCCAGAACGGGCTTAAATCGGGGGCCGTGTTTGTAGACCTAACTGCAGCCTACGACACTGTGTGGAGAGAAGGTTTACTATTCAAGCTGTTGTCAGTAGTTCCCAGCTTGCCCCTCGTGAAACTGGTCTCAAGTATGCTTACCCAGCGACGTTTTAACGTGCATTTGGGTGCCAGGGTGAGCGATTCCAGAGTGCTTAACAATGGCCTGCCTCAGGGCTCAGTACTGGCTCCCATACTGTTTAATCTGTATATTCACGATCTACCAAGCACCAACTCGAGAAAGTTTGTCTACGCCGACGATATATGTCTTATAACACAGGCCAGGAACTTCGAGACACTTGAGCCAATTCTATCTGGCGATATGGAGACACTAGCCAAGTACTTTAGAGCTTGGCGTTTAACACCTAGTACTAGCAAAACCGAATCGGGCTGCTTCCACCTAAATAACCAACTAGCCACTTGTGAGCTCAGAGTACACTTAAACGGTTCAATACTTAGCCACAACTCTACGCCAAAGTATCTCGGGGTCACCTTGGACCGCTCCCTGACATTCAAACAACACTTGACTGGCACTGCGCGCAAACTTAATACGCGAAACAATATTGTCCAGAAATTGAGCGGAACATCTTGGGGAGCTAGTGCTGAGGTGCTGCGTACTTCAGCGTTATCTTTGGTGTACTCAACGGCGGAGTTTTGTGCACCGGTGTGGTTGGGAAGCGCTCACACGTCTAAAGTAGACGTTGAGCTAAACAAGGCCATGCGACTCATCTCAGGCACACTTCGATCCACCCCGTGCCACTGGCTTCCAGTTCTCTGTCGAATTCCCCCGCCTGACATGAGAAGGAAAGGAGCTCTGTCAAGAGAAGTTAAAAAGATCCGAAATGACCCAAATCTCCCCATCCATTCGGAATTTTTGAATCCAGCCAAACACCGCCTAAAATCTAGAAACGCACCCTACAGTATTGTTAAAAGTTGGCCCGAAGGCGATTTCAACGTCAGGCAGGAATGGTTGCAGTCTTGGAGTTCCTTGATGACAGGCAAGCTGGGCTCAGCGATAGTCCCCGGTGACAACATTTACGGAGTCGAACTCCCAAGACGTGATTGGTGCACACTTAACAGACTCCGGACTGGCCACGGCCGCTGTGCCCAATACAGGCATCGCTGTGGTTGGGCTGCCTCTCCCGCCTGCGACTGCGGTGCCGAAGTGCAATCCATCCAGCACATTATCGAAGAGTGTCCTCTAACTCGCTACACTGGAGGCTCCGCCGAAGACCTGATCAACCTCAAAGACGATGCCATCAAATGGCTAATGAGTCTCAAACTTAATATATAAGTTAAGCTGTATTCGACCTACAACCCTGCCATACGAATAAATAAATAAATAAAATAAAATAGTACCCATAGTACATTGCTTAGTTTGGGACTAGATTGATTTGTGAAGTTCTTCAAAAAAAAAAACTAACGATTTTTTTAAATGTGGTTTGTCTGTGCCGCAGCAATTTCAAAAAGTCCTGTGTCCGTGAACGTTTCAAGAAATATTATAAATTATATCATAACCATATTAGAAATATAACTTACAAAGACCGAAAGAAATCCTTTGCTATAGAGCAGTACCTATGCAGAACCTCGTGAAAGGCTTTAAAACATATGAATACTAGAACTGTTGAATCCATAACCCGTCCCGCCCATTCTCTTTTATTACCAAAAAAAGGTGTCCCACACTTAAGCCAAGCGGCCCTGGGCGACTCATAAAAGAGTGTTTCCTTATAAACGCACTATCAACGGCCATAAATTGCAATCGGCCGGCGATTTATACGAAGCTAATACGCCGGAGGGATGGACGGGCCCTTAATGCCCTAAGGCAGCGTCACACCACTTGCTGTAAAAACTTTGATGACATCATGACACTACACTGAAAAAAAAAGATTTGTCAGCAGTAGCCCAAATGTTAGCTGCTAGTTGATACATCGGAGGACTGACAAACTGAGGGCTACTAGTAACCAAAATAAGATTTAGAAAATTTGCATAATTTTGGTTACCACTAAACAAATCTGGCTATTTCTCAAGTAGTTCAACTAGTTGAGCAATTTGTTTTTTTTAGCGTGAAGCGTAAAGTTGATATTTTTATTTTGAACGAACTGGATTCGAACCCATGTCTCAGTTCTTCGGGCCAACACGGGTGATCAAATGCAAAGAGCTGATCTGATGAATAGATAAGGAAAGTCATGGGAACTCTGTATTAAGGCGATGATCGAACGAACCCCGTAGAATTGGCTCGTTTTATTCATCTAGTCGAGCAATTGACGTTTGTGCAAAAAAAACAGTGTACCTACTATAAAAAATCATCTCAAAAATAATTTATAAAGCATTGTCAGATAAGACAGAAAAAACATCATATTTTTTTTGGATGAGAATTTAGAAACTTAAGGCCTACCAATTCAAATCGCAATACCAATACTGGATACAACACTAATTTTGGATTCAATAGCTACTCAGGTTTTATATTGGTACAATATGGTGGCTTCAATTCGCCTGGTGCTAAGCAAAATGGGGAGCCCAAGTCGCAATGGCAACTGATAAGAAACCAACGGTGTCTTGTCAGTTGACACTGCCATGCTGGCCCGAGAGATGCTTCTTCACGCTTCGTTTGAAGGGTCCCACGTTGTAACAAGGAAACACGTGAGTCGGCACTTTTTGATAGTTCGGCAGATGAAGGAATCGCCAAACTTGTTAGCACGCGTGGGAATATTTCCCACGCAAGGCCGTCTTAAAGCATGCCGGGGCCTTAGGCACTCCATAATTAGAGGCCTCAAAAGCTTCATCTAGGCTTTTTTTGTGGGAGTTGTTGGGAGCCTCAATCTCATGTGGGGGGGCACATGAGATTGAGGCCCTCGTGAGACTGGGGGGCCCTGAGCACGTGCCTTAAGTGCCCAGTGGGAAAGAGGGGCCTGTTCCCACGGTGAATCGATGAATCGCAAACCGGCACGTGTGGTTCTATGACAGAAAGGGGAGGGTGGGATAAATATACAGAAAGTCCAAGAATTCACTAAAAACAATACACAAGCCAAGTTACATAATACCATACCAAACTTTCTAACTTTCTTCTTTTTGACGACGCGGCTGGCTCGGTTTGTAGATACCTGCCTACTGAGTCAGCGAATCCCGGCTGGGGCAAATATTTGTGTGATGAACTCGAATAATTGTTCCTGGGTCATGGATGTTGTCTATATATCATGTATATATATATATATATTATTTATATCGTCGTCTGGTACCCATAGTACAAGCATTGCTTAGTTTGGGACTAGGACGATTTGAGTATGATTGTCCCCTTAAGGCGACGGGTAATGCGAAACTAGCGCCACTTTTGATTTTTTTCTTATACCTTCATAATCTGTTTTTTTTTTATACCTGAAGTCTAGGAGCTATCAAAACACCTTTAATATTTATTAAATCACTATATACAATTTGTTCACTGTAGTTTACCTTACAAAACTTGTTCACGTCAAAAGCGGCCACAATAAGTAGTTTTGGGCAAGTTTTTAGAGACAACTAAAGAACAAGAAATTGTGTATAATGATTTAATAAACACTAAAGGTGTTTTTCCAGCTCCTAATATCTTGCAATTACTGAAAATTGATCTGGTTTGGAAGATATAACAAAAATTCGTAAGTGGCGCTAGTTTCGCATTACCCGCCCCCTTAATATTTATTTACTTATTTTTATTTACTTCTCTACAAGTATGAAAAAGAATAGCGTCACGATCCCGACATTCCGAACTTTACCATGAGTTTACTGTGGCCGTACCCGCTATCGATAATGTAAAGGATTTCTATGGAGAATTGAAGTTCCACTAAGTGACCGCCAGGGGGCACTGTACTACTCTCCATACAAATCGTTTACGCTGTCGCGAGCGAGTACGGTCACGTTAACTCATTGTAAGGTTAGAAGGAATACCTCGGTAGCTTTCAGTGTGCTCAACCCTTGATCGTCTCATATCGAAGGGCTTGTGAACACGTTCTAGCCAATCTAACGGATGGTTAGACCAGGACGTTATCTGGGCCTTACGAGTACAATACAAGCATTACTTTTATTTCGTAAAGAAAACGTTAGAGACAATGGAAATTCTGTTTTAACAAGGTCAGTAGGGAGACAGAGACATACACAATTAATACGTAGGTACTGGTAGCTACTACTAGCTACTTGGAGTGACTTGGGTATAGTCAGATGTCGAGAAAAGTAACCTTTATGCCGTTGCAGTATGGTGGTGCAGTGTAACGAACCATTAAAATTTTATTATTTTTGCTTCAATATACACATCTAGCGCTAGCAGACGCTTAATTATATTAAGCTTTAATAAAATTTTCGTTTTGGTCAGTAGGGAGAAAACAAAAACTAGAAGAGATAAGTAGAGAAATTTGTCCTTAGGAACCATGGCGTCGATTTTAGATTCAATAGAACCTGCATTAAATTTTTTTTATAAGTCAGGAATTGAACCTGTTAAAAAATCTGTAAGTAATCGCGTGCCGTATTGTAACATTCTTTATAGCGGTTTTAAATTTATGAGATTAATAAAAAAAGATTTTATTAAATCTAAAATCGATGACATGGCTCCTAAGAACAGATTTCACTATCTCTTATAGTTTGGGACTTCTCCCTACTGACCCATTTGGATTGATTACCCGGTATAAATGGCATCAAAAATTCGAATTTTGCCCTAGATTAATTTCTAAGTTTACCCAGAAAGTTAATGTTGCAAAAAATAATATATTCTAGTCGATGTTTATTTTCCAATGTTGTGCGTTAAAATAACTCAGATTGGAAACATCTCTCTCACAGAATTTATTAAATAACATTTTACATGTGCTGGCATAATTTGATACAATCTGGGAATTTGGTTAAAGCGCGGAGCAAACAAGGTTTTTAGGTTAAATTCAATACGTGTTTTATACTACCTTTTCCCCATGGGTTCGCTCGCGTTGGGGCCATTTTTATGGTATGTTTAGTTGTTAACGTCTCACATACAGTTTGGAACCCAACTGCGAACAAAGATGACGATATGCCTTATTATTTTATGTATCTCATTATAAACTTAACTATCTTAATTAAACCCGCGGTTAAATATCTAACCTTTTTTTTTACCTTGATATCCTTGCGGGCCCGAGGGGTCCTCTGCACTGGTGTCTACTGTTGTGGCGTGCCCGACTCACGCCACCGAGAGAGCCTTAACTACTAACTTCAAACTAAATTTAAACTCTTGAGTGGGGTCGCGGGTTTGAGGTGTAGGACGACTGAAGCTCAGTCGTTCCGTTGCCGCCTATTTCTCTCCCAATGTGGGGCTCTTGAAAAGTAGCAGGCCCTTGCCACATTGGCGGTGGGAGCGCCTGGTTTGTGTCTTTTTAGAGGCTTCCATCTGGTGTGTTTCCTGATGGAGGCCCTCCGTGTCTGTGTGATACAGCGTGGGGTTGTTCCAGCTGTGCTGGGGTGTGTACGTGGCTGTGTGGGCGTGTTGTTGTCCCTGTCTTGTGTGTGATCGAGTGGGTCGGCGTTGGGGTCAGGTGCCGAGTCGTTAGACTCGGTATCCGACTCGTCCGACCAGTATTTGTTCTTGCGCCTTAGCGTGGGTCAGCAGTGTTGCGAGAGTGTATAGTTAGTCTGTTGATCAGTACGTTCCTTGGTCTGCGACGTTTAGTAGGCACATCTGGATCAGGAGTGTATTTAATGGAAATGTCTAACCAAAGCACAAAAGCGAGCTTATTTCGTCATCCAGTACGACGACGAGCGGCGGCCATATGAGTGAGCAAGACACGGCGTTCGGACTTTCCGCTCCCACCTGTGCCTCCGCTCGCCGCTCCGCTAGTCGCGCGAAATAGCTGGGTTAGTGTTTAGGGTTCGTCCTGTACTTATTTATTTAGAACTCAAATGCAAGCAAAGATACACACGAGAAAGAGTGTCATTTTATTCATCGCATGATAAAAGCAGGTATCCTCCCAAGCAGCACACAAGCTGCATTAGCGCTTATACAGACCTTATACAACTAATTTAACGACGCGTTTGACTCGGTTTGTAGACACCTGTCTACTGAGCCGGCGGTCACGGGTTCGAATCCCGGCCGGGGCAAATATTTGTGCTTGGGTCATGGTTGTTCTATGTACCTATTTAAGTATATATTTATCTATATATATATATATATATATACAGACGTATATCGTCGTCTAGTACCCATAACACAAGGCTTTTTGAGCTTAATTTGGGACTAGATTATAGATGCGAAGCTGGTTGCTAACATTTCTAGCCCAGCGGCTAGAAACGGCTTATTTGGCTTATTATCATTTCTAGCGATAACAAGCGGCTGGAAACGGCTGCTTACATTTCATTGACATATTCACATGATTCAGTGTTTGGTTTTGTTATTTTTCTTTTCATTTATTTACTATAGGATCTATTTAACATAAATAGACATAAACAATAAATAAATAAATAAATAATTTATTTGTGAGAGATGAATTGGAAATAGGTATTTATCAGTTACCTAGTAATAGTAAGCATTTAGTTGTATTTCTATAATGCACCAACGCAACGAGCCTCGCGCACTCATCCCCGCATGCCCCGCGCACCCCTCAGCCCCCCACACGCATATATCCTGCCGCGCGAAATTCCCGCGTTTGGTTTACAATGATGATTAGATCCAACCTACCCTACCTTTATTCTTATAATTTTCATACACCGCCACCTGAACACAAACGTTATTTCATAGTTTACTTTTCGTATCTGAATTTAGTAAATTAGTAGGTACAAATGGTGTCTTCGGGGTCTATTTTTTTAAAAAAGAACATAATAAGTGCTACTGTATAACAAAAATAAGAGTTAAACAAAAAAAAATGTAATAAAAATCATTTCTTTATTTGATGCTCAAGTCGGGTATCTACCCGGTATCAAGCGGCTGGTTATTCGTTTCTAGCCGCTGCTTTCGGTTACTACCGGCTTACAAGCCGCTGGTTTACAACTATAGACTAGATCGATTTGTGTGAGGTGGTCAGATATTTATTTATTTTATTTAAGCTGAAGACAAGCTGTATAAGCCCTTATGCAACCTCTGTGCAACTTGGGCTAACCCTGCGTTTAAATTTGCAACAAAAAAAATAAAAGAAAACTTATCCCTACTTTTAGTTTACTTTAACCTAATTTTACGGTAAGAGGTTCAGTGTTAGTGGCTAGGGTTCCATATATTTGTTTGGACCCGAACGCGAGCAAACGTCGCTTGAGATAATGCTCGGGGTTTCCGTTTAGCTGATATGTCAGGTCGTTAGTTTGCGTCGCCTGTAGGGTTTGCAATCCGGATATCCGGATATTCAAATTATCCGGATATCCGCCATAAATATTATCCGAATAATGCAACACGATTTATTCGAATATCCGGATATTTTAAGTACTACTAAAAACTAGAATATTATTACTATCACTGTTATAAAAACATTAGGAATATTTTAAAATACAGATTTATGTTAGCCAACAGTTAGTGCCACGACGTTTTATAGAAAAAATAAAGCATAATAACTTGATATATTTTCTCTTTATACCCTTTTACGGCTAAACCGAATGAAATGGTTTGTTAGGTTGTGGTCGGGGTTGGGATTGGAACCAAGGTTTTTTTTTTACCTACTGAATAATTACTATTAATATATAGGGCACTGGTAATCACTTGACAGGCAATCAGTCGGTACTTAGCAGTTCTGGGAGATAGTGGTTATTGTTACGCACATATCATTAGTGCTCCAAAATGCGTTCAGAAACCGTAGGAAATGACCAGCATTACTATAACCAATTTTACTATGAGAACTTTCTTATCTGTGGCAGTAGGTAAAATTTGTACTGTAATGTTATAACGCTATCAATTTTTGTAAGGTTATGAGTTTAAATTTGGAACAGCTGTCAAAACTGAAGTAGGTCTCTATTCTAGTATCCATAGATATTAATATTGTTATTGATACGAAACGTCAATTCAGTATGTTTTTTTATAAAAACCGCACGACATTTGATCTCGAGTGACATGAGAATATGGATACATTCGTTTGTAGGTATATGATTTAGAAAAAAAAAACATTCGTCTTGACGGAGGTCCGAATTGCCGCCATTATTGTTGTCATTTGTTTGTTGGTTCTTTGCTGTTACGAAAGTAGAATTGAGAAAAGTTTATTGTAATTCACATTTTAGTTGAAAATATTGTTTCAATGTAAATGTAAATTACAACTATTACAATAAATAATCTGTTTATGTATTTGTTCAGATTTATTTCTTACTGCATTAGTATATGTCGTTTTTAGATATTTTACAGGTAGCACTAGTGGTGCCGGTCATTTCCTTATGGCTTCTGAACCCATCTTAGAGTACTTATGATATGTGTGTAGATAAAGTAGTGTATACAACTGTACATAATTAGGCCTTAAAACACTCGTGTGATCCTATTATGAAACTCGCTGACGCTCGTTTCATAAAACCACACTCGTGTTTTAATGCCTCTCATTATGTATCAGTTGCATAAACTACTATTATTGACTGTGTCATGCCGTGCGTAAAGTGAAATAGTGGTGTTTACCAAAAAAAGCGTGTTCATTTCGGTAGGCTTCTACAACTCGCCCGGATAACGTAAGTAAATCCAACTTTGTATTTTAGTCGAATACCATACCATAGCAAGCGGATACGTTACGTGCAACTTGAAAATTTGATAGGTACTAGTATAATTTTGTAATACTAAATTATTTACTAACAGTAGAATATGAACGAATCACATAATGAAAGTATTTTGCCCGAAAACGTTAATTACAAATTTACAATAATTATATTTTTTTGTTGCAAGCAATATAGTCAGTTTTATTAGCACATTGTATTTGTATATCCTACCGTACTGAACCTACACAAAAAACACAAAAAAATATGAAATAGGTACTTACATTTTGTAAGCTCCGTAAAAATATAAACATGTTTTTTTTTCTTTGGCAGATCAACTTCGAAAGTTGAGTTGAGAAAAAGATGATTTAAAATGGATAGTGAGGTTACCGAATAAAACTGCTATAAAACTGCTAATGAGGAATACAAACTTCGTATGGAAACATTTTTTAAAAGCCACAGATGGAAAAAGGGTGAAATTCAAAATATGTAACAAAATTTTGAAATACTCAGGATCATCATCTCCACTTCATAACCATTTAAAACTTCATTCAATAAACCTAAAGAAACGCTCAATAAATGTATCGATATCCTCATCAAACACACCAACAACCGCATCGACGTCTCAAATGGCCAGCACCAGCAGTACCAGCACACATGCAACAACGTTGTTGTTGATTAAATTATTACAAGTATCAAAGTTCCTATTGTGTGATTAGGTTTCTCATGCGTAAAATATTGACTTTTTTTAGTCACTAATCAACCAAAGATGATTCTATGTTTACTGTTAGTACTAAAACTAGATAGATGAATCGAACCTTAAGAGAATTTTAGTTTGATCTTATATATAAATCTCGTTGATTATTCAAATTATCCGAAATATCAGGATATCCGGATATTGAAAATGAACTATCCAAATTATCCGGATACTAAAACTGGGACGGATATTGCAAACCCTAGTCGCCTGTCGTGCCCTGACGTCACAGTAAACAGAATAGTGGGATAGGTAGTGGTTACGAGTATCACACTATATTAACGCGAAAGTTTGTGAGTGTTTGTGTGTATGTTTGTTACTTCTTCACGCTCAAACGGCTGGACCAATTTTGATAAAATTTGGTATGGTGGTAGCTGCTATCTTGGATTAACACATAGGCTACTTTTAACCGCGAAAAAATGTATGGTTCTTGTGGGATGAGCGGGTAACACCGCAGGGCCCAGCTAGAAGTTTTATATAATTTGCTTGGACCCGAACGCTCGCGAACGTCGCTTGAGATAATACTCGGGGTTTCCGTTTACCTGATATGTCAGGTCGTTAGTTTGCGTCGCCTGTCGTGCTTGTGACATCACAGTGGTCCATCTAAAACAGTAAAACATCAAGGAAAGTGGGACATAAACATACAGGAACATTGTAGTTTTACGGGTTCGAAAGCATCGCCAAAATTAATCATTTCCTCATTTAATTCTTAAGCTAACTACATTTTCAGTTCCTTCTTTCTATAATTTCTCTCGTGGGTTCAAATTTATCTATTTTTCGTTGTAGAAGATGCAATTTATGTACCACTTAAGGTGTAATTATGTTTTTTTTTTTAAGGAGTTAGGGCTCCGCCTTCCAAACCTATCGTCTCTGTCTCATCGTTTCCTCAGCTATCGTTTGACTTCACAGAACCATAAGATAAGTTTTCTTGTATCGGGCTTGTATCCCGCCCTGCAGTTAAGAAAATAAACAATGTACTGTGGGGTGGTGGCTCAGGGAAACACTTTGCTTGTTAATTTAGAATATATTTTGGACCGAAATACAATAATAAATATGGCTGTTTGGTGGTGACTCGTAGAGGAATGATCTAATATTTTTAATATGTCGTTCTCTTGACAGTGACGGAATCTTTATTTAAACCAAATACTTCTTTATTACCGGCCTACATCCCTACTCTTTTTCGATCTTGTCACATTGTAAATAAGGGTCAAAAAGGTAAGCGATTCAGCTTCCTTCACTGTAGGTACATTTTATAATTATCAAGCTGACTAAGAACGGTGTAAAAACAAACGTATTTTCATAAATACACATAGGTGTATTTAGGATCCTACGTATATTATTACTAAGTATAAGTATGGACCTATGGACCAATACTTATTAATATACATACCTAATAATATAGTATTATGCATTAGGCATAGTAAAATAATCTTAATTAATTAAAGATTCCTAAAACTCAAATACTTTTTATAAGTGAAATAAACTGTTGAAATTTTAACATTAATTTTTTTTTGTTAAAAGTAGCTACCTACACAAAAGCATTGTTTTATTTAAATGTGTTATAATCGCAGAAACCGAAGATAAAATGTTATACGAAGTTAACATGTACCTAGTACTGTTTGTACACATTCCACTGTGCCCCAGCTTATGTCTCCGACATTTCGCACCTTCGCCCGCGACAATGTCACTTTGGGACGTTTCTTTTATTATCTTGATAAATTTGGGAGCGTTTTTCACAAGGTTTTCGTAAATTTGGAAGACATCACGTTTCCCTCCCGGTGTAGTATTAATAAAAGTCTTTTCTCAAACATGCAATGAAATATCATCATATTCATCATAACGTGCGTTATAACAGGCTTTGAAGTTCATACAAAATTGAGGACGTAGGCGTGGAAGTATTTTTTTAAACAAGGTGCCTGTGTTCGTGAATAATGTTATTTTTGAGTGTGTTTTTTTTTATTTCATTGCATATGTTTGAGAAAAGCATTATACGTGCCTTAGCCGTGAAAAGGGCTTGCCGGCTTCGTATCACATCCATACCTGCTCACCCGGTGAGTCCTTTTTTCTGGCGTCTGCAGTAATGTAGGTACTATTCCTGTAGTTATAGGCTTTGAGACGGATCTTATAACGACGACCGACTGAGCATAATTGAGTAACATTCAAGAGACACTTGGTTTGCTATACGAGTAATAGGCTGATCTAAAATTCACGGTTTTCGCGCATTATTACAAGTAGGTACAACCATATTACATATCAACGGGTTATGTGAACTGGAAGAGGTCCCTAATAGGAATGAGTTCGCCTTTATACATAAATAAATAAATAAATAAATATCGGACAACTTCACACAAATCGATCTAGTCCCAAATTAAGCTCAAGAAGGCTTGTGTTATGGGTAAGTACTAAACGACGATATACGTACTTATATAGACAAATATATACTTAAATACACAGAACAACCATGACCCAAGCACAAATTTTCGAGTTCATCACACAAATATTTGCCCTGGCCGGGATTCGAACCCGGGACCGCCGAGGTCTCTACAAACCGAGCCAAACGCGTCGTCGAAATTATTTTGTTTGTTATGATTATGAATGTATTACAACCAGTTGTGTACAATAAAGTGTTTACATACATACTCATCATCAACCTCATCCTATCAGCCGAAAGATGTCCACTTCTCTACAAAGGCCTCCCTCAAAGTTCTCCACAACGATGAATCGTGCGCCGCTCTCATCCAGTTTCTGTCCGCGATCCTAAACAGGTATACCGGGCGATCTGATGATGATTATGATGATGAGATGTACGGGTAGAACGGAACAAGGTTCATTCCTGAAAATCTAGAATCTGATGCCTTAGAAAATGATTTATTCACAAATATGTTACTATCACCCACCATTTTCAAGTTGTTGCATTTGTAAGTTGAAAACACTCATATTTATATCAAAACTGCGTGTTACATCCCTATTTATGGGTTAATGTAATACCCACAATATGTCATCAGTCATTATGAAATGAAAACAATAAGCATACCTGGGCAATTTTTAGGGTTCCGTAGCCAAATGGCAAAAAACGGAACCCTTATAGATTCGTCATGTCTGTCTGTCTGTCTGTCTGTCTGTCCGTCTGTCCGTCCGTATGTCACAGCCATTTTTTTCCGAAACTATAAGAGCTATACTGTTGAAACTTGGTAGGTAGATGTATTCTGTGAACCGCATTAAGATTTTGATTCAAAAATAAAAAAATAATAATAAATATTGGGGGCTCCCCATACTTAGAACTGAAACTCAAAAAAATTTTTTTCATCAAACACATACGTGTGGGGTATCTATGGATAGGTCTTCAAAAATGATATCGAGGTTTCTAAAACATTTTTTTTCTAAACCGAATAGTTTGCGTGACAGACGCTTCCAAAGTGGAAAAAAGTTGGTCCCCCCCCCTCTAACTTCTAAAATAAGAAAATGAAAAATCTAAAAAAAACATATGATGTACATTACTATAAAAACTACCAACGAAAATTGTTTTGAACGAGATCTAGTAGGTAGTTTTTTTTTTAATACCAAATACCTGACTTTGCACCTAATTTATATGGGGCGCTATACATACCAGGTGCAAACTTAACTTAAACACTTAGGGATGGAAAGTGTTTGTACGGAACCCTCGGTGCGCGAGTCCGACTCGCACTTGGCCGGTTTTTTATTAATACTGTTTGCATGAGAAGTGTCCAACATGCATATATTTTTAGAAACTAGATTTAATATGTTTTTGTATAACAAAAATAAAATTGAAAATATTAAAAGGAAATTTAACAAATTAACCTCTCGGAATAAATAAAAAACTTGTTGTGATTTTTACCTTTTCGGCCATACACCCATATTTTTATATGGAACTATACAAACATAACATCAAAAATGAATTTCTGATATTTATTTTACACGAAAACGGTACTAGACAATTCCTAGTGGACTTAAATGACCAGCAATAAGGAAAAAAAGAGGTAGGTATACTTGGTCCTATTCATCTCGCTCTCCCGCCACACAGGGTACGAATCTGACTTCCCTGCACATCTGAAAATAATCACCGCGGAACACTCTATCTGTGGTAGAAATTTCATGCTTTTAACCCGATGCGCACAATTTATGTTAGAAAACAGCGGACTAACAACTCTACTATATTAGTTGACTGCGAAATGCAACAGAGGTAAAATTAACGCAGTTATAAGTACGAGTAACTTAGGAATTCTAAAGAATTAATCTGTTCCAGAATCCGGAGATTCATGCCGTCCCTCTCATTCAATACGATTTAACACCAGAGCAAGGGGGACGGCAATCCTACACAAACATATAATTAATAGCAAATGATCCCACGTTTTTACAAGCCCGATAGCGCTTATCGGTGGGTGATTTATCCTCCGACGTGCGGGCGTTTATGCAAACGTGCCGAATCATAAGCGCACCACGAGCTTAGAATAAGTACGACTCAGCCCCGTACGGCCCGTTAGGTTAACTGGAAGAGATCCCTAATACTTCCAAACTCCCTCCTATTCTGTTTAAGAGGCCTTATTCCTTCTAAAATGCTGATTGTTAAAACATTTTTCTTTTTGATCAAATATTTTTCTTAACATATTATTGATGTTACTACGTAGAACAGAGCTATTGGGATTTATTGGTATATATTTGAAATCTAGGTAGTTACAGTTTGAATTTTTCATTGATAACTGTTGTTTCAAAAACTACTCGAAATTGACAAAATTCACGCGAAAAAATAGTTTTTCAACTTATTTTCAACTGCACGCAATGAAAGCATGAAATAGCTATGTTACTACCTAGAACTCGGGGAAAAGTATTATTCAATTAAAAGAGTTGGTTGAAATTATCAATATATTTGTCAGAATATGAAAAAAATATAGATTTTAAAAGGAATAAGGCCTCTTAAAACAGATTAAATATGCTTGCCTGACGCATTGCGGTGTTATCAATAAAAATGGCGCCTTACCTAGAATTACGCGAACGATATAGATCTCGCCCTAACTTCTAACTGAAGTCGGGGACAATATTTTCTCCCAAACTCCGAAAGTTGCATTTGAAAACTTGTCACAATAGCAAAAACTTGAGCCTCGGCTACGTAAGCACAAATTTGAACTTTTCCCGGAAACTTTGAGCTCTGTTCGAGACGGCAGTCTAGGTAAGCGTTCCGATAAGTTTCAACCCATGTGCAAAAAGTTGGGATTTGGCGATGCGTTTTAAACATACAAATCATCCTTTTTAGGAGTTTGCACTGTAGACTCGAATTCGCCATATACGGGTCAACATGCGCCTTATTGCGCACTCAAATAATTACACTAAAAATAATAGCTCAACTAGTTTAACTGCTTGAGAAATAGCCAAATTATGCTTAGTAGTAACCAAAATTATGCTAATTTTACATAACTTATTTTAGTTACTAGAAGCCCTCAGTTTGTCAGTCCTCCAATTTATGTAACTAGCAGCTCACATTTGGGCTACTGCTAACAAATCTTTTTTCTTAGTGTATGATTGTGGTGAAATAAAGTATGAAAATCTTAAAAAAAGAAGAACAGTTGGTTTAGGTTTGGCATGACAATTCACATTCTTGGTGCAATAAAGCCGCATATTCAAAATTACGACTTTTCAGGGCGATTCAAAGATTCTAAACTAGGCAGATAACTCTAACTTTGTTTTGACTGTTGTTATAAAAACATATCACTTTAGACTGCTATACTTAAAACTGTTTCCTTTTTACCTTTTCCGTAATCAGATATAAAATTACTGTATTAAATATGAAGTGTTTTTATTTTTTTATTTCATTAGTTTCACACTTGCATGCAGCGTCAAGCGTGCGGATGGTCAATTTGTTTCATGTGCAAGGTCAATTAATTTACAGATTTTGAATAATAATATAGGCAAATAACAATTACCAAGCTAAACATTCTTGCACGTAGGTAATACAGATTGATGTGCTTTAGACAAGTATAGATCGCAACACGCGAAAACCTTGCAAAACCGCACGTCATTAAGCCACCCGTAAACACTAAATATGGCGAGATTTATACGTGTCGTGTCGATTGCCCGATCGAAATACATTACCGGCGCCTGTACCGTTCCGGTACCGGCGTGAGCTGCGAAATGTTCATTTGAATCTTGGTTATTTTTAATCCGATCTCGTATAGAAATTTCAAGCATTGCCTCCATTGCTTTTCCGATGTCTTTGAGCCTTTTACAAGACGTGTGAGCGACAACGTATTAGTGCAGTACTACTGGCCAAAAAGCCCCGGATAGCAATAAGAACCGCTCATTTCTCAGCAAGATGAGTGATGGATTCCGTAATCAAACCAGTCACCGAAATGGTTCGAAAAAATGCAAGTCTGAAGTACGGTAGGTACTTATTACCATCTTCTCTCTCTCAAGAATATTCATTCTTGAGCGCATCTTGGGCAGACCCCGTGCAACGTGGACCGATGACCGGTGAAAGGTAGCTAGACCTCACTGGATGCCGCCACATGTAGGTACCTACTATAACCAAGTTACTGCAGCTCGCAACCCAGCCGTGAACACTAAATACGGCGTGATTTATACGCGTCGCGTCAATTGCTCAATCGCGATATATTAGCAGCGCCAGTACCGTTCCGGTACCGGCCAGGGTTGCGGGAATGTTCATTTTGAATCTCGGCAATTTTTAATGCCCTGCCGTTGGAAAATGCTTCCATTACGCTCTGTTTTTTTACCAGTCTGTGTTACCAGTGATGACTGACGGCGTTAGGGCTCACGACACTAAAATGTTCACGACGATAGACTTTACATATAAGAGGAATCAAAGTAGGGATATATAAAGAGGTTTTATTGGAACCAGAATATTACGATTTGATTTGTTCTGGTGTTTAGACTTAATAGGACAGATCAAATGTGATAAAATGAAAATATTGTTAGTATATACATTGTGACTCGTCGAATTGAATATGTAGGCTCAAATTTTAGCTCGCAGAAGAGCCGGAGCAACCGAAGCTTGAATAGTTGCAAAGTTAATTGATTCTACGACCGCTGGGGGCGACAAACTCCTAAATAACGACCACGCACTGGAAGACCCAGCGAGAAGTTAAGTTTTATCCACACCAGTTTTAAACAGAAAGGAGGTCACTGTAGTCAAACACGCCTCGGAGATTATTAAGTTAAATTTATTTTCGTGGAAAATTCCAGCTCTGAGCATAATACACGGGATCGTTAGCGGCTGTCGTCAGTCTAAGGCAATTCATCAAAAGTTTTATTCCCCGAACTTTGCCGTAAATAGATTATCTGAACCCACTTAGACTTGCTTTAATAGTTCACCGACTTGGGAGAGGTCGGTGATGTTTTGTTATGCGTTAAGAGCCCTTATTCTGTTTAAATAATACTTTTTTCACATTATGACAAATATTTTGATAATTTCAACCAGCTTTTTGAAGTGAATAATACTTTTCTCCGAGATCTAGGTAGTAACATAGCTATTCATGCTTTCCTTGCGTGCAGTCTAAAATAATGAAACATTCAAACTGTTGCGGCCTCTTAGCTTACTGGCTTGAACGTGTGACGTCTATGTATTTTTATTCAAGAATTATGATTTTGACACTAGAAGAAGACTAAGAAATTGTCATAAAGATTTGTTTTGTTCTGTTACATATTTTATATTAATTCCAATGATTTTGTAAAATAGTTTAATAAACAGTAATATACAAGCTTCGTTCTACTCATTTTAATACGGAGTTCAACATTTGGTGACCCCGACGTGATGATCGGCCCGGCGAGACGACGACCCGGTGTAAAGATTTCGAAGATCAGTACCAAACGGAGAGCTTAGATCAGATAAGTTACATAATTTAGATTCCAAAATTCTATACTTAAACGTTTGGGTTTGCAGGGTCGATAACTATTCGTCATGAAATTATCTTTCTTGCTTAATTATCAAACATGTTTTAAGGCAATAATGCTAACATATAATTATATATATAAATAATATTATTGATTATCAATACGTTGTATGTCCCGTATTCCGTATAAGGCATAACCAAAAGTGTTTTAAAGCGTTTGCTAACACATGTACCTATGTTTATAAATAAACAATAAGTGTTTTAAGGCCCTAAGCTAACACGTTTATATAAACTACGTACATATATTATATACCTATATACCTACACTACATATCATATAAACATACTCAGTTTCGGGCTGACTTTTTCAGAATGCGCATGCTTTCATACACGCATGGTTCGAGCGTAAGCTGGTGGTAACACGAATTGTAGTATGAGCAAGAAAATATAAAGCCGTTTGCCCGAAAATAGTGTTGCGTACCTAATCATATTGAGACGTGAGTATTGAGGATACGGGATCATAACTGTGAGTACAGCATTTTATAATTTTGTTTAAGCCTTGTACATTTTAAAAGGTTAGTGTTGTTGCTCGTACTTACAAGATGGCGGAGTTATCCGATCTCAAGCGCCAAAGAGCTACGATAAGATGTCGATTAACCAATTTTAAAAAAATTCTTATCCCGTTATTAGAAAAAAAGGAATTTACTAAGGTGTCGATGAATGAGTGCAGTCTAAGACTGTCAAAGATAGAAGAATCGTTCAATTTATTTGATGAGGTACAATCCAACATTGAATCATTGGATAACTCGCCGGCAGAATTAGGGCAGCGAGAGGATACGGAAAATGAATTCTATAGTCTGATGGCGCAGGCACAGGAGTTTATTGCCGCCTTTAAGGACACCACCCATCAAGGGGATGAGTTTCTCAGCCTAGGTAGTCGCCATCGCGGAGGCATAAAGAACATAAAACTACCGCAGCTTAGGATTCCTTCCTTTGATGGAAAGATGGATAATTGGTTGGAATTTAGAGATCTCTATCTGTCTTTAATACACGACAACGAGGATATTGACAATATTTGCAAATTTCACTACCTCAAATCATACCTTCAAGGCGACGCAAGCTTAGTGATTAGATCGGTGTCTGTGTCGGCTGAAACGTATCACATCGCTTGGAATCTCCTCTGTGAACGATTTGATAACAGGCGTTTATTGGTAAATCAACATCTTAATAGTTTGTTCAGTATAGGGCCCTTGTCGAGAGAAAGTGACAAGGGCTTACGTCAATTAATTGACAACTTATCAAAAAATTTGCAAGCTCTTAAGTCTCTCGGTGAAAACACTGAGAGCTGGGATACATTAATAATTTATATGGCTTCGTCAAAACTAGATACATCCACGGCTAGGCGATGGGAGGAGTTTCGAAGTGACATCACTTCTCCGTCTATCCAGGACTTCTATAAATTTTTTATGTAACAGAGCTGATGTTTTAGAAACTGTAGGTTCTTACAAGCTGGAAATAAATAAAACTAACAAACAGCAAGTTGTACAAAAAACGAACTCGTTTCTAGCTTCAACCTCAGACCAATCCTCAGCATCAGTGACTAACGTTGTGTCACAACAATGTTTATTCTGTAAGCAGAATCATAGTCTGATGGTGTGCCCTAGCTTTAAAGCATTATCTGTGGATGAACGTTATCTACAAGTGACTCAACGAAATCTATGCAAAAACTGTTTACGCTCTGGCCATAATACGTATCAGTGTCGCGGTTATAGATGTAGGGTCTGTAAGGGAAAGCATAATATACTATTACATAAGCAAGTGCCCAACCAGCAACCTGGCGGCGAAGAAGCAGCTGATGTTCCAAACAATATCATCCAGTATCCTCAGACATCAACCTTCCTTCAGACATTATCCTTTACCTCCAATGACCATCGTTGAGCCTGAATCAAAGATTTTGTCTAACACAGCTGTAACTATGACAGCTATAGACAGTAAGCAGGTTTTGCTTTCCACTGCACTAGTGGCGGTATCAAATAACGGAAATAAATACGTTTTACGCGCGTTATTGGATAGTGGTAGTCAGTCCTCGTTTATAACTGAAAGGGCTAAACAACGGATCGGTTGTAATTCGGTTGAGGTAAATCGCTCCGTTTCTGGAATTAATAATGCCGTATTGAAAATAAATGCGTTTTGTAACCTTGAGTTAAATTCATTATACACCTCCTTCAGGGGTTCATTAAGGTGCTATGTAGCCTACGGTTACAGACAAGCTGCCTTCCATGAAGGTTCAACAATTAAATATACCAAATAACATAACTCTAGCAGATCCGAAATATTTCGATCCAGCAGAAGTTGATTTATTACTGGGATCGGATATTTTCTGGGACCTAATGAGGTCTAATCAAGTAAAGCTGGGCAAATCTTTGCCAGTTTTGACGGAAACTGAGCTAGGGTGGATAGTGGCTGGCCCTACGGGGGGGAGGCCCAAGGACTCCAAAGAGTCACAAAATATCCGCTGTAACTTTTCTCAGGATATTAAGGACCAACTCCGTAAGTTCTGGGAACTCGAAGAGCTGCCCAATGCAAAGGTTAAGGACTCCATGGAAGATAACTACTGTGAACAGTTATTCAATGAGACTACATACCGTAACAGTGATGGAAGATATGTTGTTAGGATTCCCTTTCGAGAATCGCCCGATGCCCTAGGTGATTCATATCAAATGGCTGAAAAAAGATTAATGAGTGTTGAAAGGAAAATGTCTAAAAATCCCAAACTAAAAAATGGTTATTGTGATTTTATTAAAGAATATGAAGACCTTGGGCATTTGACTGAGGTCTCGGAAGCTGAAATAGGAAGTCAGTTTTTACCACATCACGCAGTTCTGAGGGAACAAAGTGAAACTACTAAACTTAGAGTTGTTTTTGACGCCTCCGCTAAGACAACATCTGGAAAGTCGCTGAACGATATACAGCACGTCGGACCTGTAGTACAGGACGATTTGATGTCTATATTATTGAGATTTAGGCAACATAAATATATAGTTACCGCGGATATAGAAAAAATGTATAGACAGATTTTAGTAGAGCCTAGCCAATGCAAATATCAGCAGATTCTTTGGAGAGACCAAGAGTTTAAAAACTTACGGATACTGCAATTGAAGACGATAACTTACGGTACAGCTTCGGCCCCTTTTTTGAGTACACGATGTTTGCTGCAATTAGCAAAGGATTGCGACAATCCAACTATCGCTCAAATAATACAACATGATTTCTATATGGACGATCTTCTGACTGGTGCACAAACGAAAACTGAATTAGCTAATATATGTCAATCAGTCACAGATATATTGAATGGAGCTTGTTTACCTCTTCGTAAGTTTCACACGAATGCTCCCGCAGTCGTCAAGAACAGCCTAAGTAACATGATTCCTAAAGATTTAGATGTGACTGGTCAATCGAGTGTCTTAGGGCTAAAATGGCAACCAGCACCTGATTGTTTACAGTTTTCGGTGGAAATCGATACTAACTCGCCAGTAACAAAGCGTTCCATCTTATCAAACTCTGCAAAGATATTTGATCCGCTCGGTATATTAAGTGCTGTCACTATTACACCAAAGATTATTCTTCAACGATTGTGGCTAACAAAACTGGATTGGGACGATCCAATACCAACGGAGTTACATAAACAATGGCTTGATTTTGTGGACAAGCTGAAATATTTAACGAATATAAATATTGCCAGATATGTATTATGTAGTGAACCTACAAATATTACGTTACACTCCTTCTCAGATGCTTCTCAAGCTGCATACGCAGCATGTATTTACTTAGTGTCCACTGATAGTAAGGGCAACAGACACACGGCATTACTGTGTGCCAAGGCAAAGGTTGCACCATTAAAACCCGTTTCAATTCCACGATTGGAACTATTAGGTGCTCTATTATCGGTTCGCTTGACGGTTAAGGTTCTAAAATCGCTTCGCTGTAATATAGATAGTATTTTTCATTGGACAGATTCAGCCGTCGTTCTGAGTTGGCTCGAAGCAGAACCGCGAACCTTAAAAACATTTGTTTCGAACCGTGTAGGGGAAATTCAGGAATTGTCTCCTAGAGGTTTCTGGAGACATGTCCCAGGAGAAATTAACCCTGCTGATTTAGCGTCTAGAGGGGTTGATCCTCCATATCTATGCAATGCTGAAATATGGTGGCAGGGTCCCTCATTTTTGAGCGAGAGTATGTCAAGTTGGCCACAACTGAATCGGTCTATTAGCGATACTAGTGGTGTTGCTGAAACGAAAACGTTCACTCAAGTTGATACATCTTCAGTCACGAACACTTTCTGTGGTATTATAGATTTCGATAAGTACTCAAAGTTGACGATATTGCAAAGAACTTTTGCATATATAAAGAGGTTCATATTTAATTTACGTAATCCAACTTCAAGGCGTTGTGGTTTTCTGACTACAGATGAATTAAGTTCATCATTAAACTATTTAATTAAACAATCACAATTTGAGTCATTCAGTGATGATGTCAGCATAATTCAAAGAGGTAAATCGTTACCTTTAAAATCAAGGATACTTAAACTTACACCTTTTATAGATGAGGATGGGCTGTTGCGTGTCGGTGGGCGTATCCAAAATTCATCTGTTAACTATACACAGAAGCATCCATTATTGCTAGATTCTAAACATACGTTTACTAAGCTTCTTTTTCGCCGTGAACATTTCAAGACATTACACGGGCCTCCTCAACTAATATTAAATAATTTACGTAATCAATTCTGGCCTTTAAGTGGTAGAATACTAGCTAGGAGCACTTAACAAATGTAAAACTTGTTGGATCATGAAAGCTAAGGCGGTTAATCCTATAATGGGAAATTTACCTGAACCTAGAGTGACACCTAGCCCGCCGTTTAGTGTTTGTGGCGTAGATTTTGGGGGTCCTTTTTTAATTACGGATCGAAAAGGGCGCGGTTGTAAGATAACGAAATGTTACTTGGCTCTTTTTGTTTGTTTCTCGACAAGGGCTTTACACTTAGAACTGGTCAGTGGACTTTCAACTGATGCTTTTATTTTATCTCTCCGGCGATTCATATCACGCCGTGGGTATCCATCTGAGATCTATTGCGACAATGGCACAAACTTTGTAGGTGCGAGCAACGAGCTAGCTAACTTCCTAAATTCAAGTAATGATCCTATAGCTTCATTTGCGGCTAATGAGGGCATAAAATTCGTGTTTTCGCCAGCTTATTCTCCACATTTTGGAGGAATTTGGGAAGCTGGAGTTAAATCTGCAAAGTTTCATTTAGCTAGGGTACTAGGGAACACACATATGACTTTCGAAGAGTTATCGACTCTGCTTACCCAAATTGAAGCAATTTTGAATTCTCGGCCTCTTACACCCTTAACTTCTGATCCTAATGATCTCGAAGTACTAACACCGGGTCATTTTTTAATCGGTCGACCATTGATCTCTATACCATCTCCCGAGCTACTGGATGTGAACACTAATCGCCTGAACCGATATCAGCATATTGAACAAATGCGACAGCAATTTTGGGCACGCTGGCAAAAGGAGTTTCTGGCTGAATTGCAGCAGCGAACCAAATGGCAAATTAATAAGGAAGGACTTCGAATCAATGATATGGTTGTCATAAAAGAGCCAAATGTACCTCCGATGAAATGGCGCATGGGTCGCATACATAAACTATATCCTGGACGTGATGGGGTCTCCAGAGTAGCGGACGTCGCGACAACACGAGGCTTACTGCGACGAGCTGTTCATGGACTCTGTGCTTTGCCTGAACCACGGACCTTTTGACTCTCGAGGAGAATGTACTTCCTCGAGGGCGGGGAGATTGTTGCGGCCTCTTAGCTTACTGGCTTGAACGTGTGACGTCTATGTATTTTTATTCAAGAATTATGATTTTGACACTAGAAGAAGACTAAGAAATTGTCATAAAGATTTGTTTTGTTCAGTTACATATTTTATATTAATTCCAATGAATTTGTAAAATAGTTTAATAAACAGTAATATACAAGCTTCGTTCTACTCATTTTAATACGGAGTTCAACACAAACTGTAGGTTTAAAATATATGTATTACCAATAAATCCCAATAGCCCTGTCCTAGGTAGTAACATCAATAATATGTTAAGAAACATGTTTGATCATCTCTGCGTCTTAACAGTTATGAACAAGTCACTTTACCCGCCACCAAAGGGAAATGTAGCCGGGATAGTTGCAGCCCCAAAGTTCTCCATAACTATCGGTCTTGCGCCGCCCTCATCCAATTTCTCCCCACGGTCCTAACTAGGTCGTCGGTCCACCTTGTTAGGGGCCTTCCCACGCTGCGTCTTCCGGTCCGCGGTCGCCACTTAAGAACCATTCTGCCCCAACGGCCATTGGTTTAGCGAGCAATGTGCCCCGCCCACTGCCACTTAAGTTTGGCGACCGTCTGAATAAAATAAGCGAGAATGCGTTGGTGACATTTTATTCACTAATTACATATGAAATATTATATATCCCATTAGAACAACATTATCTACAAATCCCGTTATTTTGACACTAGTGCATGAATAATTCTGGATTTGAAGCCAAAACGGGTATACGGCTGCTTTATGAAGGATTACCGTGCCATGTCCGGTTCTACCCCCGGGCACTAATTAATTTGCCAGCCACAACAGATTACATCTATCGCTTAATTAGCCATTACTATGGTGATTTAAAGATTAGAATTTCAGATTTTGAAACTAAACTCACTGTTAAAATTAGGTCACAAAATGCCGTGTCAGCATCAGTTTTTATAATAATATCCGCCGAAAGACGTTCAATTCCAATGCTGAACAAGGGCCTCCCCCAAAGTTCTCCACGACGACTGATCGTGTGCCGCCCTTTTCCAGCGGCCATGTTATGCTTATGTGTAAAGGGCAATATTTATAATAATGTATAATAGCTGCATCAATGCATGCTGCATTCTTGAGCTTAAATTGGAGTCCCAATTTACGCTTAATTTGTGTGAGGTTGTCTGATATGAATTATATTAATATTTGTAGAACAAGAAGTAATACAATCTATCTATAGGTATATTACGTACGCTTACAATAAAATCAAACCAATAAGTACATCTTACCACAAACTTTACAATATACTTACCCTAACCTTAATCGAAACCTAATACTTTTAGGCGTACTTACGGCTAGCACCGCGTAACGTATGGACCGGCCCAATCATCCTGCGGTCTCCGAGGAATACCTAAAACTCTTTAAAATAAGTGGATACGAACAAGAACAGCGAAAATGGCGGACAGCGTTATAAGCATTTCAAAATACAGAATTAAAACTTGAAACATAAAAAAAACATAGGTACACCTTATACACACTTTACAACTTGTTATTCACTTAGCCTTGTCCAGAACCAATAATTTTAAGCGTAGGTACTTACGTTCACCACATAACGTATGGCCCGGCCAAATAATCCCGCGGCCCCAGAGGAACACAAGTCAATTCAACTACTGAAGTCAACTGCCAACCTGTGCATCAATAAAGTCATAGTTAGACCCATTTTGGTAGTTTACCACCACATAACAAATGGTCCAGCCCAATTATCCCGCGGAACAACACAGCTCAATTATCGCGAAGCTTCTTTCCCCTTCGAGACACTAAACGTAACATCACGTTCGAAACGTTGAGGTAATTAAATAAACACTTTTTGGTTAAATCCCGTTTTATTGTAATAATGTCGCAAAGCTGTCCAAATGTGAACTAACATTATCATATTTACAAATTGTTTATCAATTGTTATTGTCCTTGATGTCTGAGGAGTGCAATAATAGTAGATTGTACAACAAGTGCATAAAACGCACCATTTTTCACGTGACGTTTATCCATCCGAGCGAGCTTGCGAGCGAGGATGAATATAAAGTCGTGTAAAATGCGTTTTATGGACGAGTTGCACACTCTACTTTTCACTTCGATTGCGAGGAAATGAAACTGCATCATGTAAATACTATACTTAAAAACAAAAATTAAGATTTAAAGTTCCATTAGAGCAATGAGAAATAAATTTAAAAAGTAATAAATGATAGTAAATTAAAATTACATTTTTTTTTCAAGAAGTTTTATTGTGTACTTTGGCTGTTGGTATCTTTGCCTTGGTCTTAGAATACTATAACGAAACGAAACAAAATAAAGAGTTTACTCTATGAAGTTTTAAGTTTTTTTTTATTTGTTTACTAAGCGACTTTTATCATTGTTATTATTATGCCAGCTAAAACTGGTTCCAGACCTTCCGATCCGATCCTAATTATTGGATGAAATCGGATAATGTTTAGTGTAGTGTAATACCTAGATCCTAACAATTTCACTACTCCTTATCCGATTTCATCCGATAATAAGGATCGGAAGGTCTGGAACGGGTTTAAGTTTTAAGTTGTTCGTGTGGCTGTTGGACCGGTCGCCTTGGTCTTCGATGACGATTTTACTTTATGCTCTAGAGCATAAAAAGCTATTTTATGTCGCCTGCGCACAGCATAAAGTCGAACTTTTAGAGCATGAGAAGTGAAAAGAGTATTTTCATCTCTCCTGTTCGGAAAGTTTAATTTTCATGAGTAGATAGCCGGGTAGAAAATAGCTTTTCCATCACTAGGGTGGAAAGTATTTTTTTTTAATTGACTCGGTCAAAGATAATTGTGTTAAGTCATCTTATTAAATTAAATTCACAGGTTTTCATATTTATCTAACCTCAGCTATACACTAAAACGACGTGTTTATTACGATCTACGAGAAAAGGTTGATATTAAAATCATTTTACAGTTGATATATTTTCTTCCCCAATTACAGAAGCTCAACATTTAAAATCATTCCTATATTTTGCTGCCCGCCATAATGCCATGATAGCATGACACTCATTTTTTCACACTTCGGCATGGCCATCTAGATGCACGTCGTGACCAACTCGATTAGGTACAATCTAGTCGGCCGTTGTAAGTGGCGTTATAAAAAAGGCCTCCAAAGGTTAGATATAGGCAAGCTAAGTGTATTATAACTAATTATTAAATATAAATGTATATTATATTTATAATAAATACATATAATTCTGTCCCACATTTATTGATAAACCATTTGATACTTTTCTTTACTTTTTTAATGTTGGTGGTACGTATATTTTAACTTTTTTATATCTATTAAAAAATAATAATAAAGAAAGTGCAATAGAAAAAGCGGGAACACGAGATTAAATATAAATACCGTGTCTTTTATTGGTCATTTAACTCACTCATGAAATGTGCGTATTATTTTATTTTTCTCGCAGTCGAAATTAAAAGTAGAGTGTTTTAACTCAGGTGAAATTACCCATTTCACCCTCGAACTATTGGCGCTCTCACTTGGTTCGAGCGCCAGAAATAATTTGAGTGCAATGGGTCACTTTCTACCCTTGGTTAATAATCTACTATTGTATTTGTATTTTATCAACCTATGCATCAGTACAGCTAATACAGCTACAGACATAGTTTGATCTATTTCATCATCATTACCTACTTGAAATATACAACTTACCACAAACTTTACAAATTGTTATTCACCCTCCCTAACCTTGTCCAAAACCAATACTTTTAGGTGTACTTACGTTCACCACATAACGTATGGTCCGGCCCAATCATCCCGCAGTCCCGAAGGAACACAATTCAATTCGGCGCGCGCAAGAATGCCAACTAGGCCTATGGAATTATTTATTTGAAATGGACGGAGCAGATAAGTGAAAATGAGACGTGTGAAAATTGGCAGCAATTTTCTCGGAAATGCTCCGAATTTTCGCGGATAGATACAGTTTTAGTGAATTGTAGACATACGTCAAATTATGGATACGGATGTCAATTGCTCGATTTCGTCACACTTAGGTTTGAAATGTAAAATACAATTAATTTTATCTTTTTCTTTTAAAACAAATATATTTATAATGTTTACTACTATGCGAATGACCCCTTTAGTGGAGAATGGCTTGCAAGTCTTATTATGGAAATAACTCCATATAGTTTGTAATCCGTAACTATGAATGTACGAAAACTCTCAAAGTTCAAAAAATCAACGTTAATAACGAGTAACAGAAATCTCTAATCAGTATGGATGCAGTGTAATTTAGATTTTCGGAGTTTATGTTGAGCTCCGATCAAAGTGATAAGTGGTATAAACATGGTATATTAGGTTAAATATATTTATATACTGATCCATTTTACAGGGGAGCCCTTAGACTCTTATAAATGTATTTCGTCGAATATTTGATTTCGCCGAAATATCATTTCGCAGAATTATATTCCTCGGTAAAATAAAATAATGTATGACTTATTCATAATTTTTAGGGTTCCTTACCTAAAGGGTAAAATCGAGACCCTATTACTGAGACTTCGCTGTCCGTCCGTCCGTCCGTCCGTCTGTCCCCAGGCTGTATCTCAAGAACGTTGATAGCTAGACAGTTGAAATTTTCACAGATGATGTATTTCTATTGCCGCTATAACAACAAATGCTAAAAATAAAATAAAATAAATATTTAAGGGGGGCTCTCATACAACAAACTTGTTATAGATTATGGTAAGGAACCCTTCGTGCGCGAGTCGGACTCGCACTAGCTCAATTTTTCCAAATATCATCCTATTGATTAGGATAGGTTTGTTTAATAACAATCTCAAAAAGTTTACGGTTGCAGAGAAAAATGCTTTCTACGAAATGCGCACAATTATGGTTAGAAGCTACTTGAAGGAAATAGTTTTAAAAATAAACTCACCGCTTGGCTTCTAGAGCAATGCTTTTATAGTGTGAATAGCTATTTAAACCGTACCTGACTTTTAAAATTTAATTCTATTGTTATTTTGGCGTATTTATTATTATTTCCTTTATTAATTTGAATTATTATTATTATTTTCTGACATTATATTTATTTTAATTTAATTTAATTTTACTTTTTGTTATAATTATTATTTTATTTAATTTCAATTGATGGAGCGCGCTCAAATGTTTGCACGCCTGCTTGCAGGCAGAATACATGGCGGAGGAACGTTTATATACGTACTTAATATAAGATCTGTTATGTGAAAACTGTATTCATGCAAATAAACAATTTTGAATTTGAATTTGAAAACAGCGGACTAACAACTCTACTATTACGTTTCGTTCAAAACAGAAATTCATATACATGAATAACATTTTTTACCGCCTTTCGCCTTCGTATTTCGAAAATTGAGATGAGATATGTCACTTTTAGGCTCATCGCATTTAAATGAAAATTCAATTGCGATATAACTGTTATTTAATAGAGATTTGACGTTTGGCGATCACTCAAACGTCATTCTCGAATTAGGTCCCTGTTTTAAGGATTGTCAAAATCTAGCTTTAGTGAGAACTCGGATTACCTACAGTTGTGGAGTTTAACAATCAAACAAAGCATATACTTACCTATTGAAGAACTAATTACTCGTACAGTGTTGGAAACATTATTTAAATAAAAAATTGCTTTTAGAGTCAACATTTATTTCTATAATTACAATAATTTACATTAAACGCTATAATTTTATATTAAATATTCTTTGAATATAATTTAAATATCAATATGGGGTCCATCCGAATTCGTCTGACTTAATGTTAATAACGAATATCTTAATTTTAGAGTAGAAAAACTATTTCCTTACCGATTAAGTACATTTCGTTGGAGATGGTTGCTGGGGTGGTAAAGGAACACCATACAAAGGGGTGAATACGGACGAAACCAATATTTACACAAATATTTCAAAAGAGTGGTCTCAGTGACACAACACAATAAAGTTGTATTTTTTATTGTATGATCTTTTCAAAGTCTTGAGCTTGCTCCTGTAAGTAATGTTATGTAATTATAATATATATATTTTTTTAATTAACTAGATACATTTTTTATTACATGAACGCCTTATTTTTGCCGCAATTCGACCCTTGATAATTTTTACTAATCTAGGAAAGAAGATAGTAATTTTACTGATATGTAATCTGTCATTTGGGTGTAGACAAAAAGATATGATACTCGATATGACTTAAATCAGAGACAATTCCAATTACGTATAAAATTTTTGGCTGACTTACATGCCAGTATCTTTGAATCCATCTAATATTTTAAGTTTATTTTTAAATTTCATTCAATTTCACAACGCTAGGTTTGTTTTTAAAGAAAGAAAGAAAGAAAGAAAATAAATTTATTCAGACAAACTAAACAGCACCAAAACCATAAATCATTAATAATAATGACTAAAGACAGATCATACAGCTCAAACATACTTAATCTAAGAAAACATATACGAACTTTTTAAAATGTACTCATGGAATAGAAAAACATGATTAATTTTTTGATATTATTATATATATTACCTTACAAATAATAAAGACCGCTCTGTTGAAATAATGACAATATAATGATATGGAAGAATTCATTATTAATTAATTACTTACGGCTTGGCACGTGATCGATAGTCAGTTTATTTGAAAAGTGTCCACAAAAATCACTAAACTGTATAATCAATTAATCACTTTAACAAAAAAATAACCGACGTCAACTGAACGAAGTTATACGACGATGGGACCAACTAAAAATTAGCTCTTTGAAACACAAAAAGAACCCAACTCGGTCAAGCCGGTTTCGAGTAATCGGGGAACATAAAAAACTGAGAACCTACTCGTCGTTTTAACGTCAGTTGAAAAAGGACGAGACCGTATGGTAAAACGGGGCTACTTAATGTGTATTAAAGCGCCGTCATTTAGCTTGATCCATAAAAACAGTCGGGTCATTCTTCATTCTACCGATTTACAAAGTCACCCCACATTGTGGTAGCTCAAATGAATTAAATAGGTTAGGTCGTCAATATTGGTGCCATAGCCAAGATGTATGGTTGGTTACCGATACCGTGCCAAAGCCCTTAAAGTACAATTATTGGCAATTTGGAATTTACAATAAACATTTCGTTATATTTACAGGATCCACTTTTCCTTTTGTTACCTCTCTGGCATCTGTAAGGGAATAAATTTAAATTATTAATGCAATAATGGCACTTGAGACGGCAGATGAATGCGTTTTCTCGCTCGTGTTGTTTCAATACGGTATTCGATGACAGCTTAACCCGTCAAGTGTCAGACCTCCCTAGAACAAAACATCGCGAAATGTCCCATACAAACAAGAAACGGCTGAATTTCCGCTAAAGATGGGAATTTTACCTACCCCGAGAATAATTATATGAGATGTGTTATATATCGTTAGAGAGCTAGATAAATTTGGAATTCGGCACAATATGTTATAATAGCCGCACTTACTTGTAGTGAGATGTAGATTTATTTATATTCCAAGATGTTCGATTTCCGTCACATCCGTCACTAATCATTCACAATGTACACTCAATTTAAAACCACATATCACATTTTACATACACTAAAATGATACTGGCTAGTTTATGCGTCAATTTTACGTAAATTCACCTCTAAACACCTAATAATTACTTCACAATAAATATTTATTTACGAGAACGTGCGCGCACGCTACAATCTTGCGCCGCCCAAATCGCAACTGTCATGGCGGATTTGCCGCGAAATTGAGCACTGTTTGAACAAAATCATAAATCTATCAAAATTCCCAAGACCTTACACCAATCTAATATATGAAATGAAATCCTGAGAAAGTGTATTATAAAACTATTATTTGTTCGTAAGGGTTTGAACAATTGAAAATCAGGAAACAAATGAATTACGACGGCCATCATTGCAAAATTATTGCGTCATTCAAACTTGAGGACTTTTTTCACTAGGAAACAATGTCGTGCGGCTAAATTTAACATTAAAAACGAAAACCTTATTTAATTGCCAGTAATTTGATATACAATACATAATATAAACACTTTCCGTTTAAAAGATTTGGACATATTTATTACACGACACGACACCTCAAATACAAGTGATTTTCGAAATGGCGGACGAATTCCGCCAATGTAGAGAAAAAAAAATATTTACACGTCACTATTGAGGATTCTGATTGGTTAAAAATCAAATTTGTGTGCTCTGATAGCTGTTGTTGGATAGTAAAATATCTATCAAGCTGCCACCATAACGAATCGATGCAGAGAAATTGATCCAATGAGCGGTTTGGGCTGTAGACTAGCGTGTGTCTACTGGACGCTACCGGCACAAAATTGCTGTAGACTAACGTTAGTCTACTGGACGCTTGACGGGTTAAATCAGCTACTCTTTATGAAATGTCTAAAACGATTTGTTAGAATGAAGTTTCTATAAAAATATTGGCGTGAGGTCATAAAAAACAGTAGTCAAAACACGTCTTCTTTTTAGTTTCTGTCCAATCAAAAATAGTAAAATGTCCAAAAGTTATTAGTAGTTAATATTTGGTAGCGTGTATTTTTGAATGTCTGTTTAGTGGTTTCAATGACATACTTAATAAATTTCCGCTATAGCCAAAATACCGTATTGTCCGAACAATTGACTCTTTGAATAAAATAAAGCAGTGACATAGCTTTACACTTGCACCAATCTCTCTCTCTCTTCCTAGCTAGTATCCCACTTGGTGGTAGGGTCAGCTTTCCTTACTTTGCTTCTCCCCTTCGCCCTGTCTTTGACATCGTCTTCGGAGACTGACACTCACTCATATCCTTTTGCACTACATCTTTCCACTTCGTTTTGCAAACTACTCTTATTATTTTTATGATCAGATTAGTTGGGACAGTAATGTTATTTGAGGCAAGTGCACCCACACAAATGACTACACAAACATTTGTGTAGTCATGTTCGGGTGTGTACGTGCGTGTCTGATGCCCTTTATACTTTACGTTACCATTCGGTTGTGAGGCGCAGGGTACACGTCGAGGCTCTACCTGATTGTGTAGCTCTTGTTGTCGCTCGACTGTGTGTGGTGTGTGTGTGTGTTTATGTAGCATGAGGTATGTTTCGTTACCATTTGGTCGTGGGGCGCGGGCGCGGGGTAAACGTCGAGGCCCTCCCTGATGGTGTAGCTCTTGTTGTCGCTGGATTCCAGCACCACGCGCGGTGGCTCGGTCTCTGTTTAACAAAAACACATGTTTGAAGGACATTTCTTAACATCACCGTACATTGTAGCCACGCGGGCTAGTTTTCTGCATATGCACTGATTTGGTTTTTGCCTTAGAATAAATACACCTAGAAAGCTTGAAAGTGAAGCCAGTTTTCGTTAGCCACGGGATAAGTTTCGTCCGTGTCTGTCACAACGTCAATGTCACAGATTCACCCTTTTGCCGTTTTCACGAATCGTGGTTTCAGTGTATTTTTGTCAATTCAAAATTTTATTATAAAACATACATATCTTAAGCTTTAAAATTAATTGGACACAAATTAAAAATATCAATTCCGCTAGCTACGAAGCTACTTCAAAAACTCACTAATCGATTTTCCCAGGAAAAAATAATTTCTTCATTATTCTTCGAAAGAAACTCCTTTTTAACTTTCTTTTATGAGTAGCACGGAATCCTTTTAACGTAAAATCATCCATTAGCCCAAGGAGTAAGTATGTTTCTAAATGTAGAAAGCAATTTTCTGAAACGTATACCCGGTAAGAGTAAACTTAAACATTCGCGTGGATTCATCGCCGCCAATATGGCCGGCTTAGCCCAAATATCGGGTACTTAGCCAACTCCCTTAACCTAACTTAGTGAAAAATATCCCAATGGAATGTGAACTTGGAAAGAGAGCCAAGTCCCGAAGAAAAGTGTTGAAGTCGTTGTTTGGCTCAAATGATACATTGATACGTGTCTTAAAATTTAAATTTCTCCGGTTTCAGCCGCGTGTTTAATTTATTTGAAAATCATGCGAGAGGATATATCACTGCTCCTTTTCACATACTATCAGTTTACGTAAGTTTGTTTGGTAACTATGGCGTCGGATACAAATGAGGTCCAAACTTAACGTAACCGGCTTATACAAATTGGTATCGTTCTCGTCTGTGTCCTCTTCCAAAACATAAACAATTCTATGAAATTTTAGTAATTGAATAGGAAGAAAATGTTCTGTGTCGGACCGTTTCGTATTTTGCGCAAATTATTATAGAATTTGTGTTATTGGCGCCCGTTTCGCTAAAACTGACGCCTAGTACACAAGTTTTATACAAACAGAATATTATGCTGTCTGCGTTGTAGCTTCTAAATGGATGATGAAATTTTCGATAAATGTTACAATGTTCGAAAAGCGGTTCCGAACTTTTCTTCACTCTGCCATGCTCCTAGGTCGACCTTGTATGAAGGATAGAAAGAGTTACTTACCTAAGATTTATATATTACGTTGGTTTGGTATCTAAGTCAAACAAGGTCACTAAGCACACAAATTTTGAAAGCTTTTAAACCAAATAAATGTAAATAATTATAGTTCACACTAATATTATAAAGGGGAAACTTTATGAGTGTGTTTGTCACTTCTTCACGCGTAAACGGCTGGACCAATTTTGATAAAATTCGGTACAAAGGTAGCTGACACCCTGAATTAGTATATAGTCTACTTTTTACCCCTAAAAAGGCAGTGTTCCCGTAGAGCGTTTGACGACGCGGTTGGCGCCGTTTGTAGTGAATCTGGCTACTGAGCCGGCGGTCCTAGGTTCGAATCGGGGCTAGGGCAAATATTTGTGCGATGAACACGAATATTTGTTCCTAATCATGAATGTTATCTATATAGTAAGTACATATTTATATATTATGTATGCCGTCGTCTAGTACCCTTAGGATGAGCGGGTGAAATCGCGGGGCGCAACTAGTCTTCACAGCACGCAGTTAGTTGCATAGTTATTAATGTATGTCCCGATTCCAATATAAACCTAATAAATAGAATGAACCACTACAGATTAGGGCAACAAGAACCAGTTTCTCAATTATGAATGGATGAATCTAATCAGTCAGCGAGACACGGTCCGAACAGTACCCTTACCATGAGTTCACGTGACCGTACTCGCTAGTGACAGCGTCAACAATAAGGTTTTAAGGGTTGAGGATGTCAGGTTTGGTCTCCAGCTTTTCAGTCGGCGGGTACGGTACCTCCGGCCCTGAGCGTCCACCTGGCCCACGGATGGGATGGATACTTGCTTATAGCTGAGGACTTAATCGTTCCCGTAAGAACCTTACCTGGTTTAGGGTTAAGGATGTCAGGTTTGGTCTCCAGTTTGTCAGCCGGCGGGTACGCGATAAGGTACCTCCGGCCCTGAGCGTCCACCTGGACCACGGATTGGGATGGACGCTTGCTGCTCGATGAGTTCTCGCTTCGTCTGTAAATGTCCGCGGCTTTTAAGAATCCTGTTTACTCGCTTCTTGAAACATCTTAGAGGAAAGCTTATTTCAGAAATGGCGAGTTTCTGTCAAAAAATAGGACGATACCAGATTTAAATTGCCAAGTATCCAAACGGGAAGTGTAATGATCATATTATACCACAGGATTCTCGTTGCACGAATGGTTTGACGTCTACACGCCTACTGTCGGCCTAGTGTTAAATCATTCATGCACCGAAAACCACGGGGTATGGTAATGATAGAAACGTCACAGTCGTATAAGCTATCCAGTATCACAAGCTCAAATTGTTTGTCAAACCGCATCAAACGAGCAACGACCGTAATTTTCAAAAATGTACCTACGGTCGTTTGTTATCTGCGCCCGACAAATACAAACTTGATCCTACATTCCCGGATAGACTATACTAATTCAAAAAGTTCTTTAGGATATTCTACATACTACACCTGGTAGAAAAAATACAGAGAGATTATCTCTCTCCTAAAGTGTCCTTCCCCAAATTTAGGATCGTCCAAACAACGGATTGCCTAGCGGCGGAGGAGGTTTGGTGAAAGCATTAATATGAAAGAAGCCCAGAATTAGGTCTGTTGGCTATATTAACGGCAATTAGCTGCTTTATGCTGATTTGAAGTATAATTTGGAATACCTGCGCACTGCTAACACGACGATGGCGCCGACGGCCGTCAGCAGAGCGGCCAGCGCCGCCAGAGCGGCCGCGGCGGGGAACCGCGTTGTGAGTCGCGGCGTGCTCTCTTCTGAAACCAAAGGTTGTACTTAAGACCGGCTTTTAATTAGTATACGTTACGCCCCGGGTACACTACACAAATACGAAAAACATAATTCCGATATTTATAATCCCGAATTTCAAAAATACCGATTTTTACATTTCCGAAATTACTAATCGTTATAATTACGATTTAAAATTCTAATGGTTATAATTACGAATTTCAAAATTCTGATTCCCTGTACACCGAAGTATAAAAAGTCCGAATCATTGTTATTCCCATCTTTCACAGGTACGAATTCCGATTGCTAAAAAACCGATATTCAAAATTCCGAATTTTAATACACCGAAAAATGAGAAATCCGACTCAATATCAATACAAAACATCAAAATATCTACCTAACCTAAGCCAAGTCGGACCTGCCTTAAGGTGAAATAGGTAATGTTGAACCGCAAGCCAAGTCGGATCTGCGCGGCTCGCTCGTCGTCGTCCCTAACCACAGACAACCCCCACTAGACGGAGCATGTAAGGCGACCCGCGCGCACCAACGATGGTACGGCAGAACATTAAAGTATCAGCATGGCGGCCACCGTTTAGTTGCGTCCATGTTTATGAGGTCTCTCTACACCACTTAACACTACAATTTACCATGTTATTTATTTAATTTCTTTTTTTGACGTACGCATGGATCATAAACAAGGACGCAAACCTAAGTCTTAATCCTTAACAAAGGTTGTAGAGTCTCCCCGACTCCCGACCCCGACCGATAGGTTTAGATAATTTTAGAAGCCTGTACGGCTTAAAACTTGTGAAACTAGGATCGGGTACCCTAAAGATAAGGTTACTCCGTTATATGTAACTATCAACCCTTTAGTAATCCAATACGATCTCGAAAGCTCAGAAGCAACGAACAGTAATAAAATTGCAGAACCATTATCCACATTATTTGCACTGTAATGCAAGATATTGTACCAACGTAAGATAGTTATTTCTGATAACTTACGAATCAAAAATGAATAACAACCAATTTCAAGCCGACTTAGGGAAAAAGTGAGTCTCAAGCGCCGTCCAGTTCATATTCAGATTTGCTTTTATAACCTACCAGGTGTCGGTCCTACCCAGGGGTAACTGGCACTACAAACAGCTTTCATATGTCATATATTTGAACTATTTATCATCAGTAGTAATTTGTCAAGGATTTGTCATTAACCAAATTTAAAACATTGTTTACCGGAATGCTCAATCCTTCGTTCTTCTTACGAAATAAATACTAATCCTATTGAAAAAAGAACTTGACTTTAATTACCGTGGATAGATTTGGTTTAATAAAGCAAAAATTGCTTGAAATTTGTGGATAATTTAGTCCTGTTTCCTCTTTGTTTACATCAGTGATATTCACTGACTTTCAACGTCGGCTACAAAAAAAAATGTCGTTGCCATAAATTAGTACCACTAAAATTCCGCAATGTGCTGTGGGCTGGGAAACACCCTGTTGGGCTTTAAGAAAGACGAATTTATCTTACCAGTTCTTTTAGCTGCATCGCGGAAGACCAGCTCCCGTAGCAGAGCTGGTTCTGAAGCCCCCTTGCTGTTCCTGGCGACCACGCCGAGGATCTCGTCTTCCGCGAGATCTTCGAGCGTTGCCCAGCTCACATTCAGCCACACCACCAAGTCTAGGATCACAAAATTTCAAGTTAAATTGGTGAATAGTAGTGATATATCGTCAATGAATGGAGACCACAAACCACAAGATGTTGCGGCATAAGATTAATAGATAACCTGGATAAAGGTAAAGATAGTTCCGAAACTGGAAGCTGAAAGACTGGAAGTACTTGGGAATTGTGAAGTCTAATGTAGTGAGTGCCTGGATGATGAAAAAAAAAACGAATGTCGTTGGACTTCCAAATCTACTCAACTTATGGTGGACATACTCGTAGATATAACGTAGCTATCAGCTCTTGACATAAAACATGCTATGGAACGGAATGCAATGAAATCTAAATAAACATTTTTCATTTTAATTTTCAACAACGTGTAGAAGTGGAATCATTTACCAGGTAATAGCCAAACCATCCTTGAATTTTATGCATACGTTTCATTCATCTCACTTTTGGGTATAGTGACTTGAAAGTCTTACTAGTGCTCTATTCTGTGGTCCAGGCACCTCACGGTAAAAATAGCTTCGCCACTTCTGAGGTCTAAGTTTCCTGGACAGTTGCGTGGTGGAGACAGCCGTGCTAGGGAAGAAGGGAACGTATATCCTACGAACATGTCAGGAAAATTAACCAAAACTGGAAGCTGTGATGTTAGCCAGTCTACTGAGTCTACTGGTGTCTCCAAGAGCCTCAACCGTGAACCATTGACTCAGTACCCTGTTGTAGCCGGCCAGGGACCTCACTGGCATAAAGGCTTCTCCGCCCCGGAAGGTCCATGATAAAAACAAATCCTGTAAGACTTACCGAAGCTAGATGCTGTGGTGTTAGCCAACACCCTGCTAGTGTACTCCAGGGCGTGTACCGATGACTGAACCCCCCATTGTAGCCGGCCAAACACCTCACTGAGAGAAAGGCTTCTCCGCTTCTGAGGGTCCATGATACGAGCATGTCCTGTAAGACTTACCGAAGCTAGATGCTGTGGTGTTAGCCAACACTCGGCTAGTGTCTCCCAAGGCGTCAAGCGTGAACCGCTGACTAAGCCCCCCATCGTAGCCGGCCAAACACTTCACTGAGAGGAAGGCTTCCCCGCTTCTGAGCACCCGGTTTGCTGTACAGTTGCGCGGCGGAGACGGTCGTGCTAAGGAAGAAAGGTTTAAGAGTTTAAGTTAAATTCACTTATTTCAATGTAAAATGTAACTGGTTTGCTAAATAAATGTATCTACTTCTTCTTCAGATCCGTTATCATTGGGGCTTATTATACTACGATGCAATACTTGGATTTTTTAACCTTGGGAGAAATTGGAGTATTCCTAAATGCATCATGTATCATGAAATTCTTAAATTATATTGAAAAACAGCTGTGTATGGAGAGGGCTGCATCGAGGGGGCTGCATGGATGGATTTTAACCAATTTTGGCGCAGGGATAGCTGGACTACCAAAGATGGAAATATACTTTATACCCCACTATGAAAAAGAAAACAAGCTTAACGCGGACGTAGTGTGTTGTACTACTTTTTCATAAAAATTACATTTACAATAAGAATAATGGCATGCGCGGTATGATTACTAGGTATAATACGGTGAATAGAGACTAAAGTACTATGTGTGACCTTACAAACGGTCCGGTAGTTTTGAATTTTTGATATGTTGTCTAGGATGGTTAGTCAGTGTTTAAAATGCAAAATGCACAATTCCCCCCCCTCCGCGCCCGCCGCCATATTGAAAACACCGGCACTTTCTTCATATTTTTGCTCATATCTTCCTCTAGGAGCATTTTAGCTAGAAGAAAGCTTCGACAATGTTATAGAGAGTTAAATTTACTACATTCTCCGTTTTATATTTTTTTTCTAGGACAGATAGTTACGGAGATATCCACATTTAAAAAAACGTAAAAAATCGCATTTTGCTACTGAAACACAAACTTTTGGATTATATCTTCGTTTAGGAGCATTTTAGCTACAACAAAGCTTGGGCAATGTTGTAGAGAACTAAATTTACTACAATTTTCACTTCAAATTTTGTTTCAAGGACGGTTAGTTACGGAGATATGCACTTTTAAGAAACAGGAAAAGTCGAATTTTCCGAAAATTTCTCAAAATTCTTGGTTTAGAACGCTGTCATTCAGTGACGGACTAGTCTAGGACAAATTAAAACATGTAGGAAATATAATTGCTTATAAAACTCATGTCCATTTTTACATACATTTTCGGAAAATGTGACTTTATTTTTGACATATCTCCATAATTATCTGTCCTAGAAACAAAATTTGAAATGTAAATTATAGTAAATTTAATTTTCTACAAAATTGCCCAAGCACTGTTCTAGCTAAAATGCTCCTAAACGAAGATATAATCCAGAAGTTTGTTTTTGAGTTGGAAATTGCAATTTCTTAAGTTTATTTAAATGTGCATATCTCCGTAACTATCTGTCCTAGAAACAAAATATAAAATGTATAATCTAGTAAATTTAACTCTCTATAACATTTTCCAAGCTTTCTTCTAGCTAAAATGCTCCTAAAGGAAGATATGAGCAAAAATATGAAGAAAGTGCCGGTTTTTTCAATATGGCGGCGGGCGCGGAGGGGGGGGGGAATTGTGCATTTTGCATTTTAAACACTGACTAACCATCCTAGACAACATATCAAAAATTCATAACTACCGGACCGTTTGTAAGGTCAAAATCCTTTATTCACTTAATTAGTATATGTGTCCCGAAAAATGAAAAACGTTCAACAAAATGGTTGCAAGAATTTTATCCATCCGCCCGGAAATGCAGGCCGCCATTAATTTCCAGTTAGCGATACCGAAATTTAATTCGACGAATTTATTAAAACTACGCTCCGATCGGTCATGCCCCAAAACGCGAAACCGGCCAGCGAAAAAATCGGACAAGTGCGAATTTGGGTGTTCAATCATGGATCAGGAAGTGAATTAACAAAATTAGAAAATTATATCTTTAATACGTATTAAATAACTAAGGTACCGGCAGAGCCACGGCATCAATGAAACTGGCTAAGACGGTGTTGCGCCTAAGAACCATAATTACTAGATAATTAAAAGTTATTGAACCGGGTCTATCGCGATATTTTGATTCACCCTCATTTTGCCTGACGTTTCGACACGGTTTCACGTGCCGTGGTCTCAGACGTACTGATGAAACAGCGAGTTGTTACTGGAGATGTTTGCCAACTGTATTACTATTCGCCGAAATGTGTAATAAAACGGATGGTTATTAGGAAGATAAAAGTTCGACTACCACCCATTTATTAATATTTTATTATCGCCGGCACGACACACAACACTCGCAATGTCCACGCACAGATCGCACAGATCCGAAGATATATCCGTAATTACTAGGTTTGGGACTTTTCGGTTTATATCGTGTTTTAGAATCCATGAAGTGTTCATATATATTTAAATATTTTCTTTGAAGTCAAAGACGAAGTATATACCTATTAGTTATATTACCTACACATTTAACATTATAACGGCAAATAAATGTCAACCTTGAAATGTTTAAAGTTACCAGAGCACAAAGATTTCCATTGTCAAATTCCATTATTATTTATTTTCATTTTGTTTCATAAGTAGCCGATGCCAGAAACTTTCATGCCCCATAATGTGTCATACGAGGGCAGTCCCAGAAGTACCCGACCTGACACACTTAAAGAGGTTTTTATTTTGAATAAATACTCTTTTTAAAAAGAACGCATTTTATAAAGTTTAAATTTGAAATTCGAACACGTAGCGTCGTTTGTCTTTTGTTTAGTAGCCATCAATAGTGGACGCTGTGAACAAATTTTCAGACATGGAGAAAATTGGCCATCCTTATGTGATACAATACTTTCATTTGAAAGGTTTTAGTCCAAGTAGCATTAAGGCGGAGCTAGATTCTACATTGGGGGAGTCTGCTCCATCGGTTACAACAGTAAAATATTGGGTGGCAGAGTTTAAACGTCGCTCTAGTTGCGAAGATGAACATCGATGTGGACGACCAAATGAAGTGACTACGACAGAAACAGTTCAAAAATCCACAAAATGGTTTTAGATGACCGTCGATTGAAATTACGCAAGCTAGCAGACATGGCAGGGATTTCAAAAAGTGCTGTACATCGCATATCAACTGAAAATTTGGGTATGAAAAAGATTTGCGCAAGGTGGGTGCCGCGATTGCTCACAGATGAACAAAAACGACGTCGCGAAGATATTTCAACCTAGTGTCTGGCAAAATTTCATAACAATAAAGCGGAGTTTTTGCGGCGTTTTATCACTATGGATGAAACGTGGGTGCATTATTTCACACCAGAGACGAAAGAACAGTCGAAGCAATGGACTCGAAGAGGAGAACCGGCCCCCAAAGAAGGCAAAAACCGTTCCATCAGCAGGAAAGGCCTCCGTTTTTTGGGATTGCCGTGGGATAATCTTCATAGATTATCTTCAGAAAGGAAAGACTAAGTATTATGCTAACCTTTTGCATCAATTGAGTGAAAAAATCTGTCAAAAACGACCGCATCTAGAGTCTGGCCATCGAAACGTGATATTGACCTTGAAACAGAATTCTTTATATGGCAATACTCAACACTTGTCAAACCCTAGTACGTTGGCTGTCAAGTCGTGTCAATTTTCGGAATAACAAACAGTTATCTTGCGTTATTATGTCGAAACCTATAAAAAGTTCAGCTAGGAAGTTAATGTATACAATGTTGTGTAAATTTAAAGCAAAACAAGAAGAGCGAGCCTCTGCTTTCCGCGAGATAGAACGATATTTCGATGAAATAATGGCTGCCACAGGTTAGTGCACTGTAATGATTTTGATATTTTTGTTGAATAGTTTGTGTACCTACTCCTTATTTCAAGATAATTATATTTCGTTGGACTAAACATATTATTCGTTTAATTATGCTTTTGTTGTTGATTTCAGTTTGAAATAGTAGTTTCTCCTACATTTTAGAGGTTATGTTCGGATTGTTATCGGGAAGGTATTTATTGCATGTTTTTTATTTCAGAGAGGATGAGAGATAAACTTGATGACAGCAGCTTAAATGAGTTGAATGATATTACTAAGGCTGTGAAGAGTTTGCAACAACTGGAGGAAAATTGTCAACTCAAAACAGAAATTCAATTTGTGCAAGAAATTTCTGCAATGACAGGTATGATATTTTAACTGTAAATTAACAATTAAAAGTGTGTTAAAATCCAAATTTACATTATATAGCTATAAATAAGCAAGGAAGTCACATTTAGTTGCCCAAATCAATTTATTAACCACACCACCTGCTATTGGTCCCGGGGTCGCGGGTTAGGAATGTAACACTTTACCTCATAGGGATGATTAGTTAGATCACTCATAATATAATAAGTAATAGATTACATAGTGATAGATGCTTCCAATAACCAGAAGCTATACTGTTATTTAAACAATATAATGTATTTATTTTTTCTAATTTTCAGATGTTGGTACTGCGACTATCAAAAGAATAAAAAAAGAAGGACAGTCAAATGCAGGTGTTTGGAATACTCCCGGGAAAAAGCGTCCACATAAACCGACAGTTGCCAATTTGGATAGTTTTGACATTAACGCGGTCAGGCAGAAGATCAATCAATTCTACACAGTTAAGAAACAGGTGCCTACTTTAGGTACCTTGTTGACAGATTTAAGAGAGAGCATTAGATTTACCGGATGTCGTGAAACGTTGCGCAAAATTTTAATATCCAATGGCTTTGAGTTCAAAAAAAATATAAACGAGCGTAGTATAATCATGGAGAGATATGACATTGCAGCATGGAGGCACAGATTTTTGGGAGCCATGAGTAAATACCGCCAGCAAGAAAAGCCGTTAATTTATATGGATGAAACATATATTCATCAAAATTATAGGCCAAAAAAATCGTGGCAAGGTCCTTCAACTAGCGGTGTGGTTGAAAAAATCTCCCCAGGGAAACGGTTCATTATTGTACATGCCGGGTCCGAAAAAGGATTTGTACCGAATGCCCTCTTGGTTTATAGCACAAAATCATTGTCAGCTGATTATCATCATGACATGAACCGACAGAACTTTATAAAATGGCTGCAAGAGAAGTTAATCCCTAATTTAAGGGAACCAAGCGTAATAATAATGGATAACGCAAGTTATCATTCAACTCAGGTTAATAAACCACCCACGATGCATCAGAGAAAGGCAGACATTCAAGATTGGCTAACTACCAATGGAATCGCTTATGAAACCTACATTTCAAAGGAAGAGCTGATGTGTCTGGTGGACAGATACAAGCCCGACCCAAAATATGAGGTTGACGAGATTTTGAAAGAAAATGGTCATGAAGTTCTACGGTTGCCCCCATACCATTGCGACCTTAACGCCATTGAACAAATATGGAGTTTAGCTAAAAGGGAAGTTGGCAGCAAAAATATGGGTCTAACTGTAAAAGAAGTAGAAAAAGCGATTTCAACGGAATTTGGGACTGTAACTCCAGAGGACTGGAAAAAATGCACTGATCATGTACTGCATGTGGAACAAGAATATATAGAACGAGATGGGATCGTCGCAACATTAGAACCATTCATTATAAATGTAACCAGTGACAGGGACTCGAGTAGTGAGTCTGAGGAGCCAATTGAATTTTTGGAATCTGATTTTGAGTATGATAGTTAGTTATAGGAGAATAGTTCTAGATTAGTTCAGAGAATGATTATAATGATTCTATGATAGTTGAAAGAATGTTATTTTATTCAATAAAATGGTTATTAATCATTAAATCAGTATGCTGTTTAACTTTAATAAAGAATTCCTGTGGTGTAACAATAGTAGTTTATGCAACAGTTGTATAAGAGGGGTCAAATAATGCGAGTGGCATTGGCAACAATGTGAGCGTTAGCAATCATCCTTAGGGAAGATGCCGCGAGCATGATTTTTACCTACTTATACAACATTGCATACAATATTTGTTCTACGACTCGGTATTTTGAAATAAATAAAATATAAATGCATGTTCCCGCTCGGAACCATGAAAAATGAATGAAATCTAGTATATACTTTTTTTTTAATTGACGGCCATCTGCCAGTAAAACTTGAAGTTATACGTAAAGGTATCCATTCACTATACATCCTGCAGTAAAGATTAAACCGGATATCAGGAAGTGGTTCTAGTACAAACACTAATGTATTACGGCAAATTTACATAAAATTTTGTAATAATGAATGCGAAAGTATTAAAACTGTTTAATCCTAGTTCATGCAGGGTTACCATACATATATTTTTTAAATATCGCGGGCAATTTTCAGTATCACGTTTCGATGGCCAGACTCTAGCGAAAAACAAAATTTTGTTTCACCAAAACAATGCACCAGTACACACGTGTACCAAGGCCATGACCAAAATCCGCGATTTAAAGTTCGAATTACTTCCTCATGCACCCTATTCGCCCGATTTAGTCCCTTCGGATTATTTTATGTTTCCAAATTAAAAAAAATGGCTTGGTGGTAAAAGATTTGCCAGCAATGCACAATGATGAAGTGGAGGCTGCGGTTGATGGGTATTTCGACGAGCTCGACCAATCTCACTACAAACAAGGTGTTGAAGCTATCGAACATCGCTGGGCCAAGTGCATAGAACTAAAATTAGATTATGTAGAAAAATAAAAAATAAAAATTTAGATTTTCTTTTGTTTTCTTTGTCAGGTCGGATACTTCTGGGACTACCCTCGTACAAGTACACACGACCGTTAATACGGTGAATAGAGACTAAAGTACTATGTGTGACCTTACAAACGGTCCGGTAGTTTTGAATTTTTGATATGTTGTCTAGGATGGTTAGTCAGTGCTTAAAATGCAAAATGCACAATTCCCCCCCCTCCGCGCCCGCCGCCATTTTGAAAAAACCGGCACTCTCTTCATATTTTTGCTCATATCTTCCTTTAGGAGCATTTTAGCTAGAAAAAAGCTTCGACATTATTATAGAGAGTTAAATTTACTACATTTGCCAATTTATATTTTTTGTCTAGGACAGATAGTTACGGAGATATCCACATTTAAAAAATCGTAAAAAATCGCAATTTCCTACTGAAAAACAAACTTCTGGATTGTATCTTCGTTTAGGAGCATTTTAGCTACAACAAAGCTTGGGCAATGTTGTAGAGAATTAAATTTACTATAATTTACACTTCAAATTTTGTTTCAAGGACGGTTAGTTACGGAGATATGCACATTTAAAAAACAGGAAAAGTCGAATTTTCCGAAAATTTCTCAAAATTCTTGGTTTAGAACGCTGTCATTCAGTTATGGACTAGTCTAGGACAAATTAAAACATGTAGGGAATATAATTGCTTATAAAACTCATGTCCATTTTTACATACATTTTCGGAAAACGTGACTTTATTTTTTACATATCTCCGTAATTATCTGACCTAGAAACAAAATTTGAAATGTAAATTATAGTAAATTTAATTTTCTACAAAATTGCCCAAGCACTGTTCTAGCTAAAATGCTCCTAAACGAAGGTATAATCCAGAAGTTTGTTTTTGAGTTGGAAATTGCAAATTCTTAAGTTTTTTTAAATGTGCATATCTCCGTAACTATCTGTCCTAGAAACCAAAATATACAATGAAAAATGTAGTAAATTTAACTCTCTATAATATTGTCGAAGCTTTATTTTAGCTAAAATGCTCCTAAAGGAAGATATGAGCAAAAATATGAAGAGAGTCCCGGTTTTTTCAATATGGCGGCGGGCGCGGAGGGGGGGGAATTGTGCATTTTGCATTTTAAGCACTGACTAACCATCCTAGACAACATATCAAAAATTCATAACTACCGGACCGTTTGTAAGGTCAAAATCCTTTATTCACTGAATTACGTGCACACTTTAACAGCAAGAGTATAGACTCCTCTGTTTTATTTCTAAACACTTTTATTTAGAAAACATTCGACACTGCATTAAAAGAAGCCAGCTTCCCGCCATTTCCGCCCGCTCTTCACTCAGGAACCCTAAAAAAACTACAGCTCCATTTTATCGCGGCGCGCTCGCGCGGGAATTTTTAAAAAAATGGCCGCCGCGTGAAAAGGCGCGTTCAAAAACCGAAGGGGTAAGTGCGAAGTGGCGCGATTTAAGTTTTCTCGTTACTCCTAGCATATTGGCGGGGACTCGGACGAAGTTTGCCCGTATTTTAAACGTACAAATATTCCGATTTTGATCTCGGAATGTTTTAATTAGTAATATTGATTTACAGCGTTACCTATCTGATTTCCGAACATCTATCTGATTGATGATGTTAATTTCAGTTGGTGCTAGTTTAATGTTGATCAGGCCGTGTAGCCAAATTTAGTAGCTGCTGCGTACTGAGACGGATTTCAAGTTTATTTTATGGATTTACTTTGCTGTAGGTACATTCTAAGCTAAGAAATTCGCTGCAACCTTTAACTGGATATTGATTTAGACTTACACGTGGACTGCACCGCGTATAAATGCCGTGGGATGATTTGATAAATCGAATTTCACAGGTTTTTAAGGCTTTAAGGTTTTTAACTAACCGATCAAAAGTAGCTCATTTTTTTACTGAATTGGCGGAGCCAGGCTGTCGCGGAGCTCCTATTTATGGACGATTTGAAGATATCTAACGAATTAATATTAGGAAATAGTACAATAATCCGGATGTTTTTTCAATTAGGCTAGAATTAAAAAAAAAAATACAGAATTAAGCGATAATAAACCAATAAATCGCAATAGCCCTGTTCTAAGTAGTAACATTGATAATATGTTAAGAAAAATGTAGGTATGATCATAGAAAAAAAAAACAAATACAATCAGCATTTTTGAACGGATAAGGAGCCTTAAAACTTTAAGGTAATCTTATTTTATGAAGTTCCTGATAACGCTTGAGTAGATACGCTTCGGATCACCTTGTGGTAAAACTAACTGTAGGTAACCCTAACTTTAAGACTCAGTCCCTAGGGACCAACTTCTATATTAAATGTCTGGATTGTTAACACACTTTAATCCCGAATTGCCGCTTTATATTATTGACCTTGAATTGAAACTCGAATTAAGGGGAAATTATCGGTATGACTTGGTGGAGATAATTCCCGACATTTAACGATGGTATATTTTTTTAAAGTGACACATTTCCATTTAAATTCTAACGGAGATCCGAGCGAGAGATCCGAGCGCGGCCATACGAGTGAGCGAGACACACACACTGCGCACCGCTGCCGCTGTCGAGCAAAGTCTCCGTAAGGGCTTAAGAGGATAATAATCACTGCTCATTTTCCCATACTATCCGTTTACTTTATGTTTCCATATGGCGTCGCATAGAAATAAAGTCCGCCCTACCCTTAAAGTCGCAAAATAAAAAGAAAACCCTGGTTCAAACCTCGGGGCCGTTAAAAATAGTAATAAAATCTGGTTATCTAAAAAATGCAAAAAGATGGCCAAAAAACATGTATATCTGGCTATATACATCGTGAAATTAAGGGTTACGTAAACGGGTTCTACAAATCGAGTTTGTGTTCTCATCTGTTCCTTTCTCCAAAACTTACGAAAAATAAAAAAAACGAGGAACAGAATAGGAAAGAAATGTTCTATGTCGGACTGTTTTGATTTTTTCGCAAATGAACTAGTATAGAATTTGTGTACTAGGCGTCCGTTTGCGGCGGAAATTTGGTCAAAGACAGATGCCTCCTGCACAAATTGTATGATAAAGAACGAATTTAAAGAGAGTACTTTAAAATTGTGTAACTGTAGCAACAAAAAACCAGAGAAGATTTAAACTCACGCTCCATAAAGTAACGTTACGTAGCGTTTTTGGACCTGGCAGCGTTAACGTTACAAAAACTACAAAGTAACGCAACGCGAAACAGTTTCGGTGGAAATTCGTTAAAAATCGTCAACGGTACGTGAAGAGCAAAGGATATAAATAACAGTCATTTAACTATAAATAAGACGCTGCAATTTTCGCGCCGATAGATGCACCGTGATCTCAGAGAAGAGAACTTATCGAAACTGAGTGTGTAAAAAAAAGGTGCTAGTGTGTGACCGTGTCAGTCTCTGATTGTAGTTTTTCTCTAGTTGTAGATTATGTAAAACGACAAACCTCAGCCCACTATTTAATAGCACACCACACACCGAACAAGTATTTTTTTCATCAAGCGCAGATTTTAATTAAACGCTGTTTGAGCTCCTGGCATCGGTATGATCGGTATAACAAAAGCTACAAAGTAAGGCAACGTGAATTGCTAGAAAATTCAATTAAAATTATCAGTGGCACGAAACACAAGACTAATTTCTTGTGATGACAGCACTTTAACTGTTAACAATTATAGCACCCTACACACTACACTGTTTACAAAAAACAACTCAATATTATAGCGTATTTCCTTTGTGCAAGCGCACCCTCTGCACCGTACTGCCGGCTCTCATGCAAGAATGCCAAATTATACAGCAGTCCTTGGGCTTCGAACGATTTAACGACAGTACGCGTTAAGCCACAATGTCGCTACGAATTTCAAGTAATTGTATTTAATAGTTTTTTTTTTTTTTTTTTTTAATAATAATATCGTTTATTGCATATCACATAGCTATAAAGGTAGGTACAATATAGGGCAGTTTTACATGTGATACCCTGCATAGGGCGCAGCAATATGAGAGGGCATCTACAGCTTAATACTTAGCTATTATTTTTAAGTAAGTTATACATACAATTTTTTAGGACTTCAGATTCTACACTTTATCATTAAAGAAATCGTCTATATTATAGTAGCATTTATCGATTAAATAAGCTTTTAATTTTGTACAGAACGATTTTAGTTCGGTCTCATTTTTTATAAAATTAGGTAAGTGGTTATAAATTTTTATTGTCATATAGTGCGGGCTAGATGTAACGAACTTTAATTTTGAAAAAGGTAATCGTAGTTTATTTAAATTTCGGTCATTTCTTTTGTTTTGTGTTATCTGTGAATATAAATCTATATGTTTTCTAACAAATTTACTCGACTCCAAAATGTACATGGACGTGACAGTCAATATTTTTTTTGTATTTTATGAAATGAGGTCTACACGATTCCATTTGATCTATGTTTGCCAATATCCTAACGCACTTTTTTTGTAAGATAAATATTTTTCCTATGTCTGTGCTATTACCCCATAAAATGAGTCCGTAGGACATCCTGGAGTAAGCATATGCATAATAGGCTGAAAGAGCGGAAGTTAGGTCAGTTAAACGCTTTAGGTGATTTAGAGCATATACAAAGGACGATAACTGTTTTGTAAGCTTTTGTATATGGAGTTTAAAGTTCAAGCTAGAGTCTAACTCGATTCCCAATAATGTAGCTGAGGTCACATTTTCAAGTTTAAGATTATTATAGCTATAATTTATTGGAAGAGTGGTTTTTTGATATGGCTTAAATTGTATAATTTTTGTTTATTTAATGTTGAGCTCAAGATTATGTATTTGTAACCAGTTTAGTATTTTATCTAGAATTAAATTTAGTTTAGTTTCAACTTCGTCGATTTTAACACACGGAAATAATACGGAAATGTCGTCAGCAAATAGTGTGCAATGATCATTTAGGATATCTGGGAGGTCGTTTATATACACTAGAAATAAAATACACCCTAGCACGCTTCCTTGGGGAATAGAGCCATTTACAGGGACTCTATCAGATCTGAAATGACGAACTATTCCAGTTTCAAAGTCTGTACTTTCTATTTCCGTGTATTGAGATCGAGTTTCAAAGTAAGATTTGAACCATTTTAATGGAGTGCCTCTAATTCCAGTACTATACAATTTATTTAGTAGAGTCCCATAGCACACTCTATCATAGGCTTTACTTAAATCAAGCACGAGGCCTACCGCGTATTTTTTGTTATTTATTTCGGTTAGTATTTCCTGTATATATTTATATATTGCTAAGGTAGTAGATCGGTTTTTTCTAAAACCGTTTTGACTCTCGTTAAGTATTTTAAATTTTTCGTAGAATGAGTTGAGTCGTTTTACCATTGCCGATTCAAATATTTTTGACGAGGTGGGAAGCAGAGCAATGGGCTTATAATTATTGATATCAGAGGGGTCTCCTTTCTTGTGTATAGGTTTTATCAGAGATATTTTTAGAGCGTCAGGAAAGATTCCTTCTGAAAAGGATTGATTTATTAGTTTAGTGTACGGGATGGTAAGTATATCTGCACATTTTTTTATTACTATGGGAGGGATTTCGTCAATACCGAAAGATGTTTTGTTTTTAAGATTTTTTATAATGGAGTAAGTTTCTTTGGGCTCAATTTGCGTTAGATAAAATGAATTATTTATAGTGTTTTTTATGGGTAGTTTGTCTTTGGAGATAGAAGAGTTGCCGATGGAAGAGAAAAAATTATTAAATATATTGGCCACTTGCTTAGGATCGCTTACTGGTATATTATCTGACATTTTTACATGTATGTTACTTTTATGTTTAAATTTATTTCTATTCATTTCTTTATTTATTATTTGCCACATGGATTTTACTTTGTTTTGTGACTGATTATATTTTTGTTTATTTCTAAGTTTTTTAGCTGTTTTTACTAGTTTTTTAAGAATTTTACAATATTTTTTATAGTAGTCTTTTAGGACTGAATTTTTCGACTGTGATACTAATAGCTTTAAAAGTCTTTTGTTCCGGCATGAAGTTTTTAAACCTTTTGTTAAATACGTTTTTCTAGATTTTATTTTTATCTCTGTTTTTGGAATGCATTTATTTAATGCTTTATTTAAAGTTTCTTGAAAAGAGTTATAATTTTCGTTTAATGAGTTGTTTATTGTGATTACATTTTCCCAATTTACTTTTTGTAGTTCTGTTTTAAATTTACATATGTTAGAGGTATTGAAGTTTCGTTTAGTAACTATAAAATTTTGTAATATTGGTGTTTCATTAGGAGTTGTAAATAAAATACCTTTATGGTCCGAAAAACCAAATTCGTTGACGTTCAGATTTAGGCCATCTATTTTAAAATTAGTGAATAGCAAATCAATACAGGTAGAACTGGTTTGAGTAATTCTTGTGGGGTCTCGAATTTTTTGATGGAAATTGTGGGAAGACATCAGGTTGCATAGTCTTGATTTTTCATTATTTTCTGAATGGAAATTTACATTAAAATCACCAGCAATGACAATATTTTTATTTTTATCTTTTAAGGAAATCAGATTTAAGAGTTTACTCAGTCTTAAATAGAAAGTTTCGGCTTCTCGTTTACTATTTGGCCAGTACAAGTTTATAATTAAAAGTTTCGAATTTGGTAATTCTATTGCACATACCTCGAATATAGTTTCTATAGACATTGATGCAATGTCAGGCCGCTCGCGATAATCGAGAGTGTTTTTTGTAAGTATTAGTACTCCTCCACCTTCATGCTCATCGCGGCAGAAGGATGCGGCTATATTATAATTTGTAACATTTAAGGTATTTAATTTTGTTATATTTAACCACGACTCGGAGATACAAACGACATGTAAATTAGACTTTTCTGCGATAAATGCTTCTAAAAGATGAATCTTATTCCATAGACTCTGCATGTTTTGAAAAAATACATTTAAACTGGAACTAGTCACGAAAAGTACGGTTTTCTTCTACGTCCTCTCTTCGGTATTCTTCTGCATTTCGTATGATTGATTTATTTCTCAGGGGCTGGGTCTTTCCACGCTGGGACGGAGTAGATGGACCTGGCTGAGGCTCAAGTAGTATCTCCTGCTTGGAGGTCCTCATTTGGTTATCCTTATCTTGTATGTTTGATTCCATTCCGTTAATAAATAGTTTATTGTTTCGAATAATCGCATAGTTACCATTTTGTCTTGCCATTCGTAGAGCATTTTGTAGTTCTCTTTTCTTGTGTAATTCTTCTGGGCTAAGATACTCTGTGACGCTCAGGCCTGCTTCTCTAAAAGTTGATGAGTGCTTCAGTATGAATCTTCTCATTTTTTTGCTTAAGACCTCTATTTTTATTGGCCTCGTCCGGCCTTTTTTCCCGAAAAATTCAATTTCTTCTATATAGTCGGAGATATCAACATTTAGTAGGTCATAGAAGATATTTATGACTCTATCCGTAAGTTCCATTTCCGTTTCCCATACATTTTCTCGCAAACCATGCAATACTAAAGTTTTCTCTTTTGTTTCGTATCTTGGAAAAGGTGTGGTAGGATTTAGGTTTTGGATTTCAGCTTGTAATTTTTTATTTTCAGCTTGCAGAGATTGACATTTGTTTGCTCAGTTCTTCTATTCTTAAGTTTATTTCAATTACGTCTTGTTTACTCTTTTTTTGTTCAGCTATTATTTTTCCTAAGTTTTGTTTGAATTCAGTTTTTATTTCGGAAATAGCGTTTACTATTTCCCTTTGGAAGTTTTTTTATTGCAGTTAACTAGATCAATAGGATATTTCTCTTTCGTGCCACTATTTCTGAAAATTTACAATCCGACATTTTTTGAATCAAGTTATCTATTTCTGTGTGCTTTCACTCTACCGTAGGTTTTGTCAGTGTTGCAGCCGGATCTGGGGGAGCTGAAGGTCGAAAACTGTCTTACCGGAGGTCTTACCCAGCATTTTGGGTCAATGAGTCATGGGAGTAAGTAAATAAGTAAGTAATTTAAGGTGACATATATGATGCGAAATAAGCGCGACTTCCGTCGTCCCCAGAAACTGACTATAAACAAAAGTTTAGTTTTGGGTCACTTTTTAGGGACAACTACAAAACTACAAATTGTACAGTGATTCAATAAAATATTTAAAGCCTTTTACATTTTCTGAACATTTCACTGATTTGGAAGATATAGGTAACAATAAATTTGAAGTTTCACATCATGTCTTCATAAGTTTAAAATATAAGTTAAAGTACTGGTTTCGATACGTATATTGGGCGTAAGCGCGCGTGGACACGCGATCCGAGTGTCACTTATGTACAGTCAGCGACAAAAGCAACGGTGCGAATGTTGGAAATGCATGCGAAAAGGACGTGACAGGGTTCCGTACGCAAAATAGACGTTATTCTTTAACAATTAAGAGAAAACCTGACATGTAAGAACATTGCTCGGAAATGTCGAAAAATTAATTAATCGTGTTGCATTATCTATTGTGTTATCAGCTTGCGGAACCTTCGTCACAAAAAAAGTCAAAGTGTCGTCGAGTAATGAAGTTACTGCGCTGTACGGGCAGCGGTCCCTGATGAAGAGCTCTGTACGAGTTCGAAACATGTCGAGCCGTTCCTGACAATTTCACGCGAGTGCAAACCGCTTAATACAATAATTAAATATGTCTCACGAAAGTTTTAATAAAATAAAATGAAGAGACCGATAATCGAACCCGGTACCGCTGGATTACTGGTCCAGCGTGTTGAACCGCCAGGTTACGCATTAAAATTTTTCTTTTGTGGTTTATCTTTGTATGGTTTAGGATGATACAATCGATAATTATGAAAAATTTTGTGATTTCTGGGGTAAACAAATATAAAAGTATAAGTACATAAATATTAAAAGCATTAAGTTTAAAGTACGCTACGCATAACAGTGGGTCACCCGGACACTCGTCTCGACATTTTGCCGCGCCCCGAGTGAAGGTTGTCAATTGCGGCGACCCGAGTGTCACTTGTCAAAAGTCAGCGTCAAAAGCAACGGCGCGAACGTTGCAAAGGCCTTGCCAAGGCTTGGCAAGCGTGTAAATCCACCATTAGGTGAGAGTACGGTCTTTTCTTGACCAGACTTAAGTTGAAATAAGGCCTTTAACTTGAATTGAGCATAATTTCGTAAATTCTACGCGTCCGTTATCATTCACTATTCAGTCTGAACAACATTCATGGTTTTTCCACAGCATAAATCGAGATTGAGGCCAAACTTAATCAGGCAAACTGGATCAAAAGGCAAAAAATCCTTTAATCCATAAATTTGAGCAAATTCATTGTGCCTCCGTTATTTCGTGGACTCCCACACCATTTATTTAAATCTAGCAACTGGCCGTGTGCTAGATATATATATATCTGAGTTAAATAAAATAAAAATGGCGCAGTTCTGAACTCAGTTGTTACCGTAAAACGCGAGCTGAATAACTATCGGCGCCCGGAATGTGACCGAAAATTATTCTCCGCCGAATTTAAATTTTGAATGCAATTCGAGCGTAATAAAAATATTTAACATTAATTTCCATAAGTTTGCGTCCAGGTTTTTGATAAACTACAGCGCAGTGGTCCAATTGTTTGTCTATTAATGCTGAGATGGTGTCAATTTTATTAACTACTGCAAGATTTACCCTTAATAACACACGTTAAAAATTTTAAAAATTGCCTTCTCGTCGTCTGTAGCAGCTATACCTTGTATTTTTCGGAATAACTAACCGCCATATAGGTTGACAATTACTGGCACTGTTGGACTAATATAAGAGTCGATTTCCAAAGCTAACTTTGAAGCCTACTTGCAGAATAGTTTTGAAATTGTCAAAATATTGGGAATCATCGAATATTATGGATATTGCAATAAAAAAAGGCTCATAATTAAAAAAACGGTTTAAACTTATATTTATACTCTCGTTAATAATATAAAAACAACTCACCAGCTGGTACAATCTGGAAGACACACGGTCGCTTCTGACGCCCCACGGCGTTGGTCGCGCGGCAAAGCAACGCGCCGTAGTCGCGCTCGCTTGCCGCGCGATACCGAAGTTCGCTGGCTGTGCCGCCAGTAGATACTGTTAAACAATAATAGACGTTTAAAATAGCTTAAGTTGTCATGTAACAATCGATCCACAATATTGGCAGGAAACCGTAGCGGCGAGAAGTGGATGAGAGTGAAAGATCCAAGCATATCTCTCTCTCCCACTTGTGGCTATCGCTCGGTACTGCCGCGTGTTGTATAAGTAGGTCTCACCATATCTAGCCGGCAAACCTTGGAAATTCTCCTCGCTGTTGTATAACTGCCAAAAAAAGGTAAGGTCGGTTTGGTCAACGCTCACCGTGTAGCATCCAGCCGAGTGTAGTCACGAGAGGGGAGGGATGTACGGTTGGTACTCTCCGTATCTAGCCGGCGACTTGGAAGATCTCTCCGCTGTTGTAGAACTGCCAGAAAAAGGTGAGGTCAGCGGGGTCCACGCCCACCGTGCACCGTCCAGCCGAGCATAGTCAGGAGAGGGGTGGGCTGTACTGTAGGTGCTCACCGTATCTAGCCGGCGACACTTGGAAGCTCTCCTCGCTGTTGTTGAACTGCCAGGAGAAGGTGACGTCAGCGGGATCCATGCTCACCGTGTAGCGTCCAGCCGAGCGTAGTCAGGAGAGGGGAGGGATGCACGGTTGGTACTCTCCGTATCTAGCCGGCGACACTTGGAAGCTCTTCCCGCTATTGTTGAACTGCCAGAAAAAGGTGAGATCGGCGTGCTCCACGCTCACCGTGCAGTATCCAGCCGAGCGTAGTCTGGAGAGGGGAGGGCTGTACTGTAGGTGCTCACCGTATCTAGCCGGCGACACTTGGAAGCTCTCCCCGCTATTGTTGAACTGCCAGGAGAAGGTGACGTCGGCGGGGTCCGCGCTCACAGTGCAGCGGACGCGCAGGGGCTCGTCTAATCTAGCACCAATTAGGAGAGGCGATAGCTGCGTGCACACTGGTGTATCTGTCAATCAAAAAACAACAATATAGACTGAACTTGTTCCGCAATATCTTGTTTCACGCCGGCTCCACACTATCGCGCAGTTCACCGAAGGAACGTTGGCGGAAGTATGAGTTTTTACAGCGGAATACGCCACACTATCATATTCGCCCAGCCTCGATCAACTACGCGAGTAGTGTAGTGCTAGGGTTAGAATATAAAGAGAGTTCGTAGCTTAAAATACAGAATATTTATGTATGACTTCGTTACGTTATACGTAGTAAAAGTTTAACAAGTACACTATGCATTTTTTTAAGCATGGAAACGATTGGCAACTATTTTTATATGCATCACACTATAAGGCAACTACAACTAGCGGAGTAACAATGAAAATGGATGCTACGGATGCAAACAAGCACAGCAAGATCATGGGAATATCTTCTAATGCATTGGAGGATCATTCTTTGGACACTCACATTGTACCCTCAGATACACAGCTTGGCTAGTAGCTTCTCCTATTTGATTGGCGGCACTGCACGTGTACAGGCCGCCGTCTCTTCTCGTAACTCCCTGCAGCACCAGAGACTTGGTGCTGAAGATTACTCCGGAAGACATGTTCTGGTTCACTTGAAGATCCTGGACAGACATATCAAGGAAATTATATAAATTATACGTGAAACCAGCGTACCTAAGTCTAAGTCGTAGCGTTATTTTTTGTACACAGTATTTAGTAACCTGTTAAATAACAAATGACACATATTTAAAAAAAATGCAAGTTTTCTTGTTAGTTCCTTTCGTTAATTAGTATACCAGCTGTTCATATGAGTGATTACAACCTATAGTTATAACAATTACTAGTTACCAAAAGAATAAACCTATTAAATATGTATTCCAGCAAACAAAGAGCAATTTCCATCCATTAGAAGCTCCAACGTCAAACTTTACGCATATGTAGAAAAACTTTTAAGGACGTTTTTAAGCACCTATTCAACCCCCATTCTCCTTCCAAACATTTACGGGCCCTCATAAATAATAAATACGTTACAACATAATGTTCGTGACCAAGGAGCGGAATGCTTATAGCTAAATTCCAGTGTCGAAAGGGACCGAATACTTTTTTATTGTCTATCAGTAATACCAAGAAGGGTTCAAAACGCGCGGTTGATTGAGCTGCACTAATAACCGTCATAGTGCTCGGCTCTGCCTTCCGGTTTTGTTCGAGTAATTCGGCGTGCGTTTGTGGCGTCGCGTCGTCAAGCCACACGTCCAATTGTTACGCATTTTACACAAACTAGCAATCTCTATTGTTAGCGGGTTTTGCGAAGTTTCTAAATAGATAACCTGATGTGATGTTGCACTCGAAGTAAACGTCACCGTCCTTGATGACGTTACGTTACCATTCTGCTATGAGTACGGGTATTTGTGACTCACTCACGTTATGGAACCATGAGATGCGGTGCTCCTTAGGGTTGGCCCTGATGTTGCACTCGAAATAGACGTCGTCGCCTTCTTTGATGTCGTTAGCATTCAGCGTGCTACCGAGTGACATAGCCAGCACTGGCTTATCTGCAAAAAAAGCTTGTTACTTAAGGCGATACATTAGCAGCGTAAACTTGAAACCTACTCGTAGTTTACGAATATGCGAATATGAAAAAGAAAATGAACTTATATCTTTTCGTCGGTAGCTCATTTAACCTATTTTTGGTACAGGCGAAAAATAGGGTCTTGATCTTATTTTTTTCTTTCAGTTAAGCGATATTAACATATTATATTGTGTTTGTGTTATTCTTAATTAAAACTTTTGTACTAATAAAAAAATAAAATATAACATATCGTTTAAAATTATGTCAATATTCGTGCATTTATTTTTATAACAGGTTAAGTATCTCAAGCAATCTATACTTGTAATAGTTATTAATTGAATCATGACTATAATAATTTTGGTGTTGCGTGCTCGTCGCAAAAATATCACCTTAACGGAAAAGTTCTACTTAATCTAGTTGTCCTGAACAGATGTCAGGGCAAAAGCAAAAACTATCCGTATCACTACCACTTAAAGTTCTATTTAAATTGCAGAAGAAACAGCCAAGTTGATAAAAAACTAGTCACGTAAACTTGTGGAAATGAGATCCTATTTTAAACGCTGCAAAGTTTAAAATTGATTAGAAACTTGCAGCTACTTTATAAAGATCAGCGATTTTAATGAAAATTGAATCTTGTTTCTTAGCAAGTACAAGATAAATTCAATTGGGACTCTAGTAAGAAACTTTGTACGTGTTAAGATTTTACTGGGGCCCTTTGCTGATGTTTAGTATCTTTTATTGTTTGTTTCGGAGTCATCTTTCTTTGAGTACAGTCGTTTAGCCGGGGTGTCATGAAGCCTAAATATTCTGACCCTCTAGTAAGTTATATTGTAGAATACTACGAATAACTACGTAAGTGTTGTAATGTTTGTACGGAATTGCTGGTGGGCCTTGTCATTCATATTGTTGTATTTTTACTATGTATTTCATTTGAAATTTGAATGTTGTCAGAATTGGATGGTTTTGGTATCATCGGAGAGCACTATCCCTGGTAAAATCCACTTCAATGAATCAACCTACTTACATAATTAATAGATTATAGCCTTACTTTACGGAATTTGATATTAGATTTCTGGATGTATCTATAGTTATAGTTCCTGGAAATGTTTTTGGAGATATAGACGGACCTGCATCTATTGAGAAGCAAAACACTATAGAATATTATACTGATTGATGGTGGTTTGTTGTATCTACTTGAATGTTTCTTTGTGAATAGCCCTGCTAATACATAAAGGTAAAGTAACTAAATATACGCAATACGCAAAAGTGAGCACAATTTATTGTTACAATTTTGTAAAACGCTTTTTCTCGAAATAGCAAAAGAAATTAGTGAATTTAGTATCAGTGATTTATTAATGTACTTAATGATTATGTATACCAAATTTCTATTATTAAATTTCTATTATTAGAATTTGAGTGAATTCGTTTTTTTTACGAAAGGGGAGCCCAAGTCGTATCAGTTGACACTGACATGCTGGCCCGTGAGATGCATCATCACGCATCGTTGGAAGTGATCCAAGTTATAAGAAGGAGTAAACAGATGATCCGGCAAAGAGTTCCATATTTTAATGGTTCAGCAGATTAAGGAATTGCCACAATTCCTGGCGGGAATTGCAGTGTATCACATTACGATGTAAATTTTTAGGGAATTAATATTTGAAATGAATTAATGAAATATAATCGTGTAGGCTACTTACATACAACGCTCATTTTGAAGGAGTCTTCAAGCGCAGTCCGTAGGATGGCGTTGTCGGCGCGACACCTCATCACCGCGCCGTCGTCCTCCGGCTGCGGCACGACCGTCAGCCTACTGACGGTCGTCGTGTCGTTCGAGAACTCGTTGTGCTGTTGGATAATAAAACCCGTCACACACGAAGCTATAATTATCGGCGCGACACCTCATCACCGCGCCGTCGTCAGCCTACTGACGGTCGTCGTGTCGTTCGAGAACTCGTTGTGCTGTTGGATAATAAAACCCGTCACAGTACAGGAATCTATAATAGGCTAGTAGACCCAGTTTTGAAATATATGTCAAATGGTTAATAATGCTCTTACTAGCTCTAAAAAAAATGTCTTGTATTTTTGTGAAAGCTAGAAAGCTAAATTTTATCAATTCTCAAAAATTAAAAATTTCATGAACAGTCAAAAACGCCGTCCGCCATTTTTCCCTTTTGCTAATCTGTGACGTGACATAGAATTACCTGTAAATATTCGAAATTCGCCCGTCGCATAGTGCCATTCCGCTCATTCCAATATACTTTGACAGGAGATCGAGAGGGACGACACTATTCGAAGTCGTCAAAGTAGACATTCAGTTTTGTTTACATGACCGATGACGTCACTATCATAAGCGAAAATGGCGGACAGCGTTTTAAGCGTTTCAAAATACAGATTAAAAACCATATTTTCAAATTCAATTTTTTCAGCCATCTTTCACTTTTATGAATTGAAAAATATATATTTAGGTTTCCTTTGCTAAATACTATACGTAATAAAAATTAGTTTATTACAATTTGACATGAGTCAACTATCCTATTATTGGCGCGACACCTCATCACTGCGTCGTCGTCCTCCGGCTGCGGGACGATCGTCAGCCTACTGACGGTCGTCGTGTCGTTCGAGAACTCGTTGTGCTGTTGGATAATAAAACCCGTCACACACGAAGCTATAATTATCGGCGCGACACCTTATCACCGCGCCGTCGTCCTCCGGCTGCGGCACGACCGTCAGCCTACTGACGGTCGTCGTGTCGTTCGAGAACTCGTTGTGCTGTTGGATAATAAAACCCGTCACACACGAAGCTATAATTATCGGCGCGACACCTCATCACCGCGCCGTCATCCTCCGGCTGCGGCACGACCGTCAGCCTACTGACGGTCGTCGTGTCGTTCGAGAACTCGTTGTGCTGTTGGATAATAAAACCCGTCACACACCGCACGACCGCCAATTTTCGGAATTCCACTGAAGAGATACACACGGAAGAGACACTTTCTGACGTCATTCGTCATATTTTGTTCAGTTTACTATTTGACACACGCAGCTATAATATCGTGTGACGGGCCTAAAAACGGTGAAGGATATTTTACTAATTCACTGGTAGATTTATAAGTAAAATGTGAATTACCTATATTTTACTGATCGTGACGATTTTTTTTATTCAAACACTATTTCTTTAATAATAATAATAATAAAATCTTTATTTCGGATATGTTACATCCATAAAAGGTTAGTAAACTTAAAACTAATATTAGTATAACACATTAAAAACTTTTAAATTACTTATATCTAAAAGAGGCAAATGCCCTAACTTGACTGACCCAGTGCATTAAGATTGGGCAGTCATATCGTTCAGCAATTACACCCAGAATGCTGTTAGTACTTCCCCTCAGCCTGTTCAGCATCCTTTAGCATAACTCTTAATAATTATGGGCAGGCAATTTTGTCTGTAGCAGGCGTAGCAGCCACCCTAAAGTTTTTGCAGATATTGCTGCTGTTTAAAAATCCCCTTAACCTTTAAATGCATGATTTTTCTTTTTAAATAAATTTGGGATATTTTGTGCTTTACTTAAAAAAAAATATTTTTTTGTGAACAAATTGGTAAAAAAGAAAATTGTGAATTTTTCATAAGTACATAAATTTAATTTACAAATATTGCTTATAGACAGCTTATAGACACGTGAAATTCCTTACAAAATTTAGTATCTGTACAAGGTTTAATATATGTAGAAACACATTTTAGTAAAAAAATGTATACCTACTGAACATAAAGACTGCCAAAACACTCATCAAAATACCACCGTTTTGCAAGACCATACAAACATGGACGCAAGTTTTTCGAATTTCTGCCTTCTCGTTAAAAAACAACTGTAACTTTTTTTATTAATATACAACCGTCTACGTACCTATGACGAAGAAATATTAAAATGGATTAAATTTCCATATGAAATCACTCTCAATAACATTATAAATATTCCTACTTTTAAATAAATCTTGAATTATTTGTTATGTAAGCTGCATCTTACAGTATGCATTTAAGGGTTAGCGTTGTGTTCTGCATGCAATGTTCTTTGCTCTGGTTTTGTACTGTTTTCTTGAAACCACATGATCTGCGCAGCCAGCCTATTGCAGACGTTCTTTTTAAATCCCGACTGTTGGATTCGAACAACGATCAAGACTAAAGAAATTTAAAAGACGTGTTGATGATGATGTTGAAGTGTATCCGTCAATGGCGACACCCTGTCAACTGTCTCTAGCGAGTGCACGCACGTGAAAAGTAAAACTAATAAAATTAAAAATGAAAGTGAATCCCAGCTTGTTCACGAAAAAGACGACTGGGATGATTCGGTGAAAGAAGAATCATTCTGTGCAATACCCGTGTTGATGGGTTAAAGATGCACTGAAGCGCCATATACGGAAAGGTGACATTGGCCCATCGCATTGCGAGAGCTTGGCACAAGATCGGCCCAAGTGGAGGAAAAAAGGAGTAAACTCGACGCTAAGCGCGAAGAGCTTGAGGCCCGCCCACCAGCGGTCATTATCAGTACAATTTTGTCGACGAGATGCTGACTTGCAGCGAATGTGGCCGCACATTTGTTGGAAAAATTGGCTACGTCAGCCACCCGAGAGCTCATGAGCAACGCTCTCATTAGCTAGCGGTCAGACGCCGTGGCCAAAATCGGCCAGATGCAATAATGATGATGATGACGTTGATGAAGATGTGTCAAAGTTGGAATCAGTGCTTTGTAGACTCACCTTTCCTCTGGTATACCGCCTGTTCTCTCTGAACCACGTGATCTGAGCAGGCGGCCTGCTGCCGTGGGTGACGCAGACTAGGGTCACTTCTGTGTCCGCGGACATTTGTCCTGGCTTGTCCGTGATGGCCACTGATGTTGGACGCACTGGTGACAAAAGAAAATATCATCAAGGAGTCATTTTATATACATACATCAGACACAGAGATCCAAGAAGAGATGGGATCCCCCTAAACTTAGACCAGTAATTGATAATCATTGCTTAGATCTACACTGTTGTACTCAGTGTACTCTATTGTTTTATTATGAGGAAGAAAAATATAGGTATGACGCTTTTTTAAAATGAAGAAATGAACAAAAGACGAACGTTGTTTCCAGAAAATGTGTTTCTCGCGTATTTTAGCGAAGCCACTAAAAATTAAATGCAATAAACACTCTGGAATTAGTAATGTATTCATTGCTCAAATGTAGTTACATAAGTAACATTGTTATTCCCTTTATTTAACTTTCATAGGCTAGGTTTTTTACAATATATGTATGTAAAAAGTAAATACAACAAAAAAATTACAAAATATAAATACATTATAAAAAACCTAAGCTAGGGTGCCGCCGGCTGCGGGGCAGGGCCCAGGCTACCGGTGGTTAGGGCTGCAGAGAGAGGAACATCCTGACGATGCGCGCCGTGTCTTAGTCCTTAAGATGTTATTATTATTATTACCAATAAACGAAATCCGCAATTTGTAAAAAATATATATATTTCCTCGCATTGTCTGAGAAAAGCACTATACGAGCCTCGGCCGGAACAGGGATTATAGGACTCATTCTACCCCAAACTAGTCCGGCAATCCCTTAGTTTGTGGCCTCTGCAGTAATGTACCATTTACACTGTAGCACATAGAGCCTGCTTGCTAAAATAATCACCTAATTAATCGACCGAATAACACGCGCTGAACATTGATTAACATTTCTATAATAGCCAAAACGTAAATTCAACATTTTTGGTTAATTAAATATGAAATATCTGATTTCATTCAACATGGCCGCTTGTGCAGGGTAATTACAGTAAGCCTGAATAAGCCTATTAACTAATATACCTACTTCATACAAATAAAGCCCCGAATGGTCTGATAAATGGCTAGACTGACACCTTATTAATCTGGCTAGATTGTGGCGAGATAATTTGTGCTAGATTAATTATGTAACTGGCTGATTGTGTTCGCTGTTTGGTCTGACATTTTGATGTCTTTGACATTGCCGGTAGGCTGTCTGCTATAAATTTTCCTTTGTGGTTAATGCCATAGATTTAAGCGGATTAGGGCAAATAGTTTTTTTATTGTAAGTTCTAAGAGACAAATTATACACTGTTTGTTCAAAATACCACGTTTCTTTTGTATATTATGAACCTACTCGCGAAAATTTCATGGTGATGGTAATTTCCGACGATTGATGAATTACGGAAATAAAATTGATAATTTACATATTTATTATTTGGAAGGTTTAAAGCTGGCATTTCAAAACGATGGACAGTAAGTATCATTAGCATGAGTTTACAGTGACCGTACTCATTAGCGAAAGTTGTAGTTCTACAAAGTAACCGCTTAGGGCGTTGTACCATTCTCCGTGCATATCGTTTACGCAGCCGTGGCATGGGACTTGATCTCGGTCGTCGAATAGTAGGAAAATTACCAGCCGTAATTTAGTAATATTTTACGTGAAGGCCCTATTGGCGTTACGTCGCGCGCGGTAGTTAAGGGGTCAGAGCGCTACTCCAGATGACTAGAGGTCGTGAGTTCGATCCCCATTTGCATGGTAGTGGGTCGCGTCATTTTTTTGTTTATATATAACTTCTATATTCATAAAAAGGGTGGTATGGACACGTGATGCGTAGAGATAAGCCACGTGACAAAAAAAGCGTTATGGATGAATGTGGATGGAAATAGAAGAGGAAGACCAAAGAAATGATGAGTGGATTGTGTGAGATATGATATGGAGACGGAGGCATAAATTGATGAGATGACGAATGATAGGGAAGAATGGAAGAATAATGCATCGTATCGCTGAATCGACCACATTTAAGTGGAATAAGGGTAAGAGAATAATGATGAACACAGGGGATTTCGATGCACAAATGTTTTGACATGAACGCCCATCGTTGCCAGAGCTACGGAAAAATCCGTAGATCTTCAGATTTTAGGCCTTGTGCCCAGACTTACGGAAATTATTGGTGAACCTACGGAATTTCAGACTACTTTTATTTATCACCAAAATGTAACGTAAACGAAATTGAATGCACTTTTTCTGAACAGACTACGGACAAGGTGTGCAAAAATATTAGATTTTTATTGCTTTTCCACCTACGTTTTTTGCAGAAGTTACTAACTTTTAATATAATTTTTAAGCTTCAGTATAGTCAAATGAAGCATTGGAAAAAAGCCTGTAGAACTACGGATTTTTCAAGCGACGATCTACGGAATTCTACAGATTTTTTCGTCTCACCCTACAGATTTTCATTAGTGCCATCTGGCAACACTGTGGACGCGTACTGTCGGCCTAGTGTTAAATCATTCGTGCACCCAAAATCCCGGGCTATGATGATGATTCATAAAAAGTCCTGTTTTTGTTATGTAATGTGTAAATAACCTTGTTTCAAGTCTTGTATAAAAATTTAATTTACTACCAGGATTCGCTCCAAGCCATAACATATTTCTGGATACAATAACGTCGCAACGTCCGTACAATCGTTGTATATTTACGACGCTCTCAGAGTATCGACTTAACTCGATTTGTGCACTCGTATTTTAAACGTAGCTGCAGCACGACATATTCCCCTCCTGTACCCTTACCATGAGGTGGTCGTTTCAGATGGCGGGTCCGATGTACTATGGGCTGCAGAGTTGCATCTATTTATGAATGAATTCATTCATAGTATTCATAGTACAGTCGGTAAGGTTTTACAGGTTTGCGTAAAATCGGGGAGGTTCTTACCTCGATCGTATAAGAGTGAACGAGACTAAAAACTCGAACCACATGTCGTCAGCTCACGCATTGTACCATGGTTTAACTCAATTCTAGTGCGGCTAGAGATGACACAATTTCAATTCCTAATTTATATCATTTATCTACTAAAACGTCATAATAACGATAAGATTTTCACATATTAAACCATCTTCAAACTCCCTTTACGTGCGACTCCTGTTTTTATTGTATTAACGAGTAAACAATCTTGTTCGAGCCTTACTTTTTAATTTACTAGCCGCATTAGCTCGAAGCCATAACATATTTCTAGATACAATAACGTCGCAACGTCCGTACAATCGTCGTATATTTACGACGCTCTCAGAGTAACGACTTAACTCGATTTGTGCACTCGTATTTTAAACGTAGCACGACGTAATAGATGGCGGGCGCCGTGTGCGATGGTTTAACTCAATTTTAGTGCAGCAAGAGATGGCACATTTCCCTTATTTATGTCATGCATCTACTAAAACGATATAAGACGATAAGATCAGATAATTTAACAATTACCCTTCAATACTATTTTCAAAATTCTAAAATTGATCATTAATTCAGAAAAAATAATAACAGCTCGATGCAGAATTTGGTTGCTCGGCGCCAGCGTACAGAGCTATACGTAATATAGCAATTAAAATTGGTCAAAATCCGTCCAGTCGTTTCGGCGCGATGCGACGTGGCGTAACGTGACTGGTCGGATTTTGACCAATTTTAATAGTTGCCGTCGCTGGTTGATGTCGTTTCACGTTGTCCCGTTGCGTAGATCCGAAAGTATTTCTAGAACGCAGGGAAAAGTATTATTTACTTCAAAAAGTTGGTTAAAATTGTCAGTATATCTGTCATAGTATGAAGAAACATGAATTTATAGAAGGAATTAGGCCTCTTAACAACGTATATGCATAATAAAACGTCCACGAGCCAAGAACAAACATCCGTGCTCCCTATCTAAACAAACAGGTTCGGGACATAACTTAACTGATATTTTTTCAAGTATTCAGGGTCGGGTTAGAAGGCTACTTAAAAGAACAAAGAAAAATAACTCGCCATCCGACCCTTTCATTGTTTTCGTAATAATACAAAAATCATCTTATTACCGCAAAAATATTAATATCTTAAGCTTGCATAACTATGATATGAAGCATAATAAATAATAAAAGGATATATTTATCACACAAATCGATCTAGTCCCAAACTAAGCTCAAGAAGGCTAGTGTTATGGGTACTAGACGATATACATACTAACATAGATAAATATATACGTAAATACGTAGAACAACCATGACCCAAGCACAAATATTCGAGTTCATCACACAAATGTTTGCCCTGGTCGGGATTCGACCCCGGGACCGCTGGCTCAGTAGGCAGAGGCTACAAACCGAGCCAAACGCGTCGTCAAAAAGCATGCTTGACAAGATATCTCAATTATTTTTTTGGATTTCCGGAGCGAATATTTACAAAACTACTAACTTTATCAAAAGATAAAAGACCTATTCAACGACAACCCACACTCTAGTGTCGGAACGAAAAAAAAATTCTCCCCCACTTTAGGTGTACGAGGGGTAGCCGAAAAAAAGTTTTATTTTTGTTTTTATTTTACCGTTTTGTCCGCGTGATACATATACATACTCATACCAAATTTCAGCTTTCTAGTACTAATGATCACGGAGCTAAGCCGCGGACGGACAGACAGACGGACAGACGACATGGCAAAACTATAAGGTTTCCTAGTTGACTACGGAACCCTAAAAACATGAAAACAACAAAATTTTACTTTTTCGCGTCTGACTACGATTTATTCAACTACTAGCTGCGCCGCGGTGTTACCCGCTCATCCAACGGGAACACTACATTTTTCGGGATAAGAAGTACCTAGCCTATGTGTTAAATTAAAATTAGTCCAGCAGTTTGAGCGTGAAGAAGTATCAAATATACACATAACACACAAACACTCAGATGCACAGCACAGCAGGTGTTTGTGGTCATAAATATGCGACTAGGGCTTTACATATTACAACCCATGGTTTGTTTAAAGTTATTGCCTTGTGGAAGTGAGTTTTCTCCCCGCGTAGCAGGCAGGAAATCCCACTTATAGCCTAGGATGACGTAAAAAGATTTACGTGGCAAAAGTTTCTAGTACGAGTAAATACATTCATATTAAAGATAAAGTAATCCACAAACAAAACATGGTTTGCTTATAAATAACAGCCGAATCTAGTGGAAAGTTTACGTTAAAATTCTCAACTGAAACGCCGGGAAGTTTACAGCGAAGGTCCGAAGTAATCGACTACGCTATGAAGACGTCGTAAATATCACGATATTGTGGAGCCTTTGCCTCGCCCCCCAATCCGAAACGTCGTAAGTTATAGCTATTTTCTATTATAATAAGACTTTTTGAGTCACCACAAAACTGGACACTTAGACGTGGAGAGATATGTGGAGCCGGAATGATATAAGTGCTTTAAATATTGAGTTAAAGCTGCTGTAGGTATATTTAACTCAAGAAAATGTTCCGTAGTTTTTGTTAACCCCCGACGAAAAAAGAGGAGTGTTATAAGTTTAACATGACTGTGTATTTCTGTATCTGTCTGTCTGTCTGTGGCATTGTAGCTCCCTTATGGATGGACCAATTTGAATGCGGTTTTTTTTATCGAAAGTTATCCGTCGAGAGGATTACTAATGTTTGGCAAATAATCTTTCCCAAAGTATCACATCGCAAATTTTGTTTCCCAAATTTTTATTTGGCAAAAAGTGCAATTAGCAAAACTACGTATCGCAAATTTACAGTTTGCAAACAGTTTGTTTAGCAAGTGGTTGCTTAGCAAATAATTACTTGTCAAGTTTTACTTTCCCAATTTTTTTTTGTAAATATATCGTTTGGCATAACATTCTTATCCCAAAATATTGCATGGCATACGATTTATATCCCAGTATAAGGTGAAATAAGTAATACTATGATGTTTGGCCCACTCACTATAGGGCCGCGTGGCTCGCTCGCTACGCTCGCTCGTTAAGGTCGCAACTCAACCTAACACTCCTCCTCGCTACGCTCGTCGTCGTACCTAACCTGAGCCAAGTCGGATTTCCCTTAAGGTGAAATAAGTGATATTATGATGTTTCGCCCACTCGCTATCACTATAGGGCCGCGTGGCTCGCTCGCTACGCTCGCTCGTTAAGGTCGCAACTCAACCTAACACTCCTCCTCGCTACGCTCGTCGTCGTACCTAACCTGAGCCAAGTCGGATTTCCCTTAAGGCCATTCGAGTCACCGAGTTACGGAAAAAATTTCAATAGATGGCGCCTGTGGTCGGCACCTAAAATTTAACCCAATTTTTCATGGAAAATTATAATTTTCTCAATAACCTGAACACCATTCCGTTCAAAATTTCGTTTGCGCAAATGGGAACTAACGCTTTATTTTTTGATATATAATTCATATGTTATAATTCAGTATTTTCAAAAATAATACCTTCTTTTCATAAAAATCCGGAGACGCGGAGAAAAATTAAAATCATCAAAAAATGTTTCTATGAGTTTCTCGGGTTATAATAATTCAAATAAAATTATTTGTAATCGATTTAAGTAAAATATGTCCTCTGAGATATCAATATTTACAGAAAATCCATAAAACTTGTATTGGCCCCACAGTGTATGGTGCAAATTTTGTCATTGTTTGTGCTTGTCGTAAGTAATTTATAGCGAAATGCATAATTAAACGGCATATGAAGCTTCATTTGATAAATAAATAACATACAGACGTAACTTAACTCAAAAATAAATATTAGAACTCATAATGCAAAAATATTGTTTGGCCTTGCTGGGATACGAACCCAGAACCTAAGCGAGTGCTTCATATTATTTATTCTAATACTTCATAATAGGTACCACAGATAACACACAGTATCGACGTTCGAAAACGTCATGAATTCATTATAGGTTATATATGGGTATTTGACACGCGTATTGCAGCTTTACACTTTCCTAAATTAGTCACTGACGAGAGAGATACAGCAATACGGAGGAGTGAGATGGAGTTATTTCTATGCGTGTCTCACGTATTGCTGCATCCCTCACCCGCATTATTGATACGGATGTTGGTAAATCATATTTGCCTTCTTTTTTGTGCTACGAAAAGTTTGTATTAGCTTGCTTGCTTCTATCTTCCATACATCACAACTCGGTAAAGAGCCGATTTCAGATGTAATTTAGCATTTTATATATTTCTGTAGTTGTTGTATACCAATGAAACGCTTCATAGATTTAGTAGCAATTTTATATAAGATGTTAACCATTTTAATTGTTATAACTAAATATTTAAATCTACATACAGCGGACGTTTTTATGTAGTTTGCTACAAAATGAATGAAAGTTTTCATTCGTGTAAAAACTTGTGTTTCTGGAGATCTTACTACCCCTAGATATTTCTTTTCCACTTGTCACCCATCTTTTTTTTCGTAATTGGAAAAAAAGAACATCCCCTATAACCATTCTGAACTGGTACCTAGCGATACTTCAATGAATTTACTCAATTCACATCTAAATACTTACTGACGATAACGACCAACTTACCATGACGTAATAATATACTCGTAGTCACCAACTGCAGTGCATATCTATACTTATCCTTTTTAGGGTTCCGTAGTCAACTAGGAACCCTTATAGTTTCGCCATGTCCGTCCGACTGCGGCTTAGCTCTGTGATCAAGAGCTTGAAATCTTTCTAGTAATTTAAACCTAATCTATCGTGAAGGATTGGCAACTACGGAACCCTACACTGAGCGTGGTCCAACATGCTCTTGGCCGGTTCTTCACTTTGAAGTCACGGCGCATTATCTCTTCTCATCTATTACCTACCTAGACTCGAGCTAAGCATTCTGTGATTTCAGAGGCGTACGTTACGTGCTTTGCTTCATCTTAGTCCGCTTAGGTGAACCCCGGAAAAAATTGCCGTGGTGAACTGATTAGGTGAGCCACGGGTAGTGCCTGACCGCTGATAATCAGGTTCTGCTAACGTCACACTACTAGTGGTTTATGTATTGATTCTAAATAATATTGATACCACACAAAGAAGGCATTCGTTACAGTAACGGTTAGTTATCCCTTTTTATAACCTACACCCGGCGTTTTCCACTAGGCCATGTATTTCGGCCATAATTATGATGATGATGATTGATGATACTGGCAGCATAAAAATTTTGAATCCTGTAATTTTTTTCCCTCAAACACTTATAAAAGAGAGTGCTGGTCTAAAATGTTAAGTAAATAAAAAAATCGGCAAAATTAATGTTTTGTCAGCAAATGGTAATTTCGGTTAGGAATGTTTGGATAGACTTACTCACCTCATGATTTTACTGCTGACCAAACTAGCAATAATTTGCTGGCCTTTTCAATAATACGCTATAAAAGAAGAGCTAGACTAATTAAATTTATCCTCGTTACCGATTTCCAGGAAACAATTGAGGAAGCTAAGGGATAAAATTGCCTACTGCCATTTTTTTTTTCTTACTTACTCCGATGATTCAGTGACCCAAGTAATTTTCTCAACTGCTGCAAAATTGCCCAGTTCCTATGACTTTTTAAACCAGGGGTAAAACTTAAAGCTAAATCCCATTTTATATAATTTTACATACGCCATAAAGCATAACTGCAATTTTATTGTCTGTACTGAATAATTTTGCAAATGTCACGTGGTCAATTCTTACCCTTAGCCCTTCGATCAATATAGTTTTATGACTAGCGCAAATTCTGACTAACATTACGGTATAATAAAAATATTGACTTCATGATATTGACAGTCAATGGAGACTCGTACAGTCGCCATCAGATATATCGCACTATATAAGGCGTTCATAAATATCTGAACATGTACTGTAACGCCCAGTCAAGAGTCGTGTTCAGATATTTATGAACGCCTCATATGCTGCAATATTATCTGATGGCGACTGTACTAACTTCATCTTATCCTGAAAATCATCATTTTAGGAAAGGATCTCTAGTATTTTGGTATCCATGCCGAAACTATCAGGGAATATAGAAAAAAAAGAACCGACTTCAAAATAAACTGATAACACAAAAAATAAACTTGAATCCCCTTTTGAAGTCTGTGCCACATCACTCGATTATTACTTTGAAAACAGATGCTACGCATGAAGCCTTTATTACTATTTGGTTATACAGGATGATCAATCCAAATGGGTCAGTAGGGAGAAAACGAAAACTATAAGTAAAAGGGAAATTTGTCCTTAGGAACCATGGCTTCGATTTTAGATTTATTAAAAACTGCATTCAATTTTTTTTCGTTTATCTCATGCATAACCGGGAATCGAACCCGGTTAAAATTTAAAAAGAGGAGAAAAAAAAATAAAGATGTCAATCGATCCTATTTTTTATTGGCAACAAATTTCTGTACAAGAGTACATACATTTAGAGTGCTCTAAGAGTCAGAAATTGCTGTTAAAGCTGGAAACGCTCCATACAAACATGCGTGCTGTGTATGGAAAAATAACTTTTTCCATTTTGACCATGCTAATTTCCGTTTAGGTTCATAGTTGTCATACAATTATTGTTTTGTTGAATTATGAGGATATTGGAAACAATCTCATATTTGCTTTTGGATAAAAAAAAACGTAAAATGATCGGACTAGGTACCTTAAAGGAATGTCACTCTTTAACAGCGATTTCTGATTCTTAGAGCACTCTAAATGTATGTAGTCCCATACAGACATTTGATCTCAATAAAAAATAAGATCGATTGACATCTTAATTTTTTTGTTTTTTTTCTCTACTTAATTTCGGCCGGGTTCGATTCCGGGTTATGCACGAGATATACGAAAAAAAATTGAATGCAGTTTTTAATAAATCTAAAATCGAAGCCATGGTTCCTAACAACAGATTTCCCTATCTCTTATAGTTTTCGTTTTCTTCCTACTGACCCATTTGGATTGATCACCCGGTATACGAGTATTTTTGGTCGGTAAAGAAGTTTACGTGAGATTTGACACCGACTTCAAAAGCTGATTCAAAGGTAATCTGTACTGGTTATTTTTGGCTTTTCAAGTTATTTTGAAGTCGGTACTTTTTTTAGTTATGTTTGTTGCCTTATTAGTTTAGTGAATTAATAAAGTGGGAACATACTATAGAGGATCTATGATCATCCCCGGATCGGAAAGGTCTTGATCACATACATCTCATTTGAATTATCCTCTACCTCCTAACCGTCCATCATCAGCTCAGCATCAAGGGACGATGATTGAACTTTAGAAAATATATCAAAACCATTATTAGTACCTGTATCATTTGAAGGTTTCCCTCGATTTTCCTAGGATCCCATCATCAGATCCTGACTTGGCGAAATACTAAAAAGAATACAACTACCTAACAGTCTTCACCTTCCTATATTTAAAGAATTATCCCCTAACTCCTAACCATTAAGGAGTTGTACCTTCCAGCATCTATTCAGCATAAGAGATGATGACTACCAAACACAAATACCTGAATCCATCCATACAAATATCACAGAATACTTAATAGTATTACATACAGAATGGACACGCACACCCCCGCACCGAATTAAGCTACCTCACCCTGCAAGGGCACGGAGTTGGCCGGGAGTTGGCTACGTAGAAAATTTCGAAAGGGTTGTTTGTGTACCTAATGTGTATATGGTTATAGGTGGGCATTGACTCGTGAAATAGTGATGGTGTTGGCGATGGTAATGATGATGATGGTGGTGACTGGTGGTGATAATGATGATGATGGTGATGAATATGGTGGTGACTGGTGGTGGTAGTATTGACGATGATGATGATAATGAATATGGTGGTGACTGGTGGTGACGAAGGTGGTGTTGGTGATGATGATGATAATTATGGTGGTGACTGGTGGTGGTGGTGGTGACTGGTGGTGATGGTGATGATCACCATCACCTTTATCACCATCACCTTCATCACCACCACCACCATCACCACCACCACCTTCATCACCACCATCAGGATCACCACCACCACCACCACCAACACCACCACCACCACTACCACCATCATCATCACCACCACTACCGTTGTTGTGTGGTTGTGATAATTTTCTATCTCCATTATGTCATATTTATGTGCAACGAAGACACCAATTAGTTGTTGCAATGCGCACACATTAACACTGAAAAAATGAAAAAATGAAAATGAAAAATGTTTATTTCGGTTTTTGCAGTTTAACAACACAGTAAAGGTTGGGAAATTCTATTAAGCATTAAATATGCTTGTGCCAGAATGACCCGCTCTTCCATCACTCGGACATTGAAAAAAGAAAAAGAAAAACCAAAACAAAACAATCATACTTAATAACTTAATAATAATTGCGTGCGTGTGTGTGTGTGTGTGTGTATGTGTGTGTGTGTGTGTGTGTGTGTGTGTGTGTGTGTGTGTGTGTGTGTGTGTGTGTGTGTGTGTGTGTGTGTGTGTGTGTGTGTGTGTGTGTGTGTGTGTGTGTGTGTGTGTGTGTGTGTGTGTGTGTGTGTGTGTGTATGTGTATGTGTGCGCGTGTGTGTGTGTGTGTGTGTGTGTGTGCGTGTCTGTGTGCAAGTTGTCATTATTACATACTTATATTGATATTAAATATGTATATTAGTTTCATTAATATCTCTAGCTTGAGTAGGTAATGAGTAGCTCCGTCTCTTCATAGTTAAGATTTTGTAACCATTCAATTACAGCTACTTTACAGGAATGGCGGTGTAGCGGATAAATGTCGATTGCGTTATTGATACGATTATATAAATAAGCAGATTGGACATAAAATTGCTTCCTTGCAAAGTTGGACTTGCAGACCGGTATGGGGGCGACTTTGTCTTGCCTTCTACGAGTAGATATCAACGGATGATACGTCAATTTACTATGCAAACGCATCGTTGCATTTATTATGTACAATTTTCTCATAGAAAGCAAGGCGCAGTCGCTATACAACTCAGTGGTAGGGTACCTAAATGGTTTGGAGAAGATGACTTTAAGTAAGCACCTTTGTGCCCTTTCTACTTCTAAAAATTTTGATTTGTTTGCTCCCCCCCATATCGGTATGCAATAACACATGATCGATTGTGCTAAAGCTGTATACAACTGCTTAAGGAGATCATTAGAGGCAACATGCTTTAGTATTTTGAAGATCCATATCAACTTACGAATGCGACCATTTAAGTGTTCTATATGGTCGTACCACGATAGTCTTTGGTCAAGTATTATACCAAGGTACTTCGTTGAGGATACTTTCTTAATTAAAGTGCAGTCACAATGTTGAGGGTGAGTTAAGTTACAGTGGTGTCCGTGTATTATAAGCTCGAGGTTCCTAGAGGGCTGTGTATTTTCATACTTCGAAAAACACATGTAGTTTGTCTTGGTGGCATTAAGCGTGAGCAGGTTTTGTTTGAGCCAGAGAGAAATCATGTTAAGGCCTAGTTGCGCTTTTTCATACACCGCTTCCCAAGACGTGTCATTAAAGACTACTACTGTGTCATCGGCGTAAGAAAACACACAGCCTCCATGACAGGTGAGATTTGACAATTCATTAATGTAAGCTAAAAATAGCGTAGGACCCAATACACTGCCTTGAGGAACTCCGTAAGAGATAGGTTGCTCGCTGCTTAAATAATCACCGATCTTAACCTTTTGGGTTCGGTCATGTAAATAACTAGTGAGAAGTTTCAGAGGTATTCCTCTGATTCCCATGCTTTCTAACTTGTGTACAAGGACGGGGAGAGAGACGGTGTCAAAGGCCTTCCGCAAATCTAAGAAGATAGCCAGGCACTTAGACCCACTGTCCACGTATTGCGTAATTACAGTGGTTAATGCTAGTACTGCATCTTCTGTAGATTTTCCTTGCCTGAACCCAAATTGTGACTTCGAGAGAGCACTGGCATTCAAGTTCAGTTTTTAGTAGGCAGTGTCCGCCCTGTGCTAATATTATAAATGCGAAAGTGTGTCTGTCTGTCTGTTACCTCTTCACGCTTAAACCGCTGAATCGATTTTGATGAAATTTGGCATGGAGATAGTTTAAGATCCGAGGAAGGACTTAGGATAGTTTTAATCCTGGAAATTATGCCTAAAAAGATTGAAAAGTGAGTAAGTATTTCATGATGACATTGATGACCCTGAAATGTAATTATTAGACCAAAAGCACAATTGCTCTTACATTTGCTTAGGCGCTTTTAATAATCCCTTTTATTAATTAAGGTGATTAGGTGGATATCTATTGTGTTGTACGAGGTTGCTTCAATACTTCCAAGTTCCACGCGGACGTAGTCGCGGGCAAAAGCTAGTAACTTTATAAAATACATGAAAAACATTGCTAGTGCTCATGACATTTGAGGGTTGCCCTCGATTTCCCCAGGATACTATCATCAGATCCCGACATGGTGACAATGGGACCACCTCTTGGTTTACTCTGGGTTTACTCTTTCAAATAAAAAAAATATTTGGGCCACAATTGGCCGAGATATCCACACATATACGTTATAAAAATATATAGGTATAAACATACAGTGAAACATAGAACCTCCTCCTCTTTTGTGAAGTCGGTTAACTTGACAAAATGCTGTAGTGGAGCGAGGTTCCTTCTTTCTTACTTCTCTTGGTGAGAGACGCTACCCCCTGCTCCGGCAAAATTATACTACATGGGGTACAGTAGCTTCAGGTGCAAAATTATTTTCACTGGAAAGGAACGGTTAGTCACCTCTGTCTTCTCGTTATTCCCGGGTTACTTCAGCAGAAAACCATCAGTGAAAGCGAAAAAACAGATCTCTTATACATGAGACTCTTATTGTTTTATTATTGCCTTTATATAGTTTTGTTTGCTGGGATGTCCAGCTGACTATATAGCGATATAATCACTAATTACATAATCAACTTTACTATTTATCTATTTCGGTTCAAAAGAGCAGGCAAACGAATAGTATATGTAGTCTTATAAAGAGGCTATCCTTGATATGATCCTTAGGTACCTACTGTGAAAGTGAAATATAAGAATAATAATATAATATAAAATAGATTTTTTCAATAAAAAAAGAAGAACTCTCCTGCTTCCTAAAAAAAATATTAGACATATTTTTTTTAGGAAGCAGGAGAGTTCTCAAATCTCAAAGTTCTCAAGAGTTCGCGAATCTAAAAAAAAATCAACAATTGTAACGCCGACAGTGGGAACTTCTTCATTGGCGTCTTTTCATCGCTATTTATCACACATGGTGGAGGGCCCAGCTTTTCGTATTTTACTTCTCCACTTCGCCCCGTCCTCGACATCATCTTCGGATAGAAGAGATAATGGGATAAAAACTCGCAGGTACCTAAAGAAAATAAAAGATAATTATGATTTTTATAATTGTATACAGAAATCGGATGAGGGTGGCGCAAGACAAATCCCTATGGAGAACTTTGGGGTAGGCATTTGTCCAGCAGTAGACGTCTATCGGCTGATTATGATGATGATGATGATGATACCTTACCAAAAGAAAGTGTTAGGCTTACGATTGCCATTAACTTACTACAAGCTGCGCCCCCTTTACTTTGCGCCCGCTTACCCGCTCACCCCAGGGAAGCACTACTTTGGCAATCGCCGTAAGACTATTAAATTATAAAACCACTAGCACCTTGAAAATTCGCGCATAAGAAATAATGGGTTATAACTTTACTGATTCTTCGTAGTCGGGTATAACAGACAGACGAACAAACAGATTAACGTATGCACAGATGGAAGGATGGACAGGCAGACTGGCATACAGAGGGACGGACGGACGAACAGACTGGCGAATAGACGATAGACGGACAGATGGGCGGACAGACACACAGACCGACAGACGGACGGAAGTACAGACAGACATATCCCTCTATATCCCTCTTTTTTCGTCGGGGATTAAAATGTAGGGTAGACTATCAAATGCGAGTCTGACGCGCGCATCTTGAGATTCGTGAGTTCCGTAGGTAGGTACAAACACTGAAAGCACTGCATATTACTGTAACGTAAAGATAAAAATTACTAAGCGACAAACTGAACTTTGCTGTGGCAATATTGATGTCTCCACACATCAACATAAGTCAGGGTTAGTTAACCAACTGCAAATAAGTTTGTAATCACTACAAATTTACGGTTTTCGGTCGTCTTTATTTACAGTATGACCAAAAAGAGATAATCAAATATAAGATAAGATATACTTTTACACAATCAACTCATTATTCAATTCATAATTCGATAAGTTAGTGTACCTTGTCATATTGTCCAGTATGTAAGCATATTGTATAAAATTTACACGTCGTATTAGCGGTCAAATACTTACGTGCGACTTTTCTCCTTTATTTAGGACCATTTTCTGAAACCAAATTTGCATAAATAAAACCGATTCCAGGTGTTTTTTCAATACGGAATCGTAAAAATTCTAAACATTGGCCTGGCTGATAAATATATTCATGTGTTCAATTTATTGTTAAAAGTATTACAACATCAGGTATTATCATAATACTACAAATAACTCCTCGTGGTCACAGTACGCCCACTCGACAAGCCTTTTCTTAGAACTTAATAAATACAGAAATATTACGTACATACCATACATGCATTCATACTTACATACATAGTCGGGTAAAAAGTATCTTACAACCATTTGTGGATGCCCAGCTATTATGTGATCTAAAAAAACCGGCCAAGTGCGAGTCGGACTCGCGCACCGAGGGTTCCGTACAAACACTTTCCATCCCTAAGTGGTTAAGTTAAGTTTGCACCTGGTATGTATAGCGCCCCATATAAATTAGGTGCAAAGTTAGGTATTAAAAAAAAAAATTATGGTTTTCGTAATTATTCCTTTATCTATGCTATAAGACGTTGCTTCGTACCAAATTTCAAGATTCTGAGTTCACGGGAAGCACCCTGTAGGTTTTGATTCCCTTGCAAGTGTCGAAAATTTGCAAATTAGGTGCAAAGTTAGGTATTAAAAAAAAAATTTATGGTTTTCGTAATTATTCCTTTATCTATGCTATAAGACGTTGCTTCGTACCAAATTTCAAGATTCTGAGTTCACGGGAAGCACCCTGTAGGTTTTGATTCCCTTGCAAGTGTCGAAAATTTGCGGCATAAACGGCTGTATCTTTTGATTGCGTTGGCTTAGAAGTTTGATTTTTTCACAGCTTCAAGGGACAGTAGACCTGAGTAATTGATATAAATTTCAGCTTCATACGTCCACGCGTTCCTGAGAAAAAGGGTCTTGACAGACGGACGGACAGACGGACAACAAAGTGATCCTATAAGGGTTCCGTTTTTTCCTTTTGAGGTACGGAACCCTAAAAATGGTCTAAATCAGCCGAAACAGTCGTTTAGGCGTAAAGTAAGGCAACATACTTACATACATACATAAGCACAGTTAAGGAAATTAAAACTTTTTGGCTTTTATTACAATGATAGTAAGTGTTAAAAAAAAAAAAACATAGAACCTCCTCGTTTTTGGAAGTCTCTTAAAAAGGTAAGCGTTTCAGTTTCCTAGTGTTTTTTGAAGTCGGTTAAAAATAGTCGAAATCAGCCCAGCGTGTACATACATAGGGAACGTACCTACTTACAGAATTAGTTGGGTTAAAAGTGGACGTACTAATTATCACGTTTTCCCAAAAAATAACCGGCTTCAAAGAGAAGAAATTGTACCACCAAGAACAACTGAACCAGTTAGTATTTAAACACTGACATGTCACAGATATGCCTATAATATTTGAGTGCCCTCGATTCCTCATGGATGGATGTAATAGTCATCTGAGATCTTTACACTAAATTTTATGGAACAAACTTGAAAATAACTTTCCTCCAACAAAAACTACCTACTCGCTTTACAAATTACGAAGTTCTGAGGTAACGGACATAAAAATAAATAAACCGTTTTGAGATTGGGATTTGGGTTGTTGTCAATCAGGTTTATTTATTTTTATGTAGGTAAGTTCTATTTTTATGTAATCTCATGGTTTTATGATTTGTATTGTTGGATTTCGTTTTATATTT